>OY482666.1:43481289-44945126 GCA_960531205.1 Andrena bicolor
TGAAGATCGGACGGCTTCGGGTGGAATCTCAAGTCGATCCTCTCGCCGTTGTCTCTGACGATATACTTGGCGCCGGGGTACTGCGAGTTCCCGCGCCTCACGAGCTCCTGCATCTTGTCGATATTGAAAGGCGTGACGATCTCGGGGAACGTTAGATTCTGAGCGATGCTCCGCGGCACGCCTACTTGATCGATCCGCAGATTCGGATCCGGCGTGATGACAGTGCGGGCTGAGAAGTCAACTCGCTTGCCCATCAAGTTCCCTCTTATCCTGCCTTCTTTCCCTTTCAGCCTCGCCTTTATAGCTTTCAACGGTTTCCCGGATTTCTGCATCGCTCTCGGCATCCCGGGCATATCGTTGTCGACCAGAGTCGCCACATGGAACTGCAGCATCTTTATATTCTCCGATATAACGTGCGCGGCTGCGCCAGCCTGCTCGTTCCTGATCAATTCGTTGTTCGCTTTTATGATGTCCGCGAGCTTGTGCGTCAAGTCGTCCTGATTCTTAGCTGAACCGTACATGATAACTGCTGGCCTCACTGACAGAGGCGGAACAGGCAACACTGTCACCACCATCCAATCTGGCCGAGCGAACTTCGGATCCATGCCAAGGATGAACGACTCTTCGTCCGTAATGTGTTTCAAGATCTCCCACGCTCTCTCGGCTGTGAGAGCCATTTTCTTCTCCTGCGAGTCTTCGTTTACGTGCTTCCACTCCGCCGTGACATCCAAGCCCGATCTTCTAAGATTAGGCTGGTATCTACCGCAGCCGCCGTGCCCCGGCTTTCTGTCAGCCATCGGTTGCTGCTCCTGATTGTCTTTGTTGATGTCCATCTCGTCGCCACCCTCGCAGATGTTCTTACTTTTACACAAATCGTAGACGAACGTTAGACGCTTGCGCGACTGCCCTTTGGTTTTCATGACGATCTCTTTGATCTTTGGATTGTGCTGCGATCGAAAAATTATTATGAAATCGACGATAGAGAGTTAAGGAGGAATACAAGTATGATGTTTACTCACTGGACTGACAAGCAGCTTCGAACAATAGAAACACACGCATCTCAAGATCTTTATCGTTTTCGTTATGAAACCAACGTGAAAGACTGGTTTGGCCAGATCTATGTGACCGAAGTGACCTGGGCATTCTGTCATATTCCCGGCGCACGTTTGGCACCGAGAATTTCTGTCTATGACACCTTGCCTCGGGTCCATAAGTCCGCCGAGCTTCGGACGGCCGCCTTCCATTGTTTCTGGAAAGCGAATGCCGCCATCTGTGACGGACATCCGACGCTGTACAGAACATCATACAGAATTACAACAGTTGATAATTTGAGGCGAACTTTCGAGCGATCGTTGCGAATAAATTATTTCGTCTTAGTAAGGTAACGCAGGTGTAGAATGAATAATAAATATTCGACCGGATATGTAACCTTCCTCTTACTTAATAAATTAACGCAGAGTGTATAGAGGTGTGTAGTAATAACAGGAATAACAGGGCATCGAAAGTAATAAAGAAACGCAATGATTGTGTAGTTCTCTTAGTAGTAAAATAATTTCTCCTTTTATTATCACAGTTGTATGTGAATCATACAATTAACACATAAAATCATGTTGAATTTAATCGATCTTATTCCCTCGCCGATATTTATCCGAACGTGACACCGCCAAGAACAGAGTTCCCATATTCGAGGCCTTTATTAGAAGTGTGATTATAATCAATGAATAAAACGGACCAAATCGTATTATAAGCGACATTTAAGTTGCACAGTGAGAATCTTATAATAATCCCCGTTGCACGTGTCTCATCAATCTGGAACTTATTCCACTCTTAATATCAGCTGATACAAACAAGAAGTAGGGTAACGTCGGGGAAGCAACACGCGCGACTGTTTGGAGGTAGCACCGAATGCCTCTCGCGCGATAAGGTTTTGCAAAATGTCGACTCATGGCGAAATAGTGTCGCGGAACGCGAGAAAAATCATATCCCGCTAGAGCACTCGTTTACAAGTAACGAACTTACTATCTCATCGGGAGAAAGAATGCCGAATTGGACCCTTTTTACAGTTCGCAGAGGCGCTTTGGAGTCGGACGTGGCCATTTTGCAACGAGCACGTACAGCTTCTCCCGCGGCCTTCTGCGTCGCGACTCCCTCTAACCGTTCTTTCCCGATGCAAGCATCTCCCTCCCCTGACGGTTGCGCTCGTTGCTAGCAGGGGTGTGCACTTCCATTATATATCTGTTGGCAAAATTTAGTTAGGGGCACTTTTCACTCGTGGCGCTAGAATCAATAAAGTTGAAAGAATTTGGTAACAGATGGCGCTGATGAGATTATTTTGTGGCGGGAATAGAACATAATCCACCCAGTGGCAGTGTCACTATAGCGGTCAGTACATAACCCTGCATAGGAAAGCGTAGGAAAGGTCTGGAAAGTGCAGGAAAGCATCGTATTGAAAGGTAAGAAATAAACGATTAAGAAAGAAAGTAATTGAATGGGGTAGTTATTGAGGACGCGTTACATTATTAGTTACAGGTACAAGATGGGACGGAACTATGGATCATGTGCTATGCCTGGATGTTTGAATACGCACTCTACGCGACATCACTTTCCAAACCTATAGAAAGACGTTACGACAGAAAGGTATATGCAAATTATCATGTGTGTCATCAACACTTTAGTGTAAATTAGCCCTGCCCTTTAAAGTGCAAATACCTCCTGAAGTTCTGGGACCCAGGCAACAACAGAGCGTGGAACTGTTACCTTGCTAACCATTGCGTGGGGTTTGGGACAACTGCAAGAGTGTATGTGCGCCTATACGCGCGAGGCCCAGCTATATGGACTTGTGGTACTTACGAACCAGGATGGACGCACACACAGTCTTGCAGTTCACCCACAGCCCGTGCTGTGATTAGCAACGTAAAAGTTCCACGCTCTGCTGTTGCCCAGGCCCGAGAACTTGAGGTATTTGCACCCTATATAGGGCAGGCCTGGTGTAAATCATAATTCCTCGAACATGTACTTGGTACGAATAGCAGTATCAAACCATATTCGCTTTGATTTTAAGTGTCGTAAAGAATTAATTATGCAGCATATAATTAAAATAATAGTAACAATGTATGTGCGAAAGTATTGTAAAGCAGTAAATTCGTGTAACACCAATAATAACAATCCTTTTTTAATTGAATAAAAACTAAAGATAAATATGAAAATTGTATTTCAGTAATTTATTTCCTATTTGTAATAAAATTGCCTAACAAGGGAACATATGGAACCCACACACGCCGATTTTAATTGGGCTTTTGTATGAAGTAGTTATCAGAAAAATATTTTGAGAACAACATCTTACAAAAGCTCCATTAAAATCGGCGTGTACGGGTCCCATATGTTCTCTTGTAACCAATACCATTATTCCAGGATTTAATTTTGCCGCCATAAAATAATCTCAACAGCGCCATCTGTTGCCAAATTCTTTTAACTTTATTGATCCTAGCGCCACGAGTGAAAAGTGCCCCTAACTAAATTTTGCCAACAGATATTATATAGGAACTGCACACCCCTGGTTGCTAGCTATTACTCACCTACCCCGCTTACCGCCGCGTTCCTCAATGCATCGAATAATATGCTTGAGGTTTTATTCTGTTTCCAATGCAGAGGAAAGATAAAGGCGCGCTTACGCAGCTAGAATTAATTGGTGTTTTTTATATTAATATGGATTTATGGTAATAGCTATTAGTATAAATATTAAATTATTAATAGAAGTATTAAGTTATTAGTATAAATATTAGTTATTAGTATTTAGGGTAGATATCCGGATTACCGTGCTTTGACGCCGACTTGCTCACGAAGGAATTAATTACTGATTTCTATTACTTTAATTTTGCTTGGTGAAAAATTATACTGGTGTTTTAAAAATACGAAAACGTTTCAAAAGTGCTCATTTTGCTATTTTTTCATAAAATTTAAACCTTTTATGATATAATAAACACTTTACATAAGTGCGAATCATGATAATTATTAATTTATTCACTTCTGTAAAATACGTGTTCCTTATACCGTTTCCGTTTGGATTTAGGTAAATCCATCGAAATCTCATATTCATTTTTGAATTTTTTTTACTATGCTTTAATTATTTAAAAATCCAACCTTATCGTTTGTAACACATACATTAATAGTTTAACTTAATTAAAAAAATTCATTTCCTTATTTATTTTGGCGAGTTTTTTTACGGCTTCTTGAAGTATAAAGGGACGGTAATAGGGACATCTACCCTAATTTATACTATAGTATAGTATAAGTTATTAGAATAACTTAATATCTATACTATAATATTCAAGATAAAAAAAGATGCATGTAGTCACCAACACAAATATACCGTTATTGCTGCAGGTATTCCCCTTCTATACTGTTGCGTGACCACGCGAACGTAGCCACGGAAATGTATATAATCGATAGGTAAATCGGGAGCGAAATTTGAAAGCAGATGTTTGAGTGTGATCAAGGATAGTATTGTTAAGGATACGCGATGCGGGTGGCGGGTGGCATGTGTGGGAAAGATCTTAGGCAGAGTCTCAATTAATAGATCCGAAACGAATCGCGTAATCTTTTGAGAAGACCCTGTCCTTTGAAATTCTGCGATTGCTGCACCGCTCGCTGCACCGGAAGTGGCATCGTATTGGTGGCAAGTGAGAGAAATTCTGGGGAATCGTAAGATGCCACCAATACGATGCCACCAATTTCATGCGCAGTATGCGTGAATTGGAACACAGCCAATACTACGCGTACGAGGTTCTCCCAGTTTATCCCAGCAAACCTGCTACTGGCTTGGCAACAGTGGCAACCTTGCTTGCCACATCCTCAGGAGCCCAAGAATCCCCATTGCATTTACGTGATTCATAAATCAGAAGTTAAGTATCCGGCCCAAAAGTGGTTAAAAGATTGAGACCGATTTATAATTCAGTTAAATTTTACAACGCATTATTACATTAACGCAGTATTTAACGCGTTGCAGGTATTTTATTTTGTACTGTTAATAAAGCTAAACTTCGTTTTAGAGGACCCAAAATTTGTGATCCATGTTAGCAATTTTACAGACGCATAACTGTCGACACAATGATTTCTTAATCCGAAAACTTGTATTTTCGGATTCTACTCGTCAAATACTTATAGCGAATTCGGGAGACCCGCACTGAGTGCGAGTTTTCTGGCTTCCAATTAGCTAAAAGTTGCACTCAGTGCGGCCCAGGGTGGCGTGGAAACTACCTGCAGCGGTAGTAGGACGAGAGTGGGGTCTACTACCGCCGTCTGATTGGTTCAACGCCAAGAGGAAAATTCACCGACGCCAGCGCCGAGCCAAGTCGAGTGGAGTGTAGCCAAGTGAGGTCGCAGCCAACCAGCGTCGCCGGGGAGTCGTTGAGGATGCTGGTTGGCTGCGGCCTCACTTGGCTTCACTCATTTTCCTCTTGGCGTTGATTGGTTCAGACTGGGTAGTAGGACGAGAGTGGCCAACCAGCATCCTCAACGAGTCCCCGGCGACGCTGGTTGGCTGCGACCTCACTTGGCTACACTCCACTCGACTTGGCTCGGCGCTGGCGTCGGTGAATTTTCCTCTTGGCGTTGAACCAATCAGACGGCGGTAGTAGACCCCACTCTCGTCCTACTACCGCTGCAGGTAGTTTCCACGCCACCCTGGTGCGGCCAGTGCGGGTCTCCCGAATTCGCTATTATAAAACGGCAAAGAAATGGATTTCAAATTTTGGGTCTCCCAGTACGAAGTTTACCCGAAAACGATAATGAGAGTAATTTCTGATTAATGTATGTACAATTCTGTTCGTATGTACAGCTACATATCATAATTATAAAATGGAGAAAATGTTTAAATCGTTACTTGAAAAGATGAAGTCTTACGATAAGTACAAAGAACATATGAAAAATTTTGAAGCATTACGCACAGATGAGGAGCGTATAATATTTACGCTTAACATCATGTTAGAGTATAATATAATTCCTGAAGCGTGCGGCGATATAAAATATGCGAGGCAATCTCAGATCTTTAGGGAAGCGGGTAACGCTACGTTTGTTTCGACTCCACAGACAAGTGAAACTTGTGTTTCTGCATTAAACCTGTACACGGCAAGCATTGCTTACGCGCCATGCCCATCCGAACAGCTCACTTTGGCATATGCTAACAGATCTGCAGTTTTAATGAAATTTTGCAAATACGAAGAATGCATACGGGATATAGATAGAGCATTCGCATTATCGTATCCGGAGAATTTAAAGTTTAAGCTTTATCTAAGAAAAGCAATGTGTTTAAAAGCTCTTCAGAATTCTGGCCTACAAGATACTATTAAAGAAGCAGAACAGTGGTTAGAAAGAGTTTCATTGGACGAGAGACTTCGTAAGGAAATAAAAGGAAAGCTTATGTCCATAAAAGGAACACCGAATTCACATAAGTCGAAGGAAAGAAATGCTACCAATCATAGAAGCGAACGTCCATTGCCTACAATTCAGACTCGTAATATCGAGATTCCTTGTGCTTCTGACGCAGTAACGATAAATTATAACAAACAATATGGTAGACACATTGTAGCGACTCGTAAAATAAATCCGGGCGAAATAATTGCCATAGAAAAGCCGTATTCATGGATCCTACATCCTGATAATGTGCACACGCATTGTTCGTATTGCTTAGAAGTATCTTGGGCTAACATACCTTGCGATTATTGCGTTCATGCTATGTATTGTTCCGAAGAATGTAAGGCTTCGGATTGGAAACAATTTCATGGCATAGAATGCTCTGTACGCCCTTTCTTGTCGATCACGGAGTCTATAATATTGGGTTTATTTAGCTTAAGGCTTTCTATACAGGTTTTAAGGGAAAGTTCAAGTTTACAGGAATTAAGAGAAGAATTAAAAAAGATCGACAGCTACGATGGTAATTAGCTTCCCATTATTTTAAGTGTGAAAGTATTTTAATCGTACATATTTTCAGACCCATGTACAAAAGGTTTCTCTGAGAATGGAACCTTTGAGAGCGATAAATATAGAAGTTTGTTAAGTCTCGAGACCAATACTGAAAAACGTACACCATGTGACCTCTTTAGGAGATCTGTAGATGCTTGCTTTATTTTGTATATCGTAGCGACACGTACTAACATATTTGGAAGCCCTTTGAAAGATGTATATGCATTGACGAAGAGCGCTGATGTTTCATTCGTCGGTAGCCTTATATTAAGGCACCAACAGTTGGTTCCATGTAGTGTACACGGTGTATGCAATAGTGATAGAAGTTCTCATATATCGAATAGCTATCTTATATTGTTCTAATTGAATCTAATATTTTACTATCAAATTGGTATTTGCAGTTTACGGAACAGTGCGGATTGAACCCAGTTGTACGTGACTGTGTAGTTATGCCATTCCTAGCCTTGTTTAACCACAATTGTGTTCCGAACGTAATAAGGCAATCACGGTCGAAGCACATGGTTATTTATGCCATCTACCCGATTGAGAAAGGCGAGATGGTATATACAAGGCACTTACTATTTGTAGGAACTCTACTACCATAACATGTTGCTGATAAAAATTATTCTTTTTAAGGTATGTGACAATTATAAGTCTCACTTTGCCATTGATCCAAAAGTTACGAGACAGAAAGTACTTCTAGAGCAGTATCATTTTAAGTGCCAGTGCACAGCGTGCGAGGAGAACTGGCCACTGTTGCACGATGTAAAGTCATTCAGAGTGAGTTATTTGATTATTTGATATACATATACTGATAAAAATGGAGACTCCCATTTACCTGGGCCTGTGAAAATTAATTTTTGGTACGTTCTACCATAGGAATTGGTCAAGACAAAAGAAGACGAGAATAAGATCTATCACGTGCTAAGGAAATTCCGCACATACGTCGATCTTGCTAACAGAGGAGACGTAACAAATGAATCACTCATTATAGACGTCCTTTTGCAAATGATTAAAGTTATTTACGATCTGGTGCCGATGCCCTGCATAGAAATACTTGACGCGGTAGATTTATTGACACGCGTTTACGTTTCGAATGGTAACAAACGAGAAATTCTTGTACTGCAATCTGTGCATTCGCCGTAATACGATGTCCTAACAAATGCCAGTAAGACCAAAGATGTCCATATCTAAGTATTATTTGTACTCGGTATTTTATGTTTTAAGTACGCTCTATATGTATAATGGAGTTTTGAATGTAAACAAATAAAAAGTTTTTTAAATAAAGTGTTAAATCGATACCCCTGCGGGGGGGGGGGCGCAAGGCATTCGAGCTTTACATACAAGGGTCTCAGATAAAGGAAAAATGAAGAAAAGTGAAGATAAAAACGAAACAATGTGAACGAATTTTTTTTATTCGGTTAAAATTAATCTAATTTTATACACCGACTTGAATTTCACGTTCTAAACACAGACCTGGCAATATTGCGAGGGGCGGATTTTCTGTCCTATTTTCAATGGCTCCCACACGGAGCCATTTAGAGAACTGAACCGTTTTAGGAGTCAAAATTATTTACTATCGATTTTTTAAACGTTACAAGGTTAAGTAAGGCAAATTAGTACTTGGAATAGATATCAATTATTAATATTAATCTCCTTCTAATTCTAAAGTTCAAGACTTGAAGAACCACGCAACAGTACCAGTTCGAATTTAAACTGCGCTTACTTGCGCGCGCTTGCATCATCCAGAGAAAAACACCAATAATACAAATTCTTAAGTATGATCCTTTATTCATTCTTTTATTTCAGTATTTCAGTTCGTTTGACAGCAAATTCCATGACTTACTAATTCCTCAACTTCGAGGTCTAAATTTTTAATTTTTTTTAGTATATTTCATTCGCATACTAGATACATAAGGAGACGTATACACGGTATTCCTCATTATAGGAGGATGTATATTACTTCCAAGAGGTCCTCGAATTGGGCCCCACGGTTGAACCATTAATGGTCTCGGTTGAAAATTCTAAACAAAGAAATGAATGAGTTTTATATCATGGCTAAATTATCGCATTTTTATGTAAATAAAGTACCTACTCCATAATAAATAGGAATGTGAATTGGTTGAATATAATGCTCTCGGGGAACCCTTTTTTCTCTGGGCCTATCTCTTTCTCTGGATCTATCATCTGTCTGCCTCCCGTCTCGAGAAAGATCTCTGGGCCGCTCTCGATAGTCCCGGTAAGATCTCTCACCATCTTTCTGCTCTCTACTATGATCTTTCTCCCTATGTAAATAATGTAATAATCTAGTGAAATACACTTGAAAGAAATATAATAAACGCCGGTATATGAAAGTGTGATAACAGCTTTTACCTATCACTTCTGTAATTTCCTCTATCCTCATGCTTAGAATCGTCATACCTGAAAGAAGGTAAACAAATTAGCAACAAATTTAATTTCCTAAACAATTTCAGATTATACATTAACACATTTAAAATAGTAAGTTCTTTGTGCATGATTTACACTTATGTTGATATTGTAATACTCTGTGTAAAATCCAAGCACGAACCTGGGGTGACGGGACCACGTGCGCCTAGGACTGTGATTTCGGGCTCTTGTGGGACTCAAGGACGCCGAATTCCTTTTCAACTTATTTTCTAAAAATTAAATGGTCCGTATTTGCGAAACAGAAGTTGCAATAAATCTTAGCAATTTGAAATAATAAACGCACCTGAATTTTCCAAATTCACAGTTACGACAGAACGATGTTCCTGAACTTCTTCTGTTTCACCTATTGCTCTCTTTATTTCTTCTCTATCAAATATCGGCTTGGATCCCTCTCCTGTAGTTTGGTAAATTTAACAATAGAAAAACAATCGTATGTAAAAATTAAGCAATACTACCAGCTGTGACAGATCTGGAAGATATCAACCTCGCTATTCAGATAAACTGACCCACTCTGAACGATTGTAAGCCAAGTCATTTCGTATTGTCAATTTCAAATTAGTTAAATAAATTGTTGTTAATTTATATAATTTTATTGTTTCACCATATCTCTTCAGTTGTCGAATGTCAATATTTAAAACATCTTCCAAGAAGTAAAAATCTTCCAGTTTGCTCTGCTCTTATATAGTACACAAAGCATTTAAAAAATCCACATACTTGGACATGCACACATTCCCAAAACCAGGACACAAGGAGAATGCACAAAACGTGTTTGAACTACGTTTTCAGGGGAAAAATTAATTTCTACTAAAATATATTATATTCATTATAGCAGTTAATATAGCTGAAGCATAATTCTTTGTGCAAGCTCGTAAGAAAAAAAAATACTGTACATAAAGCAACAAGCAAGAGATACGTTAAGCATAGCAATCTTAAAACAGTCAAAGTAAAAAAAATTGTGCTTACATATTGCACATTATGCGATCAATACAGTGATCCAACGTTGCATTCCAAATTTGCTATATCCTGGGTGAATCAAAAGCACGTTATTAATAGATGAATAAAGTTAAGAAAATTCTTGAATATTACAGGGTAAAAATATGAATATTCATGACTGTAAAAATCAGTGACAAGGATTCCATTCTTCGAATGTAGCACTTGGTAAAGTGAAAACGTGGAAATATTTATCTGGACTTCGATAATACATTTAAACAGAAACTGAATGGATTCTAAAACATTTTTCATTAGAAAGCATACAATGTTCTCAAACTCCAATTTGTCGATCGTGATTTCTAGAAAACCTCAGAATCATCTCCCGCGTTGAGCTCATTTTCCTTTGCGGTACACGTTTGCCGAATGACTGAAAATTCTTAAGAAAATTCTGGTAAAAGATCAACACGTTACCCGCTCTTCTTTTAAGCACCACATCTTCCTTGTTGGGTATATCCCGCTTCAGTTCATTGGTAGCTACTCTTCCAGGAATGTTTCTATGAATATCAACTTTGATCTTACGAAGTTCTATTGGATTAATTTTTGTGCCTTCGGATCCTTTAAATAAGGGCGTTGTACCACTTGATGTTTCAAACCTAAATTGCAGAATAATATTATTTGTATAAACGATTTAATAGATTTGCACTTAAAACTTAGTATAATTTGGTATTTTCATCGTTTCTTGAAGCATATTGTTTTATAGTATACACTACGGGCCAAAATCGGCTTCCCTTCGGAAATTTGGCAACGTTGCATGTCACTAGAATTACTGAGTTATGCCTAGTGACATGCAACGTTGCCAAATTTCCGAAGGGAAGCCGATTTTGGCCCTTAGTGTACAACTGTATTGAAAAATTAAATCAACTAAATTTGATATTTTATACAAATTCAAGTTAACGCTTCATCAGTGTACTTTTCTGGATATAGCCAGACATATTCTTCAACAGATAAAACAGAAAATTTCAAGACCCGACGATGAAATGTTAAAATTCTTCTTTGTCTATGAAATCCTCCAAATGGGAAACTGCGTCTAGTTCAACAGTTAATAATTAAAGACGCTTTATACTTACTTTTTAGAAAGCACAGTATCTTCAGGTGTACGATACGTAGAAGCTTTTCTACATCGACTAGGTGGAGATTCGCTTCTACTCCTACGAGGTCTGTTGCATCTTCCTTCGGGAAGTGCTAAGCCCATATTACGAGCGCGTCGTATCTCATACTCCATAGTCATTTTTTTTTTCAGTCTATTATGCCTGTCCATATTTTCTTGTTCGATCATCCAGTCGCGTCTACGTCGTCGCCTCTCCTCTTCCGTTCTTGCACGTAGAATCGCGCCACGATCTTCATCACGCGAGGGTTTAGGTTTTGCATCAAGATGCGAATTCCTCGATGTATGCCGTTTCATCCCTACAACGTAGTAGAGATATATAGATTTAATTATGTATCAAAGAGTTTCTTACTTGGTTAGCCAGATGCAAAATTTGAATAGGTTTGCACTTTATACTGAATTGATGTAAAAGAAATTACTTCGTTATCGCGCAGATAAATGACGAACAATGAACAGAATAACCAGTAAATAAAAGCATAAGAGATAAACATACGAGTATTATTTGGAAAATTTAAGAGGGAAACGTCTAACACACGCGCTTACTTCCCCAAAAATGCAGCCAACTGCAGCCAGGGTTCCCGGTAGGGATGGCGATGCAGGTATCGATACATCGAAGTATCGATATTTTTCAATCCAAATTTCGATATTTTGTATCGATACTTAATGTAGCGATATATTTCAGTATCGATACATAACCATAAATATCGAAATTATTGCTCGAAACTGTCGGCAACATCACGCCAGAGATGCAAGATGCGAAGAATTCCGACTGCAGCGACCCTTGCGGTGGAGTAAGGAATCTCAGCTCGTGATGTCTCCGCTCTATAGAATAATATTCTTGAGTAGTACATTACACGGGCTTTTTTGGCGGGATACCGTAACAAACATGCGCGAACGTAGAGTAATGACGGTTTTGATACGGTTACTCTACGTTCGCGCATGTTTGTTACGGTATCCCGCCAAAAAAGCCCGTGTAATGTACTACTCAAGAATATTATTCTATAGAGCGGAGACATCACGAGCTGAGATTCCTTACTCCACCGCAAGGGTCGCTGCAGTCGGAATTCTTCGCATCTTGCATCTCTGCATCACGCGAGAGAGAAAGACATGTGCCACTGGTGCGAGCGAGAGAAGTATACATCCCAATCGACCGTAATGCGCATGCGTCGATATCGTGCGAGATATCGATTACGGTCGATTAGGAATCTATACTTCTCTAGCTCGCACTAGTTCGCACATGTCTTTATCTCTCGCACGATATCGGTGCATGCGCATTACGGTCGATTGGGACGTATGTAGCGTAATTATAAATTTTATAAGTAAATTTTATAATGGGAAAACCGAAACATGTGTTTGAGGAGTGCATTTCCCCTACTTGGGAAGGCCTGCTCTAGGTAGTGATCGGAAAATGTGTCCACCATTTTGGTCTAAAGCGGAAGTCACAAATCGGCGGGCACATTTTAAAAGAATATTGCCCTCCTTAGAATGCCCTATCTAGCATTCTAAAACACCCGAGAAAACTGAAGTTTCACCATTTCCTTCTGCCATTCTTCATTCAAATTAAAACATGTCAAGTAATACAAGTTTTTGTAATAGGTGTACCAGTAGGTAATGTATCATTAACGTACCAATTAATTAATTGTTTTAGATAAGATATTTTAACCATCTGGAAAACACCCAGATAGCACAAAAACGTTTTAAAAACGTCCAGAAAGCGTTTTAAAAACGCCCATTTTCACAAATCAAGCTATGGACGTTCAGACGTAAAATGGACGTTTTTAAAACGTCCTGTGCTATACTGTACTAGTCTTATAAGATCATTTAAAATCAATTTTAAAATTCATCATTAAAAATCATTTTTCTGGAATATCTCGAGAACTATTAGAGGTAGGGGAATAGTGTCAATGGACGAATTTTGTGTCTTTGAATGCGAAATATGACCGACTAAACAGATTTTCAAAAAATCCACAAAAATGATTTTTCAACCCTAACTTTGAACGCACCCACACAGCACACAGCCGTCCTAAAGGCGTCCCAGGGACGTCCGCCCCAGTCGTACCGGTCGTCCCAGGGACGTCCTGAATTTCCCACGAACGGCTTATATACGTCCTCTGAAGGACGAATGTTACAAAAAAAGTCGTCCCGGGTACGTCTTTTAAAGCGCCTGGATTCGGACTGAACAAGCGTTTAAACGACGTCTTTGGGACGTCTTAAAAACCGCAAGTAGGGCGTATTTAAGATAGTTATCGATACCGATTAATTATAATATAAATTTGATGAAACAAAGGGTTGTCAAAATGAAATCAAAATTTATTTCTCTTTACTATATTTAGTTATTTAAAATTTGACTACCACTGTAGGCGATCTGACTGAACCGTCTATGCAGTGGGTCACCACCTTAGAAAAGGAAAGAAGGAATAGCGTTTCGTCCCGGGTCCGCCAGTGGACTCAGAAAGAATTAATTGGCGGGACCCATTGTATATATACTAACTGGGTCTATGATCACCGGTGAGAAACTCTCGAGCCGCGTCGCCCTCTAGTGGAGCTCGAGGAATTATCACACGACGTCTTAAAACCGTCCCAAGGCCGTCCCAAGGCCGTCCCAAAGACGTATTTAACAAGTCCCAAACGCGTCCCAAACGCATCCCCAAGACGTCCTCAGGACTTTGTATAGATGGCGCCACTGTAGTTACACGACGTCCCAAAAGCGTCCCGAGTCCGTCTGTAGACGTCCCAAAGCCGTCTATAGACGTCCCACGGACGTCTTGTTACAAACCGGGACATTCAGACCTACAGACCTAGAAGGGACCTAAAACAGACGTCCTCGGGACGTCGTGTGCTGTGTGGGCAGTCCCCCCCCCCCCAAAAAAAATATGAAAACGGGGAAAAATAAAAAAACACGTATTTCTTATTTTTCGGTCCTCTATAACATATCCAAAAATTAAAATGATCGGAGGCGGACACCTAAAATACTCTCCTTGTTGTGTATATAGGTGCTTAAACACTCAAGTGCCTAATACCTACACACTGAAAATCGATTAGGTCTCAGTCAAGAACAAAAATTCCAGATAAGTTGCAACAGCGATATATTTTATTGTAATCATCGAACAATGTTAAAGTTTCCCACACCATCACCATGAAGCTTCAGATATTTGGTAGGTGGCATGTTCCACCCAAGATGGTCGCCGGTACTTCAGCATAAGTAAACCTTACAGAAGAAAGCCCGCTTACGGCTGCACGTTAAGTCGTTCATTCCACCTCTAGATTCTAAGGTCGCGCAGTGTTCGTTGCCGCCCGCATTGTTAGGCTCACCCGGTAACCACTTGTCGAAGCCAGTGTTTGCCAACGATTGTCCAAATATAGTCACCCACTCCCCAAATTGATTGTGAACACCTATCCAAGCGTCCCAGACATCCTTTTCCTTCATCCAATCCACCAGCATCCTCGACTCCGAAACCGAGTTTATGACGGCCAATTGAGCTAATCAACAAATGGGGAATCCTTTAATAAAACCTGTAGCAAGAACGTCCGATACCTCGGTCGGATTTGCGTGTGCAGAGGTTAGAATTAAGGTACACGTGGGATTTCCTTCGTGGGGGTGCTGTACGGAAATTTGAACGGTGAGGAATTAAAGGAGGGAGACGTTTTTGGTCTTGGAAGATGATTATGTGTTGAGAAGAAGAGGAACTTGGGTGGTCTGTGGGAGTTTAAGTTTGGGCTAAGTCTGAAGAAGAAATTGACTGATCTGAAAGTGGGTGATTAGTGGTCACTTGGATCGCAGGACTAACATTTCGAAATGGCTAAACAGAGGTAATGCTTGGAGGTTATCAGTGATATCGAAATGATGAGTGCTCGTCACTAGGATCGCGATACCTACTTGGATTTCGCGGTTCGAAGAGATATCAGTGTCAACGATGTATCAGTTATTTGCGTGACGAGTAAGTCTGAGATCGGAGACAACACAGCCGTTTTGCTGTAGTAAATTATATTATTAACCACTTGTTTTTTAACCTGTCTTCGCCAGACATGATTATCCTATATGTATAATAGGACGCCTAAGGTGGCCACAATTACCTACACGTACAATACGGTAGCGGTTTCTACATTGTACATAATACCTGTTTTAGGCCATAGGTACTACCCATTATCGAATTCTGCAGGTTTTGGATTTTTTACGGCATCTTTGGGTGCCGAGGAAACTTCATACTGAATCTGAACCTTGTAGAGGTCATCGGGAAGTACGAAAAAAAGCCTCCGGGCAGATTTTGCTAACAAACGAACATCCACCTTAAGCATCTTATTATATTGGGAAATTCTGTGAGAGCGCCATCTACGACTGTAAGCTCTGCAATCGGGTCAATCGCGTTATAGGACTGGTCTCACACAAGTATTGAAATAGTGCAATAATGTTTTTGTCATTAAATAGTCTGTTAAATATTATAAACTCGATCATCAAACAGTCGAAATTCACAATATTGCCAATTACATGTGACAGCAAACACGATTTGAGTGCTTTAAATTTCGCCACCAGATGGCGTAGCGGAAATAAGAAAATCCCAATAGGAATAGGATACTGTAAAATGTAGAGTGTAGATTGTAAAATCGACAAGTTATCATTTCAAGAGATCTCAACGCTGAAAATAAATATGTAATTTGCGTGAAAAGTAAGGCACAATCCCCGAAGGCTACGAAGTTGAACGACTGTCCTCGTTTCCATAACAAAACTTAGATTTCTGCCACTAAATAATCAATATGGCAATTACTTATTACACGAGCAAAAATAATACGATATCAAATGATTTTCTCATAGATCAATGACCACACATCCAATTACAAAACCTCCACATCACCTTCGAAATCTAGTCCCAAAGTCAACCCCTTCCCCCATTTTCTGTTCGTTATCCACCTAAAAGACCTCGGAACCCACATAATAATTTTTATCACCTCGTTCCTCCATGCAGATTCTCCGCGCCGCGTTCCAAGATAGCGCGGGTTGTTTGTGCAGCTTGTGACCCCCCATTCCTGGAGTGAACTTGTAGTCCTCCCTCAACTGTTGGGCACTTACGCACGGCACCCCCTGTATGGATGCAACGAAGGCACGTTGCATTTCAGCTGTCGACAACATAGATCCTGTTTATTAATTTTTTTGCCGTGCAAGAGTAATGTTAATGCTCGCTTAGATCTACACTGTTTGAGTGTTAATAAAGAGTCGTAAACACACATATTTTTCTATGCCGTAGTCAATCAATGTTACTTTTTACTCGGGTTCCAGAAGCACCCCGCGTGGATACTTGCGTTTCAAAAGTCCACCTGGGCACTGCCGGATTAAGTAGCCTGATAATTTTATATTGGGACACTTTTAAGCGAAATTTTCTGTCAAAAACGCAGTATCATTCGTGATTGGATTTTTAAAATTTAGAATGCTGACGTGTTTTAAAGAGAAATTGTAATCGATTAAACTATGATTAAATTATAATTAACGAGATAAGTATAATAATAACATGTACCTGCCGTTGCCTCATCCTCGGTCTGATTTTGTGCCACAGTGCAAAGCACTCCGGTTGAAAGAGTGAAAAGAGTCAGCGTCAGCAACAGTTTGTCCATGGTAAACTGCAGACAGAAGTAATGCCAGAGAAATTAATACACGGAGGGAGATTGGTAGTAACTGGTACTTTGAGTCCTAAGTGCTCGATCAGAGCATTCACTCCACTGCGGGGAACGCTCATTGGCGTTCAATCTGCATTGTTGTGGAACACGAACGGGGGATTTCCGCACGGGGTGCACTTGTGTCATTTATGTGCCACAAACGCAGTACTGGAAGTATTTAGTGCGTGATTCATTTATTACAGAAATGTAGTTCACTCCCATGGCCAAAACAAATTGAGTACGAATTATTTTATCAATCATATCGCTATGAAAATTCTGGATACCGCGTAAATTTCAGAGTGATGAAGTAAATGTTTGTCCAAGTACTGCGAATTCATGAGAGGCCATTTGAGATCGGGATCAAAATTGATTCTCTGGTGAATTACACTAATCCACCATTGTTTAAACCCAGTTAAGTTAACATTTTTCATTCACGATCAGTCTAACCAAGTGCTGTGTACACTGCACGACCTCAGTCCTTTTTCTCAACCATTTTGTGCACACCAATATACTGACCATAATTTTCGAAACGCAGTTCGTGAATCCCGCTAGTTTCAGCTGGCAATGCTGTTGCACGAAAACTTCGGGTCGAGCGATTCAACTGATGGAGTTACCATCGGTTCGAGCGTTTTCATAGTGCCCACATATGCCCCTCCCCCTCTTTTCTTCCACTCGTTTTTCTCTCATTTTCTCATTGATCTGCAATCAATTTCCTCGTTCGCAAAATGATAAAGATAACCCCTCGCACTGCATTGAACTCACTGGTCGAACGACCGTTTGCAAAATTGCAAAATATCAAATAAAACGATAAAGCAACATCGAAGCGAAAACTCGTTTCCATCTATAATTAAAAAATCTTCCGCTTTCGCAGTGCAATCGTCACGGAAACCTATCAGCCACGGTTCATTACCAAATTAAAACTACTAGGACTTCTGTCACCTGCTGCACGAAACATGTGTAATTAGTAATATATTCCTGCAACAGTTATGTGAACAGACAAACGTTACCACGGGCTGTGGAACGACGATCGGGCGAAACTTTCGCGCTAAAATTACACTACTCAGTCGCGAGGTTCCAGCGAGCACGCGGCTTTTGTCCATGGTACTTGGCCGCTCACGGAACGAAATTCTGGTGTTGTGCTCGAATAATTCATAGTGAATTCGGACGGTCGCACTGGTGCGCACTAGTGCAGGTTGCCGAATCTGCTATCAGAAATTGTAAGTCACAAGTGTGTGCTACACTTCGGTACTGAAAAGCAAAGGAACTCAAATTATATAAAAAAATTTTTTTTTTAGATTAAACCATTTTGTTTAATTTGATAAAAGAATGCACTAAAAACTAAAAAATAAGTCTTAACAAAGGCTTTGATTTTCTTATAGTCTAAGGTCCACTTACCTAATACTCCTGTTGAAGTCCCGTGCCTTTTTTTCTTTCCGCTATTAAGTAATCATCCTCCAAACTTACACGTTCCATTTTATCCTATTTTCCTCTATTTCGTGAACACGGTTTAGGGCAACGCCTCCTTTCTCCCGCCGCGCGTCTTGGTCCCCGTGGCGGCCTAGGTGCTTGGAGCGCTTCAGGCCCGTGCCGCGTGAACAAAAACGCACCGACAACCGTGCTCTTTGGGACGATGTGGAAACCTATTGATACAATGTCGCCCTAATACACCACGCGCGGTTCACGTGTCACGGGCCTGAGCAGTGCTGGATTTACCCCTTAGGCTAACAAGGCTGAAGCCTAGGGCCCCGTTTAGCTGGGGGCCCCTGATTCTAAATTTTTTCTTCGAAAAATTTATCAAAAAATCTTACCGAGGGTCAATGTTATATTTAGTTTTGATATTCAATGTTAATTTTGAAATTATATTCTTATTTAGATTATACGATTATTATGATAAGAAAAAATCAAATCAGCGTTATTTTATTTTTTATATTTAATCAAGGGCCCCCCGAATATTCAGCCTAGGGCCCCTGAAAAGGTAAATCCGGCTCTGGGCCTGAGGCGCTCCTATACTCGTTTCATCCTAAGAAAAATCCTATGCCCCGACCGTTTCGTGGCCGTTCTGCGCAGCCCCCACTACCGCCTACGGGCCCGACGCAGGCTATTGCTCGCAGCACTTTACCTGCTGACTTCCCTGCCCCTCCGAGGGCGTGACGTGACCGATGTCAATGTCAATACTGCAGGAGTGCAGTGTATCTACCCGGTAATTCTTTGGTTCCGAACAGATATAACATCAGTTTAGGAGGTGTTCTAAATAGTCTATTTAGAATGCCATTTATTATGTCTTTTTTAGGATTTATATCAAAATAACAGCAAAACAATTTTTATAAAACGTAGGCGGTTACCGTGCGTATTCGGAAATAATAGTGCCACCGTGTATATGAAGGCGTCGCGTGCGGAACGGTTGACAAAGAGGTAACAGACGGTAAGGCGGAGAAAATCGTAGGCGGTTAAGTGGGGAGTCGGCCAACCAGCGCCTCCTCAGAATCATCCCTGCGCGGAACAGGATTTTTCTTAGGATGAAACGACTATAGTACGGTATACCGGGGGCGGTAGTAACACTTTGACTTTGGAATACGATTACGTAAGAACTATTATAGTTAGAACAAAAATTCTTATACGACAATGTTAGTTACTTATCTAACATTATTGAGACACAACAGTTCTGCTGTGTGTTAAGTAATATCAAGGTTATTAATAAAAAATGAGAAGCGCAGAAAGTGTTACAAGCGTCCCTGACCCCGGATCGGTTGTAACACTGCATGGAGTCGATAGCAGCACAAAGTTAACTATACAAAATTGATATATTTATTGATTTTAATTATAATAACAAATGAAAAAAGGAAAATTTATAACCAATTAGGCGGTATCGTAATTGTGGCAGAAATAAAAACCGTTTTGGCCGGTGCATTCTCCATGTGATCAATTTTTATATTCAGTACTGTGCTATAGTACTCCCGACCAGACTTTTGAACTTAAATTATAAATTTTACTTAACAAGACGCGCAAAAGTGATAAGTAACGATCAGTATTACTTTAAAAATGGCCAGATTAAATATAAAAACAAAAAACGCGTACTTGCAAAGGGAGTATTTATATTACAATTTTAAATCAATAAGAAAAAGTTACTTTAGAGTATCGAAAAGTTATTTTCTCCGCTATAAATGTCTATTGTGTATCTGTACCTACTGCTAGGACATGGATGTGTGTATTCCAAATGTCATTTTTCATCATATATCCAAAATTTTTGTCAATATCTATCGTATGTTCTGAGACATTTAATGTGTTACAATCGCCTCCCTGTTACTATCGCCCACGGTCTACCCTATCATGGCCAAAAGCCGCGTGCTCGCTGGAACCTCGCGACTGACAGTGTAATTTTAGCGCGAAAGTTTCGCCCGATCGTCGTTCCACAGCCCGTGGTAACGTTTGTCTGTTCACATAACTGTTGCAGGAATATATTACTAATTACACATGTTTCGTGCAGCAGGTGACAGAAGTCCTAGTAGTTTTAATTTGGCAATGAACCGTGGCTGATAGGTTTCCGTGACGATTGCACTGCGAAAGCGAAAGATTTTTTAATTATAGATGGAAACGAGTTTTCGCTTCGATGTTGCTTTATCGTTTTATTTGATATTTTGCAATTTTGCAAACGGTCGTTCGACCAGTGAGTTCAATGCAGTGCGAGGGGTTATCTTTATCATTTTGCGAACGAGGAAATTGATTGCAGATCAATGAGAAAATGAGAGAAAAACGAGTGGAAGAAAAGAGGGGGAGGGGCATATGTGGGCACTATGAAAACGCTCGAACCGATGGTAACTCCATCAGTTGAATCGCTCGACCCGAAGTTTTCGTGCAACAGCATTGCCAGCTGAAACTAGCGGGATTCACGAACTGCGTTTCGAAAATTATGGTCAGTATATTGGTGTGCACAAAATGGTTGAGAAAAAGGACTGAGGTCGTGCAGTGTACACAGCACTTGGTTAGACTGATCGTGAATGAAAAATGTTAACTTAACTGGGTTTAAACAATGGTGGATTAGTGTAATTCACCAGAGAATCAATTTTGATCCCGATCTCAAATGGCCTCTCATGAATTCGCAGTACTTGGACAAACATTTACTTCATCACTCTGAAATTTACGCGGTATCCAGAATTTTCATAGCGATATGATTGATAAAATAATTCGTACTCAATTTGTTTTGGCCATGGGAGTGAACTACATTTCTGTAATAAATGAATCACGCACTAAATACTTCCAGTACTGCGTTTGTGGCACATAAATGACACAAGTGCACCCCGTGCGGAAATCCCCCGTTCGTGTTCCACAACAATGCAGATTGAACGCCAATGAGCGTTCCCCGCAGTGGAGCGAATGCTCTGATCGAGCACTTAGGACTCAAAGTACCAGTTACTACCAATCTCCCTCCGTGTATTAATTTCTCTGGCATTACTTCTGTCTGCAGTTTACCATGGACAAACTGTTGCTGACGCTGACTCTTGTCACTCTTTCAACCGGAGTGCTTTGCACTGTGGCACAAAATCAGACCGAGGATGAGGCAACGGCAGGTACATGTTATTAATATACTTATCGCGTTAATTATAATTTAATCATAGTTTAATCGATTACAATTTCTCTTTAAAACACGTCAGCATTCTAAATTTTAAAAATCCAATCAAGAATGATACTGCGTTTCTAACAGAAAATTTCGCTTAAAAGCGTCCCAATATAAAATTATCAGGCTACTTAATCCGGCAGTGCCCAGGTGGACTTTTGAAACGCAAGTATCCACGCGGGGTGCTTCTGGAACCCGAGTAAAAAGTAACATTGATTGACTACGACATAGAAAAATATGTGTGTTTACGACTCTTTATTAACACTCGAACAATGTAGATCTAAGCGAGCATTAACATTACCCCATAGTGTACGTCAAAAATATTAATAAACAGGACACGCGTCGGCGATGCTTCCACTGAACCTTAACTCCAAAAACGGTATGGTGTGCGTAAATCCCCACGAGTTGAAGGATAACTACGTGTACACTCCAGGCATGGGGGCTTACAAGCTGCACAAACATCCCCACGCGGCTTGGACCGAGGCACGGCAAGAGTGCATGGAGGAAGGAGGTAATGCAAATTATTTCTATATTTGGGTTCCGAGGTCGTTTAGGTGGATAAGGAACAGAAAATGGGGGAAGGGGTTGACCGTGGGAGTAGATTTCGATGGTGATGCGGAGGTTGTGTAATTTGATGTGTGGAAACGAACCACGAAGAAAATCCCAAGTGTACCTTAATTCTAACTTCTGCACACGCAAATCCGATCGAGATATCGGACGTTCATGCTACAGATTTTATTAAAGAATTCCCCATTTGTTGATTAGCTATATTAGCCGTCATAAACTCGGTTTCGGAGGCGAGGATGCTGGTAGAGTGGATGGTCAGAGAGGATGTCCAGGAGAGTTGGATAGGTATTCACGATATGTACGAGTCGGACCACTGGGTGACTGTAACTGGCCAATCGTTGACAAGCACTGGCTTCGACAAGTGGTTACCGGGTGAGCCTAACAATTCAGGCGGCAACGAACACTGCGGGACGCTCAAATTACCGGGTGGACTGAACGACTTAACGTGCAGCCGTAAGCGGCCTTACTTCTGTAAGATTTACGTATGCTGAACTACCAGCGACCATCTTGGGTGGAACTTGCCACCTACCAAATATCTGAAGCTTCATGGTGGTGGTGTGGGAAACTTTAACATTGTTCGATGATTACAATCAAATATATCGCTGTTGCAACTTATCTGGAATTTTTGTTGGGGACCTTACATTAAATGGGGACCTTACTCCGAAGTGGCCCGATGTGGCCACCGCTGCAATAAATAGTATACTTGTGTCGGCCATTACTATTAGTTTGCATACCGACCGCTAGTGTCGCATGCTAATGTTCTATGTACACTAAGGGCCAAAATCGACTTCCCTTCGGAAATTTCGCAACGTTGCATGTCACTAGAATTACTGAGTTATGCCTAGTGACATGCAACGTTGCCAAATTTCCGAAGGGAAGCCGATTTTGGCCCTTAGTGTACTCCCAAATCTAATGCACAGAGCCGCCGGGCCCCGCGCTTAGGGACTTCATTTTGTAAAATTTAATTGTAGTTTTTCTATTAATTTTGCGATTTTTCTACAATAAGTTTGTTGGCGCGAAACTTGAAGCCCGATTTGTGTACCCTTTTTTCGTTTCTTCTGCTTAACCTTGTAACCGACACCAAAGTTTCTTATTAATGATACAAGCAGGATAGACGAACGCGATGGTTACGGCGTTTTAATAAATTAAAGCGAAAACAACGTATAGGTACCATAGATACAGTGGCGGCCGATAAAAAGTTTACACCTTTTAAAATCGCATAACTTCTTTAGAATTGGTCCAAACGACTTAAGTTTTTTTTAGAAGCCAGAGGGATCAGTTTGCTAAGTGACGTGATTCGTCATTTTGAAAAAAATTGCAATTGGTCGGAATACCGAAAATAATAGTAAAGGTGGTTTTTTAAATCGCTGATTTCTGTAATTCCGCGATTTTCGACCGTATTCTGCGATTTTTAAGCGTTTGTAGCTCAGAGCAACGTTAATCGATTTTGATGAAATTTTCAGCACGTATAAAACTTATTTAAATCAACAAAAGGGATTTTTGAATTTTCTTTACCGGCTTAGAAAAAAAGTTTTAAAACTGGCCTTTACTATTTTTTTTCGATATTCCGACCAATTGCATTTTTTTTTCTAACGCACATGAAGAGGAGTTTGAAAAATACATTAGGTATAGGATATAGCAACGTTTTTTATGGATTGAATTGTGTCGTTTTTTATTTGAAACATGATTCGTTGTGCGTCGAATAAAGTTAATCCGGGTAATCTTTATAAAATACGTGACGAATAATTTTCTTAACTTTTATTCGCTATTCGCAATGTTTATTCAAATAAAAATTTTGCCTCTCATAACGTTTGCCACCTGTGCCACTTTCCTTAAATCCACCAATGATTACGACTTCAATATTTAACAACATACGGCTTACAACACGCTGTACCCGACTGAAGAACGTATAGAAATACATTATGAAGAAACAGGTCTCGGAGGACAAGAGACACAACGCAAAATATATTTCGTTTACATAATCGGACGGCCGGCGCTGGGTCACAAGATTTCTCGTCAAAAGCGTTAAACTGGCGATATCGGGTCGCGAGATGTATTTAGTATGATCCAATTATGAAAATTTCAATTTCTATGATTTTCGTTCCATCTGTTTGGAAATACTGCCAATAATGAGCCAAAATACAGCAAATGAGGCTTGTTTTAACAATATATTAATTCGTACGTCTTATCCCGATCATTCTTCAGGATAATATATATTCAAATTGGTTATAATTATTAAAACTAGTGCGATACCTATATGTCGTGTTTCGGGTTATTTCCGTCGAGTAAACTTCACCGATCCATGGATGCAATTTTCAACAAGATAAGATAGAAATTACGGGACACTTTAGGTTCGAGATAGAGTCTATCTGATAGACGAGCGAGTTCCCAAACGGTCATTTAGCGGTCGTCAACTTAGGCATTGAAAAATCGACACTTGAGGGTGTTGTAAACAAAGCCTTTCCGAGAACTGCGTCGTGGCCTGAACAAGAAGGCTTTGGGCAACTGCGATGCCGAGAAGCATTCGTGAATGTATCGCATTGTCGACGGCAACACTTTCTCGGAGGAATATAACATTTTAAACGGTATCTCCTGCGTTTAATTCGTTTATTAGTCTTACACGACACGTCTGCAGCATGCAACAAGCCATGTTTCATATATACCGGAGATAATTCGAAATTATAATTGTTCATAATTACGTATCTCTTCTTTTCGTTTAGAGGATGTTGGAATTCTTCGGAAACTTCTAGGCACAACACGTGCTACAATCACTTTGAATTCTTTCTTCTGCGTTGCACCTGTGCACTGCGACGGTTCAACTCGGACAACAGGCGGAAACTCCAGCAAAACTTTTGCATCCGTATTTGCACGCCCTCTAAGCTATGAAAGATTCGGTTTGAACTAAAATTCAATATGGCGGCTCATGCCGGGAAAATTGAATACGCTTAGAATCTGTGTACTGTAATATGTATATAAATAGAATAAAATATACATTTGTTTACACGTTACGAAGATTTGGATATGAAATTCAAGTATTAGAGAAAAGTATTTAATTAAATTTTCAGTAATTGAATTAAATATTTCACATTCACTGGACGCTTTTTATCTAAATCTTCCCTATCTTTTCAGTTATTATTGACATATTTGGACATTATTTTGCCAATAATAATTAATAACGCGGATATACTTCCGAAAGGGACCAGTGGGTGTGAACCCTAAATTTAAAAGTGTAGCTTCGGGTATTTACTATATAGTTTCCGAAAGATTCATAAAAAATCGTACAGCAGAAGTAGTTTAAAGAAAATCAATGACATATATTTATTCTTTACAGGCTCTTTTCTTTGTATAATTATGCTGAATAAAAGGTTGCAGATTATTATTACTATTCTTCTGGCCAAGGCTTCCCGATGCCCTGAGACGCACCCATTCTGGATGGATCTTGACTCGGATAGTGTATCGGGGTTGTTCCTGGAGGGAAAATCGGTGTCGCCGCAGCCGCCGCCATTTGAGGTGGGTAAATGAATTGCGGTGCGACTGGCGGAGGAGGGATCATCATCGGCGGCATCATGCCAGGCGTGGTTTGCAGATTGAAGAAGTTGTTTCCCATGCTCTCCGGCGGTGGTGGAAGAGCGCCGGGTAAACCCGGTACAGGTTCCAAGATCTCTCTAGTCGCTTCTGCCGCGGAAACAGTCTGTCTTCCTTGCGAGCGACCCCACTTAATGGTCAATCTTCTTCCTCCCAATATCAGCTTGTTAAACGTTCTCTCCGCCGCTGCCTCAGCGGCGCTTCTTTGCGTATACTGAATGAAGGCACACTGCTGACGAGGGACCATCGTCACCGAACGTATCTCCCCGTACTGATAGAAATGATCCCGTAATTGCTTCTCCGTCAAAACATCCCCCAAGTTGCCGATGTACAGAGTCGTGATCGATTTGTCTTCCGGTGGGTCCAGCTTCGGCATCGCCGCAGCCCTGCGCATCAGTTTGTCAGCGACGGGATCGTTCACTCCGTAGTAACGATCCTTGATATTCTGATCAGCCAGTGGATCATCTGGATCCGTGGGTTTCTCGTGCCGGTACGGGCATTCCTCTCCTCTCTTACATTCTCCCTTCACCCAGAAGGAACAAATGTGCGGTCTATTCCTCTTATAATAAGGGCTCGTCCTCGCCAGTTTCATTAACAAATCGCTGGCTGCCGCGGATTTACCAACGGCGCCCGCCGGCGACGTCGCGTCAATTTTACCGATTTCGCTATCTATGTTCTGTACATAATATTCCTTGTTCACGTCCGACCTGGGCAAGTCGTCTTTGATTTTAAGCGCCGCGTCGCGCACTTGTATAGGCAAGCCGTACTCCAGATCGAGCAAACACGTTTGGCACACGTTCTTCAAGCGACTGCAAGTCTGGCAAACCTCGGTCTTTTTGAACCTCATCCTTGCGCCAGGACACCACCTGAATACTGTGAACGGGCGCATGCATATCTTGCACTCCTTCCCGTACCTCTCCTTTGTCTGTGAAACAGAAACACGAAGCTTGTTGATGGGACCGATACACGTGTGCTTAAGATCGGGGCCGGATATATTGGCTGGTGAATTCGTTTTCATGAACAGCGATCGAGGAGAAATCAGCCACCACCATCTGACGACCGTGGATTTGTCAGTTGGAGTTGGGTGGCCTCCGAAGGGTATGGTGGGGTAACGGGAATGCTGCTCGGCTTCGCCTGAACGTAGCCATGTGGGTGTTATTTATTCTTAGCTTTGGGTAGTTATGTGCGTTTCAAAGCTATGCGTAGATGAATACGAGATGAAACTATCGAGAAAGAATCAATGTTCTGACGAATACAAATACTGAATTTTTTCGGAGCTAACGCACACCTATTCATGTATTTCTACGTTGAGAACTCAGTTTGGGCTACACGTCAAGAGCGTAGCGCTATCCTCATCACTTCTGGCTCACTCTTGTTCTGCGAAGGCGAGAGCGAGTCAAAACACATTGGGAAACGGAGCACCGAGGCAGGCAAACTGTGTGGTAGGAGAATACCCCTCACGAAACTCACTGGCCAATATACCTGGCCCCGACCTTAGATATATCTATCTTAACTCACCATTCGAATATATGGATTGTCACCTAAACAAGTCTGACATAATATAGGAAACTCCTGTAACAAAACACGATACATTGAACAAACACTCCACGCATAACGAAGTTGAGGTGGTATTACAAATTCAACGCTACTTACGGCATCCTCCCAATTCTGTCTATTGTAAGTGTTTGTTGTTTTGGACGTCGCCATTTCCAGCCACTTACAACACAACAGGAATGGACATTGATGTTTATTACTCAATGGCGACAAATCGCAAACACGGTGGAGCCAGAGGCGTACATATGATGGCTGATCGTCATGATAATCTGAACCTGCTTCGTTGAAGGTCAGCCTTTAATTTTCATTTCGGGCAGTTCTCATAGAACGATCTTCTGAAGCTTCTTGCGTTAAGTTACTAGAGTTTTCCTAGAGTTTTTCCCTTGTGTTTATTATGGGCGAATTCCACTTACAATTGGGCCCAAATCGCCCGTGATTTTCATTAAGCTGGGTTTTCCCGTACGCGACTGGACGCATCGTCAAGAATTTTGAAGTTGGTTTTCTCAAAAATTTTATTCATTTTTTCGACTTATTTACTTGCTATAAATCGAAAAGAAAGAGTAACTTTTTTTCATATCGCGCTTCATTTTCGAGGAAATCGAGCGTTATCTTCCTTTCCCTATTACCGTGCCCCTCGATTCCCACTAGTGGCTCCCTCTGTAACTGCTAAACCTAACCTTACTTTCATTTCTCAGAATGGGTGAACACAAATTTTTATTTGCATATTTTGCTTTTGTAATGAAAAGGTCATCTTAAAATTACGTAAAAATATCTCTGATAGAGAAAAAAATGTTTTGAATAGTTCAAAGTTGAAAGACATAACCTAACAACGGGAAGGCTATTCAAAAGAGGGCACGGTAATTGGGGTCACGGTAATAGGGACCAGACATTTTTTAGGGCCCGGCAATTGTAACAAAAACGTGTATCTTCATTTCAATTAAAAAAATATTAAAAAATTAACATTTTCAACCCGCCAAAAATGCCTCAATAAAGAGAAAACTTCAAAACACAAATATAAATTTTCACCAAGCAAAATTACAGTAATAGAAGTCAGTAATTTATTAATCCCTGAGCAAATCCGCGTCAAAGCGCGGTAATAATGACACATACCCTAATCAAGTT
This sequence comes from Andrena bicolor, assembly GCA_960531205.1. NCBI lineage: Eukaryota > Metazoa > Arthropoda > Insecta > Hymenoptera > Andrenidae > Andrena > Andrena bicolor. The sequence goes on from OY482666.1 coordinate 43,509,879, forward strand.
TATTCTAGCCAAATAAATATTGAAAATTGGCGCTATAACAGCGAAAAATGAGAAAACTTTAATCGAACTTGGAAAGCCGCCTTAAGGCGGGCGACAGCAGTGCCATCTGATGTGACCAGGCGGATATCCTTACGGCAGGAGCGCGTATCATCGGTTGCTGCGAGAGTGTCATCGTTGTATTTTAATACGTGTCCGTTGGTGTATGTCCGTCCGGTGTTTCTGCTACACAGGTCGCATTCCGTGAATCTATGGAGTGTTTTCGTTGTCAGATATCACTGAATTCCTGTCTGCAGTAGCATAAGGCGCCTAGCGCGCCTTCCCGTCACGATGAACATGTGTCGGGTTCGATTGTTATTCCACTTTGTGGCACTTAGCCTACTCCCCTTCGCCCGTCCTGACGAGCACACTCACATCGTGAGTACCACGGAATTTCCATACTTCTAAATGTCAAAGTGGCAAGACCACCCCGCGCGCACACTTCAGTGACACTCACCTTCCACTTTCTGTCCCGGAAAATTCTTTCCCGCAACACATTTCCGCGAACAATTAATATTATACCTTCTCATAAATTCGTGTATGGAACGGATTTCATTCCCGGGATAAATCGCCGCTAAATTTCTCGATACTGTCTAAGACGAGCCACTAATAATAAAATTTCTTTTACCAGTACGAAGAGAACGATGAAGTTGTACTCTGGATGAGTACAGTCGGACCATATCACAATCGTCAAGAAACCTACTCGTATTATTCCTTACCGTTTTGTAAAGGCGCGAAAGATGTCATCAATCATTACCACGAAACCTTTTCCGAGGCGCTGCAAGGCATCGAACTCAAATTCAGCGGCCTGGAAATTGAATTCAGAGGTGATTCATTCTGCGTCGCATGAACGCATGAATTTTGCTAGCAGAAACTGCTGCAGCTCGTTGTGAAAGATTTCGGGAATCGCGATATGTCATGGCGAAGGGATTAATTATTGTTGACTCTGTGCTTACAGCCGACGTGGCCAAAATGGAATATTGCCAGATAATACTAACCGAAGAGATTGAAAAGGCCTTTGTATATGCTGTCAAGAACCAATATTGGTATAAGATGTATATGGACGATCTACCAATATGGGGTAAACGATAGTGTTTTGTATAAATTTCTTTAGCGCTTCGTTACCATATTAAACGATTCGTTTCTCTTAATATCAGGAGTTGTCGGAGAGCCGGAGGAAAATAACGGAGCTGTGTCTTACTATATCTGGACGCATAAGAAGTTCGATATAGGATACAATGGGAAGCAGATAGTCGATGTAAATTTGACCAGCGAGAACAAAGTGAAGCTGAGGCGGTCCATACCGATTTCTTTCAGTTACGAAGTTAATTGGAAGAAGAGTAACGTTAAGTACGAAGACAGATTCGACAAATATCTGGATCCCAACTTCTTCCAGCACAGAGTAAGAGCTCCGTCGCCTGAGAAATCACAGCTACGCATTCTGCGATAGACATTTGTCTCGTAAGAAAACTTATTCTCTCTCCTTGCAGATTCATTGGTTCAGCATTTTCAATAGCTTCATGATGGTAATCTTCCTTGTCGGGCTTGTCTCTATGATCTTGATGCGTACCTTGAGAAAAGATTATGCCAGGTACAGCAGGGACGAAGACATGGACGATATGGAACGGGATTTGGGAGACGAATACGGATGGAAGCAAGTTCACGGGGATGTATTTAGACCAGCTAGTCATACGATGCTTTTCTCGGCTTTTATAGGTGCAGGCTATCAGGTGAATTTAGCAGTTAAACGTTTGTGGAGCTAATGTCTGGCGAGGGAACATCCCGAACCCGGGAATTCAAAAAATTCTGAAACTGAAGGGAATATGAAGGGAATTTTCTCCTGATTATAAAACAATTTTTGTTTGCTGCGCAAATTCACTCGAAGAGGGTGGAATCGACCACTGAAAATTTTCTGATTTTTTGTTATTACTCGCGATCTGTAAAAATTGTAATTTACCAAATGATAGTCCTAATTGAAAGATGTAACTTTTTTTCTACCTTTCATAGCTCGCGAGTAATAACACAAAATCGGAAAATGTTCAGGGGTTAATTTCACCCCCTTCGATTGAATTTGGGCAGCAAACAAAAATTGCGTTGTAGTCAGGAGGAAATACCCTAGGAATTCACAAAGTTTCAGAATTTTTTGAACTTTCGGGGATCTTCTCTTATAAATTCTGTTAAATATCCGTGAAATAAGAATGGTGTTTTAGTAATCCGTTTCATTTCAGGTCACAGTAGTTGTACTTAGCGTTATCATTTTCGCCATTCTTGGCGAGCTTTACACGGAGAGAGGATCAATGCTATCTACGGCGATTTTTGTATATGCCGCGACATCGCCTATAAACGGCTACGCTGGGGGAGGCTTATATGCTCGCATGGGAGGGCGTATCTGGATCAAACAGATGATCCTCAGTGCCTTTATGTTACCTCTTATCGTCTGTGGCACTGCGTTCTTCATTAACTTCATCGCAATATACTATCACGCCAGCCGCGCCATACCTTTCGGCTCTATGGCAAGTGTTAGAATCTCGGTTCTCTGGATATTCATGTAATTTCCATTGACGTACTAACTGCTATTTACAGGTAGCAGTAACGTGTATTTGCATATTCGTTATATTGCCACTGACGCTGGTGGGAACCATCCTTGGTCGGAATTTAGCTGGAACACCGGACGCGCCGTGTAGAATCAACGCGGTGCCTCGACCTATCCCTGAGAAAAAGTGGTTCATGGAACCACTGGTTATCATAATGCTCGGTGGCATTTTACCTTTCGGATCTATATTCATCGAAATGTACGTAACATCGTTGAAAACGGAGTTGGGAAGTTATTTCGAATAGTGAAGAAAAACTATAACTTCATTATTCGAGATTATTCGAGATTTTTCGAATTTATTCGAGATTATTCGAATTTATTCGAGATTATTCGAATTTATTCGAGATTATTCGAATTTATTCGAGATTATTCGAATTTATTCGAGATTATTCGAATTTATTCGAGATTATTCGAATTTATTCGAGATTATTCGAATTTATTCGAGATTATTCGAATTTATTCGAGATTATTGGAGATTATTCGAATTTATTCGAATTTATTCGAGATTATTCGAATTTATTCGAATTTATTCGAGATTATTCGAATTTATTCGAGATTATTCGAATTTATTCGAGATTATTCGAAATTATTCGAGATTATTCGAATAACTTCATTTCATTCGAAATTTCTATTCGAAGATTATTCAAATAAAGTATTCGAATACTGCCCAACTCTGGTTGAAGCTATGAAGCACCACAGCAGCGAATAAAAACCGTCCTATTTGTTTCAGGTACTTCATATTTACCTCATTTTGGGCATATAAAATCTATTACGTGTACGGCTTTATGTTATTAGTATTCGTTATTCTAATGATAGTAACCGTTTGCGTTACTATCGTGTGTACATACTTCTTGCTAAACGCCGAAGACTATCGATGGTAAGGGATTGTCTGACCATTCATTGGTTCCAAACAGCATCTAACAACATTCCCTCCTTTCTCTAATTTCTGTGTCTCTTCCACTTTAACAGGCAGTGGACAAGTTTCTTAGCTGCAGCTTCGACCGCTGGATACGTCTACATGTATTCATTCTATTATTTCTTCTTTAAAACTAAGTGAGTTCCCATTTCAATGGCCCCAAGCTCGCGAGCTCGCGGAGATATAATTACACTGTGGTTTCTTTTCAGGATGTACGGTCTCTTCCAAACAGCATTTTACTTCGGTTACATGGCACTGTTCAGCCTTGCATTGGGCATAATGTGCGGAACGGTCGGCTACGTCGGCACGAACGCATTTGTACGGAAGATCTATTCCACAGTGAAGATAGACTAAAGCACAAGTTCGATGTGATGTCTACCCTATGGATAAATGCGAGAGCGCGCAGAGCGATGCCCGCTGCTCTCCGCGAGGCGGGACCCCGCCTCGTTCGGTAGTTTTAATTACTTACATTGACCATAACGCGTAAATGCCGCTCATAGGCGGGAGATTTCTAAAGCAGAGATGATAATTGATCGTTTCATCGTGTGTCGATAAAATATCAATTAATTTATTTATTGCGGCATAGCGGGCCTCGGAAGGTTGGTTCTACCGAAGCCAACTGTTCGCCGATCTATCCAAACAGTCGCTATATTACTCGCCCTATGAGTCACAGTTCCATATAACACAAAATGCAGGTTCCAATGATTACGTAACTGTGTAATTACTATTTTAATTAAAAACTAACTGCGTGATATTGCTCAATTTCGCTGGACATTGCTGGGAAACTCGCCGATCCCCTTTAAGCTAGTAAAATTGTTCGTAACGGTGAAATAGGGAGAGCTCTATGGATCGATGGTGTATTAGAAGCGTGCTATGCTTTTTGTGTGCCGTATGCGTGGAAAATTCTTCTTCCCCGGGATGTATCGGTGAAAAGGAATGTCCAAGTTCTACAACGTAATATCATTCGAGAGTACAAGAGTTAATTGCAATTCGGATGGCATCTAAATCAAGCTCGGGTGTTTTAACAGGCTTATATAAATCGCGCGCGAATTTTATGTTACAATCTCCGGGCACAGCTTATTCGGGCAGCGAGGATTATTTCAATTAGTGCGATTAGAACAGTGCCTCAGTTACGTGACTCTGGACTGGGATTTCAGCCGTAAAGACCGACGTTCGATCATTGACGATTCAAGTATAAATAAAGATTAATTTATAGGTAAGCTAGGTGTTAGATCGAAATAAGAATTGCGAACATAAGGAGTTTTTTTACCATTGGCTTCGTACTATACGCCACGAACATTCTGTTTCTGTAAATTTCCTTCGTTAGGGGTTGCGAGTGCATTGGTAACATATAAAGTACGAGTAAACCTATAAACGCCGGGCAAAATCGTTCTTTCAGTTGCGATCCTCTTCTTGTGAATACAAATATCTAAGTATGCGTGAAATTCTCACTAAGGGATGAGGCGAAGGGGATTGGGAAACTGTAGATCGTGGTGAATGTGTTTGCAATAAAGATATTGTCGAATGATGAATACCAGGGAAGACATTCGAGTGGATATATGGTTTGTTGTTAGGCATAGTGGTTCTAAGAAATATAAAATTTCTACATACAACAAAGCCCGACGTGTTTCATTAGCACAGCTGCCCTAATTAATACTGACGCACGAACATCGATCGATTCAATATCCAAGGATCATTTTACCGAATCAAATAGTGCTTAAAGAAATTTAATTAGATTTGCTATCTACAACTCGGGGCTGTTCCTGGGTTGCCGCCCTTGTTAATTTAATATTCTTTAATTCAAAATTTAATGTGCAGCGTTTGTTAAAAATGGAATATGTTGTAGTTCTCGTGAAATTAGGAGGAGTTTAAGTCATCCTTTTTCTGATATCGAATTTGTTTAAAAAATACAGGGCCTTGAATTTTTGCGTCTTTTCGTGAAAATGGGTTGTATGTAGTTACTTATGAATTTTTATCTCTAAAACCAGCGTTGGATAATTTTAAAAAAAATTAAACGAGAAAAGAAATGATATCATTAATAACCATCATAAAAGTTTTTATTATTATTCATATTAGTTAAATAAACGGCCTGCAGGCGCCTCTAAGTTTTTTTTTTAATCATGATATTTATTGATGAGAAGAAGTAGAATTGTGATTAACAGTGACCTCAATAAACATAAGAAAAAAAACTCATTAGTCTGAGAAATTCAAAAAGTTCCCGGATGCTCGAGAGCGTTCGAGACTCTCGGGCAGGTCGATCGGGTAAGCATATATATATGGCGTAATATCGTACTACCGTACACTGTCCCCTTAGACCGAAGGTGAAACTATTTACAATTATCTCTAAATGGCTCGTGGGCGAGCGTGCTACGAGGAAAAAAAATGAATTAATTCTAGAAAAAAACTGAATGCCCCTAAATTTGGCTGCCAAAGTGCGGGGAACCCCCCATTTTGGATAAAAATCGCTCGACAGCGCAAATCTTGACCGATTTCAATATTTTTTTTTTAAATACTCGTAAAGAACTCAGCAATAACGGCGCACTGCAGTAAAACCTGTATCAGTTGATCTAATCTGTAAAAAACATTATTTAGCATAACATAACATACAAACGTGAACTTTAGAGATTAAAGATATTAAAAATTAATTTTTTGTAAATTCAACACTAAAAAACATAAAATTTGTAAATTTGAAGTAAATTTTTTATTTTATACCTAATAATAAATTTACAAAAAATTAATTTTTAGTATCTTTAATCTCTAAAGTTAAGTTTGTATGTTACGTTATGCTAAATACACTAAAAAACATAAAATTTGTAAATTTGAAGTAAATTTTTTATTTTATACCTAATAATAAATTTACAAAAAATTAATTTTTAGTATCTTTAATCTCTAAAGTTAAGTTTGTATGTTACGTTATGCTAAATAATGTTTTTATAGATTAGACCAACTGATACAAATTTCACCGCAGTGCTCCGTTATTGCTGAGCCCTTTACGAGTATTTTAAAAAAAAATTTATTGAAATCGGTCAAGATTTGCGCTGTCGAGCGATTTTAGTCCAAAATCGCATACTTCGCTCCGTCAGAAACGACCTTGTACAACTATATACATATAAGCATCCAAAACACTCATATAGGATCCCAAACCCTACACTAATCTTCAACTTCTATTGTATTAATACTCACACTACTAACACATACAAACAAAATTTTTCAAGCCCGATACACTATCAACTCCACCGCCTGATACGTGGAACGAAGTATATTCGTAATTCAGAAAATCACAACGTTGCTCAATACATCTTCCGGTTGAAACTTCGCTAAATTTCACCACCTTTTATATGTTACCAAATGCAATTCTCCCAATACACAAATTAAAAACAACGCGACATAAATGAAATTAAAATTTCCAACGGGTGCAGAGTAAAACGCCAGTCGTTTATCGTCGCGCAACGAGCTCTCGATTCTCGTGGAACATTCCAGTCGCGGAGTTGACGTCGGCGGTGCCAGTGTGGCACCGAAAGCTGCTCCGTTGGTACAATCCGTGATATTCACGTGTCACAGTGCACGTCGACGCAGTCCAACGTAGTCGGAGCGTGCTGGACGGAGCAGACACCTGTTCATCGGGCCGGAGCCTTTACATATTGAAGTGGCCGCGCATTGACAGAAACACTCTCCCGATTGTTAACCACTTCGTTCGAACTTCTCTCGAGGTACCCACGGCGAAGAGGAAACGGCAGAAATGGCACCGAAACAGAGAATGCGCATAGCCAACGAGAAAGCCACGAAAAACATCACGCTCCGCGGCAATGTACCAAAGTCCTCGGTAAGACGTTCCTTACGATTCTACTACAATCCGCTTTAATAAAAATCAGTCGACAATAATGGAATTATCACGGCGCGTAAATAGATCGTTCGTCGATTTATCATTTTGAGGTTATAAACAGTAACGTAAGATTCGACCGTGCACGATAACATCGACGGCAATATTGTCATGTCAGATCTCCCGATCACTTTTCTCGCAAATGTCCGTTGGTTTTTAATTCGAAAACTCGCGAATCCGATGGAAACACTTACGCCTTAATTATTTTAAGTACATCGCGCCAATCGTGTAACGTTTTCGTCACGTGCGATGTAAACATATGCAACCACGTTATTTGAATTAACGCTTCGCAGAAACCACAGGAGGAAAGCTCTCCGGTCGGCCCCTGCCTACTAGCGCTCTTCCTTTTCGTCGTTTGTGGTTCCGGTAAGTTTTAACACAGTTCGGGAAGAACATCTGTTGACTCCTGCGAAAGCGCTGCAGAATGATTCTTATTTTCTCTTCTTTGGTTTTCAGCTGTGTTGCAAATAATACAAAGTATTAGAACGGCTTAAGGAAACCACGATCATGAAGTTCAAAGAATGTTGCTGTTACTGTTAATACGGAAAACTGTCTACAACTTATTGGTATACAGAGACTAACAGACTGTTTCATCGCATATTGTAAAAATGTAGGCGTCGCAATGCTGCCGGCGCAAAAACTGGATTCGGAGTCTCTTCTTTTACTGCAGCCGAGAAAAAAATTTATTTTGCAAAGAAATCTTAGCGTCCGGGAATGTTTCAGTTAATCGCGTCAGAGCGTCGAGTGTATCGATCACGGAAGATTGCATTTAATCGCGCGCCGTTTTGGACTTCCGACTAAATTAACGTTAGCTGAATAGAATCGTCGGTCGCTTTCTGTTTTGTCACTACGCGCAATGATTCTTATGTACCATAAGAAGCATGAATATCTTCCATCGATACGTACATAGTAAATAATTGTATATAAATATGATGAATTTATTGTATCGATCCATTAATCAAAGCATTCCGCTCTAAGCAGTTGGTAGCTTTTGGTTGTCTACGTATTCTTGGAGGGCGTAAGGATACGATAGGTCCTTATACGTGTAAAGATATATATTATATATATGTAATACCAATGTAATTTATCCTAATGAAACTATTTGCTACTGACAATTCTTTGTCTCTTTTAATAAATTATATTATGAATACATATTAATCACACCATTCTCATTGATTATTGTAGAAGTTTCGCCATTCATTTTAATTTGAATATTATTCTCATTGATCTTCCATTGAAACTGTAAAGGCAATTTTTATGCGAATATCATACAGAAACATATGGATATATGTATTGGGAAACCAAGAATTTCGATACGCCATCTCGTGACAGGAAATTAAACTACTGTGAGTAGGCCGAAATCCGTCGAAGTTCATACGATTATCAGTGTTTATATAGACACGTTGTGAAAAACAAGTGTTTTTAAATTTTTTTGAACACTAAATCTTTACTTCTTCGATTAATAAATACTTATTCGGAATGTTTCGTGGGACCGGGCCTGCTTGCAATAGTTTGCCAACTTACCACCGCAACGCTGAAATCTAAACCACGCCTCCACTTGGTTTCCCAATATACAGTTGAACTTTGATAACTCGAATCTCAAGGGAAGGGGAAAAATCGTCGGATTATAGAGGTTTCGGTTTATCGAGTTTTCGAGTAAGAGAGATTCAACAAACGGAAATTCGACTTCTGGTTGTAGAGGTGAAATACATAATTTGAAATGCAAAATATAGGTCGAGTGAAGGAAGTTTTATTTCGAGTTGTAGAGGTGCTTGCAGCGGAGCGGAAGGGAATGCCGAATGAAGAAAATTTTCGTCTTGCAGAGGTTTTCGAGTTATCGAGGTTCCACTGTAATATTAAAGTACCATCTACGAAAGTTTTGATAATGTGTGTTCCGAGCAGTGGCGCACTTAGAATTTAATCTTGGAGGGAGCTGAGTTGAATTCATAAAAATAGTTTTAATGCAAATTCAATAAAATTCATTAGGTGATTATGAAAATTTATTTATTATTTATAAATGAAAATATTCTTTAAGTGCTCCAGTATCAAAATTTTAACACTTGATAACCAAATTCAAAAACAACAAATTTTTTTCCTTCTTTGGAGGTGCAAGAGCCCCTCAGCTCCCTTCTGGGTACGCCACTGGAATTTCCCCTACAGTGTTGCCAGATTGGGCAGAATTCCACCATTTGGGCTAGTTTTCAAAACCAACTGGCGCTCAAAAATTGAAATTGGCGGTTGGCGCCTGAATTGGGCTACAATGGGCGAATTCCACTTGCGCCCAAATCGCCTGCACCCCAGATTGTAGGATCTTTCCGTTTTTGTTATAAAATGAATATCATAAATTATAAGTTTCTGTTTTCGAATCGTAATTTATAGTTAAAAACCTGTATTTTTCGATAATGACTCTTTCGCAGGTTTCTCTTCCATTTTTTAAGAGATTTTCATAATTTTTGGAATGTTAACCACAGGCGATTTGAGCGTAAGTGGAATATATCGACCAGGCTTGCTTTGGTCGTAATTTCGATATTTAGCCTGCCCAAGACGAAATAGCATTAAAAAATTTTATAAAATAAATTATCACTGTTGTATTAAAACGTTAATTTTAATTTTCACATCAGTGTTATTCAAATAAAGTTCATTTGTTGCATCTAAAAGAAATAAAGAAAACAGTTCCAGAAAATATTTAAACATCCTTTTCATCCAAGATATTTGAATTTCGCGCTTTTGGGCTACTTTTCCCGCGCGATCTGGCGGCTCGACATTGAAACTAGATTGAAACCATCTGGCAACGCTGTTTCTTATATAGTTTCAGTTGAATTGAAGTTGGTTGAGTTCGATTGTCATTTAAATTAAACGGAAAATTTGTTATGAAGGTAGCTGCCGACGTTTCGAAAGCAAGAATTGAAGTGTCGCTAATTTCTCCAATCTAAATAAATAGTGTATAAGATACTTGCCGAATATTTTAGAATTCCGAAGCACTGTCCCACAAAAGATTTTCGTAAAATGGCTAGCATATTTAACTTGTTTGGCGAAATATCAGAACGTGACAAAGGTACGTGTAAAATCACCTAGCGATTTATCTCACTTATTACAAAGATCTTCGTATAAATTCATTACCTTAAATAAATTCTCTTATTAAATACTGCTAACCAGGAACACTGAATCCTCAAGTAAACTATTTGTTTACAGGTCAAGCTGTAAAGTCATTGTCAAGATCGAAAACTTCTCTCGGAGTAAGCGGAGCTTCCGCAAAAGCCGTCGTCCAACCGAAACCGAAAGGATTGTCGATCAGGTCCACCTCGGATTTAAACGTATCCACCAACTCGCGTTTAAATAACTTGGGCCAAAATGCGGGTAACAAGCCCCAGGAATCTTTGAAGCCAAAGCTGACGCAGTTGGACAACTTCGGCTTTCCGTTATCGCCTAGAAAAGAACTGGCGGCGAAGGTATAAACAGTTAAAGCTTCTTTATAAACAAACGTCTGACGAATTCAATTTCCTCGTAGAAAGCAAACGAACATCCCAAGGCGAAAGATTCCTCTCTGAAGAAACAGATGTTGGATAAGAAAGACTTACGCTTAGAGAAGCCGTCCGACGAATGTATTTTTAAGAAGCCGTTCCCGCCGACTAAAATAATGAAGAGGTCGTATCCGGAACCAGAATGTCTCGCACCTTATTCTGATATGCAGCTTGAATTCGGTACGGATTTTATGAATCGCGTATTTCGCGGAGTATGTTGAGAATCGAAGGGGAGTGTAAAGTTCGAACGATGTTCTTGCAGATGATATTTACACGAAGACTTTAGAAAACGAGTTTAAAGAATTGCTTATCAAGAAGCAGAGCGAGGCAGAGATTTGCGAGGATGACGGATTTATTTCAGGTATCAGTTTCGGAGTTCGAACGAGCCTGAAACGTAAATAAGTATCTTGAAATTCGTGTTTTGTATTTTAGATCCGGAACCGATCGAATTCGAATTGCCAAAGCTTTATGAATCGTCTCTGTTAGTCGAGAGGGAATGGGATAGGTGCAACACTCCTGGTTTACCAGAGATATCGGACGACGACGATCTAATGTTTTAATCTTCGATAATATAACGATTATTTAATTTAAAACTAGTTTTAATAATTAATGAGTATAATTAATGTTAAGTATATTAATATTAATTAACGAGTATTAGAAATTGAAAGTATAATTTTAGGTCAATGACTGTGTGTCCATTGCAAAGGAATTTATTTTAAGATAAATTGGAGAGAAAATGATCTCTAACGCGTTTTGTATTTTATATATAAATAAATTATTCGTGCGTTTAAGCACAAGTTACTAGAATTCCGTTGTATTCTTGAGAATTTAGAAAAAAATAGAGGCAATTTAATTTAACATCTTTCACTTGTTAGATGTACAAAAATGTCAACTAAAAAGTGTACCACCGTGATAGCTGGTATTTTAGAGGACCATGTTTTCAATCATGTGTGCTTCGTTGCTGAAAGTTTATCCACGATATTGCCGAACTTTCATTTCGAAAGTATTTGTAAGAGTTTCGTGGAGTGGAAGGTGAGATAAAATCGTTCGCTTCGCATTTGGTAATTCAACGCGAAGCTTGACTTCTAGCCATGGTTGGAAGAAATATGTGCGCTTCATGGGTGGTCGCACACTAGATCTCCTTTAATATGGAGAGAAATTGGGATAACTGGCAGCCAAGTTACTTACGTCGGAAGTGGCTACCAGTTTTGGGAGTTATTGCTTAAATATTACAACATCGCTCTGCACTTGACTAAAGAGGATCTCGAAGCGTTGCAAGCGGATTTGATATTTGTAAATGAGTGTTAATGTTAATTTAAGAATCAATTGTTCTAATAAATAAATTGGTTTCGGCGCACTGATTCGGTCACTATAATACGATTAATTTATTTCTTTAAGAATACTGAAACCAATTTATTTAATATTTACGGTCGAAAATTTTAATTTGAATATTATCAATTGTTCTAATTATATTTGCGAAGCTTTTTTACGTAGGCGCAGAACGTTAAGAAAGAAAAGACGCTGTTATCAGATGTACAAGTAAAACGTAGACGACTACTGGTAATCGGAGGAGGAAGATCGATGTGCTCGGACTTGATTCCTCAATTACAAATGACGAAGGAACTTTGGTTGTCTCACGGAGTTGTTATTAATGTATACGACGAGCCAGGATGTTACTTTAAGTTGAGGAGGATTTTCAAAGATGCGGCAGCAGTTGGCGCGGGTTTAAAGACTGTAAACATTTTGGACAATATTCCCGTTGGTTTAAAAGACTGCGACGTGTTGATTTATCTCGATAATATAGTAAGGTAAACGGAGGAATTAAGTAGTTTTATTTTATTACATTCATTATGAGCTTCTAGATTTATTATTATTACAAGACTGTCTTTTATAAGGGTATATATTTTCCAGAGAAGACTACGAAGGAACGGACAGTTGGCTGCAACGGAATTATAAACCCATAGAGCAGTTGTCTGCGCAAATAAATCAGTACGCGCCTTCGTCGATGAAAGTGATCTTCTGTTCGATGGGAGTCACGTGTTTCTACGCTAATATAATGCAGGCTCTTGTTACGAAAATACCGAAAACGAACATCGTAGCGGTCAGTTCCCATTATGGGACTCCCCTCACGTATCCATTTGTGAGTTCGTTGGGTCTCACTATGCGAAACTTTGGTTGTCCACCTGTATGGGGATACTTGGGTCAGTTTATACTTTAAAGCGATGAGACCAGACGCATTTAATTCTGTACCTATCGATTAATTAAATAATTGTAGGAATCAATCAGTACGTAGACGTTCATCACATGATTCAGAAGTGCAGAGTTTATCGGCCCAACAGGAGGGCTCTAGAGGCCAATGAAAATGCAACGCTACCGCTAGGAACTGAGCGTTCGGAGTTGAGATGGTTCTTCTACATGGCGCATAACAAGAATTCTACTAAAGATCTCTTTACGCGCAAGGTATTTCATGATATTACACGAAGGAGTAGAGACTTCTGTGCTTTGTTTCTTTCTAGGCGCTGACTCAGTACCAGGTTGGCAGATCAGAAGATTTCCCAAAATGCAGAGCCATATGCGATCTCTTGAAACTGTGGTATAGAAAGGGGGAAAACATTGGCGATGAAATTATATCGTTAGGGATCTCTTCCGATGGTAAATGTAGAAATAAGGGGGAAGCCCGATTTAAGACGCTAGGAATAAAGTGATTCTTGGGAATTTTTTTTCTAAGAAATTGTTGAACGGATCTTTTCCAAACTTTCAGGGTATTTTAGTTCACACTCAAGCAATAAAAATTAATTTTTACGTTACAAAGTGTTCGGTAGAAATGGAGATAATTACATTGCCGACGAACCTAAGAAACGAAAAAAAAATTAAAAGTTGGCAAATTGGTGGGACTTGAAAGAAAAAGTTACGATTAATTTTACGATAAAATTAATTTTTATTGTTCGAATTTGAACTAAAATACCCTGAAAGTTTGGAACAGATCCGCTCAACAGTTTCTTCGAAAAAAATTCCCAAGAATCACCTTATTCCTAGCATCCTAAATAGGGCTTCCCCCTTAAGAGACTTTCTTTCTCGTAGGTACTTTTGGTATCCCGAAGGGATTAATGTTCTCCCAACCAGTCTACCTAAAAGTGTTAGAAGACGAATCACGAATATGGGTACCTTATACAAATTTCCCGATGCCATATTTGCCGCTGCCTCTGTTCCAAAATTTTATAATCACTGCTCTTATCTTGAACGAGAAAATAGCAGAGCTAAGAGCAGAAGCGAATAGTTTGGTGAATGGTGAATAAAGTTACTTGTGATATTGAATGAATAGATTCGGACTTTTATTATATTATTTAAATACATAAATAGCACAAAATCATTCAACTGTAACATACATGCTGGTGTTATCTATTATAATATACATGTATAATGATTAAAATTGCACAGTTTTCGTAATCGCTGGATTCACTGCTGCTTCATCGTTAGTCGACATTCGTGTAGATGAAGCGAAGAATGTTTAGTTTAAGTAGTTCGTCGCGAAAGCATAAATGACCGAAGGAGCATTATAATTAGTCTTCAAGTGTAAGAATGTTTCCACTTCTTTAGTTGAATGGATCAGAAGAAGAATGATAACAGAGGTTCTTAAGATAGATTTATTACCTAGTAAATACAATTGAATAAATTAGCTATGAAATGTTAGCATTGTTTACTCGAAAGAAGGTCGTTACGCTTTTACCGTATCGTTTAAAAAAAAAAAAGAAAACATAAATCACTTTATGGGAATAATACTTTCCGCCATACATAATAATGTACTCGAATTTAATGTTACAATTTCTTTGTATACAGGAAATGATATAACAGACTGTTACCTGCTTAAATCTATTGTTAACAACTGGTAATCCATACCATTTTACGCTCGACCAATAGTTCTTTATACAGGCTTTCTTTTTTATGTCGCAATGGTAGACAAATGGACAAGCAATGAGTCTTCTTATTACAATGCTATTGCTTTATCGTTACTATTCGAATAGTGCTTATGGATCGATCATGCGTTCTTTGTCGGAAATTATCGTGTAGAAAAAATGAAAGTCAAGTGTTTCTCTCCGTGTTTCTGAGAGTAAACGATAAATCAAAGATTTCGGAACCAAAACCCGACGGACCGATGGTTGTGCAAGTTACAAATGCTAGAAACTTGATAGAAAGAATCAAAGGAAATTTCTTAAGACATTATTTCTTCGTGTAGATTTTCTTTTTTTTTGTTCATCTTTTTTTTTGAATTGATGATTAAAACAGTTATACATTGTAAATTTCACAATCACTTTCTGAAACTGACGATGTTCAATTTGTATAAGTAAAAATAGATGTTTGGATTGCACGCCGTTACAATAGGTATAGTACAAACTGTATTACAACACAAAAAAGTCTCGATTTGAAAATTATGCTACAAAATTGTGGGATGGGCTGTGTGAAAAATGTTTTAGGCAGTTTTTGCTCGAATGGCAGCACGTTTCCCTGTGACGGCCTGAAAACGAATAAATTCATAATTATTGTCGTAAGTCCCGAGGGAAATTTGACGCTCGGATATCTATAGAGATAAAAGTCGAAGGGAATTACCTGGAAGCCAGATTTTATGCTAGCTACTGAACATCTTGAACCACAGGTTTCGCACTGTAAGAAAAATAGTCGAGTATCTTTTTGAAGAATGGTATCCGGTGAGCGACAAGTGTGACAGGTAACGTATTCCTTAATGTATCTCCTAAGAACATTTTCTATTTGTTTCTGTTGGAAACGACCCTTAATAATAAGTTGACTATTTCCGTCTACAGAGCCACTTGTTCCTAACTCGGCGAGTAAAAAGTCAAGTAAATGTTTTGGTTGCCTATGAAGTGTTTTACATATCTGCAATTGAGAATTAGGTCACAGGTGAGAAATAATGTATCTGTATTTTTAAAACGTATGGAGGCATGAGTACCGATTAGGGCTGAGACTATTCGGATATTTTACAAGTATTCGAATGATATGAATAAACTTCGAATATTTGAGTATTCGAATGCTACGAATAAACTTCGAATATTTGAGTATTCGAATGCCAATATTCGAATATTTGAGTATTCGAATATTTCAGTATTCGAATGCCATTATTCAAATATTTCAGTATTCGAGTATTTCAGAATTCGAATACCTAAGTATTCGAGTATTTCAGAATTCGAATACCTAAGTATTCGAGTATTTCAGAATTCGAATACCTAAGTATTCGAGTATTTCAGAATTCGAATACTTAAGTATTCGAGTATTCCAGAATTCGAATACTTAAGTATTCGAGTATTCCAGAATTCGAATACTCAAGTATTCGAGTATTCTAGAATTCGAATACTCAAGTATTCGAGTATTTCAGAATTCGAATACTTAAATATTCGAATATTTCAGAATTCGAATACTTAAATATTCGAATACTTCAGATTTCGAATACTTAAATATTTGAATAATAACATTCGAATACTCAAATATTCAGTTTATTCGTACCATTTGAATATTTCATTAATACAACCTAAAGAACTTGATTTATAATTCACATCATACAGTATTCGAATACTATTCGAATAGTATTTGGATACTTGGATATTCGAATTATATTCGCCAAATAATTAAGCAACTGAACTATTCGAATACCGAAAAATAGACAAATAGTCCCAGCCCTATTACCGATCGTGGCACTTACTTCCGTAAAGTTAGCGAAAGATGTCTTCTTGGTGCCTATACGCACGACTTGAGGAGGGCGCATAACAAACTTCTGTTTCTTCCCAGCAACCATGTCGGGATTCTTTTCCCTCATAATGTTGAACACTCGTATCAATAATTCATCGTACGTATAATCTCGGTCCGATCCGACCCACAAACTTGCTTCCTCTATTAAAAAATAAGATACTCGTTTAGCGCAAGATTCAATTGTAATATCGACGAATAACTTCGTAAGCGATTTTATATCTAGTTTCATTAACCGAGCTGTACTCTCTCGCAGGTGTCTTTTAGTTTAATATTAACGTCAATCTTCGTTCTAATCACCTCAGCTGTTAATAAAATTAGGTATAGATACTTGAGAAGTATGAAACGTTTATTATTTAAATAGTAGTAGGTTTATCCTGTTCTTTGCAATGCATCAGCACATAATTTCAACGCGTATCAAAGTGAAATGCTATTCTTATCTTGATAGTGATTCAATTCAGTCAGTAACTTGTATTATTTTTTTTCCGTTAGCGAGATTCGTTAAAGTGCAGATACGATGTATGTGCCAGTGACTGTTGTGAGGTGTATTTAGAATACAGGAAATATCCCTTACCATACTCTGCACTTCGCTCAGATTCAGTGCAGCATGTTAACAAATAATGAGTAACATAAACAACTCGTTACCCAGGCCAATTATACCCCCTTTAATATGTAATATTTACCATTTTCTTTGTCCTCCGTCTCCTTACGCTCCTCTTCCGCCACCAGTTCATCGAGATCCTTCTTTTTCTTCTTCTTCTTCTTAGTTTTCGAGAAGTCCATATCTAGATCGAAGGTATCGTCCACGGCGACCTCCTCCGTTTGTTGTTCAACAACATCCTTACGAAATCGAAACACACAATTAAGTAGCTTACTCCCCAATCCCAACGTTCCACGATTCCCTCCGACTATCTACCTCCTTTTTCGTGTCCGGCAAAGCGGCGTCGAGTTCGTCTAAGTTAAACGCTTTTTTCTTCTTCTTTTTCTTCCTCCCAAAGCTTTCCAAGTCCAGCGTGTCGTCATCTTCGGCTGGAGTAAAGGCGTCTGGCTCCTGGTTCTCTTTGTCGCCAGACAACTCCGTTCCGTCATCCATGCTAACGCCTTCATTAAACGCGGCGTCAAGGTCGAAGGTGGTTTTCTTCTTCTTCTTCTTCTTCTTCAAGGTGGGATCGAACACCTAAACGCAACGTTCGACGATTAACATCGGTCCTGCGTATGAACAGCTATTCTTAAAGCTGAAGCGCGTTCGCATGGAAATTGATATTTATTACTTTGAGCGCCAGATTACTCCGATCAACTCCGAATTTCTTTCTCCCATGGAACGTACGCTAAGCGTTAAGACGTAACGCAGAAGTCGTTCGCTCCGTAATAGAAAGAAATTCGGCGTAAGAGCGTAACATGTGTCAGGACCTATCGCAACAAAGACGGAACCACGTCCCGTGGATTACTATCCACATGGCTTTGAGGTTGGGATCCGCGAAGTCCCATTACTTTTATTTCGCTATAATGTTGCCGCGAGCGTTCGGTTCGCGCGGCCGAACACCCGGTTCCCTCCTGTATGGGTTACTGGGTGATGTCAGAAAATCGAAAAGTATGTCAAGATGACCACGCTCCCATGCTTTTCCGATAGCGATACGATGCCACTGGGAGAGTCGTTGGAATATTCGTACGTACCGAGTCCTCCTCAGTCATTCTGGATATCGCTTCGGGTACTTCGCTGTCTCTGACAAACTTATCTAATTTGCTGGGCTTTTACACGCGAACGAACATCTTAATTGCACGGGCCTCGGTCCTCTCGTTCGCACCACCTATTACAGTGCATTCACGTCTTGTTAACGATGTTGCATCAGAAATTCGACTTTTAAGTCCAAAGCGCGGTTCACACTGCTCGGCGGCTTTAGGTCAGCCTCGCGGGTCCTGACGAGCTTTCCTATTGGTCGGGAGAGAAAACCCCCGCCAATGAGGGAACGATACTCCGATTGAACACGCGGCACTGAGTTTCGATCATTGTTACTTAATTTTATACGAATTTAGAATTATTCCAATGGAGCTGGAATTTCTCTTATCGATCTCTGTAATAAATATTTATTCTTTAGAATCCGTTGGATATCCAGAAGCGTAGATTTATCTATTATTATTTGTAGCTGTTAATTTTTACATTAAATGGGAATTTCTATTTATAAACAATCGCGCTATCTGACTTTTCATGATAAATACTTAAATTCTCGATTTATCGCTACCAACTTCGCGTGCGTCTATAGATAAAGTTCAGATGCAACACCCGAAGTACAGGTTATGGATCGAAAGGTTAGCGACCAGGAGCTTGACTCTGTATCCAAGTTTGACTATCAATTTAAGTGTTATCGCGATGAAGTTAAGGATAGTTCGTCCCTTCGCAGTGAACCCCTTTCGAATCACGCGTCGCTTGGACACTAATCATCTCGAATCGCGCGACAGATCGTAGAACCCGGCGTTGCGATAGTATCGAACAGGGTATACAGATATACCGCGACGAGTGTTTCTCGTTTTACCTCGTTTAGTTCCATCCCACGATGCCGAAGGGAGGCACTTCGCCGCGACCAGCCGCGACCGTGATACCACGATAAACAAAGTGTCGCGTCGAGCCTCGATTGTCAATGTGCTCGCTTGGAATTAATAATATGACCGATGCCAGAAGTCCCTCGGGTAAAGTTCGATGCGAAGGATCGTTCGTGAGCGAAGCAGCCTCTCACTTTGCCCGGAAAGCGATACGAAGGATCTCCCACGAACGATGAGCAGAAATTGATGCGGTGAGAATTTCGACTGGGTGTCCTTCGTTCGTGCACAAATGTCAACCGTCTAAACAACCAGAGGTGCGTATTACAGACGCTGCTAATACTTTGGGCAACCTCATCTCATGATTCTCTGGCTTCTAACGTATGCAATTCACGTATCGCTAATCGATCAGTGCTCCCGATTAAATATCAAAGCACATCGAGAAACGACATCAGCGATTTCGGAGGCGATACTGCAATGCGAAAGATTCTATTGATAACGGGAGTAATCCTGTCGAATCTCGATGATAAAGTGCTCCGAAAATTGTCCACTCAGGGTGATGTGTCTCTCGAATTAGCTGTGCAATCGTTTCAGTCGGTGAATCAAGTTGTAAGTGGTTGTCCCACCACCATAGAAAGTTGAATTATCCTGGCGGAAATTGTGGCACTTCCTACGACAACACGAGCTTGTGTACCCATTCTGGAATGTGTACTACGGGTGGCATTAGTGCGAAGACTTAACCTTGAACTGTTTCACGGCTCTTTTCTTTTATTGATCGTGTTTATGTGCGAAATGTCCATTACAACTATGGCAATTAATTGGCGGATCCGAGTGCTACGGAAGTACAGCTCTCCTTGACCAATTGAGATAATAAACAACTGTTGCTAAAAAAGTTTACGAAACATCGACGCGTATGTAACGAATCACTATCTCTACGATAGACCTATCTCGTTCGCGATTTCGTGTGTACACGCGATGATATCGCGCACGTATGCACGTGATCGATAGTTTGCGCGCAGTTACCGGGGATTTGAAAATGAATACTTTAAAGCACGGCTTATGAATATTTCTGACTTAAAACGGCTGCTGTGAAACTTTTATGATTCCCGGAAGCCAGTGTATCGCGTGTAGGAGATGTTGCGCAGGCGGGAAATTAACTGTACAACGATTTATTGGTATGGAAACGGTGGGAGTCGGGGCAGGTTCATCTGTAAATAAAAACGGGAGAATAAAGGACACTCCAGTCAGATTAGATACAGCGTTTATCACCAATTATCCGCGTTTTACGTCGGCGCTCTTGTCACTTCGCACTTATTTTTACAAGCGCGAACTCTTTTTCATGGAATTACCCGCCGCGTCGGTAAAGGGGCGTACAATTGCTCGCGATACATTAGAGGGCCATTGTACATATCTCTATTGTCCCCCGTCGCTGCACACGTGGCGACAGATGGTAATAAATATTTATCTCGGTTTATATAGCTGTTAAGAGCGCCGAGGATCAGTGGAACCGCCTCAGTCCGCTCTTCCTCGTTTAATTCGAAGCACATACGCGACCGAGTTCTTATGGTCGTCGATTACGATGGTTCGAAATTGCTCGAGGTGCCGCGAAACTTTGTACCAACGATTGATGTCATCCGAGCTCGCTGAAAATAGAAACAAGGGGCAAGAAAGATAAAACTTTTTCCGTACGTTGTTTCCTACTCCATTAAATATCATTGCGCGGATCGATTTCAATGAACGACACTCTAGTGCAATAAGCAACGAAGTAATACCAATACACCAGTGTGAGATTCCTCTTCATACATTTCTAACGAGACCGGAGACGAGCTTAAAGCAGCAGCAAAGTGTATATCTGAAATTCTCGCGCGTGACGTTGCAGAATGATTGAAATTGCATATCCCCGCGATAGCGTTTACCGAAATCAGAATTTTGTTAATAACGACAGGAAGATGAGCACGCGCGAGAAGAGCTCGATGTCGCGGGACGACGGCCTCGAAGTCTCCGACGATGAAAGGAAAACGGACAGGGAGAAGGAAGCGGCTACGAAGAGGCCGAAGTGTAAGCTCGACCCCAACGGTCGATTGAATCTCAGGGATATTTTATTATCCTTCAATGGACCCGTCAACCAGGAACAAGCATGGGCACTCTGCTATCAAACGGCCAAGAGTTTGTCGGGTCTGCCGGACAATAATTTCTACGAACTGTCGGAGTTATCGCAGATCGTCCTTCACAAGGATGGCGACGTGTGGCTCGGCGATCTAATCGGTAAGATCGTGTACTTCTTATCGGCTTAAGGGTCTTTTCACCGAACGATTTTTATTCCGCTTAGTCTTATCGGTGTGTCATTTGTTTTTAACTTGATGGGAGGAGCTTTTCAGCGAATGTGTTATATGTTATATTTCTGCGAGATCATTATGTTGAAGTATAGTTGCGTCATGGTCGCTCCGTAAACACGATGTTGGAATATAGTTGCACGGTAGTCGCGGGAATATTCGAACTATACGCAGCTGTTTATAAATGCTAATGCATGCGGTACGGTATATTGTAGTTGTAGCACATGCTGCGACATAACTTTAGAATGTAATATACTAACTATAATAGCTTATACAACCTATGGGATAGGGCTGGGACTATTTTTCGGTATTCAACTATCCGAATACTTCAGTTGCTCAATTATTTGGCGAATATAATTCGAATATTCAAGTATTCGAATAGTATGGTGTGAATTATAAATCAAGTTCTTTAGATACATTTTTTTCAGTATTCGAATACTTAAATATTTGAGTGGTATTCGAATACTTTAATATTTGAGTGGTATTCGAATACTTAAATATTCGAATACTTTAATATTTGAGTAGTATTCGAATACTTAAATATTTGAGTAGTAATCGAATACTTAAATATTTGAGTAGTATTTGAATACTTTAATACTTGAGTAGTATTTGAATACTTAAATATTTGAGTAGTATTCGAATACTTTAATACTTGAGTAGTATTCGACTACTTAAATATTTTAGTAGTATTCGAATACTTTAATACTTGAGTAGTATTCGAATACTTAAATATTTGAGTAGTATTCGAATACTTTAATACTTGAGTAGTATTCGACTACTTAAATATTTGAGTAGTATTCGAATACTTTAATACTTGAGTAGTATTCGAATACTTTAATATTTGGGTGGTATTCGAATACTTTAATATTTGAGTAGTATTCGAATACTTAAATATTTGAGTAGTATTCGAATACTTAAATATTTGAGTAGTATTCGAATACTTAAATATTCGAGTAGTATTCGAATACTTTACTACTTGAGTAGTATTCGACTACTTAAATATTTGAGTAGTATTCGAATACTTTAATACTTGAGTAGTATTCGAATACTTTAATACTTGAGTAGTATTCGACTACTTAAATATTTGAGTAGGATTCGAATACTTAAATATTTGAGTAGTACTCGAATACTTTAATATTAGAATAATAACATTCGAATAGTCAAATATTCGAATTTTATTCGCAGCATTCGAATACTTGTAAAATATTCGAATATTAAATTATTCGAATAGTCCCAGGCCTACTCTGGGACAGCTACAGAAATTGTGACACTAGGTCGCCAACACCTCTATTTGCAAATGGCTTTAGATACGCGTGTTGTTTGATTAGCGATACGAATTAATTACACGCGTGATAAAGTTTTTGATAAGACTATTAATACAAGGCGGTGACAATGTTCTTAGGCAATGGTAATTGAAATTCACGAGAAAAAGTTATTTTTAATTATCACTTGATAATGAAGTGGACTTTCGTTCGTTTATCTACCTATAGTTAATATTTGTGTATACTTGTTTCAGAATCGAAACAACCCCCAGTTTCCGAGCAAAAGGTAAACGCTCGAAATGAATTTTCATTAAATTATGAAATTGATTTCTACTCTTTTACGAAATAAATACGTTTTCGTTTTTTTTTTGCAGGCAATGTTCTCATTGGGCGTGATGATTTTCAAAGCGCTCGATTTCGGCCTAGATGAACAAGAAGAGAGATCCTTGTCGCCAGATTTAGACGCCCTTATAACGTTAATGACTAGCTCAAATGAAGGTGAGGAGAATTAACAGGGGAACAATGATTCTTGCAATGCACGCTGCTTAAAGGGTTTAAGGAATCACTCGCTATATTACATTTCCTGCGAACAGTCTCAAAATTCCACCTCCGTAATATTAAGTTACAAAATCTTGTTATTTTCCGATTTTGTGTCATAAATCGTGAACTGTAAATTAATTTTTTTACCAAATGATAGATCTAATTAAAAGAAGTAACTTCTGTCTTGAAATTTATTTTCTGTCTCTTACAATTCGCGAGTTATGACACAACATCAGAAAATAGTCGAATTTTCAGGGGTTAATTTCACCCCCTTCGAGTGATTTTGGGCAGCAAACAAAAATTGCGTTGTAATCAGGAGGAACTCCCCTACCTATTCACAAAGTTTCAGAATTTTTTGAATTTTCAAACTAATCCTTCCGGCTTCTCAAAATAAAAACTCATTTCATTTGGACCAATTCTAAAAAAGTTATGCAATTTTATAAAAATTGTAAACCTTCTTTCGTTCGCCACTGTATATAGTAAAATAGAAACATAAAAAAGTATTGCCATATTGTACCATTTTCCTAAAATTTAGTGCATCATTAAGGGTTTAAACACAGAGATTTCTTTCCGTCTCCCAAACTTTGGCCGAGTGATTCTTTAAAATTACTTAAACAGTCCACTGCGACTCGATGCATCGTCATTCAATTGCTTTTCACTGTACACAGATTGCGAGGGGGAAACGGAGGAGCGTCCGCAGGAAACGGACGACGAAGGCATCGAGCGGGACTCTAGTGATGCCGACGTGGATGAATTTTTGTTACAAAAAAGTACTGATACATACGAAGACACATCATTGATATACTCTTTAAAGAATGTAATGCGAGTAAGTGCGGTAACACCACTGGATCAGCGTTGCGATAAGTGTGCGTATACTAATTTGTTACGTTGAATGCGTAGTCGTGCACCAGGCATATGCAGACTAACGTCGAATCAGCCGAAGCACATTACAGGGCTGTGATACGGGCATTCGTGGCGGAGGCTTTGGAACTGTCGCATTTTCTCGACGTAGTTGCGGCTGACAAAGTGCAGACCAGTCAAAGGAACGCAACTAGCAACGATGGCAATAAGCAAAGCTCGATGTCCGTCCAAAACCTCGATACGTTAGATATCATTGATTGGGTAAGACCTGAATGGCTACGCTATGGGAAATATTTACTTACATGATTCATGCTACGAGTTCATACGACCGCAATATCACTTTCTTGCTTCGACAGAGTGTGCATAGTGTTTCAGAATGTACGCGCCTGTAATTATAAGTTTAAGGGGACATTATACTCTCTCGGTCGATAAATCGACCACTTTTCGGTGATGATTTTTATAATGAAATAAACATTATATTGTACCACTCTTGAAATACAAGAAAAAATCTTTGTTGTTTGTGTATTTTACTTGTTTACGTAAATATTCCGCAGTGAAGTTGGCGGCTTCAGAATTTGACCATTTGTTGGCGGTTAATTGATATTTAATTGATATAAAATGTGGGGAAATATTCAAAATCTTAAGATATTTATAGTTTGCGGAATAGCCATACACCTGAAAATTAAAAATATGTTTGGTTTTTTATATTCGATGATCCAGTCGTCCGAAATTTCAATCGCCAGCAACGGGTCAAATTTTGAAAACGCCAACTTCACTGCGAAATATTTAAGTAAACAAGAGAAATAAACAAATAACAAATATTTTTTCTTGTATTTCAAGAGTGGTACAATACACCCCCAGAAATTCGAAAACATTAAATGTGTATTTCATTATAAAAACCATCACCGAAAAGTCACGGATTTTTCGACCGAGAGAGTAGAATGTCCCCTTAAATTCGATAGCATTTTGAAACACACTGCATATGATATTCAATTACGATGTAGTATTATGTAATACTACATGTTGAATTCGTTCGATGCTCTGAAACATTTAAGGAATCATTGAAAATCTAAGATTGAAATTAGATCCACGGTGAGACTCGACTGATGCTGAATCGAACGAATTATTGTAACAGTATGTGCGAATACGTATGGTAAATCATGTGAATGGAGGAGCCAACATGACCGTGTCGCATTAAGTCATTTCTCATTTTGCAGAGATAAGATTTTTCAGATTTATTGACTTGACTCTCTACCGTTATAGACTGACATTAGGATTTGGAGGGCTATACAAGTATGTCCACCGTCAGTAATTGTCTGCGCATGCGAGCACAAAGTGTTAGAGCTTAGAGTGTTTACACGAAGCATGTAGCATGACCAGCGATATCTCTGCGCACAGTTCTTAGACATTAATTTATAGAAACCCATCAAGATTATCTGTTACTCTGTAAAGACGCATGCACACATTTCTGTTTCAATTTACCTCGGCCAGAGTGCAGAACATTTCAAAGTTAATGTTTGCAATCTTCCGAAAAGTAACGTTTAATATATTCCACGGCGTAAAAATAGATGCTTTACTTGTAAACGCCGAGAACTGAAAGTAGTCGTTCGAGATTCGTGATTGTTATTTATCCACGTTTGTACATAGATTCTCATTCTTTCCGAACACTGACTCGCGACTGGCGTCCGAAGAATTAAATGACTGATTTCAACAGGCGAGGTTTTGGGTACAAGTTATCCAAGAGTTGAGGAAAGGCGTGAAACTGAAAAAGGTGGAGGCCAACTTGGGCTCGAAGAGCGCGACTCGCGGGCGAGGAAAGGGCGCGGAGTTTGAGTTGACGCCGTACGAAATCTTAATGGATGATATCCGAGAGAGGAGGTACCGCCTTAGGAAAACACCGTCGCCGAGTCCACATTTGCGGAAAGACGCGCACGCTGTTATCCTCGAGTTTATTCGCAGCAGGCCTCCTCTGAAAAAGGTAGCACTCTATCCAGCATTTAATCTTAAAAATAACGAAAGCCCGCGGTACCAGCGTCGAGGTTTCTAAATAACGCGCGTGAAATTAAATCGCACGGCGCGCGGGACTTCCCCCACTAGATTTTAGTCATTTGATTTTATGCAGGCCTCCGAGAGGCAGCTACCGCCGCTGCAGAAGGAATGGACTCTGCGCGAATTACTCATGGAGAGCATAAAGAAGCCGCCGAACTTAAGGTCCTCGCGGAACAGATACGTTCCCAAGAAGGACAGGGCCCGCCCTCAGAGTGGTAAGTTACGTTATCTGTTCACTAGCACAACGTTAATTCTTGCATGCTACGTGTCGTGCCGCTTTATAAGGCATATCATCGTTCATGTATCAAGGAGTTCAATAAATCAATAAAAACTAACGCATTGAATTTTATGCACCAGTAAGAGCGTTTAACGGGCGTCAAGACCGCCCGCAGATATTTCGCTTCGACCCATTTGGTACCTCAATAAATCTTTCCGAGATAACCCACGTCGTGAGTTATATATTTCGAGATATGGCTCTTGTCGATTATATTTAATGCGAAATGCAGTTGGATAGGAACATTCTGTATGCCTGCGATATTAATTTAGGGACGAGAAGCTAAGGTAGTGGAATTTCAAAGGATTTCAAGCGTGGCAAGGGTTGCTAAGAATAATACACAAAGAGATATAAGAACTTGATGTCTGAATAGTAGTAGGGCTTAGATTTTTGTCGAATTTTTCGGTATTCGAGTATTCGAATACTTCAGTTGCTCAATTATTTGGTGAATATAATTCGAATATCCAAGTATTCGAAATTCGAATACTATTCGAATATTCAAGTATTCGAAATTCGAATACTATTCGAATATTCAAGTATCCGAAATTCGAATACTATTTGAATATTCAAGTATTCGAAATTTGAATACTATTTGAATATTCAAGTATTCGAAATTCGAATACTATTTAAATATACAAGTATTCGAATACTATTCGAATAATTAACTATTCGAATACTGATGTATGGTGTGATTTATAAATCAAGTTCTTTAGGTTCATTTTCTCCAAGCTTTTATTTAGTTTCAGTTGTGAATGCGTTAGTTTATTAGGGTGAAATCTTGTAAGCTAATAACATGATTTATAATTCATACCATACTATTCGAATACATCAGTATTCGAATACTTAAATATTCGAATACTATTCGAATACTATTCGAATACTTAAATATTTGAATACTTAAATATTCGAATACTATTCGAATACTTAAATATTCGAATACTATTCGAATACTATTCGAATACTTAAATATTCGAATACTATTCGAATACTATTCGAATACTTAAATATTTGAATACTTAAATATTCGAATACATCAGTATTCGAATAGTATTCGAATACATCAGTATTCGAATAGTATTCGAATAAATAATTATTCGAAGTTTATTCGTAGCATTCGAATGCCTGTAAAACATTCGAATATTAAATTATTCGAATAGTCCCAGCCCTAAATAGTAGTACGGTGATCGTTAAAACAAACTGAGAAGCGTATAAAGGAGCACGGTGTCGGCGAGGGTGCATGATCACATACATCAAACATTATGGACCAGCCGTGCATGCACACAGCCACGCGGCGCACACGTGCGAGCGTGCTTCTCACCGGAATATATTTAACGGGAAGTATCCATGCGCGGGGATGCCCCTAAGTGCGCGCGCGCGCGCAGTGGTACACGGTGCTGCACGTCCCTCGCGCCCCCTCCTCCTGCCGTAAGATACTCTCGAGAGTGGAGCCTGGCAATTGCACGGAGCGTGTCGCAGAACAGTGGTATCCGTGACTTGATTCTATTTTATAATAACAACCTCCTTCCAATGCTCGCCTACCAATGTTCTCTCCTCTTCTGAACAAAACGGTCCGAATTTGTTAAACCGCATACCTCCATGAGGCTCGCCCGATAGTGTATCAATCAATTTCACGTAACTCTCCCTTTAAGAGAAGATACAGCCCCAGATAGTAGTACATATCCCACGAGAAAAAAAGGGGACTTTCCCGTTTCCTCCCGTGTGATCGTTATCTCCGCGGCGTGATTAGTTTTCCGATCGTGTTCATGATAAGGGGTCGGTTCTGAATGAATCATGAAAGGCCACGGTAGGCCGGCTTAGAGCCCCAGACCGCGCGCGATCAATAACCGAAAGCGTAGAATGGGCGAGAGGTGACGTCGCCCCCTCCCCGGACGGAACGTCATCGCGCGACGCCGCGATCGGCTGACTCCTCGCTCTTGGCCCGCGGTCGTGTTGTTGTTTTCGTGTTGCCGCGGAGGGAAGCGTCCGCTCGAGCGTGAAACCCGATCGGCCGTCTAACGCGTCCTGTGTAACTAGTAAGTCAACCGGACCGACGTGCGGACAGGCACGCTAACGAGCCCACGTGTGCTTCATGTACAGTCCCTACGCGAGGATCCGCGGACAGCATCATCACGGTGGGCCATGCGATCCGTCGCGATGGAAAGGTCGGACAGATGAATGAGGAGTGCAGCCTGCGCACTGGTAACTATTCCAGGCTCTTAGACGGGGAGAGATCGCGGGCAGACAGGCTCCACTCTCAGGCGATCGTGGTTGACGGAGGTGTTGGTTCGTAGGCTGTGAGATCCTCGAGTCGAAGGGGACCCAAGGAGGACCGGGGAAAGGAATAGCCTTCGGCGGAACGTCGTGGTCGTCACGAGTAAAGCTGCTGTAAAGAATCTTACGAAGAAGAGACAGGGTGTCCGGGGGAACTCCCGGTGGTTCGCGATACGAAACGAGAGCGCTAGGCGGAATTATTCAATCGCGCCTTACACTTCTTTCGTATATCGAACCGTCCGAGTTGCACGGGACACTCTTTATACGAGAGAGGGTGTAGAGACGAGAGAATAGGTAAAAGGAGGGATATCCTTCTTGGTCGTAGGCGGTGAGTTCCGCATGATAGTCCTGGGTGAAGTTCCACCGTCGCAGCCCGAGCAGGAACAGGAACCCGCGCAGGATGTGGCGGCACAATGGCTGCAAACGGAGGAGCAGAACAATGAGACAACAGCGATGGTCAGCGCAGCGGCGACAAACGCGGCGCCAGCTACGGCCAGCCGAAACAGAACGAACGTGCCGCCTGTGCCCCAGCCGAGGCAAAGAATTTGCAAGCCTGAGATCAGGGTACCGGGAAACAGGAATCGTAAGTCGCGTAGAAGGCGCATTACGGTCGCAGGTAATCATCCATTCATCTTCTCTTCGCCCGACACCACGGGTAATGCGCGTAGACATGGAATATGGCGATGAACGCTGGCCCTCCCTTCACGCAGGCTAATTCGACGGCTGAATCGTAGTCCCGAGTAGTAAAGAAATTTGAGAAATGTAACGGAAAATTGAAGGTACTTCTAGTTGATCGTTGCGAGAGTAAATTGTGGGGATTTATTTATGTGTAAGGATGTTTCTATGAAGACATTCATGTGTAATTTTAATGCTTTTCCTTCGCGCGCGAACAGGAAGCAGTAATGTATGTATTTAAGATTTACTGAGGTACCACCTTTCGAGCTTTCTTCTCATTCCTCCTCGTAGAAGAGTTTTAATTCAGTCATATGTCATATTCACTGGTCATCAGCACACGTTCCACTGTGCTTTCTTCGATAATAGTCAATGTAGGTGGAGCCTAGTTTGCATAAATCGGATTTTGTAGATCAAAGCCAAAGTAGCGCTGACACCAAAGGGAATGAATCACCTACAGTGCCGAAACCACCTCGAAGAGACCTGGATGGTCCGCATTCTACAACAAACAGGCGGAAAGTGATACCTGTGGACTTCGACTTGAAGGTACATCCGAGTGACCTAACTTCAAAAGTAAAATCTTAGTTTTACTGTACTTAAGGGAGTCGGGTACCCTCGATAGCCCTAAAACAGGCCTTTTTTCAAACGCAAATTGTAAAGTGATAAATAACAGTAGAGAGAACTTCTTTTTCCTTGTTTTAATCGTTATTCTACGAGCTTTAACACAAAAAAAGAAAAGCCTAAATATCTCTATGTACATAAAATCTTGAAAACCGCTCCAACGATTTGGATGAAAATTTAATGATAGATGCAGGAAACCATTCCCTACGATGTGTCGTGAACAGATTTTCGAGATAAATTTTTAAAAAAAAGTAAAAAAGATTTTTCATACAAGAAATCGATAAAATCGTATTTTTCAACATAAAAATTGTATTACTTTTTTTTTCTTTTTCGAAAATCGTCTCATAAAATAACGATTAAAACTAAAAAAAAGCGTTCTCTCTACAGTTATATATCACTTTGCAATTACACCCAAATGACGTTAAGTCATTATCCTTCTCAATGCACAGCTGGACGCAGAGGACGACGACGACGACGAGGATTACAACGAGGAATTCCCAGTCACAAGATTCGAGGAAGAGGACGAGGCTACGAATTACTGGCAGCTCAAAGAAGACTACTCGTTGGCAGATAGAGGCAGTGCTCGGAACAGAGAGGATGATGAAGCGAGCTCTGCAAACCCTTGGCGAAAGACAGGTGGACTTCGCCTGACTAGAAACGAGTATCACCGATTTTGTGACACTCAACTGGAATGTAATGATCTCTCAGAAACTCTGCCGAAATCATCACAAATTCATCTCTGTTACAATCAGTTCTATTATTCCTCAGCTTACGACCTGGCAACGCAATGCCCATCCAGAAGAGCGTCCGCGAGGAAACACGCAGCCAGGCGCAGTATAGCCCTCACGGCATTAAGTGGCACCGCTTCCCTTCCTCACTCAAGGCCACAGAGTCGTCAGCACACAAACGTGACGGACGCCGTAGTTAGTCAGGGTCCGAGTCCCAACATCAGCCTGAACCCCAGCCCAAGTCTGAGTCCCCAGCCAAGAGCAAGGCAGCCGCGTCGATCGCAAACAATCGCTGAAGGTACGAAGGACGTTGAAGATCACAATGAAGACTGGCAGGAAGACAAAGGACAGGTAGGACTGTTCTTAGGAACTTTAGGGGTGGTTTCATCCCCTAAACATTCAACCAGGTCAAAATAAAAAGTCACGTGTTTCTTATTTCACGGTCCCCTGAAACATATCCAAAATTCGAAGCAATCGAAGATGAAGACCTGAAAATCTTGTAAACTTTAGGGGTTGGTTTCACCCCCTAAATATGAAAATGGGCCGCTATAAAAAACACGTATATCTTATTTCTCGGCCCTCTAAAACATATCCAAAATTCAAAGCAATCGGAGGCGAACACTTGGGAATCTCTCATTGTTAATAATAATAATAATAATAAGTCTTTATTCTTTTATAATAAGTGTTACAACGAGTTTGACTTTGAGACGCAAAGGGTTCGATAAAGAAAGACTCCTTTCTGTTTCCAGAAGCCTACATTGGGCGACATGTTCCTGGATGAAAGGCTTTCCTTGACTCTCGAGGAGATCGTGCACATCCGCAGCGTGCTCACCAAGGCCGAATTGGAATCTCTGCCCGTGGAAGGACGAGTGAAGGAAGATGTGGAGAAGAGGCGCGTCTGTTTCCTTTGCCTAAAGACTAGGTTCGGATTGCTAGGGCCTTGGGGCCAGCGCTGCCGTTTGTGTGAGAGGACGGTGTGCGTGAAGTGTTACTCGAAAGTGAGTTCTGGTTTACTAACCAAAGGAATTCAATGAATTCAATTTCTAGAATTTTTTAGATCCAAGTTTTTACCACCCCCACTTTAAATAACGACCTAATTTAAAATTAGCCGAAATTCTATCATTTCATTCGTCCTCCAAAGAACAAATTTCTAGAATTTTTTAGATCCAAATTTTGACCATCCCCTCTTTAAATAACGACCTAATTTAAAACTAGCCGAAATTCTATCATTTCATTCGTCCTCCAAAGAACAAATTTCTAGAATTTTTTAGATCCAAATTTTGACCATCCCCTCTTTAAATAACGACCTAATTTAAAATTAGCCGAAATTCTATCATTTCATTCGTCCTCCAAAGAACAAATTTCTAGAATTTTTTAGATCCAAATTTTTACCATCCCCACTTTAAATAACCACCTAACTTAAAACTAGCCGAAATTCTATCATTTTATTCGTCCAAAAAACAAATTTCTAGAATTTTTTAAATCCAAATTTTTCAATTTTATTAATAATTTTATGACATGCAAGAAATTAGAGGGTTAATTTAACTATATCACTCCCACAGGAAATACAAATATGTTCACGTATTTATAAATATATAAATTATGTAATATTCACCTCGATATTCATGTCCCAGATGCGAATCCCAACGGAGCATTTCTCACACGTGCCGGTGGTCCTGCTGTCTCCGGGTCTTCTCCTTTCTCCGTCGTCCTCGGAACCAGACACCAGCAAGAGTTCCTGGCTGAGAGGTAACGGGGCAGCTGGGTCTGCGCCGGCGTCGCCAGCCTCCAGACGAAAGGACTCGTCGCTGAAAAGCGCGACGCCATCGTCCACGCCAACTACGACACCCGTTCTGATACTCACGCCGACCTCGACGCCGCCTTGTCACGCGCGCAAAGACACGGACAACCTGGACAAGAGGTAGGCTACAATTCGTTTAGAATCTAACAACGTTGGATTGAAATTGACATTGTAAAACCTTGCTGTTCAGGAGCTACAGAAGCAGCGGCAGCCCGGCGAACGTACCATCGCCGAAGGCGTTCTCCCACTTCAGCAGCCAAGGCCCGGAGCAACGTTTGGCCGCGGAGCGGTTGCGCGGCGTCTCTATGGTCGTCTGCCACGACTGTCGCATAATGGTGATACAGATAATCAAGAGTTCACGAACGACACGGGCTATGATACGTAACAACGTAATATCGCGACTCACTTTGAACCTTTCGCCAGCCTACGTTTGAAATCCCCCGGGCCTCCCCCGGCAAAACGATGTTCCATGCATTAAGTTTCTTTATCCGGTGAGAGAAAGTCTCGTGCCCCGTTTTAATTTCGATTACCCCGATAAATGGGCAACGCTCGGCCAAGTGAGGGCACGTAGATTAGATTCCTTCCCCTTGTACCAGTGTCTTCTTCTTTCCCCCCTTGTACCGTTAATCGACCGGCGAACAGTTGGCGGGGTCTCTTTTGAAACAACGATGAAATCAGTTGCTGCGTATCAATGATTGTGCTTCGAAGGGTTTAAACGTTAAATTGGCTCTAAAAAATTTAGTGTACGACGAATGACGATGGCTCCACGGCATCGTCATTTACAGTTCAAAAGCAACGCCGGGCAACGGGATTCTTTACGAGCAACCTCGTTTACGTTCCTTCTGCGCAGTGACCTAATCTGTAACAATTAAGATGAAAAATAGTCCAGTTAACGCTTCCAAGCCACCTTGCCGTTGACGAGTGAAGGACGGGTCGGCTGACAAATTTATTTCACAAATTCCAGATAATTAATGTCGCGAGTACAGCGCGCAAGCAAATATAGGTCTAAGCTATGTCAGCGAGAGGGAATGCTGACGGGATTTGAAAGGCGAGGGATCTAGTACGAGAGACCGACACACAGCGGCATCTAATATAGTCTACGTACCTACATTCAGGCTTATATCTAAGTAGAGATCGTTAATGCATGCAGATTTCTGAACGATGTTAATTAGAGTCGAAATATTTCATTACGGATGGCTAAGGTTCCGTTTGGCTCGCTTCGATGGCGTCGAACTATTTTTCGCTTCCCAATTCAATGATAATTATTATAGCGATAATTCTTAACGATTAAAAAGAGCGAGAGAAAAAATGGTAAAAAAAAAGAAGAAGAAAATGCGCGCTATTATGCATTCTCAGCTCGTAAAAACTGGGGATCCTTGTTTTTGACCCGGCTGATTTCCGGCGCGGATATATTATGTACATTCTCTCCCACATTGTTGTGAACACTAAATCTAAGTAATATCGCATTTAAAGCTGAAAATTACGCGGGGGAATTTATCGTTAACGGGATGATCGGCGATCGAAAAGCGGGAGGAGCGAAAGTGTTGGAATATGTTAAATGTAATCTATATAAGTATATGTGTCAGAGAAAATCTGTTTCATGGTATTAGCGAGGCGAACGAGTGAATAAGCTCTGTCCTGAGAGCAGTGCGGCGATCTCAATTAACCGACCGCAAATTTGAATTAGCAAATCATAATTTGCCCGATTCACTAATATAACAACGGTGTCCGCGCTACGCGCGCCCGTTCATTCTGTCTTGTTCCGAGCCGTTACGTTTGTTAATCAAAGGGACGCGAGCGCGCATGCTTATCCAGCGAAACGAATCAATCGAAATACTCCGACAACCCCTGCGAGATGTTAATTTTCTGCGTCCGCGCGAATCATTAGTTTCTCTCGACAGCTAATAATTCTAGTTTACAGAGTCAAAAGTCGGACGCACAATTTGTACGATAAGTAATCGCGGTGAGAGTAGCTCGTTAATTTAAATTATTTGTACGATGTTTGTGATATTAATTTATTATTTTGTACGTTCGATATTTATTATAATTAATTGCTCCACCCTGCGCGACGAGCAGAGGTGGCTACTTTATATTGTAAATATAATTCCGTGCAGCTCGCGCCAGCGTGTACCGCGATGTTGTTTATTTGCGCGTTATTGTTTGAGGTACCGCTTGTTTCTGTAACGTTAATAGTTTCGCGGCGAGGGGGTCCCTCTCGCCCGGTATAATTTCGAATGAATCAACCCGAGCGCTGTTACAAGCGAGACGGTGGAAGGTGTGAGCGCATCAATGAGAAGTGTAGTTACAAATTAGTACAATGAAGAAGGCTGTTTCGCTTGCCACGGATTAGTGCTGTTAAAGAGGAAATGTACAAACGTAGGCCGATAATGGTTCAGAGTACAAAAGAGAGCGAATTGCACTGCGGTCGATGCTGGTACCGGTCTAGCACTCAACTGTATACGTAACCAGTGGGAGCTATAAATTTGTTGATATGTAAAGTACATCGGTGAACTCTACGGGCAGATTGTTTCAGTTGAAATGGAGTTTATTTATTTTTTTAGGTCGCAGATAGATTCCCAATGATTTCTAACAAAAATCAAAACGATACTTGGTATCTGAAAGCGATGCGCTGCTGGTCGAGCGGATATAGCCAAGTGTATAAAAGCCATCGGTGCTGAGAGACGGTGGCAAATTATCGTACTGGTTGTTCACAGTTTTTGAACACCAGATGCTCTGAATCTTGGGAGTATCCGAGGTTGGGTGAGAGTTTTGATCCGCAGGGCTCTTAGGGAGCGACGAGAAACATATCTGGCGGATTGGAGCTTCGAGGGTACCTTCATTGGTGCTGCGAGCGAAACTGAATAAGCTGGGGAAGCTGGGAGAAAAAAGGGTCCGCGCAACTTCACTAAGTTTCTTGATCTTTTGTCCCCCGAGCTCCTCGACTTTCTCGCAGCACCAGTGCAGACCACTTGAGCCCGCGCTTTGCTATATCTGCCCCACCAACGATAGGGTAATAGATTATCGAGAGGAACAAACTATGTAATAGAGAACACTGCAGAATCTTGTGCGAACGGCACGAATGTGAAATTCTATTTGTAGAATGTTATTACAATAAATATAGAACTTCTCACAGAGTCGCAATGGCATGATACTACAGGGTGTAATTACACGATGGCAATTAAGAGGATCGTTGAATTGTATTGATTTGTCGGTTTTTAATGCGCAGTGTATATGTGTACGGGTGAATAATTATCAGAAATCTTGTTTTTATGATGAAAGTGACCAAAATATATTCCAATCCATCACTGAGAAACGTTGTCATCAAACAAAAAGATGTCTTCCTCTTATTCTATATTCTCCCGCGAGCATTGAAACGACTTGCGCGGCGTGTATTTTGTTCAAATATCTTTATTCTTGCTTACATCTACTTTTACATAGAAGATGATTCTTATAAAAACTCACCGGA
The DNA here is from genome assembly GCA_960531205.1 of Andrena bicolor. NCBI lineage: Eukaryota > Metazoa > Arthropoda > Insecta > Hymenoptera > Andrenidae > Andrena > Andrena bicolor. The sequence goes on from OY482666.1 coordinate 43,545,992, forward strand.
CGTGATCACCTCGAAAGTTCGAGAGCGTGGCGAAGAGAATGATTCTTCGACTCACGCTTCGACTTTGGAAATAATCGTAGTAGTCGTTTTATAAGAGCTATCCTGTATTCTGTAATTATCATTCTTGTAGATTCACGCTGATATAATTATTAAATTATAATACAGAGAAAACAGTAGGATTCAAATAGAACTGAGAAGCGATTTTCTATCTTTAGTTCAAAGGCGCTTCGAATATCCTAGGAATGAAGGTATCACAAAATTTTGAGTCACGCGAGATCGGAATAAATTATTATTATGCGAAATGAGATCCCTTAAATGTACGAGATGATCGATGCTGATGATTTTCTATCAATTCCCATCGACGATTCAGAGTTTCTCCAAACACTCGAATCGATTACTCAGGACGTTACTTCGTGCTTCTTATTGCCACCTTTATTTAAATCAGTCAAAGCCTTAATTAACTGGAGAGTTAAAATCTACCGTGTCCTACGTCTCTTAAAGTATAGATGTACATGTACTTAAATTATCCAGTTTGTTACGGGCTACAGAATATTATCGAGAAACTTCGTCCCTCTGAATGCATCGTGTATGTAACTTATAGTACAATTAAGGCAACAGTTCTTTGACAATTAACTATTGATGTTCGTTCATTAATCATCCCCGCGACGAAATCCAACGAAGTCTCGCAATATATATTTCCTGAAACTTGCTTATCGATTAATTAATATGACACGCGCTAAGTCTAGCCGATACGATACGCATATAAAGTAATATTTACAATGTAATACTGACACGTCACCGAATTTCCAATGAATTTATTGTAAGAATGAAACTCACGTGGGGAAACAAGTGCGATACTGCAAAGATTCCAGTGAGAAACATTATCACAGCCGTCGATTCTATTTGATGCGTAATGGTTGAATGAGAAATCACATGTACTATGTCGAAGGGTCGCATTGAGAATACAAAAGTGTACAAACGAAGTAACGATGGGTATATAAATCGTCGATTCCAAACGAGATTACACAAAGGTAGGACCGGAATATTTGTATACGTGATGATGCGTTAAATAATAATACAAGCACGGCGTAACAGCGTGTAAAAACTAAATCGCAGATACGGAGCGGCTCGCGAAAGGAATCTAAAATGCAAATTAAAATGATCTCGATTAGGGCTGGGACTATTTGTCGAATTTTTCGGTATTCGAATACTTCAGTTGCTCAATTATTTGGCGAATATAATTCGAATATCCAAGTATTCGAATATAATTCGAATATCCAAGTATTCGAATATAATTCGAATATCCAAGTATTCGAATACTATTCGAATATTTAAGTATTCGAATACTGATGTATTCTGAAATATTCGGGTATTTAAGTATTCGAATACTGATGTATTCTCAAATATTTGGATATTTAAGTATTCGAATACTGATGTATTCTCAAATATTTGGATATTTAAGTATTCGAATACTGATGTATTCTGAAATATTCGAATATTTAAGTATTCGAATACTGATGTATTCTAAAATATTCGAATATTTAAGTATTCTGAAGTATTCGAATACTATTCGAATATTTAAGTATTCTGAAGTATTCGAATACTATTCAAATATTTAAGTATTCGAATACTATTTAAATATTTAAGTATTCGAATACTATTCAAATATTTAAGTATTCGAATACTGATGTATTCGAATAATATTCAAATATTTAAGGATTCGAATAATATTCAAATATTTAAGTATTCGAATAATATTCAAATATTTAAGTATTCGAATACTGATGTATTCGAATAATATTCAAATATTTAAGGATTCGAATAATATTCAAATGTTTAAGTATTCGAATAATATTCAAATATTTAAGTATTCGAATACCGATGTATTCTGAAATATTCGAATACTGAATACTAATGTATTCGAATACTATGGTGTGAATTATAAATCAAGTTCTTTAGGTTCATTTTTTTTGTATTCGAATACTTGTAAAATATTCGAATGGTATTCGAATACTTGTAAAATATTCGAATAGTCCCAGCCCTAATCTCGATACTCTGTTAGTAGCGTTGACAACTGTTTCAACAACGTTTCCCAAAATCCACCTAATAGTATCCTGCTCGAATACTCTCGCGATGCACTACGTTAGAAACGATCGCAGTACCACGGTAGCGAAGCGGATCTTATGGTAGAATACGTACCATACTATCATCGCTTATAATTCCCGTGACAGACCTCCGAGAGAGCGGTGAAACAATTTCATGGTTCAAAAGGAATACTCACATATGACTTAATACTAGCTTTTAATTTCAGCACTTTTAAATATAGAATATCTTTGTACATACAAGTAGCTATTGCTGTTTTCCACAGGTAATTGCGTTATCGTTCAAAGTACGAATTCAACGGCTCGCCAACGTTGCGTTTTCTACAGAGTATCGCCGGAGCGATAAGAGCGTGCCTCGCGCGGCCCACCGAAGGAGGTGCCGCGGAACCGCATCGGAAACATAATTGCCCGTTCACCCCGCAAACGCTCACGATCGCCGAATCCGCGCTTTAGTCATCACGTACACTGCGCACATTAAACGGAATTTACACATTAAACGAATATGATTTTATTTACAATTTGAGCGACAAATACATAATAGTGTCTCTATCGAATCGCAAATAATACTACTTATCCTTATCGATGATTCCAAATGAGACCGGATATCGATACGAAGATCCATAGATACACAATGTGATGAGAAACGCGATTCGCCGCGTGTCCCGATTCGAGATAGGTAATGGCTGTATATAACGTCTAATTATCCCCGGTCTAGTGAAACCGCGAAGTCAGGGTGTATCGCGCTTACAGAGGCGCGAGCGACTCGCGGAGTCGCGCGAGAAATTAATACGACAGACTCGGCTACCCCCGTGAGTCTTGCCGCGGAAGCAAGAGTCGCGCGACTCGCGACGGTCTGAAGAAAAACATACTTGAGAAATGAATGGGGGTTCGAGAATGCGAATTATACACAATGCGATGACGGGGGATGGGGGTCAATGGAACCGTGAACATTTATACCTCACTCGTGACGCTTAATTTCCGGCGCGAAGCAAATGGCGTGTTTCACGCTATCCTAGAAGTTTAAAACGTAGTGAGAGGTAAAAGCTAAGATGCGTTTTAAACCCTACGCTCTTTAGTATCTAATGTCATCGTTGGCAATAGATTAATAATAGTAATCGTCGTCGTTACTCGATTTTTCAAACAAGATTCCTGTACAGGATGCTCACGCGGGGTCGCCTGTTCGTAATAAAATCGGGAGAAGCTTGTTGCCCGTGCGCCAGAAAAGCTATATAAAAAGGAGAAGATTACGAGAGAGAGAGCGTGTAAGAATAATGTCCCGGTATCCTTCGTAAGTCTGAGATCAGCGTGTACAGGAATATGTTTTACGCGATAAGAATAAAACTTGACTCCCTCGGTAATAAATAAATAGTAAAGACGCATATTTAAGAATGTGATGCTTACTGGAAGACGGTATTAGAGTCTGACTGTAAGAGATTTATTTTAATTTCCTTGGACGAGAGGAGGCTTGAATACAGTTGTAATATCGTCAAACTGTGAAGGTACGTGACGCTACCTTCCGTCGTTTAAAAGAAGTCGTTAATTAAAAATCGTATAAAAAAAAACAAGTCCTCGTAAAAGCATCCGATATAATAAAACGATTGTAAGGCAAGATTTTTAAAATACCGAGAAACGATCGCGGGGGCTAGAAAGATCGAAGGCTTCCAAATAGTTGCAACTGTATCCAGCAAAATTCCTCGACTATGCAAACCACCGTTCGCGCTAAAGTGCTGGACAGCAAACTCGGCCGAGAACATTGAACCTCGCCTAGTTGAAATTCATGCAATATAATGTTTATTATTTTTTGTTTTTGTTTTTTTAACCTTCCCCTCCTCTCTCCCTCCGTTCATAAAGCTCCGAAGAATTAACGACGCGCGCCTATAACATTCTGCCCCCTAGTCCCGCAATTTGATACTCAGCACTCTGGTCGCGCGGCTCTGAATTTACACGCAAACGATCGCGGAAAACAATGATTTAACGTATCAGGCATGTAGCGCAGATACGCTGAGGCCCGATGCAGTCGTCGTGGCAAAAGGCGCCACACTGCCGACATATTACCATAGCACCTCTCATGTTACATTCACAAGGGGGCGGTGGATCCCCACCCATTATCATACCAGGTGCTCCGGGCTCGGCTCCACCGCCACCTCTACCATCGGCGCCCCTCGCCTTCAGCGTCACCGCCTGGTGGGAGCCTTCGCCGGCGCTGGCCGGCCTGCCGCGCACCAGGTGCACCCCGACCCCCATCCCCGCGATCTGCGGGGGCAGAGGCGGGGCGGAGGACGCCCTCGGCGCGCTGTCACCGACGCCAGTCCTCTGCACAAGTATGTATTGCCCTAATCCGCCGGCCGTCGTCGATCCTAATTGCGTTACGGTATTGCTCTCTGGAACCTGGAAAAATTCGTTCGGTCAGTGTCCGCGTCGAAGCTTCCTCCCGCCGGTGTAACAGAAAACTTGGTAACTCTCTCTCTCTTTTTTTTTTTTTCGTCGTAGTTCAAATGGCTACTAAGGTCGGGGCCAGATATATTGGCCGGTGAGTTTCGTGAGGGGTATTCTCCTATTCTCCACGTTTTCTGACTCGCTCTCGCCTTGCCAGAAAAAGAGTGCGCCAGAAGTGGTGGGGGTAGCGCCAAGCTCTTAACGTGTAGGCCAAGCTCTTAACGTGTAGGCCAAGCTCTTAACGTGTAGGCCAAGCTCTTAACGTGTAGGCCAAGCTCTTAACGTGTAGGCCAAACCGAGCTCTTAGCGTAGAGATACACACATCAGGATAGGTGTGCGTTAGCTGCGAAAACGAATTCACCGGCCAATATATCTGGCTCCGACCTTAGTAGTAAGGGGAAACGTGATATTTCTGTGTTCAGCGATAATGACGTCCTCCCTTAACCCTTGCGCTTCCCGACTCGAAAACGGAGTATGCAAAACACCATTCGTTCGTGATTGCTTTTCTTTACGGCTCGCTCGTCGCTTATTACCGACAATACCGTCCCCTCTGTAACTGAAGGTCGTAATATCGTCTCCACTACTTTTTAGAAACTCAAAACTAATAAAGAAGATTTGTTTATGTAGGTACCTGTATGATACAGTGATCATCACAAGCCACCCGCGAGATTAGCACTGTACACACAGAAAAACATAAAGTAGTACATGATACAGGCTTGAGTTTCTATTTTATACGAGCGATCCAAATGCGGATTGCAAGAATCTCAAATAAACGAAAACAAGCGTTTTTTTACGTGGCTCGTATGTCAGATTGCTTTAGGCTGCTTCCTATTTAACATGGAACGGATGCGGAATCGCAAGAGCGTTCCGTCTCGTTTGTCGAGGAAAATGTTTGCGTACTTCAAGAAACTGACAATGGAACAGAGAAAGTAACGGTGCAAGCTACTGCGATCTTAGTAACTTTAAGCGACCCGGCATACCTCCGCCGACGTGGCTTGACGCGCCGTGGCGAACACGTGTCTCAGCATAACCGCCTGCGTTTTGCTCTGCGCTTGCTTGCTGTGCTGCATCGGTTGCGGCGGCTTCTGGGTTTTAACGGTGGTGATGGTCCTACCGCCGGATTTGTTAGTCGTGAAAGCGCCGTCGCCTTTGGCCAGCAAGCTGGGCGGTGGTTTCAAGTGCGCTTTCAGCTGGTCTCTGTTCGGCGAGCTCTGTATGACCTGAAACGACGAAAGGTGCGCGTTTAAAACGAGGCGGCACAGTACTCCTCCTTGCTTTCTTTCTGACAGAAGTATCGAGGCTCACAATTAAACGTCAGATTTCTGATCTTCTTAAATAACATTGGTACGATACAGGATATCCCTTAACTGCTAAACGTAGCCAAGACGCACGCGTGCTTGGCGGATATCTTTCGTCCTGTTTCCCAGTTATGAGATACCCTGTAGAACTATGTCTCTTGCATTACCGCTTGACATATCTGGTAGCTGCGTTCCAGATTCACGGCGCCGGGCGGCTCTTTCGTGGTGCTACGAGACCTGCCGCCCCCTTGCTCTTTGTTACTGTTCCTCGAACCCCTCTGGCTGCCCTGGTTATTCGAGCGCGAGGATCTCGACGAGACCGCCACGGTGGCGCCAGGATACTGTTGCTGCTGTATGGTGGCCACCACTTGCCTGGGCTGCGCCGGTGCCGAGGCTTGGTGTTGGATAACGATAGTGTTTTGCGCGCGACTCGGCGGTGGCACGCCGATCGCGGCCGGCATAGCGCTGGGCACCTGGCTCTGAGCCACGTTGTTCCTGACGTTCCTGGTGTTATTGTTCTGGGCGTTCAGTTGGGCCACCTCCTCCTGAGTCCTCATCATGTTCACTTGCGAGTTCGCGGTCGGCTGGTTCTGGAGCTGGGCAGAGATCGGGGACGTGCTGTTCAACGCCGGGGCGGCGTTCTGGTCGGAATGGAAGCTGGTCTGCACGAATCTGATCGATTGCAGCTGCGGGAATGCGATGATCGGCGAGCTCTGCGGCTGGAAGTTCTTCATTATGCAGCTGGTGCCCGGCGTGCCGATCGCGAGGCTCTCCGACTGGAACGGAGCTCCCTGGACGACGGGCAGCTGGATGCAGTTCACCGACTCGACGTTGGAATCCGCGTTGATGAACTGCTGAGGCTGGCTAGTCGAGTCCGTGGTGGTTGGGGTGTCGTTGCACTCGTCCTGAGTAGTCACCGTGATGTTTGCGGCTACGGAGCCGTCGAGAGCTGCGGCTACCAGCGGCCATGGGACTTGGAGCTCGTCCTGCGGCTTCGCAAAGTGGAATAAAACATCGGTCAGTATCAACAGTGTTCTGCGTAGCAGGTTACATATATCTGTTGTTGTGAGGAAAAACGCCGCGCGTCACATCTTTTCACTTTCGAGATATTTGCCGCTTAAAGTTCTAAACGCCGATTCTTATTATTAGCAATGTTTGATTGTATTATTTTTACGATATAAACGTGTATTTCCTTCATTTTGCACAGTATTCAATATTCATAATTAACGCAAATAATAATAAAGAAAAGAGTAATAATTTACGGACGCTTTGGGCAGAACGATCCGAGTCCTCTGGACTTCTGTTATTCTGCTCGATCGTGTCAAAGTTAAGTAGTTTGTCCCAAGCAAAATATAAACATTCTACAGTCTAAAGTGCTAGTGCGTTCCCGTTCAATGTGATCTTGCGTCTTAAATCAATATAGTAGAGTTTCAGGAGCACCTACATCAAAATTCAACTATATTATGTGCGAAATATATATGTAAAAAGAATCTGTTTAGGATCATATACAGGTACATATTGTTTTTTTTTTCAAAATGTTGTTTAGGAAACGTTAAATGTTAAAAGTAAGTAAAACAAGTAGTCTTATTTTTAACGAAACATGAGCTACCAGAAAACAGAAGAGGAATTCTGGTGTATTATACAATACAACTCCGGGAAAAACGATTTTGGCGAGAAAATTTACACGAGTATCAACGTGTCGAAGTAAATATCAAATAGCGTGTAAGATGTAAGATCAGAAAAAAGCTTTTGAAGTAGTTATTTAAGTAAATTAATAAGAATAGAAAATAAAAAATGATCATAAAAGAAAGCTACGAATAATTTTCGTATTCTCCAATTTTTGTGGACTTTCGTTGTTTTGTTAAATGCGTATGAATTGAATATTGGCCTTCGGTTAAATTACATTATTTTTTTGGACATATAAACTTTGTTTTCATGCATTTTTCTGACAAATTTCTACAGTTAAATTAATGCATAAACTGAAATTTCTCGAAATCGTGACACGGTGCGTTTTTCCTTACAACCGCAGATATACTATATATATCTAACAATAAGTACTTACCCTGTTGTTATTGTTAATATTATTAACCGTCGGATCCACCGACCAACTACACTCCAGCATTTCGGAGCAAACGTAGTTGTTAGCCTCCCGAAGAGCCTCGTCTTCGTTCCCGCCATTTACATCCTGCGGATCTCTAGCGGCCTCCGGCTGGCCAGCGACCACTTGCGTTTCCGTTCCTTCCGCGTTAGTCGAGCCCATTTCCATCCCATCAAGAATGGGATACATTATCTCCTCGGGGCAGCCGGATATCTCTTCGTACGCTTCCCGCATTTCTCCCCTTACCTGAGGAAAAGAGCATGCCGAACTTTTACCTAAACCAATCGCGCTTGCGATCCTTACGTTTGTAAACAGTGTAAAGTTTCACCTCCAGCTCGTGAATACGCTGCAGCGTTTCACTGTCGATCTCCATCCCCTCCGGGATCTGCGACTCGCCGTCCGTCGGATTCACGTGAGAGACTTGAGGCGTTTCACTCTGATTGCTGTTGATCAACGTGGAGTCCTCCATGACGATCTCCGTTGGTCTGACTTGCTCGTGCGACGGCGACGTCTCCAGCAGAGTCGTCGTCTCGCAGTCGGACATCGGATAGATCTGTTCGTCGGACATTCGGGTCATCTGCTCCTTGGGCATCTGAGGAACCTGATCGATCGCCGTTTGAGGCGCACAGCCCGCCGGCAACTGGGACGCCGCCTCCGTGGATACGTGAGAGACTTGCTCCATCCGTTCGCTGGACCTTGGCGACGTGTTCTCATCGGGCAGAAGCATCGCATCGTCCTCCGAAACCTCGAGGATGTGATCCTCCATTGGCTGCAGACTCTTCTCGCTCGGAGGCAAATGGATCTCCTCGTCGTAGCTGTTGGGAATGTTCCCGTGGCAGGCTTGCGTCGCTACTTCGCTCTCCGCAATGGTGTCCTGCTTCTCCGGAAGATTAACGACCTTCGAATCCTCCTCCGCTTTAGCCTGATGCATCTCGGTGTCCGCTATCGTCTCTACAGAACTTATGTTCACAGACTCCAAGTGTTTCTCGTCGATCAACGGGTGCGCGGTCTCGTACTCCGCCGGCAGCAATTCCCGCATCCCTGCCGGTTCGTTCAGCTCCTCGGAATTATTTACGCTAGCTTCGACTTTACAGTTATCCTCCTCGATCTTATCCTCGGAGATAATAATGGGGCAGGGAGTATCCGACACGGGGGTATCTACATTCGACTCCAAACGGAGTCTCAGACTCGAGCGCGTCACCGCTCCGCCGGATCTAGACTCGGAGATGCAATGGACGCCGGACCTGAGCTTCGGCTCGCGCTTCTCGCCCCAAATAGGCTCGAAGTGCTTCACCTTCCACGGATCCAGCTTGTTCTTATCCCTCTCCGCCTCCATCTTCAGCCGCTGTTGGTTCTCCGGGGTGAACTCTCCCTCCGCCAAACGCTTACGCCATTCTAGACACGCTCGCGCGAAGAATTCATTGTTCAATCCGGAGATGGCAGCGTCCTGGCAACGAGAAACAGGGTAAATAATTTAAGTTCAATAAATCTTAACGTAATACTCTTTCGTCGATGATACCTGTCTGTCGACGGCAGGCAGAAGCTGCGCTAGTTTTCTCTGATACAGAGGCGGCAAGCCCTGGAAGGTATGCCTGTTTAGAAGAGCGCGCAGACTCGTGCTCGCTAAGATACTCGCCGGAGACTCGAGATCCACGAGACCAGCCTCCAGCTGCGCGGTCGCCGACAATCGCTTCGTCGATCGTCTGCGCCCAGACTTTAAACTGAATCCCGGCAAACTCGCCAGGACCTCTCTCATTGTGGCAGCAGGCTCTTCGGTTGCTGTGTGTATTTAATATTGCATTAAACAATTCGACCTACGTTATTCACGATATTCAGGGCATGGCGACGGTGCTACGACTGTAAATAAAATTCAAACGCGCCGCCGCCATACTCTGTATATACAATCGAAATGGAATCCAAATCTACGCGAGCGAGTCGAAGCTCGGAGCGAGGCTCCGAGCTTAACGACGTCTCGACGGAACCTCGACACGCGCAGATAGTGCGACGCGTTGGACTCACTAGTGTTAATGTGCTGCGCATTGTTGACCGGCGACGGTGGGTCGTTGGGCGGAGGCGGAGGCAACGGTTTGACGACGATCCTCGGCAGGGTACGAGAGTTGCCCGCAGCGATGGTAGTATTTTTCCTGCGCCTCTTGGCCTGCTGTCGTAGTGCATGTTTGATAACTTTTTTGCTGTGCACCATGCTAGAGTAGCCAGAGCAACCTGGACTAGTTTCACACCCTTCACCTTTGGCGAGCTCTACATCTGTGTCCATGACAGTACCTATACCTCGGACATTGTTGTGTACGAATTGCCGGCGGGACGAGCGTAAATCCACGATACCGTAGCGCCGGACGGGGCACGGAGGCCTGGCCGACGGTTTATTTCATATCGCGGCGGCAGAGACGACTGCGGGGATTAATTCTTACTCGTTGGATAAACATCTCTTCAGCAACAGCACCGCCGTGACATTTCGACGCGACTCGAGAGAACGTGGCCCCGAACGTTTCCTCCGCTTGCCGTCTAATCCATGTTCGAACGTTGGTGCGCGCACGGTGCCCGAGCGATCCCACGAATTTCACTGCCCCTCACTCAATTGGCAGAGTGCCATTCGGAAAAGCTCGCAACGTTCCGCTTCTATCGGCCATATTGTATTTACATATTTATACCATGGAAGCGCACCGTCGACATAGAGCGCTTTCCAATTCACCAGTTGAACGGAGGAAATGCTATGATCTCCTGAGGAATTAGCGGTGGGGGTACGCCTCTGAGGAATTAGCGGTGGGGGAAGAGCGTCGAGCCAATCAACGCCAAGATTAGAAAGGAAACGGCGCCACCGTCGAGCCGGAGATGCAAGATGCGAAGATTTCCGACTGCAGCGCCCCTTGCGGTGGAGTAAGGAATCTCAGCTTGTGATATCTCCGCTCTATAGAATAATATTCTTGAGTAGTACATTACACGGGCTTTTTTGGCGGGATACCGTAACAAACATGCGCGAACGTAGAGTCACCGTCATTAACCGTCATTACTCTACGTTCGCGCATGTTTCTTACGGTATCCCGCCAAAAAAGAACGTGTAATGTACTACTCAAGAATATTATTCTATAGAGCGGAGATATCACGAGCAGAGATTCCTTACTCCACCGCAAGGGGCGCTGCAGTCGGAAATCTTCGCATCTTGCATCTCTGCGTCGAGCCAAGCCAAGCCAAGCCAAGCCAGGCCAACCAGAGTCGTCGCAGACTCGGTTGTCGATGTTGGTTGGTTGCGGCCTTACTTGCCAGCATCGACAACCGAGTCCGCGACGACTCTGATTGGCCTGGCTTGGCTTGGCTCGACGGTGGCGCCGTTTCCTTTCCCATCGTCACGTTATGAGCTCGACGTTCCCCCACCGCTAATTCCTCAGAGATCATAGCATTTCCTCCGTTCACTGTTCCCCACGCACCCGCGCTTCCATTAAATCCATTAATAAACCTCCCACCAGCGGTGGGTAAAGACACGAAATTTCTATTTTATACACGACGCGTGTCTTTAATGTCGTAAATGTCGAAAACGTCGTAAATGACGTAAATGTCGTATATCTGAAATGAAAACAACTAACCTATGATACATTTTTCGTATAGTTTATGAAGAAGTGCCAATTTATTAATAATTATAATTCTGATTACAAATTTTAATTTAATTTAAGTTATACTGACGAAAAATGTATATTGAAAGGTTAGTAAAATAAATGCATTGGGAAATCAAGAATTTCGATACGCCAACTAGTGACAGAAAATTGAACTACTGAGAGTTAATCAAAATCCGGCGAAGTCCATATGATTATTGTACATTTATTTCTAATTACTTTACCTTTCACGATTCATTTTTTATTCTTTATTATCTAAACAAGTACAAAACAATAATTAACACCACGCTCTTAAATACTTTTTTGGGGTTAGGAAAGTGGCGATTATCGTAGATTTCGACGTAACTGACGTATTCTACAGTATTCTATAGTATTCGCATGCAACCAACAAGCTTCTTCAGAAAGAACTATATTTTTCCAACACTTTAATTGTTGAAACCTTAAAATAATGAATATTTCTATTTACGACATTTGCGACAAATGACACGTATAAAATGGGCTTAAAAACGACATATATACATACATTTGCGACACGTCATAAATGCATTTACGACGCGGCGTAAAATACCCGACCCATCACTGCCTCCCACCGATGCTTCTACCCGTGCGCATAACGATTACGAAGGATTCTCGCAGGATTTTGCGAATTAAGCCCTCCCCCCGCGAAGAAAGGAAAAATGATTCCAAAGTAAATCTGCGTCGCGCGAAACTGATGGGAAGGTTACTCGAGACTAGCCAATAAACTGAAGTAAACGGGAATAGTGGAGGAGCTCCTTGCAATTAAAAATAGCCTGCTTCCCGTGGGACATATGCATACATTTCTTTTTGCAGCCAACGCAAGTGGACAAGCGTGCATAATCGAATGCCCGGCGGCCAATGGGAGGCCAGCATTTTGAATCTCGAGGTGGAGTAATTCGACGTTTGATTGGGCGCTGCGCGCCACCCAACGCACTTTCCGCGCGTATTAAAACGGAACGATAATTTCCTCGTTAATCGCGTGCCTTTCGTCATCCCCGCTTACTCTCGCCACACGCGAATATCAACATCGGTGTGAACGTTCTTTTAAGACGCAGAAAAACGATCGGAGCAATTTTACCGCCCATTTCGTTCCCGCCGTTTCAAAGGTCACAAAAACCACCGGTCCCTGGTCGAAACCTGGGAATTCTTTTAAGTCACAGCTTTCGCGTTATTCTTTTACGACGCCAGGTAGATTCGATCGCTCCTTTCTCGCGTGCTATTTCAACACAGAGATAACCATCGATCGGGAGCTGTTTCCGTGCAAAATCGACCTAAGGATTTTTTTCTCGCAAGCGACTTTCTACATTTCCCGCCAACATGGCAAACATGGCGGGGCACGTCTCGTTTCCCGCCAAACCCTCGGCGGAGCTCTCGTATGGCGCAGCTCGGTCGTGCACAGCGGTACGGTTGATCGTGTTTTCCCTGCGATTTCCCTCGAGTTTTCCCAGCGAAAATGGGACAATCGGACGACGTCGAGGACTCTACCTACAGCAGACACCAGGATTTGTGTCAAAAGCTGAATATGGACGCGACCGCCGCGTCCGAGGCCTGGAAATCTTACGAGACTATTCGACAGAATTACACTCTCGAGGTATTTTTTGAATTACTCTTCACACCGTCCGTTCCGAGCTTCGCTTCGCCCGTGCGATTAAATTTACCCGGATTTCTACCCAAGATCCGCGGATGCGTTATTTTCAGCGTCCCTTTAAGATCCGCGGGTCGATTGACTTCCTCTATTCGACCTGCAACGTCGTCAAATTCGCGGCTCGTCTGCCCGACGATCAAGGCGCACCAATTTTAAAACAACGCGATCGATGTTTCGTGCTGGGTCTTGGTCCCGAGATCGCCGGGAATTCCTTTACGAGACGAAAACCATTTCTTAGGGAGACTACCTGTTACTCTTTCTCCCTGAGTTATTTGTATGTCGCAGCTGTAATTACTGCAAATCTGGCACCTTTCATAATTTATCAGAGTCTATCGGTATAATCCACTTTTTGGGTCCGAAGGCTCGTTTTTGAGGTTTATGCGTCTTCTGGATTAATCGATTCTTTTGTCAGCGTAGAGCCAGGAATCCACCGGGAAGCTAAGCTATGCTACGCGATGCCTCGTTAAACTTAAAAAAAAATAGCTTCAAAAATTCTTATGGAACTGTTTCCACCAAACGCTACGTTAAAAAATAGCATCGCAAAGCTTAGCTTCCCGGTGGATTCCCGATTTAAGTGCAAAGTCGCGATAAGTTTTATGAAAAGCGAGGGCCTTATCGAGAAGCTATGAAAACTAATTAATTTGAAAAAAGTTTCAGTAGAGACTAAATACGTCGAGATACTTTAGTCACGGATGCGGACTCTATTTTGACCCCGCGCCTCTGTTCTGATATCTTCCGCACAGCCGATTGTCCCCGTTAATGACTCCGTTGGGTTTCTTCCGCAGGGCGACCAGCTGCATTGGATAGGCTGCGCGTTGTACGTGGCGTGCCGTAAATCTTCCATACCTACCGTTGGAAAGACGGGCGCCAACGTCGAGGGGAATTGCGTATCGCTGACGCGCCTGCTGCAATTATGCAACCTGCCGTTGATACAGTTCTTCACGAAGAGCAAGTTCTGGGCGGACATGGCCAACATGCCGCAGGACTTTCGCTCCAAGATCGAGAAGCTCGAAGGGAACTTCTCGGTTTCGATGGTTATATTCAAGAAGTACCAGCCGATCTTCACGGACATATTCAAGGACCCGGTGGACGATATCTCGCGGCCACCGAGGTCCAGGCGGCACAAAGCGATACCGTGCACGCCCGCCAGAGTGTTCGAATTCTGCTGGACGTTATTTATTTGTATAAAAGGAGCCTTCCCGGATATCTCCGACGATCTGGTGAACTCGTATCATCTGCTCTTGGTTTGCTGCGACCTTATATACAGCAACGCGCTGCTGGCTAATAGGAAAGACCTTCTGAATCCTAATTTCCCAGGTAAATACATGTTGTCTCTAATTTAATAGGGCGTTGTCTTCATTCGTTTATTCGTCCACAGGCCTGCCACCGAATTTCAACGACGAGAATTACACTCCGCCGCAAACGGCGAATTGTATAGTTAGTCTGCTGTGCGAGCGGCACGAAGCTATCGCTGTCGAAGCTAAAGTCATAAAGGAGTACTACCTGAAGAATCACATTAATCACTTATTTAACGAGAGAGTTCTACGCGGGGATCAGTCGAACTTCTCGGGGATCCTGGAAGCGTTAAACTTCGACGGCAACAGCAAAGCTATCAACAGAATGTACGAGCAACACGTACTCAGCGTCGGGGATTTCGACGAAAGAATTTTCTTAGGTAAAGATCGCTTTCCCGTTTATTTATTCTAGGGAATACATAAGCCTGAGTCTTGCTTACCACTGTGGCAACGATGCGTGTAAATAAAGCACAATAATGCTGTGCGTTGCATGTTTGAATGCTTAGTTTATTGGGATTCTGCTTCGAGAGATGTCGATGGATAACGTAGGTTGCTTTGAAAATGTAAATTCTGTATATAACTTCACAGTGTTTTCAATTTTTCTTCCCTTGTTTTGCTGTACATTGTGTGATCAATGTTAAAATAATAATGTATATATGAAATTAGAAATTATGGGAGGATTTTATAGCACTGTTCGCAAGTAAGTGGTAAATAAATCGCCCGTGATTTTCATTAAGCTAGGTTTTCCCGTACGCGACTGGACGCATCGTTGAGAATTTCAAAGTCGATTTTCTCGAAATTGAAGCGCAATAACGAAAAATTTTATTCTTTCTTCTCGATTTATTTACTTGTTATAAATCGAAAAGAAAGAGTAACTTTTTTCCATATCGCGCTTCATTTTCGAGAAAATCGACTTTGAAATTCTTGACGTTGCGTTTAGTCGCGTACAGGAAAACCTAGCTTAATGAGAATCACGGGCGATTTGGGCGTAAGTGGAATTCGCCCGTAATCAGGTATCTCGTCAGATCAGTTGATCTGCTTATGTTTCGCAATCTGCATTTATTAATAAAGGACAGAGCGCCCGGTTATTTTATTTTGTCTTTTCATAATTTTCATTTCTCGCTGTTAACCAACTTGTGTCTGCTTTGCCTTGGCTGTGGTTTACAGCTGATTGGAGACGAGTCAGGCTAAACGGAATATCGAGCTTGGAAATAGTTGGAGGAGATATAGCTTATGCTAAGTTGTCGAAACATATTTCTATGAAAGGTAGGTTTATAATGTACGGAATGCTTCAACATTGCGCTGCGAAATACAACGGTAATGTTCCAAATGTATTGCTGTAAAAAGCCGTGCTTGGTTTAAGTTAATTTTATTCCCTCCGCGACTTTGCTTTCGAACTGTTTCTTTGTCACGTAAAAGAAGCAAGTATTGATACTAATTACTTACGAGCAGGTTTTCGCACGCACCACACGTGATCTCGTTCTGTTTCAGGTCACGATGCTAGCAACAACATTGGTTCCCCTACGCAAATGAATGTGGGCGACCTGCAGGAGCAATTTCAGATGAAACGGGAGCAATACAGCGGGGTAAGTGCTGAACGTACCATCTGCTCTGTTCGCCAGCGATGAGATTTCAATAATATTCCTACGACGACACCTTTCGTAGCAGATACAGCATTTAGCTCCACCCACACCGTTAACTGGACGCGGCTATCTCAGACCGAAAGATATTACCAACGTGACACCAGTGTCCACCGCGACGCAGAGTGTGATCAGACTGCAAGCGATGCTGGCGGGTCAGACATCCCCCAGCGAAAACTTGCTGCAGATATTAAACAGCTGTTCCCACGACGTGAAGTCGCTCGTCGAGTCGAAGGTGAAGGAGATCGGGGAGAACTTCTGCGCCAATTACAACAAGACTACGAACGCGAACGAAACCACCTCGGACTTCGGGAAGAAGAGGCTTTACCTGGGTCAGACTCTATTCTACAGACTGCTGGAGATGATTCTGAACGACGAGAAACGGAAGAAACCGAATTACGACGTGACGGTGCGTTTGGAGGATAGTTCGGTGCCGAATTAACGTAGAATACCATAAGTCCTAAGTAACATTTCTATCGATGTGTTGCAGAATCTTCTGATGAACGAGGTCTTCATTCAGTGCCTGCTCGCTTGTTGCCTGGAGATCGTCATTTACTCGTACAAGAGCAACGACAAAGTGTTCCCGTGGATCCTGAACGCGCTGAACCTGGACGCTTACTACTTCTACAAAGTGATAGAGATTATAGTTAGAGCGGAGGACCAGTTGTCCCGGGACGTCGTGAAGCACTTGAATCAAATAGAGGAGAAGATCTTGGAGTCGTTGGCCTGGCAGAGCGACAGCCCGCTGTGGGCAGCGATACAGTCGACGACGGAGGGTGTGCCGAGCTGCGAGGAGGTCTCCTTGCCTGGCACACTGGAGACCGTCGACGCGAACATCCCCGGGCAGCCTGTGCTGAGAAGAATCGCCCTGGATCGCGGCACGACGCACCACGACGTCCAGCAGAGCCCCATTTCGTCCGCCTCGGAAAGATTTCAGTCGCCCGTGGCGGCGTCCGGCGTAGCGAAGAAGCGACTCTTCCCCGACACCAGGATCGGTGGGCAGAGCGTGCTGCGAGTCGCCGGCCAGAGCGTGCTACCGTCCAAAGTCCTGACCATCGACGGCAACTCCAGGATACTCCTGCTGCCGGAGCAAATCACGGTCCCCAGGTCATCCGGCGCGCAGACCACGGCCGGCTCGACGCACTCGGTGAACAGGGAGCCGGCGAAACCGAAGCGGACCGGTTCTGTGGCGCTGTTCTTTAGGAAATTCTATAATCTAGCCAGCGTGCGCATGCTGGACCTGTGCAGCTCGCTGGAGATCATGGACACCGACCTGAAGAAGAAGATCTGGACGATCTTCGAGTACTCGGTGAAAGAGCGGACGGACCTGATGAAGGACAGACACCTCGATCAGATCTTGATGTGTGCAATCTACGTAATATGCAAGCTGGCGAAGATGGAGAAGAACTCGTTCACGGAGATCATGCGGTGCTACCGGTTGCAGCCGCAGGCCGAGTCTCATATATACAGATCGGTGCTTATCGCCAAGATGTCCGGGAACGAGCAACAGAGGGCTACCGAGGAGACGCGCGGGGAAGCGAACGTTGCGCCGCCCACGCCCACGAATATGGCTGGGACCTCGCAGACCTTCGGCGAGGAGACGCGCGGGGATTTAATCAAGTTCTATAACACGGTCTACGTGCCGCAGGTGAAGGAGGTCGCGAACAAGCTAGGGCTGGCGCGAGGCAGTGTGATGAACCTGTCGCTGAGTCCACTGCCCAAGGGTAAACCCCCGGCTAGTTCACCGGTTAGGCGCGTCACTGGCAGCATCATGACGCGCACTTGGGACCCGAAAGCCATCTCTGCTTCCCCAGCTCCGCAGCTTAGTTATTGCTTTAGTCGTAGTCCCGCTAAGGTGAGTTGATGTGGAGCTTGGAATAACGTACCTCAAATCAGAGTTGGGCATTAACTGAATAAAAAGTTACTTGATTAACGGATCGAATAAAAGTTACTTTAAATTTAGATTATTTGAAGAATATTCGAAAATTTATTTGAATAATATTCGAAAATTTATTCGACGAATATTCGAAAATTTATTCGACGAATATTCGAAAATTTATTCGACGAATATTCGAAAATTTATTCGACGAATATTCGAAAATTTATTCGACGAATATTCGAAAATTTATTCGACGAATATTCGAAAATTCATTTGAAGAATATTCGAAAATTCATTTGAAGAATATTCGAAAATTCATTTGAAGAATATTCGAAAATTTATTTGAAGAATATTCGAAAATTCATTTGAAGAATATTCGAAAATTTATTCGAAGAATATTCGAAAATTTATTCGAAGAATATTTGAAAATTTATTTGAAGAATATTCGAGAATTTATTCGACGAATAAAATTAATTTTTTAATTCGTCTAGCGTTTCAACTTCACCGTCGAATAAATTTTGTAACTTTAACTCTATTCGACGTCAAATAAAGTTAAAGTTGACAATTTTATCCGACGCCGAAGTTAATTAGCTCGACGAATAAAAAAATTAACATTCGACACACGACGAATAATTTTTTTTTCTTAACTTTTATTCGTTCGAAATTGTATTTAAATAAAAGCTTCGCCCATCTCTACCTCAAATATTATTTTGTTCCTGTTAGTAATATGGATAATTAGGAAAAATTTACACAAGTTTTTCTAATTTATTCTCCAGGATTTGGAGGCTATTAACAAAATGATGATATCCGTGGACCCGAAGCGGTCAGTGGGCAAGCGACTTTTATCAGACGACACCGACGTGGAGATGTCGGAGGGGACGTCCCCCATAAAGAAGACGACCGCGTTCGCGCGTAAATTGGAGAACATCATCGGGGAGCGGCGTACGCAGAATCAATAAGAGAATCGGAGATAGACTGCCGAGAATCGAGCACCGGCAATGAAACGTGGAGAACGTTAAGAGAATATATCCGCCCCCGTCGACTGACCCCGCGGGAGTTGTCGGCGGGGAGCCAAGCGAGACAGGGGAAGCAATTTTCAACACTGAAGGTTCACGGCTCGCTTCTGTTTCTGTCGGCTGTGCGCGGCTTAAAATAAACGAAATATTCGCTTCTCAGGTATGATCGTGTTAGAAACAGAGAAAAGGCCTGCAAGGATACATAATCGTACGCGCGGGTACGATACGCTGTATTGAGTAAAGTCAGAATTCTATTTCCAATGGGGGGTTCTTTTAAATGCGCCACGGAGCGGCGCGATTCCAAATGATATGAATTTTAAATATCATACACCAGATGTATGAATGTGATTTATTTTTACACGACGAGAAGTAGCTTTTTAATACAGGCTTGGGAGGAAAAACAAAAGGAGATTTAGAAACTGTTTCGCTGGGAATTATTCTGACTTTTATTCGTATCACTGATCAATGGTATTTTGATCGAGCTATGTACTCTCTCTCTATCTATCTCTCTCTGAAGATATATATAAATTACATATATATATAATATACATATGTATGATGATTTGTAAAAGTTACGGCCATAGACGGTAAAAGGACTCTATTTTTACCAGTAGATTTAAGCGTGCTGCGAAGGCCACCGAGCGCTCGAAGCATGCAAATACGATTTGGGTGATATTTAATTAAATTTAATAGGCTAGTAAGTTCGATGCTGCAAAAAAAAAGGGGATTTTCAGTCGTTTAATCGTCCAATGTATTCTCGGTCCTTGAGTGTAATAACTTATTTGCGTCTCTCGAGATATTTCCCGCCCGTTCGGGCGAGCCGAGGCTCCCGGCCGCCCGTGGGCGCGCGACGCGTTGCGTTTAGGTGTAAGAGATATTTTTTTTTCCTTTTCAAATTTGACTTTTGATCTCATTAATCTGTCTTTTATTACCAAACAATATACATAAATTACAAATATTATTATTATTATTATTATTATTGTTATTGTTAAGGTGAGGATGTGACATTCGAACGACTTCGTATCGGGAAAGTAAAGCCTCGCTTTTCCGTTCGGGCAGTGTACAGCCGCGGAGTAATTTCGCGTAGCAAAAAGTTTCTTAGCGACGATCCGTTCCCTCGGATGGGAGGGTCGTGGCATTATCGAGTCTTTCAGTATCGTCGTTCGCGCAACGATTCTCCGAATGTGTGTATTTGCAAACTTCTCGAGCTGGAGCGGCAATTCGACGAGGGGAGGTTGTTCGGTTGGTCGAGATGTTGTCTTCTCATTGCGCAATTATGGCAGTTCCTCTAACGACCCAATTATTTTGTTTCCTTTCTTTCTTTTCTTCTTCTTTTTTTTTTAGATAAAACAAAAATGTAAAGAGTTTTATTGGCATATAATTATTATTAAATAGTTTATATGTACATAGTATTGTAATTCGAAGGTACAGTAGAAATAATAAAAGTCGAAAATTTTATATGTTACATCTGTTTTAATATAATGTTAAGAATTGTGTCTGTGGTGGTAGATTTTGTACTCTTTCTCATTTGTGAGTTCTCTGTTGGTTAAAATTGGAAGAAGTAGAGTTGTTGGTAGTTATTAAGAATTTACAGAAGTATTTTTGGGATTATTTTTTAGTACAATATGCATTTATGCGAATTTCAAATCTCGCGCCGTTTCAAGAAATTTTGTAGCCATCTACTGGCGACGCTCGTGAACTAAGCCTCGTTCAAAATATGCGCGGGTACAGAAAGGTGCTTTATTTATCTATTTAGGGCGAATTCCACTTTCGTTCAAATCGCCCGCACCCACGACTGTAGAATTTTTCCGTTTTTGTAATAAAATGAATATCGTAAATTATTTTTTCCTGTTTTTGAGTCGTAAATTATAGTTAAAAAAACACTTTATTTTCCAATAATGGCTATTTCACAGATTTCTCTTCCATATTTCAAGGGATTTTCATAAATTTTGGAATGTAACTTACCATGGGCATCACGGGAAATTTGGGCGTAAGTGAAATTCGCCCTTAGTTGCATAATAAAGATGCAGACTTCTGCTATAACTCGTTACGCAACATTCACCAATAATTATATTCGATTCAGTTTTAAATGCAAATTCAAATACTTAAATATTCGAATAGTATTCGAATAGTTGGATATTCGAATTGTATTCGAATTCTTGGATATTCGAATTCTTGAATATTCGAATTCTTGGATATTTGAATTCTTGAATATTCGAATTCTTGGATATTCGAATTCTTGGATATTCGAATTCTTGAATATTCGAATTCTTGGATATTCGAATTCTTGAATATTCGAATTCTTGAATATTCGAATTCTTGGATATTCGAATTCTTGAATATTCGAATTCTTGGATATTCGAATTCTTGAATATTCGAATTGTATTCGAATTCTTGAATATTCGAATTGTATTCGAACACTTGGATATTCGAATTGTATTCGAACACTTGGATATTCGAATTATATTCGAATTCTTGGTTATTCGAATTATATTCGCCAAATGACTGAGCAACTGAAGTATTATTCTAATACTGAAAAATTCGACAAATAGTCCCAGCCCTAAAAGAAACCTGCCATCAGTGTCAGCTGATATTCAAAATCTTGTACACATAACCTATAAAAAAGTCAATTCTGTCGAAATGTGTGTATACAATAAGTTGCTTTAATATGATGCATGATGCGACGAACACGTATATAAATTAATCCATTCGGTAAATCAACGCTGCGTTGAGAGAAACTCGTGCACACGAAAGTATGTACATTTTCAGTAAAATGCAGAGTCCACAAATATTCGTGGTAAAACATCTATGTAGAAGCTTGTTTACTAGCAGCATAAGAAATGGTAACATTTCGAGGCAGAGTAAATTTATGAACAAGTTATTACATAAAGATCAGCCAAAGCGGTAAATATAACTTAAAACCCTGTCCTCAAATCACACCATTCCAATTTTCGAAAACGAGCTGTAAGTTCACAAATTTTCAGAGGTGGAATCGATGCCACCAGTATGAAGCTTAACGGACTGCCGAAGAAGCAGCTTTCGATCCACACGCAAAGGAGGATGACTGTGTTAAACAAAATTTTCATGGAGCATATTACGGACATGATGTCGACGGGGGAAATAGAACCTGAACTTTTGAACAGGAACATCGAAGTGTCCCACGTTAAAATAACTGCGGACTTCAAGTTCCTTAATATATATTGGATAGACAACAGCACTACTGCGTCCAACACAGAGGACCTACTGAAGTCGTGCGCGTTGCAGTTGAGAATGCATTTAACTCAACTTTGCGTTATGGGCTTCGTGCCACCTATTCAGTTCGTCAAGTGCAGACACATCAATGACATCAAGGAGGTGGAAAGAAGATTAGCGATCGCAGACTACGGCGACGATCACGTACCTAACGTGTATCCGTTCGCAGTTAATCACGTCGTTACGCCGAAAGATCTCGCTTCCGAAGATAACGAGACGTCCGAGAGCGGCGACGACTTCAAGATTACCTTACCGCTAATGAAACACGATGTTTTCGGTTTAGATCGCAGTCGAATTATGTTGAAGGTGAGTTTCTAGAATGAAGTAACTGTTACGATTAACAAGAAGCGTCCAAACTGTACTCTTTCCTCCGCAGATTAAAACTTCGTTGGATAAATCGAGGCAGACCCTCAAGAGGCGAATGGAAAACGCGCAGTCGGACGCGATTCCCGCTGCTAAACCAGAGGAGCAGAATCTTCCGAATTTCGTGTCGAAAGAAGAGCAAGAGAAACTATTCACTAAGTTCTTAACTCAAAGGCGGAGAGAGCAAAGACTCAAACGTAAAAGTCTTCGAGAAGACATTGATAATTACCAAATCGACGAACCTCCCGACGATTCGGACTTTGATATCGAATACGAGTCGAATGATTACACGTACGAAGATAGCGAATACAAAGAAGACAGATGATTAAATAACAGACAAAAGACCGGTTCCGTGTAAATTGTTTTTTTCTCATCGTTTAATGTGGATGTAGTTTAAACAGAACAATTGTAAACTCGTGTACATTATAACAAAAATACTGACTGCGACATGCATTGAACTTTCTCTCTTTTTATTACGACTTACGATTTCACAAACAGACCGAACTAATATCAACGGTATTTATTTCTAGAGTTCAATCTGCTCTTGCTTCTATATTACATCGGTAGGCAATGTACAATTCCACTCCTTTCGTTACCGTTTCTCGATTTACATAAGACTATTCATGTAAATTATTGATCCCGCTTAATTTGATTCTACGTTACGACCGAAGTGATTAAGATTCTTCTATCAAATCTCGTCCCCCCCCTCTGCCTGTCCAATTTTCTATTAGGTAGAGTATTTACAGCTACGCTCTCAGAGATGTCAACAATTCGCTGGACGCTCGGAGAAGTGTATATAGAATTAACGAACACAAACAACGAACTGACCATCGCTGTCCCCGAGGAAGAACAGAAAACAATAGATTAAAGAACTAGCATGGCATAAGATAAATTAGAAACTAAATCGCGCAAGAATATTTCACCGACATGGAATTGTTTTGGTATGCTGCGTTACATTTACCTTATCTAAATCACACAAGTCGCGCAGTTTATCCGGCTGCACGGTACAGTCAATAAAATAAGATTTAACAATTAAAACTTTGTACTAAACTTCAACTAGATTGTGACTGTGATGCATTCAATTCCTGCTCGTCCACGGCTTTCGAGTTAACTTTCTCGTCCGTTATGATGAGCGGGATGTCTTGCTCGCTTACAGATTTCATATCGAACTGTTCGTTCGACGCTGCTAAGTGGGATGTCGCGTCACTTAAATTGCACGCTTCTACTACATATTTATTAAAAATGTCACTCTTATCGGCGTAAACATGGTGGCCTGCTCCTGTTATCGCCTGAAATCAGAGAAAATACGTCATTTATCACGCTCGAATTTCGGATCGACGAACTTTGTTTTTCCCAGTGGCGGACTTAACGGGACTAGGCAGTCGAAAAATCGATTTTTTATTACATTTTCCGAAAGTACTATCTTTTCTGAATAAAATGTCGCTTGGTTTATAGTGAAATTCGCAAAATTGTAGATTTGGCAGCTAAAAAGTTCAAGCGGCAAAATTTAGCGTCGCCTTTGCCCAGAAACTTTAAACGCGTTTTTCAGGAATGTTTATTTCTCTTCATTTTTTCCTGATTGCGAACGAATGGAGGTTCAGATCGACTTAGGTGGATGTAACCAGAGATGTGCAAAAAATTATTTGAAATAAAAATTTCGCACACAAATTTTGACTTCAAAATTATTTGAAATAAAAATTTCGCACACAAATTTTGACTTCAAAATTATTTGAAATAAAAATTTCGCACACAAATTTTGACTTCAAAATTATTTGAAATAAAAATTTCGCACACAAATTTTGACTTCAAAATTATTTGAAATAAAAAGTTCGCACACAAATTTTGATTTCAAATAATTTTTCGCCCATCTCTGGATGTAAACCCTTAACGGGCTGCCAATGAGCAGATACCGCATCTTCCGCAAAAAAATTATAATTTAATCCAAAAACTATATTCTTTCGATTCCCATAATTCTCGCACCACACGCGCATAAATTTATCTGTAATTCTGTGACGTCTACAAGATGTCCCAGTCAGTTTGCCACCTGGGCAGTGCTGGATTAACCCCTTAGGCTAACAAGGTTGAAGCCTAGGGCCCCGTTTAGGTGGGGGCCCCTGATTCTAAATTTTTTCTTCGAAAAATTTATCCAAAAATCTTGCCGAGGGTTAATGTTATATTCAGTTTTGATATTCAATGTTAATTATGAAATTAAATTCTTATTTAGATTATACGAGTATTACGATAAGAAAAAAATGAAATCAGCGTTATTTTATTTTTTATATTTAACCAAGGGCCTCCCGAATATTCAGCCTGGGGCCCCTAAAAAGGTAAATCCGGCTCTGCACCTGGGCCTTTTTCCCTAAATCCGCCACTGGTCTTTCCCCCTTCCATCCCCGCTTTACCTGGACATTAATATAAGCCGAAGACCTAGCTTGCTTGAGGGTTTCCCAAGAGGAGTTGTCAACCCACGACCGACTACCGTATAACAAAGTTATAGGGATCTCCGGGCTGAGTTGGTCGATCCTCCTAACAATAGGATTCTTGGCCCAGCCAAAACCTTGCATCATCGCGTGAAATGCGCTCTCACCCCTGTTTGTCGAGAATATTACATAAAACTTTTCTGTTCGACGCAGCCTCGTATTTTACTGACTTGAAACACTTACGACGGAGTCTGAGCATTGCACTGATGTATGTACTGCGAAATCACGGCAGTATCATCTTTCAATATAGGCGTGAACTTCTTTACTATGTCGGGCCTGGTTTTCTCGATCAGCCACTGTCCTAGAAAAAGAAATACTTGAATTCCAGCACAAGAGGCTAGATAGAGCGACGCGAAGAGAGGGAATGTTACAAGAATCACCAACCAAATGGACCGGCCACTCTGACCGCCCACAGTGGATTCAACGGCTGCACTACGTACGCTATGGCCTTCACCCATAATGGTACAGGCGCTCTCGCAGCTGACTCCACGGGCCTCTCAGGGAAACCCCAAGGGTCAGCTAGAATAAGGTGCTTGATCCTTTCGGGATGCTGTATAGTGTAAGACGCTGCGAGGAAGCCGCCCATCGAGTGGCCCAGCAGCACGAACTTCTCTAATTGCATCTCCCTCCTCCATTCTTCTATCGAACGGACTAGTTGGTCTTCGGCTTCTTTCGCTTTGTTACTAAAAACAGGACGGCTACTTCTACCGAAACCTGGATTGTACAGAGGCGACAGTGAGAAGAACGAAAGCCGCCAGGTGTTTGGCGTTATTAATCTAGGGAATCGTTCGACAAATCATAAAATAGTTTACCGTCTACTAAGAAACGATACCTGGCTTAAATATTTTTTAAATGGCACTCGTTCAGAGTTTACTGTGCTGTAACTTGTATAAATTGGTTTCGGTCACTATAATACGATTATTTTATTTATTTAAGAATAAAATAAACTGACACAGCTATTTAGCAATTAATTATAAAGCAATCCACTGTTTACTTCAGTCTTCTTCCAACCGACTCGTGTGTCGCGTGCTCGCTTTAACGCTGCGACAGATTTTTCATCAACAAACGCAATATTGTACTTTTAATCTCACTTTCCTTGAGGAGGGTTCAAATCAAGAACCGAAACGTCGGATTGCTTTATAATTAATTGCTAAATAGCTGTGTCAGTTTATTTTATTCTTAAATAAATAAAATAATCGTATTATAGTGACAAAACCAATTTATTTAATATTTACGGTCGAAAATTTTAATTTCAATGTGACTTGTATGTCTCGAAATTAAACTAATCAGTTTATATCAAATACTGGCAATGCTTTCTGTATTTATCTAAATAAATTGCAATATAATTTTTCCAAGAAAAATAGCTCCAACAATATTTCGATAAACTGCCCGAATTTAAACAGTAGGCAACATTATCTACCTCATCAAACGATACATGATTCCAAAGTTCAGTTCTACTCATCAATGAGTCATGCGAGATAGATAATTGTCCTCGAGAACAAAGCATGCTTCTAAAAACAGCTCGCACCATATTACGAAAAAGTGTGCTTCTCATTCTGTTCCTTTCAAGATCCCTAGAAAAGAGTTTCGTCTCCTTTCAATAGTCACCTAATATATCAATAGCGTACACTGGCCTCTGAGAAGCCAGCGCGTCCAGGTTCAAACACCATAACGCCACCCCCGCTCCCAGACCGTGTAACAAAACGATCGGCGTCTTCGGCGACTCCTCGTTCAACGAGATGGTCCATATCTTGTCCGCCGAGCCCACGACTGGTCCTATGTCCACGTACCATCCACGATACGCGGTCTTCAAACCTACAACAAGCGTTCCGTCTTAGCAATCATTTATCGAGAGACTCAATCCTCTACGAAAGCAACTTACAAGACAATATCTTCTTCTCCGCGGCACGTAACATAGTTGATGACGAAACGGACCAGCTAATCCATTCCCAGATCCAGCTATTAGAAAATTACAAATCGTTACTCTGATAACATCACAAGAATCAACGTCGGAGCTCTGTATTCC
Source organism: Andrena bicolor (assembly GCA_960531205.1). Lineage (NCBI taxonomy): Eukaryota > Metazoa > Arthropoda > Insecta > Hymenoptera > Andrenidae > Andrena > Andrena bicolor. The sequence continues at coordinate 43,573,166 of OY482666.1, forward strand.
TCGTTCGCTGACCCTTTTCACCCAATCATCTGCTCAACGTACGCATATCAATGATTTACATCTAAATCTCAATTCCCTTAAAATATCCTGATGCTGCGAACGAAATAAATCGAGATTCGACGAACCGTCGCTCGTTACTCAATAATTACTGATAAGCATGACGAAGATGAAAAGTGTCGTGCGCGAAGTTTCCTATCTACGTACACAGAGAGAGACTGAAAATACAATTACAAAATCGGCTCGGCTACGCATTACTTTGGTTAAGATTCTTCGTGCTAAAATTGTATTAGCGCGTGACCTTGGAACCTGATCCAACGTGACACGGTCAAATCCTTCATCTCCGTAGTTTTATTCGGACCCGCGTGCACGCCGCCCCGCGATCTTACATAAACATTATCTCCGGCCCTGCGAATCTATCCTTTCGGGACGGCATTACCGGACGACGGGAAACGATTCTCGACGATTCGAATCACCGCACGAAAGGTGACGGGCATCGAAATGACGCAACGCTAGTGAAACGTGCGGATCATCGGTGGTCGGGCAGAAGGAGAACGCGGAAATGAATGGTAGAGCCTAGGAGAAACGCGTGCAACTGACAGTTGCCGGAGAAAAAAAAAAGCGCACACTCGTTCGTAAAGGCGTACCTCTTCGACTTGACAACTTCATGGTCTGCCATTGGCTTCGGAGATGCTTTCGCTGGTCTTTCGCGGCGATCTGTTTGTTGACAATGTGGAAAAACGAGCACGTCGACGGAGCCGATTCTATTATCTAGTTAAAGTGTCGGCTCGAGTACGCTGTCTGCTGAAAAATGGAACGCAGGGTGGGAGAAATCAGCTGATGTACGTGCAAGCGGGAACTGGAGAACCCGTACGGATGGCTTTTTGCGAAATATATGCGTGACGCGTGTGTGTATGCGCGCATACATTGTTGTATCGTTGCAACGTTATGTTCCCGCGCTCCTAAGCGTCCAATGTTTTGTCGCGCATGGACATTTGTCGTATCAAGCGATATCGCTCGAACGATGAGTCTCGAATATTAGGTTCTGTAAGTGCAACTTAACCTAACTTTTGGGTACGAGTATCGCTTAGGTATATAAACTTCTTTACGTACGTGGAGGAAAGCGATAGGTTTGTTTAAAAGTGGGAATTAAGGGATTCCTTTGGGTAAAGTTTCTAGGTGAATCGGTATAGTTAGCTCGAGAAAGTAAACTTTGCGACGCGGAGAGGAGTAAAAATAATTTTGACTTTTTGGAAATTTGGTATCATTGGTTGATGGTACATCTGTTGTACCATTCAGTGGCGCACCCTGAGGAGGGTGTGAAGGTGCCCTGGCACCCTAAAAGAAGGGGCTTCGCAAAATGAAAAGAAAGCTGGATTTTATTCTTTAAATAAATTTTTATTATTATTTCGACTTTATTACTCGTTAACAGAAAATATAGTGCATAACGAGAAAGTAAGATATGAGTAAAGGCGAGGCCACAGTAAGCCTAACCATAAAATAATCAGCTAATGAATTTTATTGAATTCGCATTAAACTGATTTATGTAATCCTTCCACTCGGCTCCTCCAAGATTAAATCCTGAGTGCGTCACTGGTACCATTAGTGACCATATCGATTCTTTTCAATGACAATTAGGTTACTTAAATCCGTCCCTGAGACTAAAGTTTAAGAATTTCTCTGAATTCGACTAGGATAAGTAAATTATTATCAGTAAATTCTTAGGATATTCAAAGTTAAGTGTTTTAACTTCAATAAAAGTGTAAGCCAAGATTAATGCCAATTACGACGATATAAATTGATATATCTGAATACAAAGTAGGGAAGTTAGAATTTTGTTCGGCATAATTTCGAAGCACTTTGTAACCACGAAATGGAACGATACTAACGTGCCATCTTTGCAACGCGCGACAAAGTGTACGCTCAGCGGAGAAAAGAATACCAGACGAGGCATTTTATAATGATCAGAGAGCCTCTGTATACAGTCTCTGGGTGCTTTTGGCTCTCCCGACAATATGAGCTATTCATCCCAATCAGCACATCCTCATTGCACTCGTGCATGATTCTCATTATTCGGTCCAATTGTTTCGGGAATTCGAAGTTGCACTATAGCCGGCGGATCGAGTTTCCACTCTCGTGCCTTCGATTCCAGCACTCGCACTACACATTAACCGCCCATAAAACAAAATAAACTAAAATAAAAACCTGAAGCATTATCCAAGAAAAATCACGCTTCACCGATTCCCCGCGGAAAATAATTAAAACGCCCGGCATTGTACGACGAAAACGAAAAAAAAAAAAAAAAAGGAGAGAATAGTGGCTACAACGGGTAGGGTGTTCAATTCGTCGGTAAGTAGAAATCGATAATCTTGCGCCTCGCCGGAAGTGCAATGCAAACGTGCGGTTTTCGATTCGTATTTCTTCCACAAACAGGGAAAAGCCAATTTCGAATCGCCACCCAGCTGGAAAGAATTTAATAGAAGCTACTCGATGATGTATTTAAAAGATCTGTGCGGTGAATATAGTTTTGGTTGCGAGAAGATGGGAAATGATAATGCGAGGCATTTCAGTGGTTAGAAGAAAAAAGAAGCCAGCGATAGGAATGTTTTTATTTCGTAGGGAAAATATATAGGCGCAGGGAGGGTAGCGAGCGTTTACGTTTGGAAAGGCGTGTTCAAGGAAAGGCAGGATGTGAACTGCGCTTGTGTGTATATTACAATATGACGCATAGCATGCGTGGCGTAAGGATACACGTGCAGTTCGGGCGTCGTCTGCTGGCGCTACTTTCCTGTCTGCCAGTCAGGGAGGAGTATCCCCACCGAGCGAGCAATTTCACGTTTAAGATCGCACGTTACGCTACTATTTTCTTAACGCCGAATAAATTAAGCGTGCCTTTATTCTCCGGTAATCTAATCCCACGCGCCATGTTATTCCTATCGATACCACTGATAACAAACTCCACACAAAGGCTCGTTTTCCTTGATTCTTACTGTAAATAGTAATTTAAAGATAATTCAGCATCCTTTATGTTCTTTGTTTTACATATCGTAATTGGCCGTTGCCATTTTCGCGATGCAACGAAGTTTCCTATTAAATTCGATCGATAAGTCTGGAGCACAGTTTCGAGCCTTGTTTTCGAGTGTCGTTAATGCCCAAGTAATGTGTATCATTCCCCATTGTTCTTCGACGACGCAATTAGCTATCAGCCGCGCGAAGAAGCGAAGCGTTTTCTTCGATGCGACCGTACTAGTGATTCATAATACAAAGGCGTGTCCTTCGGATTCCATGCTACTCCGCCGTTTCCAGCTCATTTTCGCGTACCTCCCATTACGCACCCCACTGCGTCAATTATAATTTGTAATTGTGTACTACGCAAGCTTTGTATCGAACGCGCAGCGACTTAATTTATTGTAACCTATGAAATAAAAATATAACCTCATTTTTGCGACTACACCTAATATCGATCTATCTAGACGAACCTGTTGCGAAATAATCGATACATTATCACGTTCGAGTTCATCGATTACAGCTATCTTCAAGGGGTTCCTTTACAAGATCTATCGATCGGTAACCTGTCGATCTTCACCACGTTTGGAAAGAATATTCCGAAGGAAACGGTAGGTGTTTCTTTGATGAAATGATGAAAAATGCGTAATTATTCCAGGTAAACGATATAAAAGCGATATCGATTATACGCATCGAGAAACAGCTGGATAAGCTGTATCCATGTCATTACTTCCCCTTGCCGTTTTAAATCGCTCTTATCATTTGTTTACGCTAACGAGCTTTGATATTCGACCACTAATAGTGCCAGTACGATAGTACTATCGTATGTTAACTATAGATAACGATATTTCACGATCAAATACGAAGGATCGTATTAATCACAAAGCGAAATCCTTCGGAAATGAACTTCGCCCAGCGCCTGTAAAAACTAACGCGGCATTGACTCCAGGGGACTTACGATCCCTCGCCCATACTCGCTCGGGAAAATGCTTTGATCGACGAGTGACGTTTAAGGGCCCAGCAGGAGGATCGTCGCGTCGATCGAACTTAGGAAATCGCAGCCGAAGGTGCGTGTGTCTCGATATTGGGAAACCAAGTGGAGGCGTGGCTTAGATTTCAGCGCTGCGGTGGTAAGTTGGCGAACTACTGCAAGTAGGCCCGGATCCCACCAAACATTGCGAATAAGTATTTATTAATCGAAGAAGTAAAAATTTAGTGTTCAAAAAAATTTAAAAACACTCGTTTTTCACAAAATGTCTATATAAATACTGATAATCGTATGGAGTTCGACGGATTTCGGCCTACTCGCAGTAGTTTAATTTTCTGTCACTAGTTGGCGCATCGAAATTCTTGGTTTCCCAATACAGATTTCTCGAGTAGGTGGGACTACTTTTTAATCGCGAAAGAGCGATGTTCCGCGACTCGCGGCACCTGTCGTACTATGCGCGATGTAGTTTAACGCGACGGCGGTCGGTGGGACGCGTAGCGGCGCGCCGATTGGCCGACGGAAAGGGGCGCGCGGTTGCTAAGCAACGGCAACACCGCGCGCGTCACCGGCCGGCGTAGCCGGCACACGAAGCGTTCCTGGCGCACTGCTCGCGTAGAATTGCGCAGAACGACGTCGGCTCTCGTCGGGTGCGAACGCGCAACGGTCTTACAGTATACGCGGTAGAGTAGATCTCGCTAATCGAAGGCTCTCACTCGCTCTTCTCTGTTCCTCCCTCTATCGTCCGTTCTCCCTTGAACGTTCGGCCGTCAGCCCGTCAACCGTTTGTTGCATCTCCGGGGGAGAAGGAAGTAAACGAGGCGTCGCGAAGGGGGCACGGTATATTTCTTTGGTCGGGAGTAGGCAAGCGAGCAGCGAGAAAGCGAGCGAGGAGAAAGATGGCAGAGGACAAGAACGAGACCAGCCCGAGCGCCGAGGGTGAAAAGCCGCCGCAGGAAGCGGCGCCGTCCGCGAAGCAGGAGAAAGAGGAGCCGAAGGAAAGCAAAGAGGAGGAGAAGAAAGTGGAGGAGAATGGCGACGGCGAGAAACCGAAGGAGAACGGCGAGGAGAAACCCACGCCGGAGCCGAAGGACATGCGGGCTATAGTACTGAACGGTTTCGGGGGACTGAAAAGTGTCAAGGCCCTGAAGAAGCCCGAGCCCGCCCTCGCCGAGGGAGAGGTCCTCATTCGAATCAAAGCATGGTGAGCGAACGATCTCTATTTAACACTTGTACGACCATCCGCGCGCATCCTATTTCACTCTACATTTCACGGCGAACGATCCTCGGGCTGCTTCTGTCGCGGCGCGTAGACTTCTCGAAGCGGACTCCGACGCTTCGTTGCCGGTGAAACTGGAGCCGCGTCGATCGGCTGACAGCCATATTACCGATCTCTCCGCTCTTCCGGTATCGCTAGCTACTTTATTCATTGTCGCTCTCTAATGGCGAAATGCAGACGGAAAGAACAGGAAGTTGATTAAGATTGACAGAATGTTAAGGGGAAGAGACGTACCGCCAGGGATTCTCATCCTGTTACGAAACTTCGTGGGTCGAAGTACTGTTCGAAGTCGTGAATTTCTTTTCGATTCAATATACGTTGATGTTGATGAACGATTTTAGAGGTCGATAAGATTTCATGTTCGCATAGACGTAGAGGTAACCGGATCCGTTTCCAATTGCCCGTTACCGTTTCGATGAAGGTGAATCGCCGGGAGGAAAATAAATAGGAAATGTATACACTCCGGCTTTCGACCTAGAGCAGGCGGACCGTTACACCGCTGCATCTTTGAAATTTAAGGCGTGGTATCTGCCGCGAGATGCCCCGCAATTAGAATTTTAATCCTACGATGGACGGATGAGTAACCTCGTAACGGGCGCGTAGGAATTTTAATAAAAGCACTCGATAGCTTCGCCCGAGTGCCTTCAACTCGGACCGCGCGATTAAAATATTTCTTATTCATCAAGTTTCTCGCAACAGATTTTCCTCCCTTCTTCTCTTTTTACCCGTAAAAACGCCTCCTACGCACTTCGCGCTTAGTAAATCAATACTCCCTTTGGCCCCAAGCGGAGCGTATATACAATTTTCGAAAATTCGAACCGAAGGCCGACAGTTCGATCGCCGTGGCACGGACGCGGCTCGCCGGGGAGTGTTATTATTATTAAGTATTTGTCAGGACGCGACGCGTTCTGCGCGTTAATTAGGCGGCTACATTTATAGAATACATTATCCCGTGCATTTAATGTACCGTGCCTGCGCTCGCAGATACGCGAAACGAAGTTTCATAAGCGGTTTAACTGGCGTCCAGCGCACTACGCTTATTGTTGAGCGTCCGTGCGTACGTTTCTTTTCTGGTCCTCGCCGTTGCTGCGCCCGCACCGTGAACTTTGATCGTGCTTGCAGCAGCGTACGCCCGTCGCACGTGAACATTGATTAAATAGATTTAACACGATATTATTATCTGGCTAAATTAAATAACAGCAAAAATCAACGCCTTTTTTTATGCTTTTAAAAAATAAGATTTTGGTCTTCTAAAAATATCATACTAGGAATAAAATGTCAGTTTTAGAAAAAAAGTGGACTTGGTCGATTTTACTAATGAAATATAATTTTTTATTTTCTTTTCACTGTAACTTATTGCGATTCGTTGTGTTTGCAATAATGCCTTTATTATTACAATTCCGATGGCGGATGTATTTTGCGCCGGAGGTTGCCGGGCTTTGGTAAACCGCGCCTGATAGCCGCTACGCGCTCCCCATTAATTCAGACGTGGGAAAAAGGATTATTAGGTGGACGTGCATGCCGTTAATGCGCCTACCTTCAACGATATTAGGGTGCGCTTTATGCCATGCATTATGTTCGCGCGCGCGCACAATTTAATGGCGGTGAATTCTAATTCCAGGGATTCGATTTCGAGGGCATCGGGCGCTTTCATTTTGCCCACTAGAGGGGCTTTATTATAACCAAGCGCCGGTTCCTGGAAATCGAAAAAGTTTCCAACTCCTGATTTTCAGAGTTTCATTTTAATACGAAATCGCTCTTTCGTAATTAACGGAGTTTGATAATCAGATATTCGAAAGTTATTAAAGTCAAGAAGTTTAACCGCTTCTCCGACGACCTTTTCGAATCAACCATTCCACTGCTTTTATTTTGCAATTATTAAACTTCGGAAATGTTCGTTAACACCGCTGTGGTATCACAAATTAGCGGTGGAAAATATTCCTGGCGTACTCTCATAACTCTATTTTTTACAGCTTCTAATTATTGCAGTAGAATATACCCAGCGGTCTTCTTTTCGGAAGCCACAATTAGCTAAGAAATTACGGTGACGTTCGAAGTGTATTAAAATTCCCAACTATTTTTATCGCAGTTTATCGCGGTTTATCGAACCCACGTTCTTTGTTTCTTCCTTGTTTAACCCGAGTAACGTCGACGTAGATCGCGAGAGCCCTCTGTTTTTAGAAAGAATCGTACGCGAAATCCGTATCGCGCGCGCGCCGCAGGACTCTCTCCAACGGTTTACGAGGCGCAAAAACTTCGTTCGACATATGTTCCGCAAATCACGTGTCTCTTGCGTCCAACGAACCTCTTCAATTAGCGAACCTGCGAGCTCAACAATTGACCCGAGTTCCGTAGCAATGGTATCTGCTTCCTAGCCGATTAAATTTCAAACTTTCCAACGACAGTCTCGCTCGCCAAAATAAAGTATAACTGGAATAGAAATAATACACAAGCATCGGCGTGCCCGTTCGCAACGTAAACACAAGCGACGAGGGCATGGTGCCCTCTGTTCGGGGACAAACAAAAGTTGCCGTGGAAAAACCGTTCTTTTGTGGGCAGGACGGAAGGTCGGCATTCCAGATTTCGAGGGCAAAAAACCAGTGGTCGTAGGCATATTCCTTTCGTTTTTTTTTTTTTTTTGTGAAAAGGTCTGCGGTGTCTAGTACGGGGAATTCTTTTTTCTTTTTCTTTCTTCTCTCGCTCCTCTTTCTTACGGCTAGTGACCGTTCTAGGCGCGCGGGGGAGGGGACGGTGTGGCAGAGACTGGGGAAAGAGACAGAGCGTGCGCGTTTGCCCGGGGGTAGAGAGCGTCGAATTCGCCAAAGGCGTGCGGGACCTTTTCACGCGTGAGTCACGTTTCATAAAAGCGATTGGGATTGATGAGAAAATAGCCCCCCATAGAAAGATATCACGCTGCCAATGCTGGCTCGAATGAATTTGTCTGCACGACTGCAGAGCCGTTTGTTACGCCTGGCACCCCTCTCGCTCTCTGTGCACGGCGACAAGCAACGGAGAAGTGCCCTGCCTTCGAACCGTGGGCATTAGCGATTGGCACTCGAGCCGATTCAATTGCCGTTTGAAAACTTTCCTCGTTGAGCGGCGGCAATTTTTTTCTTGTTAGCCGCCGCGAGAGGCGAGCATGGGGAACTAGGTTTCATCGGCTCCTCGGTGTAAAATTTCTGACGCTGATATTTTTCTTGCGAATAGTTCTGGGTTATTAGGAAGTATTTTTTATTTTACTGCAATTTTGAAACTCCAATTCTTTCTTGGTAGGTTCAACTTTGATTCGCAGAATTTGTGTTCAACTATGATTCGCATTGGGATATGGGGTATATGTTAGTTCAGTGGGTGCAGCGTGCGGGGAACGCCCATGCGCGTTCGGCGACTATGGTTAAGGGATGGGGATGTCGGAGTCCCGCACGCGGCGTATGCTCGGCGTTCGAATTGTTCAGACCCAAAGGGTTGAGGTGTTGATTGCAGTTGGATCTTGAAGTTATGTACCGGGTGTCTCGAAAATCAAATAGGGTTGATTTGTATTTGTGGGAAACACTGCTTTCGAATGGAATAGCTTTTCGAGTTGCATTTAAGGAATTTTGTCAATATTACAGGATGATTTGTCCGTGGATGAGGATTTATGTTGGAGTCAGCGTTAACAGTGGATAGAAAGGGAACTACGGGAAGAGTAAAAGATACAGGGTACACTTCTCGAAAAAAACCTACATTTTTTGTTTTTTATTTAAATAGTAACTGAAGCATTTGCATATCCAAGATATAGATTTGTGTCGCTATACAGGGTGGGACATGAAATTCTGAAAATTGCAAATTCTTAATATTTACCAGATCCCTCATACCCCCCATGGAATTTTCCAACGTGTACTTTTTTCTTCAGTTCTTCTATTTCGTACGTTTAAAAAAATCCAATTAAAAGGGATTCTTGGAATTTGGATCAATGGATTTCTTTGACTCCATTTCTTTGAGCCGCCAAATTGAAAAGCAAACACATTGGAAAAGCACACTTAGTATTGTCGGCAGATAAAGGTTTGATGAACTCAAGGCGATAAAACAGGAATAATGGCGTGAGGTTCGTTTGCGTACGTGTGTCATCGCCATAAAATTGACGAAGTTCGACGATGCCTGAGGAAACGTATAACCCTTCGACAAACTATGGAGCGTAAATCCAACGGCAACGGGTTAATGCATGAGAAACTAGCATCGTATAAATCATGAATATGCACGATAAAAGATTTTAAACCTCATTATTTACGAATTTGTTGCAACGCTACATAGTTCCCTGGAAAAGCAGGCGGGCGTAGTAAAAACTTATAGTCTGGGCAAAGAAAGCTGAGTTAGTGGCCACTTTACGAGCTTCCTTCACTACTCTTGTCCTTCCACTTCCCAAGTCGGGATGGTTTGAAATTTAGAACACCTGCTAAATTCATTACCAATTATTTATTTATATTATTATTATAATTATTAAATTTAAAATTGATAGAAATATTATAAATTTATTTATTAATATTAATATAGATAAAATATTAATGACTTTATTTATTAATAAATTTAATGATTAATAATAAAATATTAATATGTATGAATAACTGCTCTGTTTGCAAAACATGTAATATTTAGTACAGATTAAATACTTTTCACTGATTTTATCTTCTGGTTCCAATTTAAAATACTAAATAGAGTCAAATTTTTTGACAGTTCTTTATTTGATAAATTTGCAAAATTTTTCACAATTATTTCACTCAGAGTAGGCGTTCTAATACTTACAAACGGTAATACATATTAAGTTTTTGATTTTGTTTCGACTATACTACCAATTTTTTAATTTATCTGAGTTTAATTCGATATAAAACTGTATTAAAGTATATAAATCGTAATTTTGTAAATGCTCCTATGAAGATTGCACTCGAAGGGTCAAACGTAAAAGGACTTTCCAATCAGTACACCAACTGCAGTTTCCCTCCGTTTCGCTGAATTTCGCCGAGTTTATCAAATACACATTCATAATAAAAATTAGACTGGAGAGTTGGTAGCGTCCGGAAGTACATGAATTATTGAGATCCTTCTCTCGTTACTTACTCGGACGCGCATTCCACGTAGAAAAAGTGCGCGATCCTTTCTCCGCCCGTTGGTCTTGTTTTCGGAGAAAATCGATAACGAGGCGAAGAAACTTTTATCGTCAATCGTCTCTCTTTCTCTTTTTCTCCACCGGTACTTTCTAGGTACAGCACTTTTAAGTTTCACCGTCGGTTAGCTATCTCGCTGTGTAAAAACGGATTTTACTTATCGACCGCTCGACGTCGTAGGTTGTTACTTTGGCGAGAGCTCCGGAAACTTTATCGCGCGGCGCAATAACCGAATCCACCTTTGTGTTTTGTGCCCCGACAATTTCTGTTTAAGGAAAATACTAATAAACTTGGAACATTTAAAGGGAGAACGCGGAAATTAAAAACACAACATGATCCACTCATTAATAATTTTATTAGATCATCTTATTTTAGATTAGATATTAATTAGATAATCTATAATATATAAATATAAAATATTTAACTCATCTAAATTATAAGTTTTCAGTACAATTTAAGTCTTCAATACTTTTCGTCAAAAGAGTTGCACACCTTGAGATTTCAAATTTGAAGTTTCACTAAAAAATGAGTCATCTTCGCCCAAAGTTGCCTTAAATACGATTCTGAACCGATTTAGAAAGAAAAGCAGCGCGAAACGCATCCATATGCAAGTTTGAAGGAAGCAAACTACAGCATAAATTTTATTAGAAAGTTTTTCTTGCTTTCATCAGCGAGGTATCGCGTTCCATACATCCCCGGCGCGTTTCTCGTCGGAAAAAAAAGAGGAACCGTGACCAATTAATCGCACCTCGTTTTTCGTCTCACCTATCCTGCGCATGCTCAGAACGCGGGCAATGATGATGATAAACGTCGCCCTGTGAATTAGTGTAATGCGATGATAATTCATCCGCGTGCTTTTCTAAGATGCAATTTTCCGCGCCGTGGACGCGCTCGCGAGCGCGTCCAGGTTGTGTGTCACAAGTGAAGCGTGTGATTCACCCTGAGCGCGTGATTCTTCATTGTACACTGCTGTGGTGTTTGCTGAGAATGTCGGGTAAAAGGATGACACAGAGGCGTTTCGTTCGGATTCTAATGGTGGAAATTTTTATCGAATTATATTGTGAAAACAATAATTGGGAATGTCGGGAAAGCGGTAATTTTTTAAGAAAGCTCTTATTTTTAGGAGAACCCTAATTTTTGAGAAATCGCTAATTTTTAGGAAAGCTCTAATTTTTAAGAAAGCTCTTATTTTAAGGACAGCTTTTATTTTTAGGAAAGCTCTTATTTTTAGGAAAACTCCAATTTTTGGGAAAGCACTAATTTTTAGGAAAGCTCTAATTTTTAAGAAAGCTGTTATTTTTAGGACAACTCTTATTTTTAGGACAGCTTGTATTTTTAGGAAAGCTCTTATTTTTAAGAAAACTCCAATTTTTAGGAAAGCTCTAATTTTTAAGAATGCTCTAATTTTTAAGAATGCTCTAATTTTTAAAAATGCTCTAATTTTTAAAAATGCTCTAATTTTTAAAAATGCTCTAATTTTTAAAAATGCTCTAATTTCTAAAAATGCTCTAATTTTTAAGAATGCTCTTATTTTTAGGAAATCTCTTATTTTTAGGACAGCTCTTATTTTTAGGAAAGCAATAATTTTGAGGAAAACAATAATTTTTGGGAGAGCAATAATTTTGTGGAAAACAATTATTTTGGAAGGTACTGATATTGAGGAAAGTTCTAATGTTAAGAAAATCGTCATTTTTGGGAAAGCAATAATTTTTAGAAAACCGATAATTTATAAGACAGCAATAATATTCTGGAAAGCAACAATTCGTTTAGGAAAGGTGAAATAATCGCGGAAGAGAATGCTTAGGTGTCTTTAGCCATGCACTACTTGTTTTCTTGTGGGGCCAAGGATGATGCAGACCCTTTGTACAGCATCAATCGTATTTACATTGTAAAATGAGTTAAATTGGGCCAAGTTACGCAGGAACCTACTCGCCAACAATGGTTTCATTGAGGGTTGCTAGGTTTCTAAGTGGTATTTCTTAATGATCATAGATCGTGGAATTCTACTGTTCCCATATCTTCAGATATTGCCACTGGGTGCAGCGAATCGTGAATGAACTCTCAGTTGATTGGATGTTGCGTCGATTCTTCGATGTACAACGTCGTAATAATTTAATCTAGAATTGAGTCACTCTCCAAGTTGGGGCGTTTATCTTGATATAGATTACGTAATTTAATCACGTGTCTGATTCAGTTAGTTGCTCGTATCTTTATTTTTAATCCAGCATGGAATTTACTCCACTCCCTTAATTATATAGAAACTTCATCTTATCAGCTGAGGATCGAAATTTGAAAAAAAAAAACACTGCGATGGAACTTATTTTTATCGACAAAGCAATACTGAAAATGTCACAAGAAAAGTAATTCAAAGTTTTACCTTTCCAGATCCTCGAAACATACCTATACCTAAAACCGAAAGAAATACTACTTAATCAAGTTACAGATATTTGAATTTGTTTTTCTCATTGAATTTTCAATAATACATCTTAACCCCTTTGATGCTGAGAAATCTAACTGTGAACCTACACCGCGTGCGTGATTCCTCTATTCGTATCTCTTAACCATAGTCGCCGAACGCCCATGGGCGTTCACCGCACAGGCTACAGCGTGTATCCGCGTTCAGAGTACTCAAAGGGTTAAGCGTTTAAAATATTATTATACATGCTGTGCAGGAATTGTATACAGAGTTTGAGCGAAATCGGTGCTCCGTGCTCCGTCCACTTCCCTTGTGAGTGGAGGAGGGAAAGCGGCGCAGATGTTGTGCAGAGAAGACGCGGTATTTTTATACCGTTTGTACGCGTCCCGTGCAGCAAAATCGCTGGCGAAATCTGTCTGAAATGAGGCTTGCCCCGAGACGAGATTACGGTGTATCGACTGTTGAATGGTATCCGTTCAGTTTCCCATAGCCGCGATATTAAGAGCTCGTTAACGCGATAAGCCCGTCTACGTCAGATATAATGGTGCCTTTCATTAAGCACCCTGAAAGGTTGCGTGGTAAACTTGAGCCACCGACGCCGAATTATCCTGGCGAATCTTCCAGTACATACGTGTGCTTAATACGTGGTGGCCAGGAAATTAGTCACGTCTGGTTGGAAAGGATGGAGGAACTTTTCATTAGACATGGTCTTGAGTACTGATGGGGCATGTCAAGCGGAGTATTTCTTTTAGGGAGTTTTTGTTGTTGAATTTTGTATTGTGGGGGATAAGAGTGAGTTCTGAGTGGCGACGAAAGTTGATATGGGTAGTTTTGAAGGTGGGATTGAGTACTTAATCTTGAAATGGGATTGAGTAGTTTTTCTATATATTGTGGAGTGTGAGTGAGTTAAGTTAGAGTGGAGACAGCCCTTTGAGTATTCAAGTTCCCTAAGTATAGAGTACTCAAGTTTTCTAAGCATTGAGTTCCGTCAGTATTGAGTACTCGAGTATTCAAGTGCCCCAAGTATTTTGTACTCGAGTGTTCAAGTGCCCAAGTATTGAGTACTCGAGTACTCAAGTGCCCCAAGTATTGAGTGCTCGAGTATTCAAATTTCCTCAGTATTAAGTACTCAAGTTTCCTAAGTACAAAGTTCTCAACTTTCCTGAGTTTTGAATATTCAAGTATTCAAGTTCACTAAGTATTGAGCACTCGCATCCCCTAAGTATAGAATTCTCAAGTTCCCTAAGTATAGAGTCCTCAATTTCCTTAAGTATCGAGTACTCCGGTACTCAAGTTTCTCAAGTATCTCAAGTATCGAGTCCTTAACTTTCGTAAGTATTTGAGTATTCAACTTTCGTAAGTATTTGAGTATTCAACTTTCGTAAGTATTGAGTCCTCAACTTTCGTAAGTATTCAGTCCTCAACTTTTGTAAGTATTGAGTCCTCAACTTTCGTAAGTATTGAGTCCTCAACTTTCGTAAGTATTGAGTCCTCAACTTTCGTAAGTATTGAGTACTCAACTTTCGTAAGTATTGAGTCCTCAACTTTTGTAAGTATTGAGTACTCAACTTTTGTAAGTATTGAGTACTCAACTTTCGTAAGTATTGAGTACTCAACTTTCGTAAGTATTGAGTACTCAATTACTCATGTTCTCTAAGTATTGAATACTCAATTACTCATGTTCCCTAAGTATTGAATACTCAATTACTCATGTTCCCTAAGTATTGAATACTGAACGTAATTCCACATTATAAAATTTTGAAAATTTCCCGGACACAAAGACGAATTACGCCTAAATAAATAATTTCAAAGTATCTCTTACCTATAAACAATATTGAATACTTAATAATACCTACTCCAAATCCACTTCCCAACGTAAATCTTCATTCCTATTCAACGTGACCAGGAAGTCGAATTTAATTTAATTATAAAACACACGTCCGTGGCACGAAAAAAAATCGTTTCCCCCTTTTCAAAATAAATTGTGGCGCGACTGCATTATATAACAGTGAAACCGCGGAACGGGCGAGCTGTTTTTCCAGGGAGCTCACCGTCCGCGCGTTCCGCCGCGGCGCAACGGTAGTAGGAGAGAAATTGCGGAAGCACATCCGTCGACTTGGGAATTGGGAAGGTCAAGTAGCGTTTGCCCAGCTCGTGTATTCAAATATTAGACCGGTAAATATTGGGCGTACATCTGCTTATCCGAGCAGCGTGTACACAACCGCCGATAATTCGAAGGTGTCATAATTCACGATAACATTTTTCCTTTCCGTACAATAAATATCGCCGTGCGGGCGATTACGACGCGCGACTGGCCGAGTAGCTTTGATATCTAATTACCGCCCCGGACGCGAAACATCAATTCTGATAACCCATCGGGACGGGGGAAGCAATTCGAAACTATCGTAAATCAATTTGAAATCGTACTCGGCTGCTTTCACGAGCGGATTACAAGTAAGAGGATTAGAGGCGTGCGTAGCTTGCGCGCCGCAGAGATCTATTGTTTAAAGTTCGCGGCGCAATAAAGGAGACACCGGGAGCTCTCAGAAATTGGCGCTGGGATTATCTGTGATCGATCTTGGAAATTTACTTTCCTGCACAGTTTCTGGCGAGAAACTTGTTCCCGGGTATTATAAGCTCGTCGACGTAATTTAAGATTCTTTGAATTTCGTGTAAAATAAATAGTAGGTAGTTAGAAAAGTTCAAATTGATATTGGAATATGTAGTTCGAGTAAATTTCAGATGAAGCGAGCAGACGGAAGTTTCTTTTACTCGTGTTACTAAGCGAAGTGTTTGACGCGGTGTTAGATTGTTGAACAGCCGAAGGAATTGTTAATTGCGCGAGCGTTATTGTAGACGAGCGATAGAGGCAGTCACAATTGGAGGTGATTCACCTCGAACGTAGTATACCTGTGTGCACGCACCGATAGATCCATGGGATGTCCGTATTGATCGAACCACACCCGTGCTTTCTGCCCTCCCCCCACACGCACGCGGCTACACACGTACATGCGTGCGCACGAAATTCATGGAACACCATGAACCCCCGTGATAGCCACCCCTCGGGCTAGACTGGACTTCGAGATACGGTATTCTCTACTTCAGACGCTTTTAGTCATCTGTAATACACCCTGCCTTTGATTAAACTTATTATTCCGGGAAATTGACTGCATTCGAATTTTCGAATACTTTGGTTACGAACGAGAAAGTGGTGGAATCGTTTGAAATCGAGGAATTTCGTGTGACACGAAGAAATTTGGTTTATTCCTTCGATTTGAGTATTTCTAGAAGTAGAATTATTCGAATTATTCGGTTGATTCTAACTATTCGAATTATTCGGTTGATTCTAACTATTCGAATTATTCAGGAGATTCTAAATATTCGAATTATTTGGCAGATTCAAAGTATTCGAATTATTCGGTTCATTCTAACTATTCGAATTATTCAGGAGATTCTAAATATTCGAATTATTTGGCAGATTCAAAGTATTCGAATTATTCAGGAGATTCTAACTATTCGAATTATTCAGCAGATTCTAAATATTCGAATTATTTAACAGATTCTACCTATTCGAATTATTCAGTAGATTCTAACTATTCAAATTATTCAGCTGATTCTACCTATTCGAATTATTCAGTAGATGCTAACTATTCGAATTATTTAGCAGATTCTAATTATTCGAATTATTCAGCAGATTCTAAATATTCGAATTATTCAGGAGATTCTAAGAATTCAAATTATTTAGCAGATTTTACCTATTCGAATCATTCAGTAAATTCTAACTAATCGAATTATTCATCATGTTCTCTAACTACTGGATTTATTCAGCAGTTTCTAACTATTCGAATTATTCAGCAGATTCTAACTATTCGAGTTGTTTAGCAGATTCTATCTATTCGAATTATTCAGCAGATTCTAAATATTCGAATTATTTGGCAGCTTCAAAATATTCGAATTATTCAATAGATTCTAAGTATTCGAATTATTCAGCAGATTCTACCTATTCGAATTATTTAGCAAATTCTAATTATTCGAATTATTCAGCAGATTCTAAATATTCGAATTATTTAGATATTTAAAGCAACATTTATTTCGGATCCTTTTTCCCTCGTTCCTTTCATTATTTATGCAATGCTGCACAAAGAAAAACACTAACGAATTGTTAAGCCAGTAACGAGGGAATCACGTAGCCCGCGCACACACGCGGGCCGCATAGTTAAATTCGTATCAACAATCGTCGATAGCAACGGACGTTAAATCGGCAGAGGCCGGTAGCCCATTTAATTAAGTGTCCATCCACCAGAGCGATATCCAGTAATCGAGGAGATTACGTGGGCATCATTTTCCACGCTTTTTCTGACATCGGTAATCTGAACGAATTAATCACGGCGAGCGAGCGTGAATTTGATAGATCGCTCTTCCCAGTCTGATGCCTCCAAAAGTGCTTCTGACCCATGCTCGGTTACCTATTTATCACTAACACCAATCAATTCGTGCACACATAAAATATGATACAAAATAATACCTAATATTAAAGAAAACGAAATTAACTAATTAACTACGAAATAAAAGTCTTGCTTTAATTCGAAACGATCTTATCTGTAATATAACAGAGTTGCAAAATTGAGGATGATAAAAACTTTCCTAAAAATGTCTGCTAATTTTGTAGAAATTTTAACTTTTAAATGCAAATGTAATCTCAGATTCTGATCCATCATACAGTTTTTTTCGCAACTTGCTTCGACGTTTTTTAATTTTAATGTGAAACCGAATGAAAGTATATAGTAGTGAAAAATGAAAGTTTTATTATGTTTTTCGAGTTCAGTAGTCGAAGATATGTTAAGAACAGCTGGAATATCGAAAAAAGATTCTTCGTCGCAGCCTATGTAATTGCGTATCTCTCGCGCCGAGCACAGTCCCCCTGGAAACTACAACGTAGAATGGTTCTCGCGGTCGAACCGAGGCGACACTTCTGTTGACATTCCGTTATTGCCACTCATGAGTCACAAAAACAATAACAGCTCGCGTTTGGACCTCGCAGCTGTTCTTACCGTTTCAATTCTCCGTGCCTACATCTGGCCGATCATGTACCGGGTGCCCCTATAAACTACGATGGAATGATTACACTGGAAAGATTACATCAGAGTGATAGAAATATATTTTCCTCTGCATGCTGGTCTCTGCCCCATTCACTCGCATTGACTCAACCGTATCTCGCCAGAGATAAGAGTATTTTTAATAGTCCACATCTGTGGATTCGTAGGCTACCTTTAAACCTTCTGTTCTCTATCAGCTTTATCTTTACCCATCACTCTTCCATTCATTCTTCTTGTAACCATTTTAGCTGCATATTTTATTATCTATTCCTCCTCTAGACCTCTCATGTTTTCCTTCTTCTGTGTCAAAGAATTCATCCCGTGTAAAAATGAATAAATAAATTCCCGACACTAATGTTACAAGCTTGGGTTTATTTATTATAAACAGTTGATTAATAATTGAAAGATATAAGGGCCACTAGTGACGCAATCAGGATTTAATTTTGGGGGAGCTGAGTTGAAGGGATAAAAATATTTTTTATGCAAATATAGTAAAAATCAGGAGGCGATTTTAGAAATTTATTTAAAGATCAAAATCCAGTTTTCTTTTTTTTTTTACAAAGCTTGGAAGGATTTAATCTTGGAGGAGTCGAATTTAAGGGACAAAAATATTTAGTAAATATAGTAAAATTCATTAGGTAGTTGATTATCAAAATTTATTTAGAAAAATGAGATCCAGTTTTCTTTTATTTTCAAAAAGCTCTTGAATTTCTTCAGTGGCGGTTACACTAATGTCCATTTTCCTTTCTTTGGGTGGTGCCACGATCCCTTACCATAAATGCATTGTCATTTAATAAAGATTTGTAAAGATCACTTCCACTGTGTTCTGGAGTTGATTACAGTCATCTTCTTTCACCACAAGCAGGCACAGTGTCACCATTACTTGCTCGGAACGTTCACTTAAAGTGCTGTTTAATGGGTTCGTTAATTTTCGATATCTATCGCGTTGACTTTAATACTTGCCTCCCCTGTCACAAGAGAGTAACTGTCCCGTGTAATTAGACGTAACGTGGCGTGCCTGTGTACAATTTACACGACCGTGGATGATCTTCGCTTTCACGGGCAATCGTGTCGTTGATGAACTGAGTCCTCCTCTGGAAGACTCAAGCTGATTAAAAACTCTGCCTGGATGGCGTCGGCGCGTTTCCACGCCGAGGGACTTGCACCCCGCGCAGAGTTGGGCATTAACTAAATAAAAAATTATTTAAATAATAGATCTCATAAAAATTACTTTGAATTAAATTTGCTTTCATGCAATATGAAAAAAGCGCGCTCAAAAAAACTAAAAGTACATTTTAATCTTATTAAATTTTATTTCTTCCAAACATATTTTTGTTATTACTTTTAGCATTACAGAGCAACTTTCTATAATTCTTAAATAACTCAATAGCATTATTGCACTCAATATTCATGATACTTTACTTTAAATTACGTAGGCGGTTTCCGAATGCTTGAGACTGAAACTTTTAATATCATTTCCCGAGAACATCAGACGCTTGTAAATTTCCATCGAGCGGACAGTTGTCATAATACCACAGCTAACGACTTACATTCGTATTAGAATAATGTACATCTGTTTTTAATTGATCGAGTGAAATAAATTCCACGCTTGTAGCGGGACAGCGTCGACAATCTCGGTAGTAGCCTGCGTTTAGCTGCTAGGGTTTAAAATTCCCTGTAATATTTCGGCGATGGGAAGAAGTCGCGGAAGGGAGCGGAAGTGGGAAAGGGAGTGCGCTTTCAGCCAGGGCCTCATCAATCAGTCTACCTAGCAGATGCGTGTCTTGGACGCGAGAACGTTCGGCGTTAGGACGAAGGATCTATTTAAAGGGATCGAGTGTTACGTAGACAGGAACTTGGGGGAATAGAAATTGATGGAAGGCCCTTAGCGCATGTGGGGGGTGCAACCAGCCCTGAACGGCTATCAAACTCTGCGAGTCGACGCGTGAACAGGACTACCAGCATGCAGATGAAACACTGGAATTCAATATTTAGGGAGAATATTTTTAGATGGGAAATGACAATCGACCGCCGAATTCAGAACTCTGGTGCACTCGGGGTGACGAGAGTAAACGAGACGATAATCTAATTTCGCCGTGGGACACGATGCGAAGTCATCCAGAGTTTCGGAACTCATCGGGGTTAACGACTGGCGAAACTGGAAGGTCGCGAAGGCTCGCTTGGGTAGCCACCCTGTACAAAAGAGGTAGTGATGGGTTCGAGAGGATTCGAGTAGGCGATCAAAGTTTTTGAATCACTTTGAATATTATTTGGTAGAACAGTGTCCAACTAGCGAGTGGAGGTTTTATGTAGTTCCTAAATAAAAATATTGTTATTATTTTTTTATAAATAAAAAAATGACGTGATGGTTCGAGTGATGGATTGAAGAGGATTCGAGTAGGCGATCAAAGTTTTTGAATCACTTTGAATATTATTTGGTAGAACAGTGTCCAACTAGCGAGTGGAGGTTTTATGTAGTTCCTAAATAAAAATATTGTTATTATTTTTTTATAAATAAAAAAATGACGTGATGGTTCGAGTGATGGATTGAAGAGGATTCGAGTAGGCGATCAAAGTTTTTGAATCACTTTGAATATTATTTGGTAGAACAGTGTCCAACTAGCGAGTCGAGGTTTCATGTAGTTCCTAAATAAAAATATTGTTATTATTTTTTTATAAATAAAAAAATGACGTGATGGTTCGAGTGATGGGTTCGAGAGGATTCGAGTGGGCGATCAAAGTTTTTGAATCACTTTGAATATTATTTGGTAGAACAGTGTCCAACTGCCGAGTGGAGGTTTCATGTAGTTCCTAAATAAAAATATTGTTATTATTTTTTTAAGAATAAAAAATTCACATGGTCCATTTGAAAATATTTTTTTTTTTAAATGAAGAAGTAGCAAGTTCCATGCCGCGGTGGAATTTCAAACTATAAAAATTGATGAGAAAACTAAATATCCCATATTCTAAATTCCAAAATTTAAGTTTCAGCTTTTTTTATTCAAAAAATTCTAGTTTCGTCAGTTAACTGAGAAACACCTTTTCATTTGAATAAAAGTTTTACCATCGATAAATGTCGCGAGCCACCGGTGGTTCACACCCTTCCAATTTTTTTAAAAATATTTTTTTTGGTAACAAATTTAGCTCGAATCACTATTTAGCATCCGTCTCGAGGCTCACGGACACCTAACGCGCTGGTGAAAGCGGCGGTGGTCGCATCGGGGCCGATAAAAAGTAACAAAGAGCTGCTGTATCGGCATTCTCGCCCCGTTTGAAAACAATTGATAAGACCGCGGCGACGACGGGGTCATCTGTCGTGGCAAAATAATTGTTGCTCGTACATTTTCCCCTGCCTGCCTCTCGTGTTTTTCCATCCTCCCCCCTAGCCTAGCATCGCCGTCCGTAAAACCTAAATTCTCCCACAGAAATCACCCAAACACCGCAAGAAACTAAAAAACTCGGGACCCAAAAATTTCTCTGGATCCTGAAACACAAGTTCTTCGCCGTTAGATCTCTCCACTCGACCGCTGTAAGATTAGAGTTCCCCAAGCGATCGTTTCGTCGCAATTGAATAATCGATACGTTCGTTAATAATAGTTCACCAATCTGTGCTGGCTGGCCGCGGAGCGAAAACAGAGTCGCGATTGGAGAGGAACTGGTAAACAAATTGTCTGCTCGATTTCTACGTCTGCCTTGGCTCGAAGTTCCTCGTTCGCAATTTACACGCGAACTTGCCCGCCCTTTGTGGCAATAATCGTGCCGGCAAGACGAGCCCGCGCAAACTTCATTAAGCCCCGCTGCACGGCTAATGCCGCATGCTAGTTCAAATAACGTGTCAGCGGGTATTAGCCAAGGTGAAGCTTCTGCTAATGAACGGGGACTACGCGAGAGGCGCTCGTTTCACCGATAATGAATATCGCGTCGCCGGATATATCCGGCTGCTCCGACAGCGGGCTATGTGGAGCGTACAAACAGCGAAGTTCTTCGGAAGCTTTCTTGCGGCCGGCAATTGGGGGTAACGCGTTTCTACTCGGAAGCATATTAATTGCCGCGAGTTAAATTATTGCGGCGAGAAAGAGTCCCACAGCGACGGCGTCTTAAGTACAGGGGAGCAACGTTGCGGTCGGGGGCTAATTAAATATGAAACGATAGGAGAAGTGGACGCATTCCTGCGTACTTTGTGGGTGACGAAGATAACGGTGCTAGAATGTGGGAAAATAATTGGCTTTCAGCGACAAACTTCGTTTTAACGCTGGAACGACACTGTGACAGTTTTGGAGCGGATTTGATAATCTCGGGTCGTGACTAGGATTACCAACTTTTTTTTGAGGATAATATAGTATCTACTTTACGGCCAAATGTGATAAAAAATATGGTAGATAAATTGTGAAAAAATATAGTGCTTTTTAGAGGAAAATGGTACAAAATAAATGAAATATTTTTCTAGTATTTTGCATTGTTAATTAATTTACTGTGTTTAATAAATATGTTAATGATTCGATTGCACTGAAAGTCCAAATTAATATATATAAGGAGCGCATTTTTTTTTGAGAGAGACTAGTTTTGTTTCTCTTTTTCCGCCACTTCATATTTATTCTAGAAAAAATCTTTTCCGTTGCAGTTTAGATTCGCAAATTAAAGTTTTAGTCGAGTAGTGAAGCTAGTTAACAATAATCTGAGAAGTCTCAATTTTTCGAGAGGGTGTTTTCACCCTTGTGACCGTTTTATTGCCAAATCCAAAAATAGTTACGTTATTAATAGCACTTGAGCTGCATTCCTGCAATGTTTCAGATTTTTTAACTTCCGAGTAGGGCTGGGACTATTCGTCGAATTTTTCGGTATTCGAACATTCGAATATTTTAGTTGCTCAATTATTTGGCGAATATAATTCGAATATTAAAGTATTCGAATACTATTCGAATATTAAAGTATTCGGATACCATTCGAATATTGAAGTATTCGGATACCATTCGAATATTAAAGTATTCGAATATTAAAGTATTCGAATACAATTCGAATATTCAAGAATTCGAATATCCAAGAATTCGAATATTCAAGAATTCGAATATCCAAGAATTCGAATATTCAAGAATTCGAATATCCAAGAATTCGAATATTCAAGAATTCGAATATCCAACAATTCGAATATTCAAGAATTCGAATATCCAACAATTCGAATATCCAAGAATTCGAATACCATTCGAATATTAAAGTATTCGAATACTATTCGAATATTCAAGTATTAGAATATTAAAGTATTCGAATACTATTCGAATACTATTCGAATATCCAAGTATTAGAATATTAAAGTATTCGAATACTATTCGAATATTAAAGTATTCGAATACTATTCGAATATTAAAGTATTCGAATTCTATTCGAATATTAAATTATTCAAATAGCCCCAGCCCCACTCCCGAGTTGCCGAATTTTCCTTGTCAGTTTCGAGTTTTCTCAAGGAGGAAACAGCTGTGAGTCTCCAGCCCTTTTTGGAGTAACGCCAGTAAACACATGTTGCCGTGATTGATCCTTCCCATATATATACAATACTTACTAAGCTTCCTACAAGAGTTCCCATCGACGAATCTCCAAACCTATGAATACTAAAAATGGTCAATACTTATCAGCGTGCAATAACGAAGCTTATCTAAGTCCGTCAATAAGCGTCGATAGCTAGAATTAATTTAATGTACACACGCACGCGTGCGACGGGAGCAGCGCGCACCGCCTGGGTTGGGGAGATAAATGACGGTCGAAGAGGAATTAGCGTCGGGGTAAAAAGAGGGGATTACGTCGAATCGATTCTCGCCACGACTTTAATTCTCGCGGGTGCCAGGGCGTCGGGCTTCCTTGAGAATAATCGACGGTGTACGGCGAGCGTGAGCGCATTTTTCTTGGCCCGATACGCTCGGCGCGGGCCGTGCGTCGCCAGACAATAGGGCTACCACTTGTACAGCGGGCTCAATCAACGCTGGCTGCCCGCCCCGATACACCGAGTCACGCGAGATTCGTGCATGTGATTCCGCCAGGCCGGTTATAGTCTCGCAGGCGCCTCGATGTCTTCCCCGCCGATCGATCGGCGACCGGCGAGCACACCTATCCAGGCCTCCCCCCCCCCCCGTCATCTATGCATCACGTAACTACGCGTAATAGCAATTGGAACGACGGGCGACATTGCCCCTAAACGTTTGCTCTCCTTCCTCGCTCTCCCCTTCTCGCTAGCGCGCGCGCCCACCCTCCTCTCCCTCTCTATCGCGTGCTCGCTCCGCTCTCTCACGGTCTCTTTCGAAGCGCGTCCTCACTGCTCGGGCATCATTCCGGTGGATGTTTGTCCTTTGTGTTATGAGAACGGTTAAATTCTTCGACGCTCCGAGAACGGTTCTGGAAAATGCTTCTTGCGGTTTAGATCCGGCTAAGTGATTGCTTCTGTATATACGAAAAGTTTTGTCATTCGAACCCTAGGGTACGAGGTTTTGTTACGTGTCTCGTAATAACAGAAATATGAGAGATATAAATGTTAGCAATAAGTTTCTTATACTTTCCTGGAAGTTAAGAATCTTTAACGAAATTAGAAATGAGTCTGTCGAAAGTGACCCGAGGGATGCATTAGGGTTCTTCTAAGTTTGCCAATGGGTGAAATATTTCCCTGGTGGAAGTATGTCCAAATATAGTCGTTTCGGTTGTGAAATTGTAAAAACTTAATTAACTTTAGAATTGCACCTCTATACCGTGACGGCAAACAAACAAAGTCATGCATTTAGCTCAGCTTCGCCGAAATCGCAGTTTCGCAAGTTTACCATTTTTAATTGTATATAATTCGAATCGCTTTCGAATTCCGTAGGCCAATTACACGTTGGGTGCGATTAAAAATAGCTCGAACGAGGTCGAGTTTACATTCGTTTCCGAATCTCGTTAGTCCATTGGTAATACTTTCACGAATAGAATATAGAACCAAATCGGGAATACAGATTTAAACATTCAGAGACTCTTAGACAGTACTTTTCATGCTTTCCAAAAAATATCGAATGGGTCGCAAATCCCCGGGCGTGTAAACACGCCGGGCGTTAGTGGAGCGTTAAATATTGGTCAAAGATATCCGAGTGTTCAGCACGGTTCGAATAATCCAGTCGAGCTCAGCTCAGTTTATTTTTTCCCCCCAAGCCCTTGGTCAGCTCCGTCCCCCCTCTCCCTTCTTCTATGCTCCCTTCGTTTTTTGTCTTCGTAAAGGCTGCGTACTCTCTTCCTCCACTACCTTTGTCTTATCTTTTTTGCTTCCGTTTGCTTCCCCCTCGCGCTTCCCCCTATTTTTTTCCACCGCGCTTTCTCTCTCTCTCTGCTCCCCCGGCCCCGGTGTCTTTCTCTCCCTCTCTCTCGCCCAGCGTTCCGGCTACTATCCCCCTTTTATTCGCGCGCATGGTGTGCGTGACCCTGGGGTGCGTCCCGTTGCATGTCGCCCGTCCACGACGGTCGCCGTTCCTCCTGCTGTACGCACAATTGGCCGGTGCCAAGAATGGAGAAAATTATTCCCCTCAATTCCGCACAATTTAAAGGAATTAAGCGATCGCTGGCAGAGCCTCGCGCAGCAGTCCCTGCGGCCCCTGAAAAACCTTCTTCCTGCCCAGCGCTGCGAACCCACTTTGCATTCGATTCCAGCGGATATTGAGACGGGATATAGAGAAGGAACAAGTGGGCTTCGTCTTGAGGGAGCTGGGAGAGGAGGGGGAGGTGGTGGGGGCTTGGTTTCACACGCCTGCAGATTGATTCCTAGAAACATGAAGTATCTTCGTGGAACGCGAGCTTTTGCTCTGAAGTTACGTGGGTCTCGACTGGTATGGGCTTTAGGGTTCGCTGAGTTCTGGTATGCGAAAGGTACAGTAAGCTCACTTAATTTTCGTCGCTTCAGAGTATAGGCACGGTGGTTAGTAGCGCACTTTGCGTTGTTGGTATTTGTTTGGTGAATATTTCTAGAATATTTCATGAGTATTTATGGTTTATAGCTGAGCCACGACATAGGTTCTTCGATAGAGCATATTCTCTTGTTTAGACTATATCGACGCGCGTTACGAAGAGTAGCACGTTTCATTTTTTTCTTATGGACAACTGCATGTAGAAAAAATTAAACGTGCTACTTTTCGTAACGCGCGTCGATATTCTGAATTCTCTTGTCTAGACTATATTCTGAATTCTTTTGTCTAGACTATATTCTGAATTCTTTTGTCTAGACTATATTCTGAATTCTCTTGTCTAGACTATATTCTGAATTCTTTTGTCTAGACTATATTCTGAATTCTCTTGTCTAGACTATATTCTGAATTCTTTTGTCTAGACTATATTCTGAATTCTCTTGTCTAGACTATATTCTGAATTCTTTTGTCTAGACTATATTCTGAATTCTCTTGTCTAGACTATATTCCCTCGTCTAGACTATATTCTCTTGTCTAGACCATATTCTCTCGTCTAGACCATATCCTCGAATTATTCTAGAAGAGTTCTCGAAACGATTGCCTACCATAAGGGGTGCCGAACCACGTGAAGAATCGAGTGAGAGCTGAGTGTCCCACGTACAGCAGAGTGTAGACACACTAATAAAAGTGACTAAAGGCGGTTTCACGCATATCTATCAGTTCCATGACATTCCAGTGCCGCCAGTGTCAATAACTACAAAACAAGGAAACAATATTTCTTACTGCAGCGGCCGTGGTCGCGATGGAAAACACAAGTCTCGTTAGATCACCGAAGTTAAGCGTCGCGGGGCGGGTACTGGGGAAAGATGGGAGCCCACCTCTCTCCCGGTGCGCCGCTGCTACTTGGCACCCGAAGAAGGAGAGAGACGAAGAAAAAAGAATAAGGACTACAGTTCGTTTGGCCAATATAAGCGGAAAAGCTTGAAACGCCATCCTGTTTAACAGGAAAAAACAATATACAATACAATACAATATTCCTTACTGACGCTACTGAATCGTCACGGTAATAATACGTGTGAAGCCGCCTTAATCCGTGGTAGGTAGATTTCTAGCGCGTTGCTCGATCGCGAAGCTACTACTTCGCAGCTTTCACGCAACACGCCTCGACTTCGCGCAACTTTGTGGCGGTGGCAATGCGCCTCCTGTCCCTCGCGGGCGAGCCTCTCAAATATTTGTCGAGCGTTCTCGAGTTCTGGAGCGACACATTGTAGCTGCGCGTTATTTCTGACGTTGGGAACGTAAAACGGTACACGTGCGCGGAACAGTCTGCTGGAAGTTGCGCCTAACACACTGTCGCTTTACTTCGCTCTCGAAGTAACAAGAGAATACCTGCCTCAAGTATTGCAGAGGACATTTCCAAACAGAGAAACGAAGGAGACCCTTTTCTGTTTCTTTTGAGCATTGCAAATGCTCGCTTTCTTTTTCTCTGTGCTCAGAAAAATTCACTGCTTTTTTTTTAAAGAAAGTTTTAAACTTATCATAGGCGAAGAAATTTAGAACTTTTACTGTCAAGGAGTGATTTGCTCGGTTTACAATAATTGTTATCTGAAAAAGTAACCGAATAAATAAACTAATACTATAGAGTAGAAAATTTAAATTGTAATGCCGTTGGTGTACTACACTATCTCCACTGCACCTAATGGAAGACTATATTTGCTGGCGAATGAGACGGAGAGGAGGAAGTACTACTTGTGCATTCGGAAATGGGGCTGTTGGATGACCAGTTGTTATCTCTCTGATAATGACTTTGCACCATCTCTGTCCACAACAACTAACGTCATACTTTCCACTGCAAATTCCTACAGAACCAAACTTACTCATCTGCTTACTACGTGGCTGCGGTCATCGTCTCCCAACCAAATAATAAAATTAGACACATCCGGTGTATTTTCACTAAATTTGGTGCACACTGAATACTTTTCTCTGCCTTTAATTTACAACAATTTCTCAGAATTCTTCAATTAATTTGCAATATTTTTCACAATTATTCCACACAGAGTAGTCCAATATTTTTGAACGGCAATATACACGGTGGTCCGTTTAAATACGGTTAAAAATCTCCTACAATTGTGATGGTACAAAAATGGCATCGATGGGCCAACATGCTGCAAGAATATTTTATATAATTAATACAGCCGATTAGAATACATTATTCCGACTAACTCAATTTTCCCAAAAATGTGGAGTAGTCCGTTTTATTCTCAATGCCTCATTACCGAAATATTTATCGTTGCAAGCCGTTCTGTCAAAAGATCCGTTATCATCGTTACATTAGTAAACTATAATTTGTCCGGGACGTGTCGCACCTGGCATTCCAACAGACTTGTTGAGCCGATGAGACGAGCAACGATCGAGAACAACGGCCAATAAATTCAATTCCTGTGAATGAAAATGTCCCGTGTCACGCGATCGGCTCTAAATCACGTACCGAGTTTATCCGGTCTCAGGCGATAAAGGCAAATGGGTCGAGGCTTGCCGGGCTGAATTTCATTATGCCAAATCGCGCGCCGCTCTTCCTTTATTTCGCCTCAGCTGTCCATCCTCCGCTCAAAGAGCATTTCGCGACTCTCTGCAATTTCTAGCGAAACTATAAACGAGATCAGAGCGGCGGGGATTTTATTCCCACTGCAAATGGCCATTCCGTGTCGCTCCTCCGAGGGCATCGATTTTCCACCGGCCATTTCACGGAAGAATTCTTTCATCCGATTCCGCAATATCGCGTTGTTTCACCCGACACGGCTTTGGAGGAATATACGAGCGTTTATTCAGCGCGCACTTCGCTGGCAGCTGTTTCGTGGCGGATCGAATTAAATATCTGCTTCGGAGGGGGTGAATTCCAATTTCGTAATGTTTAATAACATCGGTCGGTGTTTTCTCGCCCGTCGCAGAAAAATCAACGAGGCAAAAGGCACCCGGGAGGGGACGTTTTCGCGAAATTCCATTAAATCCGCGTCGAAGTGAAACGTAACTCCCCGCCGATTGCCATTTCCTCGTAGCCTGTCGATAAATCCAGCGGCCCTGGAATTATTGCGTTTCACCGTTGATTCGATGCATTCAATCCGCTTTCATTGAGAACCCGAGGCTTGAACGTTATTATTGGCGAGGCTGGCGGTGGGCGGCTGCCGGGAATAATATGCGTCGTTTCCATCGGTGGAAAGAAGTTTCTTGCATGGACGCAACATTGGGAGAGCCGATAAAACGGTCACCAGCTAATTAAATGGAGTATTTGCGGGAGGGAGGGGCGGTCGATTAGTATTATGGAAGCTTCTTTCGGTGTCCAATAAGTTAAATTAGTTGGGGAAAGTTTGTTGACGCGGGGGTGGAGGGCTGGACGAGGAATTGAGGGAGAGTATTTCTAAGGGATGCGAGCGTTTTTTGGGGGGGAAATAGAATACTATGTGATCTGGTAATTTCTTGGAAAATAGTGGTAGTGCGTAATATGGTCACTAGTGGGGAAAAAGTAATAGCATGTGATTTGGTTATTACTTGTAGAATAGTAGTACTACGTGAACTACTTAGTATCTGGAAGAAGTAGTATTATTTGGAAAAAGTAATACTATGTTCCAAAATTCTACACGCGGAGTAGTACTACGCTCAAAAATTCTACACGTGTAGTAGTACTACGCTCCAAAATTTTACACGCGGAGTAGTACTACGCTCCAAAATTCTATACACATAGTACTACGCTGCGAAATTTTACACGCGAAGTAGTGTTACGATCTGAAATTCTACACGCGTAGTAGTACTACGCTCCAAAATTCTACGCGCGTAATACTACGCTGCCAAATTTTACACGCGAAGTACTACTATACGATCTAAAATTCCACACGCGTAGTAGTACTACGCTTCAAAATTCAACACGCGTAGTAGTACTACGCTTCAAAATTCAACACGCGTAGTAATACTACGCTCCAAAATTTTTGAGCGTAGTACTACGCTTCAAAATTCTGCACGCGTAGTAGTACTACGCTCCAAAATTTTACACGCGGAATAGTACTACGCTCCAAAATTTTACACGCGGAATAATACTACGCTTCAAAATTCTGCACGCGTAGTAGTACTACGTTCCAAAATTCTATACACATAGTACTACGCTGCCAAGTTTTACACACGAAGTACTACTACGCTCCAAAATTATACACGCGTAGTACTACTACGCTATAAAATTATACACGCGTAGTAGTACTACGCTCCAAAATTATACACGCGTAGTAGTACTACGCTTCATAATTATACACGCGTAGTAGTACTACGCTCTAAAATTCTATACACGCGTAGTAGTACTACGCTCTAAAATTCTATACACATAGTACTACGCTGTCAAATTTTACACACGAAGTACTACTACGCTCCAAAATTATACACGCGTAGTACTACTACGCTCCAAAATTATACACGCGTAGTACTACTACGCTCCAAAATTATACACGCGTAGTACTACTACGCCCCAAAATTATACACGCGTAGTAGTACTACGCTCTAAAATTCTATACACGCGTAGTAGTACTACGCTCTAAAATTCTATACACGCGTAGTAGTACTACGCTCTAAAATTCTATACACATAGTACTACGCTGTCAAATTTTACACACGAAGTACTACTACGCTCCAAAATTATACACGCGTAGTACTACTACGCTCCAAAATTATACACGCGTAGTACTACTACGCTCCAAAATTCTATACACCTAGTACTACGCTCCAAAATTTTACACGCGTAGTACTACGTGATCCGCTCATTACATGGAAAACACTAGTACAACGCTCCAAAATTATGCACACCTAATACTACGTGTTGCGACCTCTGCTCAGAAAACCCCAGTCCATGAAATCCGACCATCATTTGAAGCGTCGTAGTATCTACCTACTACGCTCAAGAATTATACACACACAGCACGTATGTATAATTAACACAGTAGTCAGAGGAAGCTCGGTGCATCGCATACCCGTTATCGGTGCAACGTCGATTCTCTCATCTGCGCTTAACCTTGGGAGGAAGTTACTTTGTGCTATTTCGTAGTGATTCATTGCCGACGATAACGGGAAAGCACGCGTGTGTCACGAGGGATCGATAAAGTTTTACGATGCATCTCCCACGGAGAGCGCTCTAAAAGAGCCGCCTGATGGGGAAAACTTTGTTCAAGGATCTTCATATTATAGGTGTTTACAGACGATGGTCACGTTCTGGGAATAATCATATCACGGCCGGGCAGAAAGTGGAAGTCGCGAAAGCTGCTGCGAAGAAAGCAACGCAACTTGCACGGTCTCGATCAATACAATTACTTAGTAGGTACTTCATCGGCGTCTTTTCACGCTGTGGGGTCGTCCTGTGTTGCGTGTACGATTTTATCTATTGCCACGTTTATACAGATTTTCTAGAAAACATCGAAAGATTCCTTGGGGCGAATCACGCCAAACTTTTCCATTTTTTTTTCCGGTGCCGCGTGAACTTTTGCGGAATTAATTCCAAAATAGTGTGGAACCAAAATAAATTGTACTTCTAAAGTTTATAATAATTAATATGTGTGCTTAAGGCCTCGAAAAAATTACGACGAGCCTTTCGTTGGACCGCTAGGCCTTTTAATACTTGGACCCACTCAATCATCCTTCCCTGCGCTAGATTTCTAGCTACGCACGTAACTAAATAGTCGCATCGACTGACAAAACACTATTCATCTAAAAAGATAACAGCGCAGCCGTAGGCACTGGTTACATAAATATCCCCGCGTGGAGCTCGGCTGTCCCCCAGAAGCAGTCACAAAAAACCGTTTCCTTTTCAGTCGCAGTTCCCTCCCTTCCCCGAAATTCCAGCGAAAGTGTTACGAATGCTTGTCCGTAGAAGACGAAAATAGCATCTTCAAGGGGGAACAGATTTTCATGGTTCCGGTGTTCGAACGGAAAGTGTAAGGCGAATGATCGTATAGGGAGATGAACGACAGTCACGCGTGAATGCACGCACGTGAGGCGAAGTATACACGCGCGTGCAATTGGGGTGGGCCTTATTTTTGGGGCCCTGAATTTTCTCCGTCTCTTCGGCTAGAATGGTCCAGCAATCCAGGAAACAATAATATTTGGAAAATATTTGTTCCATAAATAATTATTAATATTTATCCGAGTGACGCAATAAATATTTCCACTACTGTGTGGTTAAAAAAAAAATTGAGAAAGTTGCACTAAAAAATAATAACTAGATTCCCAAAACAACTTTGATAGAGGACTTAAGCTGGGTTTACATTAGTCCAGTCCAGTGATCCAGTACAGCACTGGATTAGAACTGGAATAATGTTCATTCCAGTACAGTGCTGCCATTCCAGCAGATTTCCACTGGACCGAAAGTCTACTTTTATGTTTTTCTTATCTTTCTTTTGCGTGAATCCATTATTATTACACTCTACAACTTTCAACGGTTCAGAAACCACTGGAATAATCAAGACATCGACTGATTTCCAGTCGAACCACTCACTGGATCCAGCGACTGGACTAATGTAAACCCAGCTTTAAGCTTCTAAGATTTTACATAAATAAGCCTCCAAAAATTTTTGAGTCCGGAGTTCCCCATTGTAGAGCGTTTAACCCTCGTATGAGGGAAGCAGGGTTCACTTTAACCCTTAAAATAATTTACTTGGAAAATATTCTGGGGAAAGTTTTTATCATAAATCTTGATCCTATTATAATCTAAAATCTCCAGTAATACCAGTCAGTAATTAGTAAGGAGTAACACGCGCAATTTGAATCACAAGATGGGTCTGAACTGACCCTGCACCCGCCAGACGAGGGTTAAGGGCTCGCGCAGGCCACGCGAGGCGCGCCTCTCGTATAAATACACGTGTGCGCGGTTACCTTGGAGGTCCTACCCTAGGTACGTGTCATGAGCCGACCGACAGACGCGAAGGGTTCGACGGGAGGCGCCACGACGCCTAGACCGACGCCTGGCGTCGCACGCAACGCGCGACCGGTGCCTCTCACGATGTCGACCATGAAACGGTTTATCAGAGCTTCCTTGCCCCGACGTTGCTGTTTATGCCTTCCTGGAAAAAGAACGTGGCCGTGTTGCTTAGAAATATTTTATCCCCGTCGGCTGTCCTTCCCAAGGCTACGGATGGGGAATGTCGTTGAAGGGATGGAGTAACGCGTGCGAAGAGTATTTCTGTAGCGTATTTACTTCACTAGCTAGAGCATTGAAATTTATTTTCTGTAGGTATAAGTATATATTCCGCGTCGAGTTCATTATATTTTGCATATGACGTCAGAGGTGTTGGTGACGTTAAATTATTATGTAGTTCACGGGAAATTAGGTGGAGTTTAAGTCATCATTTTCCTGGTTTACAATTTTTAGAGATTTCTATATACGATTAATTAATTTTTTGCTTAATTAACTCGCAGAAATACTTGATTTTCGTGCGATTTGACTGTTTACTCCTCTTAATTTATTTAATATGAAATGCGTTGTGCAAGGAAAATAAAGATACTCATATTTTTTTAATTTTTATATTATTAAAAAATATATACATATTTAGACTATTTAGAGATACACTTTTTTCATACTTAAAAATGGTAAATTTATTACCAAATTTAAAACCAGTTATTTTCAATGATACAGCTGAAGACAAGAAGCAGCTGTTGTGATACAAGCTCTTCTTCCACTTTGCAAAATAAATAATAATTCAATGTGAAAGTACTAAAATAGTTTATTATCTGGAAAAAACAAAATGCCCTTGTTCCACAGAAAACCGCTTTTGAAAAATTTATGATATATGTCACTCTTCTAGACAACCAATTATAAAGATATGAAGCTATGTTTAATGTTATAAGTCGTAGACACTAATTTATTTTTTCCTTGGGGATTATCTACAAATACTCGTTTTGTATTTTCCAGACATCTGCATTATTCCTTATACCTTAGTCGTTAACTAAGTTTGTCTGAGTCCACCTCTAATTACAATCTGTTGCTGTCTACACTATTTCCCTTCTTTGTCTCTCTCTTTTAATGTACAATGTAGTTTCTAGTTATTACTGTACACACTAGCACTTTACATCGTAGGGCACTGTAGTGCAATTAGTGTGTAACAGTACCATAAGTTTCGTTTACATTAGGCAAGTTGTATTTCAAGGCAAGCAAAGTTGGAAGAACCTCTAATTCGGTTGAAACTTGGAAGAAGCCCGAAAGGATATTTAAAGTCAAGTAAATAACAGGTTCACGTTGGTAATATAGTTGCAAGCGACTTGAAGACAAGTAATATAAAATCAAATAAATTTCAAGTCGAGTAAATTTGAAGTCAGGTAAATTTGAAGTCGTCAGGTAAATTTGAAGTCGTCAGGTAAATTTGAAGTCGTCAGGTAAAATTGAAGGCGTCAGGTAAATTTGAAGTCGTCGAATAAATTTGAAGTCGAGTAAATTTGAAGTCGAGTAAATTTGAAGTTGCGTAAATTTGAAGTTGCGTAAATTTGAAGTCGAGAAACTTGAAATTGAGGGAAATTTGAAGTGGAGCAACTTAAACTCGAGTAAATTTGAAGTCGAGTAAACTTGAAGTCGAGTAAATTTAAAATCAAGTCAATTTGAAGTCGAGTAACTAGAAATCGAGTGAAATTTGAAATCAAGTAACTTGAAATCGACTGAAATTTGAAGTCGAGCAACTTGAAATCGAGTGAAATTTGAAGTCGAGTAACTTAACTAATGTGAACGGGACCACAATTTAATAGTTACCAGGAATCACATTTGAAATACAAATTTCAATATCATATTGTGTAATCTTGAAAACTGCTAACTCCACTTTACTCTTCTTTATTCAATACCCAGAAATAGAGTTCCACTCGTATTTTCGAAACGACCGAACTAATACTTACCTAATAAAAAACATATATGTATATATTCACGAGGGCCGTGGAATATTGAAAAAAAAATGGGAAGGGACGTTGACAGTGTCCATTCGCTCGGCTTCATGTTGTTTATTCATACGATAACCGCAATTGTAGCCCGCGAAATTATCTTGCCACACGCGCACCGATAATTCGCTCGTTTGCCGCGGAACGCATTAAAAAGTAATAGGCCCTGTTACGTGGGTAACACGGTATCGATCGCGCTTCCACGTATACGTACCTACCCCATCAATATGTCGTCTGAAATATTTTGCGCCGTCGATCCACAATAGAAACACATATACAGGGTGAACCAGTAAAAATCACCACTTCATATCACTTCACTTTTTATTCAGAAAAAAATTTCAAAAATCCACCGTGTATAATAAAGCAAAACAAATTTCTCCACTCCATATTTTCTGCGTGATAAAGACCCAGTAATAGTACTAAAAAATATTTAACAAGCGTAACCTAAAAAAAATGAATATTTAATTTTTTTTTCATTTAAAATATTTAAGTAAATATTTAATAAAGTAAAACAAATTTCTCCACTCCATATTTTCTGCGTGATAAAGACCAGTAATAGTACTAAAAAATATTTAACAAGCGTAACCTAAAAAAAAATGAATATTTAATTTTTGTTTTCATTTAAAATATTTAAGTAAATATTTAATAAAGTAAAACAAATTTCTCCACTCCATATTTTCTGCGTGATAAAGACCCAGTAATAGTACTAAAAAATATTTAACAAGCGTAACCTAAAAAAAAATGAATATTTAAATTTTTTTTCATTTAAAATATTTAATTTTATTTCAAGAGAGTTGCAGGGTCCATATTTACAAGGTGGTTGATTTAACACAAACGTGCTTCTCTGTTTTCAGTGGCCTGAACTTCCAAGATCTGATGGCCAGACAGGGGGCGATCGATTCCCCGCCGAAAACTCCTTTTATTATGGGATCCGAGTGCGCAGGTGACATCGAGCAGGTCGGCGAGGGCGTGGAGAACTTTAAAGTGAGTAAACGAGCGCGTCCCGGCCGCTGAAATATTCGATGCACCCGAGGGTACATAGTAAAACTCCAACTTCGCCCTCCTCCCTTTATTCACAGATGATCCCTGAAATTTTTATCACGCCCTTTCGTTTCATTATTCAGCTTTCTTGGCCGATTCCCTCATTCTACCATTTTTCAATTTGACCAGTGACTTTTGTGGTAAATAGACAAATCTGAAATCCCCGTCGAAGCGGTTTGCAAGCACTTTGGATGCAGAATTGATCGCCGTCAAAGGGTCGCAATTAAGGGCTCTCGTTTATCGCTTCTTTACTCGTCAAAGGCCGCGCGGTAACGAGGGCTACTTAATTCCCTATTAATTATTCCCATCTCGCTATCGTCTCGCCTCTAGGAAGCACTTATGAATATGAATTTTCATCGGCGAGTCAAGAGTTTGTGTCGTTATGTAAAAAGCATAACTCGTTGATCCATTACGGGGATCCTGTTGAGCATCAAAGTGTATCGGAGCGCTTGAATTCTTAGGTTTGACGTCAGCCGGGGAACTTGGGGGATTTATAGGAAGCCTTGAATATATTTTCGATGGAAGTAATAACTAATAAGTGAAAATTTAGAGGTGGAAGAGAAGTGAAGGTATTTTATGATTTGAATATTTGTGTATTTCTGACAAGTATTTTCTGTTTGGTTAATTAGCTTCTGATAAGAAACGTTATGTGACGAGATAATAATGGAAGGAACTGACAGTGTACTTTTCCTTCTTTTTTTTCTTGGATGCGTCATATTTTCTGTAGCTACGACACGCGCCTGTTGTGCGTCGTATCTGCGGAAAATATTAGACGTCGGTCAGGGGGAAAATCGATGGGAATCCGGCTGGCTGGAAGGAATACCCTATCGACGCGAAGGTACAACGATTCAGTGGGAAAAGATTGCCTCCTCTTGGCAATAATTTGCATTTATTGTTATATCGAGCGTCTGCTTTATATATTTCTCCCCCTTTGAATAGTTAATCCTGCACGCGGTGCAGAAGTTTTGAGGCGCCGGCGGTGAATTGGAAATCGATTTATTTAAATTTTAGAGTTTGAGTTTTTTTCGAATTTCCAATTCTCAGTTGTTCGAGTTCCAACTTCTTGAATTCTACGAGCAGTTTTCTGATTCTTGGACTTGGAATTCTCCATGTTCTAATTTTCAGATTTGGAATTCTTCATTCACATACTCTGAGATTTAGGATTTTGCATTTTTATATTCTCAGATTTGGAATTCTCCATTTTCTGACTTTCAGATTTCGAATTCCCCATTTTCTGACTTTCAGATTTCGAATTTCACATTTTTTTACTCTCAGATTTCGAATTTCACATTTTCTGACTCTCAGATTTCAAATTTCACATTTTATAATTCTCAGTTTGCCCATTTTCTAATTCTAAAATTTCGAATTCCCCATTTTCTGATTCTTAGATTTCGAATTCTGTATTTTCTAATTCTCACATTTCAAATTACCCATTTTCTGACTCTCAGATTTCGAATTTCATATTTTCTGATTCTCAGATTTCGAATTCCCCATTTTCTAATTTTCAGAATGCCCATTTTCTAATTCTAAAATTTCGAATTCCCCATTTTCTGATTCTCAGATTTCGAATTCCGTATTTTGGAATTCTAAAATTTCGAATTTCGAATTTTTGATTCTCAAATTTCAAATTCCGTATTTTCGAATTATAAAATTTCAAATTTCCAATTTTTTGATTCTCAGATTTCGAATTCCGTATTTTCTAATTCTCGAATTTCAAATTACCCATTTCTTCATTCTCAAATTTCAAATTCCTCATTTTAGAATTCTCACATTTCCTAATTCCCCATTTTTGCACTCTCAAATTTTAAATTCCGCATTTTCTAATACTCAAAATTGAATTCCTCATTTTCTAATTCTCAAATTTCGAATTTTCAAATTCTCAGTTTTAGAATTCTCCATTTTCATATTCCCCGATTTCGAATTCTCTAATTCTCAGCTTTAGAATTCTCCATTTTTACATTCCCCGATTTCGAATTCCCCATTCTCTAATTCTCACTTTCCAAATTCCTTCTTCCTGAATTCCCCATTCCCCACTCTCCACTTTCCAAATTCCTTCCTCTTGAATTCCCCATCTTCCACTTTTTCCTCCTTTCCAATCCCAATCATCAAACCCTCATTCTCACTTCCCAGTTTTCAAATTTCCCATTTTCAAACTCTCACCCCCCCCCCCCCCCCTTCAAAATTCCCCATACCAACCCCCCCGCGGTTTCCCACCCCCACCTTCCCTGCCCAACCCCATTTACCTCTCAGAAGATACCTTCACACACCCACCTCCACCAAACATATCCTCCTCCCCACAACAAGCGGAACACGTTACACGTTGAATCCCCCTAAACATTGCGGCAGGACCCCGCGAATCGTGTGCAGCAAGGGCGCGTCCGCTACGCAAAAGGGAGCACCTCGAGTGGCCCATCTGAGCAAGCGAAGTTGGCCACGCAGCTTCCCTCTCCAATGGCCGGTCGTTTACACGCGCCGCTCGGATATCCGACCCTAATGCCTTCAACCTCTGGCCCTCCCCTTACGGTGACCTCGAGGAGTCTCTCGCGAGTCGCGAAAATAGACCAAGCCGAGGGAACGCCGGCCGAAGGAAAGGAAAACGTTTTCCCCACGGCATGGAAATGTACTCCGCGCCCCTCCACCCTCGTGAAAAGATTAGTGGGTGAAAAATTGAAGGACGGAGTAAACGTAGCGTGGTTGCTTCGAACGCCGTAAAATTTATTCAAGTGGAAGAAACGCGTCTTAGCCAGCCGATGCTTATGCTTCCGAGTTTGCAGAATATACAGTAGTAGTTTACTCAAGCTTGTTCCTCTGCGCATAAAATGATAGTTGAGCTGTCGGAGTGTTTCACTTATCGATCTTCGGCTTGCCGTGTTGGAAGGCAGTAAACTGTTCCGGTGGATTTTAGGGTTGGTCTATGAAATATAAAATGGGGATGAGGAAATATGTAGCAGCAACTCTCCTCCGGTTCTCTCCTCAATTTTAGGATCCCTCGAGCGCTCCTCTCTTTCCCTTTTCATTCTATATTTCCCCTCTGTCCTCTCTCGATTTTGCCGTATTTTATTTCCGCCCCTTCTATCTCGCAGCCCTTAAACATCTCTTCCCCTCTCTGCAGTAAACCGTCCTTCGACGTGCCCTTCCCCTCTTCAACCCCTTCCTTCTGTGCTCATTATAAAACTCACGTTACTCGTTTCATATTCTTTCTCTCGTTACACTCTCCAAAGTCTTTGACTCTCGGAAACTCAATTGACTCTTAGCGTGTACTACCTACCCTTGTCAACTCTAACCCCTACGCGGGTGCCTTCGTGCCCAGCCACTCAACCAGTATACACGTGCACTTCTTCTATCCTTGCTGGGTAAACATTGCAACTGAACTTTTGCGATTTTGCAATTGTATTTCTGAAAGGGGAAGGAATATTTTTATATTTAGGGGTAGATGGCTGGGTCAATTTGGACCCCCAGTAACTTACTATAATTATGCATTTTAGATAACTTTTTTTTGGTTATAGTAATTCATTTTTCATTATTTAAATTTAAATTAAATTAAGAAAAATTGAGGATTTTTCCCTGTTACTATTTAAAATTACCCTGGGTGACCTGGGTAAAAAGAGACGGAGTAGATTAATCCGTCCAGTTGTATACTACAGTAGTGGTCGAAAGAAAGTTTAACCCTTCAGTGACGATGAGTCCGTGCGGAGACCGCCGATAGGCGTTCAGTTAGCATTGCGAACATATGAAGCCGAAGGGTATCCGCACACGACATGCGTCAAAAAGTTTCATCCTCCCTGAAAAGATTAAACTGTGAATGACAACCAAAATAAGATTATTCCATTACAAGGAATTGTATTTTAAATTTTATCTCCCATGAAGTGTGGATCCCCAAAATACCAAGTAATACTATAAACTTTAAATAAAGTTTTAAAATTCATTTTCCCCACCACTGTAGTAAAGTCAAAAAGCTAAACCCAAAATGGACCCTCTCAGAAGCCAAACTTATTACAAACTTCTCAATTTCAGTACCTAAGTACTTAAACACATAAATAATTAATAGTCAATTTACAAATTTTAATTTTTTTCCATTTTTTATCCAATAAAATTCATCGGTTTGCTTTCCCTGACCACCGCGTATCGAATAATTCTAGTAAGGGAGCGCTAACGGACCGAAAACATTCTGCTGCGTATTTTCAGGTGGGCGATCGAGTGGTCGCGCTTCCTGATCACAAAGCGTGGGCAGAGCTCGTCGCCGTGCCAGCGACGTCCGTGTTCTCGCTACCGCCCGGAATGAGCTACCTCGATGCGGCGGCGATCACCATGAACTACACCGTCGCTTACATCCTGCTCTTCGAGCTGGCCAATCTGGCGCCTGGAAAGAGCCTCCTGCTCCACAGCGCCGGCGGTGGTGTGGTAAGTTCCTCCAGGAAACCCTGCAACAAAGTCACTAGTTGCAATGGTGAATGATGCAAGTGCCAGTGATGGAAATTTTCAATCTAGAATACTTATGATCTCTGAAGCGTAGAAATTAAAATAAATTATTCTAGCACTTGCAGTATGAAATCGACATCCTTTTCCAGAAAAAAAAAGAAAAATAATTTTTTAGATCTGGCATTCACATCTTCACTGTTTCAAGTCTTCAATTTTATTCGCATTCATGTAAAGCAGCAGGAAGAGTTTATTACCTCGTTGGAGCGTCGAACATGTTGCGAGCGTCAGCGCAAATAGACGGAAACGTAAAGAGCAACAGTCTAAAGCCTCGGTCTGAACCGCTATGCCTTCTACGATTTAACTTACTCCTTATACCGGGTCTAGGTACCATTAAGGCGGATTCACACTTGTCAGTTGAGGGGCTCAAGATCCTGGACCTAGAAATTCAAAAAATTCTGAGACTTTGTGAATTTGTAGGGGATTTCCTCCTGATTACAAGGCAATTTTGTTTGATGTCGAAATTCACTCGCGAGGGGGGGGGGGGGGTGAAATTAACCCCTGAAAATCCGGCCATTTTCCGATTTTGTGTTGTAACTCGCGAACTGTAAGAGATAGAACAAAATTCAAGACAAAAGTTTTACAGTTTACGAGTTATAACTCAAAATCGAAAAATAACCGGATTTTGGGGGTCAATTACACCCCCTTAGAGTGAATTTGGGCAGAAAACAAAAATTGTATTATAATCAGAAGGAAATTCCTTACATATTCACAAAGTTTCAGAATTTTTTGAATTTCCGGATTTAGGATGTTCTCTTGTCAGTGGAAAACAGGCTTAAGCCACTGTTTTATGATTTTAGAGAGAAGCAAGTTGAAGGAAAAATTATTTTTATAGGAAATACGGTGGGAAATTGTAATTATTTTAATTCGTACCTGCAGTAGTTGGTAAATGGCAACTATTTTAACTGAAATATTAATTTTATTAGGTCACGTGCCCCCAAGGGGCAGAGTGGCGTGAGTTCTTTTTCCACTACGCATTTATTTTTTTTTCAGCGGGAATAAAATTTAACCCTCAACTTCTATACTGTTTTTGTCAAACGTAACTGGTAAATTGGGGTCGTGGCAGACTCCAAGTAAAAAAGAACATAGAAATTTGTAAAGTCGACACTAGATCAACCCCTATGAATATTTTGTTCTTAGGTAATGTATAAAATAATAGAAACGCAGAAAGTTGAACTATTATTATAAAATTAATTAGAAATTCAGTTTACAAACTTAGACAACCAAAAATTTTGCAGCGGAATATGCGTGTTTGGAAAGATTAGAAAGAACAACCTTACAAATTTTCATCAACTTAGTACCATTTTGAAGATAAGTCCAATACATCCTTAAGTTCTAATATTATTCTGCTCGGTGAAACGAACGCGCTATTATATCAGCAATAATTAATATTAGAAAACAAACCGAAAGTTTATGCATACTTGACACGTGCCCGTTTTCTCCCCCCACCGTCATTAACTGCCACACACAAGCATCATAAACTACCCTATTCCAAAAAAACCAGAGAAGTAGTATTTCTCCCGACTGACTCCACAAAACCGACACGTACGCATCCGCCTTAACCCTTACCCCGATAAGAAGCTCGCCGCCGCCCACCCACCCACCGAAATACCCAACCACGGGGAGCCGAAAAATCGAGCAAAATGTCTGGAGGCCTGAAAAGAGGGAAACTAAAACCGAAGCTAAAACAGTCGTGTACGAATGGGAGTCGCAACGAGGGACGACAAGGTTACCGCCCCGCGATTTCGAGCGGGTCGCCCCGAGTCATCCGCGAGGCGCTCTTCTCCCCCCCCCCCCTCTGTCTTTTCCGTCGTTCGACGACATCGAGAAAGGAGAGGAGAGGAGAGGAGAGGAGGCTAGAGGAACGTCCTGTCGGGATCAATACGGCTCAACAGGTTAGACTCGAAGCTAACTACATTCGCCCCCCCCTCCCCCTCCCCCCGCAGACCCGTGCCGTTGGAAGTTGAGACGAGGCAAGTCTGCGGGGGATGCTGGCCCGCCGCGCGGCGGGGGAGGACGACACGGGGGCGCGAGGGTTGCCTGGCAACCCTTCGCTCTCTCATCGACCACCGTCACCGGGCCGCGCCCGTCTGAGACCACACCACCACCGCCGCCCCGACACTGCCGCCCCGTAGTGGCCACTTCCCCTCCCCTCCCCTCCCCTTCCCCCCACCCAGTCCCCGCCTTTAAGCCCCGTTCACACGGCGGGCTTTAATTCGATTTCGCGTCTCCGGCTTCCTGGTACCCGCCAGGCCATTCCTATTCAGGCCCGTTGTTTACGGAGTAATTAAATATACACTGGACGGGGCCGCCTACCGTATTGTCTGCGGATTGCTTAAGCTCGTTACAAAGGACACGCGGGGCTCTGCGATGCTGCCTGGGTGCAGAAGTTAAGGGGAAATTGGTGCGTATTGAGTGTCCCTGGGGTGTGGGCCAAGGTGGTGTGTTGGTGGGACGTCGATCGCGGGTTAAGTTAATAGTTTTGGGTGGACATGGGGTCGAGAGGGGCACATTTTAAATTGGAAGCTACGTGCGGTGGTTGTTGGTGCTAGTGTGAATTTTGGGTGGTATTGGACTGGATTGGGAATTTAAAGATTTATTTTGAATTTGGGACCTTCCATGCAAGAAGTTGCAGGTACAGCTTTACTGACTTGGAGTAAATTTGAAGAAGCTGTTTATGAAATTATTATTTTGAGTTAAGGGGAGATTCTTATTAAATTTTTTTTCAGAAAATCGAATTTTTATGCATAAATCTGAAGAATACTTACAAGGGAACATCCCGAACTCGAAAATTCAAAAAATTCTGAAACTTTGTGGATTTGTAGGGGATTTCCTTCTGATTACGATGCAATTTTTTTTCTTGCCCAAAATCACTCTAAGGGGGTGAAATTAACCCCTGAAGATTCGGCTATTTTTCGATTTTCTGTTATAAATCGCGAATTGTAAGAGATGGAAAAAAAGTTTCAAGACAAAAGTTACTTCTTTTAAATATATCTATCATTTGGTAGAAAAATTATTTTACAGTTCAAGAATTTTTTTTAAAAAAAAAACTGTTCTTCATATTGGATTAAAAATATTCTTCATATTGCAATATTTAATCTAATATAAATAATAATTTTAAGAAAAAAATCATAAATATCGGAGTCTGTTAGAGGAGAATCCCCCCTTAAGGATTTAAGTTAGTAGAGATAGTTGCCTCACCCTGTATAAGATTTTAATAGCAAGGGTTAAAGGGTCCTGGTCTAAAATTTTGATCCTCGAAATTTAGATTAAAATATATTTATCCAAACGAATTTGGTAAAAGTTATTCCGAATTTAGTCCTCACGTTGCAATCAGCAGAAAGTTTTACTAGGAAGAACTGAAATCTTCACCCCGGGGGTTGAAATTAAAGGGCGCCCTGCTGTTTTAATTGCCAAGTAACTAAATACACCAGCAAGCTGCGCAACGATGTAGAATTCGTAGACTCTAATGGAAGATTCTTGAACTTCCTCTCGAGACAATTGCTCCTCGACAGCGTTGCTCACTTTGCAACTGAATCTACACTCGCAGATACTATTGTCTTTAGATTACTCAAACTGTTAAAGAGTCTGCCTCCATCGTTTGCAACGCTGGCCGGAGATATAAACGAGAATTGCGTTTTCCACGTCTGGGAGCCTAGAATTAGAGGCCCCGGATTAAACTATTGTTCGCTGAACAACGAGATCCAGAGTCACGCGTGGATGCCATTGTCTTCGGATCGCTCGAAGTTTGGAAAACCTGGGTAGACGCGTTAACGAGAAGTGAAGCCGCCCATTCACGGAATAAAATTGCATTACCCCACGTGGCTCCCTTCACACTCAGCCTCTCGAGCGTACAGTATACCGAGGGCTTTGAATGGAACAGAAAATTATCGTCCCATGTAGTCAGCCTAACAAAACAGAAAGAGATTCTAAATTAGCAACAGTGCAGGGTGCTTCTACCCTCCCAAAAATAATCTGATAAATTAACCAGTGAAATTAATTTTAATTATATATCCCTTGAGGCCCTTTAATACCTAAAATGAGGAAATATAGAAAAAGTGTTTTTCTATAATATTATTCAATATTAATATTATAATGTGCCTTGCCCACTCCGGCTTCAAAGAATCACTAGAGGCCACGTTCGAATCACGCTGCTCCTACATTTCCCCCGATTTTTCACAATCCCCATGTCAGAAAAATTTCCTCCAGCAACCTCTGTTTGCTGTACGCTCCGTAGCGGGTCATTGCAAACAACTGGAACCGAAGAAAAAGAGCACACAACAGCCGGTGGAAATAAATGAGAGCGAGCCAGTGAAGTATCGCGTAGTTAACAAAGAAGCACGTTCTATTTCTTGCGCTCGAAACGCTCCGTTGCGCTTAGAAATGGAATAGAGAAGAAGACAGCGAGAGCACAATGCACAGTGCGACGATCCTTGGGCGAGAGA
Source organism: Andrena bicolor (assembly GCA_960531205.1). Classification (NCBI taxonomy): domain Eukaryota; kingdom Metazoa; phylum Arthropoda; class Insecta; order Hymenoptera; family Andrenidae; genus Andrena; species Andrena bicolor. Next base: position 43,617,889 of record OY482666.1, read on the forward strand.
GAGCTTTGGGGGGTTTCTCGTTCGCGAAAACCTCGAAGCTCCCGTGGCTGTCAGATGGGTGGTTGTATATCATCGAAGAAAGCCCCCTTTCCCCCTGGACAGAGTCGAGTCACGTACACCAGAGAAAGCTGGAAAAAGCACTTGACTCGGAAGAATTGCATTTCCTGATCACGTCGGACTTTCCTCGCTCTCGCCCCTGCGAAAAGGCAAACCCCCGTCGCTCCGAGAAAGTGTTCCCCCTTTTTTACCTCCCGCGGTCACCCATCTTTCCCGTGTTCGCACCACGCGTGGCTTAACGCGTTACACCACGAGTTTCATGGGCAACCAGTTCCACCGCGCGCGATATCTTTCATATAGCGCGGATCCGGCCGTATTAGGTCGTTCCGCAAATCCCCGCGTATTTTCTCGTTGCCCGGGATTAGGGGCTGGGGGATCCCGGCGAGATTACCTGGGATAATTAACGTGTTTACACTCGGGGTGGATGGTGGTAGTTGTTTTTTGTTTTGGGACGCGGGGGATTTTGGTGTGCATGTGATCTTTGGGATTCAAGGACTTGATTCTTTGTATTAGTTTGTGTGGAGCTCTTCCGTGTTATGCTCCGCAGCCGGTGCGGGAAACGCCCATGGGCGTTCGGCCACTGTGGTTAGGAGATGGGAGTAGAGGAGACCCGCACGCGGCGGACGCTGAGCGCTTCGAACTTTCAGCAGCCGAGGGGTAATGGATGATTTCGGTCACACTCGTAGGGGCTATGTTGCACCTCTTATGTACCTCTTGCACATAATAATGGGTAGAAAATTTTATATTAATAGGGAAATGGGAAATGTTGCCAATTTGAGAATTCTGATTTTAATGAAAGTTCGCGTGAATGTAGAAAATATTGGAAATTCGTATGAAAGGAGCAATTTCTTTTCTGCGGCATTTCTCTCTGAGGGGGTGAAATTTGAAATGGGCACTTAAAGTAATCTTGTTTTTTTTTTTAATATGTATACCTTTGCAACGATGCGAGATAGAATTTGTTTTAAATTAAATATAAAAATTTTTCAGTTTTTTATGATCTGTCACACTACCAAAAGAAAAGTAAAGTTATAGTAATGCTTGTAATACTAATAAAAGTAAAAGTAATTTCCATAGAAAATCGAAATTCCCCTCTGCATACTTCAGTATGCTCTATAGTCACCCAAAGTTTCACTGAAGTCAGAATTTTCGGGGAGGCAACATTTCCTTTTTAGTTTCTCATTACCAAATAGTCTCATTCACCCTATTCCACTAGACATAGATAAATATTACACACAAATACTACATAGTCTACCGTCAGGGTTGCCAAGTTTTTTCGGAAGAATATAGTACTTTACGGCCAAATGTGATAAAAAATATAGCACATCGTGAAAAAACATAGTAGGTATTTTTCAGAGTAAAGTGGTAGAAAATAAATCTACATTAAAATAAATGAGATATTTTTTGTGAATTTTGCATTATTAATTAATTTATTGTCTTTAACAAATGTGTTAAAGTTTTGATTGCACTGAGCGTCCAAATTAACATTTTTTTTACGAGAGATATCTGGCTCTGTTTCTCTCTTCCCTCACTTCACATTCATTACAGAAAACATCCTCTCTGCAAAAGTTTAATTTCGCAAATTAAAGTTTTAATGTTGCCATAAAATAAAGAAATAAGCAAAAATCGTAGAATTTTATCGATGTCTCAGAAATATAGTATTTTGCGTACCATATATTTTTCTAACAGTATATAGTACACTAGACAAAAATATATAGTACAATACTAAATATTACAGTACAGTTGGCAACCCTATCTATCGTATCCATCCGATTAAACGTAATCCCGCGGACAGCGCGTCTCGCAGCGCAACGTTCCCGAGTAATATGAAACTCATCCTTGAGTCCTGTATATACTCCAGTACGTAATATCGTATTTATTATCATTAGCTTGAATCGACGAATTATGCGCCGATCGTATTCCGCAGCCACGTTAATCTCCCTCATTGTCAGTGGCCCCTTTATGACGTACAATTTAGAGCGGCTTCTTAACATTCCGGTCCGGACTCGTTCTCTTTCCCTTCCTGGCCGCCTCTCCGCTTTTTCTCCCTTCCTCCCCCCTCCCCTCTGAAATTCTTATGCCTCTTGCCCGGAGTGTCTACCCCCCCCCCCTCCCCGGCGCCGCCCGGGGCCCCCGGGATCGGTCATGTTATTGGGTATCGAATTCTCCCGACAACGGACAGAGCCAGGCCAGAAGAGAGGAAGAACCGTTCCGGCTCTCGCATTCTCGGAAATAATGAATGCCGCTTCTGTTGAAAATCTCCCGCAGCTTCGCTCAATTTTTACCCCTCTTGATGTAACGCAGCCCGCGCTTCTTACGCCGCCTCAGTCCACAGAAACGCTTCTGGATAATGGGATTACGAGCTTCCAGGACGCGATAAGAAAGTGATTTATATCTGGGCTATACTTCGACGCTACGCCTCACCGCCGGCGGAACGCTGGCGAAGTTGTCGTTACGGGGTTCGACGGACAGTATTCGCGGCACACCTGTTACGGTCAATTAGTAGCCAGCGAAATAGACGGTTGTAGTCTTGATGCTAGATTACGTTGGTCGTGTATATAACTATCGCATTGCAGAGGGAACGTGGAAATAAATTATCTGTAGACGTTGAACTCGGCTTGTAATATTTGGAGGGATCTTTAAGATATCTCAGAAGCTAAACTGATCAATACAGCTGATCAACTGTAGTCTGTAGCTAAAATAAAAGATGGGTAGAGGGTATTGGACAATACGGTAAACTGTCGCTTTGCGAGAGCGCTCGGGGCTGGCGGCGAGCGCTTAACGCATGCGTCGACGCTTCCGAGCCACCGAGAGATGGCGCGCGAGCGAGAGAAAAGACGAAGTGAGACAAAGTAACATGCTTTCTCTCTTTCGCAGCCGGTAACGTCGGATTTACTTTTTTTGCCCTCTTTTGCTCTCTCTCGGGTTCTCGCACTCTGAACCGAAGGATTCCAAGAAGTGGTGGGGGCAGCGAAGAGCGCTTAACGCATAGCTCAGACGAGCCCATAGCGAGAGTTTACTGTAGTTATGTTTATAAGTACTGAAGCTCGGAAATTTGTAGAAACTGGATCTGTTTGGCTTCTGAAGGTCCATCGTGGGTCCAGCTTTTGGTTCGAGTACAGTGGTGGTTGAGGAGTCATTCCGGTTTGCGCGCCGATAAATTAAAATACCGAAAAACATTTTTTGGGGGCATTTTTGTCCGCCATCTTATTAATTTTGAAGATAAATCATTAACTGTAGTCCGGATGATAGCGACAGCCATACTGATCATGAATCCGTTTGGATTTTTGGTTCAGATAAGTCTAACAGCTGCATTTTAAAAGCATTTCAAAAACATTAATTCTACTACTTCTATATTTTTTACTTACTGTCGAAATATAGTTTAATAACTAGAAAAAAACTGTCATACCATTACTATATTTCTTTCATTCGCAATAAATTCCCGAAAATCGGTTAATTCATCGACTCGCAGACCGGAAGGACCGCTTAAAAGAAAATTTGAAGCTCATTTCTATTGGGAAACCAAGTGGGGCGCGGTTTAGATTTCAGCGCTGTGGTGGTGAGTTGACGAACTATTGCAAGTAAGCCCGGATCCCACTAAACATTTCGAATAAGTATTTATTAATTGAAGAAGTAAAAATTTAGTGTTCAAAAAAAAGAAACACTCGTTTTTCACAACATTTCTATACAAACACTGATAATCGTATGGACTTCGACGGATTTCGGCCTACTCGCAGTAGTTTAATTTTCTGTCACTAGTTGGCGTATCGAAATTCTTGGTTTCCCAATACTTTAATTTGGGAATTTGGGATTTTAAGACACAATTCTTCCGTCCCTACTGTACTTACATCAGATTAAAATAAAAAAAAAGCACCATACCCTATTCACCATATCAACACTCGCTTTAAATCCTAGGGCCAAGCAGTGGTGCAGCTTGCCAAGACCGTGAAGGACGTGACCATCTTCGGGGTATGCAGCAAGTCAAAGCACGAGGCCCTGAAGGCAGCCGGCACTATTGACCATCTCCTGGAGCGCGGCACAGATTACAGCAACGAAGTCAGAAAGTACGTAGCCGATAACGTTAGCCCATCTAATCGATTCCGTCTTGGAGCTTCTTTCTACTCACTTGCTTTCTCTGCTGCAGGATCTCCCCGGAGGGCGTGGACATTGTCCTGGATTGCCTCTGCGGCGAAGAATGCAACAAGGGATACGCGTTGCTGAAGCCTATGGGGAAATACATCCTTTATGGGTCCAGTAATGTGGTCACCGGAGAGACCAAGAGCTTCTTCTCGGCAGCGCGATCAGTACGTAACCCCGGGACTTCATTTCTAGCTACCTGTGCCTTTTAGTCGACGGCACTGGTGCTGGTGATAGCGATAGGATGTGTTATTAGCAGCAGGCTTTCTTGTAAAGGGATTTGTTTTAATTTGTAAACGGATTGGAGGGTTGAAATTGATGTTGTCGGGGTGGAAGGAGCTTGAAGGGCTTCGGAAGTTTCGTAGGAAGGGAGTTGTTATGTAGATTAAGGTGTCAAGGTTATTCCAAGGTGACTTGTGTTTTCCACCCTTCCCGATCAGATTTAAATTATAAAGGAACCTCAAGACAGATTGAAAGGTCGTAGGGTCTACTTATGTCTTTAATAAGGGGTCTCGCCACCCTGAGACCCTCGAAACTAGACGAATTTTTTTACAGATACTATGAAGTTGAAAATTATTTCTTTACTTCTTATGTGTAGAGCATGTGTTAATGCATATTTTGTATAAATACTAAAAAAAAAAAAAATTAAAAAATGGTCGAGTTGTTTGTTGTCCCGCGTGTGCGGTGTATCAAATTTCTCCAAAACTATTTGTCTGATTTATTTCAAACTTGGTACACATATTCTTAATGGTATTATTTAAAATGTAGTATATGGGTTTGAAGAGAAAAAATTTATTGCACAAATGAGAGCGAGGTGAAATTTTTTTACCTAACAAGGCGAACTTAAAACATTTATTATATACGAATGAGTTAGCGCACAAAAAAAATGTTATACTATATTTGAGATAAGACCATTGAGAATATGTGTACCAAGTTTGAAATAAATCGGACAAACCTTGTTGGAGATATTTGATACACCGTTCACGCGGAGGAGCTTCGCGGGACAACAAACAACTCGACCATTTTTTTTTTTTTTTTGTTGTATTTATACAATATATGCACTAATACATGCTCTACACATAAGAAGTAAAGAAATCATTTTCAATCTCATAGTATCTGTGAAAAAAATCGTCTAGTTTTTTCCCTGTTTTGTGATTCCCTGTTTTCCCCCTTAAGTTAGGCTCTCACTACGCTTCGCCTCGCCTCGGCTCATTTTATTCTTCCTATCCTTTTTTTATGTATTTTGACAATTTGACTCACACTACGCCTCGCCTCGGCGCGACTCCGAGCTACGGATTCTTCCTCGAGAACATTTCCCATCGTTCCATTAAGCAAACCTCGAAGTTTTACTAACGCTTGACGTTTTCCAGTGGTGGCAGGTGGACAAGGTGTCGCCCATCAAGCTCTTCGACGAGAACAAGACCCTCTCCGGCCTGAATCTCCGTCATCTGATGTACCAGCACGGCAGCCACGCGTTCGTCCGGCGAGCAGTGGAGCGGGTGTTCGCTATGTGGAACGAGGGCAAGATAAAGCCGATGGTGGACTCGACGTGGGCCCTGGAGGACGTGCCCGAGGCCATGCAGAAGATGCACGACCGCAAGAACATCGGCAAGATCGTGCTGGACCCGAGCATGGAGCCGAAGCCGAAGCCCGCGACGCCGGCTAAGGGCAAGGCGAAGGACAAGAAGGCCGCCAACCAGGAGGAGAAGAAAGCGTCGAGCGTAGAGTCCGAGGAGGGCGAAAAGAAAAAAGAGCCTGAATTGACAAACGGCACGTCCGAAGACAAATCTGACAGCGGTAAATAATAAGAACCCCTGAATCTCTCTTTCTCTCTCTCCTTCCCTCTTGTGTTTGTATCGCTCCTGGAATTACGAAACAATTATAAAACACACTGACGAGGGACGTTGAATAAATGTCACAGATCAATTTTGATGGAACATTGCAGAATTGTTAAGGAATTGAGAGGAATTCTTAAGAAACTCCCAGCGATTCACAGGTCTTCCGAAACAGCAAAGATTTTCTTTCAATCCTTTCTTCATACCTTCTGTAATTTATGAGTCCTTTTCTTCCTTAGAATTGAAACTCTTGGGTTGATCTAGCAAACAATTGCGCAAAGATTCGTCGATCTCGATCTGTGACACTTGACGAAATGTCCCTTGTGAAGAAACATATGTACACGATCCCTCGAATAACATGTGTCTCACTGTCCCTCCCCCTAATTGACGAGCCTCTCCTTTGTTTGCTTTCAGATTCGAAAGAAAAAGAATCGAGCTGAATTAGCGGCGCTAGCTAATTCCATTACGCGTATATATATACATATTAAATACATATATATATATATATATATAAAAATGCAAAACTGATATCCGACGAAGATCAAGAATTTCCAGATTTAAAAACAAACAAAAACAAATACTGCTACATTCATTATTAAAGAGATCCAGGTTGTTGCCGCACACGAGGGAAACTGTACTCGATCCGATGATCAAGCGACGACGACGAGCCAGAAATAGCTTCACAGAGAGACCACGTGAATCGAATTAAACGAGGTTTCTATCGGTACGGTTTCGTTAGGGGCGGCGCGAAGCGATCGTCCGTTTCAGCTCGATCGGCAAAACAGGCTCGTTTTCCCCTCGGATTGCCATCTCTGCGTCGCCTCTGCTCTCCTCCCGTCTGCTAGCGCCGAGGGAGTCGCGGGCGCGAGGTGGTGCGCGTGAGCGAACGAAAAGAAAAGAAAAAAAATATGAAAAATCTTAAAAAAAAAAATAATGGAAGAAAAGAGAGAAGCAAACAATCATCCCGTGTGAACAAGAGGGAAACAAACGACAACCAAATAACAAAATATCAATTTCGACGCGGTCCACAGTAGTTTGCAGAATATAAAAGAACTATTATTTTTATTTTTTCACACTGACCAAAACGCGAATTGATTTCACAAAGAGTGGAACGCTTGTTGGGCGCCGGACTCGTTGGGAAAGTCTCGCGGTAAACGTTCGTTTCTTTTTTTCTAATCGCAACACACTTTCTAATGGACTGTAATTGTACTTATGAAGAGAAATATTTTAAAAAAAGAAGAAATGGTAAAAAAAAAATTGTAGCTGAAACAGGACCACCCAACGATTCTGCGCCGGCCAGCAAATCGCTACTTTATCTACTCGCATCGACCTACTATCTCGCCGCTGCGATAGCATTTATATATAATATTGCAGTGACACTTTTACACTACTATAATAGTACCATTTATTGTAATTTAAAATAGAGTATGATAATCTAATTGAGGCTTTCAGGGTGGGCGTATCAAGTAGACAGAGAGCGGCGAAGGCCCACCTGGGAGCTGATGAGGGAAAAAAAATGCGACTGTGTATTTACTTTTTTACGTGTGTGTCTCACTTCTTATCGAGAAAAGAATGTTGTTAACTCCGATTTTTATTGTCGACTGGCATTGCCGCGAGGCGCTACGATTTATAGCTTGAAAGTTTTAACTGTAAAAGGTTCGCTGATAGTCAGAGAAGAATGGGCGGCGTTATTTTAGATGTACGCTTTTTGTACGTTTTATTTTTTTAAATTTTGTAAACTCGACGGAAGCACCGAGTCGCAACTGCCCGAACACGTCGATCGCAATCGACGCACACTTTCCAGCAAAGGGACTGAGTAATTTCGCAACGAGATTCACCAACGACATGCTTTTGTTCACAAAAAAAGAATCAGTCTCGCGTAGAACGAGTTAGCGTTACATATTAAATATTCCATCATTTCTTTTAACGAGAAAGTTCGTTCAGACTGACACCTAAGATTAAATCCGTTTCTCAAATTTCGAAATTCAATCGAGGATCTCTTTTTTTTACTTCTTGACGATAATTTTTAATATTAAATAAGCGCGACGAGCGACGCAACAGTATTGGAAATATCCGTGAATTCTGCGAAGTCGAGTGTCTGTATCTCCTTTTCGACTTCTGCCAGCGTGGCTTCGAAAGGAGCATTCTGTAAGCGATCTTTCGAATTCTATCCCGTCGAATGGAGGATATCTGAACGATCGCGCGAAAGATTCGAGCATGCTAGCGCAATTGATTTGTTGAATAAGAAGGGGCGAGTGCTCCGATGGATGTTGAGAGAGAATAGAAAAAAAAAACAAACAAAAGATTCTGCGAAAGCGGACGGAAAGATAACAAAAAAAAAAAGACGAATGGTAAACGGAATAGAAAAAAAAATGGCTCGGACGAGAGCGCGTTGATGCAGAGTGAAATGCATATCTTCTCCGAAACGGTTGGAACAATTTTTATGTAGCTCGATTCTGTTAGGATTTGATACTAGGCTCTGTATACCGATATTATCTATAATTATATGAGACAAAAAAAAATCACTATTAAACGAGAGAAGTTGCGGACGAGGGGGGAGCTATACATATTATATATATATATAAATATAAATATAAATAAATGAGTAAATAATTGAAGTGGATCGATGACGTCTGCGTATCGACGGCGAGGAAAAAGTGTAAGAACTATATAAGAATTATTACTATTAACTACTACTACCTACTACTACTACTGCCGTATCGAGTCTCTCAGTCCACAAAGTACTGTACCGTATCTCACGCAACGACGTTATCAATCTCTTGTGAACGTGGAACGGGAAGGGAACCGGGAAAAAAAAGGATGGTAGAGGGCGGGCGAGCGAAACCTCGCCGAGAGAAAAAAGATCGACCGCGGCTGCATATTTTGAGACATTTTTTAAACGCGCGTAAATGGAGGAAAGGTACAGCTATATGATGAATAATAATGATAAGCTCGACGCGAACGTATTATCTCGGAACGAGGAACCATTGGGTACACTTTATTCACACGTGCACACACGCGACGATACACATCATACTGTATATTTTATGTAAGGCTTTAAATGTTTCATCAAATAACTCTATTATATTATAATATATCTATATATTTGTATCGATCGTTTTCCCCTGTCCTGGTAATTGCTTTGGGTCTCGGAATTGTACCAGCGTGTCCTAGAACGTCTGTAATTAATGCCCTGCGTTCGATCAGTGCGAAGGAGTGCGTTAAATCTGCGAAGTTTCATTGTGTCGCGACGCTTCGGCTGTTATCGCGATATTGTCATTAAACGATCGCGTTAATTAACTGGCGAGTGCTGGCCGATAACTTGAATACCCCGCGAGCCAGAAATTAGAGTTTGCGTTACTGTAGTGGGAATAGAGGAAGTTGCTCGGCTGCTGTGGAGTGGACCACTTGGAATTAATTTCGTGCGTCGACAATGGGGACTGAAAATTCCACGCGATCACCGGTAATTCGTCGCGAACTGATCCAATGGCCCCTTTCGAGTGCCATCGGCGGGGCTTAATTACAGACTTCCCTTCGAGATTCTGCTATCTTGTTTAGAGGTATCCCTGCACCGTTTGATGTACCGAACACTGTCATTCACGACTCGTTCTCGCCTCTCTGGGAATCAAGGAACCACAGTCGAGCTCTAAACATGCCGAGCCCTTGTTTCTTGAGTCCCTTGGAGGCGTGAGCTACAGCGAGATCAAGGTAGAAATCGCAGAGATTATCTCGGAAACCTTTGAGCATGCGAGCCACTGAAACCTTGGCACCGAAATGGTAAATGGCACTTTTACCACATTCAGCTCAGAAATGTGTACTACGAGCGAACCCTCGTCTTTTCTGGTTTCTTTGATCGACGAAGAATGATAAGCGTTTTATTTAGGGACTTGTACCATTTCCAAGTTGCATCGTTTAAGCTCTGTTTGATGTGGGCTATTCGGAGAAGCTCCCGCGCCAGTGGCACATTTCTGCGCTCTGTACCCGAGCTACTCAATTTTCAGCTTTGATTCAGCGAAGGGCTCACCAGGACCAATATCACATTCCGTTAAATTTCATCGACCTGCATCATGGGAGAACAGGACCTACAGTTTCGCAACCGTGATACATCATATAATTATGTGTAAAATTGTAAAATTCGTTCCCGCGGATCCGGGCGAAAGGATGCGAGTGTTCCCTTCACCCCCACGGAAGCTATTTTTTAGCCCCTCTGGTTAGGCTTCAAGGGCGCTCACGAGGGAGAACAGAAACGTTCTTCGCCCGCTCCCCGGAAGCTCGATATATAGATTGTATTTTTGGCTTATTATTGTAAGACTGACTATGTTGCTATATTAAAGATTGCTTCGAAAATAACTGCCGCCTGGCGTCGATTAATTCGTTCTTCAAGTTTCTATATACAGATTTTGTCGCTCTTTGCATAGCGCGTGCGGAGAACGCCTATGGGCGTTTGAGGAGCACGTGGAGAGAGTCGCAATTAAAGCGTCCCGCACGGTGCATGGTGTTCGGTGCTGGAAATCTTAACCTCGACAGATTTAGCCACTTTCGGTTTGTCCTTTCATTTCTTTTAGTATCTACCCTGCTTCGTTTTGAAATGTGAGATGGTGGTGTTTATCGAGTGAACAAAAGGTGGTTAAAGTATATTTTGTCTTTTTATTGTTTATTCGTATAAAGGTTATAAAACTTAAAAATATGTTCAACACGCGTTAAGTGCTGCTCTCTTTAAATATATCTTCGGACGGATCGAGAATCAGCCTTTTTTACAAGCTTAATAAAGTTACGAATAATTTAACGTACACAACGGCGTGTTGCTTTTGAATGAGAAGTATGATAAGAGCTATCGTGAGAGTCGTTCCTGTAAATATTCGTTATTGCTACGAGCTATAAAAATCAGGGGTTCAAACGGTTCCGAAAATAACCGTTTCGAAATATTTACATCGGTTCTGACTGAAGCAGTTCTGAAGAACCGATTTTCTGTACAACTGTTATAAGGAATCGAAATTTCTGACTGCATCGATTTCGATTTCGGTTCTACGGAACCGATATAATATCTGTAGAACCGTAATCGAAATCGATATTGGCCATAACCTTTTTCACTGGTAGCGGTTTCAAGGTTACTTCGATTCTTATAACTGTTATGAACACCGAAACCGATATCATAACCGTTTTCAACCCCTGCAAAAATCTTTCCTTTGTTTTTGGTGTGACACACTTATCGCGAGAAACTCGATCGCGACTGAGGCAAGACGCGCGCTGAAGCGGAATAGCGGCGGGCGTGGCATACGAAGCGGCGTATATCATATTCTCTCGTATTAGTGCGACAGTCGTGATCCACTGGTAAAATATACTGTATACAAAGGAATGGAATTTCTGCTTAATCAGACACTGCCATGTCTTACGCCATAGCACTTCATTTCTGCGCGCAGCTTGCCCAAGGTTCATTTGTACTTGAGATTCTTTGCCTCCTAGAACGCATTGCTCTGACTACATAAAACGGTTCTGAACTTTTAACTATGCAGGGTGTTCGGACAAGGAGGTGATTCGTTATAAAAAAAATAGGTGAAAAATATAGAATAAATTTTTCGACTGGTTGCCTAGTTTCCGGGAATTTTTTTTTTTGATTCATTATTACTTTAAATTATGTTATATAACATATTAATGACGATATTGTAGTATAGAAATCGGTAAATTTTTAATTAGTGTAATCAATTAAAATCCAACGGAAGTTAATTCCAACTAAATTTACTAAAATTTAGCTTCTCCAAGTAAAGATTTTAACGTAATTAATTAAAAATCGACGTTAATTTCAACTAATAATTTAAAATTTAGCTTCTCCAAGTAAAACTAATAATTTAAACTTTACGAATCAAAGTCATCGAGTGGACGTTTAGTTTTAGGTATTGGATCCCGCGTAGAGTTTGATTTTTACAAATTGAATACTATTTATTACTCAAAGTAATATATATCAAGCTTTGTCTCGACTCGATTAACATAAACCCGCAGGATTGTAAATTCATGTTTAATGATTCTTCTCAGAAATTGGGCCAGCAATCGAGAGACTTTATTCTACATTTTTTACCTATTTTTTTTATAACGAACCACCTCCCTGTCCTTGTACCACGAATTACCGGGCACCCTGTATAGGCACGAAACGGTGAAAACATCAATGATCGAACAACAACGTGAATATACACGCGGATATGTATTAAAATACATAAAATATCGAATGCTTTTGTTAAAAGGATGTATAAAAATATTCTACAATATTTGTGCGCTATATATAACATTTTCGCTATACAAATGGACGGCAGAAAGTATTTCTCTCTAGTAACTAGGCCGATAAAATGTTAGACCTACGATCATAATCTAAAATTTAAAAAAAAAAAAAAAGAGAAGGAAAAGTAGAAGTAGCTGGAACTTTGGAAACTTCGTCATCCGATAATGCACATCTGCATCTCGCGCAGATACAGTTTCAGCTTTGCACCAAAGTATCTCATTCGTTCTATATAATGTTCCGTCTACCAACGAAATTCCTTAATAGAGTTATGGACGGCATCGTAGAATTAAGATCCAAAGTAGCATGGCAAATATTCGAGTAAAACGTAAGGTCCAGAAACGTTCACCCATTTCACTCGTTTTACAAACTTTTGCCCGTGGAATGTCGATGAATTAACCTACGCTGAACTCCTGTGTCCGAAAGTATCGCGTCACGACCACCAGCAGAGAGACAGCGAGCAGGAAACCTGGCGGGGTGGCCAGCAACGCGGCAGTGTTGTAGATTGGACAGTACGGGCACTGGGAGCTGCCGCAGACTTCGCAAATGTTTAGCGTGTACGTGGGCAGAGCGTCGAATATCGTTTCGTTGAATCGCTCTGGAAAACAAAGACGTTACGAATTAAATTTGACCTCTCGCTGATAGAATTTAAGGTTCCCGCAAACCAACGCGAGCATCGCGGAGCGGATCGGCCGCGGTTCAGTAGTTTTTTTATACGTGGCGGGTTATGGGCAGCCTTAAGGTCGAGTTTCCTAGCCGCGGCTAGGAAACTCGACCTTTATCAGATCCGCCCCGCGCCGCGATATTTGCGTTGGTTTGGGGGAGCCTTTAACGCGTCCACAGTCGCTTCCCTGACCCGCGTGCGAGTCAGAGTAGCTACGAACGTGAGCGCGCGGAATTATATCCAAGTACCTGGTGTGTAGTAATCGTAGACCCTGATTGGTAGGTACCGAGACATGTTCGCAACCGGGAACCATCTTTCGATGGTGAAGTTCACGCACGTTTCCTCCTGATCCAGGTAATCGAAGTAGAAGAGAACCTTCTTCTCTTGGAAGCGTGCTCTCTGAAGGTTCCTCACTTGCTTCGAGAGGATGTATCTGTCCAAGGTCTGCTGCTGGATTATGTAACCCGTTGGTATCGCCACGTCCAGCACTGCCATTCCGGAGCGAGACGATTCGTTTGTGTTTATCCACCTGCGAAGGAAATAGGTAGATTTGGTTGTAGTAGGGATTAAGTGAAGAGGCGGATGCTCGCGCAGAAAATGTTCTTACCTCTGACAACTGAGGTAGGAAATGTGAGACTGATTTCTGCCGTGGAAGTTCGCTCTGGTGACCAGGTCGAAGGATTTAACCGGCGGCTGGGTTTGGAATTTTGGAATGTCGACGTTGTATTGTACCGACATCTGCAGAATTGCATATCCAGCACCTTTCGCTTGTACTTTCACTGTCCCCCATGCTTCTGGTATCTACGACAGTAACGAAAGAATGAGAATTCATTTTATACAATGGATAATTACTAGAAACACTATTCAGTTGATGATGGAATCTATTCCCGTCGAATGAAAAAATTATCTGTGGTACTCGGATGAATTCCCGTGGAATAAAAAAATTATTCGGGGCCGTCGGATGAATTCCCGTCGAATAAAAATATTATTTCTAACGTTTCAAATAAAAACTAACTCTGAGTTATTTATATTTGATGAGTTTCGAATAAAATTTGTATTTTAAAATAATTTTTTAAAATAAATTATTCGAAGCTTCGGATGAATTCCCGTCGAATGATAAAAATTATCTGTGGACATCGGATGAATTCCCGTGGAATAAAAAAATTATTCGCATAAATGGAATGTATCGCAAACGAAACTCGGTCGAGGTGGCGCTCTGATCGGAGTGCCCAAGATGGCGTCTGAGCATGCGCGTGATGACGCCATGACGTCAAATCAATCAACGCCAAGATGAGCTTTGCGTGCATCATTTCAAATCGGACGTCACGGCGTCATCACGCGCATGCTCAGACGCCATCTTGGGCACTCCGATCAGAGCGCCACCTCGACCGAGTTTCGTTAGCGATACATTCCCAAAATATTATTTCTAGCGCTTCAAATAAAAACTAACTCTGGGTTATTTATATTTGATGAATCTCGAATAAAATTAATCTTTTATCCGACATCAATTCTTTACTAAAAATAATTGTTTGCCCATCTCCGAACTTAGCGTTCGATTACAAACTAACCTCAATCGTTTGAAGCCTCGCCAGATTCTTCTCATTAACGAGCAAAGTCTTCGTTTGCCCCGGGAGAGCCGTAGCTTCCACGGTGACCGTCAACGAACTGACGTCCCTGATTCTCGACCTGACCGTGTAATCCATCAAAGCCTTCATCGCCCAAGCAGTGTCCTGCGTCGACGCCCAGCCACCATCCGTCAGCCTCTGCGCGTTCAGCCACTTCACAATAGGCTCGATCATTATTTCCTGCCTGGCAACGTGCACCAGAAGAGCGTACGCAGTGGTTTCGATATTCTCCGAGTCATAAGTATACGGTAACCGTGGAAGCAGGAAAGGCTTCTGATTCTCCAGCTTGTACGGCGGAAGAGGCACCTTCTCCCTGCCCCAATAAGTCAAACCCCCTTCTCTGCGCGCGTGTCTCTCCAAAATATTAAAAGCCTGCCCGGCGATGGAAGCTTTCGCCAAGAGCAAAGCGTAAGCCACTATCGCTATCTCATAGGGTTTCCCGCGATCCTCCAACAGATTCAGATTCCTCTCCAGCCACTTAACCGCGTTCCCAGCGCTCACAGCGACCTGAGTCCCCAAACCCTCCGGCAGGTCTTTCACGCTCTGCAACGTAATTAAAACATGAGCCGTCAGGCTAATATTTCTGTGCACTATCACGTCGCTTTCGTAATTCAGCGAGCTGTTCATCTTTCGATCCGGCAGCCACGTGACCTCGTAGAACGAGCCGTCGGGCATCTGGTGTTTCAGTAGCCAAGACACAGACTGCGCTATCACGTCCGGATCTATGTACAAATAGTTTTCCCACTCGTAGAATCGTGCCTCCTGCAGGACACGCGCGCAGTAAGCCGTTAACCAGACGCTGGACGCAGACTGGTTCCAATCGCTGCGGAACAAACTGAACGATCCGTCGCGATTCATGAAGGACAGTTGCCGCTGATAGCCAATGTTCATGTAGTAAAAGCTCTCCTTCTCCTGCGTCCTATTACGTTGGTTCAGCAAACGCATGTACAGCGTCGTGTACAAGTTAGCCGCGAAGCTGAACATGTTCTGCTCCGCGCAGTCCATAGGAAGATTTATCAGACTCGTCGCGTTCACCGGCATCGTCGGGAAAATTGGCCCGACGACGTCTCCGACCAAGCTTATCACCGCCTTGTTCGATCCGAACACATAATAACGATTCTCGTCGTAAGGTATGATCGGAGTTTCGGTGATGTTAACGTGCATGTACTGGAACACGTAAGCACGATTGCTGAGATCCAGCAGGATAGACTGGTGCCGATACTGAGGCACACCGTCGGCTTCCACGCGCAGGTTTCGCGTCACCGAGTCCTTGCCGATCACAGTGGTGGCGTAGATGTGCACCTTTATGTCTCCGAGTCGCACCGGCACGATCGGCAAGTAAACGATGGCAGCGTCCTGCGCTGGGATCCAAATGAAGAACTGATGCTCGCCGAATGACGTGCGAGGCTTGTAAGACTGGACGATACCGTTGTCCTCGACGTGCACGAATTTGTAATCCTTGGAGCCAGTCAGAACCACAACGGCTTCTATGTTGTTGCGCAGGTAATTGAAAACGGAAACCCGCACGCCGATCTGTTCTCCCTGCTTGCTGTGCGTGGGCATCTCGACGTTTATGTAAAACGGCAGGACGCCCATGTATTCGATGGCCTTCGGTAGCATACCGAAACCCTTGCTAGGGGACATACTGAACGCCGTGACCATCCAGTGAACCGGTCTCCGAGGCACGTCTATGTTGAAGATATGCCTGCCGTGAGGGCCGATGTTGATGTCTTTCCACAGCCAGACGTTCTCGTATTGCCTCTGTATCCTGTTGGACCGCCACTTCCTGAAGAAGGTAATGTCAGTGACATTTCTGTACTCGCAAGCTGCCTCGTCCGTGCCGTCTTCGCAGTCGAACACCCCGTCGCAGGCTTTGTCTGGTCTGTAACACTTTCCGGAGAGGCACTCTCTGTAGCCCTGAGTGTTGTTGCAGATGTCGGGTCTCCGGTGGACAAAAGCGTCCGTGAAGACCACCAAGCCGATGTACTCGAACGTTCTGTTGGCGTCTATGCCGAAGGTCGACGAGGGGAAGTAGACCACCTCGTCCGGGTCTCCGTTGTGGTACAACCAAGTGTGGGCGTGAGTGCCGTTGGTCTCTTCGTCGAAGTGTGCCATTTTTGAAATGACGTTCGAATACGTCAGCTCGTTACCAGCTTGCATAGCGAAGAAGGATCGATCTATGCCCGAGAGTGCGACGTACGCGCCTGGTTCTCCGTAAACAGCTATTTCAACGTTCTCGCCGGTCCTGGCTTTCTTGTTGTTGATGAATATGGTGAAGTTGTTGCGCGAGATACCGTTCACGGAGAACGTCAGGGAATCCGCCACGACGTGGCCATGCTGCGCGATGTGGTACACCAGGATCGTGGCTACCGGAGCCATGTCTGCGCTGAGTGGGACAGCGAATGTTTTAATGTTATGCTGCATGGTGTCTTGGCCGGTTAACAGGATACTGCCTTTCGCCATGATGATGTACTCGAATGTATCGATGTAGAAGTTCGTTTGAACGTGGAACACCATGTACTCCCCGACTTTAGGCTTCTGCGTGGACGTTGAGATCTTTACGTGCTTCTGATGTGGGGACTCGTGGGCCAGTAATAATAGCTCGGTGTGCGTTCTGAATCCCTCTCCGTCAGTGAAGAAAGCATAGACTTTCATCGAAGAGATATCGTCTAGAATTTGTTGAGCTTGATCGAAATTATGTTCCAGCCCGAGTTGCTTTCTCAGATCAATGGTTGTGGACCAGATGCCTTCGTTCTCGGTCGAGGCTTTCAAGTACTGAGTCTCCATGGTTCTACGACCACCCGTTCTCATGTCAATATCCGCGCGAATTTCCATTACCGCTCCCATTAATTGCGATAATCGCAACGCAGAGTCGTCGTGGAAAGATGCCACTAGATTCAACGAGAACGGCATCGCCGGCTTGAAAACTTGCGGGGTGCCGCCCAGGAATCGCACTTTCGTAGTAGAGTTGTAAATTCGGAATGTCGAGTATCCTGTGATTATTTCCTCCAAGAATCTCTCCCCAACCGTGGCGACCACGGTGACCTCCACTCCGCTCCCGGAAGGCACAGAGTTTAGCAACTCCGCCATTGGGTATCGAAAGCGATAGGTCCCGTTGAAGAACCTCAGCACGGGGACCTTATTGTCGTACAGCAGTGGGACTTTCAGCCACGAGGGGTAATACTCGTCGAAGTAGAAGTATCTCTCCGTAACGTCCGAAACCCCTTCCGCGTTTCCTCTATCCAGCGTCCTGAATCTCGCTTTCAAAGTCAGATTCCCTCTCACCGGAGCGCCGCTAGTGTAATTCGCTTGGACCGTGCCGTGTATGTAAGGATCATTATCAAAGAAGAACGCTGGCATCGTCACGTTCACTTCGAACCTTGTCTGATAATATTCCTCCAGCACGAAAGTCTTCTCCTCCACTTGGCTCTGCGCTATCACTTGTATGATCCACTCTCCGAACACAGGTTGATCGGAGAGCTGGTACGACAAGGACACTGTTCCCAGATTGCTCTGTCTACTCAGCCAGCGTCTCATTATTCTCCTGTGCGGGTCTAGCATGTACACGTCAATGGGATTATTGAACGCCCTCAGGTCGGTGTCTATGGGAATAGTCCTGAACCTCACAGTTTCGCCCTGCATGTACACAGGCTTATCCAACTGAATGAAGATAGTCATCGATCTCTGAGAAAACGTGAGCTTAGTTTCGTTCAGGAACGCCTGACCACCGGTCAAACTGTTGTACGTCCCCTCCACTCGTAACTTGTATTCCCCTTTAATGGAAGCACTTGGCATCCTCATCATCAGGGTCTCCGGTATCTTCTCCTTCACTTCCTGGTAGTCCGCGCCGATCTCTACGCCGTTCCTTTGGATGGAGGCGCGCACCATCATTGGTATCGGGCTGTACAAAACGTTTACAGCTAGCCGGTAGATCTGACCCGGTCTAACCATTCGAGAGGCCACCACGAAGTAGGTGCTACAAGGAAAGACGAAAGGAGTCAGTGAGATGGGCATAAAGCTTGCTACGACGAGTTTCTCAATGAGGCTTTCATTGATACTTTAATGTACTTTCGAGTGGTTTGAGTAGGAGTTATATGTAGATTCTCGCAATATAATGTGCTGAACTTCCTAAGGGTATGATTACGTTGGAGCTCTGATAAATGGTGAGAGCGGAGGTGAGAACGAAGCGTGGAAACAGGTTGTATAGTTTTATAATAGAAGTGTTAACATCGAAGCAGCGATCAGAGCTAAGTTGACGCTCTTATATTTAGTTTCTACCGCAGCTCCGAAGTAGAGTACCCTTAACGTAGGCTCTCGCTACGCCTCGCCTCGGCGCAACTTCTTTTCGCATTCACATCTACGCCTGCGTCACCTCGGTGTTTCCTGAACTTGCCTCAGTTCATGTGTTCGGTCAGTTGCTCAGAGAACCTCTTCCTTCCTCTTTTAGCGGTCACCGAAAGCGGTGGCATTGCATCCACTCACACTACGCCTCAGCTCTCTTCGTCAAAATATTCTCGAGGAAGAATCCACGACTCGGAGTCACGCTGAGCTGAGGCGCAGTGCGAGTAAAATTGTCAAAATACATTAAAAAAAGCACAGGAAGAATAAACTGAGCCGAGGCGAGACGCAGTGCCAGTCAAATTGTCAAAATACATAAGAAAAGCACAGGAAGAATAAAATGACCCGAGGCAAGGAGAGGCTAAGGGTGCGTTCCAGTTGGGCCCAAAGCGACCGCAACGCCCGTGTTTCGCGGAGAAAACGGGCGTTGCGGTCGCTTTGGGCCCAACTGGAACGCACCCATAGTGAGATGCTACCTTTACTCTACTGTTGTTCGGAAAACTTACGCTTCTTTTATTATAATACTATCAGCATTCCGTAATCCGAAGCCAGTTTGTTCCCTGTCATCCGAGTGCCGATTCCACGGGGTGCGCGTTGGTTCCGCAGAATCCTGGGGGAACTGGCAGTTCCCGCCAGAGAGGGTTAATAACAAGATCCAGATCCACATTTTCTGCAACACGTAACATTCAGCGATACCCGACGGTCTGTTCACCAATATACTCGTTCGTTCGTGAAACCGAAGCCAGGGACAAAAACGTTCCACGGTTGATCGCGAATAGAATGAACGGTCAACGCCCAAAATACGCGCTCACCGACTGGCATCTAGTTTCCACTTACCTCCGGGGAATTGCGTTTTCTCGTCCCGACGATCACAAGCACATATCACGAACGGACGCCGCTGCGGCACGCTTACGCATTTAAAAACTAAAAGAACGCTCCGTGGGAAAGTAAATGAGACGGTGGGCTCGTTAAACGTACCGTGGAAAAAATTTCATGATTGGAAGGAGTGGTCGCTCCGTAGCACACACTCCGCTGTATGTATTTGGCTCGCCACGGAAAGTGACTAAACACCAGCGTGGCGTGGAAATCTACTACCCGATTGTCGGACGAGAGTGGGGTCGACTACGCACGTCTGATTGGCTCAGCGCCGCGAGGAAAATTCACCGACGCCAGCGCCAAGGCAAGCCAAGTGGAGCGTAGCCAAGTGAGGCCACAGCCAACCAGCGTCGACAACGAGTCCCCGGCGACGCTGATTGGCTGCACCCTCACTTGCCTTGGCGCTGGCGTCGGTGAATTTTCCTCTTGGCGTTGAACCAATCAGAGCGTAGCCAAGTGAGGTCGCAGCCAACCAGCGTCGACAACGAGTCCCCGGCGACGCTGATTGGCTGCGCCCTCACTTGCCTTGGCGCTGGCGTCGGTGAATTTTCCTCGCGGCGCTGAGCCAATCAGACGTGCGTAGTCGACCCCACTCTCGTCCGACAATCGGGTAGTAGATTTCCACGCCACGCTGCTAAACACCGCGATCCAAGAGGGAAGGAGGGAATGCCTATACACGCGACATCTTCAGAAGCCGCCGGTGCATTACACCAACGAGCGTTGAGGATTTTGAAAATAAAAATAGAGAAGCATCGTTGCTGAAGATTTCTTAAGACATATATTTCTGAGTGTAACTGTAAAAGTGTGTAACTTGATCTGTGAATTATTTCAAAGCTCCGATGGGAATAATAAATACGTAAGAAGATAAGAGCATGGAGAAATTGTTAATAACTAATCGATTATAAATAAATATCATAACCAAAAATATCACATAGAACCGCAATTAAAGGTCTATATTTTCAGTTCCAATTGCCACAGTACCATGAATCATTTCTGGAGATTTCATAGGTAATCGGAAAATTTGAGCACGTTTCAAAATGGCGTCATGGGCGTCCGCAGAAGGGGGGGGGGGCAAAAGGGGTGCCCAGCCCTGGATTTTGAGAAAAAATCGTTTATTTTTCAAAACTGATCATCAGTGAGTTTATACTAAAAAGGGGAATATTTTTAAATTTCGGTTTTAAATTTTTAATTATATTGGCACTGTAAAATTGGTTAAAAAAGTAAGAGGGGTATATTTTTCTTCACCATCATCCCAAAGTTGCCCCCCGCCCTGGAAAAGTCTTCGGACGCCCCTGAATGGCGTCATATTTATTCTAAGCGTGTCCAAGCGCTGTTAATAAATTAATTACGAACAAAACGGTTGCTAATACTCTACAGCAAAGTAGTTAAGGGTCTACATTTTTACATGCAACTCTAAAAATACAAAATTAATTTTCAAGATCCGCTAATTCGTTAATTTTTTCCTATAGTTCGATTTACTGAAACAAGCATGTATCTAATTTGTTTATTTGCAATTCGAAGACATCGGTCGCTTGTAGAGACATTATGCAACCATTTTTAATATTAAAAGTGCTTATTTATTGTTGTAAAAAGATTTTTAAATTTGTATTTCTTCGGTTTACGAAACGTTAGCGACGCGTGGCGGTGGAAGGCATGAACCAACTTGGGCGTTAAAACACGCCCAGTGCGCCGGTTTTGAGGATTGGCGCCAGCTGTCCTCGTCTATCAATGGAGTGTTTTCACTCCGTCATTTTTACTCGCATAACTAATTAATTGTAATCAAACTGTACATAAAGCCGGGAAGCTAAGCTATGCTATGCCATGCTACGTTTTAAAAAAATTATATAGCTTCAATACATTCTTATGGAACCGTTTCCACCAAAAGCTAAGCTAAAACGTAGCATCGCATAGCATAGCTGGGTGGATTCCCGACTTGAGAGTCATTACTGAAACCCGCTATATTACCAAATTTATGAACCAAGTCTTTGAGAATTTCTACGAAGTGAACAGTCGCTACTTGCTCCCCGAACAAATGCTGCCAGGGCATCTAATATTAATGCACTCAGTCTGTTTGGAAAAACTGGCCTCCCCTAGGACCAATTCAGGATCCTCAGAAGCTATATCCTCGAAACCTTGGCGACGTGCTTTGTCAGCATCAAATTCCCTCTCGACGATGTCGTCGTATGGGATTTTCAGCGGATAATTAGGATGAATGACTTCGGGCGGGCGTCCGTCTCTCAGCGCCAGCTCCCTGCAGATGAACACGAGGCCGGCGATATTAACCGGCCTCGGTGGAGTATCCAGCTCGCTGTCCTCGAACACCTTGTCGGGTAAACAGAATCTGTCTCCCGCTTCTGCGGCTCTCCTATCGTCCTCGTCGTCGTACGGCACTTTCGTGCACAGGAATTCGTTGAACGATCCGCTGTTCTTGAAGAGTAGCTTCTGCTGCTGGGTAGAGAAAGAGTTCATCGTGAACGTGCCGAAGCAGGTCAGCCGGAGGGACAAGGTGATGTAGCCGTTCGGCTTAAACTGCTCGTCCACCAGGCCGAACATGTTCTTGATCTGGTACGACCTGGGCAGATGATAGATGTCGTTGCTGGCCATCATCACGTGGTCGCAGAGGCAGCCTGACATTGGGATCTTGGAGTTCCCCAGGGGATCCTTCACCACCTCGTACGGGCAAATTATGATGTCCTTGATCCTGTACACGTCCAGCAGCAATAACTTCGATCGCATCTTCTCCACCAGCTCGCCGGGGACCGCGGTGAACGCGTATATCTTGCCCGCGTTGAAGTGGACCACGCGGAAGATACCTTCGCGGGACGACTCTTTCCCTCTGTCAGGCTTAGTCAAGGCGAAGTCGGTGTGGAATATTCTGAACAACGGCATGTCCGCGAATTTCAAGTCGACGCCCAGCGAGGTGGGGTCGACTCTGTCAATCTTCTCGGTGTACAAGCTGACAGAGTCCACGAAGATCTCCAGAACGTACAATTTCTCGTCTTTCTGGGACTTGCACTTCTCGTGACGCTCCTCCATATCGAAGCCGGACAATTTTCCCTGTGATAGGAATATTAATGAATAGAGTTCGAGAATAACTTGGAATTTTTTAGGAGTACTTTTAGCCTAAATGGTTGCAGAATTTGCGAGAACAATTGAATTTCTTTGGCGATGATTCTCGATGGATGTTCGTCGATCGAGAAATTTTTCGAGTGAAAGATATTTTCTAGCACAATTATAAAATGTATATTTCATCTTCATGATTAACACAGACGCTCGATGATTATGTACAATTATTGTAAGTGTCTTGAATCACGGTTAACATGTCCTTTGTCATTGAATTCTATTGATAAACTTCATCTTCTTTCATTGAATCAACTATAGCTCTAGTACGGAAGACAGCACATTTAACGTATTCGTACTGTCTTCTAATTTATAAAAATAATACTCGAGTCTACCCCACTTACAAAGGAAACCGGAAATTCAAAAAAATTCTGAAACTTTGTGAATATCTAGGGAATTTTTTCCTGATTACGACGCAATTTTTGTTTGCTGCCTAAATTCTCTCGAGGGGGGTATAATTGACCCCCGAAAATCCGGTTAATTTCCGATTTTGTGTTATAACTTGTGAACTGTAAAATAATTTCTTCCCCAAATGATAAATCTAATTAAAAGAAGTAACTTTTTTTTTCTATCCCTTACAGTTCACGAGTTATATCACAAAATCGAAAAATAGCCGAATTTTCAGGGGTTAATTTCGCCCCCATCGAGTGAATTTGAGCAGCAAACAAAAATTGCGTTGTAATACATATTCACAAAGTTTCAGAATTTTTTTAATTTTCTGGGTTCGCGCTCTTCCCTTGTTAGTTCCTCGTAAATACACCCTTACCCATTTACCACTGAACATGTATTGCAGATTACGCATGGCAGTGAAGAACCGAATACCATCAGTCTTTTACATTCACAGTTGTACATATATTAAAATCTACGTGCTATAAATTTTAACTAAAAAACAAAACATGTCAGCAATCTACAATTATAGATATAAAACCTATACTGAAAATAAAAAATGTTTAAAATTGCATTTACACAATTCCTTGTACACCGCATAACTGGAGGAGTATTTATACATATCGAATTTCTTCTAAACTCACGATAAGCAGTTCGTAGTTATTCGTTCAGACTTAGTATTTAAAACTAGCATGCAACCTCCGACTGTATATTACGCGAATAAAACTTGTCTAATGTATATGGTTCTCCCTTTCTCTGTTCGATCTCGAAGGAGTGGAGCTAAATATGTTCTTCATGTTCTCCTTCCAGTCGGACAGACGAAATTCCTCGTCGGCTAACATAATTCGATCTCCCCAGCAAGCTTTCTGCTTCACCGGAGTGCTGTTGTAACTATCGGTAACGTTTGTCGTGCTGCTCATGCTGTAAGTCTGGTAGCCAGTGTCTTGAGCAAAGTTCGATACGCTTTGCTGGTCAGAGATGCCTAGCGTCCCGTTGGTTTGTTGCAGTATGCAACTTTCGTTCGTGTACATTCTGCAGGACTCGGTTAAGTATTTAAATGTGCCAGTGCCATTCTGATTCAAATTAAACCCTGCTGCTCCGCTCTCGGGATTCTGATCGAAGTGGTCCGAGCTTTTCGATACAGCTGCGGCTCGCGTGAAGTTGCTAGTCTCAACGCACGTGGAGTTAGTGTCGAGATTCATAAAACTGTCCATCTTATTTTCTGCCACCTGTACGTTATCCTTGTCATGGGATTCGTCTGAAAGATATTAATTGTTACTGTAGTGCCTTTGTACTAATTAGTCTGTCGATGTTATGTAATGATTACCTAGAGAGTGGTTATCAATGTACTCCTCGTTCTGCAAACTAGTTTGATCTACGCTCATTTCCGTACTGAACTCTAATCGAGCGACTGATCGAGTCCGAGACCTCACACTTTCGCAGGACATGTTATTCACTGTGCTGTGTATGGGAGATATATTGGGAGGCGATAAATTTCCAGGGGCAATTTCAGACAGATCGTGATTGCTGATTCTGTTCGGCGACTGCTGGAGGAGATCTCGTTTAAATTCTTTCACGTTCATACGAGTGGAATAAAGGAAGTTACACACTTCGCGTCAAAATTAAAGGAACACTATAATTTCCCGAAAATTTTCGTCATTTTCAAATTTGTGTGTCTCTGCGAAACATGGTCGAAAAAGATATTTACAAGACGCATTTTAACGCTTGAAGTTTCTAGTTTTTTAATCAAGGACTCGATTTTCTTTTCTCATTCCTTGTTATACTGTTTTATCAAGACGAAGCGCAGGAAAGGAAGTTTCGGAAATTTTTGCCTAGTTTGAACGTATGCAACGGGCGAAATTTTTTTTTCTCGGTAAATCTAATGAAGAACTCTTATAGAGCGAACATTTCTCTTTAATTTCGTTTCTTGGGGTTTTGTTGTACGATTTTTATTGACCGAATTATTCGCAATCAAAGCAAAAAGGGTACTTTTCAACTTGAACCCTATAACTTGCGAACTCATGATCGTAGAGAAATTTTCATGATCGTTTTGGAAAGCTAAGAAAGTTTCCTCTCAGAACCTTTAGTTGCTAATTTAATGAGATTTTCTTTCATCGTACAAAATTCATTTTAAAATGATCGAAAAAATTGCATATTTCAAAGAAAATTGTGGAATTCGCTCAAGTGTCCGCGTTTTTTTTCAGTTAAAAGTACCTATAAACACTTTGCAAAAGGAAGGACTGATCGGATCTTTTTTTCTGGCAAAAACTAGGCAAAAATTTCTGAAACTCCGTTTCCTGCGCTTCATCTTAATAAAACCGTATCATAAGGAATGAGAATTGAAAATTGAGTGTTTGATTCAAAAACTAGACTCTTCAAGCGTTAAAATGCGTCGTTTAAATATTTTTTCGACCGCGTTTCGCAGAGATACACCCATTTGAAAATGTCCAAAACTTTCGGGAAATTATAGTCCTCAATAATTCCTTTAATTTTGACGCGGAGCGTATATAAGAACACGACCCGTTCACCTTCAAGGGAGCTCCATGAACTAACATCCCACTTTGCGGTGGACTGGAAGACCGAATCAAAGAGCCGTTCATTTTCACCGGAGTCAAACAAACAGACTCTTCGTCTTCGTCCTCTAAACAGTCATCGTGATTAAAGAACAGCTTCCTCCGCAACGAGTTATTACTCGAGTTCGCGTCGTCGCTCTCAACGTTCTGTTCCTACAAATAAAAAAATCGAAGCATAGAAACAAATTACTAGTCCAGCGTCAACTGCTCCAAAAATCAACTTATTTACTTGAGTGAACGTGAAATAAGGTTTCAAAACTTCCTCCACGTGCGGCGGCAGTTCAGCCGGAAGCGACAATAATGTTTGACTCCAACCTGAGGAAAATCCGAAAGTAAAAATAGAGAAAACGCATCTTTTAACTTCCAAAGCAAATACCATCTTTCGTCGACTTGGAAGACTCGCAGTTCAAGTCGCTGGAGGTCCTCATAGGAGTGTCGACTTCGATCTTCATTCTACTCTCCTTCTTCCTGATTTCCCAAGGACTGGGAATTATCTGATTCTTCTTGAAAAATTTATCTATTGCCGCCTGGGCTTTAATCTCGGTTTCCGGGTCCATGCAGTGCATCTGCACGGGGAATTCTTCTATCTTCGCTGGCTGTATAAGAGCCAGGTCGTCCACGCTCCACGTAAAGTTCGGGGAATGTTGAGACGGACTCGAAACCTGCGAATCGTAGAGGATTTAGAGAAACATTACCGAAGGAATGCTTCGAGGGATTACCTTATTAAATACTGTCGGGCTAATCACAGATAGATGCAGTCTATTAGTCAAATCGCTTTCGAACGGATTCCTCGCTATAAACTTCGTCAAGCCAGACGGCGGCGTAATGTGGGTCGGAAGAACACCGAGGCAATTCATGTGACTCTGGTACGTCGCGTGCTTGGAACTCGTTTCGTATTGCTTCACGGGAGTCTTATATATCACGGGACTCATCGTCGCCAAGCTCTCGCATTTGTTTTTGTTCTTGATCGGAGTTGTCCACAGTAACTGATCCATTCTAATGCAGGGAAGAAATAAACAAATTTATTCTGTAAAGAAGCTGTGGCTAGGAAAGTGATTTACCAGGAAGCGAACGTCGGAAAGGATTTTTGTCGCATTTTTTTTTGCGTGCTGAATACGTTTAATTCTCGATTGGACTGGAGAAGTATTTGTTTTTTTTAAACAATGCGTCTGAAAATGATTTAGAATACTTACTTCCAATGGCACTGATCTTCTGACGCCTTTTTTCAGTTTGTTCTATCGGTCAGTGGCTGAGAAGTTCGAAAAGTAATGGCAACGTTTCATGGATTTATTTTACGAAATTGTCAGTCTTACTTCGCCAGCTCGGATTTCACGTTCTAGTTATTATATCGCGGAGTCCGTGGAATTGTTTACAAATTTGAATTTTTTGAAACAACGGACACTGGTCACGTGACCGTCACGAAACACGCGTCCACACTGTTTGACGGGTTATCGATGTTCGATACGCGAGTTTAACGTCGATTTCAAATCTTGAGAGGAAGAAGTTCATTGGCGGTTGTGGTTCGCGTTGAGCGCCAATGGCGGACCCAGATGAGGGGGGCCCGCGGGCCCTGGCATTCGCCGAAGAAGGGGATTTGTAAGGAGAAAGGAAAACTGGATGTTATTCTTTAAATGAATTTTTACAGTCACCTAATGAATTTTATTGAATTTGCATTGAAAATATTTTTACCCGTTCAACTGGGCTATCTGCAAGATTAAATTCTGAGCAGGACCATTGGCGTAACTACGATTTTTGTCTTGGGTGGGCCAGGTCACATTTTCACCCCCACCCTCTCTCTCTCTCTCTCTCTCTCTCTCGCTCGCTCTCTCTCTTTTATATAGAAGCTTAATTCTAACAGTTTTAATTCATAATTTAATGTAATCAGAACATTATTGTTTTTTTTTTAATTAGGTTCCCTGCATCGAAAGAAATTCAGCTCAAATATAATTGTTTCTTTTCAGATAGGATTTTACGAACAGGCTAATGTATTTTATTTATTTCGATAGTTTCTAGGGGGAGGCCATTCCGCGTTTTGGGGGGGCCAATCCACATTTTAGGGGGGCCAGGCCCACTCGGCCCCCTAACTAGTTACGCCAATGAGCAGGGCCCGGTCTAGGGGGCGCAAGCAAACTACCAAGAGCGGCAAAATTAGTAGAAAGAGAAAATTAAGTCAATAAAAACGAAATGAAAGAAGTGAAACTGTGTGAAAAATCGGTGGAAAGTAGGTAATGCATGTTTGAATGTAGTATCAAAATAAAGAGCTTTTGTTATTCAACGAATACATACCGACAAAAGATTCTATTCAATGTCAAAAATTATATTTTAAAATAATTATCGACTGTTGAGCGATTCCGTGGGGATTTTTTTAATTACACTGCGGATCCGTGCCCGTGGAGCGCTAAGCACTCAGCTCGCGAGTTTGCGCGGGAATTTCAATGATGTGAGACAATTAAATCAAACGCCTCCGAGTAACTTTTATATTGGGATTTTAATTTTAATTTGATAGCTATAATTAAATATAAAGGCGGCAAAAATAATTTTTGCCCAGAGCGGCGGAAAAACTAGATCGGGCACTGAGAAATTGACGAGGAAGTTTATGTTATATTCTATGTTCAAACATTCCACTATACGCAATTTAGGGCGATTTCCACTTACGCCCAAATCACCCGCGATTTTCCTTAAGGTAGGTTTTCCTTTACGCGACGGGACGCAACAGAAAGAACTTCAAAGTCGATTTTCTCAAAAATGAAGCGCGATATCACAAAAAGTTACTCTTCCTTTTCGACTCATAACAAGTGAATAAGTCGACAAAAACGAATAAAATTTTTTGATATTGCGCTTCATTTTCGACAAAAATCGACTTTGAAATTCCCGACGTTGCGTCCAGTCGCGTACAGAGAAACCAACCTTAATGAAACTCACGGGCAATTTGGGCGCAAGTGGAATTCGCCCTTAATAAATCGTTAAGCTGTCGTGTGTTATATTTAGAGACATATTTATATAGTTGATGTTCACAAGAATCACTCAGAGCTTGAAATTTAAAATTGAACAGCCATGATTTAATTGCCAAGCGGTTGGATCAGCTGGTGTATTTACCAGATGTGAATACATTGGAATTGGTTTTAGAAAAGGAAGAAAGAAAATGGAGTGACGTTTTGTGATGTTGATACTCGCCTTTTAAATTCTTCGTGAATCATGCATTACGCGATAGTAATGTAACTTGATAATATACATCGCAAGTGCAATACCGATGAGAACTGTAAAAGATCTGCTTAGATCGTCATCACAAATTTCATGTTTCTAAACCTTTAACGCAGGTAAATTTGACAAATATGCAATTAATACATGCAGCAGTGGTTGTTAAATATTAAATGCTTATTTACTAGGTTCGTAGAAAACAACACAAAAATGGTAGCGGGTCCCACGGAACACGGCATTCAAGCCGACGTAATTTTCGTTATCGAGGGAACTGCGGTTAGCGGTGCCTACCTCAATGACCTCAGAACAAATTACCTTCTTCCCACGCTCGAGTAAGTTATAGGAGATCACCGTTCTCCTTACGTCTGACTTGAGGCAGACTCTCGCTACGCCTCGCCTCATTTTCGAGATTGTTTATCCAAGGAAATCGTAATTAGAGATATCTTCGCACAGACATCTCTCGCTACGCCTCGCCTCATTTTATTCTCCCTACGCTTCTCTTATCCAGTTCCACAAGCTGACTCGCACTACGCTTCGCCTCAGCGTAAATCCGATCGGAGGATTCTTCCTCGAGAATATTTTGAGGAAGAGAGGCGAGGCGTAGTGTGAGTAGATGGAAGCATAATTACGCAACCCGAATCGACGAGTGCATAGGGAGAAGTTCTCTAAACAACTGACGAAACTAAAAAATCAAGGCGAGGCGAGTCTAGATGTGAGTGCGAGAAGGAGTTGCGCCGAGGCGAGGCGTAGCCTTCCTTTAATTAGTTATTCGAAGCTTGTTCACCTTGGCGTTATTGTATCTTACAGGTATTTCAATCAAGGCCCCATCGAAGACAGAGAATACGTCTCCGAGGTACAGCGATGAATACTACGATTTATATTCCAAATTTATGTTTCTACTACTGTAATTTCATTCTCCAGAATAGCGCAACATTGTATGGCATAGTCGTCTACCATGCTGCCGATTGTTTACCGTCGCCGTGCACAGAAACTTTCGGACCTTACGCCAATCCTCAGAAGTTACTACTCGTTCTGGATAAATTGGAGTAAGCGGAATCGTTAACACGATGCCTTCCAATCTTCTCAACGAGTGTCTATAAGATTTTTTTTCTGCGAGTAGGATGGTTGGCGGGAAAGGAGAATGCTGCGCGAATATTGGGGAAGGTCTCGCCACCGGATTGCAGTGCTTCGAGGACTTGCAATTGCGAAGGGAACCCAACGCAGCTTCGCAGAAGCACTGTGTTCTAATTTGTAATTCTCCACCGTACCAAACAGTCATACAGGAGTCGTACAAATTCGTTGGGCACACTATAGAGCAGCTGGCTGCGCTTTACCAAGAGGTGCGTTGAAGTGGATTAAGGGGACAAGGCAGTCGAAGAATCGATTTTTTTTATTGCATTTACATTTTTTGTGCGTTACAAAAATCCGGTGATTTCTTAATTTTTTTATGAGAATCTCGAATTTTTACGGACAATATCAGAGGTTTGAATGGAAATGGCACATGTTTTATACATTCTGTAATTTTTTCCAAGTCGATTTGAACTTCCATTCGTTCGCAATCGGGAAGAAACGAAGAGAAAAAATATTCGAGAAATATGCGTTTAACGTTTTTGGGCAAAAGCGACGTTATAGGTTGCCGCTTGAAGTTTTTAGCGGCCAAATCTACAATTTTGCGAATTTTACTTTGAACCAAGCGGCATTTTATTTAGAAAAGATAGTACTTTTGAAAAATGCAATAAAAAATCGATTTTTCGACTGCCTAGTCCCCTTGAGGAGTAATGAAGACTAGAGCCCGGAAAAGAAGCCGGATCTTGAGAATTTTTTTATGCGAGTATAGTGAATGGAATACAAAATTTGTTTAAAGGGCTTTATTGCATATACCTTGAAGTATGATTACAATTTTTCAAAAAATTTTGTAATACAAAATGGCAGCGCCACCGCTCAACAAAAGAAGCTTCTTCTGAAAAACAGTGTTCCGCGGTCGGGAAGATTTTTCCTTCTATTTTTCACCTAGAACAAAAAACCAAAATTTTTTGAGTTCTATATAAGATTATTTCGGGAAGTACACGAGGAAATTAAAAAATACTGATTTTTGTAAAAATGGTGCGTGATTAAACAAAACGCGGAACTGCCACATCCTCGAAATTGTTGGAACGTTTTCAATCACGCACCGTTCTTACAAAAAACAGTATTTTTTCATTTCCTCCTGTACTTCCCGAGATAATTTTATATAGAACTCACAAATTTTTGGTTTTTTATTCCAGATCAAAAATTGAAGGAGAAACCTTTCCAGTCGCGGAACACTGTTTTTCAGAAGAAGCTTCTTTGGTTGAGCTGTAACGCCGACATTCTGTATTAAAAAAATTCCTATCATACTTCAAGGTATGTGCAATAAAGCCCTTCAAGCAGATTTTGTATTCCATTCACTATACTCGCCTAAAAAAATTCTCAAAATCAAGCTGCCTTTCCGGGCTCCGCAGTGTCATTACCCCTTAATCGAACACAGGTGGAAGATTAGAACTACACGAATCTTTTCTTTTCCAGAGAAATATTAACCTCTCGATTCTGTCGCCGAGAAAGATCCCCGCGTTATTTAAATTATTTGAGAAAGCCGGTGGAGATCTTCAATCGTCTCAAACGAAAAATTACGCCAAGGACCCGCGGCACTTGGTTCTCTTACGTAATTACAATTTGAAAGAAAGGCCGGTCAGCCCACCGATGGGTGGGCCCGTCCACACCACTCCGGGCACAACTGCGCAGATCCCGCTGAGCCCGTTACAGAGCAACGACAGCCCGAACACGAATCAAGTTCAGCAGAATATCTCTCAGCCGTCTCAGCCGCAGGGTCCACCGTTCAGGAACCAAGCACCGCAGAATATCACATCAGTCCACCAAGCTGTTGTGCCTATCGCGGCCGCTATGAACGTCGGAAGGCCTCCTTACAATCCTCAAATAAATGCTCCACCGACTTACCACCCGACGCCCGTGGGACCGAGGCCGAACCACACCAGATGGCGGCCCTTCGTAACACCAGGAGGTGGTCCAGCGAATACACAAAACAGTGCGTTAATAGCACAATTGAATCAGCCTTCTCCCTCGTTAGGGCTGACTGTACCTCCATTTGGACAAAGAATGGATGGTAGTAAGATGATCTTTTGTGGCTGATAAGATTCTTAAGTTCTCAGCTCCTCATTTCTAATATAACACGATTTGTATTTATATTTCCAGTAGCTAACACCAACGTCATGGCAGCGAACGCGCAACAGCAGCAACAGCAACAACAACAACAGCAACAGCAGCAGTTGACTCAGCAGCAGCAAGTAAGATTCTCCATGCAGCTACAACAGCAACAGCAGCAGCAACAGCAACAGAATGTCCAGCAACAAGGCTCGATGCCTATGTCCGGCCAACAGAGTCACGGACAGGGCGGACAGCAACTGACGGTGTCGTGTGTCAGCCAGTCAGCGCCTAGTCAAGTGCCGCAAACAGTCACAGCTTCCCAGACGCAGGCCTCCGTGTCGTCGGTCTCCCAGCAGCAGCAAGTTGTGCATTCTCAGGCACAGGTAATGTCCTCGAAGAGCGCGTTCCGGTTCTTCTATGAATCTTTGCGAAGCGAAATCGAATGTCGATGTAAACGTTAAAGGGCAACGTAAATTCTGGTCCCGTGGCGAGTCCACAGATTGTCGCGCCGCGTGAGAGGCACACCATCTGGCAGGGCGTCATCGAATGGGTGGAGAAAGCTAAGATTCCTGCCGACGCGCCGAAGCAAACTAGGCATCTTCCTTGTCAAGTTTCCGCGCACTCCAAAGACGGAGATCCGGAATTGTGAGTTCTTTTTTTGGAGGTATGATTCTTGTTAGGGGAACTCGATGTATTTAACGAGGCGTACTTATTTAGGAAAGCCGATACCTGGCCGCAGAAGTTACTCATGCAGTTGATGCCTAAACAATTGATAGGAAATATCGGCGGGCTTTATTTGAAGAACTCCAAGTCCGTTCTGTTTCATCCAGCACCCTGCGAGGCTTTGGATTCTCTGACGAAAGTCATGAGCTCGGGATTTGTTAGTAGACAATAGTCTGATACTTTCTGAATCAATGTGCTTGATTAATTGACCAGGGAATAATATTTTAGGCAGGCTGTGTACACTTCACCTTTTTACCGCCAACCTCCACTTGCGAGATAAAGGTACTTATTCTTCTGTACACGGCTGAGAAGAGAACGTACTTAGGGTTCATCCCAAATGATCAAACGGGCTTCGTGGACCGGCTGAGGAAAGTGATACAACAGCAAAAGTCATCGCATGCTTCTATAAGACAGGGACAAGTGAGTAGATTGTCTCTTGATACGCAGTGTCGGCCGCTTATATCGTCAAATATTTTAATTTAAAAGACTCGAGATAATTTCAGAATTAATTCAATGTTTCATCTCACATCTGAGTCATTGCAAATGCGATATCATGAAAAAGAAGTGAATTGTTTTTAAAGTTGTCTCAAGTCTCTGTGTGTAAATGCTTTCCACATTTTTTCATTTAAAATTTGTCGCTCCCTCCAAATGTACTGTTTCCCAAAATTTGTCGCTCCCTAAAATTTCCAACATCCCAAAATTTGCCGCTCCCCAAAATTTGCCGCTTCCTAAAATTTATCGCTCGGTAAAATTTGCCGCTCCCCAAAATTTGCCGTTTTCCAAAATTTGCTGCTTCCTAAAATTTGTCGCTCTCCAAAATTTATAGCTCCCCAAATTTGCAGCTTCCCAAAATTCGCCGCTGCCTAAAATTTACTGGACCCCAAACTTTGTCCCTCTCGAAAATTTGTTGCTCCCGAAAATTTGTCGCTTCCCAAATTCGCCACTTCCCAAAATTTGCAGTTTCCTAAAAATTATCGCTTCCCAAAATTTGTTCCTCCTGAAAATTTATCGATCCCCAAAATTTGCCGGACCCCAAAATTTATCGCTTCCCAAAATTCGTCGTTCCCAAAAATTTGCCTATACCCAAAATTTGTCGCTTCCCCAAATTCGTCGCTCCCCAAAATTCATGGCTCTCCAAAATTTGCCTATACCCAATTCCGCCCGCTCCTACTGCATGAATCTTATATTTATTCCACGCGCCAAGGTATTAGTAGCTCACTGAATTAGACATCTAACGATTGAACACCTTAGGCTGGCGGTGCGCAAGGAAACGCAATAACTGGGCCCATGCCCACTACAGGCACATCGCAAGGAGGCATCCTCATGTCTCAAACGAACACGATAGCAATGGGAGGTGGGCAAATAACCCAAAACGTGGTCTCGACAAATGCCCCTCAGCAAACTTTGACATCCTCCGCTGTGCCTCAGAATCAAATTAACATGCAGGTAATGCTCAATACTTAACAAACAACAAAGTCAACCATCCGAAGCAACAGGAAAAACATAAAGGGGTCCGTTTTGCTTGGTGCACCGGTAGGGTGGTGGTTTACCTGGTTCCCAAGTTGCCGCAGGTTCTGGCACGATGATAGGACAACAAAGACCTCCGTACGACGACATAGAACTAGCCAGGCACCAAAACTTATTGAAAATCCAACAACTAAGGCAAACGTTAGAAGCCGCCCAGCAGCAGGAGGCGCAATATAAATCGCAGCTGGAAGTGAACGTAAGCAGATACCGTATAACAGAGAGAGGGAGAGAGGACACGAAGAACGAACGCAGCGCGTGTAACATAAATTCACACGCGTAATTAATTTTGTAGATTCAACAAAATTTAGAAGTAGCGCAACAGCAGGAAATGCAATACAAGCAACAGTTAGAGGTGAAATAAAATGCTTCTTAAAGATCATCGTACATTGTTATCCACATTCTCAGTCGAGAGATGTTCAAACCAAGTTTAAACGGAAATAACGATTTGCTTATAGGCTCAGCAAGCGCAAAGAGCTCTCAATTCCGCCGCCATGTCGAACCAACAAGCGAATGCTCCAAGACTGATGCGGCCCGTCTCGAATATGGGTCTCAGGCATTTATTGCAGCAGGTGTGTAATCGTGCGTTTAACCATTTCAGTTTAACAAATTTTGGAATTCGTTTAAAAAGATTTAACGTCTCCGAAAATTTACGGGAAGTTTTAGCGCACTGAAGAAAAATAGAAATACGTCGCTTAACTGCATCGGTTTCAGAAATCTGTATAAAATTTCTATTTGCAGCCGCAACCTCCATACAGGCAACAAGTACTCGGACTGCAGCAACAAATAGTAAGCGCCAGAGGCCAAATGACCACAAGACCAATGGCTCCTGGCAACCCGCAGAACCAGCAGTTCGAAGATGTCTCCAATTACGATTTCCTCGGATAAACAATCTCGATTGGGAAATATATTCCCAAATACATTACGATTATTTCGACAGTATGTGCGAGGCGGTTTTACACCTTTTTACATGCGCACCGTGACCTCTTTTCATTAACGAAAAGAACGATAATTACGTTAGACGAATTTAGAATAAATAGAAGTCCGACGCTAACGCGCGTTTCGGTATTTCTTCACTTTGTTAATTTTATAACGGTGACTTGACAAAGGTAGCCACGTTAAAAGAGCGACGGAACATTTGTGTTTCTCACACGCGCGAAAGATAGTTAAGAATTTTAGTGAGTATTATAACAATGCGGTTTATTTTGTATTAATCTTAGTGGATTAAATAATAAATTCCGTTTCGATAAGAATCAGCTGGCAATTCTGTAAATCCATGGTCGCATCGTTTCCGCGACGCAACATGCTAATCGCTTCATCCGACGGATAAAAAAAAAAGCACGTGGTAGGGAATTACAAGGTTATGTTCCCCATCGAACTTCAATAACTCTGAGAAACCTGTTGCATCAGTGAGCTATATACACGCTGATAGCGCATACATAACACTGTAAGTGCGTAGACTATTATCGTTACTCTTAACTTTATTTTCCTTCGTAACTTTAAACTGTTTTCCAATAATTTTACAGTATCAGCTCAATGTTTGTAAACATCGTGACGTAAATTTAGAGACACAACAACCATCTTCATCCAAAGAAACCCAGATATAGTCTGAATATTTTTCACAGCGGGAAGCCACAAATTTAAGTTCGCCTTTAATAACAATTTTCGTTGCGAAGCTTAAGGTCCTCGCAGGAATAAACGTTAGTGTGTGTGAACTTATAATCTCAGAGGAGATAAGAATATTATTGAGCAAGCCGACCTCTCGACCTCAGCTTAAAATTTGTTCGACGGAGTATTCTATTTTGCAATTACACGCTGATAAATTAAGATAACGCAGCAACACCCTCCGTACTTTACCAGGTCGCCTCTGCGAACGCAATCAATCGGTATCGATTACTATGGCAATCTCTGCTTTTAATTGTCCATTGGATTCTATCGTTTCGTGATCTTTTGTTCTCAGATCATGGGTATTATTAAGTTCTACAAGGTGCCTGGCTTGAAATCAGGTCAATTTAAGAACAAACTCAACAGCATAGTTGGAGTATCGGATTCGATAAACGGCTTAGAGACTGAATTGTGCTATTACGTTGAAACCAAGGAGCCTCTGAACGAAGAAGAATCGAGGTTGCTGAAATGGATTCTGATTCCTCCGTTCGAGCAGGATAATTTGAAGAGCTGCAGCGTGTTCGACGAGAAGTCGGAGAAGAACTTGATTATAGAAATTGGCCCTAGGTAAAGCGAATGATAAAGAATCGCTCGCACTGTACTAATCGATTTCTTGTTCATTACAGGTTGAACTTCTCCACAGCATTCTCCAGCAACGCTGTGTCGATCTGCAGATCTGTACATTTAAACAAAGTAACGAGAATCGAAGCAGCGACCAGATACTGCATCGAACATGCTGGAACGATCGATAAAAAAGTCGAAGATGCTGTACGTGTGAAAATGTTGTAATACTGTTTTAGGAGTAGTACCTTTAACATATATTTTTTTACAGATAGCGGAAGCATTGCACGATAAAATGACGGAGTGTAGGTACACGAAGACGATAGAAACGTTCGATCATGGCTTCAGGCCAGAGAAGTGGTTCGAAGTGGACGTTTTGAAAGGCGGACGTAAAGCTTTGGAAGAAGTGAACTCGAAGTTAGGTAAATATCCAGAATGAAATTAGATGGAATATATTCGAGGCGGAGGTATACATTTTTAAAATTTGAACAGGTTTGGCGTTCGATAACTGGGACCTAGACTTCTACACGGACCTGTTTCTCAACAAATTAAAGCGCAATCCGACTAGCGTGGAGTGCTTCGACTTAGCGCAATCCAACAGCGAACACAGTCGCCACTGGTTCTTCAAAGGACGCATGGTAGTGGATGGCGAAGAGATGAAGGAGTCGTTAATCGATATGATCATAGAGACTCAGAATCATTCTAATCCCAACAACACAATTAAATTCAGCGACAACAGCAGTGCGATTAAGGGGCATCAGGTGGCAGCGCTTCGACCGAAGGAGACTCACAAGTGCAGTCCGTTCCGCTTAGAAGACGTAAATCAAGATCTGATATTCACCGCAGAGACTCACAATTTCCCAACGGGTGTCGCTCCGTTCAGGTAACTAACGCAGAGATTTACTGGATTTATCGCAGCACGCTTTACGAACATTGTGATTTTCCAGCGGAGCTACGACTGGGACCGGAGGGAGATTGAGAGATGTTCAAGGCGTTGGTAGAGGAGGATACTACATTGCTGGAACGGCTGGTTATTCGGTTGGGAATCTGCACATTCCAGGTTCGTCGTAGTGTCTCGTAGATTTTATAAACTTAACGCACACATTTGTCAAGACTTGGCTTACTTTAGGATACGATTTACCCTGGGAGGAGAAAGGTGTACCGTACCCTGGTAACATGGCCACACCGCTGGAAATTATAGTCGAAGCTAGTAACGGGGCATCGGATTACGGAAATAAGTTTGGGGAACCAGTTATATCTGGCTTCGCTCGCTCCTTTGGTATGAGAGATGCTATGGGTGTACGACGTGAGTGGATTAAACCCATAATGTTCAGCGGAGGTTTAGGTACGATGGATGCTGACATGTCGCAGAAAGTTTTGCCGCAGAAAGGTCAGGGAGAATGATTGCAAGAGCGTTGTATGCGTTGCGCGAAGAGCTAAAAGTAGGAATTGTTCCAGGCATGGAAGTTATCAAAATCGGTGGTCCTATTTACAGAATTGGCGTTGGAGGTGGTGCTGCAAGTTCCATCGAGGTAGTTTTATATTTTTATCTAACGTGTTCCTGTTAACGATCGATTAAAAGCCAAGTATTTGTCGTTAGGTGCAAGGGGACAACAAGTCTGAGTTGGACTTCGGGGCAGTGCAAAGAGGGGACCCTGAAATGGAGCAGAAACTGAACAGAGTGGTTCGTGCGTGCACTGAAATGGGAAAGAGGAACCCGATACTTAGTATACATGACCAAGGAGCTGGAGGCAATGGTGGGAAACATTTATTTAAACAAATATAAACAGTACGAAATCATCGTACCTGGTGTTTCTGATTTTTCGAAATTTTTTTTCTTTCTCGAGAAATCGGAATTCAGATCATACTTCTTGAGAATTCTGGAGATATCAGAACTCAGATCATGCTTCTTGAGAATTCTCGAGAAATTTAAGGAAATATTGGAAAATTGATAGTTTTGGAATAATGTTGATAATATTTATCAAAAACACAGGGAAACTAATTGTTCGTTCCTGTCCACTTTGCACAAAAATTGTATGAATGAGAAACAGATATTGAATGTAATTGATTTTTATTTAATACAAAGCTTGTGCAAAGAATTTAAGAGCACCTTCCCCAGTCAATAATGTCGAATATTCTCCACTGAGATTTCCTATTGTAATTCATAAAAATTCTAATGTTTCCAATAAGATTTATTATAAATTGTAGATATGTTTATACGTTCGCGATTTCCTACACCAAAGTTTCTCGAGAAGAGCAGTATTTCTCGAGAAATAAGAAATAAGCAATAATAAAATTTCTCGAAAAGGCACACTAATCGCACCACTAATTGATATTTCAAATAACTAGGTAACGTTCTGAAGGAAATAGTGGAGCCAGCGGGTGCTGTTATCTTCACAAAGAAGTTCGAGTTAGGCGACGCGAGTATCAGTACGTTAGAGTTATGGGGTGCCGAGTACCAAGAGAACGATGCAATCCTGTGCAAACCAGAGGACAGCAATTTACTCAAGGAAATAGCTGCGCGAGAAAAGTGCCCTATAAATTTCGTGGGGACTGTCACAGGAAATGGAAAGATCATTCTTTCCGAAGAAGATGACTGCGATGCGTCGAAGTACCTAAGCGAGGTTTACGAAGATAAAAGACACCCGGTCGATTTGGATTTGGAACTGGTGCTTGGGAAAATGCCTCGCAAGGTGGGTATTCAACGTAATTCTTTCAACGGGTATATTAAATAAAACTTAATACCCTTACAGACTTTCAGTCTTCAGAGGCAGGTAGCCCAATTGTCTCCTGTTAAGCTACCAGAGAATTTGACCGTAGAGTCTGCCCTGGAAAGAGTTCTTCGCTTGCCTTCGGTGGCCAGCAAGCGTTACTTGACTAACAAGGTTGATCGCTGCGTTACTGGATTAATTGCGCAGCAACAGTGCGTTGGCCCTCTGCACACTCCTCTCGCGAACGTAGCTGTAACAGCGATTTCTCATTTCTCAACGGTAACGGAATCTGAAAGTAAAAATAAGCGTAAAATGGTGCGTTAATCGTTATTTTATTATACAGGCTGGCGTAGCGACTTCTATTGGAGAACAGCCAATCAAAGGTCTCGTGAACCCAGCAGCTGGAGCTCGCATGACTGTAGCAGAGGCGTTGAGCAACTTGGTCTTCGCACGTATTTCAGACATACGGGTATTAACGCTGAACTGACTTCGATCAAATGTTAAGGGTGGGTTCCGGTCTAGAGCCCAAAGAAATAGGCGATCTTTGGGAATTAATTAACGGAAAACTACTGTATATAATTTAATGGGACTTTTTGCATTGTATTAAGGATGTCTTAAAGCTGGGTTTACATTAGTCCAGTCCAGTGATCCAGTACAGCACTGGATTAGAACTGGAATAATGTAAACAGTGTGTTCATTCCAGTACAGTTCTGTCATTCCAGCAGATTTCGACTGGATCGACTAAATTCCCTTCGAGAAAACCGCGTTTAAAGTTTGCATTTGCCGCTACTCAAACGCCTATAACTTCGGGAATTTTCCAAATTTCAACAAATCCTTTTAAACGCGTATTCCTAAAAAGTAGAACATTCGAAAAATGAAATAAAAAAATCGACTTTTAAACCGGAACCTCCCCTTAATTCAACAAAGTACATATTTCTTTCATAAATATCACAGATATTTGTTTCTAGGATGTGAAATGCAGTGGGAATTGGATGTGGGCAGCGAAATTGCCAGGCGAAGGTGCCGCGCTGTACGATGCATGCTCCGCGATGTGTTCATTCATGAACGAGCTTGGAATTGCAATCGATGGAGGAAAGGATTCTCTTAGCATGGCTGCGCGGATCGGTAAAGATGTCGTTAAAGCACCAGGAACGCTCGTGGTTTCTTGTTACGCTCCTTGTCCTGATATTCGACAAGTAAGTTAGACTCGTTCCTCGGGGAACCCAGCTTCCAGTGGCGGATTTAACAGGGTGGCTGATGAGCAGTTGCCGCTTAGGCCCCTGCGCACAAGGCCCCGGTAGGGCCCCATAACCAAATACAGTTATGATTAGGTATAGGAGTCCAAACACTACATTTTTTCGTACTACTACACTTGAGCCGTTTTCATCTAACTACCTCTTCATTTTCCCGAAAAATGGGCCCCTGCCCAGAGAAGGCCCCCAAGGCCCCATCATAAAAAATTGCGATTTTAACCAAACGCTATATTTATTTTCTGTGTTACTACGCTTATCCCGTTTTTAGTAAATTGTCTCTTCATTTTTCTCCAAAATTGGGCCCCTCGGAACGTTTGCCACCTGGGCCTTTTTCCTTAAATCCGCCACTGCTGGCTTCTTCAATTTCCTTTACTTTACCACTGATCTATTTCAGGTAGTAACACCTGACTTAAAAGCACCCGTGGCAGGGAAACGTGGTCACATATTGTTCGTCGACTTATCAGAAGGCCAGAGTCGACTCGGCGGAACGGCTTTGACTCAGGTTTACAACTCGCTTGGCAACGATGCTCCAGATATGCGGCGCGCTGAAATTTTGAAGAACGCTTTCAACGCCACGCAACGTTTGATCGCAGGTGACCCAGGAGAATCTCTAAGATTTATTGAATTTCACCGAGACGAGTAACTTACGTTGAATATTATTCTGCTCGCAACAGAGGGGAAACTATTGGCGGGGCACGATATCAGCGACGGTGGACTCGTCACGTGTCTCCTTGAAATGTGTTTCGCTGGCATTTCTGGGATGAACGTTAATGTCTCTCACAAACTAGGCTCGCCTGTCGAAGTCTTGTTCGCCGAGGAAGTGGGGTGGCTACTAGAAGTTGACGAGAGGAATCTTGATGACGCATTCGACATATTTGCGCAGTTTAATGCTCCCGTATATTCAATTGGAACGTCGGGAGACTTTGGATTGTCATCGAAGGTATGGACTTTCTGTATTGTACAAATATTTACGCTTGCAATTTATATTGTGTTCTTTCAACATTCTTAGATAAACATCAAAGTGCAAGGGAAGACAGTCTTGGATTCAACTGTTATCTCTTTAATGTCCCTGTGGGAGGAAACGAGCTACCAATTGGAACGACGGCAAACAAACGTTGAATGTGCACTGGAAGAGTTCAGTGGATTGAAGGATAGAACAACACCAGCTTACAAACTAACATTCCATCCTGACGTTAAGCCTGTTCGAAGGGATTTGCCTGGTTTGTATATTTTCAATTCAGCAATTACACAGGACCACAAAACTTTTTTTTTATTCCTATGTAAAAATACTTCAACACCTTGAATTCTAATTGCAAAAAAGTTGCTTTCGCAAAAAGAAAGATTTCCGAAAACGACTATTTCTGACACCCTAAAAATCTGCATCAACGACTTTTACATTTTTTGCTGTACAGCAAAGATCACGGTCGCCGTGGTGAGAGAAGAAGGCATAAACGGCGACAGAGAAATGGTGGCATCTTTGATGAGCGCCGGCTTTGAGGTCTGGGATGTGACGATGCAAGATCTGTTGGAGAATAAAATCACATTCGACAGATTCAGGGGCGTGATATTCCCCGGTGGTTTCAGTTACGCGGGTGAGTGGCTCGATAGGCTTCAATTCTTCAAAGTAACGAAGTATACAGTGTGCGTGAATTACGGCCGATTTCTTCACCTCCAGATATCTTCCAGTTAGAGTTATCTGGCAGATATCTTGCAGTTAGAGTTATCTGGCAGATATCTTGCAGTTAGAGTTATCTGGCAGATATCTTCCAGTTAGAGTTATCTGGCAGATATCTTTCAGTTAGAGTTATCTGGCAGATATCTGACACATGATAGCATTCAATTGGTCGTTCACTGACCGTGACTTTAATCGGAGGTGAAGAAATCGGGCATTAAAGAGTCAATAGAATCTGACAAAAGTACCAGTTAATCAGAAATCAAATTAAGCTAATCTGCAATTTCAGATGTTCTGGGCTCTGCGAAAGGGTGGGCAGCGAGCCTCCTCTTCCATCCAACCCTACAGAAGCAACTGAAAGCATTTATTTCTCGCGAAGACACGTTCAGTTTAGGAGTATGCAACGGGTGCCAATTGATGTCGTTGTTAGGCTGGATAGGAAACGAAACTGGTACATCCTGCTCAACGACAGAAAACCTAAACAATTTTCAAAACACCTCTAATACAAATCTC
The DNA here is from genome assembly GCA_960531205.1 of Andrena bicolor. NCBI lineage: Eukaryota > Metazoa > Arthropoda > Insecta > Hymenoptera > Andrenidae > Andrena > Andrena bicolor. Next base: position 43,660,766 of record OY482666.1, read on the forward strand.
TTACAGGCGATGTCGAGAAGCCAGACATTTACTTGGACCACAACATATCGGAGAGGTTCGAGTGCCGATGGAGCACAGTTAGGATTGACAAGTCCCCATCGATCATGCTAAGCGGAATGGAGAACAGCGTGTTAGGCGTATGGGTCGCTCACGGCGAAGGAAGATTCACGTTCCGCGACAACGAGGTCCTGAAGAAGCTGAAGAGAAACCACTGCCTGGCTATTAAGTACACCGACGACCACGGCAATCCCACTGAACGATACCCCCTTAATCCAAACGGAAGCACAGGTGAGACTTGCTTACACATGTCCCTCGCAATAGAACACCTGAAACGCAACGCTCTCTATTTATTCGCAGAGGGTATCGCCGGCATTTGTTCGGCGGATGGCCGCCACTTGGCGATGATGCCGCATCCCGAGCGGTGCACGCAGATGTGGCAGTGGCCTTGGAAGCCAACAGATTGGGCGCACGTCGCTTCGCCGTGGCAGCGCATCTTCGACAACGCGTACGCGTGGTGTGAATCTATTTCATAGCATTCCTCGATTTATATCCGCCGTTGTAAATAACGAGATTGTGTATTTTCTTAACAGAGCGTTCTAAATTCTAAACGATACTTCGATATCGGTTAATAAATATCGAAGTCTCGTAGACTATAAAATTCTTTATTTCCTACCTTCTTAACAAAGTATGGTAACATCGTGTTGTCAAGTATTACAAAAGAGAAATGGTAAATTACAGTTAGAGAATTTGTTGGAGTTTAGGTGCGCGTCACTTGAACGAGTTCTGTCTGACTTTGAACAGCTGATTCGATGGCGTGTACTGGGGGAATTGATTCGTATCGAAAATATCTTCTAAGTGGAGGTCGCAACGTAGTATCACAACGCCGGATGGATTCACCTTGACTTTTATCTTCGTCTGCGGCGTCAGGACGCCGTAATTCACGTCCTCGTATAAATCCTGTGAACGGGCACAGTTGGTTTATCTTAGTTTCTTACGTATAACAGAGAAATTAAGTACGTAAACGACGTACCTCCACGCCGTATCCTCCCGGATACTGCAGTCCCAGCTCCTTCAGTGTAACCGACACGTCGGAAGGCGTACCGTCCGTTCTCCTATTCACGAACGCTATGGCGTAAGAGAAGTAATTCTGATAGACGGGAGTTATCGGCCTCGCCCAGATCTCGATACCCTTATGCTGAAAGAGCAAAAAAGCAAAGCTTACTTTCACATTCCGGGGCTTGAGAAATTTCGATTTCAACGGGGTATTCTAGTTTAAAGCGCGCTTTTTTACAGAATTTTTGGTATCTTTTTTTTATCGAGCGTCTACACAATTGCTTTCGTCAAACTTTGCTTCATATATTTATCCAGGTTTCAATAATGTTTAAATTTTTGAAGTTGGACTATCGATTTTTCATGTTTCTCGCACCTTTCGCGGAGTGAAAAACTGAGAATGAAACGTAATTATGAATTAATTTTTGTACGGACGATAAAGTCACGCGAGGTGCATGAAAAATCTGGAATCGATCCGCCAAGTGACAACCATTTGGAAAACATGGTTTTGAGAAAAACGCGTTTAAAGTTTCCCATATCGCGACGCGCGTCGCCGCATCGTTCAAGCAGCTACAACTTTTTTAACTTCAAGAGCTCAGATACAAGACTTTGCACATATATTTTTGAAAGAATATCCGTTAAGAAAATGTAAAAAAAATCGATTTTTAAAGCAGAATACCCCGTTAACACACGCTGGATTCACTGACTTTGTAGATGCGCCGACCCTGTATACCTAGCGGGTCCTGATCCACGGCGATGATTTTCCTATTCTGTAAAATGGCTTTGTACTCCGGTCGGATCGTTCTGAGATCGACGGACATCAACAGCGGCGCCGCTAAAATAGCCCACAACGCCATTTGCGTTTTGCTCTGCTCGTAACTCAGCCCGAAGTTGCCGATGATCAGCATATCGGGATCGTTCCAGTGGCCCGGGCCAGCGTTCGGCACAATCGAGTCCTGATTGTTCCCGTAATAATCTATGATCGTTTCTAAGCTACTCCACGAGTCCTGAATGTCGTCGTAGTTCCTCCAAAGGTTACAGTTCTCCGTTATGGCGGTGTAGTTCGGCTGAAATTCGACGTCGGTGAATTATACGGCGAGCATTGACCTTCGAAAGTCCCGGCCGGGAATATTTATCGCCGGCTGATAATGCGCAGTAAACTTGATACAGTTTTAAAGCGGACACCAACCTGCATTCCGGCATAAATCTGATAAACTGGCCAGCTACACGAGTATACCATAGGTCGACCAGTCTGGTTCAGGTGGAATCCAAACTCGGGATACCCTAAAGTATATTGAGAACGGTCAGTGTACAGGTTTTCCAGGTGGCGTTCAGGTTTAAGCGAAGCCTGCGATTGATGTACCTCTGTCCATTTCAGAAGGATGCGAATAACATCCGTCCAGCTTCACGTAGTCGACGTCCCAGGACGAGAAAGTCAGAGCGTCGGTTTCTAAGTACCCCAATATTCCAGGGTAGCCGGCGCACGTGTAGTTACCAAAGTCTTCGTAGATACCGAACTTAAGGCCTTTGGAATGGATCTGTGTGACGGAGGAGTAGAGATGAGGGTGGAATTTATCAGAAGCGCTTGGAGAATTTTATCGAGACGTACATAGTTTGCGAGACTTTTCATGCCATATGGGAACCTTTGTCTGTCCGGCACAAGTTGCCCGTTGACGCTTCTGTCTTTTTCCAACCAGCAGTCGTCGACGTTAATGTACTCGTAGCCAACTGCTGCGTACCCTTCTGCCACAACAATGTCTGCCATTGTGCGAAAGAGCCGATCGCTATAAAGCGTGAAAACAATATTCATGGACATCTGTCGAGACACGAGTGTCTCCTTAAATTTTGCTTACGATAAGGCGCATACATTTTACAGAAACTTCACGCGATGGAAGACAATACGGTAGTCTTTAGAGGTGTTTGGTTTTTAATATGAAACTATTACGAACAATTATATTTATCTTCTAGCTTTTGTTAGTAACGTGACCTTGAATCGACATTCCAATTTACATACAGCTATGACACGACTCTAAATATGGTTGTTAGGAATCATTCTTAAGGTGACGCATCTTTTATTGCACCGTATGCTAGCTAATCTTCGGATCGATCGATGCGTTATGAAACAGAACGATTATAATTTTTACTGTATCGGTATACATTTGCATATTTGTGAAATATGGCTGCATTATGAAAGCAATAGCTTTACTACTTGGCTTCGCCTGAAATTTAGATTCTGATTTTATATAGAAAATATACTTTTTTTAGTTTCTTTTTTGTGAAAATAGTCGTTTTCATCGGGATTCGCCAGGCATAAAAGCTGAGGCACATTTTGTGATCCAAGAGTTTACTGAATTAAAGTTTTTTGGTGGCAGATAAACATATAAATTTTGTGTTTTATATATTAAGATGAAATTTAGATTTTGATTTTATAAAAAAATATTCTTCTTTTTAATTTTTTTTTGTGAAAATACTCAGTAAAATGAGCTGAGGCACATTTCGAGATCCAAGAGTTTTTCGATTGAAAGTTTTCAGGTGGCAGACAAACATAAAAACTTTGTGTTTTATATATTAAGATGAAATTTAGATTTTGATTTTATAAAAAAATATTCTTCTTTTTAGTTTTTTTTTTTTTGTAAAAATACTCAGCAAAATGAGCTGAGGCACATTTCGAGATCCAAGAGTTTACCGATTGAAAGTTTTCAGGTGGCAGACAAACACACAAACATATAAATTTTGTGTTTTATATATTAAGATGAAATTCAAATTTTGATTTTATAAAAAAATATTCTTCTTTTTAATTTTTTTCGTGAAAATAGTCACATTCTGAGTGAAAATAAATGAGCTGAGGCACATTTCAGGATCCAAGAGTTTACCACTTGAAAGTTTCTTAATGACAAACAAACATAAATTTTCTGCTTTAAATATTAAGATAATTCTCCTTAATTACTTCTCACAACTCAAAATCGTACATATCATAAATTCCCAGTAAACTTAGTGCCCCAATAACGATAAACAAATCTATCACACCTCACCCACTAATTAAATTTCAAATTTCCACTAAAAAAATATTAAAACTTCTACGAAACTCCCACTTCTCACCAATAAAGACCAATTAGCACCCATTTCTTTACCAAAAACCATATTACCATATTTTACAACTCATTTATGATCTCCCAAACTACTCTCCCTTTCCACGTCCAAAAGTTCCCCTGGAATTTACCGCTCCTAACGCATGAATCTCCAATATAGGTCGCTTTTTGTAATGAAATCGCATTCTGCATTCTTTGATATAAATCAGCAAGTGGAGCCGCCACTATACTCCTTAGATTCACAGATATATAACCGAAATGCTAATGAGGTTTCACTTTATCCATACATCACGCTACACGATCGAAAGCACATTTAAAATCTCAACGCCCGGCCGAGCTCCAAATCCAAAGTGGTCCGACGAAACCTATTTAACTCGCCGAAGACAGGAGACTGAAAGAAAGCACGAAGTAGACTCGACGAGTGCTAACTCTCACCTAATGCAGTTGTCGGGATCGTTCTTGCAGTCCGTGTTGCACCTGAACCTTTCCCAAGCCAGCCATCCCATCGGCGGCGTTTTCACCAGGCCGTTCTCGAGGGCCAATGTCAAATCCGCCACTGACACAAGCAAACACCATATCCATACCGTCTGCGACATTCTGCAAAAACGCACACGTCTGTTTTATGCCGACCCCTTTCACTGTGCACCGCTGCTGAGCCCCGATTGCGTTTTAAGTTCTACGACTCCGGTAGCATAATTCTGCGGGGTGTAGAGTTTATCTAGAGGACAGCGCGACACTGAGCTGGGCAGGGGATCTGGCCGTTAGGAGCTAAGGAAAATCGCCATCCTGCGCGGCTCTTAGCAGACTGATCTGATATAAGACCTCCAAGCCCCGAGAGTACTTTCACCCAATGCCCCATTTCATTTTTACACACAATCGCTGGCCGGCCGCGGTGGTGTGGGCAATGGATTTCCTTTCGTACACAGACAGAGCGAGCGTGCTCCGCGCACAGACGCGCCCGATCGTCGCGTTGGTAACTATTACGGTACAATTACGCCTACGAAAGACAATCGTGAGTATTTCAGACGCGAGTATCGCTACCTGGAACGATCGGGGTTTTGTCTCGCGTTGTTTTATTAGCACTTTTGTCGCCCGGACTTGGAAATATATACCTGTTGGGTTCGAAAGGTGTTTTTGCGGTTCGCACGCGTTGCTCGTACCACGTACGCGATTTTTAACTGCAAAGCATGTTGAGTATCTTGTTGCGGAGGCTATCGAAAGAGAAGATCGCCGCGTGACACGCGATTAAACGAATGCGACGGTCGCTGCATGAATTTTTCGCCGCGTTTTACGACGCTCGATATTTCATCTCCGAGCGATCGGCCGGCTGGAAGTGTTTATATACGAGGCGCGTACGGGACGATAAACTTGACATTTCGAAGGGGGCTACTGGTCGATTCAGAAGCGCGGCTCGAGAGGACAAAGGAGCGTTTGTGAGAAGAAAGCTACGTTACAAAGAACTGTTGTAGTACAGTAAACTGAATATGAATGAAACTTTCTTTTGTTCCCTTTCATGGTTCCGTTAACTAGGTAAACCGACGAGCGCGGCTTTGAAATGCGCTGTACAACGAGCCACGCGTCACGTGGAGTTTAATAACAGAATGAATACAGCGGGGCGTCGATTTGAGAATCGTTGTTCGATGTTAGAAGCGTGGTTCGACGACGGAGAAACTATTTCGGTCTGGTGGGTGATAACTATTAAATGTTATTCCAGGTGCGACGAGTTTTTTTTCCGCGGGGAGTCAGCTCGTTAAATATTTACCTTAATGATATCAATCAGTCGAGAAAAATAGCCGCTGTTTCGCGGGTGCGAGCTCGATCGCCGATCGCCACCGGTTTAGCGATCCCATTACTTTCCATACTTTCATTTCGATTACCTAATCGAAAAGGAAAAATCGATCGCGGCTGGGTATAGGTTCCTTTATCGACCGACGATACCGTAACGGTTTTCGCCTCGGAGATAGCACGCGAATTGGAGTTCGATAAGCGAGAACACTTTTGCGAATGGAATGTAAATTTATGTGCGAGGAAAGTGTAGTGAGCCCCGCGTCTCGGACGAGTCGTGATTAACTTTCTTTGCCCCAAAGAATCATTTCTTTTGTTTCGTGTATATCGTGGGAAGGCTAACACATGCTAAGTAATTCTGACTGCCTTTTCGATCGATCTGAATACGGCCGATCCGTGACGCTGACGATGTTTTATGGATGGGGATCGAATGAATCGAATCGGATACAGCGTTCTGAATGCTTTCGACGACTTATTCGAGGGGACTCGCGATATTCTATGCCACGGTTTGGTTGTCGGGGCATTTTTTACCTGACTGTTTGGAATAATGATCGGCCACCTCGCGACGTGGAAAACGAGACTGCGTCATACGCGAATGCACCTTCGCTTTATATAAATAACGAGGGGCTTGTATGTCCCTCGTCTGAAATCTCTGCAGATGTTTAGATAGGGCCCCTTATCGGTCGAATTCGTACCTTTCCGCCGCTGTGATTCCTTCTGATACTGCGCGAACGGAGATCGCACGAATTATAAACACTATCTATCGGGGAGGTGTAATCGATCAACTTCTCCGCGTTTATTATCGCATTTCTGTAATTTAATTACTGTGCATAATAAGGAACATACTTGTAATTCATGGTCGAGTGGATTATTTAATACCTTGTTTGTTAATTTTTAAGGCTTAGTGAGTGGATCATTTTTTCAAACTTGATATTTCGCCGAAAGGTTATTAGATATTGCGTTTTATATTAGAAGATGGGCCCTAGGGGGCCTTCTGGGCAGGGGCCCACTTTTTCGGGAAAATGAAGCGGTAGTTTTTTAAAAACGGGCCAAATGTAGTAGTACGAAAATTATGTTTGAATCTTATAGGTACTTAATCAAATTTTTTTTGGTCGTGGGGCCTTGCGGGGCCTTCTGCGCAGGGGCCTAGGCGGTAACGGCTCATCAGCCGCCCTGTTTTGAAATAAATTACAGATAAACAGAGGTAATGCTTCTATTTATACCTAATGAAACACCTGTTTGTATATATTGTTTAAAGTTTATATGCTCGAGGCAAATGGATGATGGACGATCGGTTCTAATATCGTACAATGGCTCGTAGATAACGAATTTTTATGTTATCTATCTATCTGCAGATAACAATAATATTTGAATTTCGTTCGTTTCCCTCCCATTGCAAACAAGTTACTTCCGTTTCAACGAGTTCTACGATTCAGGTATAACAATTCTTCTTATTTTCCAGGAGTATAATTATATCGCGTTATATAATTTGTCTTTTTTTAAATCGCCTGACATCGCGACGAAATGTTTCGTGATCGATCGTTCCTCTGGATGCAGATAACTTTTCGTGGAACTCAGTTCGCGTTTTATTTATGTAACCCAGCATAATTAATCTTCTAAATATCTTACAACTCACCTATTTTAAAAATATCGCAGTACTTAATTCAACTTTTAAAAATTGAATTAAACACGCGAAATATTCCGCCACTAACACGCGATTGAAAAAAATGCCAAAATCCACCCAACATTTCCAATAAATTTCTATGCAGTCGAAATTTTGACAACGGATTGATATATTCAGTAGAAGTTCAGGTAACATTAAAAAAATATATAAAAAAATAGGTTAAACGATTTTATTAAATTTGATAAAAGATGCACTAAAATCTAAAAAATAATTTTAATGCATTTGTGATCAAATTAAATAATTTTTTTATATTATTTACTTTTTAGTGTTTGCGTTTTGCAACTAAAGAAAATTTAAAAACATGCAAAATATTTCGTCAATAACACGCGATTGAAAATGCACTCAAAATTTCCAATAAATTTCTATGTAGTTTAAATTTTGACAACGGATTGCTATAGTCAGCAAAAGTTGAGGTAACATTTAAAAAAAAATTAAGTTAAACGATTTTATTTAATTTGATCAAAAATGCACTAAAATCTAAAAAATAATCTAAATAATTATTATTTACTAATTTCAATTCGAATGGATCTGTGGTTATGTGTTAAAATTGTAGGGGATGCAATTTTTTTTTTTTTTCAAATTTTGTATTTTCATCACGAAAGTTTCAAGTCTATTGGATTGGTGGAAATTGCATAACCCATCCGCCGCGTATTTACATTTTCAGCCGATTCTTGCAAAGTGTCAATTTTACATCAACAAAAAAGTTTTTAGTTTTCAACTTTTTTTGAATTTTAGATGTTTATCACAGTACAAGAGAATAAATTTTTTTACTGTGTGGACTATAGTCGAAATCCGCATCGAGCGGGAATATAGCAGCGTTCGACTATAATCGAAAAACGCAGCGAAGGGTATCTTTCATTCTTTAATAAAACTGAATGATAAGATTCAAATCAACCTCTCGGAGGTTCGAAGCTAAATAAAATCCTTTAAAAATACCCTCCTTTGCGAACACTTCAATACACAAGAATTTCTGGATCATGCACCTCGGATTATTGATTTTTCTCCATCGATCGAAACTTCGTGCGTCCGCGGCCCTCCCCCCCCTCCCTGGGACGCCGCCAGGGATGGTCGAGGGTGGCGCCACGTGACGTCGCACCACCGAATCAGTCGTGCTCCGTCTCGCTCGCGTCGCGCGTCTCGCCCGTTAACCTCTCCCTCGTTCAGTCTGGAACCCCCAACAATCCCCAACAATCCCGCAAGCCAGCGTCGAGCGCGGGGCCGACGGAGGTACAGTCGGTTTCACGGTTTCCCCTGGCGAAGGGAGCGCGTGCACCACCCGCGGCCCACGCAGGTACCTTCCGGTGTCGCGCGCGCGACCACCGACGATCCACCTTCCACGGGGCTCGCCTGCCATCGGGACGCCATGTGAACAAACCGCCCGCGGCTCCCGTCCCCCGGTACGTGTTATGGCGTGCAAGTGGCGGCCGAGCATCGCAACGGCGACGTCGTTCTCCACCGCCGGGATATACCGCCGCATCGACCCCCAGCGTTGACTCGCCTCCGTGGGAACATGAAGATACCGCCCCTGTCATGACCCACGTAAGTCGGCTATATCTCCGCTCTATCCATTCACCGAGAGCAAAGTCGGCCCAGATTTCAGCCTCGTCCGCTGGACGAATTGTTGCGCGCCGCGCCATAGAGTAACCGTCTCCTGCCAATAGACACGGTCGGTTGAAGGACTTTCGTGTTGATGTTTATGACGCGGCTGGTCCGCGGGGACGGGTCGCGGCGGGGTGCATCTGCAATCTGCTGGTGCATCAGCATCTCGAAATCCTCCCGGCAGATGAGTTAACTGCGGGTGCGTTGCGTTTCTACGCGGACTTCTATCGAGTTCGAGCACGTGTGGCTTAGGAAGGGGCTGGTGTTTATTGGGACGGTGGATTTTGGTGCCATTGACGTGCAAGGAGCTGAGGCAGATCGCATGAATGGGTAATGGCGGCAGGCCGAGACAATAATTTTAGATAGTGGCACGCATATAGCGCTGCGATCGTTCCCATTGATCTGTGTGATGTCCGAGTTCCACATTTCTCGCCGATTCTTTTCAACTCCGGGGACGCTTCTAACGCAGTGTCGAATGTATGTAGTTGTATTCCGGGGGAACGAAGATCTTTTATTATCTCGTGTGGTGGTGGCATTTCACCAACAAAGTTACATTGCACATGGCGTTAATAACAGTTCGGGCAAGTTGGCCGCGGTTAGTTCCAGGCGTAAACTGCCACCTTGAATTACTTTTTATTACGACGCTCGGAGTGACGTGTACATTACGAGTATGACGTATGTCTTTACCTTGCGCACGTAGTTTTCTGTGTACTACGTGAGTTGTTTGAACTATTATTCGCCATCTGATGGAATAAAAGCCACCCTTCGGGGATGAATGCTATGAAATACAGGATTATTTAAGGGATTAGAGAGAAATAACGTGTACAGTCGCGGTTAATGAAGAATTCAGTTTGACAGTGGTAACTTAAAATCGAAGACTGAATAGTATAGATTTTCTGTCTCGTATTTACTTCGGTACTGAGTGATGCAATTTGGTCTCACTGTTATGGATAGCCATTTGGATTAAAATGGGAGATTTCTAAAGGTTGTGCGATATTGCCAGCGGAGAGTGTTCGCGGAATGATAAAAAAAGGACATTATGCGCGATGACGTTCTTCATTCGTAGCCCGTTTTGGCTCACTATTTACCATATTTTATCTAGGGCGGCGCGGGTAAATCGATACGCGCTACTTTCATTCATGGCTGCCTCCCCTCACGGTTGGCACGTTGCCTCCGCGTACCACCACTCTCGGAGCAACCCCCTCTCCCCCTACCACTACTATGTTTCACCCATTAGTAGCATGGGCTATCTCCGACGCAGTGATTCTCAAATTCCCTTCCCCTACGCCGTATCACACCCCCGCGCGGTGACGTCATTACCGGGGCTGGAAGCGCTTCGAGCATTATTTCCATTTCGAAGTATGTACGACCAACGAACCACCCGATGCACGGTGATGCTATTTACTTTCCAATTTATTTAATCGCGATGGACTTTTTAATACTTAGCGCGAGCATACTATGGAGTTAACATTAATCTCTTTTTTTTTTTCTGTAAAGAGTAAATGAGAGCCTTTTTATTCCACATTTTGCTGTCGTTTTCAACGAAATTTCAAATTTCCAATTCATTAAGCAATTAGGTACTCGTTTAGAACAAAAGTGTTGCGTAGAATAAATTTTTGAATAACTGCATTGAATGCGTTTTACGCTCGCCAGTGGTTCTCAATGCAGGCCCGCATCATGCTTCGTTGTAACGGATACAGTATCATGTTTACGGAAGTCATTTAACCCGCTTTAAGTACTTAATTGCATTGTTAATTGGTCGCACGGTTCACACGGAAGAATATTGAGGAGCGGCTTTGTGCAGCGCGTTCTCACCAGACTTAAAACACGATTATCTCGAAAGAGAATCCTCGCGCGAGGAAAATGTATTCCACGTTTTTCACTCGTTTTTCCACGTGGAATCGTTTCATATGCCACTCTACTATAAACTATACCCTGTTCCTGATTACTTCTACAATTTAACCAAAAATTTGAGAACAACGCTGCTCGGTTTCAATTAAATTAAAATTGAAGCTATTAAAACTTTTAATTTCGAGGGCTATCAAAATCAGTGTCAATGGGGGAGGCAAGTTTTATTCCTTTTCATTATTCTTGCCCGTTTCAATTCCCAAGAGGATTTCATGAATACAAGAACAGCTTCGACGTTTATCCTCGACGTTTAAATATCCGATTTAATCTGATTTCCAAGGGGGTTGGGAGATCATGCCAACGGCATTGTAAAATCCTCTTATTTGCCAGTATAAAGGCTGAACTGGGAGGCTGCTTGAAAGCTGGCGCTATTGAATAAGCTACCTGTTACGTGTATTATCGCAGCGGGAGGCAGATGTGTATTAGAAGAAAAAGGAAATCGAGGGAGGGAGGGCTGAAAGGGTGGTTCCTTTTCGCTGTGAGGCATCAGACACTGAGGGCCTTGTTAACCCAGTATGCAAATAGAATCTGCAAATGTGATCTGTAATCTCCAGCTCCATCTGCCCCTTTGATTCCACGAATACTCTTCGACCGTTGTTACCAGAGGCTTTTAACTTTAACACAGGCTTCCCTGCCTCGGCGCAACCCTGTTCCCGAAATTTTAAATCCCGTTGAGTGTGCTCGAAATAAAGAGTTCTCGAGAACATTACAGACCTCGAGTGATTAAATTTATTTGAAAATTATATCGATAACAATATCGAGGCCCCACCCCTCGCTTTCTATCTTGAATTTTTAACTCCTCTGCATAATAAAAAATGTCAAGTAGCAGAACGTATTTTATATCGATTGCGCGTGAAATTTAATTAGTATGGTATAGGTTGTGTTAAGTGGTGGATGGAATTTAATTAACCTGGTAACTTATTGCGCATTAATTGCACATAAAATTTAATATGGTTTACTAGGTGTTCCGTAGCGATTACGCGTGAAATTTAATTTGCGTAGCACATTCTGCATCGCTTGCTCGTGAAATTTAATTACTCTGAAAATGTGGAAATTTCGGGCGATTACGGTGCATCGGAAATTGAGTTGAGAGTCACAGCGTTGCCCAGTTGGCACGCTGGCGTACTACTACCAGGATAGCGAACGCCACCACCTTCGGGACCATTGTCGTCGGCGCATGGTCACGAGCAGCCACCAGAACCACCCCCGCGAATCATTACCCTCGCTACCGCTGACGCCACTCTCAGTGATGGGGCTGATACTCTCTCGGTATCGATACGCCACCTGGAGAACGTTCATTCCATTCGAAAGTTCGTTTAAACCCAGGGAACTACCATCCCCCATCCACGCCCAGGGTCTTGCAGTGTCAAGGAAACGTTTACCTCTCAGCCTTGATTTCTTAAGAACCTTCGCAAGGTCACTTCGTTTTTCATCGGTAATAGTTACAATAAATTGAGTAGCTCGACGAATTTTGGGTTCAATTCTTTCAAGTTTAGTTCAATTATTTCAAGTTCAGGTTCAATTCTTTCAAGTAAATTCAATTCTTTCAAGTAAATTCAATTCCTGCAAGTTTAGGTTCAATTCTTTCAACTTTGGCTTCAATTTCTTCAAGTTTAGCTGCAGCCGTTTCAAGTTTATTTCAATTATTTCAAGTAAGTTCAATTATTTCAAGTAAGTTCAATTATTTTAAGTTTATTTCAATTATTTCAAGTAAGTTCAATTATTTCAAGTAAGTTCAATTATTTCAAGTAAGTTCAATTCGTTCAAGTTCACGAGTTAAAGCACAAAATCGGAAAATAACCGGATTTTCAAGGGTCAATTTCACCCCCTTAGAGTGATTTTGGGCAGCAAAAAAAAAATTGCGTTGTAATCAGGAGGAAATTCCCTACATATCCACAAAGTTTCTGAATTTTTTGAATTTCCGGGTTCGGGATCTTCCCTTGTCGGTGCCACAATTGCGAAAACAATGCAGCAATAAACAATACTACCCGCACGAACCGCGCCCTATAATTAATCAATTACTTACGTGATAGTAAGTGAATATAGTAGGAACGGTGGTGTCGAAGCCACTTTCATTGACTGGTCGAGTGCCGTGGGTGTCGAACGGGGGTTCCTAGCCATCGCTAGCCACCGCCGCCGCCACGGTGTACACCATATCGCGTCGCAGCGATCTCCCCACCCCGGCGTCCCGTCGTCACACGTCACCGCTGACGCCCCTTCACACCCCCACAGCTGAGTATTTCAATCGTCCGTGGCCACCCCTCCCTCCCACCTCCGCCTCCACCGCCCTCGTCCTGACCCTTCTTCATCCCTGCTTCCTCGTCGTCCGATTACCACCGTTCCCAACCCTCCCCCGCATCCTCCGCCCGCCCCCGCGAAACCGTTCCCCAACACGTTTCGCCAGCGTTCCCTCTTCCTATTTTTAGAATATTCCGCGCGGAATAAACGGCCCCGTAACCCACCCCCGCCCCTCGTCGATACACCTTGTCCAACCGGGGGCGGGGGGAGGGGGAGGGGGTGGAGGACCGTGCCCGTACCTCCCGCGCGATAAGGAATTCAAGCGTGCTAAGAATAGTTCGCCGCGGAATGTGCGAACGGTCGCCTCGGACTTTGATTTCCATACGATATCGAGCTGCATCCTGGGGGCCATTTTTTTTAACGCTTTAGGGGTGGCTGAAAGGAGGAAAGGAGCTGTTCTTATAATTTCACCGGGAGCTTGTGGGCTCCTGATGGAGGGTTGAGGGAATCAGTGGTATACGTACTGAAATGTGTATAGCATGAGAAATTAGATTCACTTTTAGACGTCTTTTGAATTTCGAAGATTTTTGAGGATCTTGGAAGTTGCGGTGATAATAATTTGGCATATGAATGAATAATAAGTTTGCAATGGGGTAGTTGAAAGTACGCATTGAGTAGTAAAATACTTACAGGGAACTACTTAGTTTTACTACTCGGCTTCACCCGGAATTTAAATTCTGATTTTATAAAAAAAAAGTTTTTTGTGAAAATACATTCATCTGGATTTGCTGGGCATAAAGAGCTGAGGTAGGCATTTCGTGACCTCCGAGTTTACCGTTTGAAAGTTTTTAGGGGACAGACTAGCACACAAACTGCTGTATCGTATAAGATTTAGGAACTCGTTTAAACTTCACAAGGCTCACTAAAACTCAACGTTCTTGATATCTCCCCTCCCCTCAGTTGCCGCCTGGGCCCCGCCAGAAGGACCCTCAAGGCCCCGCCCCGAAAGGACCCTTAGGCCCCGCCCAGAAGTACCCTTAGGCCCCGCCCAGAAGTACCCTTAGGCCCCGCCCAGAAGTACCCTTAGGCCCCGCCCAGAAGTACCCTTAGGCCCCGCCCAGAAGTACCCTTAGGCCCCGCCCAGAAGTACCCTTAGGCCCCGCCCAGAAGTACCCTTAGGCCCCGCCCAGAAGGACCCTCAGGGCCCATCTTCCAAAAAAAATTATGATTTTATCCAACCACTATATTTCTTTGTTTCCCATAATTTTCATACCACACATGCGTAAATTTATTTATAATTTTGTTATGTATACACGGCGTGCCTTTTTCCTTAAATTCGCCACTGATCTCTATGATAGTCGAAGGAATTCCAAATTTACCAGCGAGCAAATTGAACCCCAGCAGAAATTATTGTGCTGATATATCGTGATCGTTGTACGAGTATAAATTGTACATGGCACTGTTCCTCTGTTGTGAACGATTAAAGTTATCTCGAACGGCAGTTGGTATCTAGAAAGGCCAGCAACTGGTTGGAACGCGCTGCTATTGTGGCCTGGCTTCGATTAGAAAGGATATAAGGGATTTTTATTTCGTTCGAATTCACGTGGAATCGATGGAGATCGGACTGCGACTACGGGATACCGAGTTTCACGGTATATCCAGTTGCACGCTTCCGTATTTCGATACTTTCTATTACATTATTCCGTTTCCGTGGTTTCCATCGCGACGAACGGAATGAAACGATCGACGGCTCCGCGATTTCCTCCCAATCACGGATTAACGTCAACCGCCGTGGGTAACGAGCAGCTTGAACGAGGAAATTACACGAAACAATCGTGGCGATTGCGGTGCTTCGACGGCCATTATTGATAAACTTGCGATTCCTAAGAACAGGACATTCCTGTGGAACCCCAAATTAAGATTAGAAACTTTGCAGTGATTGCCTACTGTACTTCCGCTCGAAAATTATTCCTAAAAAGTAATAACAATCATTCTGTGAAAACGTGTGGGTGCAAGTTTAGTAATAAATCTGACACGTAGGAATAATAAAATAACTTTAAATAAAATTTATGGGAGTTAGGAGAAGGAATTAGGAAATACAGTATTTCATAATTTTTCGGTTTTAGTCATCCAATAGTAATGCTTCGATACTAGATCACTCTCAAATCTCGAAACTAGTCACACCTATTCTCACACCTTCTGCCCTGACGTAGAGTTACTCAGAGCTTCTCCTACCTCTTCGTCTCTCATTTGCACCTAATCCAATTCAATGCTTCGATACTAGATCACTCGCAAACCTCGAAACTAGTCACACCTATTCTCACACCCTTTACCCTAAAGTGGAGAAGTTGCTCGGCAACTGCTCCTATCCTTTCATATTTCCTTTGCATCTAATCCAATATCAATGCTTCGAAACTAGATCACTCGCAAACCTCGAATCTAGTCACCCCTATTCCCATACTCTCTACCCTAAAGTGGAAATGTTCAGAGCTTCTCTCATCTTTTCATATTTCATTTGCACCTAATTCAGTTCTATGCTTCGATACTAGATCACTCGCAAACCTCGAATCTAGTCACCCCTATTCCCATACTCTCTAGCCTAAAGTGAAGAAGTTGCTCAGAACTTCTCCTACCTTTTCACCATTTATTTACACCTAATCCAATATCAATGCTTCGATACTAGATCACTCCCAAACCTCGAATCTAGTCACCCTTATCCCCACACCCTCTACCCTGGCGTAGAGTTACTGAGACCTCCCTCCACCTTCTACTTGTGCATGCTCCCAGGAGACTACTGCTCGCTAAACCCACACCGGTATTTTAACACTATTCCTACCACGAACCGGTCAAAAAGACCGTTTTTAAAATGTCAATAAGAATTTCCTATATACAACGTAATTGAATCGCCTTTAAACTTCACGACTTTTCCTCAAATATACGTATAATACATTTTTGAATATTCACTTCTTGTTTTATTGTTTATTTTCTGAGAAAAATTTGTAGTCTGTCTTACTTTATGCGACCAGTCAAATGACGTGAAATGTGTCGGTAGGAATAGTGTAAAAACCTGAGATTCCCAAAAATCGGTATTCCCCTATTCCCCTGATTTTTTCATTGAAATTGTAAATTTTATTTACTTAAAATGTATGCATATATACCACCAACATGTTCGGCAAAGTATTAAAATTTTTACGTGACCACTATAGTGGCCAGCCCGGCCCTCTAAAGGTTAAAAGCTCGATTCTCGCTGGAGCACGAAAAGCCGATGCTCTTTGACGGGACGTTAACTCGCCACGGTACATCGACGAAACGAAACCGCTTGTCTCGACCCATCAAACGCACGAATCGCGGATCACACACGTATCCACGGTGTGCAGCGTGTCCACGATACCGCGGACGGAGAAAGTGGTCTCTGTTTGCCATGGAGGTAATTAGAAGGGGGTTGATTCTAATCCATCGCTCGTTAACCAGGCGATTCGCGTTTCATTCGTCGCTATCCGCGGTAATCGCCAGTGATACGCGTGCAAAAGCGTTTGAATGAATCGTTGAACAAGCATTTTCAATATTCGATCACCATCACCCTTTTCTTTTTAATTGAATATGATAATTTATTATTCATTTTGAATATTAAGTTCTTTAAAGGTTTTTTTTTTTTTAAATGTAATAGTATCCCACTATTTATAAAGCTCCATTTGTTGGACCGAAATTTTAAACGAAATTACTGTAGAGCGTCACTCCTTTATATGAACGCTTACAAAAAATTAAACTGAATTTTTAAAAAAAATTACTTAATATTTAAATATATCGTTGACTTAGTAAAACTGACCTAGTCCACTTTTTTTTTAAGAATGAGATTTTGGGGTCCAGCAAATGCCAAGAGCATTATCTTGTAGTAAACACGAGAATCTCATTTTTGAAAAAAGTGGATATATTTAATTCTGAATTAAATTACTATTAATTATTTATTAAATTTATTAGTTTCGTGACACTGGCCAGTTCGAAGCCACTTATCCAAACACGAACTCCGGCTATTTGGAGGAAAAATCGTAGACAGTGGGGGAAATTAGGGGACTTTTATTATACGAAAAAAGAATCATCCCAACTGTTTTGTTCCTCAATGGTTTTACTGTACCTGCCTCAAATCCCACTGTGCCACTAACGAGTTAAACAGCGACCGCCAAGCGTCTCGTGGCCAAAGGAAGCGAATCTGAAGAGCATTGCAAACCACTTTTTCGAACTTTCGGAACGGATCGTCTGGACAGTCTTTCCAGGAAACCTCACGGATGTCCTTCATCCTCGTGTTTTTCACGGTTGTCCATTCGAGGTTTATTAATAGAAAAAGTATTTACCTTGAGTTCTGTTTTGCCATCGACGTGCCGCCGACTGTTTTCACCGTTTTGAATTTGAAAACAGCGTCTGCGAAACAAAGCAATGATAATAGAGAACACAATGTCGAGCCTGTTTTTGAAGTCGCCGAGCTCTGCAAAGTGTTTAAAATCCTCAGCACACAATTTCTGCGGCCGTTTTTTTAATCTTTCAATATTTTAAAATATTGCAAACGATATTTCCTTCCTCCAGAGTTGGGCATTAACTAAATAAAAAATTATTTAAGTAATGGATCAAATAGAAGTTACTTTAACTTTAGATTATTAGACGGATGAAGTTAATTTTTTTATTCGGCACATGACGAACAATTTTTTTACCCTTTTATTCGTTATTCGAAATTTTAATTTAAATATAAATTTCCCCATCTCTGCCTCCCGTCTTGCCAAATTTTATTAAATTTTTGCAGAACGAAGTTGGTTTGTATTTGAATGTTACATAATCGTGGGATTTATATAGGAACTTGGCGAAATTTGTTTTTGATATTTTTGATGGTGGACGTTGAGCAATTGTTGCCTAAGATTTTTACGATCATTACTGAGAAATGAAATGGAAACCTTTCTAGCTAGCTGGTTCGCTTCTGATGCAAATTAATTGAAGGGAACGCGTATGAAATTTCTATTGGAGGGAACCTGTTTCTTGAAATACGTTACAGGAATATTTTAAGTCGGATGTTAACGTATTTTGTTGTTTATTGGGAGTCGTTGGAAATGCCGAAGAGAGAGAAGCGAGGAATTGGAGTGTTGGATTAGGATTCGAAGTTGGATCTTTCTAGATCTCCAAGTTTGTTTCTATGTATTTTGGAAACTGAATCTTCCTTTGGCTAAACAATTTTACTCTGTTAACTTGCATTATCAAATTTCTTTTGTTTTCCACTCTAAAAAAAAAGGAAGAATTGAAGAAGGTCTCAAGAAATATTCACTCATATCAGAAGAAAGAAGTCGGAGGATGGCTTAGTACACAAATATTTTATTCTCACTTTTTGTGAAATTTGAGTTTTTATACGCAACAAATAGTTCTTGACTGTTTCTTTATGCCAGTAATTCTGGGGGGTATATTTTTTAAATATTATGAAGTTAGAATTATATTCTAATATGCCTATTTTTTGTGTTTTTTTTTACCTGACATGGGGGGGGGGGGGTATTTGAATATTATAAAAGTTGATCGCGACTCAAAAAGGTTGGGAAACACTGCTTTATGCTGTATATTAAAAATCACATTTGCATCTACTTCATACATTTGTAAAAAATAATATTTGTCTTCATTCCATTTAAATCAGTCTTTCTCGAAAACTCTAAAAGTGGACATACAATATTTGTCCACTAAGCCATCGATATTATCATCAAACAACACTACATCAAAACCTAAGCCTTCATTCTTCCAAGTGATCTACCTAACCCAGATCTAGCCCAAGCATCGCCTTCTTCCTTCCACAGTCTAACGCTTAAAAATAGCGACCACTCATAAAGTGAAAGAAAAAATATGTCAGACAATCTCCGTCATCATCCACGCCCAACCGCAAACGAATACGTGAGCGAACCAACTCCAAGGATAAATAATCAGAGCTCATCAATTCTGCTCTTTTGGATCGTCTACGACTCGGTCACTATCCTCCTCCCCCGAAGGAATGTGGGACAAGATCAATTCAAAATTGAGAACCTTGAAGCGAGAGGGGTAAATTAGAAAAAACTGTTTATAAAATTATCGCTCTGACATTATAAAGAGAACACTGATTGGAAAATATATATTTTCACAAAATAAGTAGTGGGTATTGAGTATGATAAGTTTTCATTTCTATTTTTGGTGAAAAAATATTCTATAATAAATATATTAATATTAAGATTATAGAATTTTTTTAATATTAATTTTATTAAGTAATATAATAGTAGTTATTGAGTTGATAAATTATTATTTCTATTTCTGGTGAAACATATTCTATAATAAAAATATTTATATTCTATTATTAAAAATTAAAGTCTTAAAATATTAAATTATTAAATTATTAAAATATTAAAATATCAAAATATTAAAATATCAAAAAATTAAAATATCAAAATATTAATATTATAGACTATTTTTTAACATGAATTATATTAATTAATTAACATTGATATCTTTATTTATTTGGAATAAATCGCTCATTTGTTATCGGATTTTTAAAATTCAAAAACTGTAAAAATTGTAGTTGCATCGATCTTGCTGCAAGGTCCTCAATCGAAGACGTCTTCCTTCTGCAACTAACACCAACGTTGAAGAACTACATCTTGCGACAAGGAGGAAGATCCATAATTGAAAAGGGATATTGCGATCTGGATGGCTCGGCGAGCAATTTTAATCGTCAGCTGGGTTACATCCACGTTCGTCGTAAATTACTATCCGTCTGTTTTTCTATTCGGGTTTCTAGAACAGCAATCTGACTCGCGGCGATCTGGATACCCGGTGCATCGGCGCTCGCGCGATCCGCGATTCACGTTCGCTGCATTTCGGTGCAATTATTCCGTCTCACGATACACTCGGTGGCCGTCGTTACGAGCGAAAGTCCATTCCAGGGCCCTGTGATTCTTTCTTTCTCGCGCGGTCGTCCTCCAGCGCTCTCATTCCTTTCGTCGTTTCCCTTTCCATTCGATCAAGTACCTTTGACGCGTTAGAGATCTTTTTCATCGTTGTATCTTTGGCGCACCGACGATCCTATTTGTACAGAATGCGGCTGAAAGGATGGCACAAAAAGGTAGATAGTGATTCCTTATGCAAAAATAAATGAGGAGTGTGGAATAGAATTTCTTCATCCGAGGCTTCAGTTTTAAAAAATCGTTAGGCATGCACCTGGTTAGAAAGAAGCAGAATTTTTCAGTAGATATGGAACGGGTTGTGACTATATGATAGTGCTTTTCATAGTCGAGCTGTAACGAATATTTTAATAATGTAAGTCTAATTATTCGACTATTCGAATACCGGAGAATTCGAATTTCAGATTCGAATACCGGAGAATTCGAATTTCAGATTCGAATACCGGAGAATTCGAATTTCAGATTCGAATACCGGAGAATTCGAATTTCACATTCGAATATTCGAATAATCAGAAGCAGGTATTCGAATGTTCGAATAATCAGAAGTAGGTATTCGAATGTTCGAATAATCAGAAGTAGGTATTTGAATGTTCGAATAATTAGGGGTATTCGAATATTCGAATAATCAGAAGTAGGTATTCGAATATTCGAATAATCAGAAGTAGGTATTCGAATATTCGAATAATCAGAAGTAGGTATTTGAATGTTCGGATAATCAGAAGTAGGTATTCGAATGTTCGAATAATTAGGGGTATTCGAATATTCGAATAATCAGAAGTAGGTATTCGAATATTCGAATAATCAGAAGTAGGTATTCGAATATTCGAATAATCAGAAGTAGGTATTCGAATATTCGAATAATCAGAAGTAGGTATTCGAATATTCGAATAATCAGAAGTAGGTATTCGAATATTCGAATAATCAGAAGTAGGTATTCGAATATTCGAATAATCAGAAGTAGGTATTCGAATATTCGAATAATCAGAAGTAGGTATTCGAATATTCGAATAATCAGAAGTAGGTATTCGAATATTCGAATAATCAGAAGTAGGTATTCGAATATTCGAATAATCAGAAGTAGGTATTCGAAGAATTTGGAATATTCGAATATTCGAATTTTCGGATTGTACAAAATAGGGATCTGAATGTGAAATATTTTTTCACACATTATCGTGAAATTCTTTTCATTGGAACATTCGAATATTCGAATACTCCTGATTATTCGAAATTATTTGAAGACTCCTGATTATTCGAAATTATTCGAATACTCCCGATTATTCGAAATTATTCGAATACTCCCGATTATTCGAAATTATTCGAATACTTGCTCCAGATTATTCGAAATTATTCGAATAGTTGCTCCAGATTATTCGAAATTATTCAAATAGGTGCTTCAGATTATTCGAAATTATTCGAATAGGTGCTCCAGATTATTCGAAATTATTCGAATTATTACATTAGAGCTTTATTACAGTTCTATTTCGTAGCGAACAACTTTTATTCGAAAAACTTTTCTCTACTTCTGCTACTGCAGTTCTTATTGCCCCACCCTGTATACCAGTTGTTACGTGTCAGAGCATTTTCCTCTATTATTTCCTACTTCTTCCCGGAACTCATCTTAATTCTTCAACTTCCTTCATACAATTTTGTGAACATATACACAAATCTTCCATTTTTAAATTTTATAAAGCAAGGACCTTAAAGATTAAAGTTCCTTTAAGTTCCTTAAAATTCTTCTTTTTTAAATGTGCTGTTCAGTTGGGAATCGAAACGCAAGTAGTTCGGTATGGACGGTTCAAGCGACTAACTTCGAAGAATCCAGCGTGCTCGCATCTCGCTGAACGGTGCGTACCGGTAATTAGCAGCGTCCCGTGAAACTAAAGAAATCGCAAGATTGTGGGTGAAAGTGGGCGCGATACTCCCGTGCAACTCTTGCGTTACATACAGGCGCTTCATCACCGAGGACAGGTCCGCTGCCAAAGGTTCCTTCGTTGCGCAATAATTTCGCCCCCCTGGGTCCGCCTCTTTCACTATCTCGATCACCTTCGGCCGCTCCATTCACGAAATTCAAGTCTGCTTTTTTTCGCTCGGCGATCGATTTTTACTATATCGAATCATAAATATGTATGTAACCTTGGACAATGCTGTTCAGAAGCTCGGAACATGCAAGCTTTCCCTTATACTACTAAGGAAGACAATTTGGGAGAAATTTTTTCCTGCAGGCTTGGGCCTCTTAAGGCCCGCCAGAGCTCATCTTTCCTGATTTCGCAAATTATTGCAAATTATTGAATAGAAAAATATTATGTAATATTAATATTTTAATAAATGATATTAATATTTTAATACTAATTTTAGAATATTAATATTTTATACTAATTTTAGAATATTAATATTTTAATACTAATTTTAGAATATTAATATTTTAATACTAATTTTCGAATATTAATATTGTAATACTAGTTTTAGAATATTAATATTTTAATACTAATTTTAGAATATTAATATTTTAATACTAATTTTAGAATATTAATATTTTAATACTAATTTTAGAATATTAATATTTTAATACTAATTTTAGAATATTAATACTTTAATAATAATTTTAAAATATTAATGTTTTAACATTTTCCATATTATTATTTTTTAAATACTATTTAGGAATTCCAAATCTCCAGAGGAACAACAAAGATAAATTGACTTAAAATTTGAAACACCCTGTACATCCTACCACCGAAGAGACAAACGTCGTTCAATTTCTCACCCCTCTGTTTTCATTGTTTTCAATAAAAAAAGTTTTCTTCTCAAATCGGACGGAATAAACGTTCAGCTCCCGAGGATGGTCGTTCTCGGAACGCAGCGTTGGAAAGTCGCGGAAATATGACCGAGTTTTTTTCCGCGCGTGGCGCTTGGAACCGCGGATTCCTCAGTAAATCGCATCGAACTTAGACGGCGTCGTCGAAGGCTCGCCGTAATAAAATTCGTCTAGCCGAGCGAGGAGAACTCCGGGGTTGCAACGTGGCCGATAAAATAAATTGCACGATTTCGCGTCGCCGCGACACCTGTGTGCAACTCCACTCGCTTACAATGCGCATAATTTACACTCCGTTACGCGGCAGAAGTTGTTTCTTTTTCCTTTTTAATCATCTAACCGCCGCGATTTATCGCCCTCCGAAATACAAATTCGAGTATGCATAAAAAGGCGGTCTGTGCAAAAAGGTAATTTAATCGGCTGAAGCGGAGCTCGAGTGGAAAAAAGCGACTGAATACTTGGAAATCTTGGAACACGAAGTGTTTCGCCTTGTGCAGGAATTTCGGGGAAATTAATCAATTTGATAAGGTTAACTGAAGCTTTTTTTGGTATGAGACTTCGGTTAATGGGACTGCAGAAATTGGTTTCCTTGGAAATGGAGATTTTGGAATTTTAATTGTTTTTTTTGGCGAATCTCTTGTGCAACATGTAATTATTATTGTTATATAATTTATGTATTAATACTAATTTACATCCAAATTATTTCTACAACTCTCTTTTAATATCATTCTATAAATCCTTCTCCTAATTCCCTTCCTCCACTTTTGTTACCAAAATCAAAAACTGAGTTCACTTAAATTTTATTTGATATTTTAATTTCTAAATTTATCATTTCCCCTTTTATCTGTTTTTGCTCTCCACAGTGTATTCTGCTAACTCTTAGCCCACACGATAAAAACATACCACTAGTATTACTAATATTAGCAGAATACCTTTATTGAAAATATAAAATAATATAAAAATCAGAGAAAAACTTACGTCCCCTGTTGCTCGAGGAATAATGAAGATCAACAGAGAGGGGGATTGAGAAAAATTGAATTGAAAATTGGAAAGAGGGTGAGTATCGTAACAACTTACCAGAATGTTCCAATTAAGAGGGAGGGACGAGGGGGGGAAAGCCATTTGCAGTGTTGCATAAATTCTAATTGGGTTAAAGTTGCAAGTCGTCGCGCAGGAGCGTCTATTGCGCCGTGAAACTGGGGCTCGATCTGCGAAGGACGTCCATAGAAAAACGGGGGAAAAAAGGAATTCGATATATACGCGACGCATAAATAGGTGACACAAAATCCTGGCCTCCGGTTTTCGCCTGCAGCCCCCTCGCGAAACGATTCCACTGCTCTGCGCGCTCCCATTCCCCGCGGTCTGTCGAGCCTCTCAAAGCTCCTTTATACCCTGTTTTAATACTCGAGTCGCAGAACATTTTAAACCTTTCGCTACCAACAAACCGAACACTCGGCGTGCCTCCGTGCGGGACTCCAGTAGTCGCGTCTCTAAACCATTGTCGCTGAACGCCCATGGGCGGTCCCCGCACACGACGCGTGCACAAAACGATCACATGTTGCGTCCACAGCACCTAGGGGATTAATATTTAAATACAAAATTGTAGGCAAATTGTATCAAACGTTCGGAGTGCCAAAATTAGGTTTGAATTTTTTTGTTTAAATACAATACAGAGTATATGCTCCATTTTGCTAATTAAAATATTATTTGATACTTTCATAATTATTCTACTATATAGTTCTGCTGCCACGAATAGTTTACGTTGCCATATTTCTCTTCTCTATCAGATTGTCGAGTCGCGAATACTGTTATGACGCAGCGAATATTAAACACAAAGCATTCTAGGCACGCTATGCTTTCGGACCCGAGACCCAACGTAACGCGTGCCTTAAACGTTTACATGCTGTCTCGCTCCTGTCTTCTCCTTTCTCCTCGACACTTTCACTGTCACTTCGAGCGACCGCGAATTCTTGATAGCCGCCTCTGTCTACGGGAATAATTCCTGTTGAGGCTGTGTAACGATCGAATCTTTCCCGCGGCTCTTTGTTCCGCAACAGCCACGGCTGCTGCTTGTCATTACTATCGGCAGAAATGTAACTCTGACGCCATTTCCTTTATCGATTCTAGGAGATTCTACCTTTCAACCGAACCTCGCTCAAGGTTTTTATTTAGCTGCCTTCAGAAATGCAGGGAAGCCATTGTGTTTTTGAAAATTTTACAAATTTTTTTTTTAAATTTCTCGAAGATGCATAGATGGTTTATCGATCCAATATTTCCTCAAGCTAGCGGTCTCTATAAATAAGGATCCCCGTCGCAACAGGTTTCCCCAGGAGATGAAGTCATCCGAAGATTGCAGCGCTGTCATCGTGGTCTACTCTTTCCTCTATTTATAGCAGTCTGCGCGAGTCTGTAACTCCAGACTTCGATTTTCAAAAGGGCTCTCTGAATCCCTCGTTTCTATATAATAACACTCGTAAAGTCTCGTTTTGGAACGACGCGGTGTCCGATTCGATGAAAGGAGAGTGTTATAGTCTGAGCGAAAGAGTTACCGCGAGGTGTCGTCCCCACCACTGGGACTCTAGCCCCGCCCCCCCTGGTGGGATTCGTCAGTCAAAGAGATGTAATTTTTGTCTGTGTTTTCCAAGCGGGCCCACAACAGGGGACCGTCCTTAGATTGCGTAAGTCGTAAGATAATTTTGGCGATTTCTTACCCCCTCCCCCTCGCATTAGGATTTATCGGTTTTTAAAAACCTGTTTTTATTTATAAATTTGTAAAATTCGAAAGCCGGGTTTTAAATTTAAAAAACCGGTTTTATATACTAGAATTAATATGAAGAAATGATTTAATTAAAAACGTTAACAATTTTACTTGAAATCGCCTCGGACACAAGCAAATTGTAGTAGGTAACTGTTTATTGTAATACTAATCATTATAAGTTGAATAAAGTAGTAGACGAAATTGAATAAAGATTTATAATTTGATACCACATTTTAAAAGATTTATATTTTGTACGGATTTTAGTTATTTTAATTTTATTTTTATTTGGTTTTGTATAGAGTATATTTTATTTTGTTATATTTTTAAAATTCAATAATATTAAGAAAACTGAAAATGTTTAAAATAAGTAAAGTTACTATTTTAGTTACATTTTTTGTTGTGAGAGTTCGAAAACCGGTTTTTTCAAAAGTTGGTTTTTGTATAAACCCTACCTCCCAGTATAAGAATTTGTAAAATTTTATATTCCAACCCTCCTCGTCCTTACTTAACATTTCTTCAGTTGTTAAAATTCTTTTAAAATTTAAACTAAAATTACGTTTCTCGATTATGGCATATCTTACTACCGGTTTCTTTTCTTCAAAACCGCAGAACCTCGAGTTTACAATTAGAAACCACTTTTCGAGATGATCTTACCTGGTTTCGAAGGCAAAGATGTTACCTATTTTAGAAGATAGAGCGCGGCAGTCATCTTTAGGTGTTAGGAATATATTATGAATTATATATGAGAGGAATCGTTGACGGCTCCGGTGGCTCAGTGGTAAGAGCAGTCGCCTGTAAACCGAAAGACCTGGGTTCGAATCCCGGCGCTTGTACCCGGATCGGCGGAGTATTTTTCTTCAACTGTATCAATTAAATTCGTCTTGACTAGATATCGCTCCAACTGTGTACAGAAATCGCACACAACAGGGGTCAGTAAAAAAATCACAAAAATCATCCCTTACAGACTTTAACATTGCCCCTTATCGGCGAGCGTTAAGTCCATAAGGATCGATGACGAAAATGGGTGTTCGTAGTTCGCGGTGCCCTTTAAAAGCACAGCGTCCGTTCTAATGGTGGAGAACTATCGATGGTACTTACGATAGTTATCGATGGTTCCCACTATCGAAAACTATAGATGGCTCACCTATCGATAATTATCGGAATTGAATATCGTAGGTTAATCAATTAAAAAATAATAACAGCTGAAATTCAGAATCCCAAATTTAATTTGTAATATTATTCCAAATTTCGATAGTGAGAACCTTCGATAACTATCGTAAGTACCATCGATAGTTCTCCACCACTAGTCCGTTCCTCCCACTACTTGAATGGACCCTGCGGGTGCGTCGCAGCCCCAGTCGCGGACGACGGTGCTGGCGAGGCTCCGCGCTGCGCCTGCCGGGGAATTGCGCTCGCAGCGTAAAGGGAAGGAAGCGACCATCGTCGCTTCGCGTCCCCCGACCGTGCATCGTGCGTCCTTAAATTAGTTAAACTGGCGCACCGAAATTAACCCAGTTATACGAAAAGAGGATATCGAATAAATTCAACGCGCAGCCGCGTATCAGCGGCGTCACAGTGCACGCGTGTGGGTGTTCCCAGTAGCTAGAACGGGGAAGGCAATCCTGACAGAGACGCGGGGACCAACGGGGGAGGGTGGAGGAGGATCGGAAAGCACGATACCCCGACAGAAGGAGGAATATCGGTACAACGGGGTGGAAAGGAAAAGAGGATTGTAGGCTACGGAGATGAGAGATCACAGGACTTGGGAAAAGAGCAGCAACAAGAGAGTAGAGAGAGAAGAGAGAGAGAGAGAGGGATGTAGAACAGCCAGAAAGAGGAAGCTACTGTGTTAGGGGTTGAAATAGAAAGGAACAGCGAGGCGCAGAGGCCACAGTACCATCAGTGCAATAAGGAAGAAACTAGGGTGAAGCTAAAGAAGGATATAGAACACGAGGAGCACGCGAGAAACCCTCGCAAAAGGGGGTAGCTTACAAGGAGAACAACCTACAAAGAGGACACCACTGAAGTAGGGGCTGAAACAGAGTGGGCTAGCAAGATGAATAGACGCGATGCAGCAGTGCAACAGGGAAGGAACTAACGCGAACAGGGAGTGCTTTTCTCACACAGGAGAAGAGCTGAGGAAAACAGGACCAAGGTAAAGAGCGACAGAGAAGAAGCTTCCCAGTTGGGTGGAAGAGGAAAGTTCGCTTCTAGGGTGGGCTAGAGGAGAGCGCCAGTTGGGGGTTGACAGAGGGTGTAGGGGTGGAAGCTAACCAGAGGGAGGGACGGCCAGAGAAACGAGGCCTCCGCGTTCCCTTTGAAGGCACTCGGTGGTCCACCTGCCACCGCCACTCTCGTTGTTACCCGCACCGCCTGCGGGCGTCGCGGCGCAGCGGCACGAACGAGAGCAGTGATGCTCTTCACGGTCCCACGGATAGATCTTCGAACGGCTCGTTATCGCAAGCGGGCTTCAAGATCGCCGACGCGCCTGAAAAGAAGACTCTCCTTAACCAGGCCACCAATAAACGGACCCAGCCTCTGCTCTGCTACACATTCGTCACGATCGGATCCTCGGCTTGGAACCAATGTTTTTATAGATACCAGAGCATGACGCGCCCCTTTAATCAGCCTCTGTGCCATGTCTAAAAACCTGCTCCGTCTCGGTAGAATCGATATCGAAGGTAGTCGACGTTAGGAAGCATCCGGCTTCTCTGAAGCAACCCTTATTAAGGGACGATTATTAATTGAAGATTAGAGTCTCACCTTCCTAATTGATAACCACCCCAAGTCAAGATAAACCAAGATCGGAGATGAAAGGGGATCGCGTATGAACATCAACGGATGCCCCAAGTGAATCAGCAATCGAATTCACCAAGTAGAAGGTCTGTGAAGCAGCCATCGATCGCCAGGAGCGTAGTTCTTATAGAGAAAGCTAACTGATCGATGGAGATGAGCGTCGTCGACCTGATCTCGTTCCTGTACATCTGCCAGCTCTACCTGCAGTCCAAGCGGAAGCAGAGGAACCTGTGCACGCTCTGGGCCATCGCTACGTTCATTCGCACCGAGGACAGCGAAGAATTCCTCCGCTGGTGTCGCGCGTACACCGTGCCTCACCTGCGCTATCGCAGCGAGCACGGCCCTTCGCAGGAGGATAAAGAGAAGCTGCGCGTCGACAAGCTGATCCTTCGACTCCTGCAGGAGCTATTCTACTGTGGCTGCGCGCCACCCTGCGATATTGGGCTGTAAACGAAGGCGGGGACTTTTCGATTGCCCACGGGGATGCTGAAGTGTGCGGAACCGGGGTGTCTGCTGGTGGAAGAGATGTAAGTGGAGGACTCGCGACGTGATCGGTGGTCGGGTATTCTTGGAAATGGGAATTCTAGTGGAATTTATCAGTGGTCGAATATTCTTGGGAATGGGAATTCTAGTGGAATTGATCAGTGGTCGAATATTCGTGAAAATAGGAATTCTAGTGGAATTGATCAGTGATCCAATATTCTTGAAAATGGGAATTCGAGTGGAATTGATCAGTGGTCGAATATTCTTGGAAATAGGAATTCGAGTGGAATTGATCAGTGGTCGAATATTCTTGGAAATAGGAATTCTAGTGGAATTGATCAGTAATCCAATATTCTTCAAAGTGGGAATTCTAGTGGAATTGATCAGTGGTCCAATATTCTTCAAAGTGGGAATTCTAGTGGAATTGATCAGTAATCCAATATTCTTGAAAATGGGAATTCGAGTGGAATTGATCACTGGTCGAATATTCTTGAAAATGGGAATTCTAGTGGAATTGATCAGTGGTCGAATATTCTTGGAAATAGGAATTCTAGTGGAATTGATCAGTGGTCCAATATTCTTCAAAGTGGGAATTCTAGTGGAATTGATCAGTAATCCAATATTCTTGAAAATGGGAATTCTAGTGGAATTGATCAGTGGTCGAATATTCTTGGAAATAGGAATTCTAGTGGAATTGATCAGTGGTCCAATATTCTTCAAAGTGGGAATTCTAGTGGAATTGATCAGTAATCCAATATTCTTGAAAGTGGGAATTCGAGTGGAATTGATCAGTGGTCGAATATTCTTGGAAATAAGAATTCTAGTGGAATTGATCAGTGATCCAATATTCTTGAAAATGGGAATTCGAGTGGAATTGATCAGTGGTCGAATATTCTTGGAAATAAGAATTCTAGTGGAATTGATCAGTGATCCAATATTCTTGAAAATGGGAATTCGAGTGGAATTGATCAGTGATTGAATATTCTTGAAAATGTGAATTCTAGTGGAATTGACCAGTGGTTGAATATTCTTGAAAATGGGAATTCGAGTGGAATTGATCAGTGGTCAAATATTTTTAGAAATAGGCATTCGACTGAATTATCATTTATCTTATGTGGAATCGTGATTTTTAGTAATTTTTGGTTGGTATTTCGAAGTTTCGGGATTCCAGGTGTTGGGGCTTGGGGAATGTTGTGTTTGATGGCGTGGGAGGTTAGTGTCTACACTGTCTACAGTTCTACACGATTCAGGAGTACAGGATTATTTATTTAATAATACAGTAGGTAACACAGTAGTGGTATTTCGAATTGCTAATAGGACCACTACTTAGTTCAAGTAAGTGGTACAGTTTGTAGCTCACTCAGAATTCATGAAACCTAGGTACATACCAGAGTTCACATACCTAATTACAAATTACAAATTTCGATTAAAATGTAATTCTGTATTTAGTAATCCATTATTTTCTGTAATCGTTAATTTAGGTAGTTGACAAAATTGTGGCCAACGTAGATAAAATAAGGGAAAAAAATATTTTTTACTTTTCAGTGCAATTTTATTTCTTTGAAGTCGGTTTTAATTTTTTCCTCTCCTCCTTTAACATCCTAATGAGCTACAATAAAATTGTATGTGTGAGTTGGATCGCGTAAGGGTTGAAAAGGTGTGAGCATCGCGTAATTAAGGGTTGAAAAGCTGTCCATGACGATCTCTTTCCCGTCCCCTCTCGAGGGGATCGATCTACCTGTGGATTCTGCGTTTAATTTGTTTGATCACTCCCCTCTGGCTCGTTTTTCGTGCCCAGCACTGTAGATCCACGAGTGGACGTCTCGCGAGTAGTTCTTTCGATGAAGAGGCCGCTCGACCTGCTTGCGTCAATGGGCCTCTTTCGTCGTCAGGGGCTCGAGTGTCCCCGGAGGGGCCTTGGAGTGTCGCGATACACCTGGCCGAACAAAAGAGTCCTCAGAAGTGGAAATAATTATTGTTCGACGATCAACGACGGTGTATAACTTTGTCATCGCGTGGTCTTTGATGCCAGGAGTGGGGAGAATCGAAAATAGACTTTTCTTGGTGTTAACTATTGGCGAGATCTTCTTACTAGTTCTTCACGTATCACATATCTTCTGGGGAAACCGATATATTTCATATTAGGGTAAGTCGGGGAGAGATGGCCCACTTTTTAAAAAAATCAGCACACCGTAAATTTAGTGGTTTTATAAAGGACAAACATATATTTGCAAAAGGAGCGTGATCGAGCCATCTCACCCGGAATTACCCTGTTTCTTTACAAAGAACGCCTCCTTCAAAAAAAAAAAAACTAGTTAGGATTCCTAACGTCATCAGCAATTTCTTATGAATGATCTGAAGATCAAAAGTAGAAGAATCATGAATTAGAAGTGAGAAAAGATTACTCAGAATAATATAAAAAATTCCATTTTCTTAAAGTAAATTTCTCCAAAATACAAATACTTCTACAAACACTTGACT
Organism: Andrena bicolor; assembly: GCA_960531205.1. NCBI lineage: Eukaryota > Metazoa > Arthropoda > Insecta > Hymenoptera > Andrenidae > Andrena > Andrena bicolor. Next base: position 43,692,396 of record OY482666.1, read on the forward strand.
CCTACTTACAATTAGTATCTTGGAGGAATTTATTTCACAAAAAGTTGAATGTGTTATATATACAGAATCTCGATTACTGTTCCCCTTAATCTTTTCTAACTTGTAATACAAAGTGATCTGATATTATTGATGCAATTAGGGATCTTAATTAGTTTTCCGTTTAAAGCAACCCCTTTGCAAATAGCAACAAGGGATCTAACCAGCTGGATCTCCCACCTCGATTTCCCAGCTGTTCAAACACATTTTCCTGAAAACGATGGCTGGTGACCAAAGAACCGATTCCTCCACACCAACTCTTTATTTTCACAAAGTGTCATCTGCAGCCCCATTCCACCCCCTGTTCCACCATCGACGGGATATATTACAAATAACAGCCCGGATTGACGGCCGGACTGACGTAAGTGGAGCGTTTCTCTCCGGGCCCGATAAAATCCAATCAGAGCGTCGCGTGCTCGATAGACATCGCACGTTTTGCTTCCACACCTTTTGTTCGTCTCGTTAACAGGGGATTGTGGGTAGCCATGTCGATCTTCAGTCCTTCATCCACGTTCATCCCGAGGATCCACGCGATAATCCATTAAAGCGACGTCGCCTAAACCGGCCAAGCAAATTGCATTGTTTCGTTTTTTTTTTTTTCAATTCTTGAAGACTCCGCGGAGAAGAGAAACCTTCTCCGTTCTTACAGAATCAAGAAACTTCGAACGAAAATTTTCCTCTTACCGACTTCTCGATTTTGGAACCGTTTTCCGAAATATAAAAATAATAGCGTCAATTATCTAAACGCTAAGAAATCTTCAAACCTTCAACACATCGCCGTGTGCGGAAAGGCTTCTCCCCTAATCCTTAGCCATACAGATTGGACGCCTGTAGGCGTTCTCCGCCTGAGCTGGATGCATATAACAAAATCGACTGCAGGACTAATAAATTTTTCTAGGAAGCTTTAATTATTTTATTATTTTTTTTAATAATATACCTAATAGTAATAGTGGTGATATTCTTCTAAATATTATTATTATATTCCTTTCGCTTTCCACGATCCTCATTGTTTAATCTCTCGATAAAAGCCATTGTTCCAAACTCGTCCTACGACAACTGTCCAAGCAGCGGATAATCCTGCGCGCGGGTGCACCCGTCGGACTTGGCCGTCAATACGCGATTCATTAGGATCTAGGCCGGCTAGGGATCGTGCTGCTAATTAGGTCGAACGTGCTACCTGTGGATTCCTGGCTAGTGTATCTCGCCCAGAAATTTGGGTAATGCTGGGAACAATTGAGGATCTGGCAGCAAGAGGGGTGCCTTGACTTAACATTAACCCTCGGTTATCAAACAGTGTCAAATTAACCCTGTGTTTTTTAAACAAAAAACCTTTTTGTCGGAACTCTTATTCCTTCAAACTTTTTTTTAAGTATGATCACACTTTAAATGTCAACTTTCAACGATGGGCATATATTCTACAATGTTGAAACATTGTCCCAGAATTTTTTGCACTTAATTTAACAAATAGTTTTTAAATAACAACTGATTGAAAATTGTTCAAAAAAGTAGGTGTGACAACCGAGGGTTAAAAATCTTTAACATTAAAAAGAGAATACTAATTGAAAAAAAATATTTTCGCATAATCAGTAGTAGTTATTAAACTGTTATAAGTTTTTTTTTCTATTTTTGGAGAATTTCTCAAAGCTGGAGCTTTTCGTATTGCGAAAAACAGTGATGGGTGCAGATTCAAAATTTGCAATAAATCGATCGTTTGTTATTGAATTTGCATGAAACTCAAAAAGGTGCACTCTTGGAAGCAGTGCTTCGTGTGAGTTCAGATGTTGGGCATGAATCTCTTGGAAATGATTCCAACTTTCGTTTCACAGTTAACCCTTCACTGGCGAGGTGGGGACTTTCTTACCTAACTGGTCGGGTAGAATCTGTCGTACTCCAATTTCTATTTCCATTTACATAATAAAAATCGGACTGCTCCTTCGGATTGCGTAACGAAGCTTTCAACTCTTTTCTCTAAGTGTATTATACAAGTGATGCGAATAAAATCGTATTTCTAAGGAATATGTATAAAACTATAATTACCTAAGCAGTTCTTTTTATCCTCGAGACGAGGAGTCGTCTAACACAGTGGTTCTCAAAAGTTTTCAGGCCACCCTTAGTTCTATCAAATTATTCCAATCGCCATTGTCAAAATCGCAAGGTGTCCTATTTTTAACCGACTTATAATAAGAGGAAGCAAATCTAGCGCCGACTTAAAAAAATTGTGACTCGTAGATTAAATAAGGAAAAAAAGATTTTTCACTTTTTAATGCAGCTTTATTTTTTTTTTAAATCGATTACAATTTTTTAATGATATTTCTTTCAGTTATAAACTAATATTTAGGATCACATATTATTTATATTATCAGTGACGTATCCAGGAGCAAAGGCCCCCAAAGAAAAAGTCAAAAGCAGTTTAATGTATCAACAAATGAATTAATTTATGAAAAGGGAAGAAAACTGGATTTTATTCTTTAAGTAAATTTTTATAATCACCTATTGAATTTTATTGAATTTGCATTAGAAATATTTATGTCTGTTCAGCTCAAGATTAAATCCTGAGTGCGCCACTGAATATTATTGATATAAAAAATATTCTACTGATACAAGAATATCTGCTTACGCGTTTACAGTTTTGCACACTTGAAGAACTTTGTTAAGTAATCATCTGCAGCTTCATGTTTTCAAATCTTAATCGCCCGCATTTCCGCACCCTTATGTCTAACGCCCCCGGATAATTTACACGCCCTTATGGGGGCGGTAGCGCCCACTTTGAGAAACACTGGTCTAACGCGAGCTACCCCACTTTTCTCTTCCTTTATCGATAAAGAGAGTTTACTTTATTTTGGAGCACATACATATAACAGAAAATAAAGGGTAAAAAAGGGGAATGTTCATTTTTCCTTGTTTATATTGTTCGTGCAGATGAGTGATTTTCCTTGTTTTAATATTAATATAAAAAAAATTATGTTAAACGATTTTATTAAAATTGCACTAAAAAGTAAATTAAAATGCACCAAAAACTAAAAAAAATTCTTTCCTTTTACTACAATTTCGATGGTGTTTTTTCACAGTTTCAAGACAGTTGGATTGGTGGAAGTGGGTTAAATTTGAGTTGCCAGATTTGAGCTGCATAAAATCATTTAAAAACTTGAAATATCTTATTTGTTTTCAGAATGCTGTCCCGCTGAGACTTATTAAAATATTAAAATAATATAAAACAATTATTTCAATGCTAATATTTTTCTGATACCCAATTAATTTATAATTTTCGTATGACGCAAAAATGCAGATAAATTCATTGAACACAAAAGTATTAAAACTTAATTTTCTTGATAAATCTATTCTATGGCATTCCCAGTTTTCGAGTCAGGTTTGACCCGGCGGTGAATCAGCATTCCGCAGTCTCTAATAAGCAACCTTCATAAAGTCATGCAAAAGCTGATCACTGAAGGAACCTAAAGAAAGTGCGAAACGTGGACACCAGCGTATTAACTCGTCGGGATTGCAACAAACGTCTGTTCGATCACCATGGGGTACCAACCGGGGGGGGGGGGGGAGCCTGCTGGATAAAAGAAAGTGACGAGAAAGTACGAAAACCGGTACCCTTGGAACCGGAATCCATCCGTCGCTGGTCGATTACACGGAATGTCAATCGACGGATGACCAAATGAAATCGAAATGAATTCTCCCGCCCGATAGACTGTGGCGTCACGCGAGGGCATTAGTCACATTAGACACGCGTTTGAATCGGCGACGGTAATTTTCGTGACCGTCTTTCGTCAGACCGAGTCGAATCGTGGATTACGTCCCCGATTACGTGACTGCCCTGCGGGTCAGGAGGTTCGTTATTGGTTGTTTCATCGTTGGCCGTAGACACCGGGCCTTTTGCGAACCCTGTAATTTTAATCAGCGTTTAATAATCTTTTGATTAGCTTGGGGCGAATGTTGCACGTTGCGTTTAGAAAAGTCAAGGTGGCCGTTATATCTTCATAAAAGAGCGATAGAATAAAAAATTTATTATTACGTTGTGCGTCATCTTTGGTAACATAAAATTTTTGTTTGGATGATTTTCTTATATGACTGACAGTTTGTAATTAATTTAAGGTGGTGGGTTAAATGAATCACCCTGTATACTTTGGGACTTAAGACACCTATTGAGTGTGGAATAATTGTGGAGGAGCTTGCAAATTGATTGCAAATTTTACTTCAGTTGGTATTTGGAACTAAAAGCAGTGAGAAGTAGATATTCGATCTGTGGTACAGTGATTCTCAACCTGAGGGTCGCGAAGTGCCTCTAGTAGCACAAAGTATTGATTAAATATTTTTTTAAATAAATAATATATCTTTTTTTTTTTCATTTTTATTATTGTAGGAGCTGGGTCCCCTTTTGTCAATATTTACCAAAAATATTCTGTTTCTATTATTAAATAGATATTTATCTTATTTATTATTTTGTTTCTAATATTAAATAAATGTTTCATTCATATTTGGAAGAAAATATTTTTTTCATAACATAAAATGAATATTTCCTGTACATTCGAAAACAAATATTTGCTTCCCAATCTGCAATAAATATTGTATGTATTTTAATATATAAAACAGAAAGTGTTTGTGTGTTTGTCTGTGGCCTAAAAACTTTCGAACGATAAATTCTGGGATCACGAAATGTGTCCCAGCTTATTATGTCTAGCTAATCCAGATGAACAGGATTATTTCCATAAAAAAAATAAGAAATTTTTTTATATAAAATCAGAATATAAATTTCGGACAAAGCCGAGTATTAAAGCTAGTATTTAAATACTGAAGAGAGATTGAATCTCTTTTAATATTGCATGTATGTGTATTTAATATTTTATGCTACTGGGGATATTTTTTGACGGGTCGCCATGGTTTTTGGGTGTTTTCTTAAATATTATTAAATTAGAATTATATTCTAAAATACCTATTTTTAATCCCTTTTCTTTACCTTATTAAATTTACCTTGCCTTATATTCGTGGGGGACGTCGCAGGTTATTTGAATATTATAAAAGGGCATCGCGACTAGAAGGTCGGATTATCGCAATTGTATAGTCTGTTACAAACAATTTCATTGAGATTAGGTAGCGTTCTAGAAGTCTGGGACGACCTGTAGCTTCACACCTATCGATCCTTATCGCTGCAGCTAGCTTCCCCTGGCAGTACTTACGAAGAATGATCGTTCTGCTTGCAGTATCGCGGACACGCGTGCGGATGAGGGTGAGCCATCACAGCGAGAGGGATGTCTGAAAGCGACGGTGAGCAAGTAGCTCGGTCGGTGGCCTTGGAGCAGGCCTACGTCCACGAGGTGTACGAGCAATGCGCCGAAAAGACTGCACAGAGTAGGCACTGGCCACGGATCTACCAGTTCCTCGAGGAGCTCGAACCGGGGGCCCTTGTGTGTGACATCGGTGGGTATCTTAATATATAAAGCAGAAAGTGTTTGTTGCGTGTTTGTCTGCCGCCTAAAAATTTTCGAACCCTAAATTCTGAGGTCACGAAATTTGGCTCAGCTCATTATGCCTAACTAATCCAGATGATTGTGACTATTTTCACAAAAAAAAAATTAATTTTCTTTTTCACAAAAAAAAATAAATTTTCTTTTTCACAAAAAAAAATAAATTTTCTTTTTCACAAAAAAAAATAAATAAATTTTCTTTTTCACAAAAAAAATAAATTTTCTTTTTCACAAAAAATAAATTTTCTTTTTCACAAAAATAAATAAATTTTCTTTTTCACAAAAAATAAATTTTCCTTTTCACAAAAAAATAAATTTTCTTTTTCACAAAAATAAATTTTCTTTTTCACAAAAAAATAAATTTTCTTTTTCACAAAAAATAAATTTTCTTTTTCACAAAAAAAATTTTCTTTTTCGCAAAAAAAAATTTCTTTTTCACAAAAAATAAATTTTCTTTTTTACGCTGTAAATCATTTACGCGTTTAAATCAACGAAGGGTTCACCACCCGATTAATCACCTTCAAAACTTCGCCGAAGTATACAAAGAAACAAAATCCTGCGTTGAGCTGAGATTCGCAAAAGTCTGAGTTTCGCAAGCTCAGCGTTGTAACGACACTAACGACGGCGTGCCCCCGCCTCCGTTTATGGGCGCGTGGCTCTATTCCTTCCTCCTTTGCTCGCGTTTTCCTCGCGGGCCCCGGTCACTCGCGCTTTCACATGATCAATTGACCTCCGCGCGGATGTATCGACGGGAGTCCGTGTAGATTAAGCGCGGTGGTGTGCGGCAGTTGATCCCACGCCGCTGAAATACCGTGGGATCCGTTCTCCTCGGATTACACAAACTCATCGGACGGCGAACTTTGTGGCAGCCAGGCTCCGCCTATGATCCGCGTCCCTCGCGTCGGTACAGAAGACGCGATATAAAAGGAATTGGCTGATCTGTGCTTTAAATTTCATTTGATTAATTTCGTCGAATTTTGTGGAGCTGGATGCCACTGGATTTTTGTTTTCCTTTGTTTTTGAATATTATAGGAGGGGGAGGAAGTTAACCCTTCATGGTTACACAGAGTGTGTCGCGCCTCAGTTGTCTTTGCTAATATTTCTGTAAATTTTGGGATTTTAACAATGAAATTTAACGATTTGGGGAATTTTAGGAAAAATAATTTTCGTCGTATCAAAATTTACTTTTATGGACAAAGGCTATTAGAGCATGATTGTATGAGTATTAAGAATGTTTAAGTAGTTATCACTGAAGAATTAAAAGATTCGATAAAGCGAACATGGTAACTCAAAAAAGACCAATTTGTGATTATAAGGTGTGATCACAGTGATTTAGTAATGATTTGGATTTGAATATTGATAGAGGAAATGTTTCATTATAATTATTATCGTATTCTTCATTTTTCTGTTTAATTATTTATGGTTTGTGCTTGCATTTCTCGTTATCGACACTTGGAGTATAATCTAGAAAGTTTTGCTTAATTCGTGCTAAGCAAATAGTCGAGAGACTCGTACGACACTTTCATTACTTCGCAGTGAAATTTAGAGAAATATTAGTCCCCTGGGTTACTTAATATTTTTATTTCGCAACTTTTATTTTTTACATAACGAACTGAATAGAAAATCAGATTATTATTGAGTTCGTTATTTAAAAGAGCACTGCCCTTCTCCCCCGTAAGATTGAGTGGAGCGAGAATTGAGTCCCTAGTGTTTAGTTTAAAACTGAGACGTCGATGGAGATAATTTGCTAACGGTTGGGCTGGTTTGTTCAGGTTGCGGCAACGGGAAGTACCTGAGCGTTAATCACAGCATCTTTAAGGTGGGAGTGGACCGGTGCAAGCGTTTCACGGATATCGCGCGCCAGAAGGAAAATGAGGTGAATATATCATTTCGATGGAAACGTAGAGCGAGCAGCGCAGGAAACGGGCTCTTACATCCGTATCCTGCTACGTCGGTCTAATCACAACTGCCGTGCTTAATTGCACCTGGAATGCTTCCTGCAGGAAACGCTTTTCCGATTAGCCGCGTGGTGCAATTTTGTGCGGGTTAACGCTGGAAAGCAGTGTCACTGTCGGGGGGTCAATGTTTGCTGTTAAACACTCGCAGCGTCAATTAGAGCGTCGCCGACCGTGAGCGTAGTATTGCGTTCTCTCAGGGGTAGAAGTTGATTGAGGTTGAATTAAGAGCTGCGAGCGTAGAACTGCGTTCTTTCAGGGGTGGGAGTTGAGTACTTTCGAGATGAGACTAGAGAATGTAGTACTATTTAAGATTTAAATGCTTCCAGGGGCAGAAGTCGAGGGGATTTTAATGAAGGCTAAGGAACGTAGTACTACGTTATTTTGCAAGTGGAAGTTGAGTAGTTTTCAGCTAAGATTACTGAGCGTGGTAGTACACTTTTCTAGAGGCAGAAATTGAGTACTTTTGAGCTAAGATTAGATACCGTAGTAGTACACTTTTCTAGAGGCAGAAATTGAGTACTTTTGAGCTAAGATTAGATACCGTAGTAGTACACTTTTCTAGAGGCAGAAATTGAGTACTTTTGAGCTAAGATTAGATACCTTGTAGTACACTTTTCTAGAGGCAGAAATTGAGTACTTTTGAGCTAAGTAGATACCGTGTAGTACACTTTTCTAGAGGTAGAAGTTGAGTACTTTTAAGCTAAGATTACATAACGTAGTACTGTGTTTTTCTAGAGGCAGAATTTGGGTACTTCTGAGCTAAGATTAGATAACGCAGTACTATGCTTTTCTAGAGACAGAAATTGAGTACAATTGAGCTAAGATTACAGAACGTAGTACTACGGTTTTCTAGAGGCAGAATTTTGGTACTTCTTAGCTAAGATTAGATACCGTAGTAGTACACTTTTCTAGAGGTAGAAATTGAGTACTTTTAAGCTAAGATTACATAACGTAGTACTGTGTTTTTCTAGAGGCAGAATTTGGGTACTTCTGAGGTAAGATTAGATACCGTAGTTGTACACTTTTCTAGAGGTAGAAATTGAGTACTTTTGAGCTAAGATTAGATACCGTGGTAGTACACTTTTCTATAGGTAGAAGTTGAGTACTTTTGAGCTACGATTACATAACGTAGTACAGTGCTTTTCTAGAGGCAGAATTTGGGTACTTTTGAACCAAGATTAAATAACGTAGTACTATGCTTTTCTAGAGGCAGAAGTTCAGTACTTTTGAGCTAAGATTAGATAACGTAGTACTACGGTTTTCTAGAGGCAGAAGCTGAGTCCTTTGGAGCTCAGATTACATAACGTAGTACTATACTTGTCTAGAGGCAGAAGTTGCGTAGTTTTGAACTAAAATTAGAAAACGTAGTACTACGCTTTTCTAGAGGCAGAAGTTGAGTACTTTTAAGCTAAGATTAGATACCGTAGTAGTACTAATACTTTTCTAGAGGTAGAAGTTGAGTACTTTTGAACTACGGTTACATAACGTAGTACTACGCTTTTCTAGAGGTAGAATTTGACTACTTTTGAGCTAAGATTACAGAACGTAGTACTACGCTTTTCTAGAGGCAGGAATTGAGTACTTTTGAGCTACGATTACATAGTTTAGTACTACAATTTTCTAGAGGCTGAAGTAAAATACCTCCAAACTAAAACTAGCGAACATAGTACTACCTTTCATTCCACTTTTACAACATATACAAATCTCACGAAGACAGCTACTCAACCCACACACCTCAAACGCTTATTGAAACCTAAACTAAAACGTCACTCCACTCTTACATTATATTCCCACGCACTCAGCGCTATATTAACTGGTGCATCACCCAACCACTCAGAAATTATACGCGAAGCAGCCACTAACAAGGCTACCGCTTTCGTTGCAGGTACTGATTTGCGACAATCTGGCCCTACCCTTTCGCGATGAAAGCTTCGACGCGGTCCTCTCGATTGCCGTGGTGCACCACTTTGCCACAACCGAGAGGAGGGTCCACGCTCTAAAGGAGCTCGCCCGTGTACTGCGTATCGGCGGCCGCCTGGTCATATCCGTATGGGCCATGGAACAAAGGCACAGAAAGGTAAATCCCGTTCCCTGTCGCGCGGCGAATTTTCCGAACGCTTTACACGGCGGTCGGTTTCTCGGGGGATTGTCGAATCGCGCTAGCATTCGAATAGCTTCGAGGCGGCTTAAAACCGCTGTCGTCCGATACGATTGAATTCAAACGGCGCTCGAACATGCCTATGAAATACCACCCACGCCAGCGTGACGACCAATCGATACGATTGTTCCAATGCACGTAGCCAAGGTAAACCGTTTCAATCTGCTCGCGGTATGCATACTTTTCAGGGTGATGTCTCTGTTTATGCGGCTGCATCGCGGTGGAGTTACGTTCTTTCAGTTGAATGTTAATTCAAGTTTCAGATCTGAGCTGTTATTTGCTTCAAATTGATCATTTTCAAAATAAATAATTTTGCAAATAGATCATTTTCAAAATAAATAATTTTGCAAATAGATCATTTTCAAAATAAATAATTTTGCAAATAGATCATTTTCAAACTAAATAATTTTGCAAATAGATCATTTTCAAAATAAATAATTTTGAAAATAGATCATTTTCAAAATAAATAATTTTGCAAATAGATCATTTTCTCAATAGATCATTTCCCAAATAGATCATTTTCCAAATAAATAATTTTGCAAATAGATCATTTTCCAAATACATCATTTCCCAAATAGATCATTTTCCAAATAAATCATTTTCCAAATAAATACTTTTCCAAATACATAATTTTGCAAATAGATAATTTTGCAAATAAAAGATTTTCCAAATAAATAATTATCCAAATAAAAGATTTCCCAAATAAATAATTTCCCAAATAGTAGATCATTTCCCAAATAAATAATTTCCCAAATAGTAGATCATTTCCCAAATGAATTCTCGCATAATTCCAGCACTCATTCTTCCATCCTTCACCTACGGCTCAAATAATTTATCAAATGATATAACTAATTCTACTTACAATTAATTAATCAAAGATACCTTTATTCTCTCTATCAAACACTACCATCTCTAGAACTCAAGTTCCCCACAAACTATCCTCTAAAGAGATACCATTCTCCGTTCGCAGTTCGAGTCTCAAGATGTCTTAGTACCATGGCCCAAAGCGTACTGCACGAGCTCGTCGGACAGGTTGCGGCACTCCGGCGCGCCGAACGCCAGCGACTCGCGTTCCACCCAAAACGCTCAAAGGTAATTATCTCCTCAGAAGTATCACTAGCTCTAGCATTTCAAAAAAAAAATTTCCACAGGCCGACGACATCAAAGTCCCCTCAAAACGGTACTCACAGGCCTAAATAAAAGAAAATTTAAGAAAAAAAAAGAAGCTATTTTATATAATTTAACTGCCAGATTATATCTACAATTTTGATATCCCTCTGCATAATTATAACACTTTTTTTATCATTCTCCTTCTAAACTTTCTTTCAACCACCACTCCATACACGTCCACTGTGTCCTTTGAGTATAAAAGCATGCAATTGCGCTCCGCTCGAAAATCCTTGAAAGCACCCAGGCAAATTACCGCTCGAAATTGCGTTTCGCTGGCCGCCCCCTCCAGTCTCGTTCTCTCAACGCTTCCCGCGGTGATTACGATAATTACCGGGTAATGACGCTCTTGCTTGCAGGAACAGCCAACGAAAATGCAAGAGCAAGGGCTATTGGATCGATCCGATATTCAGTCCATCGCCATCCACCAGCAGCCTATCCAGCCCGAACGAGACCTGCTACAGCTTTTTCCGCCGTGCTCTGCAGGTAGGCGGCACGGCGAAATTTCCTTGAACGAAATCTCCCCCGGTTGTCACGTGTAGCCGACGCTCGCGTGCGTCGCGGTCTAAATTGCTCCTTTTCGACCGTTTTTTTTCGCGTGCACACGGGGTGTCCCGCTTCACCCGGCCACTTTAAATAATTCTGACACTGGCGGCGATATTAAAGAGCGCGTTGCGAGGGAAAGTAACTAGTTACATTCACAAACAGTGGCGCACCGAGGATTTAATCTTGCGGGGAGCTGAGTTGAACGGGTTGAAAATATTTTTAATGGTAATCCAATAAAGGGTCGTTATAAAAATTTAATGAAACCAACCGACTTACAAGGTGCACGTCTTTAGACAACGTGTTATTGTTATTCGTTACGTTAACGTGTATTCGTTAACTTTCTTGAAAATGGTCTAAATCATAGACCGAAACGTTGAAAATTGCAAAATAGCTTTTATTTGAGTGTTTAATTGACCGAACCCACGCGCTGATACCCCTTTTTTGATATTATTCTAAAAATACGGTCGAGAATTCTTACTCTTTATATAAAAATTTATTTATAAAACGAAACACAGTTTTCTTGTCCTTTTACAAAACTCCTGAATTATTTTAGTGATAGGCAGGGACCCCCTCTTTCCCTATTGGTGCGCCACTGTTAACAAATACTTATATTAGAATTGAAGTTTGAAACGTATTATCTGATAATTTTGTAATTAAAACTATTTGATTGTGAAATAAGTTACTAAGGTCAATGAGTCAGAATTGTGGGGGATAAGTAGGTCAATGAAAAAGAGAATATGTATATAGTTCGCGTTCTTCAGCATATTCTTTAAAGTGTCAGGTCGACATGAAGGCGATGCATGTTTCCTTTCGCAAAGAATACTTGTCCCTGATCGATCACATTCTTCTACGCTCAGCGTGTAGATTAAGCCCCCCAAGGTTCGCCTGTTCGCTTCAGGGACACCCGGTATATATCGCCCGTCACGATAACATCCCGCAATACGTAACTACATTGTCACGGGAAGCCCTATCGATTTCGCGGGCAGCCGCAACATTGTTCGTTCCGAAAACTAGGGTAACCGTTTGCTAAACCCGCCCGGGGCACGGTCGCCGCGGGGCTGCGCCCATAGGACGCCAAGGCAACGTGTCTGCACCGTTGTTTCAGAAACTGGCGGGCGGCAGGCGCGGGTCTGGCGGCCGGCCTTGGTTCCTGGACAGCTGGCAGAGCGGGAGCGGGAAGAACAGGAAGGACTACGAGCACGAGGAGCCGCCGGACGTGGACGAGCTGCCCATCGAGCTGCGCCGCGTGGAGAACGCCAACCCGACGCTGAGCAAGCAGTCGGACTCGCTGAGCATAAAGTCCAAGAGCCTGGGCGACATACTGGAGATCCAACGGCTAGATCTGGTGCGATCTAGGTCCAGCATCCCCGGCCTGTGCTCCATATTGACCTCCGAGTTGAACCTGGACGCCGAGTCCAGGACCTCGTCGTCGATGAGCGGCTCGAAACCCAGGCTGGTCAAGCAGAAGACTCACCTCGTGGACGACGTCGGTTTGGAAAATCCTGAGAACACTGCCATTAAAGAACTAACTAAGGACGTTCCAGACTTTCAGGTAGGCAAGCATTGGGCCAGGCAGATAGATAAATGGAGAAGGTAGAACGGTAAAGTGATTTATAGTGGCGGATTTATGGGAAAAGGTGGGAAACGTTCTGGGACATCCTACGAGAATTGCAAATAAATTTACGCGTGTCTGGTATGAAAATTGTGGGAAACAGAAAAGAATGTGGGGGTTGGATAAAATCATCATTTTTGGAGGGAAGATGAGAGGCCTTAAATCCGCCACTGGTGATATGTGGGAAGAAAGGGTGGGTCAGATGTAGATCTACTGTTTGTGGGATGTAGCAAAGTGGGAGTCAAAGAGAGGAGTGTTATAGTATACTAGCAAAATATCCCCGCGCTTCGCTTCGGGCCTAAGAGATAGTAGGGAATAGGGAGGTGCTACCTAGCTTCATCAGAATTTTGGATAGAACTCTTCCAAGAGGACCGGGTGTTTCTTGAATCCCAGAACAGTATAAACTGTAAAAGGCTAATTCTGACCCCGTTGCATTATTCCCAATCCAGGTAGCACCCACTCAGTCCTCGAAACGAGGAAGCTTCCTGAAGCAGAGCTCCATGAACGAGGAGCTGATGTCCGCGGAAAGGCTGGAGGAGAAGGAGAGGTTACGACGCCACATCATGAAGCAGGCGTCCCTGAACGAGGAGATCATCTGCAAAGGGAGCACGTTCGAGTCGCTCAGGGACTCCCTCTACTCCGGCAACGCGACCAGGCGGTTCCAACTGCTGAAAAGTGGCCTTACGAACAAGATCAGACAGTCGACGACGAACATCGAGGTCTCGGGCATATCGATCAAGAACGGTTTCGTGAAGATCCTCCAGGGCTGGAAGTCTACCGACAGCGAGACGGCGGCTGCGGACGGCCTCGCCGACGAAGCCTCTAAAACGAACGGGAACGAGAAGCTCCAGTCGGTAACGGTGATGAAGAGAGAGATGGAAGGTATCGAGAGACGTCTATCGCGAGAGGACGGTTCAGATTCGTCGAAGGACAGCAGCCTGCAGAGCGACACCAGCGTAGACTCGGAGGACAGTTTCGCGTCCGTGATCTTCGTGCCAAAGCATGACGTGCCTCCGCTTTCTGACATCCTCCCGGCAACGGCTGGCCACCTGCTGGGCAGCATCTCGGCGCCTCCATCGCCGCGCGTCAAACACCCTCCGGATATATCCAGCTCGAGGCTCAAGCTTATCTCCATATCGCCGTTGCTGAAACAGTTCCCAGCGACAAGCAAGTCCTTACCACCACCCAGTCCGCCTGGTCTGTCCCCTCGCACCCTCAACACAGCGTTCAGCAGACCATTCTTCAGCTCTACAACCGTCACCAGTCAGCAACCGATGCCTGGAGAGATGACAATAGGCCCTAAGAGGGACACCGCGAGCAATAACCATCAGCCATCGAACGCAGAGCTGCAGCCCAGCGAGAGGATCGCTGAGGCAGAGACGAAGGTGAGGAACGGTTCCCTGGAAGGGAAGAAGCCCGCCCTGCAGACTATACGCGCCTACAGATCCATGTCTGAGACGGTGGACTTCGAGGAGCCTAAGTTTATCGAGGACACTGTTCCGCTGCTGCCGAAGGCGAGCGACAGTCCCGAGGTGCTGTACGAGGAGAGGAGCTGCGACGTGAACGGGGAGGAAGACAGTCGTAAAGCCAGGCTGAATCAAATAAAGGAGCTGCTGAAGCAGAAGCCTGGCTTCGCCACGCGGACCAAACCATCCTTCCCGCTGGTGAGACGCGCCTCAACCACGGCTAGCGGTCGCCTCGAGACGGTCATCAAGGTCCTGCCACGGTTGCTCTCCTTGGAATTATTCAATCCAGAGACAGACGACCTGGACAGCGACTCCAGCGGGGTGTCCTCGCCAGAGTCAGTGGGCTCTGTCATCAGCGTGATCTCCGACGAGAGGTACGCGAAGAAGGACAACACCAAGTCAGAGTGCACGGAGTCCGAGGTGTTGGACAGCTCGGCGGAGAACGTCTCCGATCCCAGCGACATCACTGCGGATGAATCCTCTGGTTACGTGGCTGACTCGAAGGAGGAAGAGACCAAGACCACCGCGGACAGCACGTCGTCTCAGTCGTCGAGGCTCCTAGAGGCGGCCGCCAACGTAGCCAGCTCCTTGGAGGACGCCGTGGAGACTGCCATCCAGAAAGCGCACAGTCGACCGTGCCTAGTACAAAGAACCACGGAAGCAAACACCGAGAGCAAGCCTGTGTCCAAGCAGTCCAGCTTGAGCGACAGCTACCAGCTGCCCGAAGTGGAGGACACCTGGAACGAGGAGTGTCGGCAGCACCTGATAGACCTCACCGAGAAGCTCAGTGAGAATCTCATGCACGACACCGATCATTACCAGAATCCCGAGGAGGATGCCAGCGACCAGAGGAAAGATTTAGACATTCCCAAGCGCCAGCTTGAACCCGTAGTGCCCATGTACGACGTCGCCTCGACTAAAGCCTCCGTGCCCGGTAAATACAACATGTCCAACACTATTGCCTGGCTGAGCAGCACGAGCAACGGGTTCCCCCAGGACCCAGAGAAGATAGATGCGGCGGAGATTCATCCCAGCGACGAGAAAATGCATCGAAGCAGCTCCGACGATATCATGGACTTCGTGATGGTCTCGAATACCGGGGAGTTTATGAACGAAAAGGAGAACGCTTCGTTGGACAAGCAGCCCCCGGAGAAGCCCTCTTATCTGAGGACAACGAACTCCATGGAGTCCAGCGACATCGGCGAGTCCATCGACAACACCATCAGCTTCAGCGACGGCAGTCACGCGGAGTCCACTGGCAGACTATGCAGCAGCATGGTCTCTCTGCTGTCTAACAACGCGGAGTACCCCAAGTCCTACGCTGAGAAACGGAGGCTGCAGATACAGAGGCGCTCGGCGTCCGAGGAGACGCCGTCCAGGTACCCGGATAACAGCAAGCGAAGTACTGACTGCTTGGTCACCACAACCACCGGGAATGATTCTCTGAGCGGCTCCTCGTCCCAGGAGTCCCTGCCCTCTGACAGAGGCGGCGGCGCGATTACTTACCATCAGTACTACCACGTGTTCAGGGAGGGCGAGCTCGACCAACTGATCAACAAATACGTGGAGAACTTGCACATTATCTCGTCTTACTACGACCATGCTAGCTGGTGCATCGTCGCGGAGAAGGTGCAGGTCTGGACTATATGACTCGAGGCGAACGCTCGAGCACCGCGGTCCACTGTCTGTATGTCGGTCCCTGGCGATCTTCTCGCCAGGCGGATCGTCAACCGGGGAAGTTAATTGGTTCGTGAAGCTTCACGGTGTATGACTGGTGTTCCTTGCTTATGGTACACCATGGGGCTGATTTCTTTGGGTTTAGAAGTGCCATTCTGGTCTAGAATTTCTGTTCGAACTTACAATTCAGGGTATTTAAAGTCACACCTCTGGGGACTTAGATTCTGTAAGATTCAAGTTTGATTAAGCAGAGATTCCTTTGCTCGTCGTTTTGGTCTCCGCTTTCAGATCAAATTTAAACAAATGTAATTGGGGAAGCTGGCGCAACGCTCAGCGCAGGGGGCGCCACTGGCGCGTGTACCTTTGCTGTTGATTTCAATGTTAAAGTAACAACAAAAGGAGAAAATTACGAAATATTATAAACTGTTTCAAAAAATTTTATGCTAAAGTTGACTTCTAATATCTTTCGTTTCTTTCACTAGGTTTCACGTCTTTATAACCTAAAAGATGCAAATTTATATATTTTATATTTACGTAATTAATAATAGTTAATAATAATAATTATAGATACATGCACTTATATGTAGAAATAAAAATTAAGATGTAAAGTAATTTAAATACACCTGAAACACCGATTACAAGTGGCACATGTGCTGGTGGCGCCACGGGTGAGAAAATTTGCAGTCAGCTTCTCCATTGAAATACTTAGGTTAGATTTATTTATTTTTTTCTTTGGCATTGAAATACTTAGGTATAAGTATTTATTTTCTGTTAGGATTACATAGTTCCCAAAGATGGCACTTCAAGTTCTAAACTTATATAGCCCAACGAACATTAGACATTTATTAAAATACTTCGATATTATACTTGAGGATACAGCCGCAGCTCAGCTTGACTCCTCACGTTGTTTATCCGATCTTATAAACTTGGGCGATCTAAACGCAAATTAATCAGCCATTCGCCACACAAATCGACGATCAACACTATCTCTCAAGTATCTAAAACCTCTAGCATAAAGCCGTATATCTATGAAGTACATACATATATCAGCGAATTTCTGCTGAAATAGCAAACAATATATCATCCGCTGTGTATCGGGACGAACGAAGGGGGGGTTGGCAGTAGGGAAGGAAGGACAGGTAGATGGACGAGGAGGAACGAAGTGTACATATGTAAAATAAAACGTTTCCGACGTAAGCGCACAGATCGGCAAACAAAATGGTACTCGATCGACAAGCGACACTATTAGAATAGCGATTTGTATCATTCGTCTAAGCGCTTGACCAAAATCTTTCTCGTTTAACTCGTTCGTTTCTCCGATTCGCCTTTGATTCTCCGGTTCGGTGATTCCCATTCTAGTCACGAACGGTGGTAACGCGTAGCCTTAGTTTAAGCGTTTAGGTCCGCGGTTCCTCATCGTTTTCATCATCGAACATCCATCAGTCTCCCCCGAGAATCGTTTCGAAAGGTTATGGGATCGAGGGCTTCTTCGCGTAGAAGAAAAGGCGAGGGGAGATGAATATCGCGATGGAGTATTGTACAATCGACTTAATTAATTCTGCCCTTCCTAGCACAAATGCTTGTAAATGCGAATAATAATGCTTCGGTCATTTACCGGCAGAGGTCTGCGGGCGAAGGGAATGAGAGCTTGCTAATTAAAGTGTAAGATGTCGTGGAACCGCTGTTCCCAGATAGCGGGTGTTATTGCGCTATTACTACAGGCAGGTTCTAGAACACGAGCAGTGTAATTACTTCTTAACCCTTCGGATACTACTGCGTATATGCGTGCGGGGACCGCCCGAGGGGCGTTCAGCGGCAATGGTTAAAGATGGACACCGGAGGTGTCCCGCACACTGCGCACGGTGTACGTTCGAATTGTAAACGCCCGAAGGGTTAAGCCATGGGCAAGGAGTTCCTGTGCTTCTAACCTCATTCCTCTTTTCTTATTCGACAAATTTGTTCAGTTGGTACTACTCGGAAGTCGAGAGAGGAACATGGATGCGTGCTTCAAGATTGTGAGTCGATACCGAGTTCGAACAAATGATCTACAATCACCGAGCGAAACGTATTTCCCAATGGACCAAAAGTAAACAGAGCGCTTACGTCTATAACTCCATCGGCGTTGTGAACGAAAGTGTGTTCCGGGCAGAGGCAGTGGCGGATTTAAGGACCCCCAGGCAGAAATGAGTAAAATGTTTATTTAAATAAAATTTCGAATAACGAATAAAAGTTAAAAAACACTCGAGTCAACGTCCAAATGACGAACAATTTTGTTAACTTTTATTCGTTATTCGAAATTCTATTTAAATAAAAATTTTCCCACCTCCACCCCCAGGATCCCAATTTTCAAAAAAAAACAATATTTTATTAAAACACTATATTCTTTCTAGTTTCTTGCAAAGAAAACGTTTCTAGTAACCTACCTCTTCATTTTCCTGAAAAAAGGGCCCATCAAAGTTTGCCACGTGGGCCTTCTTCCTTAAATCCGCCGCTGGGCAGAGGGGAACTGGGGACGCTTGTAATATCGCAATAACTATCGGACCATTCGACGAGAGTATACCAAAAACGACAGAAGATTAACCCTTTATTTAGAGATTTAGGGGAATTAACTACCATTCCTTGCTTTTTAAGGAATTCACGGCGAGACTCGGCTTCACTCCCTCCCACAGGTACTACGCAATGAACGATGAAAAAAAGGGAGAACGAAGGGTTGAAGCGATCTCGGCCCATTCACGATCGAACTGTTCATCCGTACGCGTTAACCCGCGGACAACGGTGCCCGGATCAATTTTGACCCGCGTTCTCAGTTTTTAATTTATATTAAGTTCCTAAGTAATACAAAGAGAAAGATGTGCATGGGTCAAAAGTGACCCGGGCACCGTCTGCCGTGGGTGAAACTGGTACCGACGGCGAAAAAATATAGTTAAAAGGCGCCAAAAAAAAAAAGGATAATAGTAGTTCGCGGAATTCTTGACTCAAATATCAAACCAATTTACGAAAACGTTTACGTAGATGATAGTGTTAACGATCGCGCACGTACGAGGGGGATTAAGAATTCTCTAAAGTGAAACCTAACAGATCCAGTGATATTATACTTCATATGTTACGAACGAGCGTACTTTGCTACACTTTTTTTGTAAATATCTTACTAAGAATACAAAACGTGAATACGTGTATACATATGTAACAGTAATCCGTGACAGTCTCGCGAACGTTTGGACGGATTTCGTTCGGTTAGATTCGTTTCGTTTCAGGTGGATTGTCTAGTTGAGAAGGATACGTAATTAAATTTCGGTATCTCTTGTTCAAATCAATTATAATTTAATCTATATACCAATTTAACTTTATTATGTTCGAAATGGTGTTCTCGGTGCTTGAACGAAAAATATTTATATTTGACCGTGCAAAGTTCGACTGAATGCTCGATCGGTAAAGTCGGAATGCCACGCGGTCGGTAACTAAAATCGAAAGCCTAATTTTCTTTGATTCTTTGCTCACTCGTCTTTTTACGAACGTCCACGATCAAGGTGAATCTTCGAGCAGCACTCCAACGCGTTCTTTTTTGTTCTTCTTGATCGAAGTAGGTGTCTCACTTGCAAGCTTTCTATATAGGTATACACGATCCAAGTTAACTCGCGTACATATGAACTTGGGAATAAGCGAACGAGGGTAAAGTACAGAAACACGTACGCGAGGGTGTTGCTAATAATAGTTGCCATAGATCAGACACGCGCGAATTGTCATTTACAACACAAATTATAACAAGTGTTCTGAACAATCTTAACCTCTTGGATGACGGTGTGTGGGTCTTTTTTGACCCACGCGTGAGATCACAACTTAAACGAAGTTTAGTCTTGCTGAAGATTCTTACTTTAATCTCCGATCACGCGCAACGTAGATTACAGTATCTTTAAGTAGAGTAAAAACTTTCGAAGTTCGAAGGGAATTCGGTTTTAATTCGCGCGTGTCCACCCGTAGGTGAATCGAGTTAAGGTTTCCTATCCGTAGCTCCACAAGTTAGAGGGGACGAACAAAAAAGAATACGAAGAAAGCTGTCGGGTCTTAACACTTTGAGTGGCGGATCGTTTTGAAAGATGCCCCTTTTTCTGCCAGGAAAGTTTATTGTGCAAAGCGAGCTCCGAGTTTGGTTTGCATACTGAGCAAACGCTCTGGGGACTCTCTGGACTCTCTCGGACAATACTTTCGATCAGTGGCGGATTTAAGGAAAAAGGCCCAGGTGGCAAACGTTCAAGAAAACGCAAAAGTAGTTTACTAAAAACGGGCGAAGTATACAGAAAAGTGCAGAAAAAATATACTATTTAGATAAAAATCACAATATTTTTAAGACAGGGCCTTAGGGGGCCTTGTGGGAGGGGGAGCATTTTTTCGGGAAAGTGAAGACATAGTTTACTAAAAACGGACTAAGTGTAGCAATACAGAAAAAAATACGGTGTTTGGATAAAATAAGTTTTTGGAGGAATGGGGCCTTGGGGCCAGGTGGCAACTGCTCATCGGTCGCTCGTTAAATCCGCCACTTTTTTCAATGCGTTTCAGAAAACATCGACGCGAAACAGACACCGAAACCATGCGCAGTACGCAACGTATTTACCTCGTCACGAGAACACGTCGACGCCACTCGAAGTGTTGATGCTGTATTTTAGAAAAGGCTGTGCTCTCGCATAGCTCGCATGTGTATATACGTTAATCGCGTGTGCATTCACAGATCGCATACGCGCACACCGGAACGCGAGGGGGCACTCGCGCGACAAATTACACAACCATACACAAATGCACAGATTATACACGTACACACGCTGTGTATAAGGTCTAAGAATCTCACACCTATATAGCGAGTATTTAAGAAAGAGAAAAAGAAGCATTGTCCTTCGCGCATATTTATTACTCTTCGATCCAGTGAGAGGCGTATAATTATCATCGATAATAAACACGAGGTTCAGTGTTGCGTACGACTTTCTATTATACGTAGCGTATCGCGAGTTCTGGCAATCGCGCCAAGCTCGTTCTGAAAATTTTTTATCGGCACGGTGAAACGGGGGATCAAGTACCATCGGTCGATACAGTCAATTTCTGTAACATTAATTTAGTTTCTAAAGTATCATCAGTCGGTAATTCAGAAACTGATTTTGAGGTTATAACGCGGAATTTCCTCCCCGTCGCGGTGGGTTTGAAAATTTTCAGAACGATACTGATGATTATGAAATTGTATTCGAGATCTATTACGATGGAAATGGTGCTGTTTGCGAAGAATCAGCGATTTCGTACCATCGACGAGCTATAGTAGCCGACATACTCGATTACTATCGCCAGATTATTGTTTGAAGGGTTAATTTCTGTTAAACTACGCGAATATCAGGGTAACTTGCGATCGAACAATGTCGGGGATACAATTAATTGAGGAGTGCGTAATTCGATTTCATCATAAGGCATGGTTCAATGTATATCCGCTTGTGAGAATAGTTTTTCCCGCCAAAAGTTAATGACCGTTTAATCGGCAAGCATCCTAACGCGTGACGTTCGTTCGACTGTAAGGGCGAACGGATCCATCTTCCCCTCCATCGATATTATAAAACTGCAGGTACTTTGTTTTACGTAGTACTTACTATACTACAGTTTACTATTAATAAACGAATACTATCTAGAGTACGGGACGGTGCTCCGTGTGATTGGCGGAGTGCCGAGTGCGCGCGAACTTTCGAATGCGTTTAATTCTAAGCGACGCCGCGGGGGTGCTACAGAATATATCTCCTCGGTATAACGATTCTAGCTTGGGGTACGTTGCGCTTGGCCGGTACCTCTGAGATGTTTAAAAAAAAGATATTGACAATATATATACATGTGATTGACAGAAGGTCCCATCACAGTTTTGTAAACTACGTCGTATTTCTATAGGGTTTACCATTCGGGGAGCGGAGGGAGTACGAAAGGGCACGTGATCGTGACTGCGATCTGCAAGGGGGGGGATACCCGAGCGAATCGTGAGACAGAGAAGGGAGGAGAGAATACAGCAGTGATTCCCAACCTGCGGGTCGCGAAATGTTTTTTTTAAATGTTATTAAGTTAGAATTATATTCTGAAATACCTATTTTTAATGTGTTTCCTTTACCTTATTAAATTTACCTTGCCTTACACGGGGGGGATTCGCAAGGTTATTTGAATATTATAAAAGGGGGTCGCGACTCGAAAAAGGTTGCGAAACACTGGACTACAGTAAGGTGATATTCAAACAGTAATTCATTGGTACTCGCTAAATATAATTAAACGCTGTTACACGAATGTTAGTTTCTCAGCGTTTCCCAGCGTTTCTTCTGTTTCCCCCTCTCTCTCTTTCTCTCTCTTCCGGTCTCAGTGGATGATGCTCGAGGAAGCGCGTTG
Organism: Andrena bicolor; assembly: GCA_960531205.1. Lineage (NCBI taxonomy): Eukaryota > Metazoa > Arthropoda > Insecta > Hymenoptera > Andrenidae > Andrena > Andrena bicolor. Next base: position 43,714,880 of record OY482666.1, read on the forward strand.
GTTACTTCATGATGCGCGTGCAGCTGGTACCCTCCTTGCTCCTCTGCTTTAGTAATATCGTATTAAACAAAGTTCCCTCTGTTTTCCTTTTCGTTAGTCTCTCTCTAATTCTCCTTCGATAACACTGTACCCTTGCGGTCCATTAACACAGCATAGTTCGTTGATACTTGTTTCGTAACGATGCTGGACGATCGATCCGGCGCACCTGATCGATCAGTCGAAACCCTGTTCTGTATTCATTTCGAATGTCTATTAGGCCATGTTCGAAAGCCAGACCAGATTTCTATTTTATACTTATATTTCACAGTCAGGATGTCGGAATGATTATCTACTGAGCATTATTATGTATATGTACATTTCGTTTAATAGAGATAATGTTTCATATTTCTCATGTAATTATTCATTACTTTACACCTGCTTTCCAGCGTGCGACGTTTGTAATTCATTTGATGCTCTGCGACAGAGTTGGGCATTATTCTAATAAATTTTTATTGTAATCAATTTTTATTCTAATCAATTTGTATTGTAATCAATTTTTATTCTAATCAAATTTTATTCTAATCAATTTGTATTGTAATCAATTTTTATTCTAATCAATTTGTATTCTAATCAAATTTTATTCGAATACATTTTTATACTAATAAATTTTTATTCTAATCAATTTTGATTCGAATAAATTTTTATTCTAACAAATTTTTATTCGACTAAATTTTTATTCTAATCAAGTTTCATTGTAATCAATTTTTATTCTGATCAATTTTTATTCTACTTAATTTTTATTCGAATGATCTCGAATGAGAATTGGGAATAAAATGAAGTTATTTGAGAATAACGAATAACTTTTTATTCGAATAAATTTTTAATTTTTTTAAAATTTATATATCTATTAGAATATAAATTATTTGTTATTCTCGAATAACTTAATTTTATTCACAATTCTTAATCGAGGTAATTCGAATAATACCCAACTCTGCTCTGCGCAATCTCCTGGCGAGGAGTAAGTTAAAATAATTTGTTATTACATTTACAGTGACAAGGTTCGAGCCATCTAGGCACTACAAAAATGAGTTTACACAAATTGTTGTACATTAATGCTTTATTTACTGAACTGTTGAATTTTAAAACACTTTCCATTGTTCAGAGTAACATTTTCTCAAATTAAGCAATTCGTGTATGTGTAACACATATATTTACACATACGCCATTCATTATAGACGATTTAAAATACAGGGAGTTACTCTACTGGTAGTAAAAATACTCCAGGGGGTGATTATACAAGCGAAAATAAGAGGAAAATCAAGGATGTCAAAATTACAGTAAAGACTTCGTTTTTGAGAAATTCAAAGTCAATATTCTCGAAAACGAAGCGTTTACCGCAATTTCGTCACTCCTGATTTTCCTCTTATTTTCCCCTGTACAATCACCCCCCAGAGTATTGCCTTCACTATATAGAATACCACCCTGTATAGAATCAGGAAGTTATCGCACAACCACATTTCACTTGTGAATTACTCGATAGTCCTGTTAGCACAGAATTTCTTTCCCTGCCGTTGGTGCAGTCTATAAATAAATTTCGTTAGTAAATTCGCAGTGTCTGAATTATAAAGTTTTTACACGGTTATTGGTGGTAAGCATCACGCGGAGCATTGAAAGCTTAAGTTTCAGTAAACACAGCGACGAAGCCTCGTCGGTTATCAATTTTCTCTTAATGCACAGACGATTACACAAGTCGCTTTTTCTCCCTTATAAAAATCATTAAACTGTTCCTTACATACGTTTACAATAAGTGTACAATACGTGCTAAAAAAACAAGAGCGTATGTACATGTACGTAACTTATAAAGTTCCCAAGTAAACTTATCTACATGTAATTATCAAAATACAATACGCATTTGTTACAGTATATTCAGTAAGCGCTTCAGCATAACATTCTTTTATACAAATCTCCTTGCGCGAGAAAATATGCACAGGAACACTTAGATCGCAAGTTTGCTTCGTTTTCGTAAAAAAAAAAGTAGTATTCGATTAATAAATACTCGAGGCAATGCAGGCTCCTCTCTCTGCGAATCATCAGTGTCTCCCGATCTGACAAGGAGTCGTTTCAAGCCAATGTAGAAACATTTCCATTCGTATATTACAGATTATCCATATAAATTAGTAAACGGAGAAGCATGCGCTACGCCGAAGTGCCTGTATCTAAAGCCGTAGAGCGTATAAAATCGAACATGCTTACGTATCAATGTTTTCTTTCCTTTTTTTACATACTTTATACAATCTTCCAACTATAAAACTCTATGCACTTTTATTCGCGTCTCAAGTTCTCGAGTCTAGCCTGCAGATCAGCATCCGCATCCGCGAGGTTGCCACCTTCCTCGCCTCCCGCAGCGGTTGCGACTGGCTGCTTCGAGCCGGCTACGCTCAGCGAGCCGGAGGCCTGCGGCAGGCCAGACAGTTGGTCCGTCAATTGCAAACCCAGCTCGTCCAGAACTTGTGACACAATCGCGTCGCTGGGCGAACAGAATAAATGCAATCAGAACGACTGTTAATCACGCGTTCCCAAGATTCTCGAACTGTTAGAATTACCTCTCTTCTTCGTCGCCCTCATCCTCCATCGCGTCGTCTATCGCATCGTTCATGATTTCCTCTTTCATGTCCATTATTTCGGACTGCTTTTCGAACTCTTGCAATATCTTCTGAATTTGCGGCAGATTCAGTTGCCTGTAAAAACGTCTCACAGTTACGTACGCTGAACGATAGCCGCGTATAACGGATTTCGAGTTGGGATCATAATCGAAGAGGAATATTCTCACTTATTCATGTTCTGCATCGCTCTCGTGACTCCCTTCATCGCCTGCGCCATCGTGTTCTGCGAACGTAGCGTTTGGATCTTCAGAGAGACTGCTTGGATGTTCGCCTTCATCAGCATGAATTTCTTCACGTAGCGTCTGGTTCTTACGAGGTCTTTGGCCATGATTTTCACGGCATCCTGTGGGACGATTAATGGTAATTGTTAGACGATGGGATCGGTAAGTTTCGTGGGAAGAAGCGATAGTACCATTTGCCCTTCTTTGGCGAGCTTCTTTATGTCCGCGATGATTTTCTTCTCCTGCTGCTCCATTCTCATTTTTTCCCTATCGAGATCCCGCATTGCTTTGTTCAATGCTCGCTGGTTCTTCCTGAGCATCTCCTCGGGAGTGACCCTCTTTCCGAATAACCACTCCATGGCTGCGAGGAAGTCGTGTTGGGTCTGCCGAAATTATGAGAAACAAACGGCTGTGTACCGATATTTGCAATTCACGGTAAAAGTGAACAGCGAGCGTGACTTGCGCACGTGAAAAATAATTTACATCACGAAAGTGATGTAAAATAGTTACCTAAATTCTCGAAGTACGATCTTCGTGCCGCTACTCACGAAATAGAGATTCTGTCAGTGTTATTCTTGGAACTTGACTTTTTTAGGTTAGAATTTTAGTATCGGGGATACGATCTGATCAGTCAAAGCTGACAAGCCGATGACTCACTAGGCACACTAGTCTGAAAGGATTAAAAACGATGTTACATGTATTTATGTGTCGCGATCGATCTCAGTATTTCGAATTTCTCGGAACGACTGTGCATCGCAATGGAAATTGTTTTTTTGAGTTAATACTGCACTCGAAACGATGCAATTGAAGCGAGAAAACCGAGAAGTCCACCACAGCCCACGGTAGACTGCAGTCGCGTGCATTTAACTGCAGTTGACTGCGATGCACTGTAATGTCAACGTGACAGTTGGCATTTTAAAGAATCTTAAATTGTTTCTCTGTTTTTGTATTCGTATTCTTAGTGAAAGATTTTTTCACGCAAAATTCCGCATAATTGAAACTTTTATTTAAGATATCCATATGTGTTTGTGAAATATTTTGGCGATTTTATTAATTATATTTTTGGTACACGTTACACGTTACGTGTATATTATTAAAAATCTATTTAAGGTTCTCTTGTTTTTAACCGACTTCAAAAAGGAAGAGGTTCTCATAAATAGTAAAAAATAAAAAATTTAAGAAAAATTGAAACCGATTTCAAAAAAATAAAAATGCACCAAAAAGTGGAAACTAATTTAAGAAAAATTGGAATACTGACTTCAAAAAATTAAAAATGCACCAAAAAGTGGAAAATAATTTAAGAAAAATTGGAATACTGACTTCAAAAAATTAAAAATGCACCAAAAAGTGGAAACTAATCTAAGAAAAATTGCAATACTGACTTCAAAAAATTAAAAATGCACCAAAAAGTGGAAACTAATTTAAGAAAAATTGGAAAACTGCCTTCAAAAAATTAAAAATGCACCAAAAAGTGGAAACTAATTTAAGAAAAATTGGAAAACTGACTTCAAAAAATTAAAAATGCACCAAAAAGTGGAAACTAATTCAAGAAAAAAATAAAAACGCGCCAAAAAGTGAAAAATAATTTTTTTCCTTATTTAATCTACGACTCTCAATATTTTTAAGTCTTGAGAGTCGTAGATTAAATAAGGAAAAAAATTATTTTCCTCTTTTTCGTGCATTTTTATTTCTCTGAAGTCGAATTCAATTCTTCTTAGATTTTTTATTATACGATATAATACGAATTGAAGGATTACAAGCATCGCAAAGAGTTCAATACTTATAAGAAATCAAGGAAACCGCTTCTAAAGATAATCGCAGACTTGTTGCGCGCAGTTGGCAACTTCAGTTTGCATCATGTCAAAAAATAGGAGGTTCCTTTCATCCTTCACCCTCGTTGCCTTAATCGGCAAGACATTACCCGACTTCTAATCGAAAGAATACAGCGAAAGTAATATCAACAATTACCTATTTACTTCGGATCCCGTGTGAATTATTTCAAAGGTGATTTTGAATGCACGACATGCCACGCGCGAGGTCGCCGACTGAGCGACAATCTTCGAGCGGCGTGCTGTCACGCTCCCGTGAGGATTAATAATTTATTGTTAATATAAACAAATCGTAGAGGAATTTTCTAAAAATGAAGACGGCTTTGATGGTGGCTGAGAAGCCGTCCTTAGCGGCTTCGTTGGCTACTATTTTAAGTAACGGTCGCTGTACCACAAGGAAGGGTGAGGTTAAGTTTACAATTAAACCCGAAACATTGTACTTAAATCTATTTAAAATACAGTGAAACCGCCTCTGCTTTGGTGTCCAAGTAAATCCCTAACGAAAAATGAGTTTCAGGTCTAAACGGGTCGTGTTCCGTACACGAGTGGGTTGGCCAGTTCAAGTCGGAGACGGTGAACTTCAAGATGACCTCCGTGTGCGGTCACGTCATGACGCTGGATTTTATTGGGAAGTACAATAACTGGGATAAGGTCGATCCTGTAAGAGACACGGAATTTTATATAACATTCTTATCGTCGGTGATAATGCAAAACCTTGTATGAGCAAAATTGAGATTTTATTTGCCAGTAAATGAACACGTACCAGTAAATGAACATTTTTTATTAAAACGAGTAATAAAATAAGTTATTAAAGTAAGCTACTAATTAATTACAGACTTCTTTTCATTTCTTGCTTCGTATCCAAACAATTTTTGCAGCACGTGGATTCAATCGCGCCGCAAACATAATTTTATAATAGTGTTCATTCAGTAGCCTTAACTGTTCATTTACTGGTGCGTTTACTCTAGTTGCCAAACGCTGTTTCGTTTTTTTTTTTAAAAATCACATCATTGATGTTGAGTGCTAACACTGTGTTAAAAAAATTCAGTCAAAGAAATCCCTCAAAATGGATAAAATATTGAGTTTTTTCTGCCTCCTGTAAAATCGGTAAAATGCAAATCCGCGGTTTTGCACTATCACTGATTTTATGTTTCTTACGCAGACGTTAAGAAATTGTTTTTTTTTTTGTTTAAGGCAGAGTTATTTTCGTGCCCAACGGAGAAGAAGGAAGCAGTTCCTAAATTAAAGATTCCTTACTTCCTCGCTAAAGAAGGTGCCCACTGTGATTACCTGGTGTTGTGGCTTGACTGCGACAAAGAGGGCGAGAATATCTGCTTCGAAGTTATATTCGCGGTGCAACAGGGCATGACCAAGAGACTGAATCCAAATGTGGGTCCTTTAAAGCATAATTTTAAAGGGGAATTGAGCCTTTATGGGCCGAAAAATGGGTAATTCTTCATGAATTTTTTGTACAATAACGGTTCGACAAATTAATTTTAGCTTTGGCAGGCTGTTTTATTGTATCTTGGACTATTGTTCTGAATTTTTGTGTGAGAATGAAGCAGAAAACGGGGTAGATACGGAGGGAGCGTTGGAAAATAATCGGACGAAAAGTACTGTAAGTTATCCGAAACACAAAAGGGAAAAGAGATTCTTGAACTTTGTGAATTTGGCTATGGATGGTAGTAGATTTGTTGCTGTATATGTTACTGTTCCTTTTTTATTTAAAGAAGTTTTCCCGATTTTGAGGGAAAATCTCAAACTCAAATATAGAAGCTTAATTTTCTTCAAAAGACTACTATTTTAAAATTTCCTTATTTTTCTTAATACATCTTCTACCATCCATAGCCACATTCATATAGTTTAAGAATCTCTTTTCCTTTTTGTGTTTCGAATAATCCTTACAGTACTTTTCGTCGACGCCAGGGCCACCCGATTATTTTTCAACTCTCTCTCTGTATCTTCCACGTTTCTTCTTTCAGTGTCACAGAAAAATTCAGAACAATAGTTCAAGATACAATAAAACAGCCTGCGAAGCCTCAAATTAATTTGTCGAACCGTTTTTACACAAAAAATTCACGAAGAATTACCTATTTTTCGGCCCCGCAAGGCGCCATGCTTCTTGAGAAGCGGGATTGTATGTTTTTTAATTCTACGCCGGTCGTAGGACATTTGGCGTGCACATTTCTCCGCGATCACGGAGAAGGACATCAAAGCTGCCCTGGCGAATTTGATAAAGCCGAATGAAAACGAAGCGAAAAGCGTCGACGCTCGGCAGGAGCTGGATTTGCGGATCGGGTGTGCGTTTACGAGATACCAGACGAAATTCTTCCAGGTAAGGATAATCCAATAATTCACACTTATCCACAACAATTCGAACTTACACCTGTGTTTATTATTTCATTATGTTTTTTTATTCCATTAGGGAAAATACGGCGACTTAGACGTGTCTCTCATCTCTTACGGTCCGTGCCAAACGCCAACGCTGGGTTTCTGCGTGCAGAGGCACGACGAGATTCAGACCTTTAAGCCTGACCCATATTGGGTTCTGCAGGTACAATTCATTTCCCACGAAATTGCTTTGCAGTGACTTATTTACGTGTCCAGTATAAAGAGGGAGATAAATTGAAATGCATTGAAGGTTACAGTGAAGTCTGCCGATGGCCAAGATATCGTATTGCACTGGAGCCGTGTGCGATCGTTCGATAAGGAAGTGGCGAATATGTTTCTAAGTCATGTGAAGGAATACGATCAAGCGACGTGGGTATCGAGTCACATAAAACTATCATTTGTGTTTTGCGACGCGAGAGTAATCTATTTATTCCTTCGAACGATACAGTGTCATAAGCGTGGAGAGCTCGGAGAAAACGAAAGGACGACCCATAGCTCTGAATACAGTGGAACTGATGAGGGTGGCGAGTTCGGGTTTAGGCATGGGGCCTCATCATGCTATGCAGATCGCGGAGCGTCTCTACACACAGGGATACATAAGTTATCCTCGAACCGAGACAACCATGTACCCGGAGAACTTTGACTTACAGTGAGGCGGAAGAAACTTCATTAAGGGAGTCTGGAGTAACTAGCTGAAGATCGAGATTTTTTTTAGAGAAAGTATTTAATCGAGATTTTCAAAACTTTCAGGATACTGTATTGCCAGATTAAGATAGATAAAAATTTTATTCAAAAAGAGCGGTAATATAAACGGAGTTATACGGGCTTATGCTCAATCCTTTGGCGACGCAATTGTTTCGTAGCGTCTATTGTATTCATCTGAAACCAAAAATTCTACAATTTGTGTTTAGTTTATGAGTGCACGCACAAATCGTATGAATTCATGACTTAAAAGATGCAAAATTGAACAAGTAGCGGTGTTTTGAAAAAAGTTCACTTTTTCCAACGAAATTTTGCCTTAAATGTGTAAAAAAGTTATTTATTTAAACAATATTATTATACCAATAGGTAAGTTCTGCGAAGAAAATGTTCTCAAATATCCGTGCACAAAGTCAAGTCGATCGGTTGAATATTTTTGAAGTTACATTGTCCGCTAATTGTAAAAGTGTAGTTTCGAGAAAAACGCATTTGAAGTTTTCTGATAACCTGGTGCTCCGTAGCAAATCCGGCTGTATCCGCTTTCATTTTTCGAATTTCGATTTGCGGCTTTGAGAATATATTATCGATATGTTCAACTATTGATTTATGCAAAAAAAATGGTGTCTTCACCTCGCTACACCAGGTTCCCCCCTTAATACCTACGATTCCCTTGATTCACGTGGGTACAGAAATGTTTACTTTCAGGGCGACGCTAAAGCAACAGCAAAGCAACCCTGACTGGGGAGATCAAGTACGTAGTATACTGGCGACTGGCATTAACAGACCGAAGAAGGGACATAACGCAGGCGATCATCCTCCCATCACTCCGATGAAGCACGCTACGAGGAACGAGCTCGACGGGGATGCGTGGAGGCTGTACGACTATATAACTCGACACTTCATCGCCACTGTCAGTATTCTCAGCTCGACGTATCTGCAGTTGTTTTGACGTTAGAGAAGTGGAGACGTTAACTACTAGGCCGTCCCGAAAAAAATGAAAATGATTGTGGCGTTAGGATTTAGTGCGGGAAATGTGTGTCCTGGGAACAATAACAACTGTGCGAAATTTCAGCCCTGTGAGTTAATGTCTTCTGTTCCGGCAGTAGCCTTGAAATTTCGAAATTAGGGTAAAAAATATAAAATTCATTCGGGCCACCTTTGAGTCGATCAGTCAAATGCCCGTCTTTGAGTAGAAATCTCATGTTTCCCACTTCATCGAGTCTATAAAATCGACTACGAGTCCCCTTTCGCGATTAGGACATTTTTATCAAATTTCGTCTTCTTGTCCACAAGATAGGATTGTTGGGGTGGACAAGGAAGAATTTCCACATACAGCTACCGTCACGTGATGAGTTCTAAGTCACTCTGTCGTCATAGAGTCGGCGAAGTGCTTCATGGTCATTTTTATACTTTCTACTTAAATTTCGAAATTTCAAAGCTCTTGCCGGAACAGAAGATATTAAGTCACTGGGCGGAAATTTCGCACAGTTTTTATTGATCTCAAGACACAACTTTCCCGCACTAAGGCCTAACGCTACGATCATTTTTATTTCTTTCGGCACCGCCTATTAAGTATTCCTTACCCTATAGTTGGCGCGCGATTGTAAATACCTAAGTACGACGGCCAAGTTTGAGATGGGAACGGAGATTTTCACTGCGAATGGCCACAGTTTACTGGACCCTGGGTACACGAGTATTCTCACTTGGCAGGCGCTTGGGAGCAACGATACGCTGCCTAAGTTTACTCCTGGTGAAAAAGTCAGCATACAAGAGGTTGTTAACATACGAATACCTTTGATCGTTAAGGATGTATCGGGCGTACAATATTAGACAATAGTATATGAAATTTGAAATACTTGAATATCTACGTCTTCCGCATAGTGAATCTAGATTTAAGAAACTCGAACCACAGTTGGAATCTTATTTTTTACTCCTGGGAAGGTATTTTTCACATACAAATGCTTTCTCAAGCATTATTTGCTAAACTTTTGGCAGTGAAAAGCCCTGAAATCACAATTTTCTCAAGTTATAATTTACTTCTTTAAAACGGTGTACTGAAAACAATTGAAACTCGACAGATATTTTCATCTATCCATACACTACGTGTGAAAAAAAATTGAAAACATTGTTACCATATTTTCAACATTTTCTCAGCCGAATCCGTATAAAATCAGAGAAAATTAAAATCGTACTAACTCAGCAACCATTTAGTTTAATATGAATTCGTTTAAAATTTTTGGAGCACATCAGGAAGATCAGAAAGAAAAATCTCCCAAATTTTCATAAACTAACTTCGTACTATTTTGAAAATAGGTCCAATACATCCTTAAGAATGGAACAATAGTAAGCTTGTCATTGTGCTACGATTATTAATCTTTCCAATGAATCACAGACAAAGATGCTCGAGTGCTACACGCAACCCCCAGACTACTTAACGGAGGCCGAACTAATCTCCCTGATGGAAAAACACGGCATTGGGACGGACGCCTCGATTCCAGTACATATAAACAACATATGTATGCGAAATTACGTTAACGTAGCAGCTGGTAGGAAGTTAGTTCCTACGTCGCTGGGAATAGTGTTGGTTCATGGATATCAAAAGGTGTGCGTGCCGTTCTACACGCGAATCGATGCATAAATCAACAGCTGATTGCGTGCTAATTGTTCGTTAATATCAGATAGATCCAGAATTAGTCCTGCCTACCATGAGGTCCGCGGTGGAGGAGCAGTTGAACTTAATAGCCGTGGGGCGAGCAGACTACCACGCGGTGCTGTTGCACACGGTAGAAATATTCGAGCAGAAGTTCCATTACTTCGTCCAGAGCATAGAAGCGATGGACCAGTTGTTCGAAGTCTCCTTCTCCCCTCTGTCCGCGTCCGGGAAGGCGCACTCCAGGTAGCTAACTAAAATGCAATCTGATCGTCGTTGCGGCGTATCTACAGTAGTGTCTCCTTATGGGCTCGGTTTGGTGTACACGATGTGCGTTTTTCGCTATCCCCACCACTTTTGTTTCACTCTTGTCCGGCGAAGGCGAGAGCGAGATGGAACGAGAGCGAGCGAGAGACACTGGAAGCGAGCAACGGCGGTACGAGACAGACGACGCGTTGATGTTTTGTCTCGCTCCGTCTTTCGGACGCTGTGCCACTCCGTCCTTTGCGAGCGCGATGGGCGTGCGCAATGGTCGCGAGTCCATACGGTGAGCACGGGAACCGCTTTGCAAAATCTTGACGCAGCCCGATTCATTCTGAGCGTTCGCGCCCGTCGCGCACGCAAAGCGTTCCATCTCACTCCCCCCTTCGGCCAGAAAGAAGCGAGAAACGAACACTCGGAATTAGGGCTCTGATCATGATATGGGCTCAACGCCGGTCCCGACCAGCGAGCCCACAGCGAGGAAATACTGTACCTGAAAATTCTTTCTATCTAGATGCGGGAAGTGCCGCCGTTACATGAAGTACATACAGACGAAACCGTCGAGAATGCACTGCGCGCATTGCAACGAGACGTACAACCTGCCCCAGAACGGTAACATACGAATTTATAAGGAGCTGAAGTGCCCGTTGGACGACTTCGAATTGCTCTCGTGGTCCACCGGCGCGCGGGGGAAAAGCTACACGTTTTGCCCGTACTGTTACAACAATCCACCGTTTAGGTAATCTTCTGGGGAACGCTCTGAGCCGGCTCTGTCTAGTTGATCTGTTTGTGTATTACGGATATATTACACACGAATTGCAGGGACATGAAGAAAGGAATGAGCGGCTGCAATTCCTGCACTCATCCCACCTGCCCGCACGGTATGAATTCCACTGGTTTGTCGAGCTGCCTCGAGTGCGACGCCGGCATACTGGTCCTCGACGCCTCGGCCGCGCCCAAGTGGAAGCTCGGGTGCAACCGTTGCGACGTTATCATTCATTTGTTCGAGAACGCCCACAAAGTGATGGTCGACACCGAGGTGTGCGACTGCGGGGCGCAATTAGTCACGGTAGAATATAAGCAGGTAAAGTCGAACAGTGATCTTAGCTCGAGCGAAGGTTCTTAGCTCCCTTAAGGCCGGTTTTCCTAGCCGCGATCGGCGGCGCGGCGGTCCCACTATCGCAACGAAGACACAGATGTATATTTCTCCGTTGCACTGGTGGGACCGCCGATCGCGGCTAGGAAATCCAGCATTTAGAAGCTTCATGGTTTCTAAAAACACGGGAGAGAAGCAGATGAGAAGAATTCTTAGTGAGATTAAGACTTTCGTTCACGTGTAATCTTGAAATATCTTCGATTTGGGGACTGGAACTTGGTTTGAATTTCAGGAGAAGAGTAAGCTTCCCAACGAAGCCACAGAGATGACTGGCTGCGTCTTTTGCACACCAGCATTCTCTCCTCTCGTGGAGAAGCACCGCGCCGTGGCCTCGAAACCGGTCACAACTAGAGGTCGCGGCCACGCCAAGGGCCGAAGTCGGGGGAAACCCCGCCCTCCGAAGGATAAGATGGCTCAACTAGCGGCTTACTTTGTATAATAACAATTTTGTAAATGAAGCGTCTGGATGTAACCATTCCCTTCCTCCCACTTCGACACGTTCGCCAGAACAGAATCGCGGAATCTTGGAAATAAATTTGGACATATTCGCTACGTCAATGAACAGCGTGTATCGATTTCGTCGAGTTATTTTCGGGAATCGAAGTATTTAACCATTTTGACAAGTTACCTTATTTGACACTTGTCAGGTTATGACCTGACTGTAAGCTGTCAAAATTTGGAGTAGATTGCATAGCGAAGGTAGCGATTGACGAACGAAACATGTGGATCGGTCCTCGGCTCGGAAACCTAGTCCCGACTTGACTCGAATATTCGAACACTCGAACAGATCTATTGTAAACATTGAAGTGGGTAAAAGCAGATCCCTAATTAAATTGCACAAGTTTTTCAAGAATTTTGATTAACCGTAGGTAAAAATTTTATATACTTTTTTATGGATCACTGTACCAACCGATGGTAAGGATTACCATCTGAGATTCTTGAATGTTTCATTAGGTAAAGTAGAGATGGCGCGACGTGTCATTTTTGACCGAATTTTAAAAATATTTTCGCGCGTAGAGAGAGAAAATATTGATTTGTAATTTCACTTTTATTTGCAATGGGGTATCAAATTTTGAGATTTGTTAAAGAAGGAGAAGTTATTTGATGAATTTTATATATTATTTCGAGAATTCTTTAGTTAACATGGAAAATATATGACTGTTAAAGAAAGTCGAAATTATTCAAAATTTGTACAAGGAAACACCCAGAGAATCTCATTTGTGTATCTCGTATTCGAAGCACTTTAAATTTCCATTGCCGTAGAAAAACTTATTTACCCAAATTATTTGAAATACGATATCAGTAGTAACCCAGTGTTACCTATGTTATCTTATCTTCCGATAATTATCTCCCGCACTTTATCTCAGATCGTACATACTCCAATACTCTGCCCTTTGTCAATGTATAACTATTAAATTTCAAACGAAAGCCGCAAAAATTCACCCCTAAAAAACTATAATCCTAACCCGTCAACTGTATTCGTGTTTTCAGTGACCTTTTCACAAATAGGAAACAACCCAACACGCTGCCAACTTACGAAGAAACATTCTCAACCCGAAAATTTTGATTTTAATAAAACCACGTGTGAATGTAGAAAACATTGGACTAAGTATACAAGAATCATTTTTTTTTTTACAGAAATTCACTCTGGAGGGGCAAAATTAACTCTTAAACTTTTCACACATTTCGTAACGTCCGCAACTTTCCGTAAAAAAATTTTGCAATATAACTTTATTTTTCTTTCGGTACCGCGATAGAGCATAAAAAACTGAACAATTCTTATATTCAAAGTTTTCTTCAATCTCGCGCCGTTGCAAAGTTATATTAAAAAAACGAAGACGAAGAAACGCGATAACTTTACTTCACCCCTTCAGAGTGAATTTCCTCATAAAAAAGAATTGCTCCTTGCATACTCCAATATCCTCCACATTCACGCGAATATCCACAAAAATCAGAATTTCCAAGTTGAAAATATTCCCTCGTTCAGTGAAACAAATACACTCAATCTTTAATCAAACTTCATTAACTTCATCATCTATCAAACCCAGCCGCTAAAGAGGCCCGAAATCACAACGGCGTAGAAAATCGAGAATCGCAAGGATCGATGGGATCTCTATATACGGCAGATCGCGCCGATTGCACGGGAGCTTATAGTGCGTTCGCGATCTGTGGGACAAGCCGCGGAGAAAGTTGATTGGCTGCCGGTGGTGATCGCGGTGGGCGGTGGGGGGACGAAGGGTGCAGTTACGCACGTAGCCGCGCTGTCAGTTGGTGAGTGTATGCCGTGGCGCGCGGTCCTGTTCGTCGTGTCGATTCGAAGGGCGAGTGCGCACGCGTTGCCTGTTCCGCGAGCTTCGCAAGCTACCAAACACGCCGCGGTTACCACCGTTGCGAAACGTCATCTCGGCAAGACGCGGCTCTTTGACGGGCGACCGGTCACGATGTGGTGAAGTGAGGACGTGCCCTGGGCGCGGCGACTCCGGTGGCAGGGAAAGAGCTGTCGAAAGTTGGCCGGCCATGTGCACGCAGTCCTGCCGCGGCACCGCTGCTGCTGTCGTCCTGGCGATGCTCCTCTGTCAGATTTGCTCTGCCGAGGAGCAGCCGGGGTCCTCGAGAGAGCCGGCCGTCCTGGAAACCTGCAACGTCACCGCCGACGGACGGGAGTTCACCTGCCGCGGGGCTGGCTTCCTGTCCATCCTGGAGCCCCTCGGCTCCGCCGTGCTTCCATCCGCCGGCAATCTTACGATCTTGTGAGTACGCAGTTGCCTCTTTGCATGGGGAGGATTTTGCGCGGGGATTTCGGGGCGTTTGAAATCGGGAGAGTTCTTAGTTTCTTTGCTTATTTTTCTTACTCGAGGTATAATAGGAGTTGTGTTGTTATGATGGAGTTTGAGAAGCGCGGGGTTGCGTGTTTGTTGGGTAAGGGTAAGTGTAGTTTAATTGTTATTAGTTAGAAAGTGATGGAGAGGAATACTTTTAGGGTTTATTTTAAGTAACGATTGAGTTAAGGTTCGTTAGCACGTTTCTATTAAATTACGAATCACGTAGTGGCACGTTCAAGTGATATTGTGTCAAGGGTCACGTAATGGTGTGTCAACTGTTAACGTAGAAAGCATTCGGGCTGCATTGAAAGCTAATAACGGTCGCTCGGTCATCTCTCTTTCTCTCTTTCGCAACTTTTCAAGCGCTTTGGCCGCACGAAGGTCGCGCAAACTTCGGTCTTCAAGTGTTTAAATGGCACGAAAGTGTCCGAGGCCTTGCAATCGGTGAGCATCTAGAATGTCATCGGCGATTGAATGAAAATTCGACGCGGATAACTTGCGGGCAACTGCCCGTGCCCAGAATCGCTTCTGGGTCAAAAGCATCTGACGAAATTTAAATCTAGTCCACATATTCGCTCCTACTGTCCCTTTCTCTCTTTACAACCAGCCAGTTCTCCCGCTATCCGTGTTTTCGCACGCTCAGTGTCAGATTTCAAAACAAGTTGCTAGATGCCACTCATTGTGCCATTATCAGTTTTTACTTTCGCCTGCACCTGCATGTGCAGTTTATAATAAAGATGTCGCTAGTCTCATCGCTAATATCCTTGTAAATTGCAGAGAATCGCATCTTTCTCTCTTTTCTTTCCACCGTTTGTTGCGTGCGTGTGCTTTGGGGATTTCGAAACGATGGTTAACACGTTAATTACTAGTAGTTTTGTCACTAGTAGCAGCTACACACTAGTGTTTCCATCGCCACTAGTAGCTACACGCTGGTATTCTTATCGCCACTAGTAGCTACGCTCTAATGTTTCCATCGCCACTAGTACCTACACCCTAGTGTTTCCATCGCCACTAGTAGCTACACCCTAGTGTTTCCATCGCCACTAGTAGCTACACCCTGGTGTTTATATCGCCACTAGTAGCTACACCCTAGTGTTTCCATCGCCACTAGTAGCTACGCTCTAGTGTTTCCATCGCCACTAGTAGCTACACCCTAGTGTTTCCATCGCCACTAGTAGCTACACACTAGTGTTTCGATCGCCACTAGTAGCTACACTCTAGTGTTTCCATCGCCACTAGTAGCTAGACCCTAGTGTTTATATCGCGACTAGTAGCTACATTCTAGTGTTTCCATGGCCACTAGTAGCTACGCCCTAGTGTTTTCATCGCCACTAGTAGCTACACCCTACTGTTTCCATCGTCACTAGTAGCTACACACTGGTATTCTCATCGCCACTAGTACCTCCGCACTAGTGTTTCCATAGCCACTAGTAGCTACACCCTAGTATTCTTATCTCCACTAGTAGCTACACCATAGTATTCTTATCTCCACTAGTAGCTACACCCTAGTATTCTTATCTCCACTAGTAGCTACACCCTAGTATTCTTATCTCCACTAGTAGCTACACCCTAGTATTCTTATCTCCACTAGTAGCTACACCCTAGTATTCTTATCTCCACTAGTAGCTACACCCTAGTATTCTTATCTCCACTAGTAGCTAACCCTAGTATTCTTATCTCCACTAGTAGCTACACCCTAGTATTCTTATCTCCACTAGTAGCTACACCCTAGTATTCTTATCTCCACTAGTAGCTACACCCTAGTATTCTTATCTCCACTAGTAGCTACACCCTAGTATTCTTATCTCCACTAGTAGCTACACCCTAGTATTCTTATCTCCACTAGTAGCTATACCCTAGTATTCCCATCGCCACTAGTAGCTACACCCTAGTATTCCCATCGCCACTAGTAGCTACACCCTAGTGTTTCCATCGCCACTAGTAGATATACATTAGTATTGCCATCTCCACTAGTAGCTACACACTAGTAGTTCTCTCGCCGTATTAATCGGCAAGACTACTATCTACCAGGAATGGTACTCACGGCAATCAACCCGTGGAAGCAAAAGAAAAGTGTCGCCTTACGATCAGGGACTAAATGGCGACGTTTGCAATTTGCATATAATAATATGACGGTCGCGCGGAATCTTCCGGGGCCGGCGCGAAACCGCACGGAAAAACGAACGACAAGCGATCGCGACTTTTTTCTGGCCTGGATTCCTTCCGAAAGTATTCCACGGGACACTTGGTCGTAGTTTCCGTGCACTCTGGTCCGATCCAGTGCATGCTACTGCGCGCTGTCTATTTCCGTTTGGTTTTTTTATTTTCGTGTTCGCTCCTTTTTTTTCTTTCTGGGTCAATCCTAACCTCCCGAAATGCGTGTTCCGCGCCAATGTCTTCGGAACGGGGAAGGGTAACTGCGCGACCGACACTTTTACAAGGGGCGACGTAAATTAAAATCACAATAAAACTGGCGTTATATCTGCGTCAAGCGTGCTCCGGGCTAAAATTGAAAGGCGGAATATAACTAGAATACACCGCGCCGTGGAAACGTCGATTTAACGAGGGGCTGTAAGTTAGATTAGATTTAGATTAGATTCAGGCTCGTGGCGGGGGTCAACGTGCTAGATTATTCAAATATGGTGGTCCAATGAATGATACCCTCTTGAATAATTAAGGAAGTGATATTCTGTGAACAATACCCATTATACAGAGAAACTAACGTTGAAGTCTTGCAAATGGAAAATCTTGCCTGAAAGTGTAAGAAGATATTCCAAAATTTCAATAGTAATAGGAAGAACTCTTGTTCTCACTAGCCTCTCGAAACTTTAACATAGTTATAGAAACAGAATAAGATAAATTTATAATCGGAGCTTGAATCAAACACTGCGATCCCTCTGGTACCTTCGAAGTTCGAACCTCTGATCTTTCGTACTTGGAACTTACTTCGATGGCCCTAGAAGCTACAAATATCTGTAACTTTCCCAAGCTCGCACCCCTACGCCAGAAGCTAAAGCAATAACCATCAAAACGCGTTCTTATCGAGTGATTATAAAAATAAAGCCTCTCGAGCGGCATCGCCGCGCTGCACCTTGAGAGGAATAGCTCCAAGAATAAAGGAAGGCGATACGCGCGCGATGTAACCGGCATCTCCTAAAGGCAAAAGGTATGAGGCGTAATCCGTACAAGCACGATGACGCCGCGACCTACATACCCGGAGGTTGATCCTTCTCGGCCCCGAAGACAGTCGATATTTTATACTAGAACGCCATTTAGGATCAAGGAAACAACAGGAGTTATGCAGCCACTCGATATATGCTCCCCTCCCCGTGCTTCTTGGAATACCGTCGCGACGATCGCGTCGAAGCCCGGTCTCCCTTCCAAAACAGAGTGCCCCCCGGGATCCCCCCCGGCTTCTTCGAAGATCGATTCGACGACGGCGGAACGCGGGGGGACACCGCTAGAGGGGAGGGCAGGTCGAAAAGCGTGGCTGTGTAATTTATCTTCTGGCTGGCGAGTGGGCTGATTAATCGACGGAGTCGTCGAGATTAATTCGCGCGGTGCTTAGGGCCGGTGAGCGAGTCGCGGGGAATTATCGGGCGTTATTGATTCTCAGCGGTCGGTAAATCGTTCAGGAAACGGTGTGCTCTTGTTAGGCTAATTGCTCGATTTGTAGGAGGATGTTGTGGTATAGCGGGGCTTCTCGGTTTGGTGGTGACCGGTATTCGCTGTAGAATCTTTGTTGCGCGTGCGATGATGGATGTGGAAGGGTTGCTCGATGGAGGGGGCGGTTCTGCACGTGCATTGAATGCCAGACGTAGGTACAGTCAATTCCTCGAAGTATAGTCTTTAAGTATACAACTTTTAGACTCACCATTGTATTTAGTAGTTCACTATACTTCTTTCACGCAATGTACATATCATAATTCATATCTATGCTTAATCGATGAAGGAAGCGGAAGTGCGTGTTATATATGGGGGCCGTATATAGGGGTCCAAGACGCGATAGCTAGTTAATTTACGAAGTGTTGTGTTCTTGAAATTTTCATAGATAAGGTACTTTCTAACCGACTTCAAAAAGGAGGCGGTTATAGATTCGACCCGTATGTATTTTTTTTTTATGTTTATCCCCGTATAACTCCTCAGCATATGAACCGATTTTGATCTTTTTTTTTTATTCGAAAAAGGGCGATACTCCTGTGGTCCAATTCCATACTGCATCAATATTGGCTCAATACTTTCCCAGTATCTACTGGTTCATTCAAACTTCGCCTCAGTACATAATTCTTGTGTTTCATGTAGTCTAATTAATGATATCGACATTATTCAGATCCAGTTGGAGATGGTCAGTGGTTACCAGTGATAATTACTGATAGTCATCGATACGAGTTATTGGTTATTGATGACTATGAGAGTTGTCGATACGAGTTATTGGTTATTGATGACTATTGAGAGTTGTCGATAACTGTTGGTGGTTATGGATAGTCATAACTAGTCTATTGATAGTCATAGCTAGTCTATTGATAGTCACAGATAGTCCATTGATAGTCATAGCTAGTCTATTGATAGTCATAGATAGTCTATTGATAGTCATATATAGTCTATTGATAGTCATATATAGTCTATTGATAGTCATGGATAGTCTATTGATAGTCATGATAGTCTATTGATAGTCATGATAGTCTATTGATAATCACAGATAGTCTATTGATAGTCATATATAGTCTATTGATAGTCATATATTATCTATTGATAGTCATATATAGTCTATTGATAGTCACAGACAATCACTGACGACTATCGATACCTATTACTAGCTATTGCTAGTCATTGGAAATTATTCACAGCCACCAAGACCCACCAATAGTCCTTCACAGTTTACACGAATAACAGCAATAATCCTATCACAACTTTCCCTCGCTCCTCGCGCACTCAAAATTGATAGGGTTCCAAACGACCTTGACGTTGGAAGCGTGGAAAGATGAGAAGTGATTAGAACGAATTGCCACCGCGAGCTGCAGCAATTAACGAGAGAAATGTTTACGATCGTTCGACGAAAGGATGAATGAAGAGTTTGAGCTTGCGCGGAGGCACCAGGAGGCGTACACCCTCCTCCCCAGCGGCAGCGGCTGCCTTTCGTCGCGTTTTCTATAAATATTTTGGTTGGTCGCCGGCGTGCACCCAGCGGGGCGATTTTAAACCGGCCGTGATTTATTCTTCTCCAAGCTAGAGATTAATCGGCCGCCACCGACGCGCCGAGAGATATCGGCCGCTGAAAGGGCTGATGCTCCCACTGTCTTTATGTAATAAATGGAGCAACTGTTGATCACGGGGACCGCTGCCAGCGGCCAGCTCCCGTCCCCACCCCCATCTGGAAAATTTATGCAACGTCGCGCAAGTTCTCCTCGGGGCTAGTTTCGGTGATATTCTTACCACTTGGCGCGAACCGGACCTTACGAGCAATCGGTGGTTTCCCTTCGGGGGGCGAGTCGCGGTATCACTGCTGGACTCTTTCTGCTCGTTATTAATATGTTCGCTGCCGTGGATGTTTCCAGCGACTGCGGATGTATTCTTTGGGCTCGTAACTTTTCGGTGGAGTTGGGATACAGAAATTCCTAGATTTGCAAATTTTTTAATAATTTTTTAATAATTAAAAAGAAGAAAGAGTTCTTGAAAATTTGTTTCGAACTTCTGCATCTCAGAATAGAATTGACTAGTTTTTTCATCTCTCTTCACTTCGATCCTAGTAACTAAATAACTATGATTACTTAACCCTTATAAGGAAATTTAGCCATTTCCGTCAAATTTTTTTTAATTTCTTTTTCCAATTTTCTATTTTTTTTAATTCATCTAATTTTTATTATAGGACTTTAATAAGTTCTTAAACTATCAAACCGTAATAATTAAATGAACTGAGTTAGGTATTCTACATTTTTCTAATTTTTTATTTCTTTTTTATTTTTTTATTGCAGAAATTAATAAGTTAGGTGTTTAAAGTTTTCTAATTTCGTATTTAGTATCTTTTATTTTTAATTCTTTTAAATTATTTATTATAGAAATTTAATAAGTTCTTGAAATACTAAATAGTAATAATTAAATGAACTGAGTATTATTTTTGTACACCCGTTTCTTGTAAATATATAATATTGGGTCACTTGGACCCAAAGTTACTTACTTAACCCCGCAACTTTACAAATTCCATAAAAGGGTTAAATGGCCAGAATACTGGAAGACAATACTCTAAGAATAGTTTCGTGTCTATCGTTTATTTAAGAAACAATAATCGCTTTCCTTTCAATGCCAGAAGACGTCGAAGTGCTTTCGATACAACGCCTGCTCGTGACATCGAAAATCCATCCCTCCTATGAATACGCGTTCTGCCCGACTCTCGGGGGCCGATATTCCACCGAAAGCTTTCCTTTGTTCACGACCTTTGCTTTATACAATGGGTCCCTTTTTCTCGCCCTCTGAATAGGTACCCTAAGAAAGTTGTCGAGTCAGAGAGCTTCTTTGCGCGAACTTTTCCCTCCATTCGAGAGCCACTGTGGTATATATCGTCTTGAAGCCTGAAACTTCCAATGAACGTTTTCCTCACGATTTTATTAACTGCATTTAACTCAATTAATATCTAATCAGACAATAAAAAATCAATTAGCATCCAATTAAACTTCTATAAGATTTCTAATTCATTTCTAAAAAAATAAAAGATTTCTACTTTAGAATTTTATTAGCGCATTATTACCACCCTGTTTTTAATAGTAAAAGTTCTTAGCTCGACAGGACCTTCTAAGTTAGCGAAGCATTTAGTTTCCCAGCTCGATGTAATCCGCTGAAATAAATCCCGCTCGATTCGCATTAATTACGAGGGTTTCGCGTGCCCGCTTTTGTACAGCAGGGTTTACAGAATTATTATTTGCGATTTGGTGGCCGATATACGGGAATCCAGGGGCATCAAAGAGAACTATCAATCATGCCAGTCACGCTCGTGACGCGGATCACGTGTACATGACGTTATTGTGAAAGTAATTCCACTGGCCGTTGCCAAATTCAATTCATTTGCTTGCACGGAAAAGGAATATTTCGAAATATTTATTATTATCCCGTACGATCTGACTTTCGAGCAGTGCTTGCCTGGCAACGCTCGGGCTATTTTTGCGTTTAATAATAGGGGACCAATTTTGTAGTGAGGTCGCATAGTACTACGTTATTATATAAGTACATAATGATATTATCAATGAAGTTGATTAACGTTCCTAATAAGTAAATAATTGCGTAATATATTATTTAATTGTGTAGTACTACGTTCGTATTGACGAAATTAAATATCACGTAGTAGTACGTCAGTTAAAAAATTAAGGATTCCCAATTAATAAAAAATCGGGGTAAAAATAATTATTGAAAAATACATAATGTAAAAATGACCACTGAGTAGCTCAGTTGGTAGGGCGTCAGGTTAGTAAACCTCACGTCCCGAGTTCGAATCCCAGTACCCTAGGTTTTTATTTGTACATATTTTAAAAATACAATAGCACTCAAAATATACAACAAATTGTTAGCTAAATACGTACCACGTAGTATTACGTTTGCCACAAAACCCTCACAGTTAAATATCTAAATTAACCAAGTACACTTTAGTAGTTCATAAAAACAATATTACCCTAGGATTCCACTTCTCATGAAACCCAAAATCACACGATCCACTTAAAGGATCGGGGATCACGTAGTAATTCGTTGATAGCTGGGTGAATCAGCGATCAAGACGCCAAGCAATTTCGCGGGTAAATCGGTTTGAAGAGATTAAGGGACCCGCGCCAAATTCCGTTCGTGCGAGGTGTCGCGATATGGGTCGTGTTGGACTATGGAACGCGAGGGAAATGCGAAATCCACCGAGGCTCGTATGCGTTGTTCACGTTCGGATTGGGAGAGACGCGGAGCAACGAGGAAGATTGCCGAGGAGTCGAAGGAATGTCGAGGGGGTTGGCCAATCGAGACACTGTAATCCGGAAATATTCGTGTCACATCTGTACCGGATACATCACTTTCCTGGGGTCGCGCTTGGAAGCGAGATCGCGTTGGGCACACGCACTGCTTGAATGGTCTTCGCCGGATGTCTATCAGATTTATGAAAAGTTAATTAATCTGCTTTACGCTTGAATACCTACTGAATGTCTCCTGAAAATGCTATTTGTCGAAGATGTAGATTTTTTGCTCGAACTGTATTGCTGTTTGTAAGCAGTGGGACTTATTGGGCCTGGTTCTGTGTTTTTTTGTAACAAGCAGTGGGACTTGTGTGCCCCTCAGACTTTCTATTTTCGAAATAAGCACTGAAACTACCGGGGTTTAGATTCTTCATTTTTTTAGATGAGAATTGGGACTTTTGGGCCTCAGATTCTCCACTTTCTCAAATAAACATTTAAACTTCTGGGCCTCAGGTTCTCCACTTTTCCAAATAAACATTGTAACTTCTGGGCCTGAGATTCTGCACTCTTCCAAATAAGAATTGGGACTTCTGGGCCTCAGATTCTCCACTTTCTCAAATAAACATTGAAACTTCTGGGCCTCAGGTTCTCCACTTTTCCAAATAAACATTGTAACTTCTGGGCCTGAGATTCTGCACTCTTCCAAATAAGAATTGGGACTTCTGGGCCTCAGATTCTCCACTTTCTCAAATAAACATTGAAACTTTTGTGCCTCAGCTTCTCAAAGTTTCCAAATAAATATTGAAACATCTGGGCCTGAGATTCTGCACTCTTCCAAATAAGAATTGGGACTTCTGGGCCTCAGATTCTCCACTTTCCCAAATAAACATTGAAACTTCTGGGCTTCAGCTTCTCCAAGTTTCCAAATAAATATTGAAACATCTGGGCCTGAGATTCTGCACTCTTCCAAATAAGAATTGGGACTTCTGGGCCTCAAATTATCCACTCTTTGAAATAAACCTTTGAAGTTCTGGACCTCATACTCTCCACTTTTCCAAATAAATATTGACACTTCTGGGCCCCAGATTCTCCACTCTTTCAAATAAGAATTGGGACTTCTGGGCCTCAAATTATCCACTCTTTGAAATAAACCTTCGAAGTTCTGGACCTCATACTCTCCAATTTTTCAAATAAACACTGAAATTTCTGGGCCCCAGATTCTCCACTTTTCTAATTAAACATTGAAACTTCTGGGCCTCAAATTCTATGCTGCTTCTAACGAGCAATGGGACTCCACGATTCAAATTCTCCATCATTCCCAATAAGCAATGCGGGACTTCTCGGAGGAGCCATTTCGTTAAGGCTCCTTCTCCTTCTTTTAATGAAATCAGCAAATTGAAGTCACAAGTACGCTCCACGGTACTACCCTCCCTCGATATACAGTAATGAGGGTTCCCTAATTGAAATCGAAATGGTTTCTAAAGAGCCTTACGATTAACTCGGTAACGGGGGGCGACGTAGGCTTTAAGGTACCTTACCGACCCTGACAATGATGTTCGCCGGTAATTACACGCCACGCGATCCTTGCTTTAGTAGCACGATAACTGCCCGTGGGTCGTTCAAACCCCAATAACTTTTTCCCCCGCTGGCGATCTTAATCGCAGTTGCAAGGGAGCACCGATTAAATTGAATATACATATTCCCAACGAACCGACCTTATTAACAAGAAACCAATGAAACAACGAATTTTCTTGATTTTAAATCCAAATTAAATTACATTAAACCTTCTCCAGACTTAAGACTTCTGAAAACTTTCAAGTTTCAAGTATCATCTTGATAAATCCTTAAATATAGATAGATTACATTAAAATTGAATTGGAGGATTAAAAATTTGATATTTATGCGAATTTGAATTGAAAGTTGAAGTTTAATTTTTATAATTTTAATATTTAATATTATGAATTTAACGTCATTAGAGTATAAATTTAATTGACAATACACACACCTATATTATATTATATATTAAATAAATATATTGCAATAAATTATTCGTTTATTTAAAAATAAAATATTCAATATTTCTCCGTTATTACGTCTTCAGATATCAATGAATTCCGCGACATGATAAGGAATATCTTAGATCCCAAGTACCACTATACTTCCATTAGACATCACAACAAGCCAGTAGATATCTCAAAAACTCGTTAGGCAGTCTAGGCACCTCAGCAAGTCCTTATCTACTTCACCAAGTCGCCAGACATCTTCATAAACCCTCGAGCTCTCAAATATTAGAGATGCAAGAGGCTTAGGTATCTCAAGCTTTTATCTAACTTCGTAAGTCCCTTGATATATTCGTTATTCACCAGCCATCTTAATTACTCCCCAGTTATCTCGACCACCCCTTAATTTACCAATTTCTGCAATTCAAATGCCCGCCCTGAATAATCATCGGATTCCACTGAAAACCTTTCTCGCGTGAAAACGAGTGGCGATTCGTGCCTATCCCCGCATCGCTGCGTTCTCCAATTGCAGGCAAACGAGCGTGGGCCTGTTGACCTGAAAAATAACGCGAGTCCCCGCTCTCGAGGGCGAGGGATGGCCAGCGAATCGACGTACACCCTCGACCCATGCGCTCCTTCTCGCGAAGCTTGCCTGCAATTAAAACTTTGTCGCGGTAAAAATGGCACAGGGGCGAACGCTAACGACCAACGCCAACGATGAGCTTAATTCTCATTCCGTTCGTAAAGAAACTACGGCGATCGTGGCTACGCGGGAAGAAATAAATTCGCGGGAACGGGGAAAGAAGAAACCAATTAGGACGAAACGTTTCTAATTTCCTTTTTAGTTTCAATTAAGCAAAGATAATCGTACGAAGTAACTACGCTTTTGTGGGTAACATGGGGCAGTGGCTAAATTAATGTTTAAATAATTGTGAAGGATAATAGAAATAAGATGTAAACCATATCTCCACTGCAATTTGCAATTTAAAGTTTGGGGTTTAAATATTCTTTTCAGCACTGCCGGGGTTTGATATTTAACGTGGGTCTAAATTGACTCCGCACCCACAAATATTTTCTTAATATTTTACTAGGAATTGCTTAAATTCGTGTGAATTAAAACACAAGCATTTGCTTTATCTTGTAGGAATTCCTAAACTGACAAGGAATTACTTAAAGGAATCGCTTTTCCTCAATTTTTTAAGGAATTGTATACTACTCGAATGAATAAAGTGTAAGCAATTGCTTTTTTTTAATATTTTACTAGGAATTGCTTAAATTCATGTGAAAAAAAAACACAAGCATTTGTTTATTTATCTTGTAGGAATTCCTAAACTGACAAGGAATTACTTAAAGGAATCGCTTTTCCATATGAAAATAAGAAATTCCTTTTTTGTTTAAGTAATTGCTTTTGCTAATAAGGAATTGCTTGTAAGGAATTGCTTAGTTTTTATTCATCAGGCTCATTGAGTTGGTGCATACGAAATTGCCTTCCATCTAATTTTTTTTTATTTATGCTGAGGATACAATAACCAATTGCCCAATGTTCCCAAAAAAAGAAAAATAATAAATGAAATAGTTCCAATAAAAAGTAATTAAAGTTTCTTTTATTTATGGTGGAAATATAATAACAATTGTCTAAAGTCACATAGAGTGAAAGAATACGAAATAAATAAAATAGTTAAAATAAAAAAAATGATTAAAGTGTTTTTTATTTATGGCGAAAATACAATAACCATTTCCTAAAGTCACATAGAGTGAAAGAATATGAAATAAATAAAATAGTTAAAATAAAAAAAAAATGATTAAAGTGTTTTTTATTTATGGCGAAAATACAATAACAATTGCCGAAAGTCACATAGAGTGAAAGAATATGAAATAAATAAAATAGTTAAAATAAAAAAAATGATTAAAGTGTTTTTTATTTATGGCAACAATATCCCAACACCGCAGAAACTAAAAACTATTATAAATTAAATAAAACGGTTAAAAATAAAAAAATACATTCCTTCAAACTTCTCCGGGCACTTTCATAAATACAATTGTATTCGATGGGATTGCGCTCGCGCGACACATTTCTCTGATCCGCGAGGCAAAGGCGGGATAAGAGGTTCCGTGCTTGGAAGCGAATATCACGGAGCCGGGGGTCCTGAGAAATTGAAGCTGACGCTTTCGCTCGCGAGGAAAGCTCCGGCGTTTCGAGGGTGTTTGTAGGGTCGAGGAGTTTGTAGGCGACGTGGCACTCAGGCTTTCCTTCGCCCGTATCCTCGCCACCCACGGCGGCGGAATTTTAACGCGACACTAAGCTGCGATAACGCCAGACGTTCCAACCCGCATCTCAAAGACGATTGGTCCGGGGTGGTTGGCACGCGAAAAATCTCTACGCCTCGCGAAACCCTGCGACAGCGTATCCCAATTTTTTGCCACCCTTTGAAACTCAGCCGGGGATTCAGCGCACTTTCAAATTCTGCTGTCGGGTGTGTGTTTCTCGTTGAATAATTCTCGCCTCTTTTAATATTCAAATTTTATGTGGTGTAAGGAGATTTGCTATTCATAGCGCGACGCCCACGCGAAAGGGGCGGGAATTTTCAGGAAATATTGAAATATTCAAACTAGGGCCCATTCATATTTCGGTGGACACGTGTGGCGATAGATTTGGATCGCTGGAAAGATTCTTTGGGATCGGTGGCTTCAATCCTTCGCATTTTGGGGGTCCTGGTTGATTGTTTTTGTTTTTAAGTCGGGAGAGATGGTAATAATATTCTGTGGTAGTTTAGGTACTTCCTAGATATTGGAATAAAATTTTAGTAGAAGCCTTTGATTATTATAGGGTAAACAAACCAGTAAATGACCGAATTGTTCAATGAGAGGCCCAGTAAATGACCGCATACTTTTATTAACAATTGTACTTATTAATGTTTGTTTAATACGCAAAACTAAAAATATGGGATATTAAAAGTGCAACTACACTCTATTTGTAAACAAATAGTAATTTTTAAATTTATAATTTACATTTCTTTGCCTAATGGTCATTCACTGGTATGTGGTCAATTAATGGTTGGTTTACCCTAGGTGTTTTAAACAAATTTGATATGTTTAGGTGTTGTTATTAAATCTCCTGTTGTTTTTATAAGTTACAAGATTTTTTTAGGAACTTTTGAATATATCGTAGTAAATCTCCAGATGCATATTAACTGGTTAATTGGCACGGCTTGTTTTTTTACAATTTGTGCCCGAACTGGTAGCATCGAAAAATTAAGTGAATCACACAAAATTTGGTATACAGGGTTTATTTTTTTCAACTGACACCCCCAAAAAATAGGATTTAAGGCTGAGTTTTTTAAATTATTTACTAAACCTTTTTTTACACTCTGAAGTCGTGAAATTTTCACCAGTCAACTATATGGGAGTAAGAGCTTACTTATGAAATTGAATACAGTACGAATAATTAATACAATTCCCAACAATTCGCTAGTCATAAACTTTAATTTAAATCTGATCCAAAACTACACATTTTGTGAACATGCTCGAATTTGTTTCGAATCGATTGGAACCCCCGTTTTTGAGTTATCACTGTAAAACTAAAGAAACTTTTTTCAAAAAGCCTATTTAATTGGTCTTACATAATCCATATTTTTTACAAAACAAAAATGTTTCTTTAAAGCTCACGATGTTACTAAATTTCACGCCAAAAAGAAATTCTCAGTTTCGATTGGTTCTTTTGTAATTAATTGAAACAGAAATGCTTCATTTTAGACAGAAACGACTGCCTAGTACCTTTAATAAATCCCTAAATCGCACCCCCACCGATTTAATTAACTTGCTCATTACCTCCACGACCCACTAACTCACCATCTTTCCCTCTGCAAATCGAAACGCCCGTCCAATATGCGCCTCCCGCGACGAGAACGCCGATAAATTCAATCCCCCATCTGGAATCAATGGAAACCCACATCGGTCGTGTTCGGCTTGTTGCAAACGAGGAAAGGAGTGCGAACGGAATCGAGGGAGACAGCGATGCGCGGGTGTTTGACAAAGTAGGGAGGGGGAGAAGGACGGCACTGGTGCCCGCGACGTGTCTGGGCTTATTTAAAGTTTCCAGGCGAAAGTTTCTCGGACAGCAACAAAGTGACTCTGGATACCAGTGGCGAGCGTGACTGGAATATCGAGCCGCGGCTCTGATACGCTTACGCGAAGGGGGAATAAGAGCCACGGTCCTCGTGCATGCGCTCGGTGAGTAACGCGAGATCACAGAATTTCGTGGGGGTCAGGTGAAACGATTCCTTTCCCCCCTCGACACGTGGAGTGGATCGGGTTTAATTAAGGGGCTAGTCCAGTGTGACAATTTTTTAAAGAATGAGCAATCAACTTATCAGCTTTAACTTATAAAGTTTTATTAACTGATATTCCCTGAGTATAGTAAATTTTTTTCAAGTACGAACTGTGTATATTTTTAAAGTTATCGTCAATTTGTTGGAGCGTCTTAAAATATTTTGTTTCAATTGCTGCCATGATATAGGCTCTTGTGGTGGTCTGAAACAAAAAAAAACAAATATTTTCTCAATCTGTATGTATGTGGCTGTAGCCCGTAGTAGAAAGTTTAATCAAAATTGTAAAATAATAAATAAAAAGCTCTCTAAACAAAAAGATTCATTTTTTTGCATAAAAGTTTCTTGATTTTAACTCGCAAATTTGCAATTTTGATTATATTAGAAAAATCGTGGTAGAGACTAGAATGACACGTTTGTTGAACATGTCTGCCAAGTTTGAACTAAATCGGTTCACTAGTTTTTGAGTTATTATGGCAGCCAATTAAGATAAACTACTTTTGAAAAAAAAATTCCATGAAAGTTTGAAATACTATTTTAGAGTACAAAAACTGAAATATTTCATACTTACAGCTAATCACCTATTTCATAACCATATAATACACCTTCCTCTTCCTCGAAAAACTGTTGCAAGGCTGCATTTGCATTTCGATTTTTTGGAGCCGTCACACTAGTCCAGTCCCTTAACAAAAAAAAGGGGTGCTACGTGGGTAAAAAGAGGGCTGTTAAGGGAAAGAATGTAGTATGTATACTATGTGTATTATTAGATATGCGTGTGAGTTGAAATACTTGTGATGAAATAAGGTAGCTTTGTGTTTGGGATTTGATGCTTTTCCAAAAAAAAAAAAAAATAATAATGGAGTATAGTGTTGATGGGATTTGCTAAGTAGTATAGTGTGAAAGAATATAGTGCCACATCTGTGATTTAAGATCCTTGTGATGACATGAGAGAACTTCGCATTAGGGATTTGGAGTTTATCCAAAACGAGAATTTAGTATCCTATTGATGGCATTTGGTGGTGATTTATGAAAGATCTACTTTTACTATCACAAATCTTCACAACTACTTAGACCCCTCGCGAGTATTAAAGCCACCTGACTCTGGTCCCTCAGAAAAATCTAGTAGCTACACTCGTGTGTTAAACACTCCCATAACAAATAACAAATTTTCCTAAACACTCATTACAGAACACAGAATTTCGATACCAACTCTGTCTTCCTTAGTTAAAATGCCCTATTTTTCCATTTTTCAAGAAATGTTAAAATAGCCTATTTTTCCATTTTTCAAGAAATGTTAAAATTCCCTATTTTTCCATTTTTCAAGAAATGTTAAAATACCCTATTTTCCATTTTTCAAGAAATATTAAAATACCCTATTTTTTCATTTTTTAAGAAACTTTAAAATGCCTTATTTTTCCATTTTTCAAGAAATGTTAAAATACTCTATTTTTCCATTTTTCAATTAATGCTAAAATACTCTATTTTCCATTTTTCAAAAAATGTTAAAATGCCCTATTTTTCCACTTTTCAATAAATATTAAAATATTTGAAGTTCCACACGTCTTTTACATTTAAATAAACCTGAAAGCAGTCTAACTCATTTATTTCTTTACAAGAACGGCACAAAGAAAATGGCAAAACTTCACTTCTCTGGGTTCATTCGAAATGCTAGATGTGTCATTTTAAATATGGAGGGCCGAGCTATTTTTCACAAAAATCGAGGTAGCGTCATATTCGCATATCCCATTTCAGCAACCCCCGTTCTCTTCCTCGATTTCGGGGTTCTGCCCCATTTATTTATTAACCCTCTCGTATACACGCGCGTCATCGTGACGTCCCTCCGCCGGAGCGGAGTATGTAGAACGAAACGACTAGGTGTTTGTTTCGCCGGTCCCCGCCGCCGTCGCGAACTCAATTCGAGCAGATAACAGAGAAACTCGTGGCGGGATCGTTGTCATACGGGGAGAAGTTTTTTATGTCGCGGGGCAAAAGTTCCCGTTGCGCGCCCGTGAAAAACGGCGGGCCATAAACAAGAGACGAATTTCCAACTGGATTCTATCTCCGGGAGGACGAAATCGATGGAACCTCTGTGCTCGAACTTTCCAACGCGTAATAGAACTGTTCTCCGCACTCTTCGCTGGGTGCAGGGTGTCTCGTTGATTCTCCTTTCAAGCACGACCAGGCAGATAGAAAATCTACCTCTATTATTGAGTTTATGAATACAGACTGACCAACAGAAAAATTAAGAATTAATCTTCCAGAGTTTTTGACGAGTTGTAGATTCCTGAAATTTAGTAAATTTAGGTTGAAGATTGCAATTGTTAAAGAAAAGTGGCTTTGTTTCTATTGGGTATATTTTAATTCTTGTTATTGTTTTGCAATGATTTTTAATGGATTATTTAAGAGCGAGTAGTGTAATTAATATTATTTTACATTTTCTGTAGTTTTTGTTTTCTAAGCCTAAAATGGAACTATGGCTTGGAAATTTTAATAATTGTATAATGCAAGAGTTTTTCTATGGATTGATAATTTTTGCAAAATAAAGATCTCACAATTATGGGATCTGTACCATATTTAACTCTTTTTTTGCCATTTAGAGGGTTGGTAGATTTCTGCATAAAATGGTCCAATTGTATCTGAATTACAATGAAGGGAAGGTCTCGTGTTAAGAGTTTCCAGAGTTTTTTCCCAGACTATATTATTATTAAGCAACGCCACTCATTTTATAAATTAATAGTTAGGTGTCAAAGCGGAGTTGATTAAAAGAAGTGCAATTTTAATTTGCACACGGTTTCGTATCGATTTTTATTGAATTAATTTTTAATCTAATAATTGAGTTTATTTCAACTGAATAAATATTACAAATTGGCACTTCGATCGTTCAACTTAGAATTATAGTGAAGGTGCGTACTAAACCTAAAGGAGTTCTAAAAAAGCAAGGAACCGACTCGTGTATAGAGGGAATCCGCTTTTATTCCGTAAAACTCTGACGACGAGGCACCCCACCCTCTCGCTCGGACATTGGATTCCCAACGTCTCCCAAAATGGTATCCGCCTACGAAGCATGGTACTAGCGATTTGCATAGAGACGACGGAGAAACCGTCGCGAAACGAGTGTCTCGAAGCTGTTTTCGCTCGATGCTAACGATTCGAGAGGATCGATCAGATTCGTGGTTGGGATCGCGTTATCCTGACATCTCTGTGGAATAGGGGTGGGTCTTAAGGGATGTTTAAGGTCGTCTCACACATTTCCGTGCTGCCAGTGTGAACGGTCAATTTATTTCAGTTTGAGTAACTGAGTAACAAGTGTGAACTACTTCATTCCAAAAAAATTCAAAATCGTAAAGTTTGAATTTATTGATTATTTGCAGCATTGCGATGTGAAATAAGCAATAAATGGAATTGCTTCGATTTTTGGCTTAGTCCACTTTTTTTTATTTTTGTGTTAGACCTCTTTTATTGTTGCGATTTTTTACTCTTTCGATTTTTAGCTTAGGGGCCGTCCTTAAATTACGTAAGGGTGATTTTGGCGATTTCTTACCCCCTCCCTCCCCCAGTATAAGAATTCGTAAGATTTGATTTGGAACCCCCTTCTTACGTAATATTTTTTTTATTGAATTTTTTCAGTTATTAAAATTCTTTTAAAGGTTTATATAATTCATTTAACTCGGTTCGGGAAATTTAAACTAAAACAACTTCTCTGGAACATTAATGATAGAATTTGTATTTATTGATAATTAAGTTAAAAAATATTACGTAAGGTGCTACCTGACTCCCCCCTCCCCTTGTAAGAAAACGTAAGAAATTCGCGACCCCCCCCCCCCCCCAAAAAAAGCCTTACGTAATTTAAGAACGACCCCTTAGACCACTTTCATTATTTTCATTTTGGCGCTAGACCAATTATAATAAAAAATATTGCGATTTTTGAATTTTTTTATTTAATCTTAGTCCACTTTCTTTGATTTTTTTATTTTTGACGTAGATCACTTTTTTTTTATTTTTGTGTTAGACCTCTTTTATTGTTGCGATTTTTGACTTTTTCGATTTTTAGCTTAGACCACCTTCATTATTTTCATTTTGGCGCTAGACCAATTATAATAAAAATATTGCTATTTTTTAATTTTTTTTACTTAATCTTAGACCACTTCGATTGTTTCGATTATTGGCTTAGACCACTTCCATTGTTTCGATTTTTGTCTCAGACCACTTCACAATCCCCGCACACGTGTGCGTGCGCCTTTAAGCGTTGAAGATGGCGTGGATTCGCGGAGGGGGTTGGAGAAGGTTCGTCGTAAAAAGCTGGAGAGCAGAGAGACGCGTGTTTGCGCTGCAGGGGGTTCACGGGCCATCGTTATTCCGCTCGTAGAGCCCCTCTACTATTCATCATAGCTTTATCTGCCCGGCGTCGTTCACCGTTTACTGCCCACGCTCCCCTTTACGCCGGCGTCGCGTCGTTTCGCGAAATAATGCAGTCTTCCCTTTCGCGCACTCGGCGATAAAACTGAACGACCCCGCCGGGCGACGTACGGATTTCTAATCGGCGTTTAACGACCTCTCGACGAGTGCTCGATGATTGGCGGATGCAGCTGGGATCGGGTGAATGGGTCGCTGGGTGCATGAGAACCATCCAGACCGCGAATTGAGGATTGTTGTTTTGTTGTGGATGGATGTTTTCAGCGGAGTCGGTTATTAATGGGTTTAGTGCTCGTTGCGGAGATTCAGAGATTTTGTAGGGGTTGTTTGGGGTAGTTTTAATGGATTCCAAGGAGTTTAGATTCAGTCTAGAGCGATTCCAATGTGTTTTAGAGGGTGTGGGAAAGTTCACGTGGGTTTGAAGCTGCTTCACAGGTCTTTGGAATTGTTTTGAGGGGTTCGCAGCTACTCCAGAGGTCTTCAAGGTTGTTTCAAGGAGTGTCAGATACTCCAGAGGTCTTCAGAATAGCTTCAGGAAGCATCTGACACTCCACAGTGGTTCAGAATCACTGCAGAGGTGTTCAGACCCACTTCAGAGCAGAGATGCAAGATGCGAAGATTTCCGACTGCAGCGCCCCTTGCGGTGGCATCACAAGCTGAGATTCCTTACTCCACCGCAAGGGGCGCTGCAGTCGGAAATCTTCGCATCTTGCATCTCTGCTTCAGAGGAGTTCACAGCTACTCCAGGGATCTTCAGAGTGGTTTCAGGGGATATCTGACACTCCACAGAGGTTCAGACCTACTTCAGAGGATCTCATACTTACTTCAAAGAATTTTACATTTACTCCAGAAACCTTTAGAGCAATTTCAGTAAATTTCAAAATCACTGCAGACACCTTCAGAACACTATACTACTGTAGGATCACGGAAAAAGGGAAGTCGCCTCAACGGGACTCGAACCCGCGAACTCTAGATTTGCGCGCTGGCCAGCCGCCTTAACCACCTCGGCTACCGCCGACTTCCCCGATCGTCGTTGTTCCGTGCCCTCTCTTATGGTATGGGGGTTCCTGATCCCACAATACACTCTCGCAGAAAAATTCACAGTTTTAATACAATCACAGAAATTTCAATTACCAGATACCTCATGCCTCACAAATAATCCCAGGTACTCCCTACGATAAATACATACGTATAAGTATCAGACTCCCGCGAACCTAATCCGGCATACACCTACAGTTCAGGTCAAGTGAACCAATTCGAAAGTGAAAAGCCCAGCGTGTCTAGACACGCCGCGATTACTTTCCCAGGTAACCTGGTTCGTACCCACGAGGTGACGACGAGCTGGCTTGCACACGCAACGTTTTCTAGGACACACTTGGCCTCGAACCGAGCCATTAAAACGGTCGTCGTTCGGATTACGAACCCGCGACCGAACGCAATAATTCCCGGCCGCCCGACAGCGGGCAATAAATATCGCCGGATCCGATATTAGCGCTATCCAGCTATAATTCGCTGGGATAAAGTGGCCGGCGATACAACCAGGGGAACCATTCGCCAACTTCCATCGATTAGCATAAAGATCCGATAAAACGACGTGTCGCTTGATCCCTCCTGCATCGTCCAATCCAGATCCTGTGGATGAACGAGATGGAAACGTTGATTCTGGAAATTGCAAACATCATGGACAATGGGGGCAGGATAAGTTATTCTATTAAATAGGGGAACAGGTAAAAATTTGGGGGATGTGGGTGTCGTTGTGGAGGTTATTAGTTTTCGCAGTTTTGCTTTCTTGGAATTCTGGTTTGTTGGGGTTCTGTTTTATCAGAATTCCGTTTTTCTAGAGTTCTACTCTGTCAGAGCTCTGTTTTTCCAGGGTTCTATTTTCCTAGAATTCTGTTTCTCTAGAGTTCTGTTTTCCTAGAATTATTTTTCTGCAGATTTCTATTTTCCCAGAGATCCGTTTCTCGAGAGCTGTTTCCCCAGAGTTCTATTTTCCTAGAATTGTGTTTTTCCAGATTTCTATTTTCCTAGAGTTCTGTTTTCCTACAGTTTTGTTTTTCCAAAATTCTATTTTCCTAGAGTTCTGTTTTCCCAGAGTTTTGTTTTTCCAGTTTTCTATTTTCCTAGAGTTCTGTTTTCCCAGAATTGTTTTTTCTCAGATTTCTATTTTCCTAGAGTTCTGCTTTCCCAGAGATCCGTTTCTCGAGAGCTCTGTTTCCCCAGAGTTCTATTTTCCTAGAATTGTTTTTTCCCAGATTTCTATTTTCCTAGAGTTCTGTTTTCCCAGATTTCCATTTTCCTAGAGTTCTGTTTTCCCACAGTTTTGTTTTCCGAAATTCTATTTTCCTATAGTTTTGTTTTTTCAGAATTCTATTTTCCTAGAATTCTGTTTTCCCAGAGTTCTGCTTTCCCAGAGTTCTGTTTCCCAGGGTTTTGTTTCTCTAGAGTTCTGTTTTCCCAGATTTCTATTTTCCCAGAGATCCGTTTCTCGATAGCTCTGTTTCCCAGAGTTCTATTTTCATAGAGTTCTGTTTTCCCAGAATTCTGTTTCTCGAGAATTCTGGTTTCCCAGAGTTTAGTTTTATCAGATTTTTCTTTTCTTAGAACCCTGCTTCGTCACATTTCAGGAGTGTTATTGGATGTTTCGATGGTTTCCGCTTTAGGGGTTCATTTCCAAGGGGTTGTGACAAAAGGACCCTTGTGTTCACAAGTATAGAGGGTTCTAAGCCTACAGGGAAGATAGATTTGCTTGGTGGTGGAGGATGCTTATAGAATTACGATTGTCAATAGGGAAATCCAACATGGCGTAATTGTGACACCCCCTTCAACCCTTCAGACGCATCAATCCAAAGCTCCTCGATACGAACGACCCATTTCCTATTGAATCACAGTGCAGTCGAAGCACTTCAGCATGGAAACGGTAATTTCAACTCTCCCAAACCTCTGTAACTCTTGGAACTGGGTAAAGGACGATATACATTACAATGACACTCATACAACACAAAACTTCTCTAACAGAGAAGCTCTTCATCCAGGGTACAGATGCATCCTTATCCTATATTCATAAATAGCTCATAAATTTGTCAACCTTATTGCATCGAAAACAAAACCCATGGCAGAAGAACTATATTCTATACCTTCAATTCAATTTTCCACAAATAGTAACCCCTTATCCTCCAGCACTCAGAACTCTATGGAACCCTTATAAAAAATAAGGAATTGTCTATCATTGTTCCTTGTTTCTAGTCTACTTAAAAAACAACCTAAAAGAAAAATCATCAGTTTTTAAATTACAATTAATACTTCAGTCGACATAAATCTTTATTTTGGCAACAAAAATTCTCCACCCACTTTCCTTCAACAGGGATTCAATAGAAACTATTAATCCCAATAAATCCATCCTCTGTTGCTGTTCGCGGTAGCGATAACCACTGTGTGCATTGTCGCCGGTGCGACCGCTAAACGCGAAAACATCCCGAATTTATAGAAGTGGAGCTTCATTCTCGAGTGTCGAGAGTTTCACACGCAGGGTTGGTGGCGGTATTTGGAAATTGCCAGGGCCATTTATTTCCCCCGAGCTTTTCGCGAGCTGTCCCCATAAATCACGCGAAAGCCGCGAATTTGCTCGACACTGTCAACGGTATTCCATAGAGTGCATCCGTTCGTTCAATTTTCGCGTCGTTTAGGTCTCCCTTCGATTCATATTGATGATAGCCAAGTAAGAGATAGTAATTTCGGTGGACTGAGAGATCCTGCTTAGTCCTTCGAGTCCTGCGAACGCGGATACAATAAGTTTCATCGATTGGGAACGACCTGTGCGTTGGACGCCTATGGGCGTTTGATGAGCGTGTTAATAGATATGACTGAAGGATTTCCGCACGTGGCGAGTGCAAAGGGTTTTGAATCAGAATTGAAAGGGTTAGGGAAGAGGCTTGTGGTGAAGGATATTGGTGGTATTCAAAAGTGTCGTTCGGTTGGAGAACTTCGCAGGATCCTGGGGATGCGCGTGCGTGGACTGGCTCGATCAATGTGTAGGGATGTGCAGGGACCATGGAGACCACATGAAACAATGGAGTTTTTTTTTGGTAGTGCGTGGAACTCCTTCGAAACTTCTTGAATGAACAGGGTGGACTTGATATTCCATTATTTTGTTGGAGGTATGGGGCTAAAGGTCAAAGATGATACGTTGAGGATCTTCGACTTAATCTTTCAAGATCATCGGTTCGAAAAAAGTAAGAAGGAAGGAAGATTCGATTCGATCCAGAGGTAATAGCTGAAGATTCTTGAGGTGATAGCTGAAGAAGATCCTAGATTTGATAGCTGAAAATCCTTAAATTCGATAACTGGAGATCCTAGATTCAATTGCTGAAAGTTTTTAAATTCAAGAACTGGAGATCCTAGATTCAATTGCTGAAAATTTTTAATTTCAAGAACTGGAGATCCTAGATTCAATTGCTGAAAATTTTTAATTTCAAGAACTGGAGATCCTAGATTCAATTGCTGAAAATTTTTAAATTCAAGAACTGGAGATCCTAGATTCAATTGCTGAAAAATTTTAATTTCAAGAACTGGAGATCCTAGATTCAATTGCTGAAAATTTTTAAATTCAAGAACTGAAGATCCTAGATTCAAGAGCTGAAGATCCTAGATTCGATAGCTGAAAATCCTTAAATTCAAGAACTGGAGATCCTAGATTCAAGAGCTGAAGATCCTTAATTCGATAGCTGAAAATCCTTGAAGTGATAGCTGAAGATTCTTAAATTCAATAACCGAAGGATCCCAGCTTCGATAGCTGAAGATCCTTAATTCGATAGCTGAAAGTCCTTGAAGTGATACCTGAAGATCCTTGATTCAACAGCTGAAGATTCTCAAAGATTCTAGATTCGATAGCTGAAAAATTCCTCATTCAACAGCTGAAGGATCCTCAATTCGACACGCAAACAATTCTTTTCCCACTTCCCAAAGCTACCAACCCACGGGCACCACTCCCCCTCATTATAATTTACCTAACTTTCCACCGCAAAGCCTGAAAAAGGCCTCCGCGGGTCATTATTTTAAATCCGCTTACCCTGCCCAACTCCCATAAAGTGATTTTCCGGAGGACAGTGTGTTATGGTGGTTATAGTATCAATTACACGCCGTTTACCCCTTAACGACCGCATAAATTCGCCGATATCGGGCACGCCAGCCACTCGAACACGACGGATACGCCATTGTTCGAGTGCACCCCTTCTCAGGGGCGGGAGAGTTAATCTAGGAGTCTTGAATGGAATTATTTGAAGAATAGCTCTGGATTCTAGAAGCAATTTTCGGCAGGAACAGATCTCTCATTGTATGTAGATTGTTCTTCTCTTAAGTGTTGTCGAAGCAGGAAACACTTTGAGAAGTTTGCGTTAACAGACGTTGCACTTTCAAAGCTCCATAAGGAATATCTTCTATCGTACTACTGTCTGACTATGTTCGTCCACTACTACTTTGCTTATCTCCAGTCTAGTATAATTCCCTTGCTCCATTTGCATATCTGTACTATGGTAGTTTGGTTGCTCCCTTCATGGGAATATTGATTTAGTATTTATTTATTTATTTATTATACGGGAAGCCCCATGGTATCCAAAAAGAAAGACAAAGATAGTAAAATATACGGAGAGTCTGAGCGCAAAATTTACAATAATTAATACATACTAAACAAATAGTTATAATAATCAAGCCA
Source organism: Andrena bicolor (assembly GCA_960531205.1). Classification (NCBI taxonomy): domain Eukaryota; kingdom Metazoa; phylum Arthropoda; class Insecta; order Hymenoptera; family Andrenidae; genus Andrena; species Andrena bicolor. The sequence continues at coordinate 43,753,918 of OY482666.1, forward strand.
ACAAGGATAAAACTACGTTACACGTATTAGTATTAATATTATAGTAGGTGGAGGTTCATCTCCATTCATGCTACCTACTTCTTTTACTTATACTGCCCACTGTGCTATTGATTTTATCTTCTATACTACACTTTTAGTTCAGTTATTCCTACTAATACACACTACTTTTACTTATCTCCACTGTACTATTTTATTATCTATAATAACTGCAGTAGTTTAATATTCCTAAATTGGCTGAAGTTGAAAAGAAAGGTTTTGTTTGTTGGTAGGTACTACTTACTAGGTAGGACAGAAGGAGAGGAATGGAAGGTTTGAGTTTCGTCCTGTTAGGAGATAGCTCGAAACAAGTATATATAGGAATCGGTAGTCGAGGGAGCACTTGCGAGAAAGCGGGATCGGTCGAAATGCCATCTAGCGGCGGATTCGGAAGTATCGCTGTAGTAGTCTCAAGGAAAGGTTCCCAGGTGTCCGCCTCCGATAGCTTTGAATTTTGGATATGTTTTAGGAGACCTAAAAATATGATATACGTGTTTTTTTATAGCGGCCCGTTTTCATATTTAGGGGGTGAAACCAACCCCCAAAGCTATAAGATTTTCAGGTGTTCATCTCCGATTGCTTTGAATTTTGGATATGTTTTATAGGACCGAAAAACAAGAAATACGTGTCTTTTTATTTTTTCCTGTTTGATTGTTTAGGGTGTGAAACCACCCCCCAAAGTTCATAAGAATAGTTGGTGCCCGTCTCCGTTTGCTTTGGTTTTTGGATATGTTTTAGAGGATCGAAAAATAAGAAATACGTGTTTTTTATAGCGACTCGTTTTCATATTTAGAGGGTGAAACCACCCCCCAAAGTTCATACAGGGTACAAAATTGTGTTGAGTAAAACTTGATATAAATTTAATTTGCGTCATAACTTGCTGTATGGATCATGACCAGTCACCGTTATTAGGAGGTAACTATGAGGGGTGGTTTCACCCCTTGAACATGCAAATGGGCCAAAATAAAAAGACACGTATTTCTTATTTCTCGGTCTTCTAAAACAGATAAAAAATTCAAAGCAATCGGAAATGAACACCTGAAAACCTTCTAACATTGGGGGTTGGTTTCACCCCCTAAATATGAAAACGGGCTGCTATAAAAAAAAACACGTATATTTTATTTTTCGGTTCTTTAAAACATATGCAAAATTCAAAGCAATTGCTAATTCCCACCATGCAATACTAAATATCGTTCAGATGTTAATACAATAATCCCCTTTCACATCCCACGTGGCAAGCTCTAAGGGTACTCATTAACTGAAAACGGCAGCCAAGAAGGGAGGCCCACTTTATCCTCGACTATATAGCATTAGAATTCCCATAATTCTGTCACACTATGCGCGGCGAGCGTCAGAGGTACCGAAGTAGAATCTGCCTGTCGTAAACCCGCCCTATCTATTACTTCGCGTCTTCATAAGCTAAACTCGTCAAGCTACGCTTAATGACGCTTCGCAGCCGAAAATGTGGGCCGTAGCAAGCAGTAGCTAATAAATCTCCTTGTTTACGAGTCTCCACTGTTCTCCTTTTTCATTCACACCCTTCCCCGCTTTTCCTCCTCGAGCAAGACCACCGCGGCGCTGCTCGCGGAACGCTCGCGTTTCATTAAAGTGTTTAGTTTCTGGAGTAGAATTCTACGGGGTGTAGGGTGTATGTACCAGTAAATGAACACGTACCAGTGAATGAACATTTTTTTATTAAAATAAGTAAAATAAGTTATTAAAGTAAGAAATTAATTAATTAGAGACTTCTTCTCATTTCCTGCTTCATATCCAAACAATTTTTGCAGCACGTGGAATCAATCGCACTGCAAACATAATTTTATAATAGTGTTCATTCATTAGCCTTAACTGTTCATTTAGTGGTGCGTTTACCCTACTCGGTGACGATATAACGCCCTATTTTCTTCGATTGTTGCAGAGACCTAACGAGCAACAACATTACAGACATTCCAGCCCGTGCCTTCCATCGAGTCTCCAATCTTGAGGTGTTGTAAGTACGGACATCGATTGCACTTGGCTCGGATTGAAACTCGATTATCCTTCGAGGCGCGTGGCAAATTGCTTTCTTCCTTTTTTACCATTTTTTTTTAATCTGTTACCCGGCGAGCAGTTTCTCGCTTCCCCTACTAATCGAGTTTATAAGCTAATTGATTAAAGTCCATTATCTACATCCTTTGCTCTCGAACAAATCTACAGGAAAAAAAATACAAGTGTCTTTATTCCACGAATAAGAAAATTCTTTTCTATCTTTTATTTTTGCCTTGAATTTTTATTTAGATAGAAATTTTGCTAAGTTTTGCCTCAACTATATTTCAGAATGTGTTAGCTAAGTGTTCGCAGGCTAATTGTAAGTGTTTTCTTCCTTTTTGCATTTCGTTTTTCTTCTCTCTGTATTTTCAGATTACTCCGACGGAATCGTTTGCACGCGATCGCCGACGATGCATTCGCAAACTTGACGAGCCTTCGTGTATTGTGAGTGTCCGTGAATAATCGCACGCAGTTGGTTGCAAAATTGTTTTAGATGACTCGTTAAACGGCCCACTCTCGCTTGTTAGAGGCGGGACGGCCGGCGATACGTCGAGCAAAAAAAAAAAATATTAAAAAGGAAAGGGATCACGTGGTGATGGCCGCGGTTGTTAAAAGTTTTGTAATTTCTCTGTCTTGCTTTTGTAGGGAGCTCGATGACAATTATTTAACAAATATACCCGTCGCGATCGTAAAGCTCTCTGGCCTTGAAGACCTGTAAGTGTGCATCGATTCAGTAAAATGTAATTTGACAACTTTTTTTTACATCCTTACGAAAACCACTCTTCCTATAACGATTCAATTGTTTACGATGTTCGTGGAGAAAGCATTCGACTATGTTTTGCGATGCTGTCGCGACATGATAGCTTTGAGGATCCTAGTTTCATGAAGAACTTGGATTAGTTGTTTCTTTTTTTTTTAAATTCTCTGTTTTAATTAATATTGTTGACCACGCCACTCCGTATTGTTAAGAAAGTTATCGTAATTTGAAAGTTTTGTGATCTGTAAGTCACTATCATTTTTTCTTGCACTTTCTGTTTTTGTTTGAGTTTTCCCTGTGTTTACAGAGATGGCGTTTCAAGCATATATGCTTCTATTGCCCAACGAACTATAAGTCCCTATTTTTTCCCTCCTCTCTCTCCCTTCGGGTCCCAGCAGCGAGCGGAGTACCGGGAGAAAAGGCGGTCACCCATCTTTCCCCAGTACCCGCCCCGCGATGCTTAACTTCGGTGATCTAACGGGAACCGGTGTTTCCATCACGGCCACCGCCGCTGGTTTCTTGCACTTTTTTTTTAGGAGTTTTGACACTCACCTTGAAGTTTCTAGAGAATTTCCTCCTGATTAGAACGCAATTTTTGTTTGCTGCCCAAAGTCACTCTAAGGGGGTATAATTGACCTATGAAAATCCGGTTTTGTGTTATAACTCGTGAACTATAAAATAATTTTTTTACCAAATGATAGATCTAATTAAAAGAAGTAATTTTTGCCTTGAAACTTCTTTTTATCTCTTACCTTTCTCGAGTTAAAACACAAAATCGAAAAATAGCCGAATTTCGAGCGATTAATTTCACCCCCTTCGAGTGAATTTGGGCCGCAAACAAAAATTGCGTTGTAACCAAGAAGAAATCCTCTACATAGTCACAAAGTTTCAGAATTTTTTGAGTTTTCAGGATCAGAATCTTCCCTTGTGAGATAAGTTATTAATAACATTTTCTTAACTGATTGTTGAACCAACCCCGAGCATGGAAGCTGTTAGAAAAGCATTAAAATACGTTAATTGTTGTCACATTGAGTCAACTTTAATAATTTAATCTTAAATAGTTTACTGATATTTCGTCCACATAATTTTTTAAAAATCAAAAACTGAAAAACTGGCCCACCAGCCCCAGTCTCCCCTACTTCGAAACAATGGGGAAACTCACTTCCCAGCGACCTGAACTACCCTTTAATCTACTTTGAATCAATCTACAACTCAGTTTGTAGTCACCTGGCAATGAAGTGACTTCCACATCGCCTTGAGTTCCCTTCGAATTAATCCAAACTTTACCCTCGAATCCATTCCAACGTGGTCCTAATTCCCATTTCCCTTGAATCAATTTTGAACAAACCTAGAAGCAACCCTGAAGCGGAGTGGCGATGGTCACTAGTTGCCCAGTTCCATCTCGCTCTTCACACGCGAAACAGCGATCGATAAAGCTTCATCGCTGCGAAAAGATCGACGCGCGAAGTCTCTTCTCTCTCTCTCTCTCTCTCTCTCTTTTGTTCTGCTTTTATCACAAATAGCCGTGGCAAGCAAGAAAATCGTATTCGTTTATGTTCTGTCCGGTTGCCACAGGTCCCTCTCGAACAACAGAATAGAGAGTCTGGAGGAGCGCGTGTTCCAGCGCGCCACTAACCTGCTGTCGCTCGATCTGCGCGGGAACCCCATCAAACGCATACACCGCAACACTTTTCAGCATCTACGAAAGCTCCGCAAGCTGTGAGTGCGACACCTCCTCTTTGCTTCTACATACGATGCGTTTAAATATTTAGGCGGGCAACCACTTTGAGAGACCGAAAATTAGATGATATTTTGGATTTGGTTTTTTTTTACGAAAAAAAAAACGGAAATTTCCGCAACTCTGACAGTAATTTATTCATATTTTCATGCATCTCTGGTAATTTTTTCAAGTTATTTCATGCATTAATTAAGGTGTAATCCGCTCTTTGCTTCTACATACGATTCGTTTAAATATTTAGGCGGGCAACCACTTTAAAAGACTGAAAATTAGATGATATTTTGGATTTGTTTTTATTGCGAGAAAAAAATGGAAATTTTCGAAACTCTGACAATAATTTATTCATATTGTCATACATCTCTGGTAATTTTTTCAAGTTATTTCATGCATTAATTAAGGTGTAATCCGCTGGGTCCCTTGGCGTGTCCTCATCGTTATTGTCGATTTGCGAAATATTTCGCATCTGAAATAGTCCACAAAAATTTGATGCATTCTTGAGATGTTTTTTAAGAACTTGAACCTAAATTTGGAGAAAAAAAATCGAGAATCGAATGTTGGAACGTGTTTGAAAAGAAAATGATCAATTTTTAGTATTTTTTTCTTCTACATTTTGCATTAATAATTATGTTTTAAATAATCTAATCTTTCTAACTTTAGGTTCAGGTTTTAATAAATTATATTATGTAAATGTGTTTAAAATTTGAAGATGATCCATCAATTAGTTTTTGAGTTATGATTCCCGCAAATTGAAAAATGTCGTTTCGAGAAAAACTCGAAAAACATGTGTTTAGTGAAATGATAAAGTTCCTTTTCCTCATGCAACTCATTCTTGCATTTCCTCTTTACGAGCTTTTCGATTTTTTTTTGTCTCGGGAGTCGAGCGGAGAGTCTTTATCATTTATTACGAATCCGAATATCGTTTTGAAATTTTCAGGGTGTATTCTCAAAATATTTCGCTAACGATTTATGAAGTAAAAAAAAATTGATTTTTTGAAGCATCTAAAATAGTTGCCCGCCTTAATATTACGCTGGAAATAGAATCTTCACCAATTTTATTCTGAACAATGTTTCCCGACGAATCGCGTGATTGGAATGTTGCAGGATCCTCTCGAACCTGAAGGAGCTACGTACATTCCCGAATTTAAATGGGACGCGATCGTTAGAGGTACTAAGATTAGATCGCGCGCAAGTGACGGACGTTCCATCGGATCTCTGCGAGCAGTGCCCGAAATTGCGAAGCCTGTAAGTGATTGATCCAATCACTAAAATTAATTTAATTCTTAACACACCCATTTATTAAACCAATCTGCGATCACTTCCATCGATCCGCAATAATTCAATTAAATCTGATACAAGTAAGACTCTTTTCTTTTCTGTTTCCAGAGACATGAAGTCCAACTACCTCACGGAGGTTCCCAATTTACGCAATTGCACCGAGCTGCGCGTCTTGTGAGTACGAGTAAAGAATAAAGATTAGATTCTGTAGCAATTATATTATTTCTGTTAATTTTTTTATAGTTAATAGGACACACACACCGTGAGAGACAAATAAGAATTGTACAATTTCAGGGATCTGGCGAGCAATCAGATCTCCTCGTTGCTGGACGAGCCGTTCAGAGGCCTCGAGATGCTGCACGACCTCCTTCTGTCGAACAACAAGCTGCGAATCATCCCGGGCGACGCGTTCAGCAGCTTGTCGAGGCTGCAGGTGCTGTAAGTGTCGTCGCTTGTAACTGCTCCCGTGAGGATAGCTCAACGCTATCGTCTTGAAAAAGAGGGTTCGATGTTTCAGAGACCTAGAGAGCAATTCCATCGAGTACATACACCCTGACGTGTTCAAGGAGACCAAGCACCTCGAAGACCTGTGAGTATAGCGACGCTGTAATAATTAGTGGTCCTGATTTCTCCGTATTTTTGTTTCTCGAGAAATCAGATATTTCTTGAGAATTAATATTGAAAAAATTATATGTTTCGATTAATGTTAGTAATATTTATCAAAAACACAGGGAAACTTTTACTAAATGATTATTCCTGTTGAATTTATACAAAACTTGTGCAAATGAAAAAATAGATATTAAATGTAATTTGTACGTTTATTTATTTAGTACCACATTTGTGCAAAGCGGAACATTACTTTTTTGTTTTAAAAGTGATTTTTAGAAACACTATGAGTCACACTATTTTTTTTTTTATGACACAATCTGTTACTATTAACGTTTTGGGAGTTAAATGAAAAAATTCGTCTCGATTCTTTTTGAAGAAATTCTGGATCATGCAAAAATTTTATGAGGGATACAATAGTCCTTTCTCTTCTTTTCTATATTTCTTCTTTAATAGCCACAAGAAAGTCATTAAGTACTTAATTCAGTATAGAATTTTTCTAAATTTTTAAATAAGAATTTAAGAGTTAAGCAGTTAATAATTTCGAATCTTCTTTACTGTGAGTTTCTATTGGAATTCATATAGGTTCTAATATTACTACTAACAAGGGGACCTTACAGTTGTGGACATCGCTTTTCGAACGACAATATATGGGGGTCGTAGCACTCATGTAGTATGAAAATACCATTTCGGCTTTTTGCATGGTGGGCCTTCGTTTTCGAGATATTTTGATTTAAAGTTTATATAATACGTAATATTCACAAAATATATTTCCACGGGAAAAACTGTTAAAAAAAAGAAAAAAAAAGTTACGGGAGTCGCAGGGGACTTTAACCCCGGACCGCCCGCATGACAATCTGACGCACTACCGTTGTGGCCACGGAATCTTTTTGGGTATAGATGCTATGCATCTGGATTACTAAATGCGTTAAAAACTTTAAATCAAAATAACTCGAAAACGAAGGCCCACCGTGCAAAAAGCCGAAATGGTATTTTCATACTACATGATTACTACGACCCCCATATATTGTCGTTCGAAAAGCGATGTCCACAACTGTAAGGTCCCCTTGTAAGATATATTATAAATTGTAGATATGTTTATACGCTCGCGATTAACTAATACAAAAATTGAACTAACTGAAAATTCATTTCCGACAATAAATGAGATTTATAATATTTTTCCTAGACTTCAGTTTCTCGAGAAATCAGAAATAAGCAATTAGGAAATTTCTCGAGAAAGGACACTAGCTGTAATAAAAAAAATTAGAAATCCATGAGGAATCTTCCTCAGATTTCTTGCACCCCACTCCGCAGCATTACACTTCCGTGAATATAGAATACCACTCTGCTTTCAGAAATCTAGGGAATAATGTATTCCCAGCTCTGCCCACGCTGGGACTCTCAGGTCTCCTGCACCTGAAGACGTTTAATAACCCAGCGCTGAGAGAATTCCCATCGCCGGAGAGGTTCCCACGCGTGCAAACGATGGTGCTGTCGTATGCTTATCACTGTTGCTCCTTCCTCACCGTTGAGGTGGAGGACCCCGTGACCAAGTCCTCCGTTCAAGAGTCCATCTTGTTCCCCACTGACAACGAGTTCGATATGAGTCTGTGGAACTCGAGCTTTACAGATATCTGGCCGCAGCTCAGTAAGTTTTTCAACAGGCTTCTCTGTTGAGATCCATGAAAGTTTGTCATAAATCGAGAGTATCGTAGGTAACAGTGTTAAAGGTTTCTGGGTGTAAAGTGTTCTATTTCCGTGAACTGCTGCTTAATTTTATTATTTAACAGCAATTGAGTATTTTATAAGTATCCACACAGAAGATCCACTTGCAGGAATATTCCGTGGGCTATATTTCAGTATTTATAAAATATTTGAGTACTTACAAGGGGACACCACAGATGCGGAAATCGCTTTTGGAATGACACTATAGGGAGGTCGTAGTACTCATGTAGTATGAAAATACCATTCCGGCTTTTCGCCGAATGGGCTTTCGTTTTCGAGATATTGTGGTTCAAAGTTTTTAACAAACGTAGTAAACCGGGTATATACCATCTATAGGTATCTCGAAAACCAAGGCCCATTCGGCGAAAAGCCGAAATGGTATTTTCATACCACATGAGTACTACGACCTCCATATACTGTCGTTCCAAAAACGCTTTCCGCATCTGTGGTGTCCCCTTGTTAGAAGAATACCTAAACAGAAAATACTGACCATTTAAAGTCACCAAACAGACATCTCTACCTATTTGGAATTCCCTCCACCTTCATAAAGTTTTCTCCACCATTTTCTCGTCTCCCATCTTATCATTCCATCCATTGTATTTAGAAATAACTCGCACCAACCCCAGGAAGCCTCGAACACCGTCAGCTACAGGCTCCTGCATTCTCAGTGATCACCAATGATCATCGTTACACGACATCTTCGACACCCGCGTTAACCACTCTACTCTCGTGCTTACACATTAATAAAACCCTGCTACCTTCTTTGAGTGAAAGTGATTAATATTTTCAACCCCGTTTATTTTACTGTGGTTTCGTTTATTTGGGGTTATGGCAGATTTCAGTTACCATGTTTTTCCCTGTCGCTTCTTCCACTCTCGTTTCCCAATAGTCGCTCGACACTTAAATGCTGCAAAGCATGAGCCTAGCACACCCTACACACAGATACACTTATCACGCGGAATCACGCGAGGCATGTCCACTCTATCAACCTCTCAGCTTTCATCGACAGATAAATGAGAACCAGACAAAAGAGACTTTGCAGCACTGAAGTGATGACGTTTTTTAGATAACATGACCGACAAATTCGGCTCGCAAATAAATGAACTTTGGGCTAACTTTGGTTCAGATTTTACGTACCCTGGTAACCTGCCCTCATATGTTGAGGATTATTTTGAAGAGCAGAACAGCCGAGCTACGCTGCCAGCTCAGACACTGCCATCTCACGTCCAGTGCCTACCTCAACCTGGTATGTCTCAAAGCATTCTCCTAAATCTTCCGTTCTAACTGTCCTACGAATACTTATACTCGAGAATATACAGCAGAGCGTTTCTATTGCTTCGCGGGATGAAAAGAGCTTGACATGTAAATCGGGAAAAAGGAAAATTCTCAACATTTTAGGAATACGTGTTTAAAAGGATTTGTTGAAATAGGTCCAATACATGTAATGGTACCAAGTTGATGAAAAATTGTGAGATTGTTCTTTCTAATCTTCCTGATGTGCTCCAAAAATTTTAAACGAATTCCCTAAACAGTTGCTGAACTATAACGATTTTAATTTTCACTGATTTTACACCTTCTCTTATGGAAACAGACGATCTTGAAAGATAACACAGTTGAAGAAATGGTACCAAAGATTTCAATTTTTTTTTCACATGTAGTAGATGGAAAGATGAAAATATCTGCCGAGTTTCAATTCTTTCCACTACACCGTTTTGAAGAAATAAATTATAACTTGAGAAAATTGCGAATTCAGGGCATCTTCACTGCCAAAAGTTTAGCAAATAATGCTTGAGAAAGCATTTGTAAAGTGAAAAATACCTTCCTAGGAGTAAAAATAAGACTGTCATTCGGGTTCCTTAATTCTAGATTTACTATGTGTATTCAAGTATTTCAAATTTCATATACTTTTGTCTAATATTGTACGTCCGAAACATCCTCAATAACTTTTATTTTCCTCACACCCTGAAACTTGAAACTACCTAATTAACAATACGATTAGAAATATTAGAATTCCTCTGTACATTCCCGGACCTGTCCTTCAACAACTACAACAGAAGCTTCCTACAAACCAGAATAACTTTAAAACACCGATGCCTGCAGGTCCCTTTCTCCCATGCCAAGACCTGTTCGACTGGTGGACGCTGCGCTGCGGCGTATGGGTGGTGTTCCTGCTGGCGTTGTTGGGCAACGGGACGGTCGTGTTCGTCTTAATATTCTCCAGGAGCAAGATGGACGTCCCCCGGTTTCTCGTTTGCAATTTAGCCGCGGCGGACTTTTTCATGGGCATTTATCTAGGTCAGTGCCGAAAATACACAGACCCTCTCCCTCCACCATTGACCGCCTCATGCAAAACCCCCGGTCACTCTAACTGCACCAAGTAACGCTGACACCTCTCGATTCCAGGCCTCCTGGCTGTGGTGGACGCCTCGACCCTCGGCGAATTCCGCATGTACGCCATCCCCTGGCAGACCTCGGCCGGCTGTCAGCTGGCAGGATTCCTAGGCGTCCTCAGCTCCGAGCTGAGCGTGTACACGCTGGCGGTGATCACCCTGGAGAGGAACTACGCGATAACCCACGCGATGCACTTGAACAAACGCCTCTCCCTGAAGCACGCCGGCTACATAATGACCGTTGGCTGGTGTTTCGCCCTGGCGATGGCTACCCTGCCCCTGGTCGGTGTGTCCGACTACAGGAAGTTCGCCATCTGCCTGCCATTCGAGACCAACGGGAACGCGGCCCTCACCTACGTCCTCTTCCTGATGCTGATCAACGGGGTGGCGTTTCTGATACTGATGGGATGCTACCTGAAGATGTACTGCGCGATCAGAGGCTCCCAAGCCTGGAACTCGAACGACTCCAGGATAGCCAAGCGGATGGCCCTACTGGTGTTCACGGACTTCCTCTGCTGGTCCCCCATAGCGTTCTTCTCCCTGACCGCCACGTTCGGATTGCAGCTGGTGTCCCTGGAGCAGGCGAAGGTGTTCGCCGTGTTCGTGCTGCCGTTGAACTCCTGCTGCAATCCGTTCCTGTACGCTATCCTCACGAAACAGTTCAAGAAGGACTGCGTGCTGATATGCAAGGCGATCGAGGAGTCCAGGGTGACTAGGGGGATCGGCAGGTGCAGGCACAGCTCGAACTTCAGCAACCGGCAGACACCGGTGAACACGAACAGCCTGGTGGACAGGTCGTCCAGGGATAATCAGGCCCCGTGCGCCTGCAACTCGAGGCTCCTCGAGTCCGGCCAGTGCTCCGGCTACCGGAGGTGGGGCACCAGGATACTGTGGCCCTGCGCCAAGGACACCAGGCCGCGGCACGCGCGCAGCGACCAGTACGCCTACCAGATCGCGGAGATCCAGCAGAAGCAGCACAAGAGGGCCTCGTCTGTCTCCTCCAGCGAGAACTTCTCCTCGTCGAGATCGGACTCCTGGAGGCAGACCCATCACTGTGGAATCCCGCTGAGGCTGCTGGATCCTAAGAGGAGAGCCTCCTCCTGGCTGATCACCAGGAAACCGTCTCAAGACTCCAACCTGAGCTCGTCGAGGAACGACTCCTCGGGCTCGGCCACCACTGCCAGCACCAGCACATGGAGGATCTCCAGGTCCAGTGCTTCCCTGGAGATCACCGCCAGGAATACACCCAGACCGGCCAGGTCGAAGCCGAGGCTGACGCGGCAGTTGGCCATTCAGGAGCCTGAGCCGCCGGGCTCGCCTGGCAGACTGGCCGTCAGGCTACTCGCCACCATACCTTCCGCAGCTGAGACCAGCGACCAGCAGGACGACGAGAACACGCCGCAGAACTAGAGACACTGTACCTGCGGGACTCCCAGGGTTCGGGCGGTCAGGATGCGCCGAGGAGACGGTCCTCGTTGCTCCGGAATGGTGGTTTCAGTATTAAGAGTTCCGGGAGTCGTAGCTGAGTGTATTAATTTTCCCAGGGTGATTGTTAATTTCGTGTGGATACTTTGAGGGCTGCGGACGCATCTCCTGCAAGTACCGACGAGCAAGGAAGAATTAGCCTGTAGATTTAACCGACTTTCGTTGCCGAGAACCGCGATGAGGAGGAAAGATTCAGCGAGGTCTCTTCTTTCAACGTCTTCTCCTGTAATCAGTGCTGCGTTAACCAGTGTTTTATTCAGAAAAGATAGTAGGGGGGAGTAGGGTAAAACGGAACGGGTGGGTAAAACGGAACACCATTATGTTTCTGTTAGGTAAGAGTTGCGAATGAGTTGGTACCGCAGGGATCTATAGTCTATCATAAAATGCTAAGGACCCTTTGGTTCCATGTGACGCGGTACCAACTCATTCGCAGCTCTTATCTAACAGAAACATTGGTGTTCCGTTTTACCCACCCGTTCCGTTTTACCCCACTTTCCCCTACTTTCGGAAAATGCAATAAAAAATCGATTCTTCGACTGCCTAGTTCCCTTAAGATCGAAATCCGACTCTGCCTTTCACACTTGTCTATAAAGAATTCGTCCCCGCGAAACGTTGAAAGAGGAGGCGCCGCTTTTATTCCTTTTGTACGATATTATTTATGCGATTTTTGGTAGACGCGACGAAGTAACCTTGTAGGTGACCGAAGCGGAAACGAATGAGGATCCGCCTACTTTCATTCGCCGTCCGTCACATGCGTGTAATCGACCTGCAACGTGCGGTCGATAATATACAATAGTCACACTTTTTAGCTACTGCCATGGGTTTACCACGTTTCGAGGCGTGGTAGCCTTTAACATGTTGACTGCCTAGATTTACAGAGGCCTGAGAATGCATTGATGTTTCGTACGAGTCCCTTTTAAATAACTGAGTAGTCTTCGACAGCAACTTCTTCTTTCTCGGTGAATATATTTTAAAATAACTAAAAATATTGGGTCACCTGCCCTTTATATCGGCCATGAGCAGAGATGTTAAGCTGTTAATATTTTACAATGGCAGTCAATACGTTGGTTCGATAGCATAATGTAATTTAATGAGAAAGTTACGGGATTCTTTTACACGTCCGAACAAATTTAAAAGGGAATGAATCCTAGCCTGGTCAATTTCTTCGAGGTCCATCGCCTCAGAGGAACCTCGGAGATAGTAACTTTATTAAACTTGTGACGAGGAACTCGACGTTCTGTATAGTTCTCGATTAAACGTAGAGCGAGAAAGTATTTATTGATAAATTAAAAGGACACGCCAGTGGTTTCTTTTCTATCTTGTTTGATGAGAATACTCAGCTCAACAGGAACTCGAAGCGCTTCTTTTGGAAAGGATCTTTTATTATGAGATCAGTATTCGAGGAGGACCCATTGTATTTAAATTGTTAATAAGTGTATGTTCGCGTTATTATAAGACTGAAGGTTTATACAATTCGTCCCTGTAATGTTGGAGCCGAATTTTAGCTGAAGCAGCCGGGCACAAGTTCAGCGACACTAGTGGTAAACGATTAATTTATTGAACACACTACAGCCTGTTGTTAATTACGGTGGTCGATAAATTCTCTTCCTACTTAGGCATTTTAATAAATTTACAGAGAAAGAAATTTATTATCTGAGACTATTAAAAATTCACTACTCAATGTATATTTTACAAAAAAACAGAACTGTCTTTATATCAACACCACAAAATCAATTCAGAAAACTGCCAACTATTTAATGTATTTAAAATGTACTGTTACTAATGATAAGCTATTTAATTCAAACTCTAGAGGCGAATCACGAGGTTTAACTCCGAGAATTTATAGACCACCTTAGTATCACGTGATCATTGTTACGTTCATTAATTAGCCAGGTGAACGATAAGAAGAATTAGTTACTTGATTATTAGATTGCAATTAGTTCGTTCTAGTTTAAAAGCTATTATAAGATCGTTATATGGGGTGGCCTAGTAGTTATTCGCGCTCAGATATCTTCAAATGTGTGAAGGCCCTCGAAAAATGTTTTTAACGAAGGCTATCTAATTCAATAATCTTTTCTTATAAATTAAAGTGTCTAATCGTTAAAATATCTTTTAGACCTGAACTTATTGGGGAAAAATGAAGTGGTATCACCTGAGTTCCGCAAGTTTTCTTTAAAAACAGTTTTCTGTAACACTCGTAGCTTTGGAAATATCCAGATAGCAGTGGCGAATAATACTGGACCACCTTGTAGTGTGCAAATGTTTATACACCGTAGTATTACCATTCACCGACTCCACTCATTGTTGAATTATGATTTATTACGCAGCCACCGGTGCTGCGTCCACTTCTTCGATAATTTCGCCCTCTCACGGAGCGCGTTTCGCGTGTGTCCGGTCCGACGTATTTAATAACGATTTTCTAATAAAACCGCGTATCACGATGTAAAATGGATCTGTCAGTCCGCCAATTTCGGCGTTCCCTGTGAGATCAAGCAAGTTATAAGACTGAAAAGAAAGGGGAGGGAAACTGATTCAGGCTTTCCTCGTTGAAACTTCTTTATTTTTGAAAAATCTGTTGCATTACAAGGAAGACTTGTCGCGCCTCTAACTGGCGACCAATAATATAATAGTAATAGTAGGAATAATTTAAATACTTATCTAAAATAAATTCAACTTTGAATAATACGTCCAGCGTGTTCGCGCGGACGCCTACGCCACTGGTCAGAAGTACGAGACCACGTGAATAATTGTTAACACGGTATTCGTGGTAGAACGAAAAATAACAGTTTAGTAATTATTTAAAATTAATCGTGATAATTATTCGTAAAAACAGTGCTGTTGTTTTTCAAAAGAAGCATAAGAGACGCAACGCGAGCGTGCGTTTAAATTCAAAAGTTATGTGCGCGCCGAGTGGTACGCGTGCGCGCCACCCGTGGCGCGAAAGTGCGCGCGCCGCGGGAAATATTCAATTTTCGAATCGACCCCCATCGCCACCTGGTTCCATACTTTTGGCCAGCAGTGTCTATAAATTCCGGAAGTAACGTGAACCTTTTTTTCCAAACCGCACACGCACCCTTTCTCCCACACACACTCTTTCACTCTGTGTCTACCATTAATTAGTGAACTGAAGTCAGGTTTCAATACGATGTGATAGAACATTAGCGAGACGCAAAATCTGAAAAAACTGTCCCTTCTAAATGTCACTCGCAATATAAAACGCATTGCTCGAAGGTCCTACAGAATAAAAATCTACGCGTGGCACTTTTCTAACCATTAAGTACCAACTTCTGCTTCTTAATTAAATAAACCGCTAGTTTGAATAATATTCCAGATGGCGCTTCAGTCGACTTATTCCACTTTCGAATTCAAAAATTGTTTCTCCCATGTGGGTGACAGTGTTTCTTTCCAATTTCTCTAACACAGAACACTCAAACTTTTACTAACTATAGAAAGAAATCTGCGAAGTTCTGCCAAATTATAATACGCGAAAATTAAAAAATCGAGTCGAGATTCAAATTCAAACCAGCCACCAAGTTTCTCCAAAGTTGCTTCCCGGATTTTCGTGTACTTTTTTCGTTTCAAATCATTCCATCCCTATTTCTTAAGTTCAACGATCGAAGGCAGTTTGAAAGTTGGTACTTAACGGGTCAACACAAAGTAAGACACTAAACGAAGCTGACACATTTTATTCTCGTACACATATTTCTGTTGTTCGCTCTGATTACCCACCCCCTCGATGGTTCCACGTTGCTCAGCCTCTAAAATAGAAACGAGCGACGTTAACCAGGACCATTTCTCATCGAGCAGTCCAACGACCGATAAAAATTTCATTATACATTTTTGGATCGCGCTAATCTTCCATTTTCGCGCCAATTGACACAAGGAAACTACTCTTGTCCGAGGACGGTGCACTGCTTTCAGGACGGTCTCGATTTTTGATTCCTTTTGCTCGTGGAGAAAGTCGTGTCGCGAAAGATCGGTGATCGGTTAATTAACCTTCCGGTTCAAAGGCTTCCCCCTCAAAGTTGAATATTAAATTTTTCGCGACCACTCTTCACCATTACACTTGAACTTGAGGGCACATATTAATTCTTTACAGCGTTGCATGTTCAGCGAGACTCAATGTTACGTAGAACTCATTTTACTTCAGAAATTAATTTACCTTGAACTGATAACTCATTAATTGGATGCAATAAAGAGACTAGCGCTCGAAAATGTAAAAAATTATTGTCCAAACTCTAAAAAATATTGGAAAATTAAATGTCAAACTGTATTTTAAAAAATATAGCGTTGTAAAGCTCGTCACGACATACATTTTTTCTATTTGCAGTTTGTTTCTCAAATCATTACTATTCGAGCTAAAAATTATAAACAAAAAATTTTCATCGCCCAGAGTCAATATTTCTTTAAACATAAATTGCGATAACTTGAGTAAATGTTGACGAATCGTTATGAGACTTAAAAAATAACTTCCGAAAACCCATATGATAAAAGATATAATAAAATTAAATTAAAAAGTAATTCTGGACAGATTCTCTGTTTTTTCAACGTTCGCCGATAAAAATTATCGAGGCAATTTTGAGGTATTTATAACTTGCAGCGACAAAATTTTTCCTTAAAACACAAGGAAGATTTTCACGAATTTTCACACTGTCGTCACGAGCTTTACAACGCTATATTTTTTAAAATACAGTTTAACAACATTTAATTTTCCACTCTCTTCTAGCGTTTGGACAATAATTTTCCCCATTTTCTAGCGCATTTTACCCTTCAATTGCTGACTCGACGAATGCTAAGAAGTTTCAAGCACTAAATAGCAAAGTGTTTTATCTATCCGAGGACAACCAAATTGGCAACAGTCAGCTTGATCAGCGAACAGTCTATTAACGCATCGAAGTTAAACTTCAAAACTTCCAAATTCTTGGATTACAACGATCTTGTACATACTACTATGTACTAATTGAGCCAATCGAATCGTACGATCCTTTCAACTGTCGCTCCATTTATTACGTACTTAAATAGAACTTGGTCCATGAAACTTCAAACTTTAAACTCCGCCTACTGCTCTTTCATATAATACAGATACTCAGTTACTACAAATATACGTAACGAATAGCAATGTTGTAGCGAATCCCGATAGCCATTAAGATTACAAGCGAGAAGATTTACTCTCGAGGCTTCCAGATACAAATTGCATCCTTCTGAAAAAATATTCTGTGTATGCGCTGCGGTGACGCACTCAAAGAGGGAAGCCAAGGCACCCCCAAAGAAAAGTGAGAAAAGAGATTAATGTAGCCACAACTGAAGAGATTCAAAAGCTATGTAAAAAGAAAAGAAAACTGGAGTTTATTCTTCAAAGAAATTTCTATAATCCTTTAATGAATTTCATTAAGTTTGCAGTAAAAACACTTTTCTTCATTCAACTCAACTCCCCTCAAGATTAAATCCAGAGGGCGCCACTGTCGCGCTCTGTCATCGCAGACAATTTACGCCTGGAAACTTCGAATAACATCAATCACGAGAACCCCAGGCCACGGGAACTCTTAAACATCCATGCTTCGTTCATAATCTGTCGCCCTACTCGAACCCAGCGAAGTTCGCTCGACCAGCTCCGAGATACAAATGTGTCAGTTTGCCATTTAGGCGAGGAGCGCGCTAAGCGTGAACCCGGAACGACAAAGCCAGTGAAAGGAATGCGCGTGGATCGCGTGGAAGAAGTGAATTCTCGCTGTACACGCGGGGAAACTTATGGCAACCGCGACGGTGTCAACCAAATCCAACTACTCTCGGTGAAATCGGAACACACGCCAGGTAAACATGAAACGGATACATCGGGTAGCACAAGAGAAGACAAAGCGGAAGTGGTGGTCAGCGTTTGGTTCCTTGGCGTTGGAACCAAGCGAAACTGAATCGAACAACGAGCGTTCGTTCGGACTCTCCACGGTCCCAACTCTCCCGTCGAAGTGCAGGCAGGCTTTAAATTAACCGAGCGACTGACTTCGTTGGCACAGTCTATATTCTACGTGCAATTCCTTCGCTCCGAGGGGAGATCGAGCCATGGAGAGTTAATCGATCGACGAGAGGGCTACGACGCCTGTTACAATTGCCTAGCGACTCGCACGTCCTCCGACAATGTTGACGGTGCTCCAGTAAAATTTATCACACTATCCCTTACGTAGATATACAAGTTTCAGAGAGTTCCAGCCTCACCTTAAGCTTCTATATATAATACAATATATATATAAAAAAAAACAAGAGAAAGAAAAAGTGATAAGAGAGGAAGAAACCACTCCGTCGTCCTATATCTGTGCCCCTGATTGCCCCGGCGAGGCAACGGGGAACAGGGGAGCAACAATAAGTTAAATTCTAATCCTTTAAACGCCTAAGAAGTGAAGTACAACGGGTGTCGCGATACTGTCGGTCGCAGTGGCGGATTTAACGAAAAAGGCCCAGGTGGCAAACGTTCTGAGGGGCCCATTTTTGGAGAAAAATGAAGAGACAATTTACTAAAAACGGGATAAGTATAGTAGGACAGGAAAGAAATATAGTGTTTGGTTAAAATCGCAATTTTTTTATGATAGGGCCGTTGGGACTGTCGGGGGCCTTCTGGGGCAGGGGCCCATTTTTCGGGAAAATGAAGAGGTAGTTTAATGAAAACGGCTCAAGTGTAGTAGTACGAAAAAAATGTAGTGTTTGGACTCCTATACCTAATCATAACTGTATTTGGTTATGGGGCCCTACCGGGGCCTTATGCGCAGGGGCCTAGGCGGCAACTGCTCATCAGCCACCCTGTTAAATCCGCCACTGGTCGGTCGAGACTTGAAAATAAAAGAGGAATCAGGCGACACACGCGAGTTTTAAAACGAGCGCACGCGACCCTTGAAAATGCCTTTTGAATCGAACCTGCGCGCGATATAAATTTTCTACGCTTCCACGGGGTAAGCACAAATTGTCCATCGTCACCTTCCTTCGTCGCTATTATAATCCCCTGAGGTCCCCCTCTCTCTCTCTTCCTAGACTTTCAAGCAACCTGCGCGGTCGAACGCTATAAATCTAATAATACTTACAAATTTCTTAATACGAGTTCGTCTAAAACAGAAAGAAGAGCCTTAGAAGATATTGCTTTTTAACAACGCTCTATGTACAATTCCATCGAGTCACGCTGGACCTCAAAGGATTCGAGTCGGAGCCAACTGGCCCACCCGCGGGCTAAGTGGCTCCGAGCAGTGAATTCGATTTTGTTCCGACTAAGGTCCCGCGCGGGGCTAGCTACCGAGGGATCCCATAAGGGTGCGTTCCAGTTGGGCCCAAAGCGACCGCAACGCCCATTTTTCCACGAGAAACACGGGTGCTGCGTTCCAGTTGGGCCCAAAGCGACCGCAACGCCCGTTTTTCTACGAGAAACACGGGTGCTGCGTTCCAGTTGGGCCCAAAGCGACCGCAGCGCGGTCGTTGCGGTCGCTTTGGGCCCAACTGGAACGCACCCTATGTAACGTTAAACAGCTTCTTTCGTTCTTTTCCGAGGAAAGTCACCAAGGCCACGAAATGGTACCAACAGAAACCACCGGGGGGGGGGGGATCTTTGGCAAATAAGAATCTCTACGCTACGGTGCGATCATCGCCGAATGAAGTCTGCTGTTCGAAACAACTCATGGGATTACCAGATATCGTTCGACGGCTGTCCTTATCGTATACGCTTTTTATCGACTACTTTAGAATATACGCGTGCCTATAATCGTTAGCTTCTTACAAATGTACAAAAATGTCCCGAGTGGAGTTCGGTTTGGTTCGGTCGCCCGGTCGTCGAGGCCCGCGGAACGCGCTTCTGGCCGCATAACACGATGATATTCAACCTCGCAGAATTCGCTAAGAACATTCCCTGAGCAGAGAGGAGACCGAGATCGCCGGCGAAGCGTGAGATAGATCTAACATCCAATTAAATTTTTTGCCTCGCGATTCTGGGATTCTTAAGTCCCGCTATCATTATTCTATCACGTCCGTAGTTACAAATTTCTGTTTGGAATAAAATTACAACGCTAAGATGACAAGAATTACTTTCATCTCATTTAAAGTCGGTGGTTTTTCGCCAAATTGATAATTCAGTTTCTGCAACGCAAGCTTCTAAGTTAAGACTATCCCATGCTTCGCCCGCGTCGAAACAGTCCGCAGAGCCAGCACGCTCCTCAAAACGTACACGCGAGAATCCAACCGGAAGTTTCAAGGTTCCTGGGTTTCAAACCTCCCGAAAAGGAGACGGAAGCGCTGGAACCGCGAAACCGGAGGAGGATACCTCGATATAAGACCGTGGAGTTTGTGCCCAGCCTGTACAATGATCGAAGCCTAGACAGAGTCGATGGGAAAAGAAGAAAGAAGGGGAACGTAAAGGGTTTGCGATCTAAGGACCATCACTAGCGTCGTCGTGGAAGAAAGAGAACAGAGAAACGGAAAGCCTTGGTGCGTTAGAATTTCATTTTCGCCAATGAAGAATAGGTATGTCTTCGGGGTCTGACGCAGGGATGGGCTATCCTGGATGAATATCTTGCGACTGGAGTGCAGAGATATAAACATAAGGGATTCATCGGAAGCGTTTACTGATGGCTGCTTAAAACTTAAGCCGAGTCATGGAAGAACAAGATGGATGGTCTTTCGAAGGGGTCCAGGAGTAGCTTGTACTGGCCTTTAAGATGAGACGAGAAGATGAGAATAAGTGGGAATGATAAATTAAGCTACTTCTCCCGGGAAGAGTTTTCTGTTAAATTTGAAGTTACGCGAGGGGTGATAAAAAATACTTGGAAGACCGGAAGGATATAGAGGGCAAGGATAACCAGACAACTTACCATATTGTTTCAACACTTTAGAGAGACATAACGCTACAACAGTTCTAGCCAATGAAGAACACGATGAGCGGGGAATTGAGATTCATTTAATTTAGAGAGACATCACACGATGGAGGGTACTAAGATCCCGAAGAAGAAACTAAAAGGGACAGAGAGCGACTTCTAATTTTGTGTCGAAGCAGAAACAGAGATTCCAGAGGGAATAATCGAGCAAGGAAGTTCATCGCCCAGCCCTGAGCCAACGTATTGTCACGACTGAAGAACTTCAGCAAGCTTATAACCTAGTTACCTATGTCAGACATTGCCCGCTGGTATATTAAACGAACCCTGATTCATCGGAGAGAATGGAAATTTGGCAAAATGGGAGCACACCGGGGCACCAAAAACAGCCTACGTGATAGTAGCCGAGTAGAGCACGTTTCGTAGAAATCTACTTCGCTTTTAGCTGGCCTCGAGGTCCATTTGTCCCTGTCTACTTAACTAACGATCATCCAAATTGCGATACCACTGTCGCATCATTTATTTGGTTCGATATGTCCACCCTCTCATCACACAATCTCTTATCAACATAGACTCCCCGCAATATTCTTCTATAATACACTAATGTACAATTTGTAAGGGCAACAGCTGCGCCCTCTGCATTTCAGAAGCTCTCAGCGAGCTGTGCTTCTCGACGCAGCTGTTCACGAACACCTTATGATAACCATCGCTATATTACAAGACACACAAGATTCGCTAACTATACACGTCGCCAGGAACCAACCAGAATCGACCAGTTTGTTTCGGAAGCGACTCTTTCGAACAGTGGAAGAATAGAAGGGCTTTCCTGGCCCAGCGGGACCTTGACATCGAGAACTGTGCCTGAGCTCTGCGATCAGGAAGGCGAAGAACACTTCCTGGAATATTTCATCACGCATCGCAGGACACGTGGAAGAACGACAAACAGAGCGATCGACTATTAGACTCCCCGAAAACTCCTATCCTCTCATTTCTTCAAACCCTCTTCTGCGCGCAGCACAGTACTAATCCCACGAACACTTCACAGCCCCTTCCGAAGACTCCCTGGCCAACTCTGCTAGCATCCTCAGCCACCGATGGGCTGATCCTGGACCACAGGCCAGCCAGCTCCCGCGGATGTTCTACCCGGCTACGATATTGTCTCTCTATAAACGCGTGCCTGCCAAACCGTATCTAAGATCGCTAAACGATCGATCGTTTTCTTTACCAACGCGGCGGGGGGGGGGGGGGAGGAGGGGGGACGAGCCGTTAAGTGCGCGTCGCGGCTTCGACCGACCGATGAATCCGCAAGTGTGTTAGCTGTTCTTTTTTTTCTCTTTTTTCTCTCTCGTTTTTTCTTTAAGTAAAGGAATAATTGAACGATGCGCCATTTTTACGTGACTAGCGGTGACGCGAGAGGCGTCATCACGTGACTTTCGTCTTGTTCTTCCTGAACGGTGGGAACAGGATCTTCCTGCGCCTCCGTTTCAGCTCGTCGTTGTCGGCGGTCGAGTTCGAGTCGGTGGAGAGCGTCTCGTCGTCCACGGACATCACCGTCGGCAGCTCCCTCATCGTCTTCCTCTGGCCACCCGCGGTCGTCGTGCCCGTCGCCGTCGACGGCTGGCCTGACTTCTGGTGCCCGGACCGCTCCGCCGAGTCCAGCGAGTTCTCCGAGTAGGATGTCTTCGACAGGAATGCTGAGAGGATCTTGTCGTCGACACCAAGCAGCATGTTGGTGTCCTGGCTGTGGGAGCGCACTATCCCACCGCTCTTCTCCCTGCTGGCTGCCTTCACCGGCTCGTCGGAGCCATCGCCAACTATGAAGTGCACCACGTTGCTCTCGGGCGGAGTGTCCTTCCCTGTATCGCTGCTGGAAGAGTCTGGTGGCAGCGAGGACTCCTTCCACGCCAGGCTCTCCAGGGTACCTGCGGAGCAAGAGGAACATCATCATCGGGGCGGGTAGTTTGGTGGACAAGTCTTTTATACGCTTTGTCCGGGGCTCGTTAGTCCCTTCGTGGGTCTACGAGGGGACTCAGGAATGTGGCGGAACCTGTTTTACACCGATGCGATGTCTCTGATTAGATAATCATTTATGTGGGATTTAACGCACTTCTTTGAGGGAATAGTAATTTTAAGCTCCTCTTTTGTGTTTGTTAGTTTCATCAGAAATAATTCCATGCAACGCTGGAAGCTGTGCGAATTAGAAGATAAGAGGAGGAAGAGGAGTCACCCGACGAGATAAGATTGGAAGCATTTGCTTAAATTCCACATCCGTAAGTAGATACACTGTAGTCTGTGGAAAGATGGCCTGCGAATATTGATGCGTCTCCTTGCGATTGATCAGTGAGATTCAAGACAGCAATCTGAATGCGTTAGAGATTGCAATCGTTGATCGAAAGGTAGAGATAAGAGACGTAGGTGAAAGGATCTCGTTGCTTGATACTTAAATACAGAAGGGATTGTTGGAACAGTGAGAGTCACCGTGCTGAGTACATAGTTTTAATCTGCTGGGGGCTCGTTATCTAATCTATCGCTGCCATTGAACCACAAAGAGGTGATTACATTTCTAGATCTAATTAGGGAAATGAGTCTAATTCCAGAAACGTTGACGATTAACTTTACAGCTCTGCTAATAATTTAACGAGAAGAGAGAAAAATTTGCAGAGCGTCGAGGTTGAAGAGAAGCAGCGGTGAAAAGTATTCAAAGCATTAGATAAGAGTCTAAAAGCTCCGAGAGCATCTACCGCGGACAACGATGGACGTTCGATGCTATCAGTACCGGTTTAATAACGATTCCCTCGTCCCAACGCGGAGGAAATTAAAACTACATACTCGAGTGATTAATCGATCGTATTAACGAGACGCGAAG
Source organism: Andrena bicolor (assembly GCA_960531205.1). Classification (NCBI taxonomy): domain Eukaryota; kingdom Metazoa; phylum Arthropoda; class Insecta; order Hymenoptera; family Andrenidae; genus Andrena; species Andrena bicolor. The sequence goes on from OY482666.1 coordinate 43,777,661, forward strand.
AGGCGTTCTCCGCGGCTTAGGTCATACAAACAAGGCTCGTTGGTTTCTTGGTTTTCTCGCATGTTGCTTGATTTATTAACTGCTAACTATAAATTGTACACAATCTGGGTGGGGGTAACAAGTTGTTATATCAGAGTTAGCGTATAGATTCTTCTCTCTTCATATATAAACTTGCGTACTAGCTACTGTTCAAGAGTTTGGGTACACACGTGTTAATCAGGAGGATACTCATACTGTCTCTAGTCTACGAGTTAGCGAAAACAGGTGGCAGAAGCTGTTCGATGCCCTGCGATTACTCTCCTCCCATCTGATACGTTCCAATTGCCCAGCGATACGTTGGCAAATTACAATAACATCATACACCATCAGAGTTTCTTTGGCGTAGACTGTCAACGACCAGCGAAACCAGGAAGATTGGTAACAGCAGCGATTGACTACCAAGCGTACTAATCGATAGCAATTAATCTCTCATTACGGTCCAAGTAAAACCAGCTGGACGCTCAATGGATCTACTCCCGCCACTCAGCTTCCCCCTCTAGCGTGGCGCAACAGCGGGTGAAGTGGCATCAAGCAGTCACTTGACTTCGCCCCGACTATAACGAACCAACACTCCCTACAACTGCCAATTGAATGAAAGATCCCTGAATCGTCATTCCCGAGTCTCCTCCTCCCGCTCATCTCGCGCGGTTCCCCCGTAGAAAATCGAACCACCGGGATCTACCGAAACTCTGGACCAGCAGCGTTTCCGGTCCGTCGTAAAAGGAGGAGACCCCGAGGCAGCAATTCCCGAGTCCACCGGGAAGATTCTCACCTGCGTGAGATCCTCGGTCGAATCAGCCGAGTCTAATTTTAATTGGCTCTAATATTAACGGTGACGCGAGCGGGTGTGTCTCCACCCCAGGAAAATAGAATTCGCTTTCTTGGCATGACCGGCCGGATTCCCAGGAACCACTGGGATCACGGAAATCGGTCGGACGGGGGCGCGCGCCAGCCGTTCCGCCCGCGGCAAGATTAACGGCCCTCCCGGGGTTGCGACGGGAATTTATGGGAATCCCAGGCGTACAGCTTCGCGTGGTGCTCTCTCTCGCAGGAGACTCCACCTCCAGCGGCTCGAGGTTTCAATCAACAACCAATCCCGACGCCCCTAGCGCGCTCTAATTCCTACTATTAATAAAGCCCTCGTTGCGCAATCCCTTTTCCGCGGCTCTGGCAAAACGAAACGCGCCTTTTCGGTCGCTAAAGCACTTGGCCGGCCCGATTGATTCGACCAAGATCGCGCGACGGTCACGAGGATCCGCGGTGCTGTCACAAACCAGCTCAATGAATAGGCGTCTAGCAATGAATCGACGCTTGTGACGAGGCGAACATTTCGATTACCACGCTCGGAGGTTTCTAATCTTTTGACAATCTAGGGTAAAGGACCCAATTACTGACACCTGACCAGTTACTGTCACCTTAAGCTATTTTACTTGAAATAACAAATAAGTAAACGTTGTAAAGTCATACACCGATAGAATTATGTAGTTCAGCCTATAATCTATGCTATAAATTATATACTATAGTTTATTTATTCGTTATTTGAAGTAAAATAGCTTCAGGTGACAGTAATTGGTCAGGTGTCAATAATTGGGTCCTTTTTGGGCCCTAACCCTATTTGCCTGTTTACGGAGGAACCGTGTTCAGGGTCGCTTAGGATGCGCCTTGGGATCTAACAGCGAACGATAGAGAGTTATGACGATCTAGATTCTAGATGACTACCGACGGGGAGGAGAATCGAAGCAGTAGTCGCGGCACGAGTTGACCTCTGGATGTCGGCAATTAGAGTTTGATTCGTTATTGTTCTCGCTGCGGTGTTCGCCGATCCAGCACGCACGCTTCGTTTGGAAGATGTACAAGCTTCGTTCGGATACATTTAGTTTGTTAATTCGTGTGTCCCGCAAACTGATCGCAGGCATCTTCCTTTCGTTTACAGAATGAGAAGCTATTGAAACATTTTGCTTGCGATGCACGTGTGTACCGATTAACAATGAAGATTATTCGTATCTGCGTGTGGTATCACATAGTCTCTCGACATTTGTTGTAAAGATAAATTTGTTTATTTGTTCGTTCCGGAGGTGTCGCGGAAATATTCAGTTACAAAAATATTTTGTCATGTTCTTCTGTTCTGGTGTATTGGCGATGGCCAGTTTTGTAAATTGTACGTGTAAATATAAACTTCTACGCATGTATTAACAATAAATTGGAAGATTCGTCGACAGGCTCCTCGTGTAATCTCGACAAATCTGTATTAGGAAAGGGGAACATTCCAACGATCAATCCTCCCTTTTCCTGTACACATCCCGATTGGAGGACTCGGGCAAAAAAGTCAGTCGTCTGTAACATTAATCGTAATGTCATTCTAGAGGGGAGAATTGCCATCCATTAGGGTGTACTTTTGATCGCAGGCGTTGCTCTCATGTCACACATTACTACGCGTCTACAATGAATACTGATAGTCACAGTCAGAGTTGTAAAAAAAGAGTGATTCTGCCACAGCTGAACTGCCAGAAGCTTTGAGCAACGCGCAGAGCGAACGATTTATCGCGCTCCCTTCGTTAATCTTGCTTGAAACCGGCAAGTAAAATTTCCTTGGCCCCCAGAGTCGAATGAAAACAGAGCGAAGGAGTACTAAGTGAGAAACAATTCGCCACCAAATCGAAGACCACTGTAATCGTTAATCGAGCTTAAAGAACAAGAAAACTCAAATCTTTGTCTAACACAGCCTGCGAGTTAATTAAAGTTAGTTCTACAATTAATCGTACTCCAAATAATAACGATCGCCGTGCCATGATTTACGGCAATGCTTCCGACAATAAACGTTAAAATAAAGAAACAGTGTTTCTTTTTACAATAAAACTGGCGTGTCCTTAATTGTTAAAAAAAATCCCTACGAGTAACATAATCTGAGTATAAATTTATATCTCCGTCCCATTAATATATTCCGCGAGGATAGTTCTGTTGACAACCGTCATGGAAACTCATACATATTATTCTCATAAATCTCAGCTTTTATTGTAATGTGTGACATTAGCTATCCGCATCCTCAGTACCACTGATGCCCTCGACTGTCTAGAGGTACTAGATACACAAGAAACTTTGCATGAGCGATTGAGATTGCATACGTCCACTTTGAGATTTAAGGCAACGCGTGAATTCTAGAACGAGAATCTCGATTTATCTGCAGCCTCTTACAAGCTCGCATCAACGAGACTGGCTAAGCTTAGTAGAAATACGTCGAGCGTTGCTTAAAAGACTGATCTTCACGAGCATCTACGTCACACGGTTGTCCGTCAACGGGGAAATAATCGATGTGACCAAAAGAGAAACACAGAAGAATTACTACCAGGAAGACAAACGAGTTAGTGAATTATTTATCTAGAAGGCGTCGTCCACGCGATGGAGAATGGAAGAGAAATATATGTGTGCTGGGTATATAAGTCGTCATGTAAAGTTACAACGGTATGTACAAAAATTTCAGCGTTTGTTATATCAATATATATACTCGTGGAAGTCCGTTTCCAGCTTACCTGCGGCACCGCACGATGATGGCGCGTACACCGAGCTCGCCTCGTCGTCTAAGTCGTCTTGGCTACTGAGCCGACCTATAAACACCAATTACAGACGATTATTCCCACGAATTTCAGGCGAGATTCCTTAATGAGTGTCTATCGAAATGATAAATTGCGAAACCGTAGGGGGATCATTCTCCGAGCTCACCGTGCAATCACAGCCACTCCGAACACAAGCGAAATGTTAATAGTAGCTACAAGCCGCAGAAGTGTTTAATGCCGCTGGTTCGGATTGTTCAAGGAATCGTCTGAGAGTTTAAATACCTCTGGCTCCAAGGCCTCGGCCGTTCGGCGTTCCTCTGTACAGAACCGTTTCCAAGTAGCTTATCCCGTTGTTGTTGATTATGTTGAAACCACAGAGAAGCTCGATCTGCTTCCAGCGGTGCACCCTCTCCTGCAATTCCGCGGTGACCTCGTTCAGCGAGGTTCTCGCCTCGACGATGCTCTTGTCCACCTCGTCGATAGACTTGCCGTGCGTCGAGACGAAGGCTCCTACCAAGCTCGATCGTTTCTTTCGTAATTTCTCGCACTAGAAAATAGCAGTGGCGAGTAAGAAACGTCTATGCTTTAATATAAAAGTTACAGCGGCGTGGTAATCTTACCGCTTCCCGCGCTTGTTGCAACTGCTTCTCCGCCGATATCTTCTTCTTCGTGTACGATTTATTCTCGATCTCGTGAGTCAACTGCAACCAGTGTTGCAGCCCCGGAGGTGGGGACCAACACCTGTCCTCGAGTTCGCCTTCCGCGCGTTGTAATTCGACTTTTAGCATCTGCGAAGTGGAAATCGATTAGAGAAATTTCTTTGTCCCGGGAGTAGAGATATACGCAGGCAATTACTTCGATTTCTGCTTTTAACTGGGAGACTTCTAGGTCCGAATACGAAGCGTGCAGTCCCATACTTTCGTCTTGCAGGCGTTTCTCTAAATTCTGCTTCTCCGTTGTCGCGCTCTCCTGCTCCATTCGTGCCCTCTCTAATTCTTTCTGTGAAGGTACGGTGCTGCGTTAATTACGTAAACGAGGGAAAAGTAGTGTCGAGTTTAACGCACTTGCAAGTCTTCGAGAGCCAGCTCCGCCTTATGCAAGCTTTCCATGTCCTTCATCATTCTGAACAGATGTTTCTGCGAGTTCTTCTTCTGCTGATACGCGTACCAGCATCCGATAAGCGCTCCGAATAGTAACGTTATCAGTATCAGATCTTTAACACTGTGTCCGGTATCTGTAGCAGGGAAGATTATTTTTAAAAGGCGCTTTAATAGAAAGAAACATCCCGATATTTACCTTTCGGCGGTCCGAAGAGAACTACATCCATGGCTTTTAAGGCGATCTTCTGTTTATGAATGGGGTCCTTGATGCCCAGAACGTTGCTCAGGTAGTGCATGTTGTTTACAGCCAACCTTTGAGTAAATCGAAGGATGCTCAGCACACGAAATTCTATGTCGCAGAGTTTTATACAACGCACAGCGAGTAAACTCGACAATAAATTTACCTCGGAAGCGTAGCACCAGTTACACGGTGTTGTATAAAAGTAGGAACATATTGAGGAAGCTCGACATTAGTAGACAGCCACTCGGACGCCTGTTCTATAGTCCAATTGTGAACCTGCGGAGGCAACGCGTCGCTAAAGTAACTTCCAGCTGCCGAAGCGCTTAGGAGACAAATACAACGTATACGATACCTCCGACCTCAACCAGGCCTCCCAAAGTTCTCGAACGCTAATGTGCATATCGTCGTTATGGTGGAAAGCCCTCTGCCTCCTCTCGTACCCAGCTTCGTACTGTAACTCTTCCCTTAAAAACTACAGGCAACGCATCGTTGCGTTTTCATTCGATCGTAGCGGAACGAAACTGGCTAACATCGATATACTCACATCGTCCGACTCTGAAAGGTCTACGTTTCCATTGGCATCGTCGTCTAGTTGACTGTGGAGTGATTTGATAGCTTCTAAACCTAGTCGATCATGAGAAGCCATTGTAAGACAAGCTAGGTCATCGTTACAAGTATCGGAACCTGTAATAAATTAAACGGCCTACGTTTCATCGTATGTGTTTATGATTATGTCCAGCTTGTTATTGCAGGCGCCTTTCGATTAAGACCGCATTCCGTACCCGTTGTTAAGCGTGCCCGATAAGCTTGTCTTCCAGATTCATTAATGCGAAACCGACGACGCGGCGAATGAGTAAAATTCTCTTAACGGAGCGTCGTTACTGATTCATCCTCGAGCGATTGGATCACCCTTACGATTAATTCTCTTCCGTAACATGAGCATCATAAACACATTTCTGGTCTCCACGAAAGGAAAAGGAAGATCAAAGTAAAACAAAGTCTACTTCAAACATAATCGAACTCATAAAAACCTCCCGGAGAGGAACACGCAACGTTCGGATCGTCGATTTCACTCGAATTTTGCGTGCGACTAGCGTCCGTCGATCCGAACGTCGCGAGCTTCCTTCGTTAATTAACTACGCGAGTCTCCGCCAAGGTTTCCCGACGAGGATCCAATACAAACAACTATACTACTCCATTCCTATAAAAAGCTCGGTGCAATTACTGCGAGTCAGCGTAATCGTACGCGCAATCCCTCCATATACGTGTTCACCAGCGTACATGCGTAATAGACGTATTAGTCTGGGATCTACGAGCGAGGACGGAACGGGAAGCTGGGTGAGCGATTAGAGGCGAAGGATTAGCGATAGAGAAAGAAGTTTACCAGCTTCGTGGGCCACTGCCTGTGCCAGTCCATCGGTGAGCGTAGCGGAGAACGCTGATACTTTGGAATGTGAGCCTCCGGAGGAGCTGGACTGGTAGCTCGGGCTGGAGTCGAGTGCCCCGCCGCTGGCGTCTACCGCGCTGGTACACCAATAGAACAACTGCAGCCCGAACAGTAGAGTCGCATCGCTGATCACGGATGCTCGCATTTTAAGGTTAGATACACCTTGTCAGTGACACCTCGCGCCCCCGTTGCACAGCTGCTGCAAGTCGAATGAAGCCGAATAAACTAGCTCTTGGCCCGTTGTCACCTTTGACGTAGAGCCGCAATAGTGACCGCGCTCAAGGTTACAGTTATCAGGACCGGGGTGGCGATAGAATCTGACGAGCGCATAACACGCGCGAGACACGATCACGATATTACAGCAGCCCCATAACTGGCTGGCGCGCACCGTCGATCGTCGGCCCGCATCAAGGCCAGGGCGTCGGTCAACGTCCGAGATCTTTCGCGCTCCTCCCCCGGGCGAGACGGACCGGACGATTTTTTTAATTGGATTAAGTACACTGGGCTCCGTCGACCGCGGGGGTTTTTTTTTCTATATCAAGGTTACTGCCCACGAACCAACGCTGCGGGAAATAATTAATTTAGATCGGAAACCCAGCATTCTGCTCGACTATTCGGCCAGTGCATTCGGGCTTGTGCGCCAATAATTGGAAATTCGCAATTGGTCGCCCGCGCGATTATTGCGGCGACGGTATTGGCTGGCGGGCAGCTGGGAGCGAGTCGCTGGTTCCTCGCTCTGGGGTGCGTCGCCAGCAACGAGGCAGCGCGAAAAGTTGTTTCGAGCACTTCGAGTGCTTTGCTGGCTCAGCTGGCTGCACCTTGCTGAGCTTTGGAGGGGGGAATGTTGTCGTGCTGGGAGTTGTGGGCCAGTTGCTTGGCGTTGGCGTGTTTTCCCGTCCACGCGGCGGGGATCAAGATTGAACGGTTTTAACTTTTTCGGGTATAGGACCCAATTACTGTCACCTTAAGCTATTTTACTTAAAATAACGAATAAATAAACTATAGTGTATAATTTATAGCACAGATTATAGGTTGAACTACATAATTATTTTTGTGTATGACTTTACAACGTTTATTTATTTGTTATTTTAAGTAAAATAGCTTAAGGTGACAGTAATTGGTTAGGTATCAGTAATTGGGTCCTTGTTGTATGCCCAATTGCGAAGTTATTAATTTTATCGGGTTCCTTTTTAGAGGTGAAGGATTTTAAGGTGATCACTGCTTGCATTGTTATATATGGGATTATTATGGGCCTTCGCAGGGAGAGGGGCAAAAGAGGCAGTTGCCCCTCCGGTTTTTGAGAAAAATTGCTTATTTTTCAAAACTGATCTTTATTAAGTTTTTAACTATTAAAAGTGGGAATATTTTTAAATTTTCTATTAAAATGGCACTATTTGGGTAAAACATCATTTGCACTGTGTACATCTGAAGCCGACTTAAAAAACTTGAGAGTCGAAGATTAAATAAGGGAAAAAATTATTTTTTAGTTTTTAATGCAATTTTATTTTTTTGAAGTCGGTTTTAATTTTTTTTTACTTAGGATTATCATTTCGTAACTTAAAGCTCCTACAGTTCGTGAGTTATAACACAAAATCGAATTTGGGTAGCAAACAAAAATTGTATTGTAATCGGGAGGAAATCCCCTATATGCTCAGTCTTAAAATTTTTTGAATCTCCGGCTTCGGGATTTATCCTTGTAAGTGATAAAATAGTATTAAGACTGTCGCGCATTTTGGCGAAGTGAATCGAAGAAATTCGACAGTACGCGCGGCTCCACAAGAATAAATTTTTTAAAATGCGCGAGAGCCTTTCTTCCACTACTTGCTCCTTTCTATTCCAAATTATATGTAAAAGGAAAGCTGGTATTAAATAATCCTTCCACGCTGAATTATTTTCAAAAGTCTGTGTTAATCCACTGTTTTAAGAAACCCTCCGCTATTCCTCAGTTCCTTCGACATTTTTCCAAAGTTGCTGGCTCTATGACACAGTCGCTCTTCGGAGATATACTCGCAAAATTAATCCTATAATTAAATAAGAGGGCCGTTCGCAAAAAAAAAATAAAGAACAAGAAAGTAATTTTTCTTAGAAAATATAATATTTAAGTCTTATACTCTTTATAATAAATATCTTACAATCTCTCTTTCTCCCTCCTCCTTCCACTCAATCACTCTCTCCCTCACTCGCACTCTCACTCATTCCCTCACTCATTCCCTCAGACTCATTATCCGTCAACTGGTTTTCTGCCCCTCCGTTTCCTTTCCCAATCGCCGCATCCTCCAATTCATCTACTATCTCGTCGATCGCCCAAAACTTCCTTTCCATCGATTTCGTGTGCTCAATGTAATTCTTCCAATTATCCGGCGTGACGTTATTCACTCCAGCTACTAACAAATCTTTCATATCGGACAGCTTGTAGGTAGTATAAATCTTTTGTACAAAATTCTGCACCGCGGACCAGACCAATTCGATCGGATTGTAGTCGCAATGGTGCGGCGGCAATCGCAGCACCCTTCTATTCTGCCGTTCCGCGTACTCGTCGATTAAATATTTCAAGTACCGCGGTCTTAAATTCTTCACAGTCTCCATCAGCTCTACTTTCAGACTATCATCCGGTACCATTTCACCTTTCGACCGCAGCCAGTCAATAACGCTGCCTTTCGCCCACCTGGACGTCGGACAGTCCTCCACTTTAACAGAATGAAACGGCGCATTCGCCACGACAATCACGCAGTTCTCTTCCAACCGCGGCAACATATTTCTAAACCATTTGAAGAACTTCGTACTGTTCGTCGCGTCGTGATGATCGCCGCTCTTCGGCTCGAAGCAGAGCAACCCGCCGGGTACAAACCCGTCCGTCGAGCCTATGTGAAGCACAGTTAGTCGCTTCCCTTTGCCCACGAGTGCGGGGAAACCCGGGGGCGACTGCCCGCTCTTCGCCTTGTTCGCAGTTGTCTTGGACACATCCTGCCATGCTTTTTTACAACACTCGGTGGTGTTCACCCATGTCTCGTTCAATAAATAGTATATTTTCCTGCCTTCCTCTCTGTACCCCTGTATCTGGCGTAAATAATTCCTTCGGCACACGACTATATCCCCTCTTTCGGCTAACACGTTGTGCCTTCTCTGCACCTTGTACTTGAAATTCAAACATTTCAGTAGTCGGCGCAGAGTGCTGCAACTGTAGTTTGGCATTTTTGGGTCGTCGTTGATCGCCTTTAATATCTTCATCAGGGTCGGAACTTCTCGCCGGTGCCAGAAGTCGTAGACCTTTTGCCTTATCGCGATCTTTGTGCTCTCGTCGGTGGTGTCGAAGATCGACAGCTTGTTCCTCGTCCTGTTCGGGGAAGACACCCTTCCGCTCTTCTTGTACGAGGCGATTGTTCTGATAATAGTGCCTCTGCCTATTCCGGTCTCTTCGGCCACTTCTGCGACCAGCGGCTTGTATCTGATATCTGGGTTCTTCTTTTTCTTCACCATGTAGGCGTGAATGATCATCTTCTTCTGGCCAGTTGTGACATACTGAGAAAGAACGTTGTAATAGAAGGATAGAACTCGGAAATTGGAGCTAATATAATAAGAGTTTAGGAAACGAAGTGTTGGTTTACCTTTCCTTTGGGGTTCTTTCCGAAACATGCATTAGCTTCGGACGAACCTGGTGCTCCGTTCATTTTGATTACAATATTTAAGAAATACAATAACACAACGAAAACTTAAAAAAGTAAACAATGAGAACTAATACTAATAACACAGAAGAATAATACGTGAATAGAAAATCGTAATAATAAAATGGCACAAAATAGTAATATTAATAATAGTAAAAACTGCGAAAAATAGAGGAAGAATCTGCCTCGTCAAAACTTCTGTTGCACCGTGGCTGTCACTAACGCTCAAGTGCGCCAAACAGCGCAAAGCCTACGAAAACTGATCGGCGGTGAGTCCGTTCTCTCGTGGAAGTTACGTGGAACGGAGTTTACCGAGTTTACGCCTCAATTCTAACCTCAATCCTATACCACCACTCCATTGAATTATGTAATTTTTTCAAAGCGTTACTTCAAACAAAAGAACCGTACTCACTTCTCTTCGAAATTCTCGATAAAACCGCGGAGAATATTTGAAGGACGCGAAGCCTAATTGAGGGACGAACCCCCACCCAGGGCCACCCAATGGTGCCTCGAGGTGATTGGTTGCATTTGTACCGCTAATTATGAAAAACTATTAACCACAGATTAATGCAAAAAAAGTGATTATTTATGAATTTGAATTTTGAATGTAGTGAAAATTTAAGAGAAATATGGATCTTCAATTATTAGAATTTATCAAATGAATTAAAACAGAAATGCTGATTCAAAATAATTTATTATTTATGTGAAATTAAGTATTACACAATACATACTTATTACTAATATACTTATTATTAAATACATGTAATTTGAAATATTTATTTTAATCGCCCCTAAAAAGTGTCATTTTATTTAAAAAATGTCTTAAACTAATATATAATGTGGTCTTATTTTAATATATTTTTTTATTATAGCTTATGATTCAACGAGATTGTGTTGATATGTAATAATATGAGTGTCCAAAGCAGAGCAAAAGTTGACAGGACGAAAACCGAAAAATTCCAACCCATGTTTCGGGCCAGATTGTCGGTATTACAGCGCGCTGCATTACCCGTGTCACGTGGCGTGTCTACCTCCTCAAGTATTTTTAAGTCACTAAAATAGTTTTGTGACTCAAACGGCGAGCAGAGCGCTCCGCATTGAACCTTCCTCTTTCGAATGAGACCTCGCCCAGCCCAAAATATGCTCATATAAGGACGAAAACCGAAAAATCCCAACCCATGTTTCGGACCAGATTGTCGGTATTACAGGGCGCTGCATTACCCTTGTCACGTGGCGTGTCTACCCCCTTAAAGAAAATTGACGTATACCCCCTCCCCTTTGTTTACAACGAACGGAGCACGACTGAAGAGGGCGATTGAGACTCGATTAATTCACGGCTCGTCTGACGCGCAATGTTTTTCTGCTTGTTCGCAAAAACTGAATTGTTAATGGCGCTACGATAATACGCCATTCACTTTGGCCAGGAATATTCCCACCATCTGGAAATCGCAACGAAAGCGCGTACAGTGTCGCTCTCGAAAATGTCTGCGAAAGTGCCACCTGCCTCGACAACGTGCACATGAAGATCCCCGACCATTCACTGTTCTAATCTTTCGTCGGAGCATCGGGATGGAGAGTAACGCGAAAGGCGACGAGTGCGAAACTCAGGGATCTAATACAGTAGCCAAAAAAGATGAGACACCTGCGCCAAGCCAAGCTGCGCAAAGCTGCGTGGACGCAAAGGCACCCGCAGATTCCAAGAACACTCAAGCTCGCGTTGTTCGGGGCACCAAAAAGGTGAAACTAGATGCCACCGACAGCAACGCCTCCGAGAAGAAAGGTTTGTATTCCGTTCGCTTTTACTGTAACGTAACGAATTAATTTCAAGTTATTCCCAGACTCCAAGGACGACGAAGCCAACGCAGAGGTGAAAGTGAAGTCTTTGAAACGATCCTGCGAATTGTGGTCGATGGAAGATAAGAACACCTTCTTCAAGGCTTTGAACGAATACGGGAAGGACTTCGACGCTCTGCAAAGCTACTTCCTGTGCCAGGGAAAGAAGAAAGGCTTGCCGGACGTTATGATAAAGAACAAAGAGCAGATCAGGCATTTTTATTACAGGACGTGGCTGAAGATCTCGAAGCACTTGAAATTTTCGGAAGGTAATCGTCGGCGAAAATGCTGGTTTCGCGGCCGGTGATCAGGGAAAGGTTTATGTCGCAGATGTGAAGAAGACTTCGCAGGAGTTGTACGGCTTAATCAATTACGGCGAGCTGAGGCGAAAATTGCCCAGGTTGCACGAGAAGGCGCATTTGAAGTTGAACGAGCTGGTTTACTGGGGATCGACGCAAGTCAGACTGAGGGGGAAGACTATGAGGATTAAGACGCCTATATGCAGAGCGTTGAGGAAACTGAATCAACTGGAAGGTAGAATCGTCGAAGTAGGGACTCGTGACGGTTTACTCGACGTTTCTGTCTTTGCGCAGATTGGCAGGAAGAAATCAAACTGCCGCCTCGAGTAACGATCGAGCTGAGGCCCCGCAACAACATGGCGTGGTGGCAGGTGCAGGCGTCCTCGATGAACCCGAGGGTACGCACTGTGCTACCCGTGCAGAGGCGCTTGTCTAGCTTGTTAATATTTCTACAGCAGAGGTGGAGGTCCGCGAAGTATAATACAGTATCCTTGCTTCGAAGTACGTCGCTGGCGTTAACAGAGTCCGAAGGAAAATCCTATACGCGTAACGTAGCCTTCTAATGTAGAGAACACGACCGTCAACGAAATGAAAGGCACTCGGTTGTTACGAGTGGCGCCACCGGAAGCATGCAAGATTGCTCTGCCGATGGTGAATCTAGGAGAGTATCTTACTAGTAACAGCGTCAGTTTAAATTGCTACGAGGAACGTTTGGGCCTGAAGAGTTCTAGAATGGGACTGTTGGGATCCGGGCAGTACTTGAAGGGTGTCGGGAAGAAAGGGATCAAGAAGAAGTTGGATAAGAAGTGTGCGAATCAATCGGAGGACAACTGCGCGCTACCAGACAACAACAGCGATGTGGACGTTGTGGAGTCGGGCAGCAACGTTTCAGAGAAACCGTCCGGCATCGGTATTTTGGAAAAGACAACGTCGGAGCAGCAACAGCAACAGCAAACGGAGCGTAACAGGTTTCCGGGGAGAGAAACGATCGAAAGGATTCGTAGGGGATGGAATGTCGAGGAAGCGAATACTATTACTGTGGGAGATCTCTTTTTAATGGTACACAGCTTACAAGGAGAGGTTCCCGGGTGTCCGTCTCCGATTGATTTGGTTTTTGGATATGTTTTAGAGGATAGAGAAATAAGATATATCGAAAATCGCTGATTTCGGGAATTTCGCGATTTTTTACCTTATTCTGCGATCTTTAAGCGTTTATAGATCAGAGCAACGTTAAACGATTTTGATGAAATTTGTAGGCGTGTATACAACTTACTTCAATCTACAAAAGGCATTTTTTTCAAATTTTCATTACGAGCACAAAATTTTTTATTTTGAAGAATAAATTACAAAATGACATTTTTTTTAGAAAATAACGAAACTTGAAGTTTGAAATCACTTTTTCCCTATATTTTTCGTCTTTTCAACGCGTTTGAAAATTGTAAATGAAAAAAAAACTGAAAGACAAGCATTTCTTATTTTTCGGTCCTCTAAAACATATCCAAAAACTAAAGCAATCGGGGACGAACACCTAAAAATCTTGTAACTGCGAGGGGTGGTTTCACCCCTAAATACAAAAACGGGCCGCTATAAAAAAAAACACAACTTATTTTTCGGTCCTCTAAAACATATCCGAAAACCAAAGCAATCGGGGACGAACACCTGAAAATTTTATACCTTCGAGGGGTGGTTTCACCCCTAAATACGAAAACGGGCCGCTATAAAGAACACGTATATTTTATTTTTCGGTCCTCTAAAACAGTGATGAGCAACTCGCGGGCCGCGTTTGACCCGCGGCTCGCCTAAACATTGGCATAAATTAAAATTCTTGGATTACTTATATTTATTTATTTAATATTCCGCCCCGCGTAGAGTGTAGCTTTCTACTTGTGGCCGACTTCGGACAAAAGGTTGCTCACCACTGCTCTAAAACATATCCAAAAACCAAAGCAATCGGAGACGGACACCTGGGAACCTCTCCTCGTTAGTCGAGGCAGTGCAAAGTGGAAACTTTCTAGAACTCGAAACAGTCATTAGCAACGCGTCATTTCTAATTCTCTAAGTTTTCCAGTTCGGCCGTCAGTCTAAAATTACCCTGGAGTACTGGTGGGACTGGCATCCGCAAGAGCAGCACACTGGAGAACCTACGCCGAGCACCCTACGCGACGATCACATGTGCCTGACACTGCAAAAGCTGTTGTCCATAGCGAAGCACAGTTACGGCACCAGTAAAGTAAGAAGACACATCAACGTAACACATTACAGCGTATAAGACACTCTGTACTAACTCCAACTGATATTTAGGTGTACAGCAACACATCTGGGAGTAGCGAAACTGTAATCTCATCCCGCATGCCGTCAACGAAGGAGTCCACCTTCAGAAGACCGCTTGTTCCGCAGACGTATCATAAGATTGGTACACCGGACGCTTTCAAGACGCAGTTAGATGTAAGTCGCTACGTTTAGCTGCGAGGTGCATTTATTAATGATGCTATTTTACGAAACGCAGAAGTTCAAGACGCGCTTCTGCAAGCGAGGCAGAACTGTGAGACAGAAGAGCCTGATCGTGCAAAGGGTGTTGCCAATAATCTCTCCGTCGAGCAATCCGCCGGAGGATGCAGCAACTAATTCTCAGGAGACAGACAAAGCGCACGATTCTCCCTTGGCTAACAACGACCAGCAGAACGACAAACCACCGTCGATGAACGAACCACGGGACAAGATCTTCTTGGACGAACTGGAAGTGGCACGCGACTCGAAACCTACGAATTCAATTATAACTAGCGCGACCCAGATTCTTAAAGAAGGGGAACAGCAGTGGCTAAACAGCGAGGTGATTTCCTAATTCTACAATCGGCAATTTTAAAACGAAGTCGGTACTAATGCAAGAATTGAATCGCAGGTTGCAGATTTCTCGTTGAGTAGCTTCTTGGGGCAGCTTGAATCTCCTATGAAAATCTACCTGCGGAGTCAAACTGGGGACCATTTAGTAGAGGATAGTCGTCCATCGTCTGACGTAAGTATCGAGCGTGCAATTATAACGTAAAAAATTATTCAACACTAAGCCGGAGATCCACCCGGAAGCTAAGCTAATTGTAAATTATGCTGTTTCGCTTTGATATATAATATGAAAAACATAACACAGTTTAGCGTTTTTCTGTGGAAGCTGTTGCATAAAGATACATTGAAGCTAATTTTTTTAAAATTTAGCATAGCATAACTTAGCTTTCAGGTGGATTTCCGGCTTCAGAGGAATATCTAAATTAGGCTGGAACTATTTGTCGAATTTTTCGGTATTTGAATACTTCAGTTGCTCAATTATTTGGCGAATATAATTCGAATATCCAAGTATTCGAATAGTATGGTGTGAATTATAAATCAAGTTCTTTAGGTTCATTTGTCAGGCTGAAATCTTGTAAGCTAATTTAACATCAGTATTCGAATAGTATTCGAATAGTATTCGACATCATTATTCGAATAGTATTCGACATCAGTATTCGAATAGTATTCGACATCAGTATTCGAATAGTATTCGACATCAGTATTCGAATAGTATTCGACATCAGTATTCGAATAGTATTCGACATCAGTATTCGAATAGTATTCCAATAGTATTCGACATCAGTATTCGAATAGTATTCCAATAGTATTCGACATCAGTATTCGAATAGTATTCCAATAGTATTCGACATCAGTATTCGAATAGTATTCCAATAGTATTCGACATCAGTATTCGAATAGTATTCCAATAGTATTCGAATAGTATTCCAATAGTATTCGACATCAGTATTCGAATAGTATTCCAATAGTATTCGACATCAGTATTCGAATAGTATTCCAATAGTATTCGACATCAGTATTCGAATAGTATTCCAATAGTATTCGACATCAGTATTCGAATAGTATTCCAATGGTATTCGACATCAGTATTCGAATAGTATTCCAATAGTATTCGACATCAGTATTCGAATAGTATTCCAATAGTATTCGACATCAGTATTCGAATAGTATTCCAATAGTATTCGACATCAGTATTCGAATACTCAAATATTGGAAGTTTATTCGTAGCATTCGAATACTTGTAAAATATTCGAATATTAAATTATTCGAATAGTCCCAGCCCTAATCTAAACATGATGTTTCAGGTGGTGTCGCAAATGCAGTGCCTAATGGGAGAGAACAGCGTGGATTACATGGCGAAGTTCGCCAATCTGGCGTCGCAAATGGCGTCAGACGATAGTAAAAAATAGCGACGCGGATATTTAACGAATTTTTATATAAACTTTAACGAGTACGACCGGTTCAAATCATATTGACACGACCACATTTTACAATCGGACTGTACGACAATATTTGGATTGACTTATATATTTATCTCTTTGATACTCGATTTATCAGTGTCACGATAACGATGAAAATGCATGTAGTCAATGAATGAAGAATACGTTTGTGAAATATATCATTTTTTTTTCACCGCGCATGATTCATGCGCGCATACAAAGTCTCGTTGAATTCCTTTAAACGAGACACCCGCGCAATTGCATTTCCCTTTAGAATTAACAGCTCGCGGAACACGTAACGTATGCGCCGGTACTTAACGTTTCGCTGTTAAGTGCTTGGCCAACATTTTTGCTGAATATTCTTCTCGCCATATTCTTCAAGATAGATATCATGAAATTTCTACGACAAGCTTCTACGATTGGCTTCGCGGCATCGGCCACTTAGGAGCATTCATAAATATTTCATTCTCCGTTCGTTAAAAAAAGATTTATAGGGGAATGCAGCCGCAGGTGTTATCTACCATCCTCGTCCGATCCGCGGCGGTGACGCGCCGCCTGTTTCTCGAATCATTTAGGCAGGTTCTCGTACATAACGCCTGGAATTGCATATAATTAATCGCAGGTGTAGAAAGAGCCAGCGACGAATTCCCGCCTCGCAGTTTTCCTTCGTGGAAAAAGAAGAGAAATTCCGCTATTTATGGAAATCCTGTCCCGTTCCTTGGAAACGATTACCTAGACAACTTATATAATATAGACGTGCAAAAAGTAAGCAAGCAAATTGGCACATATTACAAATCGCGAACATCGCATTCGGATTGACGAGAAGTTTTCTGCCATCTAAAAATAGTTGAACGCATCGAGCCCCCCGTCGTCCAAATATTAACTCCTCTCAGCCGATAAGATAACCACAGTCGAGATTACGGGAAGAGGATAAGAGTATCTTCCGAGGATCACGGAGACGCTCGTGGAAACTGGCGATAGTTAAATTTGAATTTGGAGCCGGGCGCAGATCGATCTGGATATCGATCCAGGCCCGAGGGCAGGTCGCGAGTACGTGCGCGGAATACGAGGACGATAATGAGCGGAACAACCCGAGGATAACGCCGTGGCGTTCTTGGAAACGGAGCCTACGGTCTGCTCGGCCGGCGCGTTGCGAAACAGACGTTGTAAATGATTCATAGTGCCCGCGTCCACGTGATCTCTTGCGCACGCACCTATCTGTTATTTGCAGATGTGATTTTCCTCGGACGTAAGCGCGTTCCCCGGCTGAACTGGTTTTGCTCGTTTTATCGATCACAAAGGCTAAATCGCTGACGAAACGTACCGTCATCGCGCGGCCGAAACGCAATGCCTCGTAGGACAAGCGCGCGGACAGCCTCGTAACCAGTTCGTCGACATTTTCCTGGCGAGCCACCACTTTCGTCAGCACTTCCCTGGCAAGCCATCGCGAACCCTTTTGCTCGACCGGGTTTCCTTTATCGAGTACGCACGACGGCCCTCTGGTCGAAGGGTGAGGCATGAGAACGATCCTTACGGTCGGTAACTCTCGATTTTGGTGTCCGAGTTAAAAATACAATTTCCGAACCTGTTTGACAGTCCGTAGTGACCTTTGCCGCCTCGAAACGTATTCGATTACGCGCCGGGTTCGGAGTTACTGCGCTGCACGCGACAAAAACTCTGTGGCGAAACGGGTTGGGGAAAACGACGCCGCGGTTCGCTCTTAATCTTCGTCGTCCCCTTTCATCCTTTCTGCGTATTAGCACGTTCCAGGGAAGCCGGGGGGATTTGTTGTCGTCTGTTTCGGGAGGCGTGCGCATCGCCTGAAGATGTCGTCCTTCTGCGGATCGCCCAGGGATCTCTCGTTCCCCTGCGCGATACCTAATACTTCCCGCGGACTACGTGCCTCGTTCTATGTACATATGTAGGTCGACGCATCGTTTGACACCGCGTGATCGGGAGCTGTATAATATCGATTTGTCTTTATCTAAAACACTCGGTTTGTCTCTCAAGGATAATTAGTCACGGGCCTTCGAAGTAATTCGCGCAAAATTAATTCTCCGTCGCGACTGATCGACATTTGCATCTTCGATTCTTCGAACTCCCACAAATTGGCGTGCGTGCGTCGATCCAAAGCATTAATATGTAAACGCTCCAGGTATTCCTTTTAGCATATTACGATGGAAATTGCTTAATTGTGCTTGTGGATCGAGTAGCTTAATTTTACCTCGAGCTGTCTATCTTTAGCTCAAGCTAACGACGAATTTTACGCTCTTAGAGTATAAAGAATACAATGAACAGGAAAGTGGATGAAGAATTATTATTAAGCATCCAGTGTCTCCCAATATGGGAAACCAAGAATTTCGATACGCCAACTAGTGACAGAAAATTAAACTACCGTGAGTAGGCCGAAATCCGTCGAACTCCATACGATTATCAGTATTTATATAGACATTTTGTGAAAAACGAGTGTCTTTCAATTTTTTTCAACACTAAATTTTTACTTCTTCGATTAATAAATACTTATTCGGAATGTTTCGTGGGATCCGGGCCTACTTGCAATAGTTCGTCAACTTACCACCGCAGCGCTGAAATCTAAGCCACGCCTCCACTTGGTTTCCCATAATTCACCATAGACGCTCGTATGACTCGGTTGGACGCGCCAGAAGATTTGCATAGGTTATGGTTTAGACGCGAGTCAATTGTTTCTAACTTCGCGATGTAAATTCGCGATTCCACGCGGACGAGGGGATGGAAATTAAAGAGGCGGTGATCTTCCTGCCGGTGATTAAACACTGTCAGAAGCAACGCGACATTTATTACAGCCGGCGGTTTTGATAAAGTCCCCAGGGTCGCGGTGCCGACGCGATTAAAGAATTTACCATTGATGCTCGAATGACCCGGCTGCGCGCGTCACGAGATTTGCATAGGTTATAGTTTACACGCGAGTCAATTATGTGCTGCACTACGCGAAAGTAATTTTTTGATTGTATGCGGATAAGGGAATGGAAATTAAAGAGGCGGCGATTAAACACTGTCACGTGCAACGCGACATTTATAATTGTCCGTGTTTACAGCCCCGCGGTGGTGCAGCGCTTCGACGCGCTGCATTACAATCTTTAATGATACTCTCTTGAAACTGTGTACGTATCAGATTCAGCTGCGCGTCGCGGTGTAAATTAAATTGCGTAAGCAATAATTGCAGTAAATAATTGTAGCTTAAGGTGCTACACGGTCGCTGGGAATTCTGTGTAAGGTTAAGTTAAATTGCACGGAGCTCCGCGAAATAATACGATGCGCGAAATAGAGGCAGCTTTTTCCAGGGAATCAGGGAAGTGTAGCAAACCGCGATACAGAACGACGATAATCCAAGGCGATGTGGTTAAAGATGGTCAGAGATGAATGAACATCGTAATCGTCCTTTTTCCATCGCGTGCCGCAGGAAGCGAGAACGCTGTGACCGACGAGGACGTGGTTTCGGAATTATCAGAAGAGGATATGCGCCGTAAAAAATCCGGCGGCAGATTTGAATTCACCCGGCGGTTGGAGCGAGACGGCGGGGACGGCCACAACGTCCTTGGCGATCGTACTTGAACGTGGCCGAGAAAATTCTGTTTGTTATTTCGACGAGGCAGACCTTATTTCAATTTTTATGAGGGCAGAGATGATTCAGCGGTTGATCGTGAGTCTCCCCCCGAAAAAAACACGGCGGAAATCGCGGGCGGGAAAACAGGTTCGAAAGGTGTCCAGGAATTTTTCGATCGCCCCGTCAACGAAAAGGAACGCGACGAAATGGAACGCGGACGCGCGGCGATCGTCGATTTTACTCCCATGGGACTCCGTCGAATACGCGGCCTCCTCCGCTCCAGCGGCGGCGAGAGATTACGCGACGGCTCCGACGTGTTGATCAAAACAAAACTTTTTTTCTAACCCCGTACCCCCCACCCTTTTCCTCCGTTTCCAATCATCGATTCGTTTCGAGGAAAACGAAGGCCGGTTTTTTGCCGATCCGTAGACGCCTAGCTTATAATAGGGGGAGCGATACAAAATAAAGCTCGACGGGATTATGGTTCTCTGAATCGGCCATTAGTAATCTAGAGGAGTCTCCGCGGATTGCGGTTACGATAAAGAGCCGTGGTCTTCCCGCTGTGGAAACGGAATAAATGGAGAAAAAAAAGGGAACGATACATCGTAAAATAAAATGAAGATCATGGTACTACTGACGTGTTTACACTCCGATGTCGAGACATCGTGGCGTACTATAAATAAACGGCTGCATTGGCGTCGCCAGTGGAAGAGCCTCCTCGCTTTCTGACTCGCAGGAATGGGGAACTGTAACAACCGATAGTCCGTCTGCACGTTAAGATTAGATCTATTAGCGATCGATATTTAATGCTTACTGGATCGTTAAATTTAGCTATTGGAAAACTGGTTTCCGCGCAGCGTTTCATTTCTAACGGTAAAAGTATCCCTGAGCACACGATACGCAGTTTGATTAGTAGAAAATGTTTTTTTTTTAGGTTAGTTCAAGCCAACGATCTTAGACTTAAGTGTACGAGTATTTATTTCGTTGAAACCTGTAATGGAAACTAAATTAGATGAATCTGGGGATTTTAATAAAGACTTATTATAATTCTTATTATTCTTCCGAAATCCGCGAGTGTAACGGCGTTTCAGGAAAATTCGGCGTCGAGGTGGGCACACGTTTTTTTGCAATACATATTTTGCCCGGCGATCTAACTCTGAGTATTCGCGCAGCGGGGCAGCGTGTTCCACTAATAACGTATGGCAAAAAAAGAATTTGGTGCCGATCTCGAAACGCCTCAATGTCATCGCGGTCGACATCTTCAAGATCAACTTTACCGAGCCGTTGGGCGCGCGGTTTACTCCGTCGTTACTTTCATAACCCCTCGCACGGAATCACGTGGTATTTCCCCGACGAAAGTTGGAGGAAAAAACATCTGTGATAGTAATTGCATTTCGTGCAAGTTTGATAACCCGCGAGCTTCTTTCGTAACAAGGGTTCAGTTAATCGGGCAGTCCGCAGAAAAGTGTCGATACGAGACACGTTTCTTAAGGTCCGTCGAGTAGCAAGTAGGGTGACATTTAATTGCTTCGCGGTGGGCAAAAAAGGGGAACACTCGCAAGAAAATAATGTTTATACGGACACGTCAGGCTTCAACGGCAACGTATTGACCTTATTCGCTTCGCGCAAACTTTGATGTACACCCGTATGT
Source organism: Andrena bicolor (assembly GCA_960531205.1). NCBI lineage: Eukaryota > Metazoa > Arthropoda > Insecta > Hymenoptera > Andrenidae > Andrena > Andrena bicolor. The sequence goes on from OY482666.1 coordinate 43,799,344, forward strand.
GATTAGAGGTTAGAATTACAGTGCACAGTGCCGTCCCTTTGGCAACCCTCAATCGTTCGAGCGTTCAGCCAACGCAATCAATCACTGATACGCAGAAAAATGTATTCAGTGCACGCACACTTTCCCTGGCGTCTTATCTAAGCTCCTCTGACGCAAGTCGCAGCAATTTCCAACTTCTACCCGATCCTCGGTTTCCTTAAGCCCGCACGGCACCAAAAGACCTACCCTATCCACTTCCTCGCAGAACCACGAAACGTAAACAACCGTATCCACCTCGAACACCGTGACCACTAACTATGCTAAATACGTGCAATGATTTACGATCGGAGAGCGTGTCGCAATTACACGCTGTCGCAGCGTTTCCCACCTGGTGCTCCGCCACACAAAGTTTAGGCTTTCGAGAAAAATTCTCTTCCAATAAATTGCCTAATTTTGTATTTCATTAAAAAAAAAAAATATTAAAATTAGGAGAATTCAAATTAGAAAATTGAATTGTGAAACGCTACGCTATTGGAGTGTAAATCTCGCAAAACTTAAAACGAATCAAATTCCTTTCACCGATATATTTAAACTTTTGGGTTTCAAGTAAATGAAAATAAAGTTCGATTCAGCTAAAAGTGAAGTCGAGTCAGACTTCGGATCGAGGTAATCCCCAGTCCCGTTTCCGAATCGCACGTTGCGTTCTGGATCTCGAGGACCGCCGCCAATGGAGCGTATCCGCAATTATTGCGTCAGCTATCGCGGGGCCGCGTCGCCGGTGATTGGCCGGTCCCGAAGAGCGGGAAATCCCCGTTGAAACCTGCTTCTTCCGCGCTGTCCGTCCCCGCGGTTCTCCCGTTGACGTCTTTCGCGTCACCGAGCCTGGCGACCCCGACTTCGTCAGAGACATTTCGGCGACCGGCGATCAGTATCGCGCAGCGCTACACCGCCGCGACGTCGCTGTACCTCTGCTCGCAAGTATTCCTTGCCCCTGCGGGAACCGGGTGACGCGATTTTCGCTCTACACGCACCGTCAGACGATACCTGGTGACCGCGATAACGTTCCCAGCGCTGCGTTTTGGGACTGACTGCAGACCGTCGTAGTTTTGAGAACACCGAGCTATCGAACGGTGGACGGCATGGATCCATTCGACGGCTACGACAGGACCGACTTGTCGGAGGTGAGGTATAACCTTGCTTGTTTACGCAGTTTCGGTTACGTTCCGTGCGTGCGTACGATTTATTCCGCGACCAGTTTCACATGCCCATTTTAACCGCGCGCCTCGCTGGCGTTCCGTAATAACTTTCTACGAAAACGGGAATGTGGCTTTTGGAGTGACAGTCGAACGAGGAAACGGAATGTGTAACCGACGGGGGCTTTCATCTTAAGTAATCTTTATTTTCGATTGTGGTTTGTAGGAAGTTAGTCGTATAAATATTAATTCGAACGTGTTATAAGTTTAATATCCTCGTGGTTTATGGTGTTTGGAATGTGTAACCGATGGGGCCTTTCATCTTAAGTAATCTTTATTTTCGATTGTGGTTTGTAGGAAGTTAGTCGTATAAATATTAATTCGAACGTGTTATAAGTTTAATATCCTCGTGGGTTATGGTGTTTGGTTAGTGGAGCCCGAATGAGTAGATAAATCGTTGTCCAATTAGCAGCCAGTAGTGGCAGACGAAGAGGCACATATGTTCGTGGCAGACAATAGTCGTAAAATGTTGGAAAGTATGCTGACACGTGATACTCATCTATGAATCTTAATCTGTTTCGACGGTGGCATATAAGACCGGGAGCCGCGAATAAAAATCCCTGCCAAGAAATCGGCAGTAAATCGGTGCACAGCCCGTTCACATTTTTCCGACTTGTTTACGCGGCGGTGCCGCCTGACGTTCGCGAATAAGAAAAAGCGAACGGTCCATTTCGGTCCATACGAGAATTCAGTAGCGCCACTGCTGCGTCAAAACAAACGCGTCCACGCGTAAAAGGCCCGTATCTGTGCCAACCTGTTTCCCGATGTATTAAACGCACGAATTCGATTCGGGGGATATCGGATTCCAGCTTGAACAACAAGCTCGCGGTCTGTAATTATATCGTAAAATACTTGGCCCTTTGTATTGTAATTTCCCTCGTGCTTAAACGGAACGCAGAATACCTTAACTGTCGACGAGGTGCGTCGAATGGTAGCCAATTAAAATGTTTGTGGAAACAATTTATTCTCCTCGCTGTGCCGCGATTATCCCCTAACGCGAAAAGGAAAAAAGGATTGATTACGAGAATAGCCGGGTCGGAGATAAGCTTCCACGTATTTAGTTGTTACTAAATAACATTGGTGTGTTGTAATTCGTTAATCGGGAGTCATTTACTGTGCGCTCGGCTTCGTATAATACGGAGTCTAAAGCAACGTAACGTTTGACGCAGAAAAAGGCAATTATGTTGGAAAGAAGCAACGGTCCGCGGTTATTTATTGCGAATTGCCGATACCTGTTCCGTACAGATATTCCACTTACTTATAATCGCGCGGCGTAAATACAGTGTCTGTTATGTGCGCACACGAGCGTCGGGTATAGTATCGCAACGATCTCCTTTTTTTTTTCTCTCTTCATTTTTTTTTCCTCTTCTTCGTCGCGCTGAAGGAGAGGCGAAACGCTCGAAGTCGCCGACAAGGTCACGTAGATGGTTGACTTCGTTTCGGATTTGTTTGTCATAGGATACGTTTCGGTTGCAGGTGTACCCATCGTTCGCGAGCCTCAACGACGAGGATGACCACTTTTTATTGGACATGGACTCGCTGGTGGCGAGAAAAAGCAACGCCCTGACGACGCGTAGCTACGAGCCGGCGCGAAAAAAGTGTAGCTTCGGTAATGACCGCGATGTGTTTGTTGAAACTTATTAACATTTCCAGGTCATTGTATTTAGTAATACTGTCGCAATGTAAATACTGTGTCAATGCGAGAGATAGTATACTACGTCGATGTGCTCGCCACGGTAGAGCTGGCCGAGTACTTGAAATACGAGTCAAGTGGAACTCGATTGGTGAATAGATGTAACTTCTTTAGAGTGATAGAATGACCCGAGTGTTGGTATCGGGATAGATCGAATTGCTTTGGTATACTCGGGGTATTCGAGTACTCAACTTTGCTTGAGCAGTACTCAAAGTGATTAACTTGAGTCCATTTGACTACTCGAAGTAATCAACTCAGTTCCACTTTAGTACTCAAAGAAATCAATTCAACTCCACTTGAGTACTCAAAGAAATTAATTCAATTTTACTTGAGTACTCAAAGAAAACAACTTAACTCCACTTGAGCACTCAAAGAAATCAATTCAACTCCACTTGAGTACTCAAAGAAATCAACTCAATTTCACTTGAGTACTCAAAGAAATCAACTCAATTTCACTTGAGTACTCAAGGAAAAAACTCAACTCCACTGGAGTAGTCGAGGTATTCAACTGCGTTCGAGTACTCAAAGAAATCAACTCAACTCCACTTGAGTACTCAAAGAAATCAACTCAATTTCACTTGAATACTCAAAGAAATCAACTCAATTTCACTTGAGTACTCAAAGAAATCAACTCAATTTCACTTGAGTACTCAAGGAAAAAACTCAACTCCACTGGAGTAGTCGAGGTATTCAACTCCGTTCGAGTACTCAAAGAAATCAACTCAACTCCACTTGAGTACTCAAAGAAATCAACTCAATTTCACTTGAGTACTCAAGGAAAAAACTCAACTCCACTTGAGTAGTCGAGGTATTCAACTCCGTTCAAGTACTCAAAATAATCAACTCAACTCCACTTGCGTACTCGAAGTAAACAACAGAATTCCACTTGAGTACTCAAAGAAATCAACTCAATTCCACTTGAGTACTCAAAGAAGTAAACTCAATTTCACTTGAGTACTCAAAGAAATCAACTCAATTTCACTTGAGTACTCAAAGAAATCAACTCAACTCCACTTGAGTATTCGAGGTATTCAACTCCGCTCAAGTACTCAAAGTAATCAACTCGACTCCGCTCAAGTCCTCAAAGTAATCAACTCAATTTCACTTGAGTCCTCAAAGTAATCAACTCCGCTCGAGTACTCAAAGTAATCAACTCAATTTCACTTGAGTCCTCAAAGTAATCAACTCAATTTCACTTGAGCCCTCAAAGTAATCAACTAATCTCCATTCGAGAACTCAAACTATTCAACCCCTCTTGAGTATTCGAGCGCCTAACTCCGCCTGAGTCACCAAATCCGATTTAACTTCCCTCGCCTCTCCAAACTACTCCGATTTAGCTCTGATTCTCGCCACAATTCCCATTCACGAGACGTCATTTCACTTCGCGCCCATCGCACCCCTCCCCTCCATTAGCTTCGCCCATTAATCTTGTCATGTCATCGCGTGGCCAACAGGTGAGGAGAACAATGAAATTGACGGCGCCGGCTGGTCAGAGAAGTCCGTCAGAGACTGGTGTCAAGAGGAGACGATAAATTGGCTGATGTCCGCGGCGTCTTACATGGGCCAGCCGTACAGTATGATCCAGCACAGTCTGGCGGTGCCTGGGAACGAGCTGGTCACCTTCACCAGAGGCGATTTTATCAATCACGACTCCATATACGGAGATCGTCTCTATGACCTACTCCACTCTCAGCATATCTCGAATTTACGTATGTATCAGCCGGCTACGCGGCGCGCTGATAAGAAATGTAACAGTAACCGAATATGTAGCGATGCATCTCGCTAAATAAACATCGGCTTAACCAAGCAACGTTATTTCTCCTCCACCCTTTCAATCTCGATTAAACGGAATTGCCCGCTCCCGACATCAAAGCGAATATACTCTGATTGCAGTTCCATCATTCGACACCATACACCCCCATTCCGAGGACGAATACGCGCGGATCAATTCCAGCAATGCATCAGGTAGTGAGTCCACTGGATCTCGATTATAATAAACGGCAAGGCATCGCCTCCGATCCGCCCCTCTATTTAATCCTACCGCATTTACAGACGCAGAATCGGACAACAGTATTGAAGTATCCACGAAACGACCACCGGGCAGGCCGCGGGTATTAAAGCCGAAGAAGAATTGTGAGTATCAACGAGGCTATTCTAAATAACTCTCGTCGCGCAGATTCGGCTAACGGTTACGCAACTCCGCCTTTCAGCCACCAGCCAGGGAAAGCTTTGGGAGTTTATTAGGGACTTATTGCGCAACCGAGAGACGTGCCCCAGTTTAATCTGCTGGGAGGATTATTCGCAGGCGAAATTCCGGTTCGTCAAGAGCGACGAGGTCGCGAAACGATGGGGCTCCCGGAAGGGAAACACCAAGATGACGTACGAGAAACTCAGCCGCGCCATGAGGTACTTAACCGCCGCTAGTAAACGCGAAATCGTTATCGCAGCACTTTTCAAACAATTTGCCGGCTTATCGGATTCACATTTATAATTGATTTAACGCTTGTCGATCCCTCCAGGTATTACTACAAAAGCAAAATCTTTCAACCCGTGCTCGGCCGAAGGTTGGTCTACCAGTTCGGGCCCAACGCGAAGGGCTGGCAGACGGACAACCCAAACTTCCGGCATTAAATCGCTCGCCGCGGGCTTCCGGGATCCCGTGGATCTCTTCGGAGGCATTGTAAAAATTGTATAGAAACCCGAGGACAATAATTGTGATCAATCGCCGGGTCCATCTGCGCAGGATGCTTTTGGGGATTTGTACAGGCAGAGATTGCCGATCATCATTTTTACCGACGCGTGTTTGATAACGTTTCGGCGACGAACCGCCGAGTATCTCGGTAACGCGGGGATACGTCGGAACGACGGCTCGATTAAAAACATTAAAAGACTAAGAAGAAAAGATCTAGTATTATAGACGTTGTACGCCGACTAGATTTAAACAACAAAGACAGTGCGAATGAACGAGAAGTGTTTTTTTGTATGGATTATGTTTGAATGAGAAGAGCGAGAGATACAAGTGCGAATCGATCTTAGCTCCGTAAGATTTTCCCATAGTTTATTCGATTTTAAGCATTGATCATTTACTTATGTAAAAGTATACATATTAATCAAGAAAGGCAATAATTCTCGTCATTTACAATCAAATAAATTTGCTATTATTCTTTTTTTTTTATATATATCACAGAGTTGTGTCTTTATATATATCCTTAGTTCGGTGAGCGCGCGGCTATACTTTTCAGCGGACCCTCGGTAAAATCAGACGCGGGCCACTTTTAACGGCGAGCTAAATTCTAAATTACAAGTAACAAACGATACGGCGTAATGTTAGAAGAAGTGTTTCTTCTAGAAGAAACTTAAGAGACCCTAAGCAAAGATAGGTAAACTGTTGTGTCGTTCGCTGGCAACCTGCGGAAGCTGGAATATCAGATCGACTTCGCGTCGCGTTAACGGTAAAATTCGTTAACAAGAGCCAGTAGCTAGATTACTTATCCTACGAAGTAGCGCATGCAAAAAAGCTGGCGAATATATATGTATTCGAATCTCAGGGAACTTCGGACGATTTCATTATCTGTTCAAGTATTTAAATATCGAAGGTGTATAGTATATATCGTGGTCGGCGAGATGCACAAGCGAGAGGCATGCATATATTAAGTTTTAAATTGATTTGTCGATGTTCCTTAGTTGGGTCGCGCTTAACTCGAGCGAACTCGATTATCGTTGTTCTCGCGGGCAGAGCCGCGACGAATGTGTTACCGGGCTGTGCGCGCACCCCGTCGGCTTTGGAACACGTTACGGCCAACCTTCGAGCAGTTTCGTTATCCAAATCGATCGGGTATTCATACGGCCGCGCGTACTTGAACGTTTGTTTTCTACCGCCGCCGATAACCGTTTAAAAAATTCGACGGAACCGCGAAACGAAACGCCTATCGCCAACTATTCCCGGAAATCACCTAGCTTCTCGAAGCGTTCGCTGTTACCTTAATTACAAATGTAAATTTAACGGCTATCGAAAGGCACGAATCCGTAAACAACCGCTATCTCGAAGCATTTAACATTCGCGACGTTAATGCGGAAAGAAATGTGCGTGAATGCTTGTATAAAACAACCTTGTCGAAGTAACGGGCGTGATCTTTGGTCACAAAGTATACCGCAAGGCAACGTAACTAAAGGACCTTAAGATTGTTTACACCTGTTTGTCCGTTGCGGGGCGGGGGACGAGAGGCTTACGATTAGTGGTGGAGAACTATCGATGGTACTCACGATAGTTATCGATGGTTCTCACTATCGAAATTTGTAATAATATTACAAATGAAATTTAGGATTCTGAATTATTTTTTAATTGACTAATCTACGATTTTCAATACCGATAATTATCGGTAGTGGAACTAAGCCATCTATTGGGACACCAAGAATTTCGATACGCCAACTAGTGGCAGAAAATTAAACTACTGTCAGTAGGCCGAAATCCGTCGAAGTCCATACGATTATCAGTGTTTATATAGTCATTTTGTGAAAAACGAGTGTTTTTAAATTTTTTTGCACACTAAATTTTTATTTCTTCGATTAATAAATACTTATTCGGAATGTTTGGTGGGATCCGAGCCTACTTGCAATAGTTTGCCAACTTACCACCGCAGCGCTGAAATCTAAGCCACGCCTCCACTTGGTTTCCCAATAGTTTTCGATAGTGAGAACCATCGATAACTATCGTAAGTACCATCGATAGTTCTCCACCACTACTTACGATGCACGCGATTATACGGCGATTCCTACGTTCTTAAAGGGCTTCAAAAATGTAAATCGTAGTGGTCTTAAAAAATACGAGTACGGGCTGCTCTATGCTACAGTTTCGGAGCCGCGTTACATACGGTAATTCCCAATGATAGTCATCAACGGTGTTGCGACCAGCAAGCTGCTCTGGACCCTATGTTCTTGGTGTTTGGCACTTACGTCTATTTTACGGACTTCGAAGCGAGCACCGAGGACTTATTCCAAGTAATAAACTTGGCTAGTGTTTTTTATATGGATCGTGATAATAAGTCCTCTAATGTCCCTGACGTGTCTGCGACAGATTATCTTACCGCTTAAGATCTCCCCTGTGGAAAGAAAGCACTCGTAATTATTCGCGCACCCTCGGTTAGATTTCTAAGAATTTTTATCGCCAATTACCCTCGGTAATGCTGATCGGCTCGCTCAGCGAAAATACTGTTTGCTTCCAATGCGTCGGGGTCGAGTTGGGTCCCGTGCTGAAGTGGACTGGATTGTCCAGGTCGAAGAAGATGTCGAAGTAGCCAACGATCGCGGTCAGCGATCCCGTCTTCTTCACTTTCAGCTCGAACGGCGACGAGAAGTTCACGCAGTCCTTCACCACTTTGTACAAATCGAACGCTTGGATTTCAACGGTGCTCGTTATCAGCTCGTCGGCGTCGCAGATCTCTATGCTTGGCTCGCGGACAACTTCTGCTTTCATGCAGCTCATCTTGAAACCGTACACGTTCGACCAGTAATCGATGAGTTCCACGTATCTTCCTGTGAAAAAAAGAGTAGTGTTAACTTTCCATCGCGTCGCGAGGATCTCCTTACTGTGGAATCTATCGATAAGTAAGTGGCACGCACTGGTATCTCCGCTCCCAACGATACTAAGCGTACACCTGTTGGGGAGAAGCGTTCCACCAGGTGCTAAGTAATGATCCCTCGCGTAGATGACAGTGTCCAGCATGCCCTCGAATAAGAGGAAGTAACCCATCCATTCCGACACAATCGCGTCTACTTTCTCCTCGTCGAGATTAATATCTTCCAGGCGGCCTTTCTTCAAAGTGATAATATCACTCAAATTGTTCTCCCTGTTGTGCGAGAGAAATTAACTCGTTAGGGATACGGAAGAATATCGGGAAACCGGAGTTGGGAATTCGAATAAATTTCTACCTCACTATGTCGATAGCGTGACATATTACATCCGACTGGTCGACGCTGATAACTTTCCGACATCCAGTTTTCGCCGCGAACATAGAGAGGATGCCAGTCCCACAGCCAACGTCCAGCACCACAGAGTTACTAAATCTATTCGCGTTCATCAACAACGCGTCGCGGTAACTTTCTGTTCGTATTTTGTCCTGTAGAAAAATAATACTTACAGTCTGCGACTTTGAATTAAGTGGGAGCGATATTTAGGACGCTAGGAACAAGGCGATTCTCGGGAATTTTTTTCTAAGAAACTGTCGAGCGGATCTTTTCCAAACTTTCAGGGTATTTTAGTTCACATCTAAACAACAAAAATTAATTTCTACGTTACAAAGTGTTCGGTAGAAATGGAGATATATGAACACGTTCGTTAGGACTCGCGCGCCGGAGTTGCAAATTGGCGATTGTAATGGTGTAATTATAAAAAAAAAGGATTTTCTTATTTTTAGTATAATTATCGATGAACCTAACAAACGAAAGAAAATTAAAAGTTGGTAAATTGGTGGAACTTGAAGGAAAAAGTTACAATTCTGCCCCAAAATATTTCGTACTATTTCCGGAAAAGAGAGAATTCATTTATCAATATCTTAGATTCATCGACAATGTAATTATTAAACCAGAATCTTCTTATTTACCGTTAGCATCTCGTGATGTATAGCGAAATGGCTGTACGTATTGAAGTAGCTTTTGTCGACGTTGCAATTGGAGTTTCCAGAGGAAACGAGAGTGTTGTTCTCATCCGAATCGTCATCCAACACGAGCTTCCGTGCCTTCTCCGTCATCTCGTCTATTTGCTGAGAATGCGAGTGATTAGACACGTTCATCGTCTACTACAGAGGCATTAAACTTCACGAACGAATACCTGCTTCGCCAAGAGGCACGCCAATTCACGGTGCTCTAACTGCGCTCGCAGCGTTTGTATCGTCCTTTGCAATTCGGCGAAGTGTGCCTCGGACAGCGTGACGCAGCCATTCTCCGAGTTTACTGTGTAGGCTATAGGCTTCGTCGTCTTCTCCTCCAAGTCCTCGATATCTTTAAACGAACAGTACAGAATTAACGCGTCGTCTCGACAAAGGAATCTTCGCTGTTTATCTGCGCAATTACCAAACATCAGCCACGGATCGTCTTCTATAATAGGCCTCAAGTACTCGTCGCTATCCCACGTCTTTATATTCAACGCGTTCAGCTGATCAGGCAGAACGTTCTTCTGTCTGATGAAATTGATCAGTTTGATGTAGGAATAAGTGTCGAGGGAGTGTCTCGCTATGAAATTCTTCAAGTCGAATCTGTGCGAGGTGACGAGATGCTCCAGCGCGGTGGGAAAGTTGCTCGTAACTTCGTTGCAAAAAAGGCACGGTATCGATTCGAAGTCCTCCGTGATCTCGTCCCAGTCGTCTCCGCTGTCGTCGTCGCTCCTTCCGTCCATCTCGCACTCGTAGTCGGTCTTGGATGGAACGGCTGAGAATTAACAGGCATTAAGGAACAACTCCACAGCTGTAGAATATTCGTGATATTAAAAAAAATTATTCGAAAAAATTAACGACGGAAGATCGTTCGTTTCAGTGCTCGCAATATTCCTCAGTCGATCTTTGCGTGCGCGAAAGATCTTTTAAGTGATCTTTAAGTTGAATTGATGGTCTGAAATTCGAAAGAGTACCGGAAGCTCCGGAGGCTCGATCGAGAGATATAAACGCGAGGAATTAGTTTTACGAGTCCGCGAGAGTTTGAAGAGGAAATTTTTATTCCTACCTTGCTCTGTCATTCTGCGGCTATTTAGTTGCTCCGAATGATAAGTAATGATTATCGCGATCGAAACGGGAGCGTGTGAGTTCCGTGAAGGTTAGAGATCCGCGCTGGTTCGGCTCATTTGTGCACGTGCTGCGGCAGGCGAAGCCCCTCTCGCTTTATGTCAAATCTGGTGTTGTATATCGCATCGCGCATTGACCAATAAAAACCTTCTATCCGTATAGGTGGTCCCGAAACTATGTAGAATTTAATGTTTATTGATTCCACTCGACTCTCGAGTACACTTGACCCTTTAAACTTTTCTTTTCTCCGTCCACGTTTTTTTTGTTCCCCTCCCGAACCTGTAAAGAAACCGGAGCACAAAGGAAATATCTTTCGCTCGCCTCGCTGATTATTCGCGGATAGGTAATCAAGTAAAGTGAATCTCCCCGAGGAGATTGTCGCTCTATTTTCTTCGAGAATTTAAGAGAGGCGATGCTGCTAAAATCGGAACTTATAATACGCTGGTATTTTTTTAAAGGGAACGATTGGAGATCGGGGACGAATATTTCTCCAAGGAATTTCAGATTTTCAAGGGGCTTCCGAAGCGGGACACTGTTGTACCGAAAGCTGGTAACAACAAACGAAAATTCGCTGGAAGGAAATAAACCGATTACGGATACGCGGCAGTTGCACGTCGCGTTCAGTTCCATTGCAGGGGCACTTAATTTCAGATATTTGACAAGGGAAAATGACTTTCCCACCGGAGATATGGGAGCAAATATTTCTGTACGTGGATCCGGTCGTGCTTACGAATTTCAAATCAGTTTGCAAGTGCTGGAACTTAATTATCGATAAGATTTTAAAGGTATGTATATACATCTTGCGTGTTGTCCGAAGTCAGACTGCACCGTTTTTTTTTTTTATATTTACGTGATTCTACATGCGCGTATTGTTCGTAAAAATTCTTAGTTTGTTACGAAAGAATTTCTTAGCTTATTTTGACGAAACCGCGCGACGGAAATTATTATCGCGTTGTTGTTAAATTTAAAGGGTAAACATGAATGAAAGTGCATGCGCGCATATATGCATGGCGCGCGCGCGCGCGCGCGTGTGTGTAAATCTGCGATGGCTGTAGAAAATAGCTTTTGCAGTTTTCAATCGAATTTCGGTTAAGAATTATTTGCCATTTATGAATCGTTTCTAGGAAAACAACCACTGGTATAAAATATGCAAGAGGGAGATTCCAGAGGATTTATGGAGCACCTTGTGCGAGACGTTAAAACCAGATAAGTTTTACACAGAGCTGGATGAGAAACACGATGCTGCGTTGTGGAGAGCGATGTTCAAGTTATGGTTCAAGTGCAAAAACATAACAAAATACGATACGGAAAGCAAATCCATCGAACCGTTGTCGAAATACAGAGGCGAGGAATGTATCACTTGCACAGATACTTCGGGTAATAGGATAAATTAGCACTGTGCTCTTTGCGATCTTTTCTTGCCCTGGGCGCACCTGAGCTAGTCTCAGAATTCCATGGTACACGGCAAACAAAAATGTACAAAGTGTACAAAAGTTGGAAGAGTATACATAGAAATTATATTTCTTTGTGAGAAATAGTGTTAAAAAATTTGGTGCTTTTTCTTTTCTTGGAGACATTGCGCTGTGGTAGATTAGGCATCGTTTCGGGGCACAGCGGTTGTGGATAGTGTTGGGATTTGAAGTGTTTCGAATCTGGTTTGAATATCAGGCGACTACTTCGAAGCACTTGGAACATGATTCGAAGCTTAATACTCTTGAAAATCTTGATAAGTCTCAAGTCTTGAAAGTTTTGAAAGTTTTGAAAGTCTTGAAACTCTTGAAAATCTTGATAAGTCGTTTGAAAGTCTTAAAACTCTTGAAAATCTCCATAAGTCTGGAATCTTAATAGATCTTGAAAGTTTTGAAAGTCTTGAAACTCTTGAAATACTTGATAAGTCTGGAGTCTTAATAGGTCTTGAAAGTTTTGAAAGTCTTAAAAGTCGTTTGAAAGTCTTGAAAGTCGTTTGAAAGCCTTGAAAGTCGTTTGAAAATCTTGAAAGTCGTTTGAAAGTCTTGAAAGTCGTTTGAAAGTCTTAAAACTCTTGAAAATCTCCATAAGTCTGGAAACTTAATAGGTCTTGAAAGTTTTGAAAGTCTTAAAAGTCGTTTGAAAGTCTTGAAAGTCGTTTGAAAGTCTTGAAAGTCGTTTGAAAGTCTTAAAACTCTTGAAAATCTCCATAAGTCTGGAAACTTAATAGGTCTTGAAAGTTTTGAAAGTCTTAAAAGTCGTTTGAAAGTCTTGAAAGTCGTTTGAAAGTCTTGAAAGTCGTTTGAAAGTCTTGAAAGTCGTTTGAAAATCTTGAAAGTCGTTTGAATGTCTTGAAAGTCGTTTGAAAGTCTTAAAACTCTTGAAAATCTCCATAAGTCTGGAATCTAAATGGGTCTTGAAAGTTTTGAAAGTCTTGAAAGTCGTTTGAAAGTCTTAAAACTCTTGAAAATCTCCATAAGTCTGGAGTCTTAATAGGTCTTGAAAGTTTTGAAAGTCTTGAAAGTCGTTTGAAAGTCTTAAAACTCTTGAAAATCTCCATAAGTCTGGAATCTAAATAGGTCTTCAAGGTTTTGAAAGTCTTGAAATACTTGATAACTCTGGAATCTTAATAGGTTTTGAAAGTCTTGATAAGTCTGGAGTCTTAATAGGTCTTGAAAGTTTTGAAAGTCTTGAAACTCTTGATAAGTCTGGATCCTACTAGGTCTTGAAAGTCTTGAAACTCTTACTTCGAAGTCTTAGTAGACTTCAGATCCAAGTTTACGTCCACCGCCGACTCGCGGGGCAATACAATCATAAACCGCGACCCTGGCGAAACCCTCTGGCCTATCAACCTGGCTAGTTTTCGTCAACCAGATGTTCATTTTCAAGACTTTCAAGACCTCCAAGAGTTTTAAGCTTCGAACCAAGTTCGAAGTGCTTCAAAGTTTTAGTCATACATATAGATTCGAAGCGCTTCGAAGTGCATCGAACACATGAAACTATATTCGAAACTCATAACGAACACTTTCCGCAGGGAATATATTGGCGGTCGGGACGTCCGAGGGCTACATTTACTTTTACGACATTTGCAATTTGCACAAAGGTGCGATATACGTAGCCGACCACAAGGAATACGTAAGGAGCGTACACTTATGCAGATTTGGTACTCGCATTCATTTTTTAACCACCGATTTCGATGAGTCCTTTCAATCACCAACATACGTTTCACAGATACAAGCGTCATTTGCATATCCTGCTCTGTTTACGATCACATAAGCTTCTGGGACATTGCTTCGAAGAAGCTGATCGATAAGACGCGCGGGAAGCTGATTTGGTATGGCTTGAAGAATCTATAAACGATAGGCATGAAATAATTTGCGTGTTTACTAAATATTGAACGTTTAACAGTACGAGTTACAGTTACTGTTACATCGCCAAGCATAATGTGATAGTTATCGAAGGGCCGATACCTAGGACGATGTATAAATTCGGCACCGACAATATTATCGCTATTGGCTCGGATAACGATAAGGTAACCGTTCAGCGATTATTAAAAAGTTTCGGAAACATAACTCGTTCGATTTGTCATTTAAAACGTGGAATCTGTTACTGCTAAGGTATATTTTTATACGGAAGAGGGACATTACGTTCACTGGAACTTGAGCGCCGACAAAGAAAACTATACCTACACCTGTGTTCAACCGCCAAACATAAGAATTCGACGTTATTATACTTTCAAACCCGATATAATCGCCTGTATCGCGGGTAGGTGCTCGTTTATCAATTAAATTTGTCAGTGTACGAAACTAACGAGGTACTTATTATTGCAGAATACGGATACTTGGGTTTTCTAGTACAAGGCAAAGAATGGAAGTTACATAACGTATTTCCTACATTACATGGCACTCCGACAGAGGTTTTGGTGTACGGCAATGTACTAATTCTAGGCTTAGATTCAGGTAACAGAACTTTTCCAGTTTCCTTTGTGCAACGCAAGAGTATCGTAATGTACGCCGATGATTATTTCCAGGGAACGTTCATATATTTTATATAGAAGACTTCGATAAGATAGATTTTAATGTTATGACATCGAAAAGACTGATACTCGACACCACGGCTGTTATTTCCTTGAATATAATGGTTCACTCCGAGGAATATTTGTTAGTATCTTACAAAAAGAAAATCCATATCGTTAAATTCACATAACAAATTTTTCCACGTAGATATTAAAGTAATTCCTATGTCATTAATAGCCGTATTTATTACAAAAACTTGTGGTACAAAAATATATATTTGATATTTAAAGTAAAATACTGAATCGTTCGAGTTATTTCTCTCCCCTGTGTCGCCACTGTCGTCGCTTCTTCCGTTCATCTCGCACTCGTCGGTCTTCGATGGAACGGCTGAAGATTAACAGGCATTAAAGAACAACTCGATCTTTTAAGTGATCCTTAAGTTAAATTAACACTGAAATTCGAAAGAGTACCGGAAGCTCCGAAGACTTAATCGAAAAATATAAACGCGAAGTATTAGTTTTCCGGGTCCCGAGATTTTGAAAAGGAACTACTGAATCGTTCAAATTATTTCTCTCCCCTATAATTTATAATTCTGCGCCGTCCCAGTTCCATACATAGAATCCCACTCGATGTAAGCTGACAAGCTAGCCTCAGACACGCTGGGACGTACGTGAATCAGCGCTTCCTTAAAATCGTCCACAGTCACTTGTCTGACGTCCTCCTTCCTAATATTTTCTAACTGGCTGAACGAAATGCTTCTAATCGGTCCCATGCTAGCTTCTTTGCACAAATTGCACATATCCGCCCCCGAATATCCCCTCGATCGCTCGGCCACGTCGTTAACATCTTCCTCCGTGAGATCGTGAGGAATAGTCACCAACAAGTTGTTTATAATTTCTTTCCGAGCTTGAGCTTCTGGCAGAGGAACGTAGAGCCTCTTAACGAGTCGCCTTCGCGCTGCCTCGTCCAGTTCCTGAGGCCTGTTCGTTGCCCCTACGATCAGCATACGGTCTTCATCGCCAGTCGCCGCCCCGTCCAATTGCACCAGGAACTCGGTTTTCAACCTCCTAGAGCTTTCGTGCTCGGTCTCGGACCTCTGAGTGAGCAGAGAGTCTATCTCGTCTATGAAAATAACCGACGGCTGGTGAACCCTGGCCACGGCGAACAAAGCTCTGACCATCTTCTCTCCCTCGCCTATCCACTTCGAGGTCAAACAGCTCGCAGAGATCGAGAAGAACGTCGACTTGCTCTGCGAAGCTATGCACTTTCCTATGAGCGTCTTCCCGGTGCCCGGAGGTCCGAATAAGAGAATCCCTTTAGGCGGCCTGCGGAGGCCCGTGAAAATATCCGGCCTCAGCATAGGATACACGATTACTTCCTTGATGATCTTCTTCGCGTACTCTAGACCAGCTATGTCGCCCCAAGAAACAGTCGCCTTCGAGTCCATTATCTCGTTCTTTATTAACTCGATCATCTTCGGCTCTATATTCTTCAGTCTTTCATCTTCCGGAGTATCAGTTTCCTTGTTGTAAACGTCCTGATCCTGCGTCGCCTTCTCCTTCTCGCGTCTAAGCGGGCACATGAACTGCGCATTCACGGACGCCTTGCCGCCCAAAGTCTTCTTCTGCGCCGCCGCTCTGTTGTTCTTCGCCTGCTGGACGTTGTACTCGTCCCTGGCAGTCTTGAAGCTCTTCATCGCAGGTCTACTGGCTTCGCGATCGTCTTCGCTAGCCTGAAGAGAAACTTGGGACTTTAATTTCACATTGTTCCTAGAAACGATGGACGGTTCGTGATTATTTCTAGGCATATTAAACGAATCCTCTCGCGGAAAGTTGGACTCGGTCCTCGGTTTGAATTTAACTAATCGCTGGCGTGCTTCGTTATGATTGTCTTGATTCATCGAGTAGGCTTTAGGCATCTGCCTTCTCGTGCAACTTACTTCACCGCTACTGCTCTCGTCTGTGTAATTGCTCGACGAGAAGGAAGACCTCTCCGCTGCGAACTGCGCGTTGATTGCTGGCCTTCCTCTGCCATCTGTATTCGAACTCTTACTAATGTTCGGTTTTAATTGAGCGCTGATCTTTCTGTTTCGTACTAATAACTCTTTATTCTTCCAAGTGCTTATAATGTTCTCTATGTGCCTATCGTTGAAGACTCTTCCACGACACGGCATGGTGTTGTCGCTCTGGCAAGATAAAGGCTTCACGAAATTGACGGCCACTTGTATGTCGCTTAAACCGGACTTCCATGTCTGCGGATCGTTAGCGACCTTCGGTGTTTGCGCCTTGAACTGCTTCCAATAATTATTCACACCGTCCTTGCTTTCCATTCGACTCTGGTAATCTTCTAAGCTTCTTCGAAGCAGGCAGGCTGCCATGTCTTCTGATTCGCTGTGGGATATAATTTAGTTATGTATCTATTCGTTCTTCGGTTATATTAATAATAATGATTTTATTAACCGAAGCCCTTTGATACATAAGAGAGATAACAAAAATAAGGTATTGAATTTACCCAACACTGTACGATGAGGTTCGTTTAAGTGTTAAATAAATAAAACATGAGAAAAGTGGGTAGGTAATTTTTTATTTTTAAGGTTGCCATAATTGCCAAGCATTGATACGGAACGTTTAAGTGTTAAATAAATTAAACATGAAAAAAGTGGGAAAATTGCGGAGCATTGCACAGTCTTATACTTTTCTCGCTTACAATTTTACCATCCGTTTACAATATGAAATCAAATTTGGTGTCATTGAAAAAAAGTGGAAAATTGTTTTTTTTGGGCCCCTCAGAAGTCGGGGCCCCCTGTGGAATAATATAATAATGGTTTATTTTACTCTGTGAGTACTAGTGATATATGCAGAGGCGGCTTTAACTGAGGGACCCGACAAAAACCAACTTTCGAATTTTTTTTAATGACACCAAATTTGGTTTCATATTGTAAGCGGATCATAAAATTGTAAGTGAGAAAAGTATAAGACTGTGCAACGCTGCTCAATTTTGAAGTAACTGTGGCTAAGGAGGGCGACGGAACACCGTCTCTGAAATAGCTTTTCCAAGGGGCCCAATATTTTCTTTTGGGCCCGGGGCCTCAACCGACCTCAATCTGCCTCTGGATATATGGGAGGTATGGCAATCTTACTAATAGGTGCATAAAATTAAATATGTTGAGGAATACTGGAACAGTCGTAATTGTCATTAAGCAGTTTATATATAAATAATAGATCGAAGATAATTCTACGTTTTCGTAGCATCATCAGCCCTAATTTAGCTAGCATTGGCTGGTAAGTATGACAAACTAGAGGTATGGGATCGTTTAGTTTTATATATATTGAATGTATACGTAGATTACGAGACTCACAGCTGCTTTGCAGTCAAATATTTAGTGGCGAGGCACCTGCGTTCGATGTCTACGATCTCTGTGTCATCTTTGTTTTCTTGAGAGAATTTTAAGATGTGATACGCTGCTAAGAAATTATTCTTCTGCTTGTTACTTGTGGTGTCAGCAGTGGCCATGTTTGTCTCCAAATTAGGAAATTAAGTATGTTTTTCTCGATAGAATTGGTTCTTCTTGAATTACAGTGGTTCGCTTGATTTTCTGTATTGCAAATCTAACGCGACAAGTGTGATTCGAACGTACGAGCGAAATGAGTGGAAATGAGGTGAAGACGCTAGCGTGGGGAGAATTCAAACTAGATGTGTCGCGCGATTTTTATTTTACCTTCGATGGGTAATGTTAACTATTTGAAGTTATCGCAGAAATTTTTAAACGTGAATTGCTCTTGAAGGACAATTAAAAGTTGGAATTGGAAATGTTTAAACGTTCGATAAATGGTAATAGCATCGATGAAGTATAGGAAAGACTACAGACGAGGTATAGAATACATATTAGGATAAACTTTAGGGGGCAACTTTAGGGTGCGGATGATGAAAAATATAGTAATGAAAGAACGAGTAGCCCGCTTGCTTTTTTGAACTCATTTTATAGTGCCAATTTAATTAACAATTTAAATCCGAAATTTAGAATTATTCACTTTATTAGTATAAACTTAATAAAGACCAGTTTTTAAAAATAAGTGATTTTTGTGAAAACCGGAAGGGGTTATCGAAAATATTTAAGGGGGTAAACACGCCACGTGACACGGGTAATACAGCGCGCTGTAATACCGACAATCTGTCCCGAAACAAGGGTTTGGGATTTTTCGTTTTTCGTCCTTATATGAGCAGATTTTTGGCTGGGCAAGGTCTCATTCGAAAGAGGAAGGTTCAATGCGGAGCGCTCCAATTTACCAATTATATTTAATATCTATTTTTTCATTTATACTTAAAGTTATAGTTAAAGTTTTCTTGTGTTTTTGATAAATATTATCAACATTATTTCAAAAATATAATTTTTCCAATATTTTTTTCCAAATTCTCGAGAATCCTCAAGAAATATGATCTGATTTCTCGAGAAACAAAAAATATGGAGAAATCAGGAAAACTACCCGCGAGCGCCCTCCCCCCTTGATAATTTTGAAAATATATTTCAAGCTAATAAAAATCGGCGAGGAATCGCTAAAGTAAATAATTACCGAAAAATGCAATGAATTTTAGATGTATTCTATACCTCGCCTGTGCTTGTACATTCGCGTGCGTGTCTTATACATAAAATCTCGATCGTAACACCCGAAGATTTCATGTAACAAGGTGGGGGGTAATCAAACACAGATTGATTGCGTTAGTCGCCTGTATACACACTGTAACAAGGTAGATAATCGAATTCACTTGAAATTTCTCTTTTCAATTTTCGCGTTATTGAGATCTGTGGGCGACTATTAATAGAGTCAAGATAATAGTTGTAACGAAATAGAATGCTTAAAATTAAAATTGCACTGCAAATTGGATCTTGAAACTATTATCTAGCCAGGGCCGTCTTAACAAATTTCAGCGTTCTGGGCTAAAAAATTTTTACGCCCCCCCCCCCCCCCCCGCGTCCACACCGCCGCAAACATGAATGTACCTAATTCGAAACTAGAAACAATATTCAGTAATATTGATTGTAATTTACATTTTCTACGGATTTTAGTTATTTTAGTTTTTTCATTTGATTTTATATGCAGTGTATTTTATTCTGTTATATTTTTGTAGATCCATAAATATTAAATGAACTAAAAAATTGTACGGATTTTAGTTTTTTGGGGGGGTTCAGTATAGATAGAGTATATTTTACATTGTCATATTTTAGAAATTTCACAAATATTGAAAAAAAAACTGAAAAGTTTTAAAATAGGTACAGGTATTTATTTTCTATTTTAATTATATTTTTTGGTGAAAATTTGAAAACCGGTTTTTTTAGGAATAGTGGAATTCGAAAACCGGTTTTTTTCAAAAGTCTTTTTTTTTATAAACCTTAGAACTGTACCCACATGCAGGGTGGGAAAATTGACCACAATTTTGTCAATTACCTAAATTAAGGATTACAGAAAATAACGTGTAACCAATTACACAATTAAATTTTAATCACGATTCGTCATTTGTAATTTGAATACATTTTGCCCTCACTTTTTTGCTCGTCTAGACCAGAGGAAAGTTTTGACGTTTGTATTTTTTTAAATAATATATATATATATATACTACTTATATATACTTTTTATCTTTTTATATATACATATATATATATTTTAATCCAAATACAATTGACTCACTCATCACCGCTGATCCACTGAGCAGAGAGCGCTGAACCACTGAAATATCTATGAAGATGAAAAATAGGTACTTAGATTCCTCTTAGCCCCCAGGTTCTCGCTAAAAAATCTTTTCAAAAACTCCCTCCCCTCCGTCGAAGCAAAATATGCATATAACCCGGCTAGTCTCTTCATAATTCTACCATTCACATTTAAATATTAACAAATATGTCACATGCATTATGTCACGTAAAATTCATAATAATGTAAATCTCATTCCTAAAGCATCACTGAATTAATCTACAGGAATTTATCGTTCGCAATACTCGTTCATACTCGTTTCACAACAACCTTTAATCGACCATGAGATAATCATTCAACGATCCAAATCACGCGTTGTCAGGTCAGCCAGCTTTATTATCATCTCATTCATGATAATCTTAAACTTCAAACTTCTCGATTGGAGATCTTGATAGTTTATAAAATATCTACTCCTCCTCCAAAAAAAATCTATCACTATCTTAGCAAATACAATTGTCTAGACTTCAGCTTGATATATATATAATTAACCTTGACTTCGTTTCCAATAGGATTTAAAAGGAAAGGAATCCAGAAGATTCAAGAATTATCACTCATTTATCACTTTGTGTTATGAAACTACGAAACTCTGATACAAACCGCGTCAGCTTCTCTTTGAGGGAAGTCCCGGCCAGCAATTAATCGATGCTTGTTTCAACATCCAGTGGGGAACCACAGCGTGCTTACTGAATTACGAAACCAGTTCTCGTTATCTCTTCTTTCTTCCTCGTCTTCATCTGCGCGAGTCGCGTGACTCACGGCAGCATGTTTACAATGTCAATGTCAATCGACTATCTCCTCTTTATTGAGCTTTAGAAAAAAATCTACGTCACCATTTCTATCTGCTATAATTTCACAATTTCTTTGTGGCAGTTACAAATTCCATTACACTCATGATTATATGAAACATTCAATTTTATCTAATAAACTCTGGATGCAGTTAATGTAAGAAAATTAATTTAATAGATTCTGCGCGTGGCAATTCGTCGATGGCCTGCGCCGAGGCATTTAGAGTTGGGATTCCAATACCGGTAAACCGATTTACCGGTAAATCGCGAAAAACACCTTCCAATTTTTACCGGTAATTTGCCAAACATTTACCGGTAATTCGATAAATTATATATAGCAATGCAGCGTATATATATGCGTATATATATATCTACTACGTTATCAGTGAAAAAAACTTCAATTAATAATAGAGACGAAACCGAAGTATCTCGTGAAGAACCAACTTTGATCCAAAAGAAAATTAAAAATCTGAATTAAGCTATAAAAAACCGACGTAGGTTTGAAGTAGAAAAAGTAAAAAGAAAATATCTGTAAATGGCACCAAAGTTTGGACCAATTATGTTTCTTTTTGCATGCTTATTTGTTAAAAAGAATTGTTAAATAAAAAATATTTAATTATGTATATATATAAGTTAAAATTGTTATTCTTGTTTTCGTGGTGAAGATCCATATAAATAAATAATGTCAATATCTATTTTGTGTTATATCATTTTATATTTTCTGTTCAGAACAGTTTTATTTGCATATATTTTTTATAATGCTCGATTAGAGTTCAAATATTTTTTGTAATCTTTACTTTTATATTTTCAATACCTTAAAAAATTACCAGTAAATTACCAGTAAACCGGTTTTGAATTAAAAATTTTACCAATTACCGGTAATTGAAAAATTAGGTAAATTTGCAACCCCTAATTTGCAGTGAGGCTCAAAGAAAATCTAAACTCTGAACAGTAATAAAAATAACGTAGGTGGATGAGGAAGAATTATATATTAAAATTTGTAAGTCATAGATGTAAAAATATGAATTTCAATTTTTTCCAAATTTTTGCTCAAATTGGATTCGAAATTCAGCGTGGCACCTCTATAAAGGAGGAGCTTTGTAAGCAGAAAAGAAAACTAGATTTTATTTTTAAAATAAATTTTTATAATCACCTAATGAATTTTAACGAATTTGCATGAAAAATAATTTAAATGAAATTTTTTTTTTGCAAAATACCCTCTAAGGCGTTCAGGCCTTTCCTTTCTACAAATTTTGTTAAATTTCGAGGGAAGCTACCCTTCCTTTCCCCACTTTTCAAAATAAACAATACCCTCTCTTGGATAATACTCGTGGAAACACGCTAACTCTTCCAAGATTTCAAATAAAGACAAAGAAGTCATAAAATACGAGGAAAATTCTGTTGATCAATTTTTATCTGTAACCAACTAACGTCCCAGATGGAATTTCCTGGATCATTGTTGCTAAATAGATAGCGCGGCTTAATTAGCAAATTTTTTCTCTTGAAGTGTGGCTTGACTCACAATCAAATACGTGACACAGATTATCTCCGTTTATCTGCGTATGTGACATTGATCACAGAGTTTCATTAGCCGATTCGATTTCATCTCCCCCGTTCGTTATCGCCTGGAATTGTCGCCGATAAAACGGTCAAGTGCTACATCTGGCGCGCGACTCAGTCATCTCAGTCGCAATTCGTGCGTTCATCGATCGCGAGCACCTTGTATCGACTCCGCAGATCTTTGTTTAATAGAACATTTTGGGTGGTGGAATTTTTTGGGAGATTTTGCGAAAATGAGTGCGCGTTACACGTTGAAGGAAGTGGCGCAACGAGACGGGAGAGACGGAGCCAGCACCTGGATCGTGCTCCATGACATGATCTACGATGTCACTAATTATAAAATCAAGGTACATTTATGGAGAGACGCGTGGAATGTGGAGGAAGGAATTTATAATACACTGCTGGACAGAATTAAAGGATCGCTAGGATTTCCCGAAATTTTTGGCCATTTTTAAATGGCTGTGTCTCCGCGAAAAATGGTCACTAAATATTTAAAAAAAAGTATTTTATCGCTTGAAGATTCTAATTTTTCAATCCAGGATTCTGTTTTTTTTCATGCATTATGATATTTTTTGATGAAGATGAAACGTAGAAAATGAAGTTTCAGAATTTTTTTGACTAATTTGAAGGTATATACGGACCCAAAAAATTTATTTAGGTAAATGTAATGGAGGACTCTTGTAAAGCAAACATTTTTCTATAATTGTGCTTTTTTTGTTTTGTTGTATGATTTTTATTGGTTGAGTTATTCGCGATCAAAGTAAAAATGGTACTTTTCAATTTGAATTTTTTTTAATTTTTTTAGAGGGGTGTTTTGGAAAGCTAAGAAGTTTTCCTTTCCGAGCCTTTAGTTGCCAATTTAAAGAATTTTTTGCAGAATAGAAAATCCATTTCAAAATTGCCCAAAATTTTTTGGGAAATTATAGTGATCCTTTAATTTTGTCCAGCAAGTGTATATGAAAGAAAAAAAGGTGTTGTTTAGGGGCCATTTTAATATTAAGGGTTTGCAAAAATTTCCACCGTTTTTGAGCCAAATTTATTTACTTAGCACACGTAATTGGTAAAATACTTTTTTATTGCAAATACTTTCCCCCACTTTGTCAATATCCTTCCATTCCTCGGGAGAGAAATAGATCCCTCGTCGAAATAACTCCCCATTTTTAAACGTAGTCCATCCAAAATCGGCGGTGGAAATTTTTCCAAACCCTTAACAGAGATTTTGTGACTTATTTTTTCAACAATCGATCGTTGACTGCGAAAGGCGATCAGATTTGATTCGAGATTGAAATTTGAAGCCTTCCTTAAGCTCACGATCAGATTTAAATTTTGATCATATCTAATATCGAAATTCAGAGTTTCTTTGGTTTCGATTTTAATTCTAATTGAAGATGGAGTGATTTTGATTTTTGTTTCTTCAATTGTATTCGGATTTAATTTCAGCATCCTGGTGGCTCAGAATTGATCGAGGAGTACGCTGGTCAGGACGCAACTTCCGCTTTCGACGACTTTGGCCATTCTTCGGACGCGAAACGGATTTTGAAGGACCTCCTCGTTGGCGAAATAGTTGATGTAGGGATTCACGTTTTATTTCCTGTTTCAATTGGGGATTATTTTTTTAACGATTGGAGACACAGCTGGCGATCTTGTGTGCCATTCTCGTTGTTCCTTTGTTCAGTGACAATATGTGAATTATTTGTTGCGCTGTAGGAAGACAGAAGGGGTAACAACAAGAAGAAAGGCGAAAATGAAGGCGCGAAAACGAAGAAGATAAAGGATGGCAGGCGGAGGTACGTTGTTATCTAATTATATCTACTTTTTTTCATACATAATAATTGAGGAACCTGTCGAAATAGAAATTTAAATCTAGTTCTTCTTATTTTCTCCACGTAATGATTCTATTAATATAGTCACTTCTCCGTGATTATTTATTTACAAAAATGGAAATTTAAGCTATGAAAGAATATACAGTACTGGGGAAATATTATTGCCAAATTTATTTATCTATTAGAAAAATGTGTAGTTCACTATCTTGGCCAAAATAAGTTCGATGCAAATCGTTCTATCAATAATACTGCTATGAAAACTCTGCTTTCTACGTAAATTTTTGAGTAATGCAATAAATATTTCCAGTATTGTATATTTACATAGAGGAATAGACGTGGAAAAAAGCTATAAAAATGGCACTAAAGTGTTTTAAAAAACTATCAAGTGGCGGACTGGCCTGGGTGTCAGTTTGACTGAAAGCAAATGGGCCCTGTGGGCCCCTGATGAAATGGGCCCCTTTAAACATCAGGCATTACTAAAAAATATACATTTATGTCACAGAAATTTTAATCGCACTTTTCTGCCACTTATGTATATCTGAAAATTTTATTTATTTCTGATAAAAATTCAATGATAGCCTCACAATTGTGAGGGGCCCCTTGTCTCCTGGCAATCAATATTTTTAGGCCCAGTCAGGGGCGTTTGGAAACTTTTTTCCAGAGGGAGGGGGCAACTTTGGGATGTTGGTAAAGAAAAATATACCCCTCTTGCTTTTTATAACCCATTCTAGGGTACAGGGCCCAATTACTGACACCTAACCAATTACTGTCACCTTAAGCTATTTTACTTAAAATAACGAATAAATAAACGTTGTAAAGCCATACACAAAGAGAATTAGGAATTCAACATGGTTTATTTAGTCATTATTTTAAGTAAAATAGCTTAAGGTGACAGTAATTGCTTAGGTGTCAATAATTGGGCCCTTTACCCTATACTGCCAATTTAATTAAAAATTTAAAATCGCAGTTTAAAAATATTCCTTGTTTTAGTGTAAACTTAATAAAAATCGGTTTTGAGAAATAAGCTATTTTTTGTTAAAATCCAGGGAGGGGGTAACTGGCCCTTTTGCCCTGGGCCCGTGGGCCCAGTCCGCCTGTGATAGTGGGAATATCTCATCAGAAACTGAACTATGTTTTCCTCATTTAAACTGCAGTAGCTTCTTCAACGTTGAAGCAATCGCCACGATCATTTTACACTGTACGTGACACAAGTTCCCATTTTTTTGCAGAGTGTTCCTGTCAACGATATTCGGGAACTGCGTGTCGTGACACCGAATAGAAGAAATCTCATGACTCGTGCGGCGATTAGGTTATTATTAATTTATTCGATTTTTACTCCCCCTTTTTTTTTACTACCATTGTAAGTGTACAGCTAGATACAAACTTCTATGTAGAATAAGAATTTATATAAGTTTAAAAAAATCGTTCCTTAAGCTCCTATCCGTGACGGAAGTCCCGAATCAGAGGCAAAGTGTCGCGAGGCGTTGGCAGCGTGCTAATCGTACGCGATTAAAAAGATGAATCAATGAGCGTCAGATTTATCGCGGAAAGTGGGCGTCTAATGAACGGTAAGTGTGTAAAATCAAATACAATACTCGGAAAAGAAATTGAAACAGCGAAGCTGGAAATTACCCCAATATTCTCTTATCGTTGAAAGATAATCGTTGTAATTATTAAATAATCGCGGGAATAAATCCTTCCTGACAGATCGCACCGCTCGCGTCTAATATCGCCAGAAAAAATCAGAAAATCCTCCATCGGTGTTGGATTAGCGTTATCGCGTCGCTATTTGGACAGAATGTCACGCTTAAAGTAAACGTGCAGCAGAGATGGGCAAAGATTTTGTTTGGATAAAAATTTCGAGTATCGAATAAAAGTTGAAAAAATTATTCGTCGCGTATCGAATGAAGTAAAAGTTGAAGTTGACAGAAATTTATTCGACGCTGAAGTTGAAACGCTCGGCGAGTAAAAAAAGTAATTTTATTCGTGAAATAAAATAAATTTAAAGTAACGTTTAGGTACTTGATACGTTATTTAAATAATTTTTTACTTAGTTAATGCCCAACTCTGACTTGGAGTTTGATAGAATGGAGCGTCACTGGTTTTGATAAATGAAGAGGCTTTATAGAAAACACTGTGAGTGCCAAAAATCAAATTCTGTACTAATAGTATTGTCATTGGCACGCAGAAGATTTTTTGGTAAAAATTTTTTTTTTTTTAAATTTTGATTTTATGGTGTTTCCTATAAGGGCTCTTTAAATTTCATTCGCAGAAGAGACTCTGATCGAGAAATGAATATTCAGATCCACCCGCCCATTATTTGGCCAGTGGCTTTCGATTTGCCTCGTAATTTCGTGGTGGCGACTGCGACGTTGTCTTCTTGCGGAGGTGGTTTCGAAGGTGGGTCCTTCTTCTTCTCTTCGTCCTTCTTCTTTTTCTCCTCTGCTTCCTTCTTCTTCTTCTCTTCTTCCTCTTTCTTCTTCTTCTCCTCCTCCTCTTTCTTCTTCTTCTCGTCCCCCCCCTCCTCTGGTTTCTTCTTCTCTTCGCCGGTCTTCTTCGCGTCGTCCTTCTTCGTCTCGTCCTTCTTGGGCGGCGGCTTCGCTTCCGCGTCCGGCTTCGCAGCGGCCGCTTTCCCCTGCGGCGTCTTCGAGGAGTCGTCCTCCCTCGGGTCCTCCGGAATCGGCGACGGGGTCCTTACTTCCGGGGTGCCTGGCCCCTTCTCCACCGGTTTGTCCGTGCTGCTGATGCTGATCGACTTCAGCAGGCTCTTCTTCAGCACCGACGGTGGCATACGGGCCTCGCTTCCTTGACGAGACACGCCCTTGGAGCCCTCGCCCTCTTTGCTGGGCTCTGTTGCGGGACAAAAGTCACTTTTATGGCTGTACCTTATTTTTTATTCATTATTAACAGCTGACACGTTCACTGCGCAGCTATGAGGAAGATGACTGCAACTTTTTTCCACCCGTGACGCCACCAGCACGCATTCCCATTTATACAATTCATAAATGAAAAATTCGCGCGCAAACAGTTCACTCATGCGCACTCGGGCGCAACCGCAGGAGATGCGCTAGTGGCGCCATCTGCGTCGAGCTTTGCGTCATCTTCCCCAATTGGAGACTTTGTACATTTCATTAATCCGGAAGGAAAAAGAACTACTGTGATAACAAACAAGATATAAAGGACAAAAAGGGAAGAAAGAAAAAAAAAATAACTCCGTGGTATCAGCGAAAGCTAAATCCACACAAACACTATATATATGTATATATATATATATATATATATATATGGTACATTTCATTCTGTGGAGGCTTGAAGAAGCTATGGATTGGTTTAGTATTAATGGCAGTCAACGTGTCGGTTGGTAGACTTATGATATAGAGTCCTGATAATAGTTGGGGCCTTGTTATCAGGGGATTATAGTACTGTCAGGTCTACCGAGCAGTAGTGTGATCTTAGAAAGAGGAATTGGTAAGTTTGAAGTTTGTGAAGCTATTATTTAGTGTCCAGGCATAATTGTTGTTTTCTATCGCCTCTTTTTAACTTCTTCTACAAGTGCCACTATTGCTTGGTACACCTGTGATATGAATCACAGTGGGAGACAAGATCAATTGGAGGGAGACAATGCGACAGGGCAAGTGAGAGAAGGTTAAAAGAAATTGAAGAATATGTGGATTGTTGATGGAGGAACAAAAAAATCCCTGATAGATGGACAAATCCCTGATAGAGAGACAAATAGGCTATAGATTTATAGAGGGAGTGATAGATCCATAATAGAGGGGGGGATAGATCCTTAATAAGGGGAGGGGGTGATAGATCTTTAATAAGGGGAAGGGGGACATAGATCTTTCATAAGAGATGGAGATAGATTCATAATGGGGGAATATATTTTAGATCCTTGATATTGGGACAGATCAATCCTTAATAAGGAGGGGGGGGGGGGGGGGAGATCCTTGATGAAGGAGTATGTAGATACTTGATAGGAGGTTATGTGGAACCTTAAAAAGGGAGAGGGGAGATAGATCTCTAATAGATGGAGAGATATGTAGATTCTTGATAGAGAGATATTTAGATTCTTAATAATAGGGGGGGGGGGGGGAGATAGATCCTTAATAATGAGGTGGTAAGATTAATTCTTAAGAAAGAGGGGCAATAGATCCTTAACAAGGGGAACACATAGATCCTTGAGAGAAAGATACATGAATCCCTAACAATGGGGGCAGCTAGATCCTCAAAACGAAGGCGAATAAATCCCAAATAAAGGGTCAAACAGATCCTCCCCAGAGGGGCGCATAGGTCCTCCACAGAGGCCTACCTAGATCCTCAACACTCAGGCAAACAGATCCACCTAATTACCTTGGACCTCTTCACCCTCCTCGGGCAGTTTAACTCGGCTCAGCATGAACTTGGCGTAGGCCACCCTAGTGGTCGGCGAGACCTCGGACAACTGCGGATTGTAATCGACCAGGCGATTAGGATCCAGCGAGGCCAGGTCCGAGTTCGCCTGGTGCTGAAGGTGACGGCGGAGGCTGCGCCGCGTTGCCTTCATCGACGCCTCGGTGGTGCTGCCGATCGGATCCTTCGCGATGGTGTTCTTCCTCACCATCGCGTTCCAGTCCTTCTTCTTGCTGCCGCTGCTCTTCCGGCCGATCGCCTTCGCGATTTGACTGAACACGTCCTTCGGCTCCTTCTCGTTCTGGATCACCGCGTTCACTATGCCCTCCACTATGCCGATCTGGAAGTCCTTCTGCAGCCGACGCTCCATCACGCGGCCCTTCTTCCCGGACACTGCGAGCAACAACATTTTCTGTCACCTTCTAGCACTTCAGGGGGGGTCTCTTTTAACTTAGGATCTGTTTTACGGATCGACCGGACGCTTTTTTGTAACGAAACCGTGTCAATTTTAAATTACTAAGGTCGGGGCCAAATATATTGGCCGGTGAATTCGTTTTCGCAGCTAACGCACACCTATTCTGATGTACGTATCTCTACGCTAAGAGCTCGGTTTGGCCTACACGTTACGAGCTTCGCGCTATCCCCACCACTTCTGGCGCACTCTTTTTCTGGCAAGGTGAGAGCGAGTCAGAAAACGTTGAGAATAGAAGAATACTCCTTACAAAACTCACCGGCCAATATATCTGGCCCCGACCTTAGGATTAATTACAAAGCGAGCAGGGAGATTTTCCTTTTTCATCGTTTTATGTTACGTTGACTGAGAGTCAGAGGAACTCACGCGCAGCGTCTTGTTTGTCGACGTTCGGTGTCCTCATTCCATTTTGCCGAAGGATATCAATCAGCTCGTATCGAAGAGTGGAAATGTCCTGTCTGATCTCCATCACGTCGTCCTCCGTGATCCCGAACTCGTCTCGTTTCCGCTGCTCCGCGGTCACGTAGCGTCTGATCAGCAACCGCATCACCGTTTCGTGCCTCGCCAACGCCTTCTCCCTTGACTTTTTCTGGGAAAATTATTAACAAATTATATTCGAATTCACCGCGAACCTCTTCCCAAGAAAGTATTACACCAAACAGTCTACGAAAGGAATCCTAAACAATAGAAATATATTCCTCCATTCCTATGGAAGCAATATCCAATTGATTATTTATTCGATCAATTATTAATTTAATAATTTATTTCTCAAACGTTTTATTCAGTTTCCAGCTTCTACGTTTAACAATTAGTAATTAATAATTGAATAATTTATTTCTCAAACTTTTTATTCGGTTTCCAATTGATTTTTTATTCGATCAATTATTAATTTAATACCAATAATAATTTAATAATTTATTTTTCAAACGTTTTATTCGGTTTCCAGCTTCTACGTTTAACAATTACTAATTAATAATTTAATAATTTTTTTCTCAAACTTTTTATTCGGTTTCCAATTGATTATTTATTCGATCAATTATTAATTTAATACTAATAATAATTTAATAATTTATTTTTCAAACGTTTTATTCGGTTTCCAGCTTCTACGTTTAACAATTACTAATTAATAATTGAATAATTTATTTCTCAAACGTTTTATTCGGTTTCCAGCTTCTACGTTTAACAATTACTAATTAATAATTTAATAATTTATTTCTCAAACGTTTTATTCGGTTTCCAGCTTCTACGTTTAACAATTACTAATTAATAATTGAATAATTTATTTCTCAAACTTTTTATTCAAATTCTAGCTTTTTTGTTTAAGATTCTGCTCCTTTATTTAACAATAATAATAATTAATAATTTAATCATTTACTTTTCATTTTTTTAAACTTATTATTCAGTCTCCAGCTTCTTTGTTTCACTCTCCTTTTTATTCTAATATTAAATTACTCTTAAGAAATGGACCATTGCTATTAGTCGCTATTGGTTTAGTAAATTTTAGTATCGTTGGTTCGAGTAGAATCTTATTAATTTCTTTAAACGAGCTAATGGCACGTACGATAAGAGACCTCGTTGAACGACCACTCTTCCCGCACTGAAGGATCTTGGAGAACGATTTCCCTGTTGGAATCATGTTGAATGGCGGAGGCACCGTATCCCCATCTTCGAAGTAGCTCATCCACAAGTGGCTCCTGGCGAACTTCCACTCTGTGTCAGCCCTTTCCTGAGGACATCGATAAACCACGCATCGATTCAGTAATCGACGGAATTTAATTATATTTCAACGAAGACCTTAAAATTAATTCCTTTAAACCCGGAAACCGAACACCTTTCTTCTTCTACGATTTAGGAACACGATTCTTTTTTTACAGCAATCCATATTTCAAACTCTAAAGATTGTTTTTTAATCAGAAATTAGAATCATTGAAAATATGGGTCAAAATAAACCCAGGAAAAATCGTCATCAAACTATTAATAATATAAAATTTCTCTTTCGCGTAGGGAAGTTAAAAAAAAATATATTTTTCCCTCTTTAACTATTTTGTTTAATTTGTTATTGTATCTCCGCTTTAAACAAATAAACTCTTGTCAGAAATTTTATATGCCTCGAACAAATACTTAATAAGAATCTCGACTCCAAAATTCTCAGACCCTCAGACAGAAGAACACTTGAAAATCTCGGTGTAATTTAAAAAACACCACCCATTTCAGACATAGAATATTTTGTCTCCCGCCGTACCGAGATGATCTGATAGGAGTTGGACATCATGGCGATCAGCATGTTGAGCAGGACGATAACGTTTATCACGGAGTACGAGCCGAACATTAGAAGCGCCCAGAATCTCGTGAAGCTCTTGATCCCCGTCAGGTCGAAGGACATCAGGTCTATCATACCGAAGCTGGCCCAGAACAGTGACTGCGATGTCTCGAATAAGCTGGAAGCATTTAACAAACGCAGAATTATTTCTTCTGATAAATATCGTCGCTCTAAGGACCAATATTGAGGAGCGTTAATAAAAGAAATCTGTGGGGGGAGAATTTAAACGTGGATTTTCAAAAATAGAAGACACTAATTTTTTAAAAATTTCACGTTGGTAGAATCTGGAATTTTTTAAAAATTCGGGAATAAATAATACACCTTCAACTATCAAAATAAAAATTCAGAAATTGTTTGTTTCATCACAATTGGAACGAGCAATCAATTTTTTTATTGTTTATATACAATAACTGACTTCTTATTTTGAACCGATTCGTCTTGGTGTAATATGTGAATAAAATATTGAATGTAATTTAATAGAAAGGATCACTTTCTTACTTTGACATTTTCAATAAAGAGAGTCAAGACACTTTTAAAAACAATTTAATTTTTTTCCACGTGTAGGAAATTTAGCAATAACTCATATACGAGTTATATTGAATTAATTTTAAAACTGTCTCAACCCTTTCAAATTAAAATTCCTTAAAATCTTCAAATCCGCCTCTGCTTGATCTTCAATAATTTTAAATTCAGAGCAGCCCCTTTTCCACTTACTTAGCGAAACGTCTCCAAATAGAGCAGGCCTTTTCCTGATTATCGAAGTCCGGAAGATCTGGGAAGTCTTTCATGTGGTAGCACTTCTGCTTCTCCAAGTCCGCGTAATACCACATCAGTTGGTTCATTCCTGGAGAAGAATGTGCATTGGTGCACTTCAATCTTTGCATTTTTATTTATTCAAAACAGGAGTCAGAAGTTTTCGACAAGAAGTAACAGTTCTTGAGTAGCTGATCGAAGGCTCGGTTTAATAAAGGAAGAATTTAATGTTTGCCTTGGTAGGATTTTTAAGTGGATGCGATGGCGATTGACAGGCTTGTGGGAACGCGGGGAATGAATAAATAAATGGCTAGTGGACGCTTACCGCAGCCGAAGGCGAACAGCACCAGCGTGTAGATGAAGAAGAACTTGATAATGTCTATTATCATCCTCCCTAGGGAAATTTGGAGTGGCCCAAGGTGGGGGTTCACGCTGAATATGTGAACCAGTTTCAAAAAACTGAAAACGTGGAATGGTTCTTCAGTTTGTACTGTAGTAGAAAATAGTGTACTATAGTTTATCCGGGGTGTCGGATTAAATAGAGAAATATTGTGTTAATGACGAAGGAATTTGGTACCGGGAACAGACATCTATGCGTTAGGTCGTTAGGTGTTAATTTTAGAGCAGGTGTTTTCTTTTTGAATCTTAACTTAGGGATAGTTATATTCAGCTGAGTAATAAAATTCTGCTCTAGTCAGAAGAATATCAGTTCAAGTAGCAATCTATTTCCATGTGAGCTGATTTGGGGTTCCAACAGTTCATGCTATCTCTACTAATATATTTTCTTCTTGAATCTTAATTCAGGAGTAGATATATTCAAGTAAATAATAAAATTCTGCTCTAATTAGAAGAATATCAGTACAAATTTAATAGCAATTTATTTCCATGTGAGCTGATTTGGGGTTCCAAAGCAGCTCATGCTATCTCTACTAATATATTTTCTTCTTGAATCTTAATTTATGAGTAGTTATATTCAAGTAAATAATAAAATTTTGCTCTAATCAGAAGAATATCAGTACAAATTTAATAGCAATTTATTTCCACGTGAGCTGATTTGGAGTTCCAAAGCAGCTCATGCTATCTCTACTCAGATATTTTTTCCCCGAATCTTAATTTAGGAGTAATTATATCGAAGAAAATAATAAAAATCTGCTCTAATCAGAAGAATATCAGTACAAATTTAATAGCAATCTATTCCCATGTGAGCTCATTTGAGGTTCCAAAGCAGCAATATTCTGTGGGTATTGTGTGTGCAATATTCCAGAAACATTGCACAAACGTGGCCATTGCAATATTGCACGGCAATGTGTGCCCAACAGTCCAGGAACATTGCACAAACGTGTCCATTGCAATATTCCACGGCAATGTTTCCACCATGTTGCAGTAAAATTGCAATGCAACCTGCAACCAAACAGTAATATTGCAATGTGTAGCAACGTTCCTGCAACGTTCCTGCAACAAAGTGTGCTGTAGGGGATGCTTTTTTTCTCCGAATCTTAATTTAGGAGTAATTATATCCAAGAAAATAATAAAATTCTGCTCTAATCAGAAGAATACAGCAATCTATTCCCACGTCAGCTCATTTGGAGTTCCAAAGCAGCTCAATTCACAATACCAGCTACCCCTAACAAGTTGCTCCTTATTCGAATCCCAGTTCAGTGATTTCTACAACCATGGCATATTAAAAAAGAAGAAGACCATCACCTGAATATCATCCCTGCAGCAAAGGCACCTTCAGAAAGAAGCATAGGATCGAAAGCGTGCCACTGATCTCTTGGGTACCATGGATCTAAGCCGTTCCAATATTCTCTCTATTAAAGAAACAGTTTCAAGTAGCCTTATTAATTACTTATGGAAGTCAAGTAACGAAGACGAGAAGTAACTCTAATTTACTATTACACATAGAATATTATGCTCGTGGATTTAGGGCATTGAAAAACTTACTTGAACTATGAACCATGCAGTGGCCCTCAGCACTACCCAAATCACATAGAACACGTTCTGAACGAAGTCTACCACGTTCCAGAGGTCCGATACGTACTCCAATAAACCGTCTGACCATAACGATCTCATTTCACCCATGACTAGACCTGGAGGAGTGAATCTTTGGATAATAATTTTCACCATTTCGGGTAATAATAATTCCCACTGTCACATATGATATTAATAAGAATTTTCAACGAAGGTACTAGAATGAAATTAGAAGTGTATTAAAAATTAAAAACTGGAATTATTATATTTACACATCTTAAATGTACTTCTGGCGAATATATTAAACGCGGTTTTAAAGTCGAATTATATTTAGTTATATATACAGGGTGGAGCAATAAGAATTTTCAATTTGAGTATTTCTGAAATTATGGAAGTAATAGAAAAAAAATTATTAGGACCACTTTTATTCCAAACTTTTATTTGAGAGACTTTTTTCTTACTTCCATGGTTCTGCAAATATTCAAAGTGGTAATTCTTATTGGTCCACCCTGTGTAATATATTATAAATATTCGTATAGAGTATTTCATTAGGTCTGTTTACTGAAAACGTAGAGGACGACCCCAGACTCGACGAAGCCTGGCATGCATCCTCGTTCTCGCCTCTTCCATCCAGCTAGTATCTCTCGCATCCAGGCTGTTCCGAATAACTCGATTGCCAGGTACTCGATACGCTGAGACGCCATTCCGAGCAACACTGACGAAAATATCAATTATTATCGACGATTAATCGTGTCACTTGCTCCCATAA
The DNA here is from genome assembly GCA_960531205.1 of Andrena bicolor. Classification (NCBI taxonomy): domain Eukaryota; kingdom Metazoa; phylum Arthropoda; class Insecta; order Hymenoptera; family Andrenidae; genus Andrena; species Andrena bicolor. The sequence goes on from OY482666.1 coordinate 43,834,613, forward strand.
AGATAAATAAATTTTTGCATAAACAAACTCTGGTGAATATATTATACAGAGTGAGGTGTGATTTGTATGAATTTTATTTTTAAAAATTCTTGGAACATAGCTAAAACTGACAGGGAGTACTACTTGGAAGATGTCTGACCATTACTCGCTAATTCTACTTGTTTCCCTTTTCTTCTCTCCTATTCGTGACTCTTCATTTTTTTAACACATTCCATGTGACATGGATTATTGTATTTGTCGAAATTGAAATTTTCATCCAAAGGTAAAACTACTTTTTTTAAATCACTTAAGTTTTATTAAATATCTGAATTTTTGTAATAACAGAGAATGTGTTAAAATGGTGTTGAAATTGAAGAGAAAAGTAACGAGGTCTTGATCAATTATCCCTTACTGAGGAAGAACGCGTAGGAGGAGGAGTGGCAGATGAACTTGACGAATGGCTTCTTCATGAACTGGCCCATCGGCGAGGTGGGCGATACCATGTAGATCGAGCTGTACACAGGGAACATTGCACCTAGCTTGCCAACGTCTATGAACTGCCCGATCATGCTTTTCCTCCTGAAGCCCGGCAACCCGTCGTACCAGATCGCAGCCAACAGCTGTTGCACGTTTGGATGGGCCACGAACTTTAATCAATTCAAAGATTCGTTGTAGAAAATTGCAGGAACCATCGAGAATTTATTATATTCGAATTTAATAATTCCTATATAATCGAGAATTTACTCTAATCCGATATAATAATATATTTATATGATCGAGAATTTACTGTATTACGATATCATCGAAAATGAATCTATATTCCAACATAGTAATTCCAATATAATCGAAATCTTGTTGTATTTCAGTATAATAATTCCTATATAATTGAAAATATAATGTATTTCAACATAGTAATTCCAATATAATCGAGAATTTACTAGATTCCAGTATAATAATTCCCATAATTTAAAATTTTGTGTTAGATATATTTCAACACAGTAATTCCAATATAATTGAAAGTTTAGTATATCCCAATAGAATAAAAAATTTACTATATTTTAACACAGTAATTCCAATATAATTGAAACTTTACTATATCCCAATAGAATAAAAAAATTACTATATTCCAACACATTAATTCCAATATAATTGAAAGTTTACTATATCCCGAATACAAAAATTACTATATTTTAACACAGTAGTTCCAATATAATTGAGTGTTTACTATATCCCAATAGAATAAATAATTTACTATATAAAATAATCCAACACAATAATTTCAATATAATTGAAAGTTTACTATATCCCAATAGAATAAAAAAATTACTATATTTTAACACAGTAGTTCCAATATAATTGAAAGTTTACTATATCCCGAATACAAAAATTACTATATTTTAACACAGTAGTTCCAATATAATTGAAAGTTTACTACATCCCAATAGAATAAAGAATTTACTACATATAGTATTTCAACACAGTAATTCCAATATAATTGAAAGTTTACTATATCCCAATAGAATAAAAAATTTACTATATAAAATATTCCAACACAATAATTTCAATATAATTGAGAGTTTACTATATCCCAATAGAATAAAAAATTTACTATATTCCAATAAAATCGAGAGTTCGCTATATTGTATTCCAATAATTCCAACACATATACTTATTCTAGATTCCCCTAAAATAATTTCAATACAATACTGAATAGAGCATTGACTATATTTCAATGTTCCAGCGAATCTCCACCTGTTTCTGTTTGTACTTGATAGCCAGCTTGAGTCGATCCAGGGTCTGGCGTTCCCCAGGCTCCCAATTGTCACCAGTCGGATTGTAATTCAGCATAATCTCAAGTTCCAGGGACGTACGTGCGTGGTCCAGCAGTGCTGTGGCGAAATTTTGAGTCTGCTCCCGCATCTCCTGCAACCAAACTCCATTGAAACACATTTTCCCACAGTCTCTTTGTCGATTCTCATCTTGAATTCAGGTATTCAGGTAAAACTACATTACATTGTACTCGAAACGAAACTCCTGCTCCATTTTGCTCAATCGACGGAGCTCCCAGGAGAGCTCGAAGGCTGTCAGAAGAGGGTCCCTCGAGGACAGGGCGATCAAAGACGGGGAGGTCAACGCGCGGTACGCGTTTATACGCGCCTGCGAGTGTCTCAGAGAATCTTGCTCGCTGGATGTCATGCACTCGTCGCAGCCACATCTGCGGAGAACAATTATCTTTGTGAGTCTTACAAGGAGAGTATTTTAGGTGTCCGCCTCCGATCATTTTGATTTTTGAAAAATAAGAAATACGTGTTTTTTTATTTTTCCCCGTTTTCATATTTTGGGGGTGAAAATTGTGTTCAAAGTTAGGGTTGAAAAATCATTTTTGTGGAATATCTCGAGAACTATTAGAGATAGGGGAATAGTGTGAATGGACGAATTTTGTGTCTTTGAATGCGAAATATGACTGACTCACCAGATTTTCAGAAAGTCACAAAAATGATTTTTCAACCCTAACTTTGAAGGCAGTTTTCACCCCCCAAATATGAAAACGGGGAAAAATAAAAAAACACGTATTTCTTATTTTTCGGTCCTCTATAACATATCCAAAAATCAAAATCATCGGAGGCGGACACCTAAAATACTCTCCTTGTTAGAAAATGGGATGGTTAAACTCGTTGGAAAGCACGGTAGACTTGAAACGGCGCGGAGTCTTCAATTGAGCTCAAGGGTAAGTGAAATGAAGAGGTCAGGGTAGATGTTACAAGTGTCTCTTACATTTCAGGTGTCCGCATTCGATTGCTTTGATTTTCGGATAAGTTTCAGGCGATTGAAAAATATACTTTTTTCTTATTTCGGCCCGATTGCATATTTGGGGGCTGAAACCACCCTTCGAAATTCTCAAGAAGAGGTATAAAAGTTTAAATTAAATTATTCGACGTCGAGTTAAAGTTAAAGAACAAATTGAAAAATTTATTCGACGCTGAAGTGGAATCGCTCGACGAATAAAACAATTAACTTTATTCGACACTTGACGAATAATTTTTTCAACTTTTATACGTTATTTTTGTTCTCAAAATATTATATCTGAACAACAACTCTGTAGATTTTTAGCTCCAAATATTGAAATTTTGTAAAAGTTACAATTTTTTAAAGATTTTCTTCGTTTTTTCTCGACATATGGTGATCTAAAATTTTTTTACAAAAACTGTCATAAAATTTCAATGCAAAAACTATTGGAATACATTCTAGAGACCCTGAAATTGACCCATGAATATTTTCATAACGATTGAATTCTTCACATTTGAATGATAGTCGTTCAAAAATTATTCTGGGTGTGAGCCACCCAGGTGTGTCAAAGTTAATCAACAAAGGAGTCATGTCAACGAAGAGTTAAGAAAATATTTGAATGCTGAATCCTGTTTGTACATGCGGATTGGAAATGTCACTGTTGCTATAATCACAGCTCAAAATTCAAAATTCAAAATCACGAATATCAATCGAATATTATTAAATCGCGGCAGTAAACTAACTGAATTTTCTAATAAAAACCACGACCTTAGGCGACTTAGAGAATAGAAAATCGAGAAGCACCGTTTTAATGTGATTTACAAGTTTGTAGTTTATTTCGGTCGAAGGGGAAGTGGAAGTTTCGTCCCTCCAGGGAACCATCCCCCTTAAATAAATTACAAAGCGTGCACGTTTCGCGGGAGCACGTTTTGATATGAGCACGTGCCACTTTTGCAATAACATAATTAGCACCCTTAATCGGATGACAGTGTTATAAGCGACTGACGAGTATTGACACGAAGCCAAATAACTTTGGTGTAGGTAACCGGCCGACTTCGATTTAAGGTTTTCGTGCTTGAACGCCACTTTAGACAACCTCTCACTCGTAGCTAACGTAAAAAAAAAAAATCTGATCCACTGCTATCGAGAAGCAGCGAGCAAATTTTGAATAAAAATAAAAATATTCATGTCTTCTGTTACAAAATGTCTCTCGGTCGAAGTGGGTCAGTGATGGTAGCATGCGAATTATTTAATCCCCCAAAGGGGTTGGAAAATGGTACCTAGCATCGTGGGGGGTGGGCAACGTGGCACCACGATCGAGAAGTATCTTCAAAATTTCGTAGTTGTTCTTGTGTGCGGCCAGAATCAGCGGTGTTATGTCGGGGGTGAAGTTGGACGAGGACCTGTCCACAGCCTCCCAGCTCTGCAAGGAATTATTCATCGCAATCAATCTGTAATTATTTCATTAACGGGGGTGCCACCTTGGACGCAAGGAAATCATAGATTTCGTTCAGCAATTTTTTTTCTTTAAATAATTCACTCAATGAAAAATGAAATTAATGGCAATTGTTGTACATCAATTTTGAAGGTTGAAAGAAAAGAAAATATGGGCGTTGCGAATTTTTTTTTAATCTTCAAGAGATGTATAATAAATGCCTTTTAACCAGAATGGGCGTTGCGAATTTTTTCGAATTGAAAAATTTAAAAATCTGATTAATGGAAATTGTTGTACATCAATGTTGAAGGTTGAAAGAAATTTTTTTTTCAACAGTATGGGCCTTGCGAATTTTTTTTTTAATCTTCAAGAGATGTATAATAAATGCCTTTTAACCAGTATGGGCGTTGCGAATTGAAAAATTTAAAAATCTGATTAATGGCAATTGTCGTACACCTATTTTGAAGGTTGAAAGAAATTTTTTTCACCAGTATGGCGTTGCGAATTTTTTTTTTAATCTTCAAGAGGCTGTATAATAAATGCCTTTTAAAGGAAAATTCCAGGGGTGCCATCTCTCTGCTTACAAAATAAGGGAAGGCGTCAAACATATCTGTACTTAAATAATTTGAAAAATTTAAAAATCTGATTAATGGCAATTGTCGTACACCTATTTTGAAGGTTGAAAGAAATTTTTTTTCACCAGTATGAGCGTTGCGAATTTTTTTTATTAATCTTCAAGAGATGTATAATAAATGCCTTTTAAAGGAAAAATCCAGGGGTGCCATCTCCCTGCTTAATAAATAAGGGAAGTCGTCAAACGTATCTGAACTTGAATAATTTTCAAAGTATTTGTTTATTAAGGCAAGCCTGTTGTTTTCTTGCTTCTTTATACAAAAAGTAGCTAGGACAGTAGTTGTACCTAAAGTATGGTATGTAAAAGCTTTCAGGAATTTAGTGTAAGTTAAAGGAAGGCGGCCGAGCCATGAAAGAATTATTCAATCGAGACGGTGAACTTGTTGAACTCACGTAAGGCTGCCCCGACGTGTGTATCCTCTCCTCCCATTCCAGAAGGACCTCCACAGCCTCCACGTACTCCTCTTTTATGGCGTGTAAGAGCGAATCCTGGAGGGAACGGGGAGGAATTATGTGCGGGGTGTGCTGTGCTTTTAAACGCGCGGTCCCAACGGCGGCTACTTTATCGGGAAGCAATGTTACGCGCCGGCCTTTTTTTGCCCTTATGATACATGGACAAACAGACTTGGTTCTTATGCAACGGAAGCTGAGAAAACTCGAGAGGAAATCAAGGAGTTGGGGGCTACTTTGCATTCTTCTCAAATTGCAGGGGAATTTTTTTTAGTTGATTTTAGGAAAGGGGAGGAGAAATCAAGAAGTTTCAAACGAAAGCGTGGGCAGTGCTTTGCAATCTTCAAATTGCGGGGGGAATTTTTTAGTCGAATTTAGAAATAGGGAGGAGGAATCAAGAAGTTTGAAATAAAAACGTCGTTCATACTTTGCATTCATTTTCAAACTGAAGGGGTATTTTTTACTTGAATTTAGAAAAATTGCGATCCTTATATTGCACTATTCCCCAATTTATTGCGAAATAAATTTGACAGTTGAGTTTAAAAAATTGAGAAGAAATTAAGAAGCTTCAAATGAAAAGGGGGCAGTGCTTTGCAATCTTCAAATTGCGGGGGGAATTTTTTAGTCGAATTTAGAAATAGGGAGGAGGAATCAAGAAGTTTGAAATAAAAACGTCGCTCATACTTTGCACTCATTTTCAAATTGAAGGGGTATTTTTTAGTTGAATTTAGAAAAATTAAGAAGCTTCAAATGAAAATGCGATCCTTATTTTGCACTATTCCCCAATTTATTGCTAAATAAATTTTACAGTTGAGTTTAAAAAATTGAGAAGAAATTAAGAAGCTTCAAATGAAAATGGGGCAGTGTTTTGCAATCTTCAAATTGCAGGGGGAATTTTTTAGTCGAATTTAGAAAAGAGGAGGAGGAATCAAGAAGTTTGAAATAAAAACGTCGTTCATACCTTGCACTCATTTTCAAATTGAAGAGGTATTTTTTACTTGAATTTAGAAAAATTAAGAAGCTTAAAATAAAAACGCGATCCTTATTTTGCACTATTCCCCAATTTATTGCTAAATAAATTTTACAGTTGAGTTTAAAAAATCGAGAAGAAATTAAGAATCTCCCAAAATTGCAAAATAAATTTTTCAGTTGAATTGAGAAAAATCCCCCAAAAATCAAGAAGATTCAAATAAAACCATGCACTGTTCTCTAATTACAAGAAAAACCCTTTACTTAAATTTCCCCAAATATCTCCCAAGAATTAATTTTCATTAAAAACCAAGTTTACCTTCACTTGAATCCCCAATTCGAGGAGCAACCTGATGAGCTCGATGTTCTCATTCTCAATGGCTGCGATCAGTGCCGATCTGTTAAGTGGATCCACGCAGTCGATGTTAAGAATCTCGGGATGTTCCTTGTTCTCCTCCAGCAATCTGTCCATCGATATCACAATCAAAAACATTCAAATCCCCTCCATCAAGTTCATTCTCACCCTTCGCACCCTCCCCACTAGGGCGGATCGAAACTATACAGGCGAAAATTTAAATTTGAATATTCAGTTGGCCTGGGTGCGGGATAATTGTCTTTTGATTAACCAAACACAACTGTACAAAAATTTTGGAAAACATTCATGTCTGCAGGTTCCTTTTTCTCTTAAAAATGTAAAAAATAAGATTCACAATGTCATTTTTTACATTTTTAAGAGAAAAAGGAACCTGCAGACATGAATATATCTCGAAAATTTTTTTACAGTTGCGTTTGGTTAATCAAAAGGCAACTATCTCGCACCCAGGCCAACTGAAAATTCAAATTTAAATTTTCGTCTACATAGTTTCGCTCCACCCTACAATCTATTCGCCACCAAAATAATCAACTTCGAATCTAAAAAATCGATCCCCATACCGATCACGATTTCAATCCCCACGAAATTTCAACACCGCCCACTGAACCCTTCCAACGAGAATTAGAAGAAGAAAAAAAGAAGAAGAACAGAAGAAGCAAGAATAATTTGACCGATTCACCGGGCTTAAGAGATCGATCCACGCGGCCATCTCTCGTGACGCGATCCAGCTGACGATTTATCATCGCCGCGGCTCCAAGGATTACCTTTTGACAGTGGCACAATCACCTCGTTCCGCGCTCAGCAGGAAGTGCTTCTCAACTGGGCCAAGACTGTAGTCCTGGGTTGGGTTTAAGGATTGCACCGACACAGTCGGCGCCCTCGCCTCGTTCGCCAGCAGATTCTGCTGCGACTCCGACGGATTCATTTCCCTTTTCCCAGAACTTATTCCAACGGCCCAGATAATGTCTTCACGCGGGCTGGCTCATCGATCCCCTCGCCGGTACACCTACGTGCAAGCCGAAAACAATTGCTCAATCCTGAGTGGCCACGCGTGGGATGCGAGCTTTCGGTATTATCAAAATCCCCCGAAGAACACCCCCCTCCTTCTGCAGCTTCCACGGCTCCACTTGCGGGACAACTTGCGCGCCTAGCGAAACGTCACAATACCTTTTAATTGAAGTCAGCTGGCTTGGCACCAGTGCACGTGTACCGAGTCAGGTTTCTAGGAGTAAAAGCTGCACGGAGAACTCGCGTTGCTTGGTGTGTTAATATTTAAATTATTAATTATAGATTTGTGGAATATACTGGATTAAGTTAATTAATAATTTCACCAACACATAAAATAATATAAATAGGTACATATTATCGAGCTCAAAAATTGATTTATATATTAGTCAGTTTCTTTATTTATATATTAAAATTTATTTAAATATTAATGAGCTTCTTTATTTATATATTAACTAAAGAGCTTTTTGATTTATATTTTAAAATTTCTTTATATATTAATAATCTTCTTTATTTATGTTTTAAAATTTATTTATATATTAATAACCTTCTTTATTTATATATTGAAATTTATTTACATATAAATAAGCTTCCTTATTTATATATTAAACTTTACTTAAATATCAATAAGTTTCTTTATTTATATATTAAAATTTATTTAAATATTAATAAGCTCCTTTATTTATATATTAATGAGCTTCTTTATTTATATTTTAAAATTTATTTACATATAAATAAGCTTCCTTATTTATATATTAAAATGTATTTAAATATCAATAAGCTTTTTTCTTTATATATTAAAATATATTTATATATTAATAAGCTTCTTTATTTATATATTAAAAATCATTTAAATATTAATAATCGCCTTATTATAATAATCATCTCTAGTGATATAAATAATTTAATATAATATCCATATTTTATACATTTAATTAATATATGTCACTAATACTTGGCACACCTCTCCATTTATATTTATACACCTAATAATAATTGCAATGTGCTTCAGAAATCTTCTATATATGTTACTTCAAAAAATTAAATTTCACTTATGTCAGAACGCGCAAAAATTAAGTTTAAAATCCTCCCAATTTCAGTTCTCACAAGGAATACCGTCTACTCGAATTCAAATAATAGGGGTAGTCAATCGTTTTGCAAAGTTACTGATTGACCATTTCGTTTCTCCGAGACCACGATCGAGCACAGAATGCGGGATTCGTTCTGCAATGATCCGAGGATAATCTGATGAGCGTGGACACGTGATCCCTATCGATTGTCCCGCATTACCAGATCCATAATTCGATATCGAAGGGGGCGAGGAAGGGGCGCTTAATCCAGACGACCGCGATTAATAGTTCTTAGCCGTTGTTTTTTCCAGGTTTCGGGAACAGGGGATTTAAACGTCCAAATGGCGATCGAGATTCCTCGGGGAAGCCACCGCGACAAAACCTTCCGCGCTGCAATCGGCTAATCGAGGGATCCAGTAGTACAACTCAAGCATATGTCAGACAACTCTGTGATCGGACAGAATTGCGAGTATTGTTTCGTCGATTCGACGTCTGATCGAGAGGATGCGCTTAGATGAAGCGATTATTTATTAAAAAAATTATATCTAAACTTTAAATTTTTATTGCACAATATTCAGAGCTAGGGATATAACAGTACCATTTCTCTGACAGAGGAAGTTAAGAAGTTTTCACGTAGTTCTACTAGCTTTTAGTGGGAAAATTTGAGAAAGTATGTTTGTACGAAAGGGTTTTTGTAAATTCGAAGTGGTTTTATAAATGCCAAAATTAAAAAAAAATTTATCGGAAAATGTTCTACCTGTCAATGGTAATACTGTAGTATAGAATTTGATTTTTGCCACTCACAGGGTTTTTTACAAGGACTCTTTAATTCACTTTCTTTTCATGTAGCAAATTAGCAATAATTAATGCGATATTAACATAGTCATATTGAATTAATTTTAAAATTGTCTCGACTCTTTTAAATTAAAATATTTGATGATATTTCCTGCAAAGGACAGTAAACTCTTGTCAGTTCAAGGGCGCTAAATTTCCAAATTCGCCCCTGATTAATTCCGCATTAAGGGTACTAAGTGGGCAGTCGTTTTTGTCGAAAATGAAGCATTTCTTTTCGAATTAATTACAAAGAAATAAATTGAAGCTGAGGCTTGTTCATTGACACAATGTGTACTAACATCATAAGCTTTAAAAAAACATGTTTGTTTAACCAAAAATATGCGTTATGTATGATGCTACAAATGGGTCATTAAAGAGGCTTTTCAAAAAAGTGTCTTTTGTTTTACAGCGATATTAACAAAACGAAACGAAATTCAACGACCTGCTTGTAAATTCTACTTCAGAGTACCTTTGGTTCCGCACTCAACCTATGAAAGAATCAAAATTATGAAAATGACAGCTAGGAAATGGCGATTTTTCAAAAGGGTTTGAGTTTCTTTTCATAAAGAATAAGAGTTTTTACTAACTATTTACTCTACTCAAATTTTAAGATTGAAAATACATTTATATTGCATATATATGTAGCATATTATATGCTTTCATATTTTTGTACTGCGAAAATATTTCATTCCGAAACTTTCGACACCTAAGAGTAATATGTAACGCACTATATAATACGTAATATTCACAAAATATATTTCCACGGGAAAAACTGTAAAAAAAAATAAAAAAAAGTTATGGGAGTCGTAGGGGACTTGAACCCAAGACCGCCCGCACGACAATCTGACGCGCTACCGTTGTGGCCACGGAACCTTCTTGAATCCTGGGTATAGATGCTATATATCTGTATTACTAAATACGTTAAAAACTTTAAATCAAAATATCTCGAAAACGAAGGCCCACCATGCAAAAAGCCGAAATGGTATTTTCATACTACATGAGTACTACGACCCCCATATATTGTCGTTCGAAAAGCGATGTCCACAACTGTAAGGTCCCCTTGTTAGTACCCTTAAGTGTGAAATCAATGTGTCGTGTCGCTTTGCTCGCTCAGCAGCCTTGACACGCATCGAATCTCTCCTGCATTCGACGATAATCCGCTCGTGGCTGACCAAGGCAATTCTAGCGCGTGAAACTTATCAGTGGGGCAATCAATTCCTTCGCAACTGTCCCCTAGTTTACACTGAACGATACCGGTTACGGAAGAATGCCCACGATTCTCGCTCCCCGTTCACGTTGAAAGGGTGTGGAACTTATTATTAGCCTCTTGCAAAGGGACATAAGGAGACGAATGGGAAGGCCACTTTATATTTAACAATCCTCCTTTTTGCACCGCTCGGAAATCTTATTCTCCGTTTCAGTTCTCGTTATAGATTCGATTATTCGAACGCGGGCGACCTCGTTTCTTAGAATCCTCAGCGGCGACGTTATAAACCGACGCAGAGATCGATCACTTTTACCAGAGGCTATTCCAGCGTCAAATTTCACTGCGCCAGTTTTCCGAAGCATAGTTCCCGGCGTGTTCACGGTTCCCGTTACACCGATTATTAGCGTATGGAGAAGGAACAGTGCCCTTCGGTTTGGAGGCTGGGCCACCGGACGACCGCGTTCTCCAAAATGGCACTGGTGCCTTTAATGTGGCATTAAACTTTGGGGTGTAATTTAATTTAAGGAAAACTAGTGAGGTGGTTTATTCAAGTGGGATTGGTTAGGCGAGGAATTGTGGCGAGGAGATTGTGGGTGAAAACTAATTGGGACTTAAGGAATGTAGTGTAAACTGAAGGGGCCATTTTACTTTGAATTTGGTATTTTTAAAGATTTTTTTCTCTGTAAATACAACATATAAGGAAATAAATTTTTTTGGAATTTATTAAGCTACTCTTATATTATACAAAGGAATTTAAAAATAATTTTTTTAGTTTGTTTTAAATGCTTTTTTATTGTGTCAATATGGCACCTAAAAAAAGAGGTATGTTCATTGTACAGGTGGCAAAAAAAAAATGGAGAAGATTATTAATCGTACCGCAAATTAATAACATTTGTCGAAAAATAACCGAGAAAAAGGGTGTCTTGTCAAACTTCTTTTTTCAAACCGGTGCCATTTTGTTATTTTTCAACAAAAATTGTTGATTCAATTTCGGACGATGGTGACACTCATGCAGATTAAGAATCTTTTCGAATTTTTTGTCTCATATAAGCCTGAATGAAAAAATAGTTAAAGTAAATTAATAAAATCTTTTTAAATTTTTTTATAATATAAAAGTAGCTTAATAAATACCAAAAAGATTTATTTCATTATATGTTGTATTTACTGAGAAAAAATCTTTGAAAATAGTAGAATGCCCCCGCAAAAGAGGGAGAAAATTTCAAATTCATTTTGAGGAAGGGTTCCATATAATTTAAACCTGTTATTTAAAAGTGTGAGTGAAGGGACTACTTTTCTAAAACACTATCTATTTAGATAAACAGGTAGCTCAATGTCCACGAACTATTCCGGGTGCATTGACTCGGGCAATCAGAATCGACGGAGCAAATTTTTCCCGAGCATGAAGTTTGGGGGAGTACAAATTAAAAAATCCAATTGCAACAATTTAAAAAAAAATAGTCAAATGCTTTCCAAATTCCAAAATTAGGAATTCCACACAGAGCAAAATCTCAAGTAAGGGATGCTCCATACGTTCCACACAACTCACACCGACCCTGCGGGCAATTTCGCCTTCCGATACAAACAGGTCAACCGATAGCCCCTTCACTGTTGGAAACGTCCTTCGAACTTTTACCACATTCCGCGTGCGGACACACCCCCGCGCTATGCTTCTAACATACTCTTTGAACGCCCATGGGCGTTCTCCGCACGGGCCCCACCGAAAACCCTGACGCATATATAAATGTCTGTCTTGAAACGTATCTCTGATGCCCAACCAAACTCGGTACCCCACAACGCGTAAAATCTTCCACAAGTCTACACCTAAGTGGCGGCCAAAAGCAAGTTCGAAGCTCGTATATATAAACCTGTATAATCAATTTAACACTACTAATTACTTTAATAGTAATTAATAACTCCTTCCTAACAGAAGAATTCTATTTCTCTAACCACTCAGAGCTCCGAACTTCCTTTTGACCATTACTGTACGTGCCCCACATCTCAGAATAAAATACATTTCCCAATGAAACGATGTTAGAGACATCCTCCACCTCCACCACCAGCTGCCCGAATAATACCCCGCAGCCTGATGCACCTACCTCGTGGCAGGCGTCGGTCAACGGGAACCCATGGTGCCGCAAGGGAACGGTACGGTTGGCGAACGCAGGGGGTTGATGCTCAGCCTTCGAAGCCCGCGGCGGAACTCGTTGCAACGACGGCGAATAGACGCGAAATCCGTGGACGTTCACCAGCTCCGCATAGTTCAGGGAAGCCTTAGGGCGTCGGTCAGCTGGGGCATGGATTAGGCACAAACACGTGGGTCTGCCTAGGGAAAGGAGGATGGTGCGGATACGCGGCTGCCAGCCACCACCGTCACTATCACATTGCGTGTACACGTGCACGACACCTGGCGAACCACTCGCCTATTTAGTGGGGGCACCAACGATGACTGTTGGAGGATTAATGGACACCCCTGTGATGGGGGAGAGGTGTTGGTGGTGGTGGAGGACTATCGATGGTACTTACGATAGTTATCGATGGTTCTCACTATCGAAATTTGTAATAATATTACCTACTCTATGTATCCACGAATCGCAAAATATAATTATGTCATGCCAATACGAGATAATAAACAAAATGTAAAAACATGCAAAATGTAAAATCTGAAAAAACTGTTCCTAAGGAAATGTTTGTAAAACAGAAAATAAATTAAGAAAATATATAAAACAAAATTTGTATGTTTAACGATTTTATTAAAAACAATTATTTCCTTGTACCACAATATCGAAGGTGTTTTTCACTATAAATAAAATCGTGGAGCACGAGATCTCACAACAAATTCATTTCGACGCTTGATGCAGTATTAAATTGATTCATATTCTGTTATGAAACACCCTACTCCACGATTTTATTTAAAGTGAAAAGAACACCATCGAAATTATTTTACAAGTAAAGAATTATTTTTTAGTTTTTAGTGCATTTTTATTAAAATCGTTTAACATAAAAATTTTGTTTTATAAATTTTCTATAAAGGTTTACATTTCGCAGCTCAGACTTCTTTACAAATATCTTTCATTTAATTTCAAATCGCGATGCGACAAAGGTCAGGGCCAGATATATTGACCGGTGAATTCGTTTTCGCAGCTAACGCACACCTATTCTGATGTATGTATCTCTACGCTAAGAGCTCGGTTTGGCCTACACGTTAAGAGCTTCGCGCTATCCCCACCACTTCTGGCGCACTCTTTTTCTGGCAAGGCGAGAGCGAGTCAGAAAACGTTGAGAATAGAAGAATACTCCTCACAACGCACACCTATTCTGATGTATGTATCTCTACGCTAAGAGCTCGGTTTGGCCTACACGTTAAGAGCTTCGCGCTATCCCCACCACTTCTGGCGCACTCTTTTTCTGGCAAGGCGAGAGCGAGTCAGAAAACGTTGAGAATAGAAGAATACTCCTCACAACGCACACCTATTCTGATGTATGTATCTCTACGCTAAGAGCTCGGTTTGGCCTACACGTTAAGAGCTTGGCGCTATCCCCACCACTTCTGGCGCACTCTTTTTCTGGCATGGCGAGAGCGAGTCAGAAAACGTTGAGAATAGAATAATACTCCTCACGAAACTCACCGGCCAATATATCTGGCCCCGACCTTAGTGACTCAAACATGGTGTCTCGAAACCACAGGAATCCAGAAATGCAGGGGGACGAAATTTGGGTCCTTTACCCTGTGATAGTGGTTATTTATTAATATTAATATTGATTATATATTTATTTGAATATTTATTAATATTGATATTGGTTATTGTTATTTTAGTGGTAGAATAGCGGTATGGTGGTGGTATTGTTATGACAGCGGCGATATTGTCGCGCTAGTGGCAGTATTTTTACGATAGTGGTGATATTATTATGATAGTAGTGATAGCAGCGGTGTTGCCACTGTTATGCCAGTGGCGATGGTGGCGCCACAGTGGTTCAGCAATGATTTTTCTTCGTTTCTCTTCCGGATTTGAGGACCTCGGGCGCCATACATTTATTTTTTTCCTCCCTTCTTTTCAGTACTACATGTATGTTTATTGAGGCAGGAGAACGATCGTTTTGTACGTACGTGCCTCCACTATCTGTCGGGCTACTTCCGGCCAGATTGGGAGAAATGGCGACGTTAGTACGCCTGCGGAACGTGGAAGTCGTTTCTTTCAATTTTCCGCCAAGAAATGGCGAGGATTTTTCGGCTGGACTATGGGGACAGGTATGAAGTGGGCGTTAGAAAGTTCCTTATAAATGTTTACAGAGAATGGACTTCTTTTTCCGGACTCCGATGGAACGGGGGTGGTGAGAAGAAACTGAATTACTTTGATTCTCAATTTCCTGGGAAAAGGGTGAAATGGAATTTCATGGGAAATATATATATATATAGGGTGTTTGAAGAAAAGACACAGAGACTATTTCTGGGTAATATACTTCCATTATTCGAACTTCTGAGATGGTGGCAAGCAAGGCAAGGAATTGGACATCGTTTCTTCCAATTTTCTGTAAAGGAAGGGAAACCAAACGAGGCTCTTCTTTTGGAGAACTTTCAGAGCCACTTAAGAAGAAAATACCCTATTAGAAGTGTCTAATAATCACTAAAATGAAAAAAACAATTGCAAATAAAATACACCTTTTCTAATTAATAAAATGATTCAAGGTGGAAGGGGGTCGTCGTTTCTTTTAATTTCCTGCAGAACTAAGAGAGAATTAAATTCTTCTTTAAGGAAAGGATTTTGGAGGCACGTAACGTTTAGAAAGAGAAAAATCAAGAAATAAGTCCTGCTGACACGTGTCCCCTAATCAACCAACTTGGGGTGGCGTGCTGTTTCTTATTCCAGCAACGTAGTCCACGTTCTTCTTTATTTGCCAAATCTTCTGCTGAAATTTATTAAACCATGAAATCATAACAGTAAAAGTTACAAGGAATATAAACAGAAAGATATTAAAATAATAAAATAATAAACTCTGTCATAAACTGTTATCCACGTTAATTGGTTTATTAATTATTTATTCATTTCTGCGAGCAACTTTTAAGCAAATCAAAACTCCGTCACCAATCACGATGCTGCATAAAACCCAAATAACATAGGGAAGAAATAAAAAGGCAAAAGAAATTTCCCAAGAAAAGGTGAAGTAATACACAATTAACTCACAAGAAACATTTTGCGTAGATTATAAATAGTTTTCAAAAAAATAATTGACACCAATTTTTTATCGTCACTCATCCACACCCAGGGTGGAGAAATTAACCCTCAAAGTTGGGGATGAAAAACACGTTTGTCTGAATATCTCAGAAATTATAGACCACAGAGAAAAACTTTTTAGACGAAAATGACGTATTTTCTTATAACAAATTCATCCACGCGATCAGATTCCTAAGAAATCAATTTCTTCAAACAATATATATACACAAAGAAGGAGGGGGTGAACCGTGCAAGAGACAAGAACCAGGTTTCCAGCCACTTTTTTCCTTTAATTCATACGCATGTATTAAACTTACATTCACTTTTAAGAACGACGTTTAGGTTACAGACAATGCTCAGTACCGTGACATTAACTTCCATCGCGATCGAGGGGCGCAAAGGGGGGGAGGAGCTGAGCCCGTCACACTTCTTCTTTTCCACTCTCGCGCGCGACAATAATACGAAAATAGAAGCGTTCCGTTGCTGAATCAAGGAAGAAAAGCACCTACTTACGATAGTTATCGATGGTTCTCACTATAGAAAACTATAGATGGCTTATTTTCACTATCGATAATTATCGGTATTGAAAATCGTAGGGTAAATTAAAAAATAATAACAGCTGAAATTCAGAATTCCAAATTTAATTTGTAATATTATTACAAATTTCGATAGTGAGAACTATTGATAATTATCGATGGTACTTACGATAGTTATCGATGGTTCTCAGTATCGAAAACTATACTACCCTCTTTAGTTAACCCTTCGTTGACACTCTGGGTGTGAGCCACCCATAAACTGATTTTGACACTCTGCACCTTCCATATGCAAAATAAGTTCCTTTTTCCAAAGCTGACATACAAACTATTTTTTTCCTCAAAATATTATATCCGAATAATAACTCGGTAGATTTTTAACTTCTAATTTTGAAATTTGTAAAAGTTACAAGTTTTTCAACATCTTCTTCGTGTTTTCTGGGCATATGGTAATCTACATTTTTTTTTTGCAAAAACTGTGATAAAATGTAAATTAAAAAACTATTGAAATACATTCTAGAGACCCTGAAATTGACTCATGATTTTTTTCATAATAATTGGATTCTTTAGATGAGAGTGGCAGACGTTCAAAAATTGTTCTGGGTGTGAGCCACCCAGGTGTGTCAAACTTGATCGAAAAAGGAGGTCTGTCAACGAAGGGTTAAAATGTCCTATATAGCATTTTGAAACAACCGAGGAAACTGAGATTTTATCATTTACTTTTTACCATACTTATTTTCCTTCATTAAAATTGACACATTTTGTCATTATTTTGTAATACTCTAATATAATTTTTTGTAATTGGTGTACCGATAGGGAATGTTTTATTAACGTATCAATTAATTAATTGTTTTAGATAAGATATTTTTGCCATTTTAAAAGAAGTTTAGTTAAATACATAAAACTGTTTATAAATCTTTACGAAGCACGTAGAGTTTTCGAACTTTACTTAAAAGCTAAAAGACGTGTGGAACTTCAAATATTTCAACATATCTCAAAAAATGAAAAAATAACTAAGGAGGGCAGTATAGATGGCTTATTTTCACTATCGATAATTATCGGTATTGAAAATCGTAGGTTAGTCAATTAAAAAATAATAACAACTGAAATTCAGAATTCCAAATTCAACATATCTCAAAAAATGAAAAAATAACTAAGGAGGGTAGTATAAATGGCTTATTTCCACTATCGATAATTATCGGTATTGAAAATCGTAGGTTAGTCAATTAAAAAATAATAACAACTGAAATTCAGAATTCCAAATTCAACATATATCAAAAAATGAAAAAATAACTAAGGAGGGCAGTATAGATGGCTTATTTTCATTATCGATAATTATCGGTATTGAAAATCGTAGGTTAGTCAATTAAAAAATAATAACAACTGAAATTCAGAATTCCAAATTTAATTATTACAAATTTCGATAGGGAGAACCATCGATAGTTCTCCACCACTAGTGCCGAGGACAGTGGACTCAGCTCCGCGTTCCCTCGTAACCCGACAACCTAAAGACGGAACGCGAAGCAACCCGTCGTCGGACGCGCAGCTTCGCGAGTAAAAGGGGCGAGGAGCCCTTCCTTGGAAGAGCAACTCCGGTGGTAGGTCGACTCCTGGCAAATCGAAACGCTCGTTCCATCGATACCGATGATTAAACCGTTTATATGTACATTGAATATGGCGAGTCAGGTGGATGCACATTAAGCTACCCTCGGGGAAGGAGTTTCGTCTTCGGGCAACGTTATTCCGTCAGCGTCTGATTAATGAAACCTTCGCTAAATCGTCTGTTGGTATTTTAATTAGACTTGTCTGTAAATCCGGGACTGACGGGTTGAAGAATTCTCTAAGTTTCCTTCTCCTTCGATGGAAGCTGTTGGCTACTGTAATTTTTTTTTTTTTTAATATTTCCCACATTTCCAACGCGACAAGCTCGACTGACAGTGTCAGTCTGACACTATAGTAGTGGGTTAACAGAAGAGACTTAATTAACGTTAATGTAACTTAAGAACTCTGAGGTCCGAATTATGCCAGGTGGCTCTTGGGATCCTTGGAAATGGCACTTCTGGAGTAACTTCGCTTGGACTTGGGAGGTGAAAGCTTCGAGAAGCACGTTTGAATAGTATTAAGCCACTGCTTAGGAACCAGAGATGGGTAAAAAATTATTGAAATGAAAATTAATATTTTAAAATTAAATTAAAAATTATTGAAATAAAAATTTGTGTACGAAATTTTTATTTCAAATAATATTTTTTTCATCTCTGTTAGGAACTAATAATACTGTATCTTAATCCAACAGCGCTGTGTGCCCACATAAAATTAGTGTTCGAATAGAATTTCGAAAGTTAAAGAAACCCCGATTAAAGTTTCACTCGGTTTAACTTCATTCAACAAATGACGATACCCTCTTCAATTTTTATTCCCTTGTTTTTATTTAAATAAAAATTTCTCTCCACCCTGGCACACACCCTACTTTCCATTTGAAAGAATTCCTAAGAAGCCCCGTAAAACTCACCCTCCCACCAAAATAGCATTACAACCACCGGCGTCACTCGATTACTCCGAGGACCCCCGAGCTCCCTGGCAGCCGTAATCGAAGCACTCAGCAGGCTGATGCATTCTTCAGGGCGCAAAGAAATTAAGGGTGAGAGTACGGAGGAGAGGAAAGACGCCGAAGAAAAGTGGAGGCCCTCCGACGGCGGATTGAATCAGGGGGAAGTGGAGGACCAGTGACGTCGGCTGATAATAACGTTGTCCGCGGGACGTTTCAGAATCGGGTTGATGTCCATGCGACGGGGAACCCCGACGAGCTCGAGGGGCTGACCGATGTGCGGCGACCGTTTACTCGTGCTTCGCGTCGGTGCGCTCCTCGAGGAAGTCGAGGCTGCTCCTGTGCTCGGCGTCGATGTTGCTCAGGATGCCGCAGAGGCGCAGCAACCTTGCCTCGTACGGGTGCAGCTCCTGCAGATCGTCGCTCGAGAGAAGGTCCGAGCACATCGCTGTCATGTCGATCTCCACCGGGTAGATCTGCACGTTCCGGCCGAATCTAGGGGAGGAAACAGTTTGGGGAGTGATGGGGCAGTCGGAAGAATTAAAACTGCAACATGATTCTGCTGATTTTAAACTTGGGCGACTGTATTAGTGTTCCTGATTTCGCAATATTTTTTCGAGAAACGAGAAATTAGATTAGATTTCTCGAGAATTCTTGAGAAAGTAAAAAATATTGCAAAATTTATATTCTTGGAATAATGTTGATACAGCAAATCCTCGTTAGGAGCTCGTTTCTACCACACGTTAGGAGCTCGTTTCTACCACGCGTTAGGAGCCCGGCGACTATCCCCACCATTTCTTAGAATCCTTCGGACGAGAGTGGGGGAACCCGGGAACGAGCGAGAGGCTCTTCCGTTTCCTCTCGCTCGCTCATTGGGTTTTCTCTCTCAGTCCAGTCGCGTTAAGAGCCCGCCGCCAGCCCCGTTCGTCGGGCTCTTATCGAGTATTTACTGTATATTTATCTAAGTTTTTGTTCGTGTCCAACTTAGACTAAACTTGATAAATTTATTTATTTAATATAAAATGTGAGCAAGGTGAAACATTACTTTTGTGTTTTGAAATAGTTTTTTCGAAAGCACAATGCGTCTAATGTGGCGTCAGCCAATCTACACTAACTGAAAATTTGTTTCTGAAAAGAAATGGGATTTATAATAATTTCCCTACATATAAACTGTGTCGAGATAATTCAATTTGCCCCGGGTGCCCCCTAATTAAAAATCGAAAATTGAAAAACAAAATCACTTTTTTAGTGTCAATTAATTTCCTCTTTAAATTGATACATTCTTCCGTGCAAAACTTCTGATTTCATCTAGTAAAGCAAATGTTCCCAAGCAAGGCGTCGACGTAAACTTCAGAATCAGCTAAACTGTCCGCCTACTGGCTCGTCACACCTCCGCTCACGACAATTCGCCCACGAATGCCTACCTGATGAAGTTCAAGTCGTTCCTCCCCCGTTTGTGCTCCCTGTTGTCGTTGCTCGCCGCCTTGAAGCTAGACCGGCCGAACCTGATGACGACGTCGGGGGACTTCCAGCGCGGGTACCTGTTCACCTTGGAGCTGCCGTCGCCCTCGACGCCCAGCACCCTCTCCATGTTGCCCTCGCCGTCGCTGCGGCCGAATCTGATGAAGGAGGAGCCCATGCTGCTCCTTCGCTCCTTGGAGTCCGGCTCATCCGAACGGCTGTCGACGTTGTGCCTCTTCAGCACGTACTCGAAGTCGCTGGGCGCGTCCTTGAAGATCCTCAGGCTGCCATCCGCCTTGAGGGGCGTCAGTATCGACGACGACACCAGCATCCAGTTGCAGAGGAACGGCAGCACGTACAGGGACGACAGGGCGCTCTTCAATGGGAAAAGTTTAGGGTCACGTAGATGATCCGAATGGGTTGAACTTTGAGGGTTTTGAGTTGTTTGAGCCTCGTTCACAATTCGTCAAGTCTACTGGCTTCGAGTAGCTTCGTGAACTTAAGTTCAAGTTGGGTTTACATTAGTCCAGTCCAGTGATGCATTACAGCACTGGATTAGAACTGGAATAATGTAAACGGTGTGTTCATTCCAGTACAGTGCTGCCATTCCAGCAGATTTCGACTGGATCGAAACTCTACTTTTCGATGCTATTTTTTTTGTTTAGTTGTATGAGCCTCGTTCACAATTCGTCAAGTCTACTGGCTTCGAGTAGCTTCGTGAACTTAAGTTCAAGCTGGGTTTACATTAGTCCAGTCCAGTGATCCAGTACAGCACTGGATTAGAACTGGAATAATGTAAACAGTGTGTCGAGTGTAATAATAATAGATTCGCGCAAAAGAAGGATAAAAAAACATAAGAAAACATATCGACTGGATCGAAATCTGCTGGAATGACAGCACTGTACTGGAATGCTACTTTTATGTTTTTTTATCCTTTCTTTTGCGCGAATCTATTATTATTACACTCTACACACTGTTTACATTATTCCAGTTCTAATCCAGTGCTGTTCGATCCAGTCGAAATCTACTGGAATGACAGCACTGTACTGGAATGCTACTTTTATGATTTTTTATCCTTCTTTTGCGCGAATCTATTATTATTACACTCTACACACTGTTTACATTATTCCAGTTCTAATCCAGTGCTGTTCGATCCAGTGGAAATCTACTGGAATGACAGCACTGTACTGGAATGCTACTTTTATGTTTTTTATCCTTCTTTTGCGCGAATCTATTATTATTACACTCTAACACTTTCGACGGTTCAGTCCTATTCCATCTCTGTCAAATTTATTTAGCTGCCTATTGAATTATTAATGAATTTTTTCGAAACCAGCGTCACACAGTATCGACCAGTAAGAATTCAAAACGCCACGAAGAAGAAGAGATGAAGAAAGTTTCAAACCTTTTCCCGAACCCAAACTCTCAAAATTTGAATTCATCCTATTCACAGTTTGCCCAAAACTCTGTTCCCGATAAATTTAAACAAAAAAAAAATAGTCAGGCTTAGAGCAGCAAGTATTGAAATGTAGTTATAGCAAACGAAGGAGAAGAAGAAACGCGTAGGTGTGCGCACAGCGAGCACTGATCATCTGTTTTATATAACAACAAAGCAGGAGGAACGATAACGTCGTAGTTACGCAAGAATCGAGAGCGCAAAACGCTCCATTGAGAAAGGAGCACAATGGGAAGCAGTTATCAAGATCCGAAGAATCGTCGCTTAACAATATCCCCGGGGATATTATTCCGTAATTTCGGCGTTTGTACGCGCACAGAGAATGTTCTGAAAATATCCATCGCGCGGCAGATCGGGCTTGAAAGCGAAACCAATTAAATCCACGGCGACCGTTCCGCCGTCGCACCTTTGTCGCGAGAACAATCCAGACACCTGTTGGTACTTGCAGAACACTTGTTCTTCCAGAAGCGAGGCATTGGGTTAGAAACCAGAAAAAAAAATAAAAGGTTGAATTCAAGCTGACATGATTCTGTAAAAGCTGCTGTAAAGAGAAGCTTAATATTTTTTAGCAAAGTGTGCCACTAAAATGTCCACTTTCAAAAGAAGAAAAATCTAAATATTTAGTAGTTTATCATCGTGACACTTGCTTCGGTAAAAATATTAAAATACAAAAGTAAAAGCTCACTTCTTCTATTCTTCAGTGAATCCTTGCTTAAGGTTTCATTTTCCATTCATGGACATTTTCAGGTCCATTTTCCAGGTTGGAATTTTGGAAAGTAAAATTGAACAGGGAGCTAGTGTGAGTATATAGATGGTTGAATATTGACACTTCGAAGCCTCGAATTGAAGAATGAATCTCTTCGGTAGTTGGTTGCAGGGATGCAGTTTCGTGGATTTACACGATTAATGGTTGCATGGCGGATTTCTCTGGATTATTGTATGCAAGAGGGGTGGCGCGGGGGCAGGGGTGCGCGATAAATAATATCGGGCCTGTTATTAGCTGTCTTAACAGGATGTTTAGTAATACCCCGGTATACCGAGCAAGATTAATATGGTGCCTTACGTTACTTTAATTAACCCCCGTACGCGGTCACCCTTCATAACGGTTATGTCGCCCACGAACTTGCCAGCGGTGTCTGCTAAAAAGCTGCAGATTTACGAGGCCAGCTAGCAAGGGAAGAAGAGAAAGAAGCGACATTTATAGCTGTGGACGGCGTCGATGGGCGGGAAGCTTGTTATGCTTCGTTCGGGGGAAGGTCGTTCAAGGATTTCGCTGAGGAACGGCGTGGAAGGCCTGGGAATGGATGGGTGATAGGAAGAAATGGGAAGTGAAGAGGATGGAGGAGGAAAGAGATGAGGATGTAGGTGGAAGAAAGAAGTGTGGGGATAGGGAAGAGAAAAGGTGGGAAGAAGAAAAGGGGTAGAGGGAAAAATGGGGGTGTAGGAATAGGGAAGAAGAAATGTGGTAGAGGGAAGAAAAGGGGATGTGGGAATAGGGAAGAAGAAAGGTGTTAAAGGGAAGAAAAGGGGATCTAAAAATAGGGAAGACAAAACGTGGGAAGAAGAAAAGGGGATGTAGGAATTGGGAAGAGAAAAGGTGGGAAGAAGAAAAGGGGTAAAGGGAAGAAATGGGGATGTAGGAATAGGGAAGAGGAAATGTAGTAGAGGGGAGACAAGGGAATGCAGGAATAGGGAAAAGAAAAGGTGGAAAGAAGAAAAGGGGTAGAGGGAAGAAATGGGGATGTAAGAATAGGGAAGCAGAAATGTGATGGAGGGAAGAAAAGGGAATGCAGGAATAAGGAAGAGGAAAAGTGATAGAAGGAAGAAAAGGGGGTGTAAAATAGGGAAAACAAAACGTGGGAAGAAGAAAAGGGGATGTAGGAATAGGGAAAGGAAAAGTGGTAGAGGGAAGCAAATAGGATGTAGAAATAGAAAAGAAGAAAAGTGGCAAAGGAAGAAAAGAAGATGTAGGAATGTAGAGGAAGAAAAGTCTTAGAAGGAAGAAAAGGGGATGTAGGAATAGAGAAGAGAAAAAGAGTTATAAGGAAGAAAAGGGGATTTAGAAATAGGGAATACAAAAGGTGAGAAGAAGAAAACAATTTGCAAGAATAGGAAATAGAAAAGGTGGGAAGAAGAAAAATGGTAGAGTTACGTAAAAGAAACTGTAGAAATAAGGAAACGAGAGGGTGGGAAATAGTATATATGGAAAGCTAGAAATAAGTAAGGGTGAAGATGGGAAGAATAAAAGGAGAATATAGAAATAAGTAATATAGAAGGTGGCCAGAGGAAAAGGGACAAGAAAATAGGCTCAAGTGAAAAGAATAAAAGAGAGCAGAAAGGCAATAAAAAGGAGAAGAAAATGGGACGAAGTGAAAGGAAGCAGAGAAGGTAGTAAAAAGGCGTAGTAAACGGGATGAAAAATGTAAATCTAGATAAATAAAGTACCAGATGGTGGAACATACTCGGAAAGAGGACAGCAGAAAAGCATACTTCTCCCCCCTGTAGCTATAATGATGATGGAACTAGAAATCGTTAAAATTCTACTCCAATCTTACTTAAATTCCTATCAGGCTCCCATTATTAAATCATGGACTGTAAAGAATCCTATCTTCCCGAAGGGGAACCCACTAAAACCAAGAATATTAAAATTGATCCAATAAAAAGTGTACAACAACGCGGAGAATTAACTTCAGCCTTGCCAAGAACCGTGCCGAGAACAGAAGAGAAACACCTCTTCATTAATTATCTCCCGAGCCTGTGCGTTATGCTACAAACAACCACTGAATGATCACGATCACACGAGAAAGGGGAGAAAAGGGAAAGAAACCGACTGTCTAGAACCCTTGTCATCCCTCACGATTTGCAGAACTCGAAATGAAATAGATTTCACACAACACTCTCGCCCCTTCTTCGCCCTACGACACGGATGGTGATGTAACACTCGAAACAATTTACGGGAGCCCTTAATCAATCATTCCATCATACAAAATTATTAAATAAACATTCCTCTAGTCACCCCTGCGCCATTAACGTAGTCAAAAATCGCAAATAGACCAGCAAAGAATTTGCAACCCCTAATTCTTCTTCCCCCTCAAATCACGAAGAAATAAAGAATATTTAACTTCGTAATTTTTAGAGACACTTCTCTCGAAACTTAGGTAATTTTGGCACTGGGACTAGTGGTGGAAAACTATCGATGGTACTTACGATAGTTATCGATGGTAGTTACGATAGTTATCGATGGTACTTACGATAGTTATTGATGGTACTTACGATAGTTATCGATGGTACTTACGATAGTAATCGACGATACTTACGATAGTTATCGACGGTACTTACGATAGTTATCGACGGTACTTACGATAGTTATCGACGGTACTTACGATAGTTATCGACGGTACTTACGATAGTTATCTATGGTACTTACGATAACTATCGATGGTACTTACGATAGTTATTAATGGTACTTACGATAGTTATCGATGGTTCTCACTATCGATGGTACTTACGATAACTATCCATGGTACTTACGATAGTTATCGATGGTACTTACGATAACTATCCATGGTACTTACGATAGTTATCGATGGTACTTACGATAGTTATCGATGGTTCTCACTATCGATGGTACTTACGATAGTTATCGATGATTCTCACTATCGATGGTACTTACGATAGTTATCGATGTTTCTCACTATCGAAATTAATAATAATATTACAAATTAAATTTGGGATTCTGAATTTCAGCTGTTATTATTTTTTAATTGACTACCTAATAAGTTATCGATAGTGAAAATAAGCCTTCTATAGTTTTCGATAGTGAGAACCATCGATAACTATCGTAAGTACCATCGATAGTTCTCCACCACTAACTGGGACCCTTCTGGCATTCCCCGGTTCAATTCAAGTTCCCCAATAACTTAAAAAAAACCCAAAGGGCGAATTAAAAATTTGCTTTAAAAAAAAACAGCTTCCAACGTTCGACCTACTCACCCCTCGATACCGTATGCCTTTCACTCGATTAATAAAAAAATTGACTTGGCAAATTTCGTTACACGTCTCGGTGTTTGCCACCGGACGATAGCCTGGACGTTTTAATAGGAATTTATTCCGGGAAGTTGCGCGGAGAAAGGAAGAGGGCGAAGCGCGAGGAGCGCGACCGCCGAGATTCTTAACCACCCCGGCGCGCCGGAAGTGGCGATTCCACCGCGTGGAATAAGCGGAAGAGGCGGCATCGCCCCGCGGAGACTAATTGCGAATGAAACGCGATTAATCCGATCCTGTACGGCGAGCATGTCGCTGGAATTACGTGGCGTACTTCTCGGCGCAATTAATCGGGAACGGGAGAAGTTACTGTCGTGGGAGATATTAAATTTCCACCGAACACGAAGGTCGTAGCTTAAAACAAAAGTGCCGGGCAGCTGCGTGATAATTTCCATTTCGAGGTTGCACGGTTTTAGAAACGCGTGCGTCGCTCGGGGTGGGGGGTGGATTTAAATTCGAGAAAGTATATTTTAATTAAGCCGAGGTGATTGGTTTCGGAGTGCTTGGACGTTGCGTGTGCGAGGTGAATCAATGCCGAGT
This sequence comes from Andrena bicolor, assembly GCA_960531205.1. Taxonomy (NCBI): domain Eukaryota; kingdom Metazoa; phylum Arthropoda; class Insecta; order Hymenoptera; family Andrenidae; genus Andrena; species Andrena bicolor. The sequence goes on from OY482666.1 coordinate 43,861,144, forward strand.
CTCTGTTTCGGTGGATCGGGTGGTGGAGGGTGAAGTGATTAAACGCGGAGATAAAGTAGCGACGGGGGTATGTGGAACAGGTGGGAGGCGCGAAGATGTTTATGATGCTTAATTTCGTTTCGGCGTTCACCAGCTGCTGTTTTCTGCCCAATGCTTGGATAATTGTAATTGTATTTTGAAACGGGGGAGGGTGGTGAATTTGTAGCGAGGCAGAATTGAGATGTTAAGGTGCGAATGAAGATGGGAGAAAAATATCGTGGCTCACGTGAGACTTTGACTTCTTGGGATAATTATTTTATTACTTCTTAATTATTTTGTTAATTATTAGTTTCGTGGAGGTAGACTCCAATTAGAGAAATTTTATGATATATTTTCAAAAATATCATCCCTCGAGAATGTTTCCATTATTTATATTTAGGTGTTGCTGAGATTTTTGTCTCATCGTGGATTCGCACCTTTAGGACGAATTAGAAGTAAAGGTATGATGAAATTAGGCATTGACTAACTCACATTTTGTGCGAAACTGAGTTAGTAGCTATAATGTATTCTAATAGGCTGTACTAATTGTATGAATAGGAAAAATTAATTTTTTCCAGGGTGAGTTAGTCTGTTTTTGCTCTCAATGCCTCAAATAGTCTTCTATTAGTTGATGGGACTAGTTCTGACGCTATTCCTTTTCTACGTCACACTCGAAATGGTAAAGGGGCATCCCAACTTTGGCAGAACGGGAACTCGGAGATTCGAAGATCAATTTAAAGCACTCTATCACTAAATATTGATGGTAAAAAGATAAGAAAAATACTTGGAAATGGACCATCACGAATCAAACTCAAACTAGAAATTAAATATCACGAGAACTTCCAAAGTCCTGGAACTCTGAAATTATAAAGGGAAATAAAATCAAGCGGAAGAAGTTCAGAGAGAGAGAAAAAAGAAATGGACCACGCGAAAATAGAGGAATTTTTGACAGAGGAATCAGGAAAAGTTTACACAGTGGGGGAAGAAAAAATCCAGAGAAAAAATAACCCAAAAATACAAATATGAGATAAAAGATGGAAGACAAACCCCTCGAATTATAAAAAAAGTAAAATTAAGCGAAAAATATTCATAAACACAGAAAAAAGAAATAGACAACCAGAACGAAGAAGAATCCCAAACAGAGAAACCAAGAAAAAATAACAAGATACCCCACAAATATGAAATAAAATACGAAATACAAATCCCTTAAACTCCTCAAATTATAAAAAACCGTCAAATCACGCCGAAAAAATTTATAAAGACAGAAGAAACAAATACACCACCACACAGAATGAGAATTCCAAACAAAGAAACCAAGAAGAAATCCACAAGCATCAAATAAAACAAGAACATCCAACCCCTCAAGCCCCTAAAATTATAAAAAAAAAATAAAACCAAGCCGAAGAAGTTAAAGAAAAAAACAATGATCCACTTACACCCCAAGAAGGAAGAAGAATAAAATTCCAAACAGGCTAACACAGAATTTAAAAAAAAATCCACATACTCCCCAAGGAGGAAGAAGAATAAAATTCCAAACAGACTTACCCAGAAGTTAAAAAAAAATACATACACCCCAAGGAGGAAGAAGAATAAAATTCCAAACAGGCTAACCCAGAAGTTACAAAAAAACACATACACCCCAAGAAGGAAGAAAAATAAAATTCCAAACAGACTACCCCAGACGTTAAAAAAAAATCCACATACACCTCAAGGAGGAAGAAGAATAAAATTCCAAACAGACTAACCCAGAAATTAAAAAAAATCCACATACACCTCAAGGAAGAAGATGAATAAAATTCCAAACAGACTAACCCAGAAGTTAAAAAAAACACATACACCCCAAGGAGGAAGATGAATAAAATTCCAAACAGCCAAACCCAGAAATTAAAAAAAAAATCCACATACACCTCAAGGAAGAAGATGAATAAAATTCAAAACAGACTAACCCAGAAATTAAAAAAAAATCCACATACACCCCAAGAAGGAAGAAGAATAAAATTCCAAACAGACGTTAAAAAAAAATCCACATACACCTCAAGAAGGAAGAAGAATAAAATTCCAAACAGCCAAACCCAGAAGAAAAGATACACAGTGCTTCAATGAGTAGAAGACTAAACCCAAAAACAAGCTACCAGGAAACCCCACAAGTCTCAAATAAACGACAAAACCCTCCCCCTCACAGAAAACTAAAAACTCCTCATCGAACACCTAAAAACCAAGCGAACCCCACCAAAGAAGAAGCCCCCCGACGATAACTCACACCGGCTCACGGTCGCAGGACTCAGCCACTCACCATGTCGCAAGTCGCAGGGGGTCGAGCTCTCCAGCTGGGTAGGGGGTTGCGCGGTGTTCTGCTTTCTACGTGGACGAGACTTCTTCTCGCGGGTCTCCGCCGACGGATGCGAGGGGGTTACGCGCCGGGAGGGTGGTGAATATCGCCGCGAGGACGCGTCGACGTTCGCGGCCTGTTGCTGGTGGGACGAGTGTGTCCGGGGTTAGAGATGACACCCTTTATATAGAGGCAATCCACGGCGCATCCCTTGCCCCACTCGGCCAGGCAGGCAGAGCCGGGGAGACAGCCTCACCTGAGTTATGATTGGCCGAGCGGTACAACACGATACCTCTACATTATTTTGATTCAATTACACCGACGGCTACCGACCTACGTAATCTCCTTTATTATTTATGACCCTCGGCGAATAATAATCATCGCCGGCGGGGCCACCGCGATCGGGGCGGAGTGTCCGTACGTGCGACGGCTGCGGGGGTGCGTCGATGATCGGTAACGACGGCGAGGTTCCGGGGGTGGCCAGCGACGGCGAGTACCGCCTCGCACCTTTGGAGAACCGGCTGGTTTAGATAAATGTTGGCGAGGTGTACACCGTTTGCTTTTAATCAGTCGTTTTCTGTTTGTTTTTCATTCTGCAACGCCCTGCCTCGCAGTGATTATTGCCGCTTCCACTCTTCCGCGTTTGTAGAGCAACTTGGCGCCTGCCAGCTCCTGGGGCTGAACCTTTCGGTGGGAAGGTTTAAGAAAATTTCGAAATTTATCGTTTTGGTCCGGTTCAGTGAGGATTTCATCTTCGGGGGAACCGAGTTAAGCTAAAATTAATAATTAGTCATTAATGAAAAGTATTTTTAATGAAAATTTGTTAGGTGATTAGGGTAAACTAACCAGTAAATGAACGAATGTTGAATGAGAAGCCCAGTAAATGACCGAATTGTTGAATGAGAAGCCCAGTAAATGACCGAATTGTTGAATGAGACGCCCAGTAAATGAACGAATGTTGAATGAGAAGCCCAGTAAATGACCGAATTGTTGAATGAGAAGTCCAGTAAATGACCGAATTGTTGGACGAGAAACCCAGTAAATGACCGAGTTGTTGAATGAGAAGCCCAGTAAATGACCGAATTGTTGAATGAGAAGCCGAGTAAATGACCGAATTGTTGAATGAGAAGCCCAGTAAATGACCGAATTGTTGAATGAGAAGCCCAGTAAATGACCGAATTGTTGAATGAGACGCCCAGTAAATGAACGAATGTTGAATGAGAAGCCCAGTAAATGACCGAATTGTTGAATGAGAAGTCCAGTAAATGACCGAATTGTTGGACGAGAAACCCAGTAAATGACCGAATTGTTGAATGAGAAGTCCAGTAAATGACCGAATTGTTGAATGAGAAGCCCAGTAAATGACCGAATTTTTTAATGAGAAGCCCAGTAAATGACCGAAATGTTGAATGAGAAGTCCAGTAAATGACCAAATTGTTGGACGAGAAACCCAGTAAATGACCGAATTGTTGAATGAGAAGCCCAGTAAATGACCGAATTGATGAATGAGAAGCCGAGTAAATGACCGAGTTGTTGAATGAGAAGCCCAGTAAATGACCGAATTGTTGAATGAGAAGCCGAGTAAATGACCGAATTGTTGAATGAGAAGCCCAGTAAATGACCGAATTGTTGAATGAGAAGCCCAGTAAATGACCGAATTGTTGAATGAGAAGTCCAGTAAATGACCGAGTTGTTGAATGAGAAGCCCAGTAAATGACCGAATTGTTGAATGAGAAGCCCAGTAAATGACCGAATTGTGGAATGAGAAACCCAGTAAATGACCGAATTGTTGAATGAGAAATCCAGTAAATGACCGAATTGTTGAATGAGAAGCCGAGTAAATGACCGAATTGTTGAATGAGAAATCCAGTAAATGACCGAAATGTTGAATGAGAAGCCCACTAAATGACCGAATTGTTGAATGAGAAGTCCAGTAAATGACCGTATTGTTGAATGAGAAGCCCAGTAAATGACCGAATGTTGAATGAGAAGCCCAGTAAATGACCGAATTGTTGAATGAGAAGTCCAGTAAATGACCGAATTGTTGAATGAGAAGTCCAGTAAAATGTAAATGACCGCATACTTTTATCAAGAATTGTACTTATTAATGTTTGTTTAATACGCAGAACTAAAAATATGGAATATTAAAAGTGCAACTACACTCTATTTATAAACAAATAGTAATTTTTAAATTTATAATTAACATTTCTTTGCCTAATGGTCATTCACTGGTATGCGGTCAATTACTGGTCAATAATTACCCTATATAGATTTGTTTAAAGAATAAAATCCAGTTTATTTTTCTTATTACAAAACCCCTTCTTTTGCCCCTTGGCCTCCTCTGATTCACTTTATAGAATTTTAGCTTTGGTTGTATTAGGTCACCCGATAAGTTCGTGAGGAATATTTCAAATGTACTTTTAGGGTTTAAGAAATGGTATTATATAATATTATTATTATTGTACGTAGGGTGCATCGACCTCTCATTCACTACTGTTTAGGAAACGCATCGTGAACTAATATAAACACACCCTGGCTGAACTTGGGGGATGATTTAATATTTAATTTAGATTTGTAGGATTCTGAGAATATGATTGAAAGGATATTTGCTTCTACCTAGTTTCTATAAATGTAAGGGGTGGGGGAAATAATTGAGTGCGTTTTTAAAGGGTGGCGAGGGGTCGTTGAACTTGAAAGCTGAAGTGTTCGAAGTCACACACCCACGCACCATGCATCTCTTCGCGATAGGTGAAGTAGAGGCTTGGGTCGAATGGGGGATGAAGTGCAACAGGTAGAGACACTTGTTTTCAAGGGGTGAATCTGGGTCAGCTGTTTCCCATCCTGAGGCAACGATCGTGGCACAGGTGCGAACATCATCCTCCCCCTCGTTTCTGCATATCTCGGCGCGGTTCTGAAATGCTTCATTCAACGTCGAAAGCGTCCTCTGCTAATTACGAAAGCGAACAGGCGTTTAATTTCGCCAGCCTCTTCGATTACTTTAATTCATGCACAGGGTGGTGTTTAATCGAACGAAGTTTCGTAATTAATCGATGAATTTAAAAAATTAGTAATTACTGTTTTGAAGTCAATTTAATATGGTTAATTGATTCCTCAAAATTTCTTCTCGCTTAAATAGTTCAACATGTCACTGTACTTCAAAGAATAGCTCGCATCTTGGGAATTTTCGAAAATCTATTATGAAAGGTAGCAATTAGTGAAATTACATCGTAATTAGGGCAACTCGAGATTATTAATCTGCACGAGTGGGTGGATTACTCCTGTTACTAACAAAACCAAGTAACGAGACTCACAAGGGTAGATCCCGAACCCGGAAATTCAAAAAAATCTGAAACTTTGTGGATATATAGGGAATTTCCTCCTGATTACAACGCAATTTTTTTTTGCTGCCCAAAATCACTCTAAGGGGGGTGAAAGTAACCCCTGGAAATTCGGCTACTTTCCGATTTTGTTATAACTCGCGAACTGTGCGAGATAGACAAAAAGTTTCAAGACAGAAGTTACTTCTTTTAATTAGATCTATCATTTGGTAAAAAAATTATTTTTCATTTCACGAGTTATAACACAAAATCGGAAAATAACCAGATATTTGGGGGTTAATTTCACCCCCTTAGAGTGATTTTGGGCAGCAAAAAAAAATGCGTTGTAATCAGGAGGAAATTCCCTACATATCCACAAAGTTTCAGAATTTTTTGAATTTCCGGGTTCGGGATCTTCCCTTATCAGTGCTTTTAAAAAAAAGGACAAAAAAGGGACGATCGAGAGATCAGCTAGCATCCATGTGAAAATATTAGTTTGCAGGATAAATAATATATCACGGATGATCTCGAACATATATGTATATAAAATTCTCTGCTTTATGGAGAGTTTTCTTGGCTCCCCGCTGAAGGTCGTGCATTATTATTTCCTCGCCACGTAGTCTACAAAGGGAAGAGAACAGTGAGAAGAACTGAAGTGAGGATTCTTCAGGCTCTCAGAAATCTTCAGACGGTGTGTATTAATAAATCACGTGGTTATTGTATTAAAGTGTGAATAGTTGGAAATAATTAAGCCTCGATGGGGTGGTTGTATTTTAAACAGTTTAAAACGCTATTCGACCCACGGGAATGCGTTTCCTCGTGAACGTCAGACTTTCATTCCCCACCCCTGTCGGCCCCGCCGCCCCACGTAGCTGCGCACCCCCGTAGAATATTATATAGGATGCCTTATCTTGAAAAATGTTTTCGGTTTCACCGAGTCGCCTATAACACCATTGTGTACGCTTTGTGCGCGCAATAGAGCTGGACTGACACTGGACTGAAAGTATATAATCCGGTGTTAAGCCGAGCAACCGAGGATGACCGTCCGGGGGACGTCCTGCGCCATCAAGAACCCTCGAACTGTGATCTATAGATCGTGGAGTTATTTATTCTTTCTTTGCCCGCTAATTGAGTGTTTTCTGGAATTTTTAAGGATCTGGAAATGGTTCAATAATTTGCTTTAGAATTCTTATGAATTTTTGGATTTCTTAAGGGTTCTTCGATTTCTTGAAATTTTTTAGATTTTTTAAGAATTCTTAGACTCCTTGAGAATTCTTAAATTTCTTGGATCTCTTAAGTTCATGGATTTCTTAAATTTCTTAAGAGTTCAGAGATTTCTAAAAAAAATTTAGATTTCTTAAATTACTTAAGAGATTTCTTGAAAAATCTTAGATTTCTTAAAAAATTGTAGATTGCTTAAGAATTCTTAGATTTCTTAAAAAATTGTAGATTGCTTAAGAATTCTTAGATTTCTTAAGAGTTCAGAGATTTCTTAATTTTTTTTTATTTCTTAAGAGTTCAGAGATTTCTTAAAAAATCTTAAGAATTCTTAGATTTCTTAAAAAATCTTAAGAATTCTTAGATTTCTTAAAAAATCTTAAGAATTCTTAGATTTCTTAAAAAATCTTAAGAATTCTTAGATTTCTTAAAAAATCTTAAGAATTCTTAGATTTCTTAAAAAATCTTAAGAATTCTTAGATTTCTTAAAAAATCTTAAGAATTCTTAGATTTCTTAAAAAATCTTAAGAATTCTTAGATTTCTTAAAAAATCTTAAGAATTCTTAGATTTCTTAAAAAATCTTAAGAATTCTTAGATTTCCTAAAAAAAATTAGATTGGTTAAGAATTCTTAGATTATGTTAGATTTCTTACAAATTCTTAGATTTCTTAAGAATCCTATCAATCTTTACAAATTTAAACTCAAATTACCAAGGACAAGACGCATACAAGTAGATTTAATATTTATTTTTAAAATATCTAACGAATTTCAAAACTATCCATTTTCTAGTGTTTTCTATTAGGGATTTCATAGTTCGAAAGGAATCTTGATTTTCCGGGGCATTTCGTCCTTAGCGGACCCCTAAAAAACGACGAAAAAAGTAGACACCAACTATTTCATAAAAAGTGTGAGGGAACATTAAACGGGGCGGTTGTGCAAAAAAGAACTGTATTTACGGTATCAGGAATTTTCGACTCCACATTAGGCGGTGTATCTCGCAGGAAAAATACCACAGACAAACGCAAGAATCTTCTTATTCTTCATAATATGAAAATATCTTGAGTGCACGATCATGGTTTTATGAATAAACTATTATGTACATGGAATGTCGTTATTTTACTGACGGTGGTAATTGTGAAATGCAACGATCTCCACCAGTTTCTGGCCTCCCCGGTTTTTCTTCGTCCTTGATTCCATGTGGCGAACGAAACAGGAGCGCAGACCCTTCATTTTCTTCAGACAGTACGAATAAATGGTACAAGAAAAACGACGCCAGTTTCACTGCTGAAACAATCTACACCTAACTATTTAGAATTCCAAATTCGATAGTCAAGGTAACGTTCAACGTAAAATTCTGTTTCTCTAAAACAACTATAACTCTCATCATTCTTCTTCGCGTACCATCTGGAACATTGTCGAAATACCATCCTCGCGGTACATTAAACCTAAGTGGAGAAGCAGCCTCGAGTACTCGAGAAGAAAATAAATTCCACGCTCCTGCTCGATTGGTTTCTTCGCTTTTTATGCGCGAATGTTTCGTACGCTGACAGTTCGGTTTTACACAATTAAATGGTTCTGTTCCCACGAAGCTTTGCGGACTCCTCTTCTCTTCATCCTGGCGGGAAAACTTTTTCAAGTTAAGCTACCTAAATTTCTCTTTAGAGACACTCATTAGAATCGGCTCGTAACACGTCACTCGTGTTGCACTAGCGGCAAGTTCCCCCGTTATTATTTCACTAGCACGCAACCACTTGTAAAATAGTATCTGTAAATTGTTTTAAATTCAGTCTTTCTGAGTCCCCTTAACGTCTATATCTTGTTTCATTCTTTCTCTTTTTTTTTTCCTTTCAATACAAAAGCTTTACACGAATAAAAACAATTCCCGTTATTTCCCGTATCGTCGCTCGCATTTGCTGTACTTCTCCAGCAGCTGCGCGAAATCTTTCACGGACGGGCTAACGTCCAGAGGTAATGTGCTGCGAACAGAAAGACAACGTTGTTAGACGCTTAACAGGAGCGTTAGATCTTAAATTTCTATACGTTTAAGGGGGTAGTAAAATCGTTAGTTTCTTTCACGCTAAATTGTCGAAGTTATTAATCGTTGAATAAAATCGTTAAATAAAATTGTCGATGTTATTAATCGTTGAAGAAAATTGTCGAAGTTATTAATCGTTGAATAAAATTGTCGAAGTTATTAATCGTTGAATAAAATCGTTAATTAAAATTGTCGAAGTTATTAATCGTTGAATAAAATCGTTAAATAACATTGTCGAAGTTATTAATCGTTGAATAAAATCGTTAAATAACATTGTCGAAGTTATTAATCGTTGAATAAAATCGTTAAATAAAATTGTCGAAGTTATTAATCGTTGAATAAAATCGTTAAATAAAATTGTCGAAGTTATTAATAGTTGAATAAAATTGTCGAAGTTATTAATCGTTGAATAAAATTTTCGAAGTTATTAATCGTTGAATAAAATTGTCGAAGCTATTAATCGTTGAATAAAATCGTGAAATAAAATTGTGTAAGTTATTAATCGTTGAATAAAATCGTTAAATAAAATTGTCGAAGTTATTAATCGTTGAATAAAATTGTCGAAGTTATTAATCGTTGAATAAAATTGTCGAAGCTATTAATCGTTGAATAAAATCGTGAAATAAAATTGTGTAAGTTATTAATCGTTGAATAAAATCGTTAAATAAAATTGTCGAAGTTATTAATCGTCGAATAAAATCGTTAAATAAAATTGTCGAAGTTATTACAATTATTTGAATTTCTTCACGAAATTTTGTTCAAAATTTTCGTAAAGCATAAGACTTTGAAAATCAGTAAAAAGAAGTAATCGATTTTCTGAAGCTAAAATAGTCCACTACCCCCTTAAGTAGAGAGCATCGTAGCGAACTTACAAAAATTCCGTAATTCGTGTCTGCCACGGTAAAACACCATACGTGGAACAAAGACGACCGTATATCAAACCCATGTCAGGATCAGGAATCCCTCGCCAGTTTAACTTCTCGTTAAGTAAATCGATGTCTATCTCCTCCAACTTGATCTTCCCCATCATAACGGCTTCAGCCAGCTTCTTCGTCAGCGACACAATCTCCCCTTTACCATCCACAGGGGACAGCAAGCACACTCGCAGTTTCGACTTGGAACCTGCGAAAAGTAAACAGTGGCTCTCCAGTAAATATAATTTATTCCCTCGAAATTTCCAGCGCTTGGAAACGTACCGGTTATTCCATTCTGCGCGAATGGCGTGTTCGTCTTGCTCCAGTTGATATGCTCCACCAAATCGGGTCTTCTCATCGCAATTTCACGTTTCAAGAAGCTCTCGTTCCTAGCTAGGAATCCTGCAACAAGAGAAATTCCCATACTGTATCACTTTTCTATCGTAATTCAGGTTTCCATACAGATTTGCATGTAGAAAAACGCTTGGCGAGCTTCGTAGTGCGATCGATCTATTCGAAGTATGGTATCACGGTTCAGCATGATTGCTAATGCGTGATACAAATGTGTGCTGAGTTCGGCCTTGACTCTAGATAGCGGAACACTTGTCTAGCGTAACAGCATGTATGTAAATCTTTTTCCTAATTCGAATCGTTTTATGCCGCTTCGAGTTTGTGGAATATAATTCAATTCAAAGCTTCAACTAATTGCGAGATAAATTTGTTGCTAGCTGTTAACATTAACTCAACAAGTCGTGTATAAAAGTTTTACTGTTTCACTCGTATTCTATCTCTTTCCCAGTGTAAAAAAATGTGGGACAAGAATTAGTAGATAACGCAACAGTTTGAGATAAGCTTTCTGCAAGTCCACGTATGTCCATTTTATTTTTACGAAAGTAGTAATCCATTTATAGAAACGTTACACGACTGTTCTTTCCTATAATAAATAGATAGTTCTGAGGCGACTTAAAAACTCCTCTGTTTACTTAACTAATCTATGACTCATACAAAATCCTTGACGCAAAGCAGCTGCGGACGTTACTCCTACTAGGCAGGTAAATAGTAACGATTTCGGAGCCAAAGTTGTGTCATAAAACCATCTAATTTCGAGAATGTAAAACCTCTTTCCAGGGGGAACGTATTGAAACATTTAAAATTCCTCTGAACTACGATTCCTTGGAAATACTTTGGGAAGCCTTTGAGCTTCGCAAAACCGTACGCAGTGCCTTTAAGCTGGATTGATATCGCTGACTGTGGCAGGAAACGTATTAGAATACAAAAGCTATTTATCATAAATACACAGAGGCGCTTCTCGTTGTAACGATTCCACGCAGAGGGAAACCCGTCGTGTGACCAGAGAGCGGACGACGGTGAACGCAGCTGAGTTAGAGATCGGAGTTAGACTCGAGCGTTTACCATTGATGTCGTAGAAGCTGATGTATGGTATGCCGATCGCGACACACCAGCCGATTATTCGGACGCAATCCAGGATAGTGTCCTCCTTCGCGCCGAAGACGACCACTACGTGCCTGGGCAACGTTTTCGTTCTGGTTGCGGCGCGCACCAGCCATTCCACCTCTGTCCTTAAATTCTCGCCGTGCCAGATCGCCGTGCACTTCCGATAAAGGATCACACAGCAGTTATGAGCAGCGGTAAATAAGTCCCAGACGAAATGCGTGAGTATCAGTAACGTGCGAAATACCGTGGACATAATGCCTTCCCGTGACCGCGCGTCCACCTATGTAACATAATCAACGCGGCACTGGCGATAGAAGTGCGGACAGTTCTGATAGCCGCCCGGGGGGAACGTCAAAACGGAGCTCGTGCACTCAGCCGCCGACCCGTCTAGCAGACGGTCACCTCACGTGCACCTGCCTACTTACGCTGGCCTGGCGACCTGCGCGAGCGCTACCTTTCGCCCGCCACCGGCACTAAGCTTCGCGGTCCCGCGGTGTCTATAGGGTGATCCTGAAACAAGGAACGTGACTTGAGGCAGCGAGCGAAAACGGACTGAGGGCGGTATTCTTAGGGTGCGTTCCAGTTGGGCCCAAAGCGACCGCAACGCCCGTGTTTCTCGTAGAAAAACGGGCGTTGCGGTCGCTTTGGGCCCATTGAGCTCTATACTAACTGGAGAGAGAACAGAGCAATGGCGGCCGATCAGACAAGGTACACAAATTAGTGGGTAGAGCTGCCTCTGTCCCGCGCGGCGTCTTTACCGGTCTATACAGTCTATACCCCCACCACACGCAAATTTACTACAGGATAGTAGAGATATAGAGAGGGATAGTAGGAAGAAGAAGGATGCATGGACACACTATTTTCCCCTCTCTCTCTGATCGCTGTCGCCTCTACTTCTTCCAACTGCTATTCACACTCCAGTTAGTATAGAGCTCAATGTTTGGGCCCAACTGGAACGCACCCATAGTCGTTGACTATTCTTAAGATCGTGTTAAGCATGCGGCATCCTCTACTAACCTCGTAGACTAGTAAACGATGCCAAATGCTTAAGACGATCTTAAGTCTGTTTCTGTTTGAGTTTTTTTCTCTGTGTTTATTGGGTCACCAAGAATTTCGATACGCCAACTAGTGGCAGAAAATTAAACTACTGTGCGTAGGCCGAAATCCGTCGAAGTCCATACGATTATCAGTGTTTATATAGACATTTTGTGAAAAACGAGTGTTTTTAAATTTTTTTCAACACTAAATTTTTACTTCTTCGATTAATAAATACTTATTCGGAATGTTTGATGGGATCCGGGCCTACTTGCAATAGTTTTCCAACTTACCACCGCAGCGCTGAAATCTAAGCCACGCCTCCACTTGGTTTCCCAATACAGAGATGACGTATCAAGCATATTTGCTTCTATTATCCAACGAACAACTATAGTCTCTATTTTCCCTCCTCTCTCTCCCTTCGGGTCCAAGCAGCGAACGGAGTACCGGGAGAGAAAGGTGTGGGTCACCCATCTTTCCCAAGTACCCGCCCCGTGATGCTTAACTTCGCTGATCTAACGAGAACCGGTGTTTCCATCACGGTCGCCGCTGCTGGTCGATCGCAACGACTGAGAATACCGCCCTAACCTACATTGGAAAAAATTTTATTTTCCATGGTTTATATGATTAGCAGAGATAATTGGAATACAGTATTACTACTAACTCAATTTCGTGAAAATGTGGGTTAGTCCGTTTTTGCTCTCGCTGCTTCACTTGTGGTCGTGATAATTAAATGGAAGGTCAATGGCGGACTGGGACCAGGCCCGGTGGAGGGGACGCTAAAAAGTTTATCGCACGGTTTATGGTAAAGGAATAAAATTCGTGCATAAACGAAATGTAAATGTAATTTTTTTCTTTTTGTACTTCGTAGAGGCAAAAGATATGAAATAGGAAATCAGTGGGAAAAATTTCTTGCATAAGACTGACTGGGTTTAAAAATATTGGTTGTTAGCAGGCAAAGGGGCCCCACTTACAATTATAAGGATGTCATTTAATTTTTGTGAGATAAAAATAAATTTTTCAAAAAATACATAAGTGCCAGAAAAGTGCAATTGAAATATTTGTGAAATAAGTGTATAGGTTTTAGTAAGTACTGTGTTTATTTACTAATTTACAATTAGTTATTTCTGAAATAACTGCATTGCTAAAGTGTTACTCAAGGTTTTAAGATCACCCGGTGTATAAGCGTCGGCCTCTGTTTATATTTCACGAAAGTGCCATTTGAAACGTAATTGTTAACTTCAAATAATAATTTTGCTGTTTATCTGTGGAATAGGGCCGCAAATGCGTCTCCTAAGATTACTTTAACGGCGTAATTGGTCAGATAACTGAATAGTTACTTTATGTAAGAGGTTATGTGATCACGTGTAAAATATATTCGCCAAGGTGGCACGTGTGTAGATAAACGAATATCACCATGTAGCACTTTACATGAATAATACAGTGGGACTGCCGTTATCGCTTGTTCAATGTCACCCTGCAACAATTAACAAAAGTAAAAATGTATCAATTTAAAGGTCGGAGCTTATAATACAAAAGAATGTGTATTAAACTTTGTCAGCCGTTTTCGCCTGGAAATGGCTTTTATTAAAAAATATAAAGAATTCTATTTAAAAAGACAAACATTTTCCTACGCTCCTCGTACAGTATAAAATTTATAAATTTAAAAATTAATTATTTCTGAATTTAAATTTGAAAATATATTAACCTCTGCAAATGTATATTATTATCGATATATTATCTATAATTATATATTATTTATAAGACTTCATAGGGCGAATTTCACTTACGCTCAAATCGCCCGCAACGCCCGTGGTTTTTGGTTCCAAAGTTATGAAAAATCTTAAACATGAAAGAGAAATCTGTGAAAGAGTCATTATCGAAAAATACAGGTTTTTTATAATTTACGGTCGTATATAGACACGGACGATTTGGGCGTAAGTGGAATTCGCCCATAATTATTTCGATAATTCAAATTGCATATTTCTACAAGCTCAGCGCGCATGCGCGAGGGTTACAATCTTGTATACATACCCCACGAAAACGTGTTTAGTGCGTGGATAAAATGCCGCCGATTTGTAATTAGTATATTATAATATTTGTATAAATAGAACAGTGCCCGAATAAATTGTGACAAATCGAGCAATTAGCACTTGAAATAATGAAAATTGTCGCATAATCGCGCAGGAAATAGGAACCCTTTCGCCTGACAGATTATAATTTTTATAGGTTAGGCACGTGGCGCAGCTTACGTTCGTAAATACTATCTATATCATTATAAATTCTTAACATAACATTGCGTTCTATTCCTCTTTTCCAGCGATCTTAGGATAAAAAAATGTCATTCCGAGGTCGCGGTGGTGGTGGATTTGGAAGAGGAGGAGGTGGATTTCGCGGCGGAAGGGGCGGCGGGGGTTTCCGCGGAGGACGCGGGGGTGGTGGATTCGACAGAGGTGGAAGAGGGTAATTATTACATTTCGTGGTCACGCAACGGCTAAAAAACTAACACTAGCTCCTACTTTACAGGTACGACCAGGGTCCGCCAGAAGAGGTGACTCCGTTAGGTCACTTCACGTGGACGGTCCAAGATGATCTCGTTGCCAAAGTGGACATAGAGCAAGTGCCTTTTTTCAACGCGCCAATCTACACAGAGGAGAAACAGCAGGTCGGGAAGATAGACGAAATATTCGGTAACATCAGAGACTACTACGTGTCTATAAAGCTATCGGAAAACATAAGGGCGTCGAGTTTTATAAAGGACACAAAGGTAGAGCACATATACACATTAATGGAGACTCGCGATGGTTTCTTGATTTTATTAACGATCTCTGTGCCTTTCTAGCTGTTCATAGATCCAGCGAAGTTGTTGCCGCTGCAAAGGTTCCTCCCTAAAGCTCCTGGAACGGAGCAAAAGAGGGGCGGCGGTGGACGAGGGATGAGGAGAGGCGGCGGAGGAGGACGCGGCGGTCGAGGAGGTCGACCGTCGTTCGGGCGCGGAGGTTTCGGAGGTAGAGGCGGCGGCGGCGGCGGCGGAGGCTTCAGAGGTCGCGGAGGAGGAGGAGGGTTCGGACGTAACGACTCCGGCAGAGGCCGTGGAAGAGGGAGATGGTAGGGAAGCAAAAGCTGCAATGAATTTTTATGTAAGGACATGTTAAGGAATAAGAGTACGTTGACTTCGCCGATGAGACAAAAACGTGGAAAATAGACTTGAATGCAGTCGGAATGTGATCGGAACAGTGCTGGATTTATTTTCATCGACACGTTGTTAAATATTTATGAATTACACCTCTGTAACTGCATGTATGATACAAAAAGAAGTTGTGGTTTATATACAAATATTTCGCAAGAGAAATCTGTTTTCTTTTATACTTCGTCGAATTTTATGTGCTTCCCAAGTACTTTCTCTGCCTTCTTCAGTAGTTTGTTCCTCCCCCTCTGTTTGGTTCGAACTTTTTTACCCAGTTTCTCTTCCCTATCGCTCTCGATTTTGCCCCAGTACGCCTTCTCTTCTTCGCCTGCAAGGAGTTTTGTTAAAAGTTGAGATTCTTTGAGGCACAGATGTGTATTAAGGGGTAACACCACTTTTGAGGCAGAAAAAGAAGACCTGAATTTGACAATTTATTTTGTGAGTGTGACAAACGGAATAGAATTTCTTTTCAGAGGGTTTATTTAACACATATTGAAGTACGGAAAACAATTTTTTTTATTGCCATTTTCATGCAAAATTGCGGCAACAGAGCCCGACGTCGAAAAAAGCTTTTTTAAAAACGCCGCCACGGGAGGACGGATTTCTCGGCATGTATGAGTCCTGGAACCAAAAATAAAAAAAATTTATAATCTATATACAATTGGCTTTGGAAGTACGCAGCCGTTTTTTGATTGAATGTAAAGTGTAAACTTTTTTTTTATAAACAATTTAATGCTCATTTTTAGGGTAAAGAATCGATTCATTTCTTAAAAAGTGCACCACTTCTACAAAAATTGATTAAAAAAATAACGCTGCGTACTTCCAAAGCCAATTATATATAGATTATAAATTTTTTTATTTTTGGTTTCAGAACTCATACATGCCGAGAAATCCGTCCTCCCGTGGCGGCGTTTTAAAAAACTCGGTCTTTTTTCGACGACGGGCTTTGTTGCCGCCATTTTACATGAAAATGGCAATAAAAAATTTTTTTTTCGTACTTCGGTATGTGTTAAATAAACCCTCTGAAAAGAAATTCTATTCCATTTGTCATACTCACAAAATAAATTGTCAAATTCAGGTCTTCTTTTTCTGCCTCTAGAGTGGTGTTATGCCGGGTTTACACCAAGGCGAACACGAACAAAAACAGTGTTCGCAAACGTTTTCGTCTGTTCTAGTTGAACAAAACTCAGCGTATGAATCGTATGTGAATGTTTTCTTCTGTTTGCGGCGGTGTGAACACGACAAGAACAGAGGAAAACGTTCGCGAACAATGTTTTTGTTCGTGTTCGCCTTGGTGTAAACCCGGCATTACCCATTAAATACTCTTACCTTGTAACAGTGTCATGTGCCTCTCTTCGTCCGATTTCTGGGCAAACGTTTGCGCAGCTTCTGGCGTATCGCATCGTACATAAGCGAGCGAAGAACCCTCTTTAATGTCTATGTATTTTACGGAGTTATTCATCTTCAATTCCACCTGAAATATTATGAAATATATTAGAAAGGTGGATTTACATTCCGCGCAACATTTCACGCGTGATATACCTTTAAACCTTTAGGGTCCGAGCACGGCTTGTCCATTTCAACCTTGACTATAACTCCCGGCACGAAAGAGAATCGAGCCGTACTCGTTTTTTCCTCCTTGCAAGTCTTCTCCTTCTCATCGTTCCCTTCCTTCTCAGGCCTGTTTCTCTCATAATTAGACCGCTGGTTCCACCTTGTTTTCCACAAATGCTGCTTCAGCTGCTTCATTTTACTCCTCTGTAACTCCAAGTATTTATTCCTAAGATGCTTCCAGTCTTTCTTAGCCATCACTTGTAGTCCCAAGCTGTAACAAACATCCTCCGTCTTGCTTCGCCTCTTTCGCCTCCTCTTCTTCTTCTTATCCGTTACATTCTCTTCGTCTTCAGTGATCGCGACTGCGTTCTCTTCGATTATCATCTTCTCGTTCTCACCGCCATCGATTACTGCTTCTTCGCTTACAGACACACTCTTCTTGGACTTCTTTTTCGGTGAAATTTCCAAAGGAGGAAATTCAGTTTGCTCTTCGGCGCTGTCTTCCGTCTCATTGTTCTGCGCATTAGCAGGCAGCTTGAACTTTTTCTTCTTGCTCTTCACTACTTCTGCGTCGATCTGGTTCTCCGGATCGCCCGATTCCGAAACTTCCGAATCCCTTTGCCTCTTCCTTTTAAGCTTCTTCTTATTTTTGCTTTCGTGAAGCTCAGAACTGTTGTTCACAGTTGCTTCCTCTTTCTCCTCATTATTCTCAAGACTTCTATCTTTCTCTGTCTCCACTGCTTCCGACTCTTCAGTGTCTTCTATTTTCACAGACGCACTCTTTACGTCCGAGTTCACTGCCTTCTCCGTAGGCGTCGAACCTTTCTCAGCGTCGTTAAAAGTAGTAATACTTAACAGTTCATCGGGAGCTGTGTGCGAAGGTAACACGCAACCTTTCTTTTTAAACGCCTGCAAAAAAAATAGAGATTAAAATAAAATATAAAAACAAAGCGCTTCGCTCTTCCATCGTCTTTCGCGGTTCCTTTACCTTCAGACAATTTCTAGCAGTTTCCGGCGTATCGAACTCCACGAACGCGAAGCCTTTTATTTTCCTATTGTGGTGATATCGGGGAACTGAAACGTACGCGACTGGACCATACTGAGACAATATCGAGCTCAGCATCTCGTGATCCGCGTCTGGTGGTAAATTTTGTATGTAAACTGTACATTCATCGGTGTTTTCTTTTCGTATTATCTGCGTTATACGACGAACCTTTGTTCCATCCTCGGACAACGCTAGCATCGTGGACGCTTGCAACGCTTTGGTTATCCTGTTTATATCGGTAGTTAACTCTCGGATCTTATTGAACGTAATGAAGACACTAAGATCGACGTCTGAAAATCATCGAACACATGAATACTCGTCGGCATTATGGATTTCGAATACAACGTTCGAGGAGAACTTACACGGATCGTCTTTAATCAAGTTACTCAAGAACCGATCTTTACTCAGATTCGGGTCGCTGAAGTAAAACTCCATTTGCTTCAGTATCGCGGCATGAAGTGCCTTTTTCCTGAGCCTCGGTTTCCCACGCGGGATGCTCGTGATTTTGTTAACGGTCTCCGTCCGCGAATCCTCCGCAGATTTTTGGACCCGAGGGACGGGAACTCTCTCCGAGTCTAGCTCCATGTCGGACTGCTGTTCTTCCATCACCATTGTTCTTCGCAGATTTATAAAGTCACTCGTGGGATGCTTATAGATTCGATTGCCTCCGGACGCCTGAAATTTATCAAGAAATATTAGAATTAAGTTATACAGACTTAATAAGCATGTGAAATTTTCTCTGGGGTAAAGTTTTCTTCTGAGAAACTTTTTTCTTCGCTGCGAATTTATATTGGTTGGAAGCACGTATCAAATAATATGCAGAAATATTATTTTTGAGTTTAGGAACTTGGGAATTGCAAAGTTGTTGATTGCGAAATTTTTACGAACCTGTATTAATACTCGAAACAAATTGAAAAGTGGAATATGCGTCGTATTTTTTTGTCAGAAATTCATCGTAACCGTCACAATATCGGCTAAAAGATATGTCAAAATTTCGCCTCGTAACTTTTCAACGAAAACGATCGTAAACTCCAAAAACTTTCCGTAAATATAAGTTTCGACCCCAAAAAAGGTTTCCCAAAGGAAAAACTCCCGTAAATTTTAAGTTTGATTACGTTTTCATTGAAAAGTTGGAGCGAAAACGGTTATGTTTTTAAAATTAATAAAAGTATTTCGTAAAAAAACTTTTTTTAGATTTCGAGAAAAATTGTCTTTTTAACAACTAAGCTACTTACTTTAAATTCCCGATGTATCTATGGCTACACCATATCATAAAACAATTTCGTTTCTTACGCTACAAGCTCCAAATAGTAAACACTTCGTCGCGAACACAAAACCAGAAATCATGTGACTCACAGATGGACGGCGCGACGAAATGTTCGCCAAATCACGGACAATAGGAAATTTGTTTCCTTT
Source organism: Andrena bicolor (assembly GCA_960531205.1). Taxonomy (NCBI): domain Eukaryota; kingdom Metazoa; phylum Arthropoda; class Insecta; order Hymenoptera; family Andrenidae; genus Andrena; species Andrena bicolor. Next base: position 43,880,667 of record OY482666.1, read on the forward strand.
TTCCAGAAGTTACTAAAACACCCCTAGACCGATTATTCGTAAAAACATATTTATATACGTGCCTACTCAATAATACGAATTAACGATTTTAGGTTGAAGTAAAACTTCGAAACAGATCATTCAAATATAATACGATTTTTCCTCACTCCTCCAATTCCGTCTGCATTTCTCCACGAGTTCCATTCTGCAGGCGGTTAAATAGTTAATGGTAGCCACCCTTGACGCATACCGTCATCGAGTGGATCCGCTCAAAAATCTCAAGTCATTCGTTGGTTCGTATGCTCTGTTGGAATTAAGGTAGAAGGGATATCCATAGATTAATGGATGAAATGAGCATTATCCTGCCCGACAAGGTACGTGCGCCTTTAATCCCAGCTCCTTCTTTAAAGATTTCCGAAAGAACGGTTTAAAATCAAATTTAAATCCCGACACCGCTCGCCGTAACCTCCGCTCGACCCTATCATACGTTACTGTTTACTTCGCGTGCCCCCTAAACTCTGAGCTTCCGATCGAATCGTAGGATGTCGGAGAGATGGACTGCAAGCCTGTGATCGGACACTACACCGGCGCCGGAGACGAGCTGGACGTCGAGGATCTTTACACCAAGTACAAGGTGAGAGGCACCAGACTTCGTTACGCTATTCGGCGTATTATTTAATAAATTCGCGTTCCGAATTTAATAGAAACTGCAAAGAATGCTGGAGTTCCTCGAAGTCCAAGAGGAGTACATAAAAGACGAGCAGCGCAATCTGAAGAAGGAGTACTTGCACGCCCAGGAGGAAGTGAAGCGCATACAGAGCGTGCCTTTAGTCATCGGGCAATTCTTAGAGGCCGTAGACCAGAACACTGGTATCGTGGGCTCGACCACGGGCTCTAATTATTATGTACGTATCTTGTCTACGATCGACAGGGAGCTGTTGAAGCCCTCCGCTAGCGTGGCGCTTCACAAGCATAGCAATGCTCTGGTAGACGTTCTGCCGCCGGAAGCTGATTCCAGCATCTCCATGCTGCAAGCAGGTGGGTGCTCGTATGTACGAGTTATTCCACGTTGAAACGGATAGAGGGAAAGTTTAGTTTCTCTTCAAAATTACAGCATTTGTTGATAATCTTGTAAGAACGAAGTATACTGAATTTTAAAGGCCTATGTCAAATAATTTTCGAAATATTTGATGTTGAAGTCTTAAAAATTGGAAGAAAATCGGATGCCGCGGAATCACTTAAACTCTAATTTCTCGGTTATTTTTAAACACAATTTAGACCCAATTTACACTCAACCCATATTTAGAATATTTTGTTTATTGTTAATCAACTTGACGGCAATCGATGTCAAAGTTTCAAATCACGATTTTACGTCGTTCCCAAAATTTCTCCACTTTTTTCAAAATCCCATTTATTAGCTAAGGGTTCAACGAATCGAATGGTATTTTTTTCAAGATTTTTTCGGACCGCGGGTGGGAACGACGTAAAATCGCGATTTGAAACTTTGACATCGATTGCCGTCAAGTTTATTAACAATAAACAAAATATTCTAAATGTGGGTTGAGAAAGCATTCCTTCAGCTTTAAAATGAGCCCATGACGGAGAATTTATCTTTAAAAATAACCGAGATATTAGGGTTTAAGTGATGACGCGGCACCTGATTTTGTTGCAATTTTTAAGACTTTAACATTAAATATTTCGAAAACTATTTGACATAAGCCTTTAAAATTCAGTATACTTTGTTTTTGCAAGGTTATCGACAAATTCTGTAATTTTGAAGAAAATCGGTGAAACTAAATTTTCCCTCTATCCGTTTTGACGTGGAATTGGGAAACCAAGAATTTCGATGCGCCAAGTAGTGACAGAAAATCAAACTACTGTGAGTAGGCCGAAATCCGTCGAAGTCCATACGATTATCAGTGTTTATATAGGCATTTTGTGAAAAACAAGTGTTTCTAAATTTTTACTTCTTCGATTAATAAATACTTATTCGGAATGTTTGATGGGATCCGGGCCTACTTGCAATAGTTTTCCAACTTACCACCGCAGCGCTGAAATCTAAGCCACGCCTCCACTTGGTTTCCCAATACGTGAGTGGAACCGAGAGGGAGAATAACGAAATTCACCTTTGTGCCACCTCGTCTTGCAGACGAGAAGCCTGATATCCAATACAGCGACATCGGAGGTATGGACATGCAGAAGCAGGAGATCAGAGAGGCGGTGGAGCTGCCGCTTACTCACTTCGAGCTGTACAAACAGATCGGTATTGACCCGCCGAGGGGTGTACTGATGTACGGGCCACCTGGGTGTGGTAAGACTATGCTCGCGAAGGCTGTAGCTAGACACACTACAGGTAAAACCAGGATGTTCATGAGTCTACGTACGATTTGAAATGTATTATCGAAGTATTGAAATATCTGATGCGTTCTCCGTTCCCCAGCCGCGTTCATTCGCGTAGTAGGCTCCGAATTTGTACAGAAATATCTGGGCGAGGGACCAAGGATGGTCAGGGACGTGTTTCGTTTAGCCAAGGAAAATTCCCCTGCTATAATCTTTGTTGATGAGATCGACGCTATAGCTACGAAGAGATTCGACGCTCAGACTGGAGCCGATCGCGAGGTGCAGCGTATTCTCCTGGAGTTGCTCAATCAGATGGATGGGTTCGATCAAACGACTAATGTGAAAGTCATAATGGCCACGAATAGGTGAAATTTCGCTTTTGGTTGTGTTAGGTTCTCTGTGTTTTGGAATTTATAACGTGATTCTTTCCAGGGCGGACACGTTAGATCCCGCATTGCTGCGTCCCGGTAGATTAGATCGAAAGATCGAATTCCCACTGCCGGATCGTCGGCAGAAGCGCTTGATTTTCTCCACGATCACCGCGAAGATGAATCTGAGCGAGGAGGTGGACCTCGAGGACTACGTGGCGCGGCCGGACAGAATCTCCGGGGCGGATATAAACGCCATTTGCCAAGAGGCTGGGATGCACGCGGTGCGCGAGAATCGTTATATAGTCCTGGCGAAAGATTTCGAGAAGGGCTACAAGAACAATATCAAGAAGGACGAGTCCGAGCACGAATTCTACAAGTAAACGGGGGGAGGTGCTCTCCTGTACGTCGTTCATGTTTAATGGCCCCATATGTATTCGGAAGTTCATGTATCACTGAATCTAATAATCAATATATGTTTACACAATTTTCGATCGTGTGCGTATTTGCGCTTATTTTATACATATCTTTTATCTCTGTCTTTCCTTACCACTGTGTATGTTCACAGGGCCAGGTGAACTTTTGCGGGGCCGGGTTCCAAAATTGTGCGGGGCCAGAAAAGAACGCGTCTATATTTTACTTCTGAATTTTATAATAATAAATATCTATGCATAGGGCCCCGCAAAATTTACGATGAACTTCGTAAACCGCGCGGCCTTTTAAAGAAATTTTATAACAATAAATATCTATGCATAAGGCCCCGCAAAATTTACGATGAACTTCTCTTAAACCGCGGGGCCTTTTAAAGAAATTTTATAATAATAAATATTTATACATACGGCCCCGAAAAATTTACGATAAGGTTTTCATAATCCGCGGGGCCTTTTAAAAAATTTTTATAATAATAAATATCTATGCATAGGGCCCCACAAAATTTACGATGAGCTTCTCTTAAACCGCGGGGCCTTTCAAAGAACTTTTATAACAATAAATATCTATGCATAAGGCCCCGCAAAATTTACGATAAGCTTCTCTTAAACCGCGGGGCCTTTTAAAGAACTTTTATAATAATAAATATTTATGTATAGGGCCCCGCAAAATTTACGATGAGCTTCTCTTAAACCGCGGGGCGTTTCAAAGAAATTTTATAATAATAAGTATCTATGCATAAGGCCCCCAAAATTTACGATGAGCTTCTCTTAAACCGCGGAGCCTTTTAAAGAAATTTTATGATAATAAATATCTATGCATAGGGCCCCGCAAAATTTACGACGAACTTCTCCGCGGGGCCTAATTCCGAGGAACACGCTGAACCGCCTCGCGCCGGCCCTGCATATCGAAATTATACAGGAAATAATCAACATGTTCCGAAAATGAGAATCTTTTCAGGTGTTATGGACGATTTCTATGAAAATTATTTTTATCTATGATTTATCACCCGAATGGAACAGCTGAACCGTACCGCACGAACTTAGTCGAAATCCCCCTAGTCCCTTTAACAGTCAAATGCAGTCAAACAATAAAGAAACATTCACCGTGACCGTCCATTTAAAAATGTTATGAACTAGCGATCTAATTTCTTGCACAGAGCGTAGCGAGCAAATATCACTGCACATTAGAAAAACGAGATTTCAATTGAATTATGATACGTCTTTACATCGACGGATACGTGTAAACATAACCTAGAACGATAAACAGTAAACAAGCTCTTTTAGGCACTTTAATAATTCTACAAAGTCGTTCGTCTTTCCAAGCGTCGAACGAAGTTTATAAAAATGAATTTACCTCGTTTATTGATAGCGAGCTTAGAAATAGGAAAAGCCAAGGAAATCGCAACAAGTAAGTTTAGATTTCAGTGTGCTTCTGTTTGACTTTAGTCCTCTTTTAAATATATATTTAAATAATGAAATTCTTATATAAAGAGAAACATCTGGAGACAAATTATTCGTTTCCTTTTAATTGTCTGATTTTCCAGGTATAGGAGCAGAGAGATTGTCTAACCAAGATTATTTCCAACGCTCCACGGATAATAATTTTGAATATTACCTATGGAAAATTCAGAACAAGTATTATAGCACGCACGTATTAGTATGCGTTACGGAAAATCCCTCGCCAGATATCGTAGTCGACGGAATAGAAGCTCTCATTCTGCATCACGACCCGCAGGCAGTAAGCTTCTTCGTTCGTAGAAAGAACTCTCGGCGGGGCGAATGATTTTTAGCATTCATTTCCTTAGGATAATGCGGAACAGAATTTAAAACAGTGGTCGTCTTTGATCGCCTCTCTAGCGGAAGCGGACGTCTTATTGTTTTCATGCGACTGTATAACGGATGGTCAGATTAGAGATAAAGGTACAAATGAATTGTACTCGATATAAATATCATCCAGTCGTGGAAGGTTAAACACGGTTTCTGTGTGTTTCAGTGATACAATGGTGTCTGCAAAAAAAATTCGAACTCATCGAATTGAACAGGAATGACGTAGATATTTCTGAGGCTGATTCGGAGCATAACACACATGGCGTTGAAAGGATGGTGGAAGCTTTACACGCTCATATGTGGTCTACCATGACGCTCAAAGGTTTTCTATAAAGATTCCCCAAGAAACTGCTTCACAACGGGTGAAATACTTCGCTAGGAATATATTACATAATGTGTTATTTTGCAGAGAAGCCATCGAGTGCAGAAGAGCAAAGCTCCGAAGTGAAAGGAGTTGAAGAGCAGTTTGAAAACATCAAACTGGCCCAGAATTCCACGGAAAGGTTACCAATGGAGAACATGCTAGGTCGGTTTAAAAGAGATTTACTAAAAACGGTGGCGGATTTAAGGAAAAAGGGTGGCAAACGTTTCGGGGAGCTTATTCTTTCGGGAAAATGAAGAGATAGTTTATTAAAAATGGGCTAAGCAGAGTAGTACGGAAAAAGAATAGGTATAGTGTTTGGGTAAAATCGTAATTTTTTTATTCGAAGATAGGGCCCTGAGGCAGAGATGGGCATTATTTAAATAAAAAATTATTTAAATAACGTATTAAATAGCAGAGACTTTATTTTTATTAGTCGTCGAATAAAAATAACTTTCGAATAAAAAAATACGAATGAAACTGAGCTTAAAATGAATTCCCGTCGAATAAAAAAATCATGCGTGTCCGTCGAATAAAAAAATGATTCGAGGCGTTTCGAATAAAAGTAACCCAAAGTTGAGCCTCGAATAAAATTTTTATCTTTTATTCTAAATCAATTTCTTATTTAAAATAATTCTCTGCCCATCTCTGCCCTTCTGGGCCTTCCGTGCAGGCCCAGAAGGGCCTGTGCTCCTCAGCCGCCCGTTAAATCCGCCACTGTTACGAAACTTCCTCCCAGCGCCTAGCAATCGTCCATCTTCCAGATGGCATCATGGGCGAGGAGAACGCAGATTTCGGTGAATTCTTCAGCCAACTAATGGCCATGAAGGAATACGCAGCGTCCCTGCCAACCAACCAGAGACGAATAGCTGCCGAGCAAGTGGTCACCGCGTTCTGGAAAGCGATGGGCGGCGATTCGTCCGAAACGGAAGATTAACTCATACCCTGACAAATTAAAACGCACATAGGTATACCCAAGAAACGCCTAATCAACTTCACCAATCTGATATATTCATTCGAGCGAGCAACAGAGGAACAATAAACCTATAGCAACTAGTTTCCGAAACAAGCGCAATACAATACAAATCAATGTTCTCGACAAATGTATCTTATAACAAGTCCAATTGTAGAACTAGTTTGTAAATGTAAAAACATTAAGCTTTGAAGTTCATTATCCCGCTAGCGACACGCAAGAATTCTCTCCCCCGATTGAAGAGTTCTAATTGCTCGGCAGGCATCAGATATATACAATCTTTCTATTTATCTGAAAAGTCGAAGTGTTGAACCAATTAGGGACAAATTCCACTTGCGCCCAAATCGCCCGCAAGGCCAGTGGTTCTCATTTCAAAATTTACGAAAGCCTGAAATCTGTGAAAGAGGCATTATCTGAAAATACAGTTTTTTAAACGTAAATTACGACTCGAAAACAGGAACATCTAATTTATGATGTTCATTTTATTAGAAAAACGGAAAATTCCTACAGTCAGTGTACACTAAGGGCCAAAATCGGCTTCCCTTCGGAAATTTGGCAACGTTGCATGTCACTAGGCATAACTGGGGCCGTGTTCCGATTCACGCATAATGCGCATGAAGTGCATAAGGTACGTGACATATCCTATGCAGTCTATGCGCAGTATGCATGAATTGGAACACGGCCTCAGTAGTAATTCTAGTGACATGCAACGTTGCCAAATTTCCGAAGGGAAGCCGATTTTGGCCCTTAGTGTCAGGGGCGGATTAAGATTTTTGGGGCCCGGGGCTATCAAGCCTTCGCGAGGTCCCGTGGTTGAAAAGTGGGGGGGGGGGGACAAAATATATTGTATAATTAAGTTTTAGTTAAAATGTTGTTTTCTTATCTTTAATTTTGCAAATTCTTGTATTTAGTCTTCACAATCGACAAATCTTAATAATTCAAATTCAGTTGTTAAAATCGCTTAGAACGGGCCCCCCCCCCCCCGGAAAGTGGGGCCCGGGGCTATAGCGCCCCCTAGCCCCCCCTTAATCCGCCCCTGCTTAGTGTATTTAAATGTAATTCGTCCTTGGATCACAGAACCGTTTCCTGCTTTACCTCCTTTCGCCCTCGAACGTTGGCAGCCCTGCCGGATGCACGAGCGCCCATAGTTGCCGGCCTGCCGTTTGGCTAAAATGTCTGACGCGTTTCGCGTAGTGTCTCCGTTCGACTTGGCCGAGCACGGACACGGAATAGTGGGATCGAAAAGGTTCGCGCGGTTCAGGCGCCCGACTAGTGACGCGCGGCTATCATCGTCGTTCTTATCGCGGGCGGCATGCACTCGTCTGTTACTTAGCGCTCGGCATGGAGTAAGTCATCGAACGGCTAACAACACCGCTCTCTGTGATACTCGGCCCGCTCCGACCCCCCTTCTAGCATTTCGCCGCGGTTCCCTTGCATTCCACCGCACAGTGTGACAGTTTTCCACGGGGCTTCGCCCACGACGAACCGTCTCACCCGAGTCCCGCGGGAACGCACGCTAGAAATCCAGCGCACCAGTCCCCGTCGCCCCGTTCGATGTCTCCCCGACAAAAACATGCCCCGATGGCTTGATCCCGTCGATACCGAAATCTTCCACCGAGTCGTCCACTCTGCCCGAGAAACTAATTTTTCCGCCGAGAGATTATAATCGAAATTGTCGACGATGGTGTAGGTGCGTGTGACACTGTTACGCTTCGCCGAGATTCTCGCTACGTAGACGTTAACGCTCCTGGCTGCAACTGTATTGTTTATATTTTAAGGGAGAGTCGGGATCAGTGGGATCCCGGGGAGAGTCGGTTCGGTTCGTCGACAGACGAATCGTTATCGTAAACGAGGCGCATTTTCTTTTCGTAGAGTCTGACGCGTCTCGAGCATGACGAGTAGGACTTCGGTCGATGCTTGCGATAGTCGTTTAAGAGAGTAGTCGCCTGCATGGTATGGTGAGCCTTTGTCGATGACAGAGGCGAACGTAGTTGATCCTTCCCGAGGTAAATCGTTTTTAACTATCCTTCCGTCGAATCGCACGAGTTCCCGGCCTTCGGTCGCTTTTGTTTGCTGACGTGTGATTTTGTACCTAGAAGAGCTGGGAGAGAGAAGCGATAACACGATGTCACAGTCAGAGGACGCTTACGCCCCGGAGGAACCGACGCCAGACATTCCGATATCTCTGCTCGACATACAAATGCCGGAGACACCAGAAAGTACGAAGGGTCAGGCTAGCGACGGAGACACGCCCAGGTTGGAGAGCCCCAGGCTGCTTAAACCTGTGCTAGGGAAATTGCAGGCGAAGAAGAGATTGATGGCGTTCGCCAATAAGTTTAACGTGTTACCAAAGGTTCAGAATAAGTCCGGTCTGATTCAGGCGCAATCCGCTAAAGTTTCCAAGGCTAAGCCGGGCGACGGGAAGTCTGTGCTGAACGACACTGGCGCGGGATTGAATTTGGACCCAGATTCTATGCAGCAATTCCATAACCGGCACTCTATTGGTGGTAAATCGAAGAAGAAGCCAGGTACGGTATAAAGAACACGAGTTAGATATGTTTTAAGATCGGCGGAGACGAGGTTTTTGATAATTCGATTGTGGAACTCTGCAGAGGAGAAGATATTGGCCATTGAGGAGATCAGGCGGGAGGAATCGAAGAGTAAATTGCTACTGGCGGAAGCTATGGCAGCAGGTAGTTTAGTTCTGCAGTATCTCGAATCGGGGTTTACTATTGGCACTAACCACTTTGTCTTGCAGCTAGTTTAGACGAAGAGAGCTATGCGAATAGGAACGGACAGAATTTATTAGAAAATGTAAAAAGTATGAGGGAACGAAGTAGACAAGATGATATTAGTGGTTCTCGTAAAAGTGCTTCGAAATCGTCTATGGAGAACAGATATTCAGATAGGTACGAGAGCGCTTGCCTTTTTTGTAAGCGTTACTGGTTCTCTATTAACTGTATTCTTTTTAAGGAGGCGATACGGTAGAGAAGATCGAAGAGACAGCACGAGTAGAGACTCGAAGGACTACAACGGCAGTAAAGAGCGATACTACAAGGTCTCGCATGACAGAGAACAGCGGAGGAGAGAGAAAGATAGGAGGGATGATAAGGACAAGCGAGAGGATGCTGGGAAGTACGAAGAGACTCGAGAGAGAAGGGACGATGAGAAGGATAAGAAGGATAGCGAGAAGGACAGGTGGGAGGATTTAAAGGACAAGAAAAGGGAGAAGAAGGAGAATTTCAGGGAAAAGAGAAGCGATTCCAGAGAGAGAAGTTCGGAAGTTCGGGATAAAAAGGAGAAGGAAAGGGACAAGGATAAAGGGAAAGAGAAGGATATAATGAATTCTTCTTCGTGGGTGGAGCTAAAGAAGTGTGGAATAACGATGGACGATATGATTGATATTAGAAGACACGATTATTCAGAGCGATCCACGAAGAACAGGTTTGCCAATGATTCAGCGACCCCTCGATTACTTTCTTCCGTATTAAACAATTATTATAATACATGTATTACAGAACAGCTGAAGATTACCTGCGTTACTTCGAGCAAATGCTGATGTTGAGCGACTGTCGTTTGAAACGGTACGGCTTCGCCGCCGAGGGCCTCGACGGGCCTAAAGAATACCCTCCCGAGTCGGTTAGGGTGACCAAACGAGGAAGGCCTCAATTGCTGTACTCGGAGAATCCTCGCCTATCTCTGTTCCTCAATCGCCAGCAGATTCTTCAAGCCGTTACCGCGGATCGCCGCGAGAAGATGAAGGAGATATACGAGGCGGAGTTTGCACGGTATATCAATTTGTCTTTTCACCTACTCGATTTTCCTTTACCCATTCAGATCCTAACAATTCTAGAGACAATCCAGAGGAAGCGGAGAAGACGCTGCGCGCTCGTAATTGGTATCCAAAGGCAGGCATGTGCAAGTCGAGCGAGAAGGCTTGGCAGTTCCCCATCAACGTGCAGCTTCCCAGATCCAAATGGGACAGCGAGGACGAGGACAGGCTGTCGAACGACATTGAGAAACAGCAAGACAGTAAAGCGAAGCCGGATGCTCCCACCTCGGACGGAGGTAAACCTTTGAAGCGTTTGGTTAAACCTTTAGCGCAAAAGTTCTAATACGTAGGATCCTATTTCAGAACGAGAGGCGAGTTCCCCGCGCTCGGTTACGGCAGAGGAGGATATCTGCGACGATAAGAAGGCCACCGACGAAGATAACGAATCGACCAGCGCCAAGGAGGTTGATAATAACGAGCAGGCCACGTCCCCCGCGCTGCAGTCCGCGGGCGACGAGAAATTGGCGTCGGAGTACGAACAGTTTATGAAAATGGTGTGCACTGATATTCCTAAGCCGGAGGACTTCTCGCCGAAAACGGTGCCGGTTAAGTCGACCTCGCCGTCGAGCTACCACGAGTTTAATATAGAGACCAATCTGCCGGAGGACAATAATTTCACTTTCGTAGAGCACGCGACGTCCGAGCAATTAGAGAAGGCCGACGGAGCCAAGGCGGACGAACAGTTCAAGGGCAAGGAGATTCGTCAGAACGTGGAGAAAGTTTCGCAGATCGTGGAGGAGCAAATGTCCTCGAGCAGCTCCCACGTGGAGGTGCAGGAGCGCGCGAGGGAGAGCGATGAGGGACGGGAGAAAAGCGAGTCGGAGGATTCCAGGTCGATCCCCAGCGACTGGGAGAACGTTCGGATAAAAGTGGAGCGCTTGAGCGACGAGAATTCGGACACCAGGGAGCCGAGGAAGAAGAGGAGGCGGAAGAAGGTGACCTCCAGCAGCGAGTCGTCCAGCACGTCGAGCTCCTCGGACTCCGAAGAGGACGGGAAGAGGAAAAGGAGGAAGCGGAAGCTGTCGAACTCGAACGACTCCAGTTACTCGGACTCGGACAGCAGCGAGAGCAGCAGCAGCAGCAGTAGTGATTCCTCCAGCTCGGACGACAAGCGGAAGAAGAGGAGGAAGAAGAAGCGAAAGGCCGAGAAGAGGAAGAAGAAAGCCAAGCGGATAGCCAAGACAAAGAAGAAGCGCAGGAGAAAAGTGAGCTCCGACTCCAGCAACAGCGATTCATCCGACGACAGAAGGAAGAAGAGGCTGTCGGTCGGCAAAAAGTCTAAACAGAAACGAGAGTTCGGCGAGAAGCACGACGACAACGAAGATATAATAAAAACTATACAGAAATCCCCTTTGGGGTGTTCGTCGCCGGAAAGCGAGAAGCTCACGCGTCCGCAGACTCCCACGAAGAAGATCAAGGAGGAGGCGAAGGGCGAATGCAGGAAAAGGTCCACCGAGAAGCATGATATCTGGAGCAAAGAGCAGGAACTGGCGCGGAAAGTGATGTCCGACGATAGCGCGTGCAGTAAAACCCACAAAGACGAGAAGAAGAGGACCAAAGCCGACGAGAGGTACATGGAAGAGTGGGAAATGGACGCGAGCATTGAGAAAATTGAGACGTCGGAGGCGGAGAAGAAGGACGAACGGGGCAAGGAGGAACGAAGTAAGAAGGAGGAGCGTCTGAAGGAGAAGTGCTCGAGCATTGGCAAAGAGATAACAGCGTGTGGCTCGAAGAGCGAGGAGGACAGTGATGCGAAGAAGAAGAAGAAGAAGGAGAAGGAGAAGAGGAGTAGCAACGAGTTTCTAGCGGATTGGGAGAAGGATAGCGAGAGGATATCGAAGCAGAAGGAGAAGTGGGGCGAGACTGAATTCGACACTCTGAACGTACCATCGTTGACGCAGCTGGAGAGGGAAGTTAGCAAGAGGCAATTGTTGGCGGATGAATGGGAAGTTGATAGTTTGGAAGCTGTGCCGGACTTGACAATCAATAAGAGGAAATCGCGCGGCTCGAAGAAAGTGGAGAAGGAGGTTCGATACGATAAGAAAACGGACACGTATATTTCTATAGAGAAGGAGACCTCGAGGGAGTGCAAGAAGAGGCAGGATCGACTCTCCGCTATGAGGATCTGGGAAGAGGAGGAGGAAGAAGGTGAGAGGGAGGCTATGCTGCTGATGGAGCAGAAGAGAAAGAGGGACGAGTGGGACATCGAGGAGGAGCCGTTCTTGCGGGAGAAAAGTGAACGGAAGGAAGACTTGGAGGATAATATCTGCGCGATTGATATTCACAAAGAGGTGAACGCGGTCAGCAATGATATGGACACGCCGATGAAGCTTGACGCGGTTACTGTTAAAAAGAGTAAGAAGAGTCGCTGGGACATAGCTTCGCAGTCCGATGAGAAAATAGAGCTGAAGGCTCCTGTCATGTGGGAAGAAGAGTGTGCCGAATGGGCGACGATAAACAAATTTGAGCGTAAGAGCGACAAAGTGACGTTAGAACGTTGCGATTCGATTATACCTAAGGCCAAGATAAAAGACGAAGACGTTGGCGTCGTTGATCAGCAGTCGAGAAAGGCTATGTCGAAGAGCTCGGACCTTATCGACCTGTTCGCAAGGAAGTCCGAGGACGTAGACTTGTTGGCGTCGTCTTGGACTTCGGAGGAACTTAAGAAAAACAAGCCACGGATAAAAGGTTTAGAAAGTAGCTCTGAATTAGACGTGTTCTTCGACGAGGCTAAAGAACCGCTGCCAATGCCAATCACGAAGGAGCAGACCGTGGAGCAACTGAAAGACATGTTCGACATAGACGTGAAATTAAGTAACAAAAATATAGAATTGTACAGCCCCAGTTCCCCAGCGCTGTCGCAAAAGTCCGAGGACATGGAGACGTTCAACGAGAGCACCTCGAATTCCTTAAGTCTCAGGGAGGATCTCATACAGGAGAAGCTTAAGAAGGAAACCTTGGTCAAGTCTGACGAAGAGTCGCTCTCTGTTCCCAACATACCTCTTCAGATAAAGTATCGGGACGGGAAGTATGCGAAGCCCGTGGTGACAAAAGAGGAGTTCGAAGAAATCTTAGGGGTGCAAGCGGAGGAACAATCGCCGCAGAAGAAATATGACGAGATAAAGTCTTCTGAAGGTTTAATTGGTGATCTTCCAATCAACGAGCCATGCCCCGATGCGAGTAATTACAAACCACAGCAGATGGATATATTCGCTGAATATGAAACTGAAGAGTATCGTAGTAAGTCAAGCACCAAGAGCGTCGAGGTGGTGTCTTCTTCCAGCACGAAAGGAGAGGAGACGAACGAAGGGAAAGCAGCCCTGAAACTGATCCCTAAACAGCTGCTGATTCGACGCAACAACGAGCGCGTCAAGTCCAAATTGATCTCGGACGATCCCATGCAGCATGCTGCAGCCCTTTTGACCATCCAGAAGAAGCTTCGAGAGTCGAACATCGCGAAGAACGACGAGAAGGAAGTCACCTGCGAGGAGTCCACCGGCGAGTTCAAGATCGAGTGCGAGAAAACTACCATCACCGAGGCTCCCGTCGCTGACGTGGCTCCCAAGGAACAGACCACCATCACTGACGTCAAGGTGGACTCCAGAGACTTATCGATAACAGTGAAAACCTCGATCACGACGAAGACGGAATCCTCGAGCACTGTGAAGCTTGATTTCAATCGCATCGAAGAATATAAGTCGACTGATAAAGAGATTATTAAGACGGAGGAGCTTAAGAAACCTAGGCCGTCTGTTGGCAAGGATAGCTGTAACACGGAAGCTCAAATTAGATCACCTGGCAGGGAGCAGCGAAAGAAGAGTCCAAGTAAGAAGGAGAATGAGAAGCGGAACAGCGAGCGCAGCAAGGAGAAGAGGGACAAGAAATTCGACGACAGAGATAGAGGCGACAGAAGGGACAGCAGAGGCTCGAAGGACTACGCTGAGAGTAGGAGGAGGTCAAGCCCTTCGAGCAGTCGCGGCAGAAGAAGAAGAAGCGTCAGTCCACGCACCTCTTGGGAGAGGGAGAGGAGCAGAAGCGGAAGTCACAGTCGCAGCTGGAGCAGAAGTAGAAGTAAGAGTCCGAAAAGGAAGGATGACTCTGTTGCTTCATCGAGTAGGGATAAACGGCCGAATAGAATCGATGAGGATAGAGCTGGTAGGTCCAGGACAGACGATAGGAGAGAAAGGTCTACGAGAAGTCCCCCTCGGTCCAACAGTGGCCCTTATAACAAAGGTATGTCTCCTACGCGGTCACAAATAGAGCTGAGACTATTCCAATAATTTAATATTCGAATATTTTACAAGTATTCGAATGCTACGAATAAACTTCGAATATTTGAGTATTAGAATGATATTATTCGAATATTTAAGTATTAGAATGATATTATTCGAATATTTAAGTATTAGAATGATATTATTCGAATATTTAAGTATTCGAATACTACTCGAATATTTCAGTATTCGAATACTACTCGAATATTTCAGTATTCGAATACTACTCGAATATTTCAGTATTCGAATACTACTCGAATATTTCAGTATTCGAATACTACTGGAATATTTCAGTATTCGAATACTACTCGAATATTTCAGTATTCGAATACTACTCGAATATTTCAGTATTCGAATACTACTCGAATATTTCAGTATTCGAATACTACTCGAATATTTCAGTATTCGAATACTACTCGAATATTTCAGTATTCGAATTACATTCGCCAAATAATTGAGCAACTGAAGTATTCAAATATTCGAATACCGAAAAATTCGACAAATAGTCCCAGCCCTAGTCACAAACTATAATACATCTTGCATAACGAGAGCACTCACTCTCAATGGTTTCGCGTTATTTCTAGACCACTTCAAAAAGTATGGGTCCACCAAAGAGCGAGAAGACTGGAGCAGAAGGAAATACGATTCCATGGAAAGGGACCGAGAGAAAGAGGGAAGACCGTATGACCCTATGGAGGTACTACGAGAGAGAAACGCAGATCCTGAAAGGCACAGGGAAGGCAGGTTCCGTGATGAGGCTGACAGATCGTTTTGGCCCTTCGAGTCGGAGAACGTGCTACGAGAAGGGAACGAGTCGTTGGACTCTTACCCCAACGGCCAGGAGCTGGATCTCGATTATGAGGAGAAAGCGTACTACAGGGATGACAGTCTTGAAAGGGATATCATGGAGGGTCCTCTTCGTCAAGTATCGAAGTACAAACAGAGGTAAAACTTCAAGGTAGCCTAATCCCTTAACACATACATACATTCTAAAACATTCTTACAGCAGGAGGAGTAGATCCACTACGAGAAGAGACAGGCAATGGGAGAAAGACAGGGAGCCGGCGGACTTGGAGAGGCACGGACACGGTCGAAGAGCAGAGAAGCTGCCACCGCCAAGAGGTCGTTCGCCCCCTCGAGCAAGGCGCTCACCGCCCAGGGCTCAGCACGACCGCTTCAGACGTAGCTCCAGATCACGATCGAGATCCTGGTCGAGGTCTAGATCACGTACGAGGTCCAGGTCCAGGACGAGAACGAGGTCTCGATCAACGTCGAGGTCCCGGGCGATGCGATCGAGGTCAAGGTCGGGCTCGCGATCAAGGACTAGATCTACGTCTAGATCAAGGTTGAGGAGTCCTGATCATGGTCCGCGACTGATGGACCGATCACGATCCTCCAGGTGACTGTTTAGAAACATTAATACCAGTCGATAGTTTTGAAACAGTAAGCAATCTCGCTTTGAACTTAGATCGCCGTCGGCGGGGCGAGGCAGAGGCAGGGACAGCTCGAGGGAGAGGAAGGACGAGCACGACGACATGAAGCTGGAGATGTGCGGCGAGAGGGGTAGACGCATAGAGACAATCGTTCAGTCCGTGTCTGGCCTGTCTAGGGATCCAAACGCGTTAGACTCTGATATGCATATGGGCGACAATCTGGAGAGTGTGGCGAGTAGCTTCCAATATGCCAACGAGAACGAGGTTGCGAACGAGTACTACTACAGCGAGAATAACTTGACCTATCCGCCATGCATCGACGATTCAGCAACGAGCTCCCCGAAACGGTTGTCCCTCGATGATAGGTAACTCTTGACTCGTAACTAGGGTTGGGACTATTTGTTGAATTTTTCGATATTAAATATTCGAATACTGAAATATTCGAATAGTACTCGAATACTGAAATATTCGAATAGTACTCGAATACTGAAATATTCGAATAGTACTCGAATACTGAAATATTCGAATAGTACTCGAATACTGAAATATTCGAATAGTACTCGAATACTGAAATATTCGAATAGTACTCGAATACTGAAATATTCGAATAGTACTCGAATACTGAAATATTCGAAGAGTACTCGAATACTGAAATATTCGAATAGTACTCGAATACTGAAATATTCGAATAGTACTCGAATACTGAAATATTCCAATAGTACTCGAATACTGAAATATTCGAATAGTACTCGAATACTGAAATATTCGAATAGTACTCGAATACTGAAATATTCGAATAGTACTCGAATACTGAAATATTCGAATAGTACTCGAATACTTAAATATTCGAATAGTACTCGAATACTGAAATATTCGAATAGTACTCGAATACTTAAACATTCGAATAGTACTCGAATACTTAAACATTCGAATAGTACTCAAATACTTAAATATTCGAATAGTACTCGATTATTAAATTATTTGAATAGTCTCAGCCCTACTCGTGACGCACTTGATCTTGCTTCCAAGTCGTAGTCACTCTCATATCTGTTACTCTACAGTTGCAAAGGAGCATCTCGCGTATCCTGTTTCGCGCGTTCATTATTCTGGTTTAAATTATAGACTGGAGCTGGAGCTGGGGATCAAGAAGCAGCAAGAGGGCACAGGCGTATCAAACGAATACCCCGACACCTTCAGTGCCAGCGTGTGCTACCCATCGCCGCCACCGCAGCAGCAGATGCTGTACCGTCAGCAACCGACGGTCTTACAAGTACGTGACTCGCAAGTTGCAATAGAAGTACAGTCGTCTAGAGATTATTGTTTACCCATATAGGCTTAGCAAAACTGAGTTAGCGGTAACCAATAAAATTAAGTATCCGGCAGTTCACTTATCTCCAGCATTAGACGTCTCTAAACATTATAGGCTCACCGCTAACTCTGCTATGAGGACACTTGGGTTTGTCTTACGCTTCTAGTCGGATTTCCAGAATATTCATAGTTTTAAATTGTGTATATACCACTGTAGTGAGACCTATATTAAAATATGCGTCCACAATATTGCCCCCCTCGCAGTCGAAATACGATTCGCTGCTAGAAAGAGTTCAGCACAAATTCCTTAGGTTCGCCGCTTATAAACTGCGACGTCCAATGTCACGGGATTATTTTTACGGCTAGATGTTTTATTTTTTCTTTTCTTCCTCGTACGTATGCCACTGTATTTTTTATTGTACAAATTGTGCTTGTCCCGTAATAAATAAATAAATTATGTTTCCACGTTGCGCAGGTGGGCAATGTGTTGCAAGTGGTGCCAGCAGACTTCAACGGAGTCCCAGCGGTCCGTCGAGAGCCGCCGAGTTCCGCGGCAGGTCCCATAGTGCGCGGTTCCAGCCAGGTTGTGCGCGTAGGTAATGTCCTGCAGGTAGTGCCGACGTCCTTGGACTGGAGTGGCGTACAACCGTCGCCAGTGGAGCAACCAGCAGCGATGATGTACCCCGCGACGGTCCCGCAGCCTTCTCCTATCCCTTCAGCCCCGATTTCTGTACCTGTTCCAGTCCCTGTCCCGATGCCAGTGCCAGTCCCAACGGCTATAAGCACACCCACGCCAGTGTCCACCTTATCTCCGGTCGCAATACCCATCGCCGTCACTGTCCCCGTGCCAGTCCCAGGCCCCGTTACCATTCCCGCAGTTCCAGTGGCGCCAGCGACGTTCCCCAGACCGGAGGTAGCGCCTCCAAGTAAGTCAATCTCAAGTCGCTCAATTGTTAACGCGTAGAGTCTTCCAGGACCCCGAGACTAATCGACGCTCCGTTTGTAGAAGCGCCAGCCCAGCCGGTGTACAACTACGAAGCCATCCTGGAGACTCGCCGCAAGGAGAGGGAGGAGCGCAAACGGTTGCGCGAGATGAGGAGGAAGGAGAAGGAGCGCAGGCGGATAGAGAGGATCAACCGTCGCGCCCTTCAGCTGCTGGAGAAGAGCAACATGCGCCAGTCGGATAGCCAGCAGAAGAGCTTGGACTCGTCTGTCTTGAAGGCGCTCCGCGAGAGCGAGGAGCAGACTGAGGTTGAGGAGCAGCAGCCTGCGCCAGCGGTCGCTGAGAAGGAGGGAGTGGCGTCGACCTCTGCTTCATCGGCTCCGGCTGAGGAGGAGGAGCCTGGTGGCGACGAGGACGAAGAAGAAGAGGAGGAGGAAGAGCCTGAGGTAGAGGAGGACGAAGAGGACGAGGAAGAAGCGGAGGACTATGAGGAAGAGGAGGAGGACGACGACGAGAAGGCCGCGTCGCGGTTGAACAGTCGACGGAACGAGGCGGAGGACGCTGCTGTCGCGTCGACGAGCGAAGCGAGCACGTCCCAAGTCGAAGCGGGGTCCAAGGACTGGCTGGACTTGCCGCCGGCGCCCTTGAAAGGAATTCTGGTTGCGCCAGGATTTAGGTACGTTAGTGTAAACCGCCACGGCGGTTTGCGGAAGATATCTAAGTACTTTATTGTATAAACTACGTTTCAGGAGATCCACGATCCCTAATGGCAACCTGGACGACCTGTCGACCCCCGAAAACGACAGCGAGGATTATACGGACAAGGAAGCCACCGAGCTGGACAAGTACAGCGAGTCCATTAAGGACGAGGCCAACGACAGCAAGGCGGGCAAGTCGAGAGGCCTGTCCAAGGCGAGGACAAAGTCCGGGAAGCTGGGTAAGAGGAAGCAGAGGAGTAAAAAGTCGGTTCAGTTCGCTGACGGAATCAAACCCGGGGAAGGCACCAGCCCCAGCGGGGGTGAAGGCGACATGCCATCTCCTCCGCCTCCTACATCCGTCATCACCCGCGACGGTGTTCGCGAAATCCGAAGGTCCAGTTCCAGGAAGAGCAGGAAGCAGGAGAAGAGGACTAGACCTCCGAAAGCGAAGAAGAAAGTGAAGGTAAGGATCTTTCAACGGCAATCCCCATTCGTTACGAAGCTTCCGTGTCTAATCAACCGTTTCACCAGGTAAAGATCATAAAGCTGAAGAAGCCACGGGTCACCCCGTTGACAGCGATGATGATGGACGACTCCGACGAATTGGACGACCGTTCGCCGCCGCCGCCGCCCCCCGGGTCACCGCCACCCCCGCACCAGTGGCCCAGCTACCTTTCCGCGTACAATTCCACGATGCGTCCTAGCGAGCCCCAAGCGACCCCGGCGACGGCGCCGAGCACTGTTCAGGCTCCGCCACCGCCCACGCCGTTGCCTCTTCTAGTTCCTCCCCCGCCTCTCAACTACACGATACAGCCTTGCAGCAAGGCGTAAAGCCCTCTCCCGCTACCTCCAGGCTAACCGCGAATATGCCCTCCACCCTCGACGGCGGGGAAAGGACGCCCGCGGCCTTGAAGGTGTCGCGGGATCGAGCGGATCTCTGTCGCGATTGGAGACCTAGGGAAGAAACGACGTACGACTACTAGTGACAAATATCATCGACCGTTTTCTCGCTTCTTGTAAATATACCCTTCGCTCTTCGTGCCACGCAGAATTTCCGGCTCGCGATACGGGGACACGAAGGGCCCGCGCACGAACGAATGAATGCTCCATTGCGTCCACGCCTCGGCAGATTCGCGTTGCGTTCGATATATTTTCGATACCGATGAGCATGAGGGAGAGGTCGATTACGATGGAAATTTTAGGCGCGACACGAGTGTAATTTGTACAGGGTGTTTCGTGGCTGCGGGGCCTTCAGTGGTTAATAGAACTTTTAAGAGGTAGAAGTGTCTGTAAATGTAGGTCTATGAGATTGAATTGAACCTGAATCTTCAGTTACTAGTTGAAGCCCACATATAAAAATCGGTGCTTGCGTTTATTCAGACTCGAACGATCAGTGGACTAATTGGAATTAATAAATAGATTAAGGAAGAGTTCGGGAGAAGTGGCCACGAGTAAATGAAATAGTGGCTTTCTCAATCATGTAGGAAATGCTGATGTTATCAGTGACGATGATTGTTCGTTAGAACTTCGCCGTTTCTTCTCGCAAGTGTTCTACGAAACTGTTAGCTTCACAACTATACTTCTGAAACACCCTGTACGCGGAACGGGGCTCGGACTTGCGACCGATTGTTAATAGCGACTACATTGTTGAAGATGTAAGGGTAAGAAGTGAGTTTATTAATTGTATATTTTACATTTGTAGCTTTACCACGAATTGTCTTCAAACTTAGGCTACTAGATAGTTAAAAAAAAACCACAAAAAAAATGGGGTCTTGATGCAATTTCCTTTCTCTCATTTCTTATCTTCTCCTTGTTATTAATGTTCGAGCTCGTTTTATTTGCGGCGAAAGGAGAGTCTGTACATACGCGGGAGTAGATATACGATTAGACCAAAATTTCATATTAATCGACGAATTAAAAGTAAATAATGTAAGGCGAGGAGCTGAGCTTAAGTCGACCGTTCTATAGATCCTCTTGCGTTCATTGTACATATCTCGATCGATCATTGTTCAGCGCAGATCGTTTACCCTTTCTGCTTAAACACGAAACGAATGCTTCTCGCCCTCGGCGAGGAGGAACGTTCTAACTGCCCGTAATATCTGAATTCCCACGACAACTTTTTGAAAGGTATCGATTTGTATTAAAATAAACGTAATTCTTTTAATAAACCTGGCGCCATTCATTTCGCACAACTCGTGATGTCGGCGGAGCTTCGGCGTTAATAAACACAGTGCGCGCAGAACAACAAGAATCAGGCCAATTAAGATAACAGCTGACTGGCGCAGACCATTCAGGCGTATCAGAAGCTCCGGTCAAGTGCGATAAGTCTCTGTCGACGACTGCAAACATATTCGAGGGAAACAGTCTTTTCAGCACTCAATAATTGGAAAAATGAAAGTGGCCGTCGTTGGAGGTGGAGTAGTTGGTTTAACAACGGCTCTGCAGTTACAGCGTGAATTACATAACGCAGAAGTTACTGTTTTCGCTTCTGACTTCGAGAACACAGTCAGCCATGTAGCTGCTGGGATATTTCGCGTCGGCTCGTCCTACTCTGGACCAACTGAACAAATAACGAGGTGCATAGACACGAGATCACCGATTATTTAAATAATGATGGATACAGTATTTTTCCATATGCTCTCCAATTAAAATTCTTCCCAGGGACTGGATACGAGACTCGTACGAATATTACGACGGCATACGGAAGACTCGTGAAGCTCCATTAGCGGGAGTAACTAGCGTTTCTGGTTACGTTTTTGCTAATTCCTCTGTGGAGACTGTCAAGGTATATTTCCTTCGGAGGCATGAGAATTTTATTCTATTTCTCGAGGCTGTATATTTAATTCGAAATTAGTATCGTTTTTAAATTTGATTTAAAAACTCTATTTTTCATTTTACAGAATCATTGGATGGAAGACTTGGTACCAATCTACAGAAAAACCACGGAAGAAGAGTTCCAGCTCGTCGGAGGCAGCTGGAAGTATGGATCATTCTTCACAACCCTCCTCACGGAATGCAAGCTGTACCTCCCATGGGCTCGTGCAAAGTAAAAAACTAATTCCGCGGAACATTATTTCTCGAAACGAAAATTAAGAAGATTTCTCGCCTCCGCAGGTTGCAAGAAAGTGGAGCGAAACTTGCAATAAAGAAATTTAGCTGCTTGAAGGAACTCGCTTCCGACTGGGACTTGATAATGAATTGCACAGGATTCGGCGCAAGAACCCTGTGCAACGACAGACGTTTAGTTTCTATGCGCGGTCAAGTAATCAAGGTAAGTTTCTATTTAAACACAGAATCCTGCATTAACCGGTGAATATCTTAGGTAAAGGCGCCGTGGATCAAGACCTTCTTCTACGGAGAGCTGGACACTTACATTATACCGGGTTTCAACGGCGTCGTTACACTCGGCGGCTCGAGGAGCTTCGATTCTGAAAATACGAGCCTCTGTCGCCACGAATCGGCGGCGATTCGCGAGAGGTGCGAGAATTTCGTCCCAGGACTGAAAAAGGCCGCGATCCTGAGGGAGGAAGTCGGCTTGAGGCCCCACAGGGAGAACAGCGTCAGAGTGGAGGCCGAACGCGTTTCGAGCGGGCTCTCTACAGCCATCGTTAGTTTCGGCAGCTTTATTGAACAAATTCCATCTGATAATTTCATTACCATTGACGATGCGATCTCTGTTACAGCTGGTGCACAATTACGGGCACGGCGGATACGGAGTGTGCACCGCGCCTGGGACTGCCAAGTACGCTGTGAAGCTGGCGAAGGAGATGCACAAGTCTTCCGTCGCGAAATTGTAGGGGCCGCGTTTAACAAAATATTAACAGCCATCGACGGAGATGATATTTTTGGGGGGGGATTCTGCGAGAAACGATTGCTCGTGGATATATGTGGTTTATTATTAACGAGTTTACAGAAGAAAGTCGTTAATAAGCGCTAATACTGCGTGGTATTATTGTTGTCAATCGTTTGCGTGTGCGACACACTAGTGGCGGAGAACTATCGATGGTACTTACGATAGTTATCGATGGTTCTCAGTAATAATATTACAAATTAAATTTGGGATTCTGAATTTCAGCTGTTATTATTTTTTAATTGACTAATCTACGATTTTCAATACCGATAATTATCGATAGTGAAAATAAGTCATCTATAGTTTTCGATAGTGAGAACCATCGATAACTATCGTAAGTACCATCGATAGTTCTCCACCACTACAACACACTGTGCTCGTGCTTCTTTGGACTTTAGGGAGTCCTCGACTAAAGCGGTTCTTTTTGTTCATCGTCGAACGAATACATGGCGTTTCGTACGATCGTCTCGTTCCTCTTTTTGCGCGTTACACTGCCCAGATACAGAGACAGCAGAACTACAAGGAGAATCCTCTGGAGCGCCTATTCCCGTCGTTTCCGAGCTCCGAAGACGCGTCGAAGCTGGGCGTACGTGTTTCACCGGTGTTCGTCTCCCAAACGAGGCTTGCACGCACGAGCGCCGCAATGCGTCGCGGAGGTGGTTGTTTAACAAACCCGGGGACATCCTTTGCGAACTCTACCGTGGCACAGTTGCCGGTCAAGTGTTTGTTAAACGCGTTTGAATCGTGACTCTCACGTTGATGAAATCCATTCCGTTTCCATCCGTTCCCCGCTACTTCTTGCCGGGCTTCACGTTCTTCCGGGGCGGCGCGCCCCATCGCAGCGCGGTGCTGTCCACCGTCAGCCGCGGACGCTTGTACTGGCTGCTCTTGATGTGCTCTTCGACCAGCTTAGGCGTCACGCAGATCACGTGCTGCCCCTTCCAGTACTTCACCATGTTCATGCTCTGCAGCGTCGATATTATGTCCGTCTGCGAAATGCTCGTCATCTGGCTGCAGATTTACAGGAATGGAAATTTTTTAGTTTGCCTTAGTTCTCTTAATCTGCTTCGTAACTAGTGGTGGAGAACTATCGATGGTACTCACGATAGTTATCGATGGTTCTCACTATCGAAAACTATAGATGGCTTATTTTCACTATCGATAATTATCGGTATTGAAAATCGTAGGTTAGTCAATTAAAAAAAAATAACAGCTGAAATTCAGAATCCCTAAATTTAATTTGTAATATTATTACAAATTTCGATAGTGAGAACCATTGATAACTATCGTAAGTACCATCGATAACTATCGTAAGTACTATCGATAGTGATATCAAAACCAACGATAACTATCGTAAGTACCAACGATAACTATCGTAAGTACCATCGATAGTGATATCAAAACCAACGGTAACTATCGTAAGTACCATCGATAGTGATATCAAAACCAACGGTAACTATCGTAAGTACCATCGATAGTGAGAACCATCGATAACTATCGTAAGTACCAACGATAACTATCGTAAGTACCATCGATAACTATCGTAAGTACCATCGATAACTATCGTAAGTACCATCGATAGTGATATCAAAACCAACGATAACTATCGTAAGTACCAACGATAACTATCGTAAGTACCATCGATAGTGAGAACCATCGATAACTATCGTAAGTACCATCGATAGTGAGAACCATCGATAACTATCGTAAGTACCATCGATAGTGAGAACCCTCGATAACTAACGTAAGTACCATCGATAGTGAGAACCATCGATAACTATCGTAAGTACCATCGATAGTTCTCCACCACTATTCGTAACTTCACCTCAAGTCTTTGATACTCAGGGTGCCGCGGAAGTCTCGCAGAATTTCTAGGAGAATCCAACTCCAGTAGCTTCTGTAAGACAGCTTCCCCAAGTCGCTCAGTGGCTTCTCGGGGCTGCCGACAGTCTGTTCTATCTTGCTCAGCTCGTAACTGAACGCGATCAGAAGCTTCCCGTACCCTTGCCTTTGGAATGGCGGTAAAGTTAGAATGCAGGCTACGTTGTTGCCGTCCGGTGATTCCTTCTCCTGCAAAGCGAGTCGAACGAGAAGATTTATCGTTACGGATCAATCACGAACAGGTTGACATAGAAGATTGAATTGTACCTTCGAGAAATAACCAACCAAATGCGCCCCATGCTTGTCGACTTCGCAGAGAATGTAAAAAAGGAATGGCTCCACGTCGAAGTACAAGGTTTTGTGGTCCAAGAACAGCTTCGCCAGTAAGCACAGGTTCTGACAGTAGATTTTATGCTCCCTACCATCCACTTCCCAGATGCTCAGCGTTCCTTTCCGATATATTTCCTTGCCGACCGGCTGTCTGTGAGTACATTCGCTCTGAAATCAAGACGCTCGAATTATCGATCGAATTTTCGCTAAATTCAATACGTCGACGGAGAATTAGCTTGTCTCTCACCATGTGGTACCTGTACGTTTTCTCAAGACGCATATATTTCAGGCAGTATTCGCAGATCCACAGCTTAGACTGCTTACCATACTCCTCCGGGTACGGACTGAAGTACCAAGTATCAATTTCATACTTTCCTAGAATTGAACTTTCGAAAATAATGAGACCCTTTTCGCACGTAAATGTTAACGGTGGAAGAGAGGCATTGATGCTTACCAATTTGAATCTTGTCTATGTACTTCACTTTCGTTATGGCCTCGTGCTCCTTCTCCAACGCCGCCGTCGTCGGATCCATTTCCGCGTACGTCTGTAAAGAAGAACGAGACAATCGACTCCGTTCATAGAATTCTCCTCACAAACAAGTACCTTCTGTATGTGATTAATCTCATCGTGCCGCCTCTTCTGATTCCTCGTGATCTTGCGATCCGAGGAGTCGGCCAGCAAGTCGGTGCCGGAGTTTCTGTCGCCAGTCTTCCAGGTCCTGTCGGTCATGTCGAACCTGCTGGACATGATTCTGTCCCTCGGCACCCACTCGTCCAATCTCCTATTATGTCCTTCGTAGTGGACGTAGTACTCGTAGTGACCTTCGCTGTCATTATACCTTGTCTGAATAATCTCTGCGGGGTCTATATAAAACAGTGGAAAGAAAAAGAGCTTTCAGTGATGCTCCATTCGCACCACCAACCACGAAATCAAAAAATAACTTTTCTCTCGTATTTTTTTACGAGAAAATTCGCGAGGAAACTGGTTAAATGCTTTCGACGGCCAATGAAGAAACTTAAGAAACCAGAAAACGAATCGGAGCGAAGCCCGTGGTTCTGTGTTCGTATCTAATTAATTTCTAAGACGACGCCGAATCGAATCGCACATGACATAATGTTTACAAAACAAGGGCGACTCGTCGGCGGCAAGCCGGTAATACGAATACGAACGCGCGACGCGGAAGAGAGGAGCGTTCGGTGGAATTTCCGATCTACGTGGACGCGATTTTAAAAATATGCGATACAAGTGGGAACGTTATCGCTATCGTTCCGGTGTAATCGTTGGATATTTACGCCAAGAGTCGTCGGATCTGCGGACGAGGTAGTGCTCGCCTATATCGAGAGGCAGCTCCTCGAGGCTGTCCGCGTCATCGCCCGATCCCTTCCCGCCATTCGTCAACGTGTTCTCGCGCTTTTCTTGTTTCACCATCGTTTCCTTCGATCCCGTTGTGCAGTTCTCTTTAGTCCTCTGCTCGGGCTCGGCCATTTTCCGAGCTGCGAATCACTGGCCGGTGAGACGATTTTCGCCGCTGCGAAACGACCGAAAATAAATGAACATTTCACTCGCTGATGCAACGCGACCGGAACGGCCATGAAATTCTCCGAAATTCTCCACGGCGTATATATCATATAAGCGTGAAGCGGCGATACCTGGGTTCAAGCCACTAGGGGGCGCCTCAACTGAACCCGTCTCTCGCTAGTTCTTGCTTTTTAAACTGATTCGTATACGGGGTGTCACAAAAATAGAGGGTTAAAGTTTAGGATCGTGTTCTGCGGTGTTCTACTCACGAGCGTCCGCAGGTGGGAGGGAAGGGGCTGTTGCACCCTCCGGCTTTTGAGAAAAAATCGCTTATTTTTCGAAACTGATCTTTATTAAGTTTTATTTTTTATAATAAAAAAGGGAATATTTTTAAGTTTTTAATAAAATTGGCACTTTAAAATGGGTTAAAGAAAAGCAAGAGGGGTATATTTTTCTTTACCATCTTCCCAAAGTTGCCCCCCCCCCCCTGGAAAAAAGTCTCCGGACGCCCCTGGTTCTATTGATTTTAAGGATGAAAGGGCACGTAAAAATGGGATTGGAAATTTTTCCTTGTATAGGTGTGATCATGGGCGTCCGGAGGGGAGTGCAAAAGGGGCAATTCCCCCCCCTGGCTTTTGAGAAAAGATCGGTTATTTTTTAAAACTGATTTTCATGAAGTTTATACTAAAAAAGAGGAAAATTCTAAATTTCGGATTTCAATTTTTAATTAATTTGGCACTACAAAATGAGATAAAAAAAGCAAGCGGGCTACTTGTTTTTTTCATTACTATATTTTTCTTCGCCGGCACCTCAAAGTTGCCCCTCTTGGAAAAAAGTCTACGGACGCCCTTGGATATGAATTTTGGGCTCTGGTATCATTTTTTACCTATTTGAAATGATCGTATTGTCTCATTATGTGAGTTTTTCAACGTATTCGATAGTATACTTCAGTAATTTCTTCGAGGAAGTATACAAGTAAACGAAAACTGTTTATACTTAAAGTTTATTCAGTTATTTCTGTTACACCCCGTGTATTCAAATTCCGCTCCACGAATAAATGTCCCTAGTGTCTAAGGCAGGATCTAAATTAAGTGAGCATTAGCGAGATGCTAATAGTAGATTCAGAACGAAACGAATTCTCCAATTTCCATCGATTTTCTTTAATTTTTACTCTGCTTCCCACTTATTCGTAATCCATGTATTTCACAAACTGCTACACATAAGTAACCAGATCGTTCGAAGATTATTAAAATTTGTCGGAAGTGACGTCATTCTTCTTTTCTCTTTTCCGCGGCGATATTCAAAATCACAAGTAGACGTCGTCGCGGTCGAGCATCATCCAGATAAATGTATATCTGAATTAATATTAATATATTATTATACTTAAAAATAGCCCGTCAAATACTTCAAACTTCTCTCGAATCTATTTACTTCTCGATTATTCGTAAATAAAGGAAAAGAAGAATGTGATTATCGGTGATGTCACGATGACGTCTGCCTCGTAAATATCGATTTTTTTTTACGAAGCGAGCACGATTCAAACGGAATCGTGTTCGACTCGTTTATTTTCCGAACATAAATAGAACTCGCGATCCACCGTTTATTGATCCTCCGATCGCGCGGAACGTTTAAGCGCGGGTATCGGGAACATGAGAAGCTGCTGGAACTTAAACTCGCTTAATCTTATAACCCGAAGTTAATTAGATTATCGCGTGTCACGGAGGAACGGGATCATGTCAGAGGTTCCGTACACTGCGAGCGATATGGTTAAACACGCGCTGATCTACCTCGACTGTAAGATCACCAATGTTATTAAACGACAGTAGAAATCTTAGAAATGTTACGGCGAAACAGGTAAAGTCCACTTATTATGTAACCGTTGCTACGTACACAAAATATTGCGATTTAGCTAAGTTTCTTAACGACACGACGCATGAAGTGGTTTGTTGTCGATCCCGAAATCTCCGTAGAGTGTGTTCGCAGCAAAGTTTAAGCGTTCGTCCGTTCCGTCAGACATCTTGTCAACGAATTTCATTGTAACAGATTAAAGAACAGAGCGATCGCCATTGGCTTCGTCGTTCTAGTTGCCGTGATTTATAACGAATTTCTGGTCTACGATGTACAGAAATTCAAGTGGTCCCGGCGCGACTGCTCCGAGTGCGTCAAAGTTTTGCTCGTCGCCGACCCACAGATACTCGGCGATAAAAAAGAGATATATTTCGGATCTTGGATAGCGCAGTGGGACAGCGATAGGTACGAACGAACATCGGTTTGTAGAATTAACGGCCTCGCTACGATATCCCGACACCCTCCAGAGACTCTGAGCATTGACCTCGGTTTTGTTCCACAGTATCTTATTTCCAGGTACTTGAAAAAGTCCTTCTCGAGAGCCCTGGACCATGCGCGGCCTCACGTCGTCGCGTTCTTGGGTGACCTTATGGACGAAGGTCACATCGCCACTGCGGAAGACTTTAAGGGGTACAAAAGGAGACTAGATTCTATATTCGAAATGCCTGAACACATAATGGTACAATTATAATTAACCGCGACGCTCTATCGTTGCATTTAGCCGCCGTAGCGGCTGCGCTACATATGCGAATAATTTTCTGTTCAGAAAATCTATTTACCAGGTGACAACGACATCGGAGGCGAAGAGGATTCTGTCTCGTTTAATATACATAACAGATTCAATTTTGCGTACACGCAACCGGATACTTTAGTTTATAAGACGGTAACATTTTTCAAGGTAATAAGATATATAGGCGAGAAGTCTTTTTGAGTTCTGTCAGAAGATCGTAAGACGTTTGCTTTACTCGTCAGGTGAACAGATTGACCCATTCGATGCCGGATGCCCCGAAAGATGCCTTTCTAAATGACTACGCGGAGAGAAACACTACGAACGTGGTGCTCAGTCATATGCCTTTATTATTCATGCCTGGCACTTTTGTCCAAAATGTAAGGTGGCCTTGCGCTGTCCTTTGTAAAGTAATTTTTGTTTGCTTTTAATCTTGTGATGTTATGTCGCGAGGATAGGTACTGAAAGAATTGTCGCCACAAATTATTTTTACTGCGCACGAGCATAAGGCCATGCATATCAGTTTGGATACGGCGACAGACCAGTTGAGCGAAATATGGATCTTGCCTCCACGCGAGACGCCAATGTACCAATTAAGGATGGACGTGGGTGACATTCACGAAGTGCAAATACCCACTTGCTCGTACAGGATGGGTACTCCTCATACAGGATACGGACTAGCGTATATTGGTAAAGGGACTTCGAATTTATTCAACTGCTAGCTTAAAGTATCCGGCGTTGCCTGGGTAAAACTTTGATTGCCACAGTGGCAAGGGGGTGAAATAAGGGGAGAATATCCAAGTATTTGAATACTATTCGAATACTATTCGAATATTAAAGTATTCGAATACTATTCGAATATTAAAGTATTCGAATACTATTCGAATATTAAAGTATTCGAATACTATTCGAATATTAAAGTATTCGAATACTATTCGAATATTAAAGTATTCGAATACTATTCGAATATTAAAGTATTCGAATACTGACGTGTGTATTCGAATACTATTCGAATCTTAAAGTATTCGAATACTGATGTATTCGAATATTAAAGTATTCGAATATTAAAGTATTCGAATACTGATGTATTCGAATAGTATGGGGTGAATTATAAATCAAGTTCTTTAGGTTCATTTGTCAGGGTGAAATCTTGTAAGCTAATTTTGACCCACTTTACACCATACTATTCGAATATAGCAGTATTCGAATGGTATTCAAATAATAACATTCGAATACTGAAATATTCGAATAATAACATTCGAATACTGAAATATTCGAATAATAACATTCGAATACTGAAATATTCGAATAATAACATTCGAATACTGAAATATTCGAATAATAACATTCGAATACTGAAATATTCGAATAATAACATTCGAATACTGAAATATTCGAAGTTTATTCGTAGCATTTGAATACTGAAATATTCGAAGTTTATTCGTAGCATTCGAATACTGAAATATTCGAAGTTTATTCGTAGCATTCGAATACTTGTAAAATATTCGAATATTAAATTATTCGAATAGTCCCAGCCCTAGTTGCGACGTGATAGATTAACAAACATTTCCAAACACACTTTCGCATTTATTATATTAGTAGGATTAATTTGTTGATCTTTAGTTTCGTTAGTTGTGGTTTCTTTTTTTTTCACAGATACTCAAGAGAAGACAGTAGAGTTTACGATTTTGTGGCTGCCAGGAAGATTCCCGCAATTATGGATTTACGTCTTCGTTGGAATATTTATTCTTGCCTTCACTATTTTCGTTTATATCTCCAGTTATTGCGTAAAGAGCCATGCAGCTTATAGTCGTATGTCTTCTATCTAACGTAGCGTGTAATTAACCATGTCGCGAGCCCCTAATATCAATGACAACTTGACATTAGACACGAGGTAAAAAGATCCGTCCAATACAATGTGATTCTGCTACCATCTATGTCAAGTTTCGAAAGGAATAACGTGATGGTCACTTAACAATTCGGGACTTAAAAGCGTGGAAAGATCGTCTCGCTATCAGGCACGAACAGACTACTTCTTAGAAAATGTTCCTAACATCTAGACCTTGTACTTAGTAGTTTCTGATTAACAACCGAATTCTTAGCCAGTCTACTTATGCTTTCAACCGAGAATCCACTTAATTAACACTTAGGATTCCGTGGAAACAACGTCGTGTACATGTAAAAACGATGCCAAACTTAGTTGTCGCATATACATGTAGATCTTAAGTTATAAATAGAGTTGGGCATTATTTCGTCGATAAGGGGGTGAAAACGGTAAAATGTATTTTCGCGGATTCCTTAATATCTCAGGCCTGATTCTCACACGACTGCCTGAAAACCAATTTCAGGATTTTGCTCTAATCAACCCCTAAGGGGGTGGTGAAAAGGGGTGAAATGTATTTTCATGGAGTCCTTAATATGTCGTTGGCCCGTAGCAAAGCGCAGGTATATTGAGCTAGTTGGAAATGAAAGTTTCGAATAAAACGAAGTTATTCGAGAATAACGAATAAAAATATATTCGAATAAAAAATGATTCGAATCGAAATTTATTCGAATAAAAAATGATACGAATCAAAATTTATTCGAATAAAAAATGATTCGAATCGAAATTTATTCCAATAAAAAATGATTCGAATAAAATATGATTCGTTATTCACGAATAAATATAAAATTTATTCGAATAAAAAATGATTCGTTATTCTCGAATAACTTCCTTTTATGCGCAAAGCTTATTCGAATAATGCCCAACTCTGAATTTATATGGGTGACACCGTGTAGCTTCTACATAATTTACAAGTTTCTATCGTCGGTCGTGTTTCGTGAGACAGTATTTGCTATAAATGTTTACGAAGTCGATGCTACAGAAAGATAACTATATTTCTCCCATTCAACCGAAGTGTATTAAAATTGTAACATAATTGTTGAGCAAAGATTCCTTTTAGGAGAGATGATATATATATATTTGCGTGTAAAATTGTATATTTCCTGTTTGCCCGAAATAAACGTTACACGTTGAACCTTGCCTCATCTTTCGCGAATGTTTCTAACTCCGGAAGAAACGCTCCCACGACGATTCGAAACGTCCAATCGCAGGCTATTGCGTCCATAGCCTTTTACGCAGAAATGAGAACGCAAAAGCACTGCGCATGCGCTGACGGGTAACGTCAGTGTGCCAGTTCCAATCGGCACGTTTTGCGTTGTTTTGGAGGTAAATTGATTTGTGAAGGTGGGCAAGCTGAACCCGCTGTTTGTACGCAGATTTTCTATTACTCTCTTAAGCACGATGGGGAAACGAAAGACCACTGATAACGCAGGAAATCCAAATCAGGACTTATGCGATTTCCTGATAGGTACAGTATTACGTTTTATTATTTTATATCGTACTGTAGTTCATATCTTCCTTTAAATTTTCGTAATATTAACAAGGCATGATCCCCAACCCAGAAATTCAAAAAAATATGAAACTTTCGGGTACGTAAAGGATGTATTACGCAAATTTGTTGACTCCTGCAAATCCGAGTGTTTTCCGAGTTTATGTTATAACTCGCGATCTGTAAGAACCTATAAGTTACCAAATGATAGTCCTAAATAAAAGAAGTAACTTTCGTATGAAAACTTTTTTTCTATCTCTTACAGTTCGCGAGTAATAACAGAAAATCAAAAATTTTTCAGAGGCCGATTTCACCCCTTTGGCGTGAATTTACGCACGAAAAAAATTGCGTAATACATATCTATATATCCCTAAAGTTTTATATTTTTTTTGAATTTCTGGGTTGGGGATCTTCCCTTGGAAGTCTCTTAGTCCTCTTGAGTAATAGAATGTCTGTATTAATAAATTTAGGAACCGCAGAGTTCCATGTTTAATTAGCTTCCGACGCCCTTTAATATACTTATTCGTCTCCTATAAACCTAAGCACCATTCAATGTACTTTATTTACATGTTTTCTTTCCATCCGAACAGTTCCACTCCATATAACAAAATTCCTTTCATCAAGTAATCGAACACGAGCATTCTTCTCCTGAAATTATCTTTAACAATTCTTTCCTGTACGTGTTCCTTTACGTATCCATTTTTCTCTAAACGGAAACCCAAATATACAAAATCCTTGACCGTTTCGATTACCCGATCTTCCCATTTCCAGATTCTTTTCCTTTTCCTTCCTCTTCCCTCTCCAAACACTAACATTTTAGATTTCTCTGGATTCAGAGATAAGTATTTTTCTAGTTTGCTGCGCATCTTCTTCTTTCTTCGCTAACATCACAATCTCATCTGCGTACGATAAGGAGCACACTTTCCTCTCCCCTAACTTCATACCTCGCCAACTCATTCTTTTCAGTTCTGTTTCCAGATCTACTGAAAATATTCCGAACAGCATGGGGCTCGAAACAAATCCCTGCCTCCGATCTTCTCTAGTCCAGAATTCTTCCGTAATTCCCTCCTTTAATCTTATAAAATTTTTCTTCCGAAGAATATGTTTCTTACAAATTCGTAATTACAGAATTGGCGAACTTCGAGAAGAATGTCAGTAAGAATATATACAAGCACAACGCTTATCGCAAAGCAGCTGGCACGCTGAGCGGCTTGCCGGAGAGAGTGAAGAGCGCCGCCGAGGCTAAGAAGCTGCCAGGGATCGGCGAGAAGATCGCGAAGAAAATCGACGAGTTCCTTGATACCGGAAAGTTACGGAAACTGGAAGAAGTATTTATTTCAAAGCGTTCGTTCGATTCTGATTTCTTCCTGCATCGATTCCTAGATTTTATATCTGTTTTAGATTAACAAGGACGAAGGCAACGTCGCGATTAACTTGTTAACGCGCGTGTCTGGCATTGGGCCTGCGAAAGCGAAGGAACTAGTGGACGCTGGCATGAAAACCTTGGAGGACTTGAGAAAGCACCAGGAGAAGTTGAATCACCATCAGAAGATCGGTCTCAAGTACGATGGAATAATAGAATCAATTTTCTTCCGGACTAATCGTATATCTTTCCGCAGGTATTTCGACGATTTTGAGAAAAGAATTCCAAGGAAGGAGATCGAGCGCCTCGAAGCGATCGTGAAAGACGCTATTGCGAACCTGGACGAAGAATACATCGTAACGATCTGTGGAAGTTATAGGCGCGGCAAGGAGGAGAGCGGAGACATCGATGTTTTGCTGACGCATCCGAGTTACACTTCTAAGCAAAGGGAATCGAAGAAGAAAGTGTCGCCCTTGAAGAGTGCTGTGGATTGCCTCGAGAAGAAGAAATTGATTGTCGACACAATATCTCTCGGGGCAACGAAATTTATGGTAGGGTTGACTTCGCAAGTTACATCGAGCTTTTATATCCCAGGGTTGCTTGCTTCTAGGGTGTCTGTAAACTTCCAAACGACACGAGCAAACCATTCAGGAGACTCGATATTAGACTGGCGCCTTACGATCAGTACTACTGCGCTGTTCTTTATTTTACTGGCAGTGATCTTTTCAATAAAAACGTGAGGGCGCACGCTTTGGAAAAGAAGTACACCTTGAACGAGTATACTTTGAAGCGTCTTACGCCTGAGGGTGCGTTAAACTATTCTAGAAATAAAGACAGTATTACGTGAGCGTACGATTTACATTTATTGCAGGACTACCGGGAGAGGCAGAGGACATCACGTGCGAAGAAGATATTTTCCGTATTTTAGGGCTGCCTTACAAAGAACCGAAGGACAGAAACGCATGAACGATGCGCGGTGGTATTTATCTATCTTGTACTTATATTCAGGGACCCGGAACGAAACAGAAACGAAAACGATAAACGAAAAAAACGAAATATTTTTCCGGAACAGAAACAGAAACAGAAACGAAATTCTTAACCCTGTTGCAGGAGTGAAAACGATATAACCGCAATAAAATTTTCGGTTAATAACGTTCTGTACACTTCAGGTTAAAAAATTTAAATTTAATTTTATTTTGTATAATTTTTTTTATAGTTTATATTGTTGGAGGCTTTCGTTTGCAAGTCATGTATAGGAGGGCAAGACTCCTAACGCCTCGCCTAGCACGCTAGTCAGCCCTATCAGTGTTCAGACCCTATACATAACTATAACATATAATTTTTTATAAGTACAAAAAGTGCAATAAAATTGTTAAAATAAGTATACACGAGTTTTTTTTATAAATTAAATAACCGGTTCGGAACAAAATTTGTTTTTCGTTCTAATGGAAACGAAATATTTGTTCAGCAGGAACGATATTAACCGAAACGAAATTATTATTATCGGAACTGAACCGAAACGAAACGAAAAAACATTTCGTTCCAGGTCCCTGCTTATATTCATACGCTACTCAAGTAAGTTACCATTCTCGGGTCGAATGCCAAAAATCATTAAACGCAAAGAGAGATTAAAATATTTTATTACGTTTATTTATAAAAAAATAAAATATAACGTTTAAAGTAATCATTCGAGATGAAAGCCGTTAATTTCTTATGCTATTCGTTAAATAATATTAACAATTGTCGGATGAAAATATTAAGTTCCTTCTCTTTATATTCTTTTAAAATTGAGGGGCCCAGTGGAAAACCGGCACACGCCAAATGTGTACAAACTTTCGTTTCTTTGTACAGTTAATTTGTTCCTGCGATGTAGTGCGGGCCCACCACCATTTAATTTAAATATCGTTTAAAATAACTACAATTTCGCAGCGCGTTTCCTAGGAAAGTAATGTTTCTTTCAACTTGCTTCCGTGTAAAATTATAAAACGGCGGCGTGTGAAAGCTTTCCAATGGGCCCTTCAATTATTTTCAGGCGAACTGCAAAATCTGAGAATCACGAGAAATGTTTAGTACACAGGCAGTTTATAAACGGTTTAATATGATACCCTTGTTGTGTACTTTCTACACAGTTATAATGATGTCCTTCCGGTACAGAATGTACGCGATTATAGTCCACAAAGCTGTCGTCCATAAATTCATAGCGAGAACCGATGCGTGCGTCGGAGAAGCTATCGCCCATGCCCACGGGAATAGATGTTTCGTTAGCATGTGGCCCACGTATAGAAAAATCGGATTTGTTCCTGTAATAAAGGATACGTGACATTATACTATTCTTTGAGGAGCGACGGAAATTTATACGGTGAAGGGCGTCGCGAATTTTGACGAGGGGCGGCGAAGGGAAGTAATTAAGATTAATTAGAGGTGACCGGGAATCCGAAAATGTCGGGACGGATCGGGTTCTGGAAAATCTCGGGATTCCCGAGAATTTTCGGGATTCTTAAGAGAGTCGGGAGTCTCGAAAGTGTTGGGATTCCCGGAAATTCCGAGGACCCGTTTAATGAATATATCACACATTCAACGCATTGGGAAACCCGAAAGTTTCGGAATTCTCGAGAGAGCCGGGGGTCTCGAAAGTGTCAGGATTCCCGAAAATTTCATGAATATATCACACATTCAACGCATCGGGAATCCCGCAAGTTTTGGGCCGAAACCCTTGAGAACCCGTCCCCATCCCCTGAAAAATTCTCGTCCCAACTCGAAAGTGTCGGGTCGAAACCCTCAAGAACCCATCCCCATCCCCTGAAAAATTGTCGTCCCAACTCGAAAGTTTCGGGCCGAAACCCTCAAGAACCCGTCCCCATCCCCTGAGAAATTGGGTTCCCAACGCGAAAGTTTCGGGCCAAAACCCTCAAGAACCCGTCCCGATCCCGAGATAAATTCAACTCCCAACTCGAAAGTTTCGGGCCGAAACCCTCAAGAACCCGCCCGATCCCGAGAAAAATTCTCATCCCAATTCGACATTTTCGGGTTCCCGCACACCTCTAATAATAATTAATTAATTGTCGTTGCGCTTCGGTCATAAATTCTTTACAAACTCTTCTCCTCGTTTCGCCCAAATGCGCGACGGCCTTGATACTGTACCAGCGTAAATAAACGGCGCGCCACTCCAGATTTGTTTATAATCGACCAGGAGATACAGGATCGTGAATAAGAGGAAAGCAGAGCTGGAACAAGCCAGAACGAACGACAACGTCATCATCCTCTTGCTGAGTGGAATCGCTCCCCCTTGTAGCTCGTAGTTGCATAGAAATCCAGCAATAATGCCCTGGAAAAAAGTAGCATTGTTTACAGGCTCCTGGAAACCTAGTGGTTTCGTATAAAGTCTGTAGAAAATTCCTTACAGTAAGCAACCCCCATAATACCCATCTGACCGCTCTAGAATTACACTGATAGTAAACCAACAGTATCTTGCCAGCGTGAACACCCATGTAAACGATTAATATCGCCGATACGGTGTTCATTAGTCCTGCAATTTAAAAAAGAATATTCTTCCTGGTTTACAATCTCTCTTAGGGGGTCATTCTGGTAATCACGCCTCAAAATTCGACAACATTC
Source organism: Andrena bicolor (assembly GCA_960531205.1). Taxonomy (NCBI): domain Eukaryota; kingdom Metazoa; phylum Arthropoda; class Insecta; order Hymenoptera; family Andrenidae; genus Andrena; species Andrena bicolor. The sequence continues at coordinate 43,917,935 of OY482666.1, forward strand.
AGGATTTTTTTCTCAGTGAGTACAATTAATAACAATGTGAAATTTTTTTTTCATTTATTAGGCTACTTATAATGTATACGGAACAATTTTTTAAATACACTTTTAATTGTGTTTTTCATTGTTATCTGGAGTTAAAAATTGCGTCTTTGATAAGACAGCTGTAGTGATTTCAGCTCACAGACTCATCTGAAACGAAACAATCGAACTGATTCGTAATAATTATGAGTACTGCTATCGCAGGTGCGATTTTCCGAAATGGAAAATTTCGCGACTTGAAGTTTAAATACGCGCAATTCTGTTAAATTTTGACTGATTAAGAATCAGTTTGATTTTTTTTGTTTCAGATAAGTCTGTGAGCTGAAATCCCGCTGTCTTATCAAAGACGCAATTTTTCACTCCAAATAACAATGAAAAACACAATTAAAAGTGCATTTAAAAAAATTGTTCCGTATACATAATAAGTAGCCTAATAAATGAAAAGAAAGTTTGACATTGTTATTAATTGTATTCACTGAGAAAAAAATCCTAAATGTTACCGAGTTCGCGGCGTGATTACCAGAATGACCCCTTAACTTTCTACTCTATTCTTCGACGTAACGTGTAGTTGTGTAACGTGCCTTCTGGATCGTAACGCAAAATGGTACCATACACGGAGTTGTTAGTTTTCGAGTACATGTGATCGCCAAAGATCGATCTGTCTATATAGCCGGCCGCGCCCGCGGTGCAATTCATGTACTTTCCACGATGATCGTATTCTCCACCGGGCCCCAAGTAGCCCCTCGGACAACCCGGCACAGATAGCAGGAATGTGATCAACGTGTGTATAGCCAGAATACATGTCATGACTATCCACTGGGGCCAGCTATCCAAGATATCCCCGAACATCGCGAAACGGCCGAACTGAGGCAAGGTATTTTCTAATAAATTATCTGCACAGACGTCCATCGAGTGAGCGGAGAAGGGAGACGCGACGAAAGCGATTCTACTGCGAACCTGAGAGTGCGGCTTCATGAAAATTGTTTCCAGCGTGGCGCACACGAAATAAGATACCGCCAGCAATTGGAGGACACCGGGGAAGCGAAGGTCGCTCAAGGATTTGCTGTCCATCGAGTTCAACATTAATCCAAGGAGTATCAGCGTGAAGGTTCGTTGAAGGCAGCGCAGAGTTATTCTGAAGCGTGTAATTGTTACGCGAAGCTCAGCCCGCTTCGATATCGTTATTGCCAGGCCCATGATCCACGCAAACCTGTAAATTCATTGTCTCTTCAGAGTGGTAAAGTTGGCAGGCGAAAAAAAAACATGATTTTCGGGAACTTTTTGTGGAAAATCTAATGTATATTTTTTAAAACTATTTGCTTGTTTTTAAAGTACATATATTCAGCGACACGCAATAATCTTTTTATTATTTATATATAAAATTCCGAAATCAGCGATTTTCGACCTTATTCTGCGATCTTTAAGCTTTGTACAGCTAAAAGCAACGTTAACCGATTTAGATGAAATTTTCAGCATGTATTCATCTTACTTTAAACTACAAACGGTTTTTTTTTTAATTTTCATTACAGGCTCATACTTTCCGATGCGACTGTATGTACTTCTAAAATAAGGAAACAGTTGTAAGAAACAATTTTTCCCAAAAAATTCCTGAAAATTCTTTTTCGTCAGCCAACTAGCCATGACCCATAAAACACGAATGCGACCGACTCACCACGGAAGTACCAAGTCAGCGACAGTGAGGCCGAACCACGCGCTGTGATTGAAGAACACGTATTGTCCACCACCATTATTGACAAATATCATCAACAGTATAGAGATTCTGCAAAAATAAAGTCGACGACACGTGTGAAACAAGAAGAACACACAGTTTTCCTAAGAATTTATAGATACCCTCTGAACGTGTCCACCGATTGTATTCTAATACTGCATTTCGTAATTCTAATCAGCGAGTGCGTGGCGCTCTCAGTCTCCTGGAGCCTGTCTAAGTCCTGAAATCGAATCGAACGAGAACAATGAATCCAGTATAAAAGTAGTTCAATTGTATCGCGCTTACATCATGCACGTTATCAGGTGAGAGCTTTCCCCTTATCACTCTTACGATGACCTTTGACGTCGCCCACAAACTGGCTAGCAGAATAGCTATCATGAATGCTACGAGGATCGCTGCGGAAACAATTGATTATTAATATTTCACGGCTAATTAAGACCAGTCGCTGTAGAATTCATAACTCACGAAGATAGCTTTCGCTCGGCTGGCGTATCACGTAAACTTCCGAGCACAATTGCTCGGATGATATATTCCATCCGTAACTACCGTGTTCCTTGAAGTTGTACGTTGTGCTGGGGGGAAGATAGCGCAAATAATTACACGGTTGATTAAAGGTAACGAGGAGGAAGATAAACTCGCTTACTGGCAATACTCCAGGTTCGGAGTATCCGATTGATTTTTGTCAGTTCTATAAAATATATGCAAAGGGTGTTTCGTGCTCACTACCAGGTTCCTGCTGCTTCGCTTCGGCAGAACGGCTTTTAACATCCCGGGGCCCTGCGAACATGATTCAAAAAGTGTATAAGTCTATAGCCATTCGATCCGGAGAACACGAATACGTACCCAATAAGCTTCCCATGGTATCGAGTAAAATAAAACAGGGAAATAGTACAAATTCAAAATGTTAAAGCAGGCTTCGTCTATTCCAAGCGAAACGTTCACGCATGGACTCGGATCCAAGCTCTGCATGTTGAGAGACATATATTCCAGCGTGCGAAACTTCTTTGCACTCGTTACGCTCGTACAAAAAGTAATGCACTCGTCGGCGCTCACATAACTCGTTTTATGGATAATAAGAAGTCATTCCTGGAATCAAATACGGAGATACAGTTTAGTGAAATCCGAGAAGGGGAAAGTCGTTCACGACGCACTCTACGTGCACGGAATTTTCGCCGCTTTGATACTGAGATCGTGCGAACACCCCTTCGACGTGGAAATTGAAAATTGAGATTCGAAATGGAACGCAAGATTCGTAACTGCCGGGGATCAAGTTTTCGTGAACTTATTCGTCAATTAGAAACGGAATGATAGGCTTTCTCTGTTTTATCTCTCCGGCATTAACGAGGTATTTACACGGAACGTACAATCGGAGTTTATCGAACAGGTTGGAGCATTAACGTCGATCCAGTGGCTGGCGCGTATACGATTAAGCGTTCCGATCGCGACGCGACATTACAAAACGAGCGCGACGACAACGCGTTAGAACGCAGTTCGGTGGAGTAACCTCGTGACTAATGTGGACGATGAGCTCGTACAGGAAAGCGACGGGAAAGCGGTGGTAAATTTGCGAGCACTGTCGTGGCAATTGCGTAATTCGACTGCGTGAGATATAAAAAAATGAATTATTATCGTCCGTTGCACCGTCCGGCGGAATATGGGATATGAGTCGGCTGGAAAATAGCGGTATTCCCCTACTTTCGGCTGTGTTGGTGGGAATGTGTGCACGCGAGTGGGCGTGCACGCATGCACGCATCTCTACGGTGCGTTTTAATCGAATGTATACGCAGATATTTGCGTGGATGATGCGTTCGTAATCTTAACCTCAATTTCGCTTCCCGTCCCTTACCTGTTTAATAATAGCGGACTCGCGGGAAGGGTTGGTTCCTTCGAAATAGTTTCGGAGGTTTCTCGATAATGTTATTAAAAGGTGCGAAGACAATTTAAGAGCACTGTAGCGTTATTGTTGGGCTACCGGTATTCTTTGCGGTATGCTTTTTTTGTTTTTGCTGGGACTGTAAGGGAGTTACCTATGTAACGTTTGACATATATATTCGATACGAATTGTGCAAGTATTTTAACGAATTCGCAAGTGTATGGGTGGCTATTTAGATTAAGTAGTTCTTTCGGGGCAACTGTCAGTTCGAGTTCGTGTGATTTCGAATTGCATGTAAACAGGTGATAAGGGTACTACGCGAATCAGGCGATTGTCTGTTTTATTGACGAATTGGTGGGACTGTTTGGGTCGAATATTGTTTTTACGAATTCATGGCGTTCTTCGGGGAAGAGTATATTAATAATATCAGAGTTATAATATTTATCTGTTAATGAAAGTAGGATAAGAAACTTAATGGGACATTACTTTTCGTATCGGTATATGAAAATAATAATTAGCATGGTTCCAAGTGAAATAGTTATGTGAACTGAAAATCTATTAAACTCGATTTCCTCAAGCTGAGAATTTAAAATAAGGGTGGTTTCGAAACTAAGTTTTAAATTCTCGAAATTTGAATCCGATACTTTACAAAGCTTTGAAATTTTAGAAATGATCGAATCTCGAAACTATCGATACTCGAAACTATCGATACTCGAAACTATCGAAACTAGAAACTATCGATACTAGAAACTATCGATACTCGAAACTATCGATACTCGAAACTATCGATACTCGAAACTATCGATACTCGAAACTATCGAAACTATCGATACTCGAAACTATCGAAACTATCGATACTCGAAACTATCGAAACTATCGATACTCGAAACTATCGAAACTATCGATACTCGAAACTATCGAAACTCAATACTTGTGCTGATTCTATTTTGTAAATGAAATCTTGCTTGAAGAACTGGTGTGACCAAAATTTTTGTGTAAATCTCTATTGACAGTAGTCAAACAAAATATAAACAAAAATATAACAATATTCACATTCTGGAGCCACATTACCAATTTTATTATCAAACCAATCATTATTATTTTATTTTTTTTATTTTTTGTAAACGGGAAAGGGTTCCCTTTAGTGTACAGGAATAAGAGGGTGCATATTAAAAAAAACAAAAACATTAAAACAGATGACGCAGGCTACATAGAAAAATATGTCTGACAAGTGCCGGTAATCGAAGTAATCGCGTTAGTAAAGTGCAGAGCTAAAATAGAGAACAGCTGATGCACATCACAGTACATTATTTAGAATATTCAGATGACGTTTGAGTGCGGAGTGAGATACGGCGAAAAGATCAAAAGAACTGGTATAGGCACTTATTACCTACTTCAATAAAAATCAAATATCTTATCAATAAAAATAAAAATAAAATAAACCAATTAAACCCCGAGCCACTTTCAGCAGCTATCCAATAAAAGCGATTACCAGCATTGGCGTAACTAGTTAGGGGGCCGGGTGGGCCCGGCCCCCCCCCCCAAAATGCGGATTGGCCCCCCAAACGCGAAATGGAAGAACGATTGTTATAAAATATGTATGTATCTAAAGATTTCTCCCTATAAAAAAGAGAGAGAGAGCGCGAGAGGGGGGGGGAGATGGGGCCTGCCCCCCCCCCCCCCCCAGACAAAAATCCTAGCTACGCCTATGATTACCAGTGAAATTGCAATGGGAAGCGCGCATCGAAGTGGAATACCCGTTCCACCGTCGAATCGACGTCGATCTATCGGCGCAATAGCTACTTTAACAAGGACCACATCCGCCACGCCAACAAACATTTCCCGCCAAACCGCGAAAAGGAGATTCCGATCGCGTCGCTGCGCAACGCATCCGATAAAACTTGTATTATAAACGATAAAAGCAGATAAGGCTGCGGTCGGTGTCATGTGCACACCGCCCAGATATACCGAAAGTAACCACCGACGCGACGCGACACGATGCTCGCCCTTCTACTCTGCCTAATTTCCGTCACGAGGACCACCATAGCTTATTTCACCGGTCAGTTCTTCAATAAAGATCACGCGTCGAGGGCAATCGAGGCTGATACCGAGGTCTCCGCGACAGAATCGGCGAGTATGCAGGAACAGGTAACTGGCTGGCATAAATTTCGGCTGATTGAGCTTGATGGAGGGGGATTCTTTGCTCCCCGAAGACTGTGTTATGTTTGTCGAGGTGTCGCGCAGGGGGAACAACCCTAGTAGCACAAAATATTGGTTAAATATTTTTCCGAATATTAAAAAATATTCTTTTTGTAGCCACACTTTTTAATATGAAAAACATGTTGATTCTAAATATTATATACACATACTGAAAATGTGAAATAAATGTTTAGAAAATATGAACTAAATATTCGTGGAATATAAAAGAACTGTTTAGAAAATGTAAAGCAAATATTCTGGAAACGTGAAATTAATATTCAGAATTCGAAAATAAATATTCAGGAAATGTAAAGTATACTTTATATTTGAAAAAAAATTTTATAATATAAAATGAATATTTCCAGTATATTTGGAAAAAATTATTGCTTCTTGATCTAAAATAAATATTGTATGTATATTTAAATATCAAAAAGAGATCGAACCTCTTTTTAATATTGGATCTATGTGCATTCAATATTTTGTGCTACTAGTAAGCTTGGGTGATGGTTGTCGATGCGATTGGACCCTAGTAGCACAAAATATTGAATGCATATATTAAAAAGAGGTTCAATCTCTTTTTGATATTTAAATATACATACAATATTTATTCTAGATCAAGAAGCAAATATTTTTTCCAAATATACTGGAAATATGCATTTTATATTATAAATTTCTTTTTTCAAATATAAAGTATATTCTACATTTCCTGAATATATATTTTGGAATTCTGAATCTTAATTTCACGTTTCCAGAATATTTACTTTACATTTTCTAAACAATTATTTTATATTCCACGAATATTTAGTTTATATTTTCTAAACATTTATTTCACATTTTCAGTATGTGTACATAATATTTGGAATCAACATATTTTTCATATTAAAAAGTGTGGCTAAAAAAATATTTTTTTAATATTCAAAAAATTTTTAATCAATATTTTGTGCTACTAGGGGAGGATGGTATTTCAGGAAATGTTTACTTTCTCTTCAGCTCGATGCGGGGGCCGTTTCTTTTTGAGGAAAATGGGGCTGGGGAGTGGATTTTTGTTGAAGTTGCGTTTGCGTCGAGGGTAGCCCGGGGTTGAAGTCGAAGTTGGGGCGATCGGAGGTTGATGCTTGAGCTGCGCAATGTAGATAGTCGCGTGAGAAGGTGGTTGCAAACTTTTAATTAAGCTTGGCGCAGGGCAACTCTTTTTTTATTCAAGAAAATAGGTGGGTGGGGTTTTTGCGTCGAGGGCAAAGATGGGCAAAGAGGGGCAAAAAATTATTTGAAATAAAAATTACGTACACAAATTTTTATTTCAAATAATTTTTTGCCCATCTCTGGTTCAGGGGACGTTGAAGCTGGGGAGATCGGAGGTTAATATTTGAACTGTGAACGTCGATTGTTTGATGAATGAAAAAGGTTTATAATTGCTGTTATTTGCTCGGCTGAGTCGGGGAATCTTTTACCTCGATTTCCTTTTTTTTCCGCTTTGAGGGAGATATGATTCACCGCCTCCCCCTGTACAATGTTGCATTTTTCATGTTTATAGAAGATTGGATATCTCGAGATGATAACGCAAGTTGCGATTTTTTATTTCCTGTCTGAAAGTCTTTTAAAGCTGTTGCTGCACGATCAGAGATTCGTGCGTGAACCGAATTGATTCCTCGAGCTGACCTGAATACCACTTTGAGGGGAAACGAAAGTGGCTAGAAGTTTTTAATAGTTCCCTGCCATCGATCTTTTTCATGAATCTTTCAAATCCACGAAGAATGAACGTGGTTTTTAAATACGTTATTAAAATTAAAATGATTCCAGGAGAATAATGAAAAGTATCTTTGAGCTCCTTAATTTAGGCAAATTTTAGTTTCAACTTTTAAGTTCCATGACCCGTGTAGTATAGTGTACTTTCTTCAATCCCTTTCTTCATTACTAAATGCTACTCAATTAATAATATTTATTAAATGATACTGGTCTACGAGCTTTCTAAGTGGATTACTATTCAAAATTAAAAGTAAGCCACTTTTAAGAATTTTTTCAGGAATAATTGGCAGTTTCCATATAAAATTTTTATTACCTACCTTTAGTACACTGAATAATTAATAGTTATGGAGTTGAAAAGTTTTTATTTCTATTTTTGTCGAATTTTTCAAATCTGCAGCTGCCCCTGATTTGCACCAAAGTGTATAAACACTGTTGCTTTTTGATAACTATGCATAATAAAGAACACAATTTATTGACACCTAAACACCGTTCGATATTTATGATTCTCCTGCAACTGAAATTATTCATGACTCTCATGGGATTCGATGCTCAGAAGTTGCCTCTGTAAAGAGCCTCATCCTGGTTCCTCCTCGTGGACCGCCACTTCCGCTCACACGGCACAATCTCTCTTCTCCGTCGGTCGCCATAGAAATTAATCCTGATCGTTGCTTAATTCCAACGAGTCAGATGATCTCCGAGATTATTCGAGCACGTGCGCGAAGACAATGCATTTGTCCTAGAGAAAGTGTTCGACAGGGTTGATTGTTTGTCAGTGAAGATGGCGATGAGGATGGAGAACGACGACGTTCAGGTACTCGTCCACTGTAAAAGGCTCAGTTTTTTTATTTTAATAACGTGTGATATTTGAGTGGTGCAGAGTAGGGACGAAACTCGTTTCGTTAGGTACAATGAATGAATTAAATTGATTGGTGGTCGAGTGTGAAATATCAGGTACTTAGGCTGGATTTTATTAAGTATTGTTTAGAAGTTTCATTGGGAGAAGAAATGGTGTGGATTCTACTCAAATTATTTTGAATGGTGGTCGAGCATGAAATATCAGGTACCTGGGCTGGATTTTATTAAGTTAGTTTTGTTGAGTATTGTTCAGAAGTTTCATTGTGAGAAGAAATAGTGTGGATTCTACTCAAATTATTTTGAATGGTGGTCGAGCATGAAATATCAGGTACCTGGGCTGGATTTTCTTAAGTTACTTAGAAGTTTCATTGTGAGAAGAAATTATGTGGATTCTACTCAAATTATTTTGAATGGTGGTCGATCATTAAATATCAGGTACTTAAGTTGGATTTTCTTAAGTTACTTAGAAGTTTCATTGCGAGAAGAAATGTTGTGGAGTCTTCTGAAATTATTGTGAATGGTGGTCGAGCATGAAATATCAGGTACCTGGGCTGAATTTTCTTAAGTTACTTAGAAGTTTCATTGTGAGAAGAAATAGTGTGGATTCTTCAGAAATTAATTTAAATGGTGGTCGATCATGAAATATCAGGTACTTAGGCTGGATTTTATTAAGTTAGTTTTGTTAAGTATTGTTTAGAAGTTTCATTGGGAGAAGAAATAGTGTGGATTCTTCTGGCAGAGATTTATTTTTTTTAATCAGTCGTGCTACTTAATTTCTCAATATTCCTAGTTGCAATGTGCATATTAGGTACCTGTGATATTATAATTGCTCGCAAGTGATTTCTATATCTTCTAGTTTTCGATAGAGATACTATACTGATGAATGTCTATCTATTTTTATGCGATCTAATCTATCTATCACAGTTTCAAAGGTTTAGTGATTACAGTTTCTTCAATCTTTGTACAGGGCGTACAAAAAGTAAGGGACAACGCTTTCAGGGGTGAATCCACACCTCTGGAACGATGAAGAACTTGTAAAGAAGACTTGCGCAAAATTGTTCATAACATTGGAAATTAATGTCAATTTTTTTACATTAACTTCACTGCTCACTGAAAAGAAAGAAAGTTGTAGCCAGATTTCTTCACAAATGTCCACCGATATAGAAATGTGGAATGTAGATTCACCCCCGAAAATAGTGACCACTACATTTTATAAAGCCTGTACTCTTTCCTCGCGGACTTTCTCCCACCTTTTTATTAGATTAGACTCGCGACTAAGAAGCTTTCGCAAGGTCGACCAGCACGATGGAAAACAGGACGCAGGTCGTGACTAAAGGTAGAATCACCGCCGAGATAAGGAACTAACCTAGATAGATATCAAAACAAAGGGAAGCTCGATGGACTGGTAACAAGTGGATTGACTCACTAAACAAATCTAATTGTCCAATCCAGTTGAATTGTATCTAATTCTCAAGCAGTCCCACCAGCCGCCGCGGGGGGAAAGAAAGATAAAACCGAATTCCTCGCCCGAGGAATCTCATTGTTCGCGTTTTATCGATCGGATTTGTCATTTATGCGACGTTTATCTGATAATACGGTGCTGGCAGCGTTGGTGACTTGGAGCTCACGTTTCTCACGATAAACGGCGAACCCTTTCGGGGGCACGTGCTGCATGGTGTGCTGGCGATCGATAGTTGCTACGAGTCAATTCGTAGCCTCCGCTTGATTATCCTAATTTCTTCACCCTGGCCCAATTCTTCGCGTCTTCGTTGATCGATAAAAATCGGTTTCCAGTATGGTCTGGCTCAGGTGCCGTCGACCTCTTCCGGTTCAGCGGGTCCGCAGCGCAAGAGGAAGTCGGGCAGAGTGCACGTGGCCGACACCACTGTCACTACTCAGGGTGCATACGAAGTTGAAGAGGACGACTACTACCCCCATTTAAGGTAAACGCGTTACCTTCGATTTCGTTAATGATCGTCGGACGAAACAATGGCGAGGATCCTTCACTTTGTGATCCCAACGACTGATGGCTCTGAGGCTAACGATCCTCGGGTTTCCCATGATCCCCCAGGAGCCTCGAAAGCTGATCAATCAGAAGAAATTATCCTTATAGATTTGAACGAGGCGCACGGAATCAAAGAAACCCGCGAGACCTATTAAAATGCTTCGATACTAGATCACCTTTAGATCTTGCGCAAGCGAGCGAGAGGCTTCCCTGTTACTAGGTCCGCCGATCGATGAAGTTTCCTGTTAGAAAAGATTCTTCTTTGCATCGTAGGAAACCACAGCCGCCCGTCAAGTTGCCCGTGGAGAAGGACGCGACCCACTACAACATGAGCCACAGGCTGCGCGGGAAATGCCTGGTGTTCAATCACACCACCTTCGACACAGGCATGGGCTTGCCTCGAGAAGGTTCGACCGTGGACGTGGACACGGTCCAGAAGACCTTCGAGATGCTGGGCTTCGAAGTGCGGACCTGCCCGGATTACACTTACGACGACATCATGGACGCGGTAGCTCAACGTACGTCTCCTTTCGTTTGATCTATGAGTCCCGGGAACTCGAGGGAACAATTTCTTTCCACCCGTCACAGTGCACTTTAAGCGTATTTAAGGATATCGTGCTTGCAGTGAAGGATGAGGACCTCAAGGACTCAGACTGCGTCTGTGTCTTTGTAATGACCCACGGGCATACCAACGGAATGATATACGCGAAGGATCGCCCTTACGAGAGGCAGGAGATCTGGGGATCCTTCACCGCCGACAACTGCCCCTTCCTCACTGGCAAACCAAAGCTGTTCTTCTTTCAGGTGAATTCACAGTAATGGTATTACTTGGTCACCTTCTGTTTACTTTACTGTGGACTGGTGGGTCTTGTTCTGCGTTTATGGGATGGTTAAAATCAGTGGGGGATTTGAGGAAAATGGCCAAAGGTGGCACACGTTTTGGGGAGCCCATTTTTTTTCGGGGAAACGAAGAGGTAGTTTACTAAAAACGGGCTGAGTGTAGTAGTATGAAAAAAATATAGTGCTTGGATAAAATCATATTTTTTTAAGATAAGGACCTGGGGGCTTTCTGAGCAGGGGCCTCTTTTTCGGGGGGGATGAAGAGGTATTTTACTAAAAATGTGCTAAGAGTAGTAGTACAGAAAACAATTTAGTGTTTGGATAAAATTATATTTTTTTTTAAGATAAGGCCCTTGGGGCCTTCTGGGCAGGGGCCTCTTTTTCGGGGGGGATGAAGAGGTATTTTACTAAAATGAGCTAAGAGTAGTAGTACAGAAAACAATTTAGTGTTTGGATAAAATTATATTTTTTTTAAGATAAGGCCCTTGGGGCCTTCTGGGCAGGGGCCCATTGTTTGGGGAGATGAAGAGGTACTTTACTAAAAACGAGCTAAGTGTAGTAGTACAGAAAAAAATATACCATTTGGATAAAATCATATTTTTTTATTTTCAAGATAGGGCCCTATGGGGCATTATGGGGCAAGGTCATGTTTTCGAGAAAATGAAGAGGCAATTTATTAAAACGGGCTAAGTGTACTAGTACAGAAAAATATAGTGTTAGCATATAATATTTCTTTTAAGATAAGGCCCTTGGGGTCTCCTAAGCAGGGGCCCATTTTGTGGGAAAATGAAGAGGTATTTTACTAAAAATGAGCTAAGAGTAGTAGTACAGAAAACAATTTAGTGATTGGATAAAATTATATTCTTTTTAAGATAAGGCCCTTGGAGCCTTCTGAGCAGGGGCCCCTTTTTCGGAAAAAGGAAGAGGTAAGTTACTTAAAACGGGCTAAGTGTAGTAGTACAGAAAAAGAATATAGGGCCCTGGGGGCCTTCTGGTTAGGGGCCCAAGCGGCACCTGCTCATCGGCCGCCCATTAAATCCGCAATTGATTAAAACTATTAAAAGTGGGTCGCCCGATCGCTTGCAGGCTTGCAGAGGCAATAGCTCGGAGTCGGGCGTCGAGGTGTACAACATGAGCATATCGGAAACGGACTCAGCTGTCAGCACGCCGGCGGCATACAAACTCCCTACTCACGCGGACTTCCTGTTTGGTTTCAGTACAATGGAAGGTAACGATTGTACTCTGTAGTATTCGAGGGAAATTTTTCTGAAGAATTTAACTTAAGGAAGTTGGTGCTATTTGTGGTTGAATGAGTAACTCAACGCTCCTTCATTTCTAATCGCGAGTAAAATAAATGACAGGCTGAGTGCAAGTTTTTTCTATGATTCACGAAGCATTTCCACAGAATATTACTACAATTACAGCATTGATGCATCCGCCAGAAAATGCGCTTCGTAAAAATAAAAGAAAACTAGATTTTATTCTGCAAATAAAATTTTATTATCACCTAATGAATTTTATCGAACTTGCATTAAGTACATCTTTCTTAAACATAGTTTTATACACTTGCAGTACAAAATTTTGCAATTATGAGTGCTTGCAACTGACACCTCTACTATCACCGACAAATGGCACTAATTTCACGTAGAATCGCGTCTTTAATAAACCCCGGCGATTTCTCACGTTCTTCTCATCGTTTAAAGACTTTCCGGCTTGGCGAGACCCGAAGGATGGCGCGTGGTACATTCAAACCTTATGCGGCGTCATAAACGATTACTGGGAGACGACAGATTTGCTAAAGATGATGACGATAACCGCGCGCAAGGTCGCCACCGAATGTATTACCTACAACGACGACCCAGCCAAGCACGAGCAGAAGCAGATGCCTTCGCTGTCGTCCACGCTGACCAGGGACCTCATCTTCACGCCAAAGAACCAGTAGCGAGATCAACGATCCACGAGTCCAAACAGTATCGAAACTCTCTTCCCAAAGGGGAAAGCAGAATAACAATCTAGCAGAATACCTAAGTACAATTTAGAGAGGAACCTCGAACTTTAACTTGCACGTGCCAACGGGACGCTGGGATCGACAAAGAGAACCGCTCTACCGATCTTCCCTCGCGTCTCGTGATAAGCGTATAAACGTACGTTGATAGCTTAATTTCCCTCGGCTTGCCCCAACCCACGTCACTACTTTAAGCAGACGATTCACGAGTGTCGTTTTAAATAGCTAACTTATGAGTAGGACACTCGTGATCTCGTCGTGATAAGAGGAGCTTCGGATAGCAGATACATCTACTTGATTGAGCTTGCTGAAGCTCGCTCAGAGTGAACCCAGATGCAATACCAGGCAATAGTGACACTTGCAAGAGGCGTTAAGATGAAAGGCAGAGATGGGTAAAATTTTTATTTAAATAACAATTTCGAGGAGTGAATAAAAGTTAAGATAGTGATTCGTCATGTGTCGAATAAATTTACACCGGGTTCTCGGTGGCTGGAACGCGTGCCAGAGAATTATTTAACATCGAATAATGGTAAAGTTAATGCTGAAAAATTTATTCGACGCTGAAGTTGATACACTCGACGAATAAAGAAATTTACTTTATTCGTGGAATAAAAAAGTTAACTTTATTCGTGGAATAAAAAAGTTAACTTTATTCGTCGAATAAAAAATTAACTTTATTCGTCGAATAAAGAAATTAACTTTATTCGTCGAATAAAAAATTAACTTTATTCGTCGAATAAAAAAGTTAACTTTATTCGTCGAATAAAAAAGTTAACTTTATTCGTCGAATAAAAGAATTAACATTATTCGTCGAATAAAAAAGTTAACTTTATTCGTCGAATAAAAAGTTAACTTTATTCGTCGAATAAAAAAGTTAACTTTATTCGTCGAATAAAAAAGTTAACTTTATTCGTCGAATAAAAAAATTAGCTTTATTCGTCGAATAAAAAAATAACTTTATTCGTCGAATAAAAAAATTAACTTTATTCGTCGAATAAAAAAGTTAACTTTATTCGTCGAATAAAAAAGTTAACTTTATCCGTCGAATAAAAAAATTAACCCGGATTTTCGAACCTCGAATAACGAATAAAGTTGAAGTAACTTTTATTCAGTTAATTCTCAACTCTGATAAAAGGAGCCTCGATGCTACATCGCCTGTAATTCCCTGGAGACCTCACTATTGCTCGGTAGACCTACTTTAAACTTCAGCATTTCCATTCGAGGCGCCTAAAATCGTAAGCTCCGCCTCAGAATAATCCCTAACGCTACAGAAATCTGTGTAATTTATTTCTCAGCTGCTAAGGCTCCGTATCTCCCTCTGTCAATCGAGAGATACGATCTACTTTACTAGTACAATTTATTTTTACCTTTTGTACTCGCGCGGGCACTTTACTACATTATATTCGCTTCATCTACCTCACTGCGGACTGCAAGATAGACTTCGAAAGAAGCTCGTCCGCTGACCAATCCTCAGATTCGAGGACCAATAGTGAATCGAAGTGGAATAAATGTTTTTACGGAGACTCGAGTGGAGCAACTTTTTCATCGAAAGGGCGCATTGTTGCCGGCGAATCGAATAGTTTAAATGCACTGCAACCGGGTTTCTGAGGGGATGAATGTCCTCGAAGCGTTTTCAGCTACGGAATTATTTATTTCTCTGATTATATTCTTCCATTTGGACGAACAATCTTCTTTCTTTTGCAACGTTGCGCGGGGATGTCGGACGTTCCCCTTCAGTCCCCCAGTCGCGCCACTTCGTCTTGATCTACAATTTCACGCTGCCTCCCGGTTCTTCCCTCCGCCTTTCTTTCCCGCGCCTGCCCTTTTCCCAGCTTTTTTCCTCTCTTTCTCGATCTTCACTCGGCGCTACATTTCCCGGCGGATCTCTCCTCGAGCACCCGTCCCAGCCCGATCTCCCGATCCGCTATTTAATTGGCTCTCGGCATCGAACCGCTGTCTGCTCTTCGGGGGATGAAAACTGCTCGTTAACTTTAAACAAGCGATACCGACCTGCCACCAATTACGGTCGGTTAAAAAAAAAAAAGAACCCTCGCGGATTGAAATCGGGATTCGTTTTACGATTCTACAGTGCCTGAGGATTTGCAGATCGTGGTACCAGTGAAGCTCTCCAATAAAGGGTTTAAAGGTAAAGGGTTGTAAATAGATGGTGAGCAATGGACTTGCTATAGGGTTTTGTTATTTCTAATTGGTTGCAGTGGAATGGAAGAGGAAGGGAGGGGGTGGGTTTGGTAGGGGAGGATATTTGCGAGAGGAAGTTTGAGGACTCTGACGTGTGAAGGGCTGATGATCAGGTGTGACTTGTGTAAGTTTCGAAGTTGGGAGATTGGTGGATTTGCGAGGGACTTGGGGAGATTTGTCAGGGAGATGGAAGGGGATTTCACAGGGTTAAGGGCTACATACTTTCGACAAGTCGGAAATTAGGGTCGTTTTTATGATTTTTTTTTATAAAAAATTTTATATTTAAAAATCGAGATATCACTTTTTGTGTATAATTTTTTTTTTTTTTAGATGGAGGGGGAAAATGTATAAATTAAGGTGTATTATCTACAAAATGAAATTTAACCTTCTCCCAACGCCTCCCCATATTTGTGGCACCAGAAATATTTTAGAGATTACTGGACTGATTTGAATAAAATTTTGAACCAATAATCTTAAAACTATAATCTAGAACTCGTCGAAGTCGATTTTTCAATTTGTCTTATTTTTTGTTTACCAACAAAAGGAGATGAAAAAAAACTTACTATTAAGTCGAAAATCACATGCCTGATTTCGAGTAGGTAGCTGTCATTTTTGATAAATCAGATTTTTTTCAAAATGGGCCATATATGTCTCGATTTTTAAATATAACGTTTTTATATGAAAACAATTATTAACATAACCCTATTTTCCAATAATCAAAGGCACGTCACCCCTTAATAGAGAATTTATAATTTTCTAGACTTGCAAAGATATGCAAAGTCTTGCTAAATTCTTATAAAGATTTCCTAGAGCCTTATAAAGAGTTGTAAAGGACTTCTTAAGAACTTGCAAGACTTCTCAAAGGTTTAGTGAAGACTCCTCAAGGCTCGCGATAATTCTCACGCTTAGAATTCACGGATGAATAGTCTTCATCACTATGCACACACATTCCAGAGCGCATTTCAAGCAAGGCCGCTCTCATGATAGGCAGCGATTTCCAGAACCGATGTGATTTAAACCAATCCTCTCGTGGGCGATGGAAATTGGTCCGACACACGCGAAACGTAATCACTGCTATTAGCCATCCGTTCCGTACTTCCCCGTGCCCCGACACGCAAAAAATTGACTACTCTGTGCCTCGGTGAAAGGAACTGTAGCCGTACTTCCGACTCCGCCGCTAGATGGCATTCGGGCGGATGGCGCTCTCTCGCAAGTGCTTCCTGGACTCGCTATTTGTATATATACGAGTTTCGTTCTACTTCCTAACCTCCCCGACGTAAACCTAACCGAGTTCTCCTTTTCTCTCCTTTCTATCCTACCTTCCAACCGTTCAAACTACTCCCGTCACAAATTAAAACAAATCTCTTTAATTACCTGTGTTTGTTTCCCACCATTTATTTACTTATATAATTTCCACTGCGTTCTAAAATACAAGTTTAAATGCCCCGACACTCGCGCAGAGTTCATAAAGTCAACCGAGCGATTAAAAGCCTTCGAGCACTTGAAAGAATATCGAGGAAAAGTATCTAATTTCCAGGAGAGGTTTAATTCGAGTTGATTAATCCTGGAAAAGGGGATGACGCTCTGCTAACTCTGCTCCGTCCCCGCTGGAGAGAGAAGATCCTCTTTTCCGCAGGTAAAACGGTAACCCACAGAGAAAAACAGCCCCCGCAAAGGGAGGCAAACGCAGGAAAATTGAATATTCTAGCCGAGCATTCACACGTCCCATTAAATCAGGCATTCACCGTTGGAGTTCGCAAAGCCGCTTGACAAACATATCCCCGCAGACTTATCCCCAGCGCCAGTTACTACGTTTCCCCGTGAACAGCTAATAAAGCTCGTCACAATATATCAACGTGTCCGATCCGCGATGCATTAATCATCCGAACCGTTCCGCGACACGGCTCGAAAGAGTATGGCGTTGTCGTTCCTCCTCCGCTCTGCCATAAATCGTTATTGCAAACGCGCTCTGCGAGGGAATACACTTTTTCTCGCCGAGGGAGATTGTCCCTCGGCGGCGGCAGCGTTACGGGGGAATGTAAAAGTGCCATTGCGGAACCGACTGTTTTTAAATAGCCAGCGAAGCTTTGAACGGATGATTAGGAATTGGGTTATTTATGGAATCGAAGGGAGTGATTTGAAATTGAGAGATTTATGAAATCGAAGGGAATGATTTTTGTGGGAAGTTTGGGTCAGGTTATTATTATTCAGGTTGGTAATTTCGAAGATTTTATAAAAAATTTTAAGAGAACCAATATAGGTTTAACGAGAGACGACACCTCTGGTAATCCCCGTTCGTAAGTTGCCTCATAATTGGAACCGGAGGAGTCAATTAGAGCGCCTCGGGCCATAAATTTCGTTGCTTTTACTTTAAGTAGTTAGTCACTTTCTACCTTGGTGGCTCGATTATTAACCCACCCTATAAGTTTTAGGTCTGAGACCCTTACAAGGTTACAGCAACACTGAGGAGCCAAAACATCTTCTATATTTAAAGTAGAGGATTCGAAGCTAACAAACACGATCGTTCAAGTGCCCCCCGTTGCACGAAAAATTGAAGTGTCAACCAAAACAAGTGCTCTCCAATATCCACTGTACCCTTCATCCCTCACGCTACCTTCGCCACCCTTTGGAACACCATATGGGGGGTTTTAAGCACTTTCCACAAACTCAAAATTCGTTTCAACATTTCTCCATCTTCCTCCGCTAGAATTTTCAACAGCGAGGAAGTTTAAAATTTAAACTGTGAACGATAACAAAAATTACATATTCAAATTTGTATCTTATAGATTGGATGTCCTAAACCTTGCATATTAGGTCAGTGCAAAAGTTATTTCTAACACTATTAGGGGATCTCAAGTGTACAAAAAAATTAAAAAAATTAAAAAACCCGACTGCTTAAAAAAACATTAAAAAAATTAAATTAAAAAGAGAACTAAAATGACAAAACAAGACTTAATTTATTTATACATGGTATATTAATTATCATAAATAGGATAATAATAAGATGACAATTTAAATTAACTCAATTGGCTGCAGGCGGAGGCCTTAAAAAAAAATAATGTAATTTTATTACAGCTATTTATACATTTATCAGAAATGACTTTGATAAAAATATGTAACACCTGTTTCTACCAGCTTCCATTACTCGTGAAATTAAATTATAATGTCAATAATCTTTCCAATTTTGCAGGGGCAAAGAGAAAACTAATTATTTCATTGCAGGTCCCTTTTAACTTTTCTTTGAAACATGTTTCCCTACAAGAAGCAGTTTACAAATAAGTTAAATTTAAAAGCGGCAGAGTCAAGTGACTTACTCCGTATTTGGACTTTGAATACAAACTCTGGCTGAATAAAGTCGACGAACTTTTCCACCGACGTAACATTAAAATTCCCCTCTGAATTACATAACGTCCCCCCCAACAGAAACCGAACCGTGCAGCCGAAGGAAGCACGGGCGCACAGTCGTCCTTGGCGATTCGAGCAATTACCATAAGCGCTCGACATCGATCCACCGGGCGCGGCGGTGGCCGGAAACCAACTCAACCGGCGACTTCCTCCCGCGTAGATCGGATCGCCAGCCCGCCGATTAGCCGATTACGCAAATGGAGTAGCGATACCGGGCGGCCGTTCGCGCAGCATTCGGAGGACGATGACCAGGGTCATAGCCGGAGCCGGCGGAGCACTTTCGGCGTCGACGGGGCATTCGGGAGGTCGCGCGAGCACGCTGTGGAAAGCACAAGGGGGTGGAAGAGGGGGTTGGAGCCGGGTTGGAAGGGGGCTGTTGGGCTCTGGACGTGGAACGAACCCAAGAGTCAGGAGTTTGCGCGAACAGATCAATACTGCCCCCGCGCGTGGATGTTGGCCCCTCTCTGTTTCCCATCCACCCCCTCGTTTCGTCTGTTTCACGCTTCTCTGGCGTCTCTTTCCCTAAAAATCCCCGTCCAACCGCCCCTCCGACCTTTTCTACGTTTCATCATTTTTCTCCCCTCCCTACCGTTCCCTCGTTCCTCGAACCCGCGGGCCGCGCGTCTTTTTCTAGCTCTCTAATCCGATTCCCTTCGTCGTCCTTTCCGTCTTTCGACGGCTTCGTCTATCCAGCGTCCCCCTTGCTGCTCCCTACCCTGGTTCGTCGCTAACGCGCCGCTTAATTCCTCTCCTCGCGTTCTCGCCCGCTCCCCCCCCCTCCCTCCCTCTTCCGCCTTCCCACGGGATCCTCGCCAACCCCCCGCTTGTACCAACACTCCGGTCGAGGCTCAGTTTCTGGGGCTGAGCGGATCTTTGCGCCGCGTCTGCCTCTTCTATCCAACGGAGCCGCGTCCCTTACCCCCGACGATCTTGGCAAGGTACACATGCCCCCGACGGAGATGCTTCTCGGCCGCGGATTGTCTTTCGTCGGCGTCTTCAACACCCCCTTTCCACTGTCTGTTCGCCTGCCTTTTTCTTTCCTTGGTTGCTTAGATGTTTTCTAGTACAGTCAATTTTCGATATAGGCTCGTTTCGACCATGCGTTGTATGCTCGCTCGTTAGCCCCGTCATTTCTTTGAATCCTTCGGTCGAGGGTGAGAGAACCCGAGGGTCAATCTCATTGGCGGCTCGGAATAGTCGACGCTATTCGTTGTAAGCTCGCCGCCTGGCCCGAGCGTGGTGCTTATAACGAGAGATGACTGGGTTTAGTCCTCGTTTCGCCAAACCTTTCCGGGGTTTTCGTTCAGATTTCTTTCTATTATAGTGTTCGACACTATTTTTGCTGAATGTATGATTATATATAGATTAATTGAAATGTTCCCTTGTCTGCTTAGGTGTTTTCTAGTACAGTGAATTTTCGATATAAGCTCGTTTCGACCTTGCGTTGTAGGCTCGCTCGTTAGCCCCGTCATTTCTTTGAATCCTTCGGTCGAGGGTGAGAGAACCCGAGGGTCAATCTCATTGGCGGCTCGAAATAGTCGAGGCTATTCGTTGTATGCTCGCCGCCTGGCCCGAGCGTGGTGCTTATAACGAGAGTGGACTGGGTGTAGTCCTCGTTTCGCCAAACCTTGCCGTGGTTCTCGTTCAGATTTCTTTCTATTATAGTGTTCGACACTATTTTTGCCGAATATATGATTATATATAGATTCATTGAAATGTAAATGCTCAATAAAAGGAATATACAGCGAGGCAGAGAACAAAATTTGAATACACGAAATTTACTTACGACTTTAGGAAACTTATAACGAGGGTTGATTTATCGCGACACATCTTTCTTACGATACAGTTCGCCGCTTTGAATAGTCACTTGTTTACTGATTGTTGAGTTTGTAAACAATATGCCCTATTCTTCTAACTCATAATTGATAATTTAAAAAATTGCTATTTATTTATCAGATGATACACTATTTACTTTAGCACTATAGTTTGATACTATAGAGTTTCCTCTACGCTCCACTATTTTGAACCCCCCATTTTTAATTTTCTTCTGTCCACCCTTAATTTTTCTAAACTCATTAAATTGTACAATTTCACTTCACCCCTCTCGAAACCCAACGTTTAAACGGATATCAGTTTAAATCTTGGGTGGATATCAACCCACCACCACCCAGATTCTCGATCTTCCTACTTCTCTCTTTTCCCGCATCCCTTTCGCCATTGAATTCTCGGGTTCTAAGCTGCTCTACCACGGAAACCCAGTTCCTCTATCCTGCTCGGGGTCCACAGACCTACCCTCTCCGCTTTCATCCTTGCGCACGTTCGTCCACACACGCGCCCCCCGTGCCCTCCCTTGCCCACGACCCTCCTCTATTTGTATCGTAACCTCCCCCGACCTTCCTTTTTATCTTTCTCCGCGTTTTGCCCCTCTTTCAGCGTACCCTCCCTCGTGGTCCCCTAGCCCAGTATCTCTGCTTCAACTCTCTCCCCGTCTCTCTCCCATCCTCCCCCATGCATCCCCACGTCCATCTTCCTCGTACCGTCCTCGTTCCTCGCCAACCCCCTCCGATTCGCCCCTCGCCTCTATCCCACCTTTGTCGGACTCTAGCTCTACTCTCCTCTGTCTAGACTTTCGACTACCGTTTTGCTTCGCGCTCGTGCTTCCTCTCCGAGCCTCTAGTCTCTCTGTCACCCTTCAGGGAACCCTCTCCCGTGTTTCACCACCCCTACGAACCCGCTATCGCCCCGTTTCTTTCCACGCACAATGCCCCATCCTCGTTCCTAGACCTTCCACCCTCGTTCTATTCTCGTTCTATCCTTGCGCACTGTTTGAACGCGGCTTTCCCTTGATCTTTCCCTTTGTCGTCTTCCTCCGCGCTCGTGCCTCCCCTCACTCGACTCGTCGCGCCTCGTTCGCCTGGATAATGCCCTCTGTCCGCGACGCCATCCGCTGCTGGACTCTCTGCCGCCGCCGCGATTCATATTCATCCCGTATTTGCAGGCCGCCCGCTGTTCTTTAATCTTCCTCCCTCTCTGTGCCACTGTTCTGCATCCTCCGCTCGGGTTTGTTTATGCTCAATGGCGAAAGCACTTCGATTTATATTGTCCGCTTCATTTTCTCTGCTCTCTGTTGGTAGGCTGGTCACGCTTCGCGGTGGATATTCGGAGCTGGTCTGTTTTATGCGAATGAAGCAGAGGTTTATCGGGGTTCATCCTCAGAGGCAGAACTCTACGTTCCTTTCTCGCGTTATTTTAGTTTTTCTCTCTGTAGAGGGAATTTACATCACGCCACGTTCTGCTTTGGTTTCTACTTGCATAGCTCCTTGTTATTTCTGCAGCATCAGCTTGGTCGCGTGCTCCATCACGCCCGCAGCTCCACCCTCCTATTAATTCGCAAATCTTTCTTCCCTCCACGTTCCTTCGCGTCAGCCCTACCTTCCTTCCTCCGTGTTCCGTAAACAATGCTTTATCACATTCACTCTCGGATCCTTTATCACCCCGGGTGCTTCTTTCTCTTCCCGCTCACGGACTCCTACGGCGGACAACCCTTGTCTCCTCTCACGCTCCTTCGTCCCCATCGTTCCAAACTTCCACAGAGAAGTTATGGCTTCCCTGCGTCTTTCTGACGCGACACGTTTCATCCTTCGTCGCTTTTACTCACCTAACTTCTCCCATCGTGGCTCCGATTCCTCCACTTCTACCTCGGAACATTTCTTCCTTCACAGGCACTTGTACAACCTTCTACTTTCCTCTCGTCCACCCACATCGCCCTACCGTGTCTTCCACTAAAAACTCCGCTACTGTTTACACTCGCATGTTTGCAAACAACCCCCACCCCGTCCAAGCCTTCCATCGTCATCCGATCTCCGAGCTCTCTCAAGTATTATCTCCCAAGGACCCCAATAAACATTCCGCATTGCATCCAACGCTCTTCCTCCATCATTACTCTTCCACTTCAATCTCACAACCATCCCCCTCCACTTCCCCCCGCTCTCGTTTCCCCTCCACTCACAAACTCCACAACCCCTATTCTTCTTCTCCAACGTCTCCCCATCTCTTTCCCTCTCAACCTTCACATTCCGCGGATCTATTCCCACAGCTGAGAGACTCCCTTCCTCCCACGCCTCCTCCATTCGCGACCCTTCCCCGAACTCACAACCTCCCTTTTCCCATTTCTTCCTTTCTCCGGCCGACGTTCCACCCTCCTCCGGGTTCACAACCTCTCTCGCGCCCCCCCCCCCTCCTGCCTCGACGACGCTCCTGCCTCCCTCCCCGTGCAGCTTCCGTCCTTATCTCTCTCCCTCTGCGGCACGACCCCCGGCAAGGTGGCGGTCCAGCGCGCAGATCGTGTCAGCCGTACGGGATGCTGCGTGGACTCAGTCGTACGCCTGGCTCCCTTCCGTCGCCGTCTGCTCGCGTACGGTCGTCGCCCGACAGCTACCGCGTGCCCTCGGACGGAGTCGATCCTCTGTCGTCGGTCTTCATCTTCCGCGCGCCGGTTTCGACGGCCGGGCTCCGTTCGCGCGGCGATCGCTCGTTTCTGGCAACGGATACGGTAGACTCGGTTGTCTTCGGGGTTGCTTCGGATCCTCGGTGTTGGAGTCGTTTACAGTTCTTGCCTGGGGAATCGAGGCGAGGGCGGCATGGGGATTCGCGCGTGAGAGGCGTGTTCACGGGGTAAGTCGCCATCGTGCAGCGTTGTTTCTTAGTTTGTTGGCCACGCCGCTGGGACGTGGCAGCGCGGATTTCTTTGGATAGCTCGAGGTTGGGGGTTGGAGGATGTTGTTTGGGATTTGAGAGGTGGATTCGGGGGTTTAGGAAATGAGGGGTGAAAGTCGAGATTGTGGGGTGTAATTGAGATATGGGAAACTGGGGGATTTATTTTGAAAGTAAAGGTTTTTGAGGATTCAAGTTTGGAAGTGGGGTTCTAAGGGAGCATAGGAAATTTTAGAGCTGGAGGGGTCTGTGAGATTAAAATTTGAGAGCTCTAGAGGTCCATGGGATCAAAATTTGAGAATTTTAGGCGACTATACGATCATAATTTGCAAATTTTATGTGACTATGGCATAACAAAATTGAGAATTCTAGGGGTCTATGAAATCAATACTTGAGAGCTTTAGGGGTCTGTGAGATTCAAATTTGAGAGCTCTAGAGGTCCATGGGATCAAAATTTGAGAATTTTAGGCGACTATACGATCATAATTTGCAAATTTTAGGTGACTATGGCATAACAAAATTGAGAATTCTAGGGGTCTATGAAATCAATACTTGAGAGCTTTAGGGGTCTGTGAGATTCAAATTTGAGAGCTCTAGAGGTCCATGGGATCAAAATTGGAGAATTTTAGGCGACTATCGGATCATAATTCGCAAATTTTAGGTGACTATAGCATCCAAAAATTGAGAGCTCTAGGGGTCTATGAAATCAATACATACTTGAGGCTGTAGGAAATTGTGAAATGAAAATTAGACAGCTCTAGGGACTAGGAAATTAAAATTTGAGAATTTTTGGTGACTATAGGATCATAATTTACAAATTTCGGGTAACTATAACATCAAAAAATTGAGAGCTCTAGGGGTCTATGAAATCAATACATACTTGAGGCTCTAGGAAATTGTGAAATGAAAATTAGACAGCTCTAGGGACTAGGAGATTAAAATTTGAGAATTTTAGGTGACTATACGATCATAATTTGCAAATTTTAGGTGTCTATAGCATCCAAAAATTGAGAGCTCTAGGGGTCTATGAAATCAATACTTGAGTGCTCTAGGGAACTGTAAAATGAAAATTAGACAGCTCTAGGGACTACTTAGGAGATCAAAGTTTGAGATTTCTAGGTGACTTAGCATCAAAAATTTGAGAGCTCTAGAGGACTACGAGATAAAAAGTTTGAGAGTTCTAGGAACTTGTGGGACCACAATTTGTAGAGCTCTGGGGAAAATCTCTCAAAGAGATAAGACTCTCCTAAAACTCTACGAGAGCTCTAAATTTTAGAGTTCCATGGAACTACAGGATCAAAAATTTAGGAGTCCTAAGGACTCATGGATCTTAAAGCAAAAGTTCTATAGAAAGATAAAATCTGAAATAATGTGTTTCTATGGAAACAAATGGTTCTCAGATAAATCAAGTAGGCTTCTGATATACCAACGATGTACAGTGTGAGTCATACCTCCTCTTCCTCTTGAAAATCTGAAAAACAAGTGTTACCCCTACAAAGTACCTTTCTTCCTTTAATGCTCCGCGTATAAAAGCGTTACAGTGACGTTTTGAAAACCCGACTGTTCCACGAGATATTTGAAATTTCTCAAGAAAACACGTGCTTCGTCGAAGAAGCTGCTCGCCCGTTCCGCCATTGCGTAGCAAGCATTTCGTGAATCGTTTGTGTTTCTCTGAGGAGAATTATAGTATCCATTATTTACATTGAAGCAATTCACGGTGATTGTTTCTCTCTAGTCTTCCGCGGGGACAAAAGGATTCGAGTGCGCATTGTTCCTTTAAATAACCCTGTCAAAGGAGAATAGGAGGATTAAAATCTGACGAGCGTAACGGTCAAAGGTTGCAGTTTGTATACCGAATTATATTCCACAATAGTTTGCTCTCAGCATTTACCATTTTTATACATCCCTCTGTTTGAGACAGTAAAGCGTCTAGTATCCAAGTATTTATATCCAACATTCATTAGATTCTACAATGGACGAATCCCCCTTGGAACATCCCCATCTATAAAATTCTACTTCAATTTAAAAAAAAAAGTATTGCTTCACAAAAAGAAAAAAAAAATAGAAACACAGGAAGTTGGATCACAAATTTTATGCAACCTTCTTCTCAATTCTCCTCCAATCCCAACAGGGACAACAAAGACACCACGTGTCCCATTCGCATGATTCCCAAAACTAAGGGTTAGAGGTTCCAAAATCAGCTGAAAATTATAAGATAGCACTTCACTCCACCCGTTTCATTAAACCCAACCAGAGACCTAATTTCCCAGCATCATCCTAAAACAGAACGATCTCTATTCCCCGTTACAACCCCAAATCAACCCACGCTGTCTCCGTTCCCTAAACCACCCTTATACAGGGAATGAAGACATCTTCGTTCCCCGCAGCAGCTTCTTCCAAAAGCTTCTTCTTCTCTCCCAGCAAATAAAAACGATCGGAAACTTCACCCCAGCAAGCCTCAACGAATGCATCCCCTCTGCCCCCGCCAATCCAAACGTCCCCCAATTAAGGGAATTATCAATCCCTCTTCATTCCGCGGCGCGAATTGTTTCGAGGGAGTGGATTATTGCTCGGCCATTTCAGGACCCCCGGCCTAAGAAACCCAGCGCGAACAATGTAGCTCGCCCCTGCATCCCACCCCTTCGCTCCCTTTGTTCCCGGTTCCACCGAGCAGCGTCCGCGATTGAGGATATCCCGTTCCGCGAGATGGTAAAATAATCGAGGGCGGATTTTCACCGCGGATGAAAACGGGCCGACAAAGTGCCGGGACCCGTGCCAACCGGGGGTCCAGTCGTTTAACCCTCGAGACTCTCTCGGCTCGAACCCCTCACTCCCCCCCTCGTCCACCGCCATTTTCCTTTTCCTCCGGTTAATCTCTTCAGAGGCACGACTCGCGGACCACGGCACCGGCAGCCTGAAACGCTTTTCATTCGTTCCAATTCACCCGCGTGCCCCGCGAAATTTATAACGAGCCGAGGCCTCTTTCCCCAGCTGTTTATTCTTGTCTCGCGCTCACGGTTTCCGCTCGTTAATTTTTTCCTCCTTCTTCTCTCTCTCTCTCTCTCTGGCGTTTTCTGTATGCCTCTTCCTTTCGTTACACTTAATTAGTAAACGATTTCAGTAACGAACCGGCCTTTGTCCCGCATCCAGTAGTCGTGCCCCGAAACACGCTACCCGTTTCGTCGCGCGTTTATTCCACGTCGCCTTTTTATTTCCAGTCCACGCCCGGATGGCGAAAAATATTTGCGCGACCGCGATTGGACGGTGTGGGCGCATCGATTGCCGGTTTTCGGGTGTTTGCGGCGGACGGAGCGGTGCCACCGATCGTAAATAACGAATTTGCGGGGATAATTGGCTGGAGGGTGGGGGAGGGGTTGAGGGGTGCAGGGAAGAAGGGATTGAAAGGTTCGGTGGTTCTGGGAGGGAACGGGTTTGCTTCGATCTTGCATTTAAATTTTTATTCTTTTTTGGGAGTGGTAGATTTTTAGGGTGAAATGCGTGGAATGTAGTGTAGGTGACGAAAGTTTAATAATTTATTGTGCTTCGACGGGCTCAAGAAGACAGTGGACACTTCCAGTATCTATTATGAAAGGGTTCTCTCAGGAATACTTACCAGGATAGGTATTGTAGTGTTCGCCGGCGCCGCCAGGGGGCTAATGTCCCTAACTCTTTCTCGCAAGTGCCAGGTTCCAGTCTCGTTTGTATATATACAAGTTCCAAGATTATTTCTCTCGGCGCGGTATTCGTAGTCGCTACGTATTCTTAAGATCATCTTCAGCATTTCGGCATCCTCCTTTAGTATTAATAGTCTCTTACTAGGATTAGTAGAAGAGGATTGCCACCACCACATGCTTTTAAGACCCCGGGATCCTTTAGTTTATTTCATAGAATACCGCACCCTCGGTCCCAATGCGTGGGCCAGCGTTTTTAAAACGCAAATCCCAACTGGCCCCGCCACAGTCTTTTACTATATATAATACTACTCCATTGTGCCATAACCAGCCTACCTAGAGATTAATTAATAGTGTACGGTTATGCGGGAGGCGACCGGGGGCAGAGTTAGCCAAAATGTTTTAATCCTAATTACAAATTATAAATTGCGATTAAAATGTACCTAATTGTGTAAAATTGATTACACATTATGTTCTGTAATCGTTAATCTAGGTGACTACCACAATTTCGTCGACTACCTAAATTAACGATTGCAGAAAATAATGTGTAATTAATTAGACAATTACATTTTAATCGTAATTTGTAATTAGATTACATTTTGCCCAACTCTGAGCGGGGGGAGGGGGAGGCCTCTCATCAAGAAGAAGAAGAGGAGAGAAGAGACATTAAAAGAGGGAGATCTCGTCTCGTCTAGGAACGGCGGTCCGCAATAAATTATGAAAACTCCCAGAATCCAACTTTGGGGTAATCTTCATTGAGCGGAGAGTAGCTATAAATAAACAGAGGAGAGAATGAATAATTAGAGATAGTAAAAAAAGAAGTTGATGATGATGATATTTGATGAAGAAGGGGTCCTCCAATGTGATTCGCACGCTCTTAAAAACACAAAAAATATAAGAAAAAGGAGAACAGCACAAAATCATCCCCCACTCCAATATCTCCCGAATTAAGTCGCTACTACAGTGCTACAATTAAACAAATTCTTGCTTCTTCCCCCACTCCTCCCCACCTCCTTCCTGCGCGCACGCGCACCGAGGGCCTTCAGCATCGCTAGGTACACCCTCCCAATCCCGAGGTTTTCTACCTGCACTCTGACTACTCCCCGATCGAATCTGAAGTTTCCTTTCCAATCGTTCCACTTCCTTTTATCATATTTTCGCTGACACGCGGGTCGAGAGCCCATCCACACCGTTTTCGCGCGGCGGAACTCGGACGCGAGACAATTCCAACCCCCTCCACCGCGCTCCCCTCCTCTCTCTCTCCCTCCCTCTCTCTCTCTCTTCCCCAGTTTTCTCATATCCGTTTTTCTCGCGTACGCTTTCCAGATACCCCCGAAACGGCTAACAAAGAGTGGCAGAGGGGCCGAGAGGGGAGGAACGGCGAACGGCAGCCGAACGAATTAATAATGCCGAGGGAGAGGAGCACAGAGGATTGGCTGAACTTTACGTGAGTACAACGGCGATACACGTACGCGCGGAGGCTGACACAGACTCGGGTCATGACCCGCCGACCCGAGAGCAACGTGCCCCGATATCTGGGCCACACTTGAATTTTAATCCACGCTGCAATTGCCGCCGCGGTCGATTAGCTCCTCCAACGGTTTGCACGGCCGGGTTTACCGAGCTTTAACTTTTGCTCGGAGCCCGCCAGACCGCCGGCCGGATAGGCTATCCCCTGAAAACCGTCCCTCCTGCCCCGCCGGGGTATTCGAATTTTATTGGGCACCATGCCGTTGACGATCAATACCCAACGGGCCACTGATGTTATAATGAAAATTGGGAAGATGGATGTGGCGTAAGTTTCTGGCCGGCTGGCTTTGCTTCGGCGAGCTGCAATGGGGGAGGATTGCATCCGTGTGTCCACTAGCGGTGGCTTTCGAGGGGAATTTTGGGGAGTCGAAGGGGCTGCTGCAATGACACAGCTCCACTTTCGGGTGACTCACTCATTTTAACAACAAGTCAGAGATAATTTTTTTTTAATGAAATGGGATGTATAATAAAAATTCTGGAAAATGTGGAGCCGCCTCCTTATTACTGCGAACCCTTCAATTGGGTCAAGTTATGTTATCGACTCCCAAAATGACAAAAAATTAGTATACATGTGGGATCAGGAACCCCCATAACATAAAAGGACGACACGGAATGGCGAAAGACGGGGAGCGGCGGTAGCCGAGGTGGCTAAGGCGGCTGGCCAGCGCGCAACGGTCGCGGGTTCGAGTCCCGTTGGGGCGACTAATTTTTTCCGTGATCCTGCATACATTCATCGTCGAAGATTAATATTTAAAGTACAATACCATTTTAAATGATGCCTGAAAAATATTTGATATCAAAATCTTATCGAAAGTTAATATGAAATCACTTGCGCGTGTCCCCCGCCATTGTGGGATCGGTGTAGCAATTAGACTATCACGATTGCTCCATCGATACTGATTACCTGGGCCGGAAAATTAATGTCGAATAGATTCCAGGCTTGAACGGGCCTTTGTGAAGGACCGATCCCCTGCTTCGCACGCCACGAAGCACGCATGCAATTACGGATTAAGCCTTGTCGTCCTATTAATTAATGACTCCCTCATCCAAGAACATGGCAATCTCCTTCAATCCAATAATAAAGTCCTGACTTCTCCAACCATTCTCCACTTCAAAAGAGCCATTCCCAAATCTACAGAATCCTCTCTTTCACGGCACTGACGCGAGCTTTCCTCTAAGCCTGCATTCGTGGGACCACTAAGCCTTTGAAACCGAGTCTCAGTAGACCTTGTAGACATTGTAGCTCCATAGATTTTGTAGATCTTCACAGTCCATTTCAATCTTAACCAATCATTTATATTTTAACAATTTTCTTTCAGTTCTAGTGGACCCTGTAGACCCTGCTAACTCCAAAATGATTGCACTGCTTTCTCTCGCCCATCCCCGCAGTTTCGCCTGTTAGAAAATAATTAGAAGTGTCCGGGTGGAAGGAGAAGAAGGCTGTGCTAATTACGAAGTGATTCAGTTGCAGGGGGTCGCACGGTTATCCCAGAAGAGGACACGAGTAAAGGTGCCAAGATGGGGGTGTACGTGATAGGGGTGGTCGGCGTGATCGTGTTTTATCTCGCTGTGCTAGGCGTCGGCATTTGGGCGGCCACTGTGAAGACGAAGAAGGCTCGACCGGGACAAGATGCCATGATGCTGGCTAATCGTGGCCTCGGCCCACTTCTCGGTATCTTCACCCTAATTGGTGAGCCCCGAGATCAAAGAATTTTCTTTGTACAACCTGTCCACGACGTGGAATCCGCGTATCATTCGAGGTGTCGGAAACTGGGCGTGCATCCACTCGTGCTGGTGTTTTAGACTTTTAAAGGGAATTTGAAGACTTGCGTTTTTGTTCGCGTGCACAGGCCATCTAATATAAAATCGATCACTTCTGTGTTTAGATGGCAGGGATTCTTATGGTATTGAAATATTTTGTGGTTCATATCAAATGAGGAGGGTTCGAGTCATCATTTTTTTAGATTTGAAATTTTTTGGGAAATACAAACTCTCAGAGTTTACAACTTTTGATTATTCTAGGGAAATCTAGAGGTTTACTGTTTCAGAGATAAAATTTATTTGTGAAGGTAGTTTCCATGGAAATAGGTGAAAATTGTAAACTTTGAGGCACTAAAGTACTTTTTAAACAATTTTGAAATTAAGGGAATGATGACTTAAAGCTCCCTTAATTTGATATGGAGTACAATTTATTTCAATATCATCGAAATCTCTGATATCTAGATACAATAATGATCGAGTTAGCGTGGAATGGAGTTAATGTGGATTTTGAAACTATTTAGACTACTTTTCGCGTTGGTAGCATTGGCGTATTTTCGCAATTTTTCAAACTCCACTATATCAATCAATTTGATAGTTGGTATAAAATTAAATATAGCAATCACGAGCTTCGCCCTGATAATCCTGATGAGGTGGATTTCTGTGGAGATTCGGTAAATTTTCCTACCCAGCTCAGTTTATTAAGAATATAGAACAATAGACAGAATGAACTCTCTTACGAATTTCCAAATTACTTGAGTAATCCAGCTACCCCAACTAGGAGCCCAGTTTAATATGAGTCTGCCTGGGTGGGATTAGCAAAATGTGGTTTCCAAATCTGCTTGCTCTTTCTGAAACTATAAGTCTACTAATCGGTTCCACGAGGAACCAAAATCTGCGCGAATCTTCCCAGCCAGGATTATCGAAACGCAATTTCCAAGTGTTTCTAATCCTAGTGGAGCACCAAATAAATCAGTCTACTCGTCTACCTGATCAGGAGTATCAAAATATCGTCTCTAAAATAAAATACATGTATATATGTTTCCATTCAGCAAATCTTCAATTCCTAAAATAACGATCAATTTCAATATCTAACGACACATTCCTCATATAGAATAAAAAAGATCTGCAATTATATAGAAAATTACACAACTCCTATTTTTCTACAATTAAGGGCTCATTCTACTTTGATCCACCGTATAATTAAGCTATTTTAAAAGATATTTATCTCAGTAAATGCAATACATAATGAAATTAATATTTTCTTTATTTATTAAGCTACTCCTATATTATATGAAAAAAAATTAAGATGAATTTTTGCAATTTGTTTTAATTTTTTGTTTACAGTGTCAATGTGGAACCTAAAAAAGGGTCCGAAACAAAAAATTCCAAAAGATTATTAATCTGTATGAGCGTCGCTATAGCCTCTAGAATAATTAACAATTTTTGTGGAACAGTATAAAAATGGCGCTGGTTTTTAAAAAAAAATTGGCAAAAGGTTGTATTCTCGGATGTAATCTATGGGAAAAATCTCGATTATTTCTCGACAAAAATTATTAATTTAGCTACGGGTTTATACCGACACTCATACAGATTAAGAATCTTTCGGAATTTTTTCGTGAACACACCTCTTTTTTGTAGGTGTCACATTGACGCTATAAAAAAAACACATGAAACAAATTAAAAACAACCTATTTAATTTTTTTTGTATAATATAAGTAGCTTAATAAATTCCAAAAAGATTTAATTCATTATATGTTCTATTTATTGAGAATAAATCTTCAAATACATACTTCGTCTTTTTGTGTATTATATTGACACTGTAAAAAAACAACTAAAACAAATTGCAAAAATTCTTTTTAAATTATTTTCGTACAATACAAAAGTAGCTTAATAAACCCCATAAAGCTTTATTTCATTATATTTACTGAGAAAAAATTGTTTACAAATTTCCTAATTTTTCGGCCGATCGAAGTAGAATGACTCCTCAAATACCTCAATTTAATTTTCTCACCACTTTCTACGGTCCCTAAAAAAATCTGAATTGCCACCGTGCCACGGACGCAACGTGAAAGCCACCAAACCGCCATTTACTACTCCCCCATCTCTCGCACCCATCAATTCCCTCTAAATCTCTGAATCAACACTACCGGTCCCAACAAACGCGACAGAAGAGCCCCGACGCGTCGCGGCCCTCTTCCCACAATACCCAAGAACTCAATTCCCAAATCTCTCCACCGAATTGGTCCTCGTCCCGCCGCCCGTGAATCGAGCAATTACGTTAACCAGTCTACAATCGTCGCTCCGGCGGTGAACGCTTCTACTTAAACGAAGAAAATCCGCCCCGACGCGTCGCCTCCTCGGCCGCGCCGTTCCCCCGGCGGCGGTTTTTCACGCGCGCTTTATCGGGGACAGGCAGTGGGACACCAGGGAATCCCAGCGCTTTGTCGCCATGTCAATCGCGTTTCCCGCTCGACCGTTCACCGCAGCGGGCATTTGTTCTTCCTTTCCACCTCTCCTCTCTCGCTCTCTCCCACCCCTGTTTTCCACCCCTCGTGTTTATTCCTTTTCACGTTTCCATTCTGCCCAAGCCGCGTGTACGCGTCCCCCCTCCCCCCCCCCCTCCTCTCCCAAGCCTGCCCCCCTTCAGCAAGCGTCGAGCAACGTTTCATCTTACATTCATTCGGTCGTGCTCTATTTCTGCGGTGGAAATCGTTTTTGCGTCCCTCCATTACCTTAATGAACGCTCTCCGAGGCACGGGAGAACGCGGCTCGGAAAATCCGCCGGCGAGGCATAATTATCTCCATTCTGCCCGTCCTCGGGCACTCGCCGCGGATTCAATGGGAGGGTGGGGGTGGGTTTTCGCCGCGGGTTTTCAACGTTTACGCGCGCGTTATCGCGATCTTGCTGGTCAGTCCTCGGGCACTTTGGGGCGAGGGGTTGGACGGGGTGGCGGATGGTTTTGGGAATTTGGAGTGGTTTGGTGGAAGGTATATGTATATTTATGAGGGTTTCTTTTTTATTTGATTTTATTGAGAAGCGGAGGGGAGGTGGTGTTAGGCTGACACTGTGTTTATTTAAATAAAAGTGTACGAAAATTATAAACAAATAGAAATTGGGGTGCATTTTTATTTAAAATAATCTTTTGCACATCTATGTATCGGGGGATCTTTCTTTGTAAATAATTATTTTCCAATGTACACAAAGTTTTATTTAAAATAAGTTTTTGCACATCTCTGCATCGGTGGATGTTTCCTTGTAAATAATTATTTTTGAATGTACACAAAGTTTTATTTAAAATAATTTATTTACACATCACTGCATCGGTGGATATTTCTTTGTAAATAACTCTTTCCCAATGCACACAAAATTTTATTTAAAATAATTTTTTTCCCGCCTGCACACACTTTTCGCTTTATATAGTATTAAGATTTACAAAGATTACAGAAAGAAAATGGTAAAACTTCTGTTTTCTCCGATGTTTTGAAATACTAAGGTCGGGGCCAGATATATTGGCCGGTGAGTTTCGTGAGGAGTGTTCTTCTATTCTCAACGTTTTCTGACTCGCTCTCGCCTTGCCAGAAAATGAGTGCGCCAGAAGTGGTGGGGATAGCGCGAAGCTCTTAACGTGTAGGCCAAACCGAGCTCTTAGCGTAGAGATACATACATCAGAATAGGTGTGCGTTAGCTGCGAAAACGAATTCACCGGTCAATATATCTGGCCCCGACCTTAGTTAGGACATTTTAATTAAAAAGGGTGACCTACTAAAAATCTGAATATCCTCCAAAAATTAAATTTTACACTTTCTAACCCTCTAAAAACCCTATTTCCACGAAGTTTCTCTAAAACCCCAAAGAAACTCATTCCAACACCAAGCAACCCTCTACGTGCCCATAATTCAAAAAGCCAAATCTCTTTTCCCAAAATCTCTGCAAATATTAGACACACGGTCCAGAGGCTCCAAATCCACATTCCACCTTCCGCCACTTTTCTCGCCCCTCTGGAAACCTTTGCCACCCGCTTCTCTCGATGAAAAAAAAAAGGAAGCCACCTCAAATACCGCCCCCGAAAGGAGCGCACGTCGCCCGAGCTCCGGTAGTTGACGAAGCTTTTCCAGATCACAGGCCTCGCCCCGTAACATTTACTCCTCTCCCCACGAAAGAGCGATTTCCTGCTCGAGCGATGGACTAATCGTGAAAAACCCGTGTGCTTTCCATGCGAAGCGACGTGGGTGGGCGGCGCCTACGTGAACGGGACCGCCGAGGTGATGTTTACCAGAGGATTGGCCTGGTGTCAAGTGCCCTTCGGTTACAGCCTCAGCCTTCTGTTCGGTACGTCGATCCAGCTATCCGCCGTTCCGAGGCGTCACGCGTAACCTTAACCCTTTAACTGCCACGCAACCCCCGGGGTGGCGGAATCGATGATGGAACGCCGGTGGCGTTGGAATTGCCAAGGTCGCGGACACGCGACAAATTTATCCTTCCTTCGCACCCTCGGCCTCGAAACTCCTCCCTTTTGTTTATTTTATTTTCCGCTAGCCGTCCGCAGCAAGCCGCGAGGAACGCGGCTGGCCGCGGCATCCTCCCGTGAAGGCTGACGGCGGAGAAGCCTTCTTCGGGTGAGAGGAGGCTCCGCCAGCGGGGGATGGATTTATGCGCGGAATAAAGGCCTGGGCACACTTATCAGTTCCGTGTTGGCGCGTCAGTCGTAGGAAGAAGAGATCCTCTATTCTCTGTTTTTTTAAGTATCGCAAGCTGGCACGGAACTAAGGCTGGGTTTACATTAGTCCAGTCGCTGGATCCAGTGAGTGGTTCGACTGGAAATCGACGTCTACGTTATTCCAGTCGCTGGATCCAGCGAGTGGTTCGACTGGAAATCAGTCGATGTCTTGATTATTCCAGTCGTTTCTGAACTGTTGAAAGTGGTAGACTGTAATAATAATGGATTCACGCAAAAGAAGGATAAAAAAACATATGAAACTTGCTTTAATGTTAATTTGTGAAGAAGTTATTGATACAGTTGATGAAGAAATGAGGAAAAAAGCGAATTTGGATGCGAAACTGGATAAGCAACACTGGACTGAGCCGTCTAGACCAGTCCAGCAACGCTGGAATGTTGTGTTCTCGATGGAGGGGGAAAACACTGGATCGAAAAACAGACTTTCGATCCAATCGAAATCTGCTGGAATGACAGCACTGTACTGGAATGAACACAGTGTTTACAATATTCCAGTTTTAATCCAGTGCTGTACTGGATCACTGGACTGGACTAGTGTAAACCCAGCTTAACACGGAGCTGAGGCAGTGAGAGCAAAAACAGACTAACGCACATTTTTTTCGAAATTGAGTTAGTATTAATAATGTATTCGAAGTGGCTCTATTAATCATATAAACTAGGAAAAAAAATTTTCTTCAATGTGGGTTAGTCCGTTTTTTATAGCACTGCCGCAACTAATACGTGTGCAGAGACCTTAAACCAGCCGTCAATCATTTTATTAAAGTGGCGCACTCGGGAGTTAATCTTGGGGGGAGTCGAGTTGAGGGGATGAAAATATTTTTTATGCGAATTCAATAAAATTCATTGGGTGATTATAAAAGTTTATTTAAAGAATAAAATCTAGTTTCCTTCCCTCTGAGTGCGTCACTGTTTTGTTAACATTAGCCGCGGAACCCAGTAATTGACGTTCGACCCCCCCTTTTGGTAACGACCCTCTGAGTACCTAGCACAGCGAACTCGAATTTGATCGAGCCCCGATTAATTGAAGTTACACATCCGCGATGGAGTTTGCGTTTCACCTGAGCGAAGCCTCGGTAATCTAATTAAAACCGCGACTGTGGGTTGTCGAAGCGTTAACGCACCACCCCCTAACTACCCCTATTTGGGGGTGTGGTTCCCAGAGTTTATTCTTTACTTTTGTAATATTTATCGCGTGGAGGACCTTGGCATTTCTTTGAGGAAGCTTTTGTGGGTAGTTGCAAATAACAAACTACCCCTATTTAGGGGTGGGAGCTTTCTAACGATTATTTTTTACTTTTGTAACATTTATCACGTGGAGGACCTTGGTATTTCTTTGAGGAAGCTTATGTGGGTAGTTGCAAAAAACAAACTACCCCTAACTACCCCTATTTAGGGGAGTGGTTTTCAGAATTTAGTCTTTACTTTTGTAACAGTTATCGCGTGGACGACCTTGGCATTTCTTTGAGGGAACTTCTGTGGGTAGTCGCAAAAACAAACTACCCCTAACTACCCCTATTCAGGGGTGGGAGATTTCTAGCGATTATTCATTACTTTCGTAACATTTGTCGCTCGGAGGACCTTGGCATTTCTTCGAGGAAGCTTCCGCGGTTGGGCAGTTGAAGGGTTGTCCTAGGTCAAGAATCGTGCCCTGTTAGCGGCTGTTTGATTGCATTGATCGCAGGTGCGGTGTTGTTCGTGCGACCGATG
The DNA here is from genome assembly GCA_960531205.1 of Andrena bicolor. Classification (NCBI taxonomy): domain Eukaryota; kingdom Metazoa; phylum Arthropoda; class Insecta; order Hymenoptera; family Andrenidae; genus Andrena; species Andrena bicolor. The sequence continues at coordinate 43,954,945 of OY482666.1, forward strand.
AGGAAGGCCGAGCACGTGACCATGCTGGATCCCTTTCAGGAGAGATACGGCGCGGGGGTTGGCGGTCTGCTCTTCCTCCCTGCTCTTTGTGGGGATCTGTTCTGGTGCGCAGCGGTGCTGAGAGCTCTGGGGAGCTCCTTGGCCGTGGTCGCTGGGGTTGATCCGAGCATAAGCGTCTGCGCGTCTGCGCTCCTGGCGGCCCTGTGAGTATGGCACTTTGGCTTGAGGTTTGTGCTCCTAGGAGACCCCTTCGGGGATTAGGAAATGGATAACGAAGATTATTTTCATTGAGAATTTTATTTTCGTGGGGAAGGGAAAGGTGTTTTAGGGATGCAGTTTTTTTAAAGATTTGGAGGGTTAAAAGTACAGTTTTGCTATTTTAAAGGCAACTTTGTTATTGATAAATCCTTGGTGAACATTATTTTTAGTTATTAATTTGATTTACGAGAAGAAGGGACGTTGAGGGTTTGAAAGTCTTCTTCTGCTATTTTGGAAGCAATTTTGTTATTCAGAAATCATTGATGAACATTATTTTTAGTTATTAATTTGATTTACGAGAAGAAGGGACATTGAGGGTTTGAAAGTCTCCTTTTGCTATTTTTGAAGCAACTTTATTATTGAGAAATCCTTGATGAACATTATTTTTAGTTATTAATTTGATTTACGAGAAGAAGTGACGTTGAGGGTTTGAAAGTCTTCTTTTGCTATTCTGGAAGTGTCGTTGTTATTAAGAAATCATCCTGCAGATTATTTTTAATTGAAAATTCGAGATGTGTGGTGAAGAGAAACTTATTTGAAGAATATAGCATTCTGAGGGAGTTGGAGATTAGAAAGTATACTTTGTCTATTTTGGAGATACCTTTTCTATATAAGAAATTATTATCGAATCCTATTTCCATTCAGAATCTGATTAATAAGAAATGGAAATCAGAAAATGGTCCTAAATCTCTTTCCTCCTTAAGTAATTTCAACAATCTCCACCGATCCAACGAGAAACCTACTTAAATATAAAACTTTAGTATTCCTCTTATAAAACTATAAATCCTCCAAGTACCCCAGGAAATGGCACCACCTTTCTCCATTTTTCCACTTTCTCTCTTCCTTGATAAGACTGAATTCAAATACAAACAGAGAATGTCTAGCCCATCGTGTGCTATAATTCTGTCAGTGCCGTGCGGGGAACGCCTCCAGGCGTTCAGTAAACACGGTTAACGCGTATAATTAAAGGATTTCCGCACGGGGCGCACGCGAAGCGTCGAATAGCTTAAAGTGCCATTTCCATTGCAGATACACGGTGTTTGGTGGGTTGTATTCAGTCGCCTGCACTGATGCCCTGCAGTTAGCCTGCATCATAGTCGGCTTGGGGGTGGCTGCGCCCTTCTCCCTTCTCCACCCCGCAGTGTCATTCGAGAAGAATCTCGCGCCCCACGAATGGCTAGGGGAAATAAGGAACGAGGACCTCGGGGAATGGGTGGACGGCATGCTGCTGCTGGTATTCGGAGGAATCCCTTGGCAGGTATTAAAATAAAACAATATAAACAAAGAATGTACCGTTATTGAGTTCCCAAGACAAAATAAATTTAAAAAAAAAAATAAAAAAGTATTGGTAGGTACAAATTTCAACCAAACGTATCGAATAGTGCTCATAACGAATAATAATAATAATAATAATTAGTGGTCCCAAAACGATTCCTCAGTGTAACATTACTATTACAATTAACTTTAATTCGTGACATAATTTTTGGAAATAATGTGATGTCGAAAATTTGAAGTTCAAGGGTGTTTAGTAGAAGTTACCTTAAAATACTAATTCTAGAAACTCAGAATACTCCAAATATTCAATAATCTACTTTATCTTTTTAATAATATAGAATAGGAGTTTTTAATAATCCACTATAACTTTTTAATAATATTGGATAATAGGAGTTTTTAATAATTTACTGTATCTTTTTAATAATGAGTTTTTAATAATCCACTATAACTTTTTAATAATATAGGATAATAGAAGTTTTTAATAATCCACTATAAATTTTTAATAATATACGATAATAGAAATTTTTAATAATCTACTTTTTCTTTTTTAATACTAAGCTTGTACAGATACCCTGGAATAGAAGTTTAATTTTCTTTTCTCTTATGCAAATCTAACTGATCACACTGACCCTGAAAATCACTCGTCTGATTCTTTCAGGGCTACTTCCAGCGAATCCTAAGCATGAGGAGCACGTCCGTGGCGACTGCCCTATCGATAGCCTCGATGTTCGGCTGTATGATCCTTGCTATCCCTTCAGCGTTGATCGGCGTCGTGGCTCGTGCCACTGATTGGTCGTCAATCGAGGGATTAAACAAGAGCGTGCTGGCGAACGATGGGAATGCCGCGTTACCAATGGTTCTCCGGTATCTGACGCCTCAATGGGTCTCCTTTGTGGGTGAGTCGAATCCCTGAGGCAACTTAACATTTCGTGTAATCCAATTTGAATATGGCGAATGGGAATTATACGGGTTAATAGGGTGCCAGTACATTTTGTGTTGAAGGCAAATTTTTCTACAGTCTTCATTTTTCTTTTTTCTTCGTGATCGGTCATTGTTATCAATTTTATATTAAGAGTCATTTTTAAAGTAATTTATTTGGAGGGCGAAAAATGGTACTGTAACGAGAGTTTGAATTTTAATACTCTAGAAAGTTTAGGGGAACTTGGAAATTGTGGTCAATTTTGGTATTGAAAATATTAAACATTTAAAGGCACACTAAATTTTAGAAAAATGTAAAAAATTATAAACTTCTTTTATTTTTACTTTTGCTACGTAAATGTTTATGGACTGGAATGAAACACTATTTTTCGATAAAAGCGTTTATTTTTTATTCTATCGAATTTGATATTATGAAGGTGGAAATTTGAGACTAAAATTAATTTAGGATTTGTAGAATATGAATTTTGGAAATTATTAAGATCCTCTTGTTAGGTAATTGCATGGACTGTGATTTAGGAATTTATTTTTCTTTAAAATGGAGTCTCCATGAGAAAAATTCTATTGCACATTTTAGAGCCGTTTTGGCACTAAGAATGGCCCCTTTTGCCATTGTACCACAAATTACACCGCGACTCTCACCCAGGCAATTTGAAAAATTGGGTCGAGAGACGGTGAAGAATAAAGCTCGAGAGTAACACTTATCTTCTACAGTGAACAAGTCCTGCAAATTTGCGAGCCCACGAAACAGAGACTTTAATGTTCATCGCGTGCAGAGGAGTCTCGATAATCCGAATTCGCTCAATTCGAAGCCGAGTTCTGAGGAAATTCGCATTATCAATATATTTTTCTTCAACGAAGCGCTGGTAGAAATAAGTTAAAACTGAATATTAATACAAAATCCCAGAATTTGAAAATTTTCAACTACGTCCCCATTTTTGTCACAAAAAGTCACAAGGTCCTCAGAGTTAAATAAATGCTACCAACGTAACAAATACTCAAAATTAATATTTCTAAACTTTCTTTTAACCACCCCTGCAAATTGTTAACAAAATGACTGTTCACTTATAAAATAAGTTATGCAAAGAAAATGAACCTTTATTCATATTTTTCTCATTCTTTTATTGTTAAATAATATATAAATATTTATACTACTTAGAAATACACTTGAAAATCGTAAATTTGTTACCCAATTTAAAACCAGTCATTTCGACTGGTTTGGTAGTTCTAGTCTTACTGTAAACTACAAAAATAATCCACCCCCATTGCAACTCACTTTTATTAAAAACAAACCAAAAAGTATTCCAAATTAAATGTCTTACCTCCTACCATTCACTTTTGCCCCCAAATACCAGGCCTAGGAGCAGTCTCAGCAGCAGTGATGTCGTCAGCAGACTCCAGTATATTAGCCAGCAGCTCCATGTTCTCCAGGAACGTTTACAGACTCACGTTGCGACCAAAGGTGATTAGCAAAAGCCTCTTACTATTCGCCAATCCAATAACAATATCATTGCCACAATAAAAACGCCCCAATAAATCCTCATATAAAATCAACAAACCACCCCTATTCTAAGAAATCTGTCTGAACATTCGTTCCATTTATTCCCACCCCCTTTGAGTTATGTACGAGTAATTCACTCAGACCTGGACTTTAATCATTAAACCATATCTCTTCTCCGAAGCATGAGAATTTGAGATTTTTCTGTCTGAGAAACTGACAGAAATAATGTCCCCTTTTCCTTGAACGTCGCTCACAGCGTTGAAGGAAGGGAAGCAATCCAGAGTCTCTTCCTTTGTCGTCACTGGCTTTGTTTCAGGCGTCTGAAAGGGAACTGAACCTGATACTGAGGATCTCAGTGGTCGTGGTCACGGTATTATCAACGGCGATCGCTCTAACGGTGGACAGCGTTTATTACCTGTCGTGAGTAGAGGCTCTTTAATCAGTCGGCCGCGATGGCCGTCCGACAATTAAGCACGGGGGATGATTAATTTCGAGATCCGTTTGATCCTAGGTACTTGTGCTCTGATCTGGTTTACGTGGTACTATTCCCGCAACTGTTGACGGTGGTCCACTGGCCCTCGCTGGTCGACACTTATGGATGCCTCGCGGGGTACTTTGTGGCTGTTGTTCTGCGTCTTTGCGGTGAGGGGGTGGAAATTGAAATAGAGGGGGAAGTAGTGGCGTTCGTGCCTTGGGAGTTGAAGAAATTTTGCGCACACTTATTAGAGTAGTTATGGTTATTTTGCTTTTTTTTGTTTTCTAGAGATTTTTTATTGCACTTGGAATAGTTGTGGTCTTTGATTTTTTTCTATTTTCTAGGAATTTTTTGTTGCACTTGGAACAGTTGTGGTCTTTTCATTTTTTTTTCTACTTTCTAACAATTTTTTGTTGCACTTGGAACAGTTGTGGTCTTTTCATTTTTTTTTCTATTTTCTAAGAGTTTTTGATTGCACTTTTAGAATACTTACTTAGGATCTTTTTATATTCTGTACTTCCTAAAATACTTTGAGTACACTCACACTTAAAATACTGATGGTATTTTCAACTTCTCTATTTGCTAAAAATTTTCGGTTGCATTTAGAGTACTCATGGTCATTTTATCTATTTCCTAAGAATTTTAGATTGCACTTAGAATAATTACTCAGGGTCTTTTGATTTTCACTACTTCCTAAAATACTTTGAGTACACTTACACTTAGAGTAAGTACTCATGGTATTTTTAACTTCTCCACTTGCTATGAATTTTCGTTCCACTTTTTCTACTTCCTAAGACTTTTTGACTGCACTTAGTGTATTTATAATATTTTCATCTTCTCTACTTTCTAAGAATTTTGGAATGCACTTAACGTACTCATAGAACACTCATTACTGCCTTTGAAAAATACCCAAAACAATATCCCTTTAATTTCAACGAATACTCAATTACTACTTAGTACCTACTTGAGGAGCCTAATGTTACTACTAAATATTACTGTTTCAGGGGGAGAGAAGGGCTTAGGCGTGCCAGCGTTAATCGAGTACCCTTTCTACGACGTGGAAACGCAAACCCAGAAATTCCCCTTTCGAACCGGCGCCATGGTAGCAGCCCTGTTCACGCAACTAATTACAAGCTTCTTCACTAGGAACCTGCTTGGCAAGGGGTATTTCCCACGGTGCTGCGACGTCCTCAGTGTCTACTCGCCCAGGAAGTCGAAGGACCAGTCTGGGGTGGTGCAGAGCAGTTCCGGGGCTGCTTTAATGGAGACTTCCTCCGTTAATGTAAGACACTTTTCAAGAAAATTAACGCTTCACCTTTCATCTCAGAATTATTTATTCCGATTTAACATACTTGGACTACAAAATTTTCTTCGGGGAAAAATATTCACCCGACTCACCTTCCAGCTTCACTTCTATAAAAAAGAAACTCATACATACAGAGTGCTTCATAAAATGTGATCCCAATTTGAGGGACAAGTCGAAAAAGAAAATTCAATTTATTCTACATCACACTAATTACTCATAAGTAAATTTTCACAATTCTTCTACTCTCATACTCTACCACCCCAATTTCACCCCTACTTAAAATTAGCACATTTCTCCACCAGCAAACCGTGACACGTATATAAAAAAAAAAGAAAAAGGACAGAAGAAATTTTTTTTTGAAAACACTATAATTTATTTTGTGCACTTCTAGACTTAGCCAGTTTTTAGTAAACTACCTCTTCATTTCCCCCCCAAAATGTGCCCCGCAGAACGTTTGCCGCCTGGACCTTTTTCCCTAATTAAATCCGCCGCTGATTACTACTATATAAAAGATTTTGAAATTCCCCAAAATTTTGTGATACTCCCCTTTCTCCTGCTCCACAACCACGTTCTTCTCTCGTCCATTGTTTAATCCCGCACTGGGTAACCCACCCCTACAATACCACCCCCTTCAACAGACCTAAAATCTCCACACACCTTCATTCTCCCCAGAAATCAACCTCGGCCATCGACTCCTGCGACGGCGTGGGTACAGGAAGCTACGACGACGACCGCACCACCTCGAACTCCGTGGAGGACATGACCGACCGCGCGGACACCGGCACCCTATCCGGGGACCCCTACGACAAGGACGCTATGAAGTCCAACAGCCTCGGGACCGCGGTGCAGAAAGCGAACCAGAGCCTCCAACACCTTCAGACCCTGCGAAACTCCATGCACAACAGCTCCATGAGCGGCAGGCACACCCCGACCCCCGTGCAGTACGCGCCACTGCAGAGCAACGACGCGTCCCGGGGCCAGATCCTGGGTGTGCGGAACCTACGAGGCTCCATGGGCCAGATCCTGGTACCAACCGATCGCCCCGTAGTCCTGGCGTGCAACAACATCGTCGCCGTCCCGGCGAACTCCACGGTGGTCACCCCACTCACCCCCGGCCCCCATTACGCGAAGACGAACGACGGGTGCGTGGCGGGTGAGAAGGTCAGGGAGGGCGACAGGATCAGCATCGTGGAGAGGAGCAACATGGAGTTCCAGAACGCCCCGGAGGGCATGCTCACCAGCATAGGGATGAAGAAGAACGTGAAGGGGGTGAAGCTGGTAGGCATGGAGGGGGGGACGCTCAGGAGACCGTCGTTGCAGGTGAGCCAGCTGGATGCAACGTCCCCGTAGCCATGGACCGTCTTTTTGTTTTTCAAACCTTATGATTTCTGTATCTACCCGCTCCTTGTTACGTTGCTCCGCATTAAAGTGTCTGTGAAAAGCGATGGGAGGCGTAGGTTTGTGTTGAATCCTTCTTCCCTGGTGGAGGCTGAGGGTTCACCTCGGCGGCGCTGATCCTTTTGTTCCCAGGTTGGGTTTGCGTAGATACCTAAGTAGCTGTTTTTGGTTTGTCGTTTATTTGGGGTTGCGTGGAGTGGTTGGTTGTGGAGGATGAGGATGATAAAGGGAATGTTGGATGTGGCGCGTAGGGCACGTTCTCACCGACACCTTCGGTGGAGCTTGTCCACATTCTGGACAGGAGACAGAGCAGCGGTTCTTACGGACCTGGCTCGCTGTCCCCTGTGCCGATGGGGCTGGAGGCCTGCAAGACTCACGGCACCGCGCTGGAGGGCCAGGGCGGGAACGAACACTGCAGGATCAAGAGGGGCATCGTCAGGCACCACAGGTATCTATACAAGACGAGTTGTTGTTTAAGGCAGGCCTTCCCCTGGACCTCAAGGACGGTGCATAAACTAGACTTATGGACGCGGGGGGTGAGGACCTCCGCGGGGAGGGAAGGGATACTTTTCAGCCATCTTGTACCGGTCAACTAGTGTTGCCATCTATATCAGGGCTGGGCAACCCGCGGCCCATTGGCCGCATGCGGCCCGTTCCCCGACTTGCCTGCTCTGCTGGGCCGCAGGGGAACGACCCCCACCATACTCTTTTTAACCCCTACACTATACTGTACTAGTGGCTCGCGGGCCGCATGTAGCTGGTGGTGGTGGGGGAACTGGCTGACTGGTAGTGGGGGCTGTGCGGCCCGCGGCGGCGAACAAGTTGCTCAGCCCTGATCTATGGCTGTGTTCCAATTCACGCATAGTGCGCATGAAATTGGTGGCATCGTATTGGTGGCATCGTACGATTCCCTAGAATTTCTCTCACTTGCCACCAATACGATGCCACTTCCGGTGCAGCGAGCGGTGCAGCAATCGCAGAATTTCAAAGGAGAAGCAGTCACTGCACCGCTCGCTGCACCGGAAGTGGCATCGTATTGGTGGCAAGTGAGAGAAATTCTAGGGAATCGTACGATGCCACCAATACGATGCCACCAATTTCATGCGCACTATGCGTGAATTGGAACACACCCTATATCATACCGTGGCAAAATTTAAAACTGCGCAGCTGAATGACGCCCAGCCACGCCAACGCCAAGCTACGCTCAGCTACGCTCATAGTACTAATAAGTAATCTCACCTACAGAGTGCAGCACAAGTTGACCGGTACAAGATGGCTGAAAGTATTCCTTCCCTCCCCGCGGAGATCTTCAACCCCCCGCAATTATGCACCGTCCTTGAGGTCCATGGGCCTTCCCAAGTAGGGGAAATGCACTCCTGAAACACATGTTTCGGTTCTCCCTCCAACGCCGCGCCTAGAGGCGTTACTGTCTCCTCGGAGAGGGGGGGGGGGAGGAATCGTCAAGCTTAGCAGCCTTAGCAGCTAAGGCGCGGCGTTGGAGGCAGAACCGAAACATGTGTTTCAGGAGTCTTTTTCTACCTATCATATCTGAAACTTAAGAAAGTCGGAGTTGCGGCCCCGTTTTATGCGTGTTTACCTAAAAATCTTGAGATCGTTAGCGAATCGCCAAGCTCCCCCTCCGATTTCACTACCAAACGTTTGCGCAGCTTCAACGACACCGGTGACAGGGCGCTGACCACCCTGGCCAGGCAGCCGACCTACCCCTCGATGCCACTGCGCCCCGAGGACTGCCGGATGACCCTGGCGAAGAAGGATCGAAGGACGTCGACGATCGCCCGCCACGGTTCCGTCACCACGGAGAAAGAGCTCGGCGGCTGTACAGCGGGGCTGGTCGTCTGCAGCCCCACGTACAGCATGTACAGCTCGGCCGTCAAGAGCTCCAACTACTTCGTCACCGACGACGAGGCGGTCAGCAGGTTCTGAGGCAGCACTAGCACCTTCCAACCACCAATCCGAGGACAATCGAATCCTGCCTGATCTGTTGCGAGTCCAATGTCTCTTTCCGTTCCTCTCGACTCGCCGCACAAGTCTACCACTGCCCGTCTTACGAATTTCTATTGGACGCTGTTCCTTTTTCAACCCTTGTACGGAAATTCGATCATTTTCACTCGAAACCGAGTCGCAAATTCTTATTTCTCCTTTAATAATTTATTTTTTGGACTGAAACTCCTTTGCATCTTTAAATAACTATTAACCGTTATAATAATTTTATTTATTTATTTATTTATTAATAGATAACCGTTAATAATAAATAATGATAATAATTTTTTTAATTATTTTTATTCTAGAAATTTAATAAGTTCTTAAAATATTAAACCGTAATAATTAAACGGACTGAGCTTTATTTTTGGATGCTCGTTTCTTGTAAATATATGACATTGAAATTCACTTATCCCTGTGATTTCACAAATTCCGTATAAGGGTGAGAAAGAGAAAATTTACGGCGACGTGGATCCCTGCTCCCTTGGCAAGTCGAGGGAATGGTTTTTGACGAGGGAGGTTTATTATTCGATTTTTCAATGACCTTGGGGTGTTCTGTTTACAGCGGGGGAGGTTGGTTAATCTTGCTGTCGAGAGGGTGGAATGATGCTGGGATAGTTTTGTAGGGGTGTGGGTATTTTTGGGGAGATTTACAGGGACCTGTCTGTAATTTTTTAACGTTCTAAGGGGGTTCCAAGAACTCGCAAATGATACTTTAAGCCTCGTTCACATTAGTCAAGTTGCATTTCATAGTAAATAATGTTGAAAAAATCTTCTCTTGAAACTTGAAAGAAACCTGAAAATAATATTTGAGGCTAAACCTAAAACTTTCGTTCTGAGATTATGGCTGATGAAATTATTGACGATGTAAAGTCGTTGCTTTAATTTCTATTTTTAGGTATGATTGTTTAAAATATATATAATATTGGAGAATTGGTATTGCGCGAAGTAAATCAACAAAATGCTCAGTGCCATTTTGTGGATATTTTTGAAATGTTGCTCAGGCCAGTAAAGAATTAAAAATTTTCTGTATCAGGGGTGGTTTGGGCCAAAATGTCAATCCACTCAAAATTGTCATTTAGGGCCTCTAGTGTGCTAATAGCCTCATTGCAAGTCAATCAAATAACAGGTTCACATTGTTAATGTAGTTTCAAGTTACTTGAATTCAAGTAATGCGACTAATGTGAACGAAGCCTTAGCCTCCGAATTGCATTATTCTAATCTCTCGACCGAAAGTGCTGACTTCTCTCCAAATCGTAAACGAATACGTCCATGATTGTTTTTATTCTCCAAAGGACCCATTTTAGAATCGACAGTTTCGACTAATCGTGTGAAGCTACGATTAAGGTAGCATAAGGGTTTAGTTAGCAGAGGGCCAGGAACTCGTAGGAATTAGTGGAAGCACGTTTTAAAAAAATGCAACCCCTCTTTGTAAAGTAATCTAGTTAATTATCAGTATTCAAGATCTCCACTTACGAACCTTGGTTCAGCACCAGCACAAAAGATGACTTTCGGTGCGTCAGTTCGTCGAGTCTAGCCCTTTTCCACTTTTGTACTTAAGTCACTCGGGAAAGTAACTTTAAGTCCTGAACGATGCCCCTTTTTTACGTCATCGTTGTGGACGTGACTTCGCGAAGTCTCTTCATCCCCCATTTCGCGCAGACTCCTTCATCCCAGATCATCCCTTTCTACCGCCCTTCGAGGCACTTTTACACTCGCCCAGAGAGCAATCGGTGTGGATATAATATTTTAAAACAGAGAACTGCGAGGGCAGTTTCTGTTTAGATGGCAAGTCGCGAAAAGTCCATCGAGATGAGAAACCTAACCTCCACAAAGCAATATGTACTTAATATTCGGATCGAGATTCTCGGTAATTTGTGCACCTGCACCAGGTGTCGAGTGTTTCTGCAAACCAGCGGAAAAGTGGGGCTGTATCCTTTTAACAAATTAATGGTAAAAAGAATCAAGTGAATCTGGATTAATTGTTCACCAGAATTTAGAAAAATACTTTAATTCATCTTTGATTATTTATTGACTGAAAATGGATGCAGAGGTTGATAAGAGTATTTGGGAAATTATTTAAGGATTTTTTAACTCTTCGGGTTTTGTGATTGTAACGCAAACCGTATGTCACGTGCGGAATAGCATGAATCATATGTGTTAAGCGTACTGAGTGAACGCCTATGTGCGTTCTCCGCACAGGTGGATCGTACTTAATTGGATACAGCCCCAGATATCGGTATCTTTTTCTAGTCGTTAAATAAATCCTCTTCAGACTGACACGTCGCGGACCCAATGACCTGTTCACAAGGTGATTAATTAATTTTTGTACAAATTACGAGCGGACGTCATCTTTTGCGTGACTCTGTGTAGATAGAACGATCGATTCGAGAATGAAATCGAGGACCTTCGGCCAGTTCGTCGTGTACGCGTCAACGGAACCTTTATAAACGACACGATAAGCACTAGACAATTATCTACGACGTAGATTAGGTGATTAGATGTTAAGGGTACGAAGAATGTTAAGAATGGTGCACGCTGCAACCACTTCTGATTTGTCCAGTTTGAAAGAGAGAGAGAGAGAGAGTGAGAGAGAATAAGGAGAGTCGATACACGTAGCTGTGAGAAATAGAGGCAGCAGCATGAGCTTCGCTAATCGAAGCCATTTTCGTTTCGTTTCTGGCATGAGGAGAGATTTCGAAATTGCTGCATGGATGTGGTCATTCAATATTGAGTCCCTGAATCTCTGACATCATTGAGTGTTCGGGTTTCTGAGCGACAAGGTATTTGGGATCCTTGATTTCCTGATCGAGGGATCTCTAGATCTCTGGATTTTTAACTCTATCGATCTCAACATACTTGGGTCCCTGGATTCTTAGAGCTCTAGATCTTTAGCTCTCTGGATATCAAGGTCCCTGGATCTCTAGGTTCCTGAATTCCTAGATCTCCTGATCTTTAGTTCCCTGGATCTCTAGATCCCTGGATTCCTAGATCTCTCGATCTTTAGCTCTCTGGATCTCTAGATCCCTGGATTCCTAGATCTCTTGATCTTTAGCTCCCTGGACCTCTAGATCCCTGGATTTCTAGAGCTCTGGGATCTTAGATCTTTTGATTTCTAGAGCTCTGGGATCTTAGATCTTTCGATTTCTAGAGCTCTGGGATCTTAGATCTTTCGATTTCTAGAGCTCTGGGATCTTAGATCTTTCGACTTCTAGAGCTCTGGGATCCAAGATCTCTCGATCTTTAGCTCACTGGATCTCCACGTCCCTAGTTCTCTAGATCCCTGGTTCTCTAGATCCCTGGATTCCTAGATCTCTTGATCTTTAGCTCCCTGGAACTCTAGGTCCCTGGATTACTAGATCTCTTGATCTTTAGCTCCCTGGAACTCTAGGTCCCTGGATTCCTAGATCTCCCAATTCTTAGATCTTTCGATTTCTAGAGCTCTAGAATCCTATATCTCTCGATCTTTAGCTTTCTGGATCTCTACGTCTCTGGATCTCTAGATCCCTGGATTCCTAGATCTCTTGATCTTTAGTTCCCTGGAACCCTAGGTCCCTGGATTCCTAGATCTCCCAATTCTTAGATCTTTCGATTTCTAGAGCTCTAGAATCCTAGATCTCTCGATCTTTAGCTTTCTGGATCTCTACGTCTCTGGATCTCTAGATCCCTGGATTCCTAGATCTCTTGATCTTTAGTTCCCTGGAACTCTAGGTCCCTGGATTCCTAGATCTCCCAATTCTTAGATCTTTCGATTTCTAGAGCTCTAGAATCCTAGATCTCTCAATCTTTAACTTTCTGAATCTCTAGGTTCCTAAATCCCTAGATCCCTGGATTCCCAGATCTCTCAATTTCTAGAGCTCTGGGTTTCTACATCTCTCAATTCCTAGGCCTCTAGATCTCTACATTTCTATATATTCAGACCTCCCCCCAAAATGACAGCAGCAACCGAGTCTCTCCTCCCACCAGAAACGCGTCAGGGGAGGGTCAAAGTTTTCCCGTCGCTCAACCTACATTTTCATACTCGTGAGGGAAGGTTAAGCTGCTGGATATAGTACGTCCAATGTATTACGTGCAAATTTACGATAATCCGACAAGATACGATATTTTTCCACCGATAATACGTCTAGTCTGTAGGATATATATATATATAATATACTATTTAAAAAAAAAAACAAAAGTAGTCACGGGATTACGGAGGATTTCTCAATTAATCGGTGTAACGAATAGCGAGAAACCAATAATAACCACTCACATACCTCCGTCAGCTCAATACGACACGCGTCGAAGAATTATTCCCCTTAGATTAAACGTAAGCCCATGCTTCCAGCTCCTTGCACGATCTATAGATCAAAGCGAGATCGACTTATCACCACCCCTATTCTAAATCCATAAGTGACTTTGCGCGGCCAATTAATTACTGTACCATAGCCGCGGCTATTTTTCTTAAAACACAGCTCGAAGGACCATTATCCATTCACAAAAACAGATCCACCCAACAACCCAATACTTTCGTTCCCCCTACACCTTCATTCAAACACTGTTGTCTTTAATTAAGCTCGCCAATGAAACAGAAACTTGATACATCTTTACCTAAATAAAACAGTATTCATATACTCGCCTTTCCTATCCCAAAGGGAGAGTCGTCCACTTCCGCTCTGTGCGTTGACTTTCCCCTCCCCTTTTCGTCTAAGCGATAATTATAGGCAGATCGTAAGCGCGGGATAAGGGTGCGGTTCCACCGAGGCAACCCAAAGGCAACAGGTCGCACGCGCGAGAAAACAAGACGCGACGATGGTTGCCAGAAAAGTGCCTCGGTGCAACCCCACGTTAAACGTCGAACACCTATATCAGTATTATTAAAACTAACGAAAGAGGACTCGAGACTTAGCGATCGACTCCTGGAGGGCGGAGCCTCGTGAAGGGCCACCACGACCTTCCGTAGTGATACTTAATCGTTAAGGTAGGATTATTTATAGTTTGTAGAACACTGCTCGTACTATGTATTCGCGATCCCTCGAACGAGATCAAATAATTCTTCTGTCTTCTGTTTCCCAGTTGCCTTTTCTTTCGCAGAACACTTTTGGTCACTTGGTAAAATAACAGAGCATTTTACAATAATAAATATTAAATCCCAGTTAATTTAAAGATTCTTGTCTAGGATAGCTGCAATTTTCCAATTAAATCGCAGAAGATACTCGAATACATAGTCGCGACTGTGGCCATTTATTTCCCTTTTTATAATAAAGTAAGTACTCATAACGTATAGCTTTATTATCATACATGTATCGCGTACTACACTGTAACGAGTATGTACGAGAGATCCTTTCGTTCTTCGAGTGGAGGACACAATGGAGAATTGTGTTACGTGAATCACGTGCCAAATTATAGGATAAAACGGAAATGTATTATAAATAATACGTACGCTCGCGATACGAGGGACGAGCGATTATTTAGGCTTGCCTTAACGTAAGGAACCGTTCATTACGATAAGAACAATTCCAGTTGCAACCGTCGATGGGCGTTGAGCGATTTTTTTTTTAATAATTCCCCACAAAATTGGGAAGCAATAAATCTATTTCTTGCAACCGCTGTTCTTTCTGTTCCATAATGTCATTTTTCTTTTACAAGTTTCGATAATCTCGACTGATTCAGAATTATTTCGCGAGGCGCTCAAAGGGGGTTGTAATGTACATACTTATAGAGTCCAACGCTTCGAGCCTGAAAGCCATTTAAGCGCCCCGTAATTAATAATAATTACAGATGTTAGATTCACTGAGCTAGAAATACACGATTTTGTCGAGGAAATTCTATTTCCTTTCTCGTCAGCGCTTTTAAACGATTCCGGAGGTGTCAGCGTGGAATTGTTAATTTTATCAGTTTTATTTGTGTTACTGAAGCGTGGTAGACATTAACGAGGGTGAATTAAGAAGCGTGCAACAATTTTTTCTTCTCAAATGTAAGTGCAACCGCTACGGGCATTCAAACAGCGCGCGCCAAGATTCAAATAGCGCGCGTCGGAGTTCAAGCAATGCGCGCGAAAATTCAAATAGCGCGCGTAGAATTCAAACGTTCAAACGTCGACTGCCTCTACTTATCTGGAAAATGACTTGTCGATTTCTAACGCGAAGAATCTGTGTACCTTGTGCAACCCTCCACCGTTAAGTACTCGATTTTCTATCAATTTGCATAAAAACTCTAAAGATCCAAGTTTCTTAAAGCGTCCCAGCATTCGAAACGCAGAGACACGGTAACGATACAAGGCTCGAAGCGTTAACGCGTCGCGAGCAACTCGAAGGATCCCAACAAAATCGACATTCCTACAATTTGGATTACGTAAAAGAATCGCGCGACAGAAAACTTAAATTTTCCCGCCGAAAGTCAACTTCGCGTCGCGTCGCTTTTATCGATCACCTTCGGGCTTGCTCGTGATCGCTCGCCAGAACCGATCAGATTCCAATGGAACTTTTTAACAAATGATATACACTAGGCGGCAAAATCGGCTTCCCTCCGGAAATTTGGCAACGTTGCATGTCACTAGGCATAACTCAGTAATTCTAGTGACATGCAACGTTGCCAAATTTCCGAAGGGAAGCCGATTTTGGCCCTTAGTGTACACCCGCCAGAGGCATTTCGTCCACTCGCGCGATTGCCGCGAGCAACGAGCGCCAGCAAGAACGACTTAGATTAAGCTTAATTAGTGTCCACTCGTTCTCGTTGCTCGTGGCAATCGCACCGGCTATCGAGCGCGCATACCTGTCGATTGTACGGTGATTGAGACGACGATCAATTGTAAAGAGAAAAGTACGAACGCTCAAAGTGCCGAATAAAGGAGACAAGCATATAAATATTTATATATATATATATATATAGATATACTATTGTGAGCGTATTGTTTATTAAAACGTTGACTTCATTCCTTTGCAGAACGATTTTACAATATTCTCCGCCGTTAAAACGCGCCCAGCGATGGGACGCGATGACTACGGGCATCGTGATTAAAACGCTTCGGAATTATAAAAAATATAACGCGTACAAGTATACAAAATTCATCTTAAATGTAAACCCGCTCCGCGCAATGGATATATTGTTGATTGGTAAGTAGGGAACCGGCAGGGAAAGCGCTACGATCAATCGCCTGTGCCGGATCCGTGGGAGCTGCGCAGATCGGTCGCAAATCGGTAAGGGCGTAAATCTACTCTTAGGATGAATTCAGATAGCACGTCACGCGTATAATAACGTTCTGTACACACGGTGTACAATCATACTTTGTCCTGCTCTACATACAAATTGTTTAGCCATTGGCTTCTCTCCCTTACGTATCTAGGTATGCGTTAAACAGAGTTCTCTGAATTCAATAAAACAATGGAAAATACAATCGAACGTGGTGTCATCTTAATGGTAATTCTTCAAATACGAAAAGAAAACAGTGGGGAAGTGACAATTGTTGACACCTCGAGGACCGATTTCGATTCTTCGGTCTTGAAAATGCCACTCTATAAAAATATTAATATAAATATAGTCGATACAAATACTGTCTACTGTCATAATTCATAGTTACTTTCTTTTCTACTCGTAACACGGTATTCGATAAAGAAACCTCCATTTTAATGTTGGTAGCTTATAGTTTACGCAATGTTTTCACGCATATATCACTTATTGGTATATAATTATATTCGTATACGAACGATGGAAATTGTAGAACTTAAAGTACAATGTCTTCGTCGATGTCGCATCCGTTCTGCGATTCATCGGTGTCAGCGGGGCAGAATACTTTGCTCAATATCAAACGGCTTGAGACAAGAATAATAAATTACGGTATCCTTAAGGGGTCTTCCTAGTGTGACGGGTGAACAGAACGTAATTTCTCGGGAATTAAAAAGAGTAGCAAGTATCGATAACGCTACAAATGATACGCGCGATACTTGTTTCTTTTTTCACACATCTCAAGCTAAACTGGGAAACTAAACTCCTTTCGTGCATATTATTATTAAAGCGCGGGAGCCGAAAGCACCCGCTTCAGATGTGTCAACTCCCGAGAAACTAAGTTTTCTTTTCCGCGAGTCCCCTTAATACTCGAGGTTACTTCCTCTTTGCCCTGAATTCTTCCAATGTTAGAGCAACATTTTAAATAACATAAAGCTATGAGTATATTACGTTCTATTCTGTCAACAGATCGTTCACATCATCCTGTGCTTCAATCTGTGAAGAGTCAGGTCGGTGAATGTAAAAAAACGCTGGCTACACGTGCTACAATCATAAACATGGCTAGAGTCTAGATGTAGCTGTAACAGTTCCTCGGACATAAAGGAGACAGTCTTTGGGCAATAGGGGCAAATCAGTTGGCTCGTGGGTTGCAGCGTCACTGCATAGGTCATGACAGTTCCTCCAACCGACGCGTCGTACGGATTAGGTGCCACCCGGTATCCAGAAACATCATTCTGCGAATACACAATAACATAAGACAAACGCTTGGTTAATCACAGTTGATCCGGCCATTCCATCTACCTGCGACTGTTGCACGTACGGATTCACGTTTGCCCCCGGGTTGCTGTAAAGCAGTGGCTGATACATTTGCGGCTGCGGTGCTTGCTGCGGCAGTATACCTATCGTTGGTATATTTTGCACAGCGGGAGCAGTTTGGTTTATCACTATCGACATCCCGCCAGCGGAGGAATTCTTATAATAAAAGGAAGGCGGCGTGCTCGTCGCCACTGGTTGATTAATTTGCTGACTCTGCACGGGCCATTGATTATTGCTACTTAAATTACTAGGGGGAAGAGTGGTGTATTGGCAGAAGACACCCGAGGAGGGTTGTTTCGCCCCAGATTCGCTCGGAATAGCCTGCACACTTTCTTTGCGATTCTGATGGTTAGTCGTCGGTTTGTCTTTCGCCATTGCCGTCGCGTCGCCACCATCGTTTCCCCTTTCCCTCCCCGAGTGTTCTATGCTCCGGTTTTTGTAAACGGAATAAATATTAGAGATCTCCTGCGTCGAATATCCTTCCACGTTTTCGCCACGATTCCCGCGATACGTTCCGCCGGTATCCCTTGTATTCGAATCGACAGCAGTTCCCGTCTGCGACGATGAGTCTACCGAGGTAGTTGCGTTTGAGTCTGTTGAGCTACCTACAGGAGGTGCTTTCGAGCTTTCGTTGGCGGAACAAGTTGCCGCACGTGTTTCTTGTACGCTAGAGGAGTTAGATCCTGGTTTCGTAGCAGTTTTTCCAATCCTTCTCAAAGCGGAGCGTGGTATGGCTATGTTTGTCCGAACGATATTACATGCCGGCAAATTTTTATGATACGCCGACGTTGAACTCTGCGCGGAGCACACCGCGTTCCTCTTCTGAGGCATATTCGATTCGAGATGTTTGGTAGGTGAGATTCTTTCATGGGGTAGCGCATTCGAAGAAGCTAACGACTGATTGGAAATATTCCACGGTTGCCTTGGACTTTCAGTCGGTGTATTAGGATTATCTTTCTCTGAACTCGAGTTCGGAGGTTGTTGCGAAGGTAATTTCGTCGCTGGAATCTCGCGCTCCGCTGTGTCTTTATTCGACCTCCAAATATTCGCACCTTCAAATGAACATCCATAAGCTTTGGACAATTCTTGCGCGTCTTTATTGCCAACAAGCTCCGCGAGAGATTTCACGCGAAGAAATCCTTGTTTAGGTTTCATGGGACTCGATTTCTTCGATACTGCTGGCACTTCTTTGCTCGGAGATACAATTGACTGTGTATTACTGCTGTTGCTCGCAGATACAATTGACTGTGTATTACTCCTGTTGCTCGCAGACTCGCGCGAAACATGACCATCGTTTGCGGATGCTTTTAGAGCTGGATTGAGATTCTCAGGTGTCGGAGTTGATGTGTGCTTAGAGGGTGCAGGGATTGCAACACTGCCAGAGGCTTGTGTAACTCCACTGGTCTCTGCTGATATAACAATCTGCGGAGGTGTCTGAACACCTACACTCTTTACAAGTGTGTTAGTTTCGTTCAGCTTGGAGGTAGACACTGGCTGCTTCTCTTTATTCTTGTCTCTCCCTTGCAACCCTTTGCGTTCTTCTGCGAGGTCTGTTAAGTCTATCGTTAATTCACTATCAGATTCACCTTCATTCCCTTCTAAAATATTGATTAACGTCACCCTGTCGCTCTGGTTACTACTAGATGTCTTTGAACACTCGCCTACTCTATTCCCTATCGTTTGATTATTCACATTCACCTTCCGTTGCGCAGATATCTCTTTCCCCTTCGACGTCGAGGAACCACCGTTCGCCAGCGACCTTGACGCCGAACTATTCCGACTCGGTTCTTTGTTAACCTTCGGTTTCAGCATTCTGTAACGCAGTTTATGAATCACAGCGTGCTCGTTAAAGCTTCTCTGCGAGGGAAAACCAATGTTGCAATGTTGGCAGATGAAGTCAACTTGCTGATAATTTACTTTGCACGATAGCGTATCTCCTGCCGTTATAGATTCGTGTTCTTTGAAGTGTTCCAAGAGGGTGTTCAAACTATCGCACCATTTCTCGCAGCAAGTGCAAGCGAAGTACAGGCGTTTTGTACAGTGCTTCACCCAGTGCTCCTCAAACTGATCTATCCCGTCGCATATGTCCATGCAAATGCTGCAAATGAACGCTGGTTTAATGGTTGTAATGGACACGCACACAAACTGAGGCTCGCAGACGAAATTATGCTCGCTTCTCATGTGCGTATAGAATTCTACTTTCTCGGAGAATGTGCCATCGCACGCGCTGCAGATCAAATGTATCGTCGGTTGCTTTTGCACAGCAACGTTCGGGGCCACTGTTTTCACTACAGTCGTGTCTTCCACCGGATTGCTCGCACTGCATTTCGGCGCGTGCTTCTTTAAATCTTCCTCCGTAACGAAAGGCAATTTGCAATTGCAGCAAATATGTTCCGCTACTTGAATGTACGTCTCTATGGAGTTATTTAGCTCGGGGTTACCCGGTTTAATCTCCACCTTCTTTGACTTCGAGTTTATCACAGACATTTTTGGGAACGATTGCTCGCTAGCCATCCAGAAAGGATCTTTAGCGTGCTTCGACCAGTGGATGTAAAACAGAGAGCCGATACCGATAAATATCACCTTGCAGATGTTGCACCGAAAGTCCATGGTGCAGCTTTGCTTGAAGCGAGCGTGCATCTGAAGATGATGGCGGACGTCTTGGACCGAGCTGAAGATCATGCCGCATGTGGCGCAGAATAAATTCGGAGATCGACCGCTTTCCAGGCGGTTCTGATTGCAGAGCGTAGAGTCAGGAAGACGGTAATGAGTCTCGAAACATTCCATACTTCGAAACAATACTCTGCAGGTATGACAGAGGAGGACTATTTCGATCTGCAGACAATTGTCGCTGTTCTCCGATCTGTTATGACATTGGCATATGGCGAATCCTCTTTTAATACTAGCCGCCTTATTATTCTTCTCTTTCTCCGTACTATTTGGCACGCAAGGCACTGGCGTCTTTCTAGACTCGCTTCGGTTCGAGGCAGATGGTTTATTTATTGCAAGGGGATCAGTCGCCGTTGCTTCTCGAGGAATTCTAATTGCAGAATTCGCCAGATTTTTTTCTATCAACACTTCAATAACATCTTCTTCCACTTCGCCGTTAACTGTTAGTGATTTCTTCGCCGCATCTGTCGTTTCGCCTGAATTTTCATTTGTCTTCTCGGTAACTGATTCTTTAGCCGCAGCGCGTTCCGATTTCTCTCCTCCCGCCTGCACAACAACTTCAATCTTTTTCTTCGCGATCTCGTATGCTCTTTGTAATTCACTTTCCGTGTGCAAGTAAATGTGAGCTGCCAACTCGACGTCCGTTGGAAAGACTTGCGAGCAAATGCTGCAATTGTTTATTTCGTTAAGTCCTCTAGAAGCTTTCGAACGCTTTCTGGGATAATTAGGTTTCTTCTTACTCGATGGAGAACTCTTTGCTTCTTCCGGGTTCTTTCTTAGCTCCTTTTGCGGTGACTCTTTGTTCTTTTTATTAGTCTGAGACTTCGACGGCTTTTCTTGAATATTATCCGATGTTTTTGATTCTAAAGAAGACGTCGAGTCTTGTTGCTTCCCAGCCACTGGATTCTTTTCCGATGGAGCAGAGCTTTGCTTCTGCGTGTGCGTAGTTAAATGCTGTTGCAAGCTAGAATAATCTTCGAAGCAAAGATTACAGACAATGCACTGGTAGGTATTATGCTTCATCGGAGATATAGAAGTACTGACAGTGTTCTTCCTTCCTTCCGCTTTATGTAATTTACCGTGCAATTTAATTAAACGCATCTTCTTTCCGGAAGATCCTTGTATTCTTTCGTCTTTAAGATTACCCTTCAGCGCGAGTAAAGTGGAAACAAACTTTTTACGCTTGTCGGTCTCCGTACTTCCTGAGGGAACCGCATCAGTGACTGCTTTTTCCGAATTCTCATTACGGAATAAGTGTTTTGAAACCGCGTCTCTGGAATTTAACACCCCTCCAGTGGATTTTACTTTCAAATTGAAATAAGATATGATTTTCAATTTTTGTCCACTCCCAGTGTTTCCCATTCCACTGAAGCCATCGGGGCCATTAACAGAGGATTTTTTCGAAAAGGATTTTGATTTTTCACGAACTACGTCTTTAACCATTCCCTTCAAAGAATTATTCTCCACGAATTCTGTGAGACTCTTAGTAACGTATTGCTTTTCAGATCTCTTCTTCTCCTCTATTTTCATCTGTTCCATCGCGCTTAGAGACGAAGATCTGTCTAAGGTACTCCATGATTTCTCGCTTATATTTTCCACATTTTCTATGGGAGCACGAGTATTACTGCCGTCATTCTCACAAGTATTTAAGCTATCTACGGATTCAGGCTCCGTAGGCCTCTCCAACTGAACTGCATTAGACGATGGTTCATGGGGCATATTTAGAAAATCAGACTCCAGTATGGAGTCTATATAATTATCTGTTAACTGCTCGACCTCTGCAGCCGAGTAATTATTGCCAGAGGAAGCTTTAATGGAATCAAGTTTTATCAAAAGGACCCTCAATTCACGAAATAATTTATACTCTTTCGCTAAATCTTTGTCCGAAATAGACGTTTTATTTGCTTCCTCTCGAAGCTCGTTGGTTTCGGGCATCGGTTCCTCCACACTCGCAGAACCATTGTCCTCTAACTGCGAACAAGCATTATTATCCGAGATGTGTATAAAATCTGTTTCTAAAGGCACCCAACTGGAAGCACAATCTTCTTCGATTTCCTCAACTGCAAGATCAAGTCTCCGAGATTCATTTTCCGATATATCCGAGTTCTGCTTTGCAACATCTGTATTTCGATCTGCAGCTTCGGAATTCTGTTCTTCGGAAAGTTCGCGCGATTCGTCAGGACCGTTTACTTCTTCAGTCGGTTCATTCATTTGGCATAATGACTCTTCACTGTTACGCTCGGTGTTAATAACACTTTCTTCCAAGTTATTACGCGTATCGGGTTCTTCTTTAATTACAGAAATCTGCGTTGTTTCTACTGTCGAGTCTAACTTTAATCTCTTCGCTTCTGTTGGAAACATTTCCTGCAGCTTTTCACTCGCATCGTCCTCATAATTACTTCCAGAATCAGATATGACATGGATAGTTCTTTTCAACTGCTTCCTCCGATTATTCACTTCCAATTCATCCTTGCAAGATTGATCGCTACTGTTTCGAGCGGGTTGATGCGCTTCCGAATTCTCATTTACACGGCAGTCGATCATTAAACTCTCAGCTTCATTCTGACATTCGTTCTCGTTAATACTTAATGCTAATGGTTGCGATATTACGTCGTTTAATTCAGCACTAGATTTCTCTACGTGCTGCGGAAGAATATCTATTTTAGGATCCTTGTTTGGAATTACTCTTGCGAACGTCTGCGCTATTTTATTAATTACTTCGTCTATTCTCTGTAGTTTTATGTACGGCCGATTGATATTTATAAAATTCTTTGTATCCTCCTTAGCATCACTGGGCATTTGTTCCTCCAGAGTTGCAATTCCATGCTGAACGTTCCTTTCAGTCGCGCGCTGCTTGGCTTTTCCTTTCCTTTTCGTAACTGGCTTTTTCGCTTTGCTTACGGGTACTTTTGTATCCTTCTCCGTTTGCACAGGTCTCTGTACAGCTGTACTTCTCCGCGTCCTTCTCGGGCACATTTTCATTAAGTCCGAGGCGGATAGTTTTGTGACGCTCACAGAGACTGGCTTGCAAAGCAGTTTGTCCAGTTCTTCTAAAGTACTGTTTCCATTTAATCGTATCTTATTCAGATTTACGCAAGAATTCCTTCTTAAAGGACGAGGTCTAAGGTTCAGCGGTGTCCTAGGTCTTTCCGAATCAACAGATTCTTGCCCCAGCAGCGGCGACGCCATATCGATTGCATTCGTAGAAGAACTCTCTGGAAGACGAAAATGTGCATCAAATATTTTGTCGTTAGAATCTCCCATTATTGTTGAATACAACTGGTGTTGGATATTGCGCGTCTAAGTCGTACTTCTTAGTCGAAGTGACGAGCGGGTAGAACCACATCATTCGAAGAGGTTATTGTTCCTAAATCATTTAAGAGAAAATGTATAGTAGTTCGGCGATATAATTAATCCCATACCTTCGTTAAAATGAGGTTAAGGAACTGACTGAAGTGACTCCGGGCACTAATGATATAGTTCGTAAACATACGTTTTCACCGCTCGTGAATTGGAGCATTTCCTCCATTCGAGGTTATATTTCATTTAAGTTGGCGTGCGACGGCAAAATTCGCCGATACGTTCGCAACATTTCGGTGGAAACGAATTACACTTTTGTTATCGAAAACCGCGTTAATCCTTGGCACTCACATTGAACTCGCTCGTAAAGTAGAAGGAACTGTTCACACGGCAGTTAAGAGTCAATTTAGAGACAGTTGAGTAGGGTGCACTGTACGAATGACTGACGCGTTTGACACTCGGAATATCTGAGTCAGAGGCGGATTCGGGAGACTTTCTTCGAGGGGGCGAAATATGGGCGCATTCCACTTACGCCCAAATCGCCCGCAACGACCGTGGTTAACATTCCAGAATTTATGAAAATCTCTTGAAATATGGAAGAGAAATCTGTGAAAGAGACATTATTGGAAAGTGCAGATTTTTAACTATAAATTACGACTGGAAAAGAGGAACATATGATTTATGATATTCATTTTACTACAGAAACGGAAAAATCCTACGGTCGTGGGCGCGGGCGTAAGTGGAATTCGCTCTATGTGAAAGTACATTTTTTAAACTTGTTTTACAAGATTTACAATTTGCCTGTAATTTATATTTTAAGATCTCTATCTGATACTATAGTCTAAATAATTAAATTCGCATTAATTATAGAGAATAATACACAATGTCATAATATTTTTCTATTTTATTACTCTTGGAGGGGGGCGATCGTGCCTATCGCCCCCTCTGGATCCGCCACTTATACGTGGTGCATTGAAAACAGGAACTTGGCGCGTGAATTTAAGTATATTCGCGTGAGTTAAATACTTAAATTTAAGAATTTATTATTTAAATTAGATACACAGTAATGTCATGAATAGAAAAGTGTGTCAATTTTTTTAAGAACACTTTTAGTAACCGATGTATACGTTTACTACTTACATTTCATTTGAACGCGCATATCAATGACTTTATTGACACATTGTAATCGAAGAATTTAATTGGATGCGTAATAATGTGACGTCACTGCGTCTCTGATTTATTCCCGATTTCTTCACCTCCGACTAAAGTCTCGGACAGTGAACGACCAATTAGATGCTATCATGTGGCACTCGTCGACCAGTTGGATGCTATCATGTGCCAGATATCTGCCAGATAACTCTAACTGGAAGATATCTGTAGGTGAAAAAATCGGCCGTTAACAGGAAAGATAATGTGAGAGATTTCTGGTTTACTTAAGTCCTGTGTAGATTAAGTTTCGTGTGTACTTCGGATGAATTAAAAACAGAAGATCGTTCGTGAAATAATGCATAATTCGCATAAAATTCCGAAAATGCTGCGTAGATTCGCTCGTAAATGCAGACGGTGTTCTAGCGCGCGCTATTTGAATTTTGAATGTGCGTGGCTGATGAGCGCTGCGTTTGCTGACTCGCTCGTTCGTTGGTTGAGAGTCGGTCACGGAGAAAAGCTAAATCGAGTTTTGTTTTTCCGCTTGATGCTGAAAGTCCCGTTGACCGATCACGTGACTCGGTTTAACGCTCAAAACGAACGTCGAGCGTCAGCATAAACTTTCACCTTGTAGGTCATGCGTCGTGTCATTATCAATGAGTGACCCAATACATTTCCCAGTTGTTTAGGCATCTTTACTCATCTAGTCTATTCAAAACCAGCTATCTTTGCATTAATCAAAACAAGACCTTTCTAACCACAAACATATCCACCAAAACCGTAAAAGTACCATTATTTACGTAACAAATTAAATTTCCCATATCAGACAAGAAAAATTCTAAAAGCCGAGTAAAAAGCAACGAACGAAGCACACTCGAGCACAATAATTAAATCGTTCCTCGCACTATTTCTTATCCTGTATTTCTCGAACTGGAAATTACATACACCCATACTCGGTTGTATTTTATTTCGCCAGCACCGAATACCATCGAATGCAATGCTGTTCGCCTTCCTTTTAAGGTTATCGCGCATTGGGCACTTTCACCCGCGCGAGCAGAAGTGTCCAATTGGACGAAACACCGCTGGGCACTTCGCCCGCAAATAGTATCTATCGTATCCCCGCTCACTCACCCCGCGACACATACGCATCTTTTGTTACGTCACATGTTTACATGCTTTTTTATATAGTCTTCCCGTAGCTGCATACGGTTGTATTTAGGTTGTAAGCTCGACGGGGAGGGAGGGTTACACCTCGATACAGTCCGCCTTTTGTGTACCGAGCACTGTGGCACAGCCCCGCGTTTCCCCGGTGCTTCGGAGATAATGTCGAGCATCGCCGAGGAGTGCTCGATACTCGCACTTTGAACTGCGTCTAACCATTAGAAGTAGAACGCGGCAAAATGGGAAGCTACGCGAGCAGGATCGCGTCGATGTCAAACAACGCGGTGCACTCCGTGTACCGAGGCCGTAAACGAAAGTGCATCGAAGAGGATGACTTCGACTCCGAGTCGGACTACATCGATCGGACGCTCCAAACGCCGAAAAAGTACGAATAAAATCCGACTACCCAGCTCGCGATAATTCGCGCGCCCGAGCACGTTGTCAATGGGGGTCGAACGATGTTTACATCATCGAACGAAATAGCTCCTCGATCTTGCAACTCTCTGACAATGGCTATTGTTAGAGAACAAGCCGCGCGTACATTTTCATTCATATTTCCCTTCGATTTCTGTTTTCAGGAGGAAGCTGCTTACGACGGCCCAGTACATATATAAAACCTTGTTCCAAGAAGAAAAGGGCAGCGACATAACTGTGCTCATGCTGGGGAAAGCTTGGAGATTACATAAAGTTTATATCAGTCAGGTAGCGTCTGCGATTCGATATTTATAGTTTCATGTTTCTGTGTTAAATTTCTACGAGAATCGTACGCTTCTTTCAGAGCCCGTACTTCGCGAGCATGTTCTCTGGATCGTGGAGGGAAGCCAACGAGACGGTGATCAGCGTGGAGATCGCGGATCCTAACATCACTTTGGATTGTAAATAGCCTTTAGTAATAGGATTCGCCGAGTCGAGAACGAATACGAGTTTACTTCTCCGTTTAATGTTTATATGCTTTCAGCTCTTTTGACAGTGTTTGGTTCGTTTTACCAGGACGAAGTCAGTTTGGAACCAAAAGACGTCATACCGATTCTGGCGACGTCCACGCTATTCCAGTTGCAAGGGTTGATCGACCAGTGCACGGATATCATGGTGGAGACGACGAACATTAAGACGGTCGTCCCTTATTACAACGCCGCCGTGTCTTACGGGGTGCCGGTGGTGAAAGCCGCGGCGAAACGGTGGTTGGAAGTTAATCTCTTAGGGTACGGGTGGTTGCACCCGACCTTCTTGAAGGAAATTACACCTGACTTGATGGCTGAATTAATCGCCAGTCCGGACTTGATTGCCATGCAAACAGAATTCTGCATATACATGATGCTGCGAGTGTGGTGAGTAGCGAGATCCGCCGGTCGAGTTGCTTTTAAATAATTCGTTTCATGGTGGATTATGTTGCAGGTTGTTCGTGCACGTGCACAATAAAGAGGAGACTCTTCAAATCGACGAATACTTCCGAAATCACAAATGGACGAGTCCTTTCCTGATGACGGAAGAGGGCAAAGAATTCGCGGCGCCTTTCAAAGCGTTGAGAATGAAGTATCTTTTGCTGCACGACCAGGACGTTAAGATATTGTACAGCGACAATCTGATACCGCACGAATGGCTGCACAGCGCGTACAAGGAACAATGGTTACACTTACTAAGAATAGACGCGAACAAAGATCGAGGGTGAGTTCGGAAGCCTTTGCAACCGGTTAGACGTACCCTTAATGTGCATCCTCTTTTCTTCCCCTTTCTTTTTGCATCCAGCTTTGCAGGCAGAATATGCACTCTGAAAAATCTACTCCCATCTTTGTTGAACCACTTTAGGTACCTATGATATTCCTTCTACTTATAACGCGCGGTGAAAATGTAATCGTGGGTGGGCGGGTGACGTGCGAGTTATATTAAAGCGCGGTACACTTCGCTTTTGTCGTTGTAGACCGAAGCAAATGAGCGAGGAAGAGTTTGCCCGCGAGTGCTTCCGTTGCGGGAGGTGCATCGAGAAAGCCGGCGAGCACATTTGGAGATGGACGGCGTTTCACTTCGGGTTGGATTTGGTGGTGTGCTTGGACAGCACCACTTTGAGGATCAAGAGGAATCATAGATTAGACACAGACCACATTAAAGCCAATCACAGCAAGCACAATATAGTTCTAAAGTATGCGCAGATCTGTGGAGAGACTGGATATGTTGATTCGGAGTTTCATGATGAATTTGTTTCAGAGTAAGTCTAATTTCGCTGGACGAGCAACGCCAAGTAAAACACATTCAGAGCTCTGGCATGCTTAGGTTATCGCTTCACAAGAACGAAGAGGTAAGTGATCTGCGCGATCGCCTCAGTTCCAAGTAGGGCTGGGACTATTCGAATGCTACGAATAAACTTCGAATACCTGAGTATTCGAATATTTAAGTGTTCGAATACTATTCGAATATCCAAGTATTCGAATATTTAAGTGTTCGAATATCCAAGTATTCGAATATTTAAGTGTTCGAATATCCAAGTATTCGAATATTTAAGTGTTCGAATATCCAAGTATTCGAATATTTAAGTGTTCGAATACTATTCGAATATCCAAGTATTCGAATATTTAAGTGTTCGAATACTATTCGAATATCCAAGTATTCGAATATTTAAGTTTTCGAATACTATTCGAATATCCAAGTATTCGAATATTTAAGTGTTCGAATACTATTCGAATATCCAAGTATTCGAATATTTAAGTGTTCGAATACTATTCGAATATCCAAGTATTCGAATATTTAAGTGTTCGAATACTATTCGAATATCCAAGTATTCGAATATTTAAGTGTTCGAATACTATTCGAATATCCAAGTATTCGAATATTTAAGTGTTCGAATACTATTCGAATATCCAAGTATTCGAATACTATTCGAATATCCAAGTATTCGAATACTACTCAAATATTTCAGTATTCGAATACTATTCAAATAGTATGGTGTGAATTATAAATCGTGTTCTTAGCTTACAAGATTTCACCCTGACAAACTAACGAACTCACAACTGAAACTAAATAAATGTTTGTAAAAAAATGAACCTAAAAAACTTGATTTATAATTCACACCATACTATTCGAATACATCAATAGGTATTTGAATACTTATATATTCGAATAGTATTCGAATACTCCAATATTCGAATAGTATTCGAATACTCCAATATTCGAATTATTTGAATACTCAAATATTCGAATACTTGAATATTCGAATTATATTCGTTAAATAATTGAGTATCTGAAGTATTCGACTATTCGAATACAGAAAAATTCGACCAATAGTCCCAGCCCTAGTTCCAAGGTATCGTAGATTATAAATGCGCCCTTTGTTTCAGAAACAAGTGATGCTGCTGGATAAAGAGCTTACTTATCCGTTGTATATATCAGTCAGTATGCAAGTGGTGACTCCATTTGTATCCACGGAGGAAGAGAAATCAGCGGACATAGTCATATTTTCAGACACTACTTAGCACTGTTAACTGCCAGACACCGCGCCCCAACGATTCTACGCTTATTTCAGATAACGATTCGGCCGTTCCATTTCACGACAAGTAAGCGCAATAACTAATGCCCCCCGATTGAGAACGACGTTTGGATGACAGACTTTTTCCACCGTAAATTTTCTTACTTTTTCACTTAACGTTTATACTTGTGAAGCTACCAATTTCTGATTAAAACTTCTACAAACCCCAACGTGTTCTAGTCGACCGAACGGAAACGCGGCGTTAGTACGAAGCAACTCTTTGCTCCCCTGTTAGTACTTTTTAAATAGTTTAATCCCGTGACTTATATATTCTCCAACACGAACTCACATTCATTATTCGTAGACCTACGTAAATCTTACTTTTAAAGAGCCTTGCGAGTGACACATATGACGTACTAAATAAGATAAAAAAGATTAATAGTCATTCGAGATCAGACGCGAAGTGAACTCCATCAGGGAAGTTAAGTCGGACTTGGGATCTCTTTTAAATGACACGGCGTTGAATCTAAAAAGAAAGGAGAAAAAGCTAACAAGTGTTCGTAGGAAACAGCACAGTATTAAAGCCATTCGCTTTCACTGTCGTTCATGCATTTATATATTTATACTCTACGATGATACTACTAACGAGGCAGACTAATCCTTCGGTGTTACTACCGAAGAAGGAACTGTGATTGTCCAAGTGAATTCATTGACACGCCGATCATGCGCGCCCGCGCCTTCCAGCCAGCCATCGAGATGACGACCTTCGTGCCTTGTGAATACCAATCGAGAATGAGCAGCACGTGTAAACGCGCGCGGATAGATTTTCTAATCGTCGAGCGATAGCAGCGCTTTTAATCCTGGAAATGTTGACTCTGATTCTGTAACTTATCCGCTATATTGCACATGGTGCTGTCGTCCAATGAGTGAGAGAACTTTATGCTTAACTTACTGCGTCGAGATTGTCGCATAAGAAACTATTCGACTCAGCGATCGAAACTTTTCTACACTTGAAACCCATCAGGAACCTGGAATTAACATTTTCAACAGAGAAATACAATGTGTTCCTTGCAGTGCCTGCTGCGTTGTGATTTACTGTTTACCTGGCCCTAGTTGCAACAGTACGACCATTGAAAGTTCGGCACCACTATAGTGGCCACCTAAGAATTTTGATACTTTGCCGGCCATTTCGGTGGCATAAATGAATAAATTTTAAGTAAATAAAATTTACAATTTCAATGAAAAAATCCCGGCCCTCTAAAGGTTAAAGTCATTGTTTCCCATTTTTTTTTTGGTAACCATTCAACACTTTATTGGCAGAATATTCTCTGTACATAGATGATCGTCGCGTACAATGCATTAGTAATTATCATACGGCAATAAACGTTACAATAAAATCGAATAAGTTTCACGTAAAACGTTCCGTCGCGATACCCTTCGGAGGATACTCGGCGTATTTTGCTAATCGAACATATAAGGTTTGTCATAACGGAAAACACGTTAAACGGATGGCGCAGTACGAAAGCAATTTATTCCCCATTTCTTCTCACTCGATATGCTTGAATAGGAGGCAGTGTTGCCTGTAGTTCGGTTTTACTGTAATGCCAGGTGATACCATAGGTGGACGATATGTATGGAAGTGAGTTTCGCAAGAAGTTTACGAGGAATACCGTTCTCGCTTTAACCCTTCGAGTGCTGGGCCAATTTCTATCGCTAACGCGCGCCGCGTGCGGGACTCCTTCATCCGCATCTTTTACTATAGCCGCCGAACGCCCGCGAGGCGTTCTCCGCACACGCCGCGCGCGCTAAACGAGCGCGCATATGCACCCATGCCTCACGAAGGGTTGCACAGGTACCCAGAGTAACAGTTTCGTTACATTCCGCTCCGCGAGCACGATAGAAGAAAGGAGGGCGTCGAGAAAAGGCGCACATTATCGTTTATCTTTATTCTTTGAACGTGACAGTTTCTATGGCCGTCGTGGATCACGGTACATTTTTACTCGGGAGGGCAGCAACGAAAGGTTTGTTTTGTACGAGCATCGCCGTTCTTCTCCTTAGTCGCTGAACTTTACGCAACGCGCGCAACTTTTGATCGTTCAGAGACACTTGCTTCGAAACTAGCAACATTTCTAGCCTGTTCCCTACTAGGCATTTTCGAATTTCCGATATCTAGTTATTCCTCGTTGGGACGCTCAACTAGTGACCTGGGACCAGAATCCTTCCCCTACAAGTCTACGGGCGACTCAAGAAGTTCCAATCTCTCGAGTCGCTTTAAACGTTATAGGACAGACGAACAACTATGGTAATTACATTTCCGTTTACCTCGAGTTTCAAGGAACTTTACCCTAAAAGATCGCTAGAAGCATCTTCGAGGGGTGTATTAATCTACACATCTTTTACCATCTACAACCAGCCAGACGGTTGACCGAAGCTACTTGAGCGGAACATAACGAAATAACCTCAAATTCTTCGCTTCGCTCCATCTCTCCCCGGCTCACTGTCCCCTCTCTTTCCCTTCGCCACGTTACTCCAGGTATTTCACAGGACGGGCGAGGAAAACGAGGCGAAAGTGACGTCACGTTCTCCCGAAGTACATTTCGACGCGTGCAGCATCCAATCGGACTCTTATCGAAAAGATACCGGATCACCGTTTTCCCGAAGCGCTCGAAACTCTGCGTCGTCATGCTCGTCCGCAGCCCGAAGTAAACCGAAACTGTAAGCCGTAACAAAAGCCGTCAAGCCCGAACCAATTCCTTCGCTCTCCCTTATTCGTTAACTTCGTTTCGTAATTAATCGATACCCTATTCCCCGACCCCCGTGCTGTTCGCTGTCGACCGTTGCTTTCTTTTTTTTTTACCGTTAGTCAATAATAAGGATAACAGGGCGAATAAGAATAACGATCGGCACTCATAATAATGGTAATAATAATTACGCTCGCAACGTTATTAATTAGTAGCGTCAGCAGCCGTAGTACTGCCGGTAACAGCGATTAGTAGTACAGTAGCGACTGTTTAATAATTGTGTAGCGAATGGTGAATGACGCGACACGGTGACAACAGCGGCAGCGGTGATTAAAATTTAGGTACTGCGGTGAGACGCGTGTTCTCCTTTCTCTGTACGTCCTGTTTCGTCTGCTGCCAGTAAGCGTATCTACTTTACCCTCTACTTCTCATCGTCGACGGAATTCTACATCTTCGTTACGGTTTTCAATTACGACTCTTATTATTTAGTTTTCTTCTTTACTTCTCTCCCCCCACCCTTTTTTTTGCGTACTTTTTTTTCCTGTTTTCTTTTACAGTTCGGCTACGGTCGAGGAAGTGGCGACACCTCGGCTCACGACTAACAATCGAACTATCTGTTATTAGTTTGTTCAGCGTTAGTTATCCACGGTACACGCACACGCATACGAACGCGCGACACTCACACAGGCACACGTCGGTTACCGATTTCGCGAGCCTCCGCTACCCTCTATCGTTTACGGTACAGCATTTTATTGCAAAAAATCAGCGGAACACGGGTCGCGATCGTAATGGCGGCGCCGTGAATAGCTCGCCCTACCTCCTCTCGTTATCTCTCCGACGTTTCGCTTCCGAACGGGATGGGAAATATATTTACGCGTCGAGGATATGTGTTTGCTCATCCATTATCATCGCAGTTCCGACCGGGGATGGTATCCGTTCACGATACCGCGCATTCACGAAAGCGACCCGACGTTGCATCTCTAAAAATAAGCTGTAATATCCTTCTTGCGTGCAATTCCATTTCTGCTCCCTTCCAATAAAATATATATATCTTTTATGTATGTATATATATATATATATATCTGTTTCATCCGTCTTAGCAGTAGCGTACAAACGTGCGAACGTATCGCGATGCCGCTACTTTATACATATATCTATATCATTTATATGCATCCTCGAGGTTTAGTTCTCTGTCGTAGATGCATCTCACGGTTAACTTTACTTTCTACGCTTATGCGCGATACGCTGGGGTGACTTCACGCGGAGGCTGTGTTCGTGTGTGTGTCTTAGTTTTCTCTTTCTCTCTCTCTCTCTCTTTCTCTCTCTCTGTTTGTATTCTCCTCGACGAAGTGTACTACCGAAAGTACGCTGTGGCGTATCTGGCAGTTTGTATCACCGGTACAGCTACTTGTATTCTCTTTTGTAATCGGACTACCTGCTTCGCGAGCTCCTCGAATCCCCGGGGTTCAATGGCTTTCCGTTCGCGTGGTTGTGCTCCCTCTGTATCGGTCGAGCGTCTCGTTTCCCCGAAAAACAAAAAAGCACAGCGACGACGGTCGCAAGTTGCCAACTCGTTCGCGATCTCGAGTTCCCGAGCCTCGTGTCGGCCGTCGGTAAGGAAGAGCGAACGATGGGAATCTGTGAGGGGAGGGAGCGTTAAATCTTAGTTTTGATATCGTGGCGATTCGCGAGCGCTCGCTCCTGCGTGTTCCTGCGCGGCGTACGGGGCTGGAACACTGGACGAGAACGAGTTGGGCCTGGGTACGAACGTTTTTTTTTTCCCTATTGAATCGTTGATTCGGTTTAGGCTTGGGTTAGTGGCTTGCCCGCTGGATGCTTTAGGCTACGGAGAAGTACGGCGCGGTTGAGACGGGCGCTGCGAACGGTGACGAGAGGAGCAGGCTGGGCGCTGCCAGGACCGCCGCGAATAGTGACGTCAACGGCAACAGGAAGGACGGCGTGCGGCTTTCGGCCGAGTTGCAGAGATCACCGGTGCACGAGCAGTAGTACGCTTTCACGTCGTGGGTGCCCGTTCTCCTCTGGCACTCCGCGTTGTCGTTTTCGTCCGTGATGTAGCCGCAGCCTCTGACCACCCTGACCTTCCCGTACACTGCAAATCCATCGAGAGCACAGTGTTACAAGCGGAAATGGACGTGGCGCTGCGAGCGCCGATAGATGGCGGGCAAATCTCTTCGAAGTCCAGTGGTCCACGAAGGTCACTTCTTTGAGCGAAAATCGGCGTGGATTATAACTTTCATATTATATTATAAGGTTAGCCAAACGGTATAGGAGGGGTAGGTTATTGGTAACCTTGAGCTGGTCAATTAAAAAATCTCTGACCGGTGCTCAATGATCCGCGACGTGAGCACAATTAAAGCATACACCAATTACTTCAACCAAACCTGATGAAAAGGACACACGGTATCGTGTGAAGGAGTTGCCTTCCCGCTACAGATGGCGCGCGATGTTAAAGGATACGCGGAGGAGGCGCAGGAAAGGATTACATAAAGCCAGAAATCCACCGGGAAACTAAGCTAAGCTATGCTATGCGATGCTATGTTTTAGATTAGCTTTTGGTGGAAACGTTTCTATAAGAATGTATTGAAGCTAATTTTTTTAAAACGTAGCATGGCATAGTATCACATAGCATGGCTTAGTTTCCCGCTGGATTCCCGGGAAGCTAGGAAATTTCGCGATGTCTAACGGGGATGCCTACTTTTTCTACGTCGATGTTGATGATTTATTAGACGGTGGAGGGTACGCGGACGCCGCAATGCAGGCAACTGTTTACCCTCGCCTGATAACCAGTGTCGATATAGAGTAAGCTTAACCCTGCTAGACATTCGCTTCAGTTACACAATAACGCCAAACAATGAGAAACATATTAACAAGTTGTTGAACGAAACGAAAAAGCGAGTGAATCGAAAAGAACCCAAGGGACGTGTGGATTAAAGAAACGAAAATACAAGTGGGTTAAAAATGACCCGAGAGACTTAGCAAGGTTAAGTTCCCGTCATGCAATATAGGCGTAGGTCCCACATATTGCACAGACTTTCGTGAGGCGATTTATGCGAAAGTGGTGTCTGGGAAATACCTGTTTGGGAGATTTTCCGGCAGATAGTCGGCTCCAAATGATTCAGGTGCTCCAGTCGAGGTACGTAACTGCAGTTGACGGTTCCAAGACTGTACGGATCGAATGGATCGCCGCACCTTGGGTCGTATCCGCTGTTGCATTGGTAGCATATTATTGCTTCACCTGAAAAACGAGTTCGAGCTGGTTAATAACCCTAATAATTATCACTCGCTAATCCAAAAGGGAAATAATAAAAAAACATGTATGAAATTGAGCATCGGTAATACAGGAATCTTTCATCAGACCCAACAACGATCTCAGTATCTCGAAAAAATGTGACATTTTGAGCAAAAAGACTAACCTACATTGAAAAGAAATCAATTTTTCCTATTTTATATTATTAGTAGGCCATTACTACTAACTCAATTTCACAAAAAATGTGGGTTAATTCATTTTCCCTCTCAATGCTCCTGACGAGTGTACATTTAATCTTCAACTAATAACAAGAAAAGGGAAGGCGTAGAAAGGGAGAGGCCAATAACGGCCCGAAGAGCCGAGTGACTTTATTTACTTCGGGGTATCACGAAACGCTGAAACGACCAGGCTATCCTATCGATTAGGATAGGGTAGGCCAGGACTTAGATAAACCGCCGAATCCGAGCTATACATTCGGCCCCCCCTACCCTTATCGCGTGCTGCAATTTCTTCAGAACTGGGCCACTAATTCGCGCCTATTCTGTGTTGCCTCCTGTGTGCAATTAGCCTGCAACGTTTATTATTAATCTCAGAAGAGAAGCACGCACGCGAACCAGTTTCAAATTGAATTCATAGAAGAAGGAGGAACCGAATGGATCGTAGCTGCGAGGCAACGTTTCTTAATTAATTGCTGCAAAATATCAAGAATACCCTCCCCCTTTGGCGGCCATCGTTTACGAGATATACAATTTTAATGGCGCAAAGAAGGGGCTTTCCTAAAGGGCTGGATCTCTTTGAAGTTCGGGGGTTGGTTTCACGCTCCGTCTACCAAAGTGCCCACGATTGGCCACGGCCCTGCCGCGTTGTGACGTAGCAACGCAACCCCATTCACCCTCCCAGCGCGTCTGGTTCGAGCGCCAGCTGATATCGAGCAGGAAGACCCCCGACCAATGCGCGCGATGACCTACTGATACGGTGGCAGGGAAACGGGACCGTGCATGGTCACGCGGCGTTAACAGACATTTTCCAAATTCCACCTTAATTTAATTCCACGTGCCGCAGACCTGACCCACGCCCGCCAATTTCCACGGTAAACGACACTGCTACAGATAGAAAATGGAAGGAGCCTTAGCAAGGGACTTCCAGCTAATTGGTTTTAGGAAATCCCAACGAAGTACCTACAATATCGACCGAGGCTTGAAAATGGTAATGAAGTATTTGAACCTTTCGGGGCACTAGTTG
Source organism: Andrena bicolor (assembly GCA_960531205.1). Lineage (NCBI taxonomy): Eukaryota > Metazoa > Arthropoda > Insecta > Hymenoptera > Andrenidae > Andrena > Andrena bicolor. Next base: position 43,991,600 of record OY482666.1, read on the forward strand.
GCGCTGCTAGGAGCTTCCGGAAGTAAAGCTTTGTTCTCCTAGAGGAGGATTAGTAACTGACGAAGCTGTAATCTTTCCTTTCTTCGAAAAGAGTACACACTTGCACTCGAGAGTCTCTAGAAACCGAGGTGGTTCGCTTGATTCAAGACAGTGCAATTGTCCCTAATTTCTTAGCAGACCCACTCGATCGTTCGTCTTTTACACTGAAGTATGAATTGCGTCGCCTCGACTCCCGTTCCTTCGCTGGCTTCCCCTTCGATTAGCTGAATTCGCCGCGAGCGCCCGCGAGGGTGTAGGCGGGGGTGGCTCGACACCCTGACCTTGGGCAAATTTTGCAGGGCCGCCCGGAAGCTTCCGTACCGCTGGCTATTCAATCTGGGAACATTTATCCCCTGGCACAAATTGGAATCCTCAGAATCAAAGAGGACACTCCGACTACCACTGTTCGACCCTTGGCCATTGACAAATCGTTGCGGAGGTAGCTTCAAGACACTTCACTTCCCAAAACGAAACATTCATACAACCCTGAAGAGTCGTCGAGGCTGAGCAAAGAGTGAAGTGACTTTAACAGAGGGGATTACGGCTTGCTGTTCAAGGGAAGATGATCCTCTCGGCTTAAAAGGGGACAAGTCGATCGACTTCGCTGGATAACCGTGGCGATAGGAAGCGCTCGTGTCACTCGATAGACAGAGGCGTGAAAACATTGATGGAGAGCGTAATACGTGGATGACTCTTCAATGACATTTGAAACCGCGCGAGACGTTCGATCAGCAGTAAATAGGGCAGGGCGGGCTGTGGGGCGGAGGGCGGCCGGGGGGGGGGGCGAGTCGCGTGAGGGACCAACAAGCGCTGCGTGACATTGCGGATCCTTATGCAATCGACGGGGACTGAAAACGAAGGGATCGGCCCCGTTCCTTCTCGCTGACACAGATACGGGCACGATAAAGAAGAGTGTCCACTGGGAGCAACCCCTAGCTATGATTTCTCAGATCTTCCAACCCCCGGTCGAAGACGTCACTGGTTTTATCCAAGGAAGGCACACTGGCGCTCGTAAATTTTAGGATTAAATACTTCGCTGAGATTTAATACCTTTCGCTGTATTTAATTTAAAATACTCAGCACTGCGAAATTTGTTAGTTGTTTAATGAATTTTCACTTTTTACCAGATTTATTTCTCACGGAGTAGGTGTACTTTAATATTGCCTGTGTTTCGTTGTCAATATTTTCTTTTAATAGCGTCAGACTATTTTGGGGAGGGTGAAATGTCAGAGGTTGAAATTTAGGGTGGTATTTGTGAGGAATATTCCGAGGAAAGGATGCATTATTTTTGTGGATATACTTGATGTTTCAGCATTCAGTATTCATTCTGTTTCAGCTCCCTTTTGTTAGACTCCTTGAAATAGTTAGCAGGTTATATTTGGGCGAAACGGAGGGACGAGTCTGGAAGTTCATTCACTACTACTTTTTTTTATTTTACGAAGCCTGCCATTTTTTTTTTTTCGGGGAACGTTATCATCAATTCATCACCCGAATATCTGCGCGCTGAAGGTCGAGAAGTGCCATTAAATACCACCGCCAATCGACAATGTAATTTAAGCATCTCGTATTCCAACGAGCCGCGAGCAGCTCGTTGAACGGATCAGAAAGTAAAAGAGTCGGTGAGTTGAAAGCGAACGACAATCAATTATGCCGCAGCCAATTTGCAGACTTTGCCCCAGCCGATCGTTCGGTTTAACGAAGGGGCGATGGTTGCATAGGCGCAGGGGGTCGGCGGCAACGCAGATTTCCCGAGAAATTCGTCGATAAGGCAAGGTTAACGCGAGAAACGTCCCCTTGGTCACGGTGCCACGCGGTGCAGGGAGAATAGATTTCGGTGGAGAGTATGAGAGAATGCAACGGCGGGAGGGGAGAAAGTGGGTCGCTCGATAACCCTCGCGAGGGGGGGGGAGGGGGAGGGGGAGGGGGTTCAGGTCCTAGGAACCAAAATTCTAGATTTCAACAAATAATACCATTCAATTTGGGGAATAAACCTCCGCGCCATTTCCAGGGAACCCCCTTCGCCAAATAATCCCCTCCCCCCCCCCTTTTAACACCTTTTCCAAGATTGCCAACGGTACTTCAACCGCAAGACAGTCTACTCGCGGAATCGTGTTTCTTTAAGGTCACCCTCTAACGATTAAAACGACCTGCACGTATCGCTTACGTCACTTCCGAAGTTCCTTTCCACACGGGACTCGACCTACTTCCGCCAGCGAAAGCTGGATCGCGATTAAAACCTCTTAATAGAATTCTCAGTTCCTTGATACGCAAGCTTATAAATATTCCCTTTGAGATTTCAATCCCACCCCTGGAAATCGACCTCTTCCGTCGTTACATAATTTCCAGCCCCGTCCCCGGAGTTACAAAAACAGCACGTAACTGCGAACGTTCCGGGGGCCATCGATCACATTCCACGGACCGGAAGTGGCCTCTTACGAAACGTCGACGGCTGTGGCTCGTTCCGTATTGTTCCGCGAAATGTATTAGCACGTATCGTTCCCTTTGATTTTTACGAATCGCCAGAACGAGGCTTCGGCTATCAGGCCGTTTCGCGAGCCCACCGTTCCTTCACGTGAGAAACGGCACCGTGGCCTCCAGCTTCCGTTGACCCGTTTCCTTTCCGCGCGATTTACTTTTATAATGAGATTCAATTTAGAAATTGAGCACGCACGGTTCCGGGCAAGCGCCGGGGAAGTACCACAAGTGCGACTATTGTACGAGTTCCCTGTCGGGAGCATCTGGAACGCAGTAATCCTCTAGCGGGACAGGGATCCTACGCGTTGTCTTGCTTCCGAACCTCTAATTGCCCCCATTCGCGATAATTCCGAACGCGAGACGCGTGCCAGCAACGCTAGGCACCGTGCGTCGCGACCAGAGTTCCTATTACAGAGAATGGGAAGGCAAAGCGGGTGCAAGGAAGACAGGCGAGTCGAGGTTACCAACGGGCCCCAACCGGTGCAAGCGACCGAAAGCACGGTTCTACCATTTATGTAACCCGAAATCAATATCCCAACCGTTTCGGGTGGATTTTTAACGCGCTACCCGCGACTAACGCCTCCGGGGACAGAGGACGATCGCACTTTAACGATTCCACGCTCGAGCGAGTCATCTGGAATGATTCGTGCGTACCACAACGGTTTTCCAATCAGTACCGCATTGCGCCGCGATCGTGCGCGGCTGTAGCGAAACGATCGTCTATCGACTCTTTTTTTGGAAGTGCGATTTCTATTTGTCACGCGAGCTTGCATCGATCGCGAGCTTTCTATCGGTCGAGATCTGTCGCGGGAATTTTAAGCGGTACCAGCAATGAAATTACTTTAAGTTCGAAGTGCACTCGACTTTGCAAAGTCGAGTGCTCGACAGTCGATAACTAGGGGAAATGAATGTACAGATTGCACCAGCGCTAGTTCCCCATAAGAATGGTAATCGAAATTCGGGAACTAAAGAATAACGACTCCCCATGGAGATCGATCGGTAATTCAGTATACCTTGATCCGTAACTAGGTCAGTAAAGTAGGCCGGGACTTTTCCCACGGCAAATTACGCATGATTCTTGCGTGCAGAAAAATTCTCTGTACAATATTCACCGATCATCCTCGATCGGGATTGACATCTTCGCCCATAGAGGCGCGAATTATCGCACTCACCGTGATGGATGGACGACAGCAGGACCACGAGGACGAGGGTGACGATCGGCGCGAGACGGTTTGCGATCATGATCACGACCACCGGACCATGTGTTTTAGCCAATCACGCGTTGCAGCCAGTCACTTCGGACGTGTCGCCGACACCCCCCACTGCATGGAAGGTTCACACGTAATCGGCGGGTCCCGATCGGTGGGCCAGTTCCCCGTGTCGCGGGCCCCGCGTCGTGGAAGCGAACGAGGGACGGCGAAGACGATGGAAGGATGGCCTCGATGGAAAAGAAGAGACTCTGGCAGTGCTCGATAGACGGACCAGCGCGGGCTGTCGCTGCTGCCTCTGCTATCTCGCGTCCGAAATGACTGAACACCAACGGTACGTGGCTTGCTTCCTCTTTCCTCGCGTCGAGTGCACCGTACGTGGTCGCGGACGCGTCGCGTCTGACGACGATCGGACGAATTTCCGTCGGCTATGCGGCAGATCTGCCCCCTCTGGTTTTTCCATGCGCTTTACGTCCACCACCGCCGATCGCCGCCCTTCCACCCCGAGCCCCGCGGCCAATTTTCCCTTATCTGGGTATCCTAATTTTTTCCCATTGTTGTTCTTTCCTTTCGAGCCTGCAGTTTTTTTGTAAATTTGGTAACGTTTCTTGGGAATGTTCGTTTGAACATTTATATCTTTCGGGGTATTGAAAATTTCAAGCTTGTAGAGTTAAACGTGTTATTTTAAAAATTTATATCTCTGGGGTATTGAATATTTCAAGCTTGTGGAGTTAACCGTGTTATTTTGAAAATTTATATTTTTGGGGCATTCAAGATTTCAAGCTTGAAGAGTTAGACATATCATTTTAAAAATATATATTTTTGGGGTATTGAATATTTCAAGCTTGTGGAGTTAAACGTGTTATTTTGAAAATTTATATTTTTGGGGCATTCAAGATTTCAAGCTTGAAGAGTTAGACATATCATTTTAAAAATATATATTTTGGGGGTATTGAATATTTCAAGCTTGTGGAGTTAACCGTGTTATTTTGAAAATTTATATTTTTGGGATATTGAAAATTTTAAGCTTGTAGAGTTAAACGTGTTATTTTGAAAATGTATATTTTTGGGGCATTGAAGATTTCAAGCTTGAAGAGTTAGACATATTATTTTAAAAATGCATATCTCTGGGGTATTGAAAATTTCAAGCTTGAAGAGTTAACCGTGTTATTTTGAAAATTTATATTTTTGGGGCATTGAAAATTTCAGGCATGAAGAGTTAAACATATCATTTTAAAAATGTATATCTTTGGGGTATTGAAAATTTCAAGAATGTAAACTTAAACATATTTTGTTGCAAATTTCGAAAATTTCGATTGTGGTACATTAATTTTGTTCATTTTTGGATTGAGGTATTGGGATAATATCTGGTCGCGTTTTGGATATCGTTCGCATTCGAGTTGAATAAAACCGTGCCACGTTTTCTGGGCTATTTTCATTGAAAGTAAACTCGAAAATTATGTAACAGGTTCGACGAGTGTCGATACCAGAGATTGTAATTTTCTGCGCAGTTTCAAACAAAAGCATTCTCGATGTGTCGAAGCACCGCTTAGAATTCTGATTACGCAAAGTCGATGTGCATTCTGGTGGCAAATTTTATTATAGTCGGTTAGTAGTAACAGTCGTTCGTAGTCAGACTGCCTGCAGTAGTAAGTGCGCGATATAGTCAGGCATGGGAAGTGCCGGAGCAGCAATGGGCTCTTATTCTACTGTCCTATTAAATAAAATCTGTCATAAACACCTCTGCCCTAATAATGCATTTCTCCAGTTAATCAATTGGAAAAATGAACAAACACAATTCATTATTAATTATTATCAATCTTTATTGCTCTTCTTACATGCATATATTTATTTCAATATAGCTACTTACAGCGCCATCTGTGGCTGACATTGAATACTATTTCAAAACATTATCGATCACGCATAAAAATTGAAAGTACATTTCCTCCCCAAATAGGCAGATAACTACAAATGGAAATAAAATAAAAAGAAAGTTGTTCGCCAGAAGAGTTTAATTCTCACGTATGTATTCATGTTTGTTTAACATTTACGAATCTCCAAGAATAATTCTCGGTTGTTAATAAAAATTTATTCGACCAAGCGTACAAAGCTCTATTTCCGACAGTGGTTTTATTGTAAATACACTATATATAAAATAAAACAATGATGATAATTCACAGAGCGGTTACAGATTTGCTCGTTCCCTAACAATTGCTATGTTTCCGTACAGTTGATAAAATTGGCTATTAAAAAATTTAAAACAAAAAGGAGATACAGTAGGCACTCGTTATAAGTCCATCGAACGGGACTGACGGCGGGCGTACGGTGTGTTGTGGACACTATTCCGCACGGCCAATGGCGCGATTGAGAAAACCCAAGAGCGAGAGAGAGGAAACGAAAGGAGCCTCTCTGGTTCGTTTTCGGGTTCTCTCACTCTGGAGCTGTCCAGGTACTCGAATATTCGAGCATCTTGAAATTGAATTTTTTGGGGCGGCTTGAAAAATCCAGGTAGCCCGAATTACTTCGGGCGGCTCGGGAGAAGGGGTTAGCTCGAATTGTTTCGGGTGGTTTGGAACATCCAAACGTCTCAAACGTGGTTCGAGCAGTCAGACTGTCGAGGCGCTGGGATGTTCCGAGCCACCCGAAACGGGCTTATAAAGAGTGGGCATAGTAGAAACGGGCTTATAACGAGTGGGCATAGTAGAAACGGGCTTATAACGAATGCGTTCTGTAACTGTTTTTCTTTTAATTTTCTGAATCCCGCTAGATTAGAGGAATGTCCGTCAACGCTAATAATATAAACACATAACCTTCCTACGTGACTTCGCGGAACTATCGCTATCGAGACGCGCGATATTATCTCACCCTTCTCTCTACATTCGGCAGTTCGTATAAATCAACTTGACTAAACAGTTCATCGCCGCGCTATGACACAGTACTTAAACAGGCACGTTCAGTATAAGTACTAGTTCTACACCAGTCTCCTATAATAAATGATACTTAAACCTCATTTAAAAAGTATATCTCGTTCAACGTAATGTATATTTATTTACGTATATATATATATATCATATATATCTTCCTTTCGCCGTCGACGAAATAGAACTACAAAACTTCAAGGCCAATTATCTGTTCAGGAACTAGGATGCCGAATTACAAAATAATACAGCTTCAACGTGAAACCAAGAACCGTGTATACAGGATGATCCTCGCAACATATTCGACACGGCTGCCCCCGAAGTTTGGGAACACGTTCGAGAATCTATCGACGAGAAAAACACTCGATTCAAGTGACAGGGGGGACTTCCAATAGCAAAAACGTTCAGTCATTTCAAGGTCACTTAAATTTCTTCAAACGGAATCTACATTTATCGAACCGACGATCTCTTCTTGCTGGGACTGCCTTCCGCGAAACTTTGGGGACGATCGCGCATTAGTGTGTGTGTGGGGGGTGGGGGGTGGTTTATAAAAATCAGCCTATGTGTTGTATGTGGAAACGAAGGTTTGCCACCCGCCAGGGGGCGCGCGTTATGGTACAGGGATCGTTTGGCGTGTTAGAGCTAGTAGTAACTCGTGTGATTCAATTCTCGTGCTCGTCGGGGTGGTCGGTTTTAATATGATGCGTGAACGTGTACTGAGTCGTGAATCGCTTTTTACAGTAAGGGCATTGGTAGGGCATCAGGGGGTGCGCTGACCTCAAGTGCGCCACGGCTAATTCCCGTAAGACGAATGGAGACTGGCATACCCCGCATCGGTACCTAAAGGTAAAGCAGATTGTTAGCGTCCCCCCGCCGTTGATTCCTCTCCCTTTAAAGTGAATCGAGGCCCTACCCTCCAGTTGTCCTGATAAGAGTCCTCTTAACGGGCGGCGGAGCGCTGTCCTCGTTAATTTCTACTTTCGGCTCGATGAGCATCGCGTATTCCAGCGACGTTTCGGGGCTCAATTTTGGCATAGGCTCGTCCTCCGACTCTGCTTGTGCTTCTTGCTTGTGCACCTACGTAACGGAAGGAAATGGTAAATACATCGAGGGTTCAATCGTTTGCGAAGGGAAACGCGGGAACGCTTACCGCTGTGTGCGAACTCTCCGTGTGAACTCTCATGTGGGAATTCTTTGATTGAAAGCTACTGAACGACGCGTTGCACATGGAGCACTTGTACCTCTTGCTGTTGCCAAGTGACGGAGGCTTCTGCTGGGGCTTGGAGGGCGCGGCCTTTTTACCGAACAGAGGCATCGTCGTGCACTGGTGCGTTAACAGCGAGACCTCTTTGAAAAATATCTTATTACACTTGGCGCAGTGATATGTTTTGTCGACCACGTGCGACTTCTGGTGCACTTTGTACGCGCTCTTGTCCACGAACGATTTGTTGCACACACTGCACACGTACATCGGCACGGACTCGTTGCGTTTGTGGGACATCTGTTATCAAAAAGTGGGAGGCATTAAAAACATCGGAATAAAACGAGGGAGGGGAACGATCGCCCACGTACCTCGTGTCTGAACAATTGCCACTTCTCCTTGAAAGATTTTTTACATATGTGACAGGTGAAGTTCTTGCAGGTGTAGTTATCCGAATGCGTTTGTAAATGCGTCAACATTGTCGTGTGGTCGCTGAACCACTGCAAACATATCCCGCATCTCGCCACGTTTTTAAATGCATTGGTATTCAACGGGGCGCTCCTCTTCGCAGGCGGCTCGTCGTGATTCGGAATATCTTTCCTCTCGACGATCTGTAAATTCAACTGTTGCTTTCAGACCTTTCCGAGGCTGTTGCTCGGGTAACGTGCAAATTGAGAAATGAAAAGGGAAACCTCGGAGTACGGTCTGCTTCTCACTGCGCGGGTTCTAGCTTCTCTCGCTTCCCTGGCTTCTCTCTCGGCGTTCAGAGCCTCCTCTTGCTCCACGCTAGCCATAACAGGCGACATCGTAGGCTGCTGGCTATGCTCGCTCATCCTGTGAGCTGCTAAGCGTATGAAAAGTCCGAAGGATCGGCCGCATATATCACATTTGTGTCTCTTGGGTTCGTGCGTTCGCATGTGGTTCGACAGCGCGCTTTGCTGAGTGCAGACCTGCGGATACAGATGTTTAATGAAATATATCATTTGGGAAATATGCTTAACGGGACATTCTCACAAAATCGCTAAAAAAATAGACGATCTTTAGGATTTTATTACAACTTGCAGGGAAACAGGGGCTGGAAACAGTTGTAATATCGGCTTCGGTTCTCAAAACAGTTATAAGAACCGAAATATGTAATCTTGAAACATACGATACATAGCCGATGCGTAACTCGTATAAAACCGATATAACTTTGGTTCCTTATAATAGTTATTCAGAATATCGGTTCTTCATAACTGTTTCAGTCGGAACCGATACATAACAGTTTGAACCAGTTATTTCCGTAACCGTTTCAACCCCTGCAGTGAAAAAGCTTCACAGTCATTATTTATTCGTTCTTCAAGGATATAAAAAGGAAATATGAAAATGATTTTCTGAAAATTTTTAATGAGAATGTCCTTAAATACTTTTCTACCTTTCCGCAAGTGGGGCACGCAAGTGATTTAGCAACTTCCACAAAGTGTTCCCTCTTTGTTTCCTTCGGAGGTTCCTCGGTTTTAAAAATCGTCACTGACTGCTCCTCCGTCAACTGTGGTGCTTTTAACGGCGCGTGATTGTTGACTTCGTGTAACTGAGTATGATTCTGATAAGCTTCTATGCTTGGGAAAAATCTGGAAAGACGGGTGTGATCGAATTCAGGCAACTAAAATAACAATCTCGCAAAGACTGTATTACCTATTGCACAAGGAGCACCACGTATTGGTCCCACTTTCAATCGCCTCAGCCAAGTGGTCGCGCAACCTATGCTGCTTCAGCATCTCCCAGCTAACGAACTGCCTGTCGCACTCGTCGCAGTCTTTAACGCTTTTATCAAAATCTAGATTCACTTTCAAGTGATTTGTCGCCTCGTGCTTAGCCAAATCCTCGACCAATTCGAAGCAGACGGAACACTTCCTACACGTATACTTCCTCGGGCAATCCAACTGCATGTGCTTCATCAAGCTCTCCTTCGTTCTATAATAAAACAACAACCAATCACTCATCCGTTACAAATCATCATTCCACGTAATCAGTAGAGATGTACCGACTAGGGTTTTGGCCGACTAGCCGATTAATCGGCCCCCAAGAAGACGACTAGTTGCCGACTACAAAAGTGGCCGGATAGTCGGCTTAACCGACTACAAAAGTGGCCGGATAGTCGGCTTAACCGACTACAAAAGTGGCCGGATAGTCGGCTTAACCGACTACAGAAGTGGCCGGATAGTCGGCTTAACCGACTACAAAAGTGGCCGGATAGTCGGCTTAACCGACTAGTCGGCCACTAGTCGGTACAACTTTAGTAGAAAAATTATAAAACTTGTTAGAAAAAGGAGAGAAAAATGGTTAAATATTCACAAAAAGGGCCCCGATCAATCGGCCTTTTTTGCCGATTAGTCGCCGACTACAAAAGTGGCCGGATAGTCGGCTCAACCGATTAGTCGGCCACTAGTCGGTACATCCCACGTAATCAGCGTTAACTTACTTGAAGTAACTATTACAAGGTGCGCACCACCATTTAGAAGAGAGCTTCGCCTTCGGGTTCAAGTCCTTTCTATCGTTCATCGTCAAGTTACCCTTCAGCACTTGCTCTAAAATACTCGTCCGTTTCTCTTCCCGTTTCACCCGCAGTTCTTCCAACGAATCCGTGCTCTCCTCTTTCACCGAATTCTTAGCGTCTTCCGCCACCTTGTCCGCCTTATACAGCTTATTTCCTACGTTGTTCGTACTCGACGATTCGTACACAGTAGCGTCTGTCCCCAATATCGGTCCGCTGTTCATTTCCTTGATCTCCACTTCGCAAGGTAACTCTGGCAGAGACTCGATGCAAGCGTTCGGATGCTCGTTACTAATTTCCACCGGCGTCGACGGACTTTCGGCTGGCAGTAAGGCCGGCAGAGGAACTAAAGGCGGAGGCGCTCTGGCCTTTTCCCTCCACAGTTGCGCCTGCGAATCGGACGATTAATAGAATCGCTGATCGTTTAACCAGCTATCTCGGACGAGTGGCTTACCTGACACGGGTCCGGAGAGTTCTTCATCGCCTCCAGGTAAATCTGAACGGACTCCAGGTCCTTGTACTTGAGCAGCTTGAGGTGCATGCTCTTGTAGACGCCCAGGCAGTACTCCCTGAACTCGTAGACGTCGTCCAGCCTGGCGGCGCAGAACTGGCAGATTTGCTTTGGCAGTGGATCGGCTTTGTACACCAGCACGGGCAGGCAGGCCCGCAGCTTCTGCGCCACCTTGCGCTGCACCCCCTCGTTACCGAAAATCGACAGCATCTCGTTCCTCTCCTCGGAGCAGAGTCTACAAGCGTTCTCCCACTTGCTGGGCACAGCCATCGTAAATACTTCGCCCCGCAGGCGGCGAGGCCCCGCTGTCTCTCTATCCAGGAAAACTGATCGCGGCGACGTCGGCGGTGCGTGCTGGCCGCGCGCTCACTTACTCGCGCTCCCCGCCAGACCCTGGGATCAGCCTCGATTGAGGTTAGCTGGCAGCTCGTGTCGAACGTCGCGATCGCACTCGAGATAGCGTGCAAGCGACGCGTGCATCTTCCTCGGGGCAGCGTCGGGGCACGCGCCTCCCGAAGACACTTCAGCGGGGGTTCCTCGATTCGCCAGGGCCCAGTCTTTCTCTTATCATTCTTCGCTTTCACCTTGCGCGGTCCCGTTCGCTCGGGTACTCTAGCCTTTCGAGTGTAACGATCCAGGAGAGAGAACCGGTTCCCGCACGTAACCGCTTATGTGCATCGGATTATTGCTTAACACCGTCGTCTATCGCGCGTGCACCTTACAACTGTCTCTGATCCGCTGGCCGTATGCATCTTTTCTTTCCCTCCTTCTTCTTCTTCTTCCTCTCTCTCTTTCTCTCTCTCTCTCTCTCGGTCCCGTGGCTTTCTTTCGGCGACACCTCTCGCGCGGTCGCTATGTTTTGATAACTGTTACGGTACTCGAGAAGCCATCCCCCTCGAGGCGGTCGCGCATTATCGCTGCGAGCCGTGTGATTCAGTGATCCTTGAGCAAACGTTCCCCTTTTATCTGTGTACGCCGCGGCTCGCGTGACACATTGCTGGAAGTTCGGGAAAGACTGACGAAACGGAGATTAAGGAATGGGCGAGTTCTCGATTCTTGGAGGGTTTGCTGGATTGGTATTTGACTCCTCGGTAATCCTCGGCGATCGAGGATTGTTGGGGGACTGTTTGGAGGTCGTTGGAAATTTTAAGGGATCGCTTAGTGGGGGGATTGTGGGTATTAGCGTCGGACTCGCTGCTCTTTAATCATTTAATTGAAATCTCGAGATTCTGTTATTCACTGACATGGGTGTAATTTCAAATTTGGAGGATATAATTTAGTAGTTTGTTGGGTGGTTTATTTAGTACACTTGGGCACCGGTAGGTGGCTATGGATGGTAATTGGTATTTTGTTATTCGTTGGTAGATGGCAGTGGAGAAGGTTTTCATAGTTAACCTCTTCTCTTTTGTTTATGTGTATTGTTATTATTGAAGGGATCGGGTGGGGGGGGGGGTCGGTTTTGGATCGTATCTTTTTCTCTTTTACAGGTAAGGAGCTTTTTAGTCATTCAGTGATACGAAGATATTCTACAAGTGATTGGTGGATATGTATTAAATGTTACATCCGATAAATATTTTGCATATTCCATGATTTTAATGTATGACATTTAAGTTATTTTAGTAAACCGTAGCTAAGTGGTGAAAATGTGGTATAACTTAAGTAGCCTTTATTCCAATATCAATTCTCTTTTCGTACTTTATTAAATTAAGAATTTAAATAGATCTTGAGCGCTAGTATTAAACGATTCTTCTTTACTGACAATGAGTCGCTGTGCGTATTTAAAATTTCAGCTTCGAAGGCGTCGTCATAGACAAGGTATAGAATAGACGAAGCGTCTAATGTAAATTTGTGTCACGCAGCTCGGGGAATAGAATATCATTGCAACGCTACTAGCGGTTGGAATTAACGTTAGATGTAGCGGGACTTTCAGAGTTTTTATCATACGAGTTCAATTTGTCCTTTCTCATAGAAGTTGATTGTTATTTCCAACATTTTTATGATAATCCTTACTAATATATAAAATTGAAACGTTGTCTGTTTGCTTGTCCTTCTTTTGTCTTCTATTTATTATTTTTCAAACATCGTAAATAATTTCCGGGTGAAACCGGGTAATGGGTCAGCTGGTTTTGAATAAAGGCGGGAACATACAACTGAAACGCCACATCACACGACATACTTTTAATTTTATATAAAGCGCATAGTGCTCCGAGAAGAATAATTTTTTTATTCCTTTGAAATGCTTAAATCCGCACCAGTGGTGGATTTAACGAGGGGCCAATGAACAATCGCCGGGCCTCTGCCCAGAAGGCCCTCGTCTTCTCAAAAAATTATGACCTTATCCAAAAACTATTTTTTTCGTTTCCTATAATTTTCATACGCGCGTTTTTATTTCTTTTATGTATACAGGGTGTCCCAAAACGTTTGCCCCCCTTTTTTTTTTTTTTTCTTAAATCCGCCACTGCTTATCACTTATCCCAGTGCGAAAGCCTGTTAAGAAATTAATAAATATTGTAGGACGCGTATAAGTACTGTTAAACATTAATTTATTGTATAAATTTACATTCTTTCAACATATATATGCATATCACTTGTTTGCTCTTGCCAATACATGTTTTTACAATCTCATGTTTCACAAGTCTTAGATCATTGCATGGAAGGTACACTGAAATTTCCTGTTACTTATAAAAGAGAAAACAGAACAGGGAGCAAATAACTTAACATAACAAGTATCCTTCCTTCGATATGACAGCTCTACGCTAGAGGATAACAAATTCAGTTTGCTAGAACTTTATCCTAAACTTATATACAGGATATAATAAACACCTAACTTCTCATCGAGCGACTTCGAATATATCAACTACGAAATGATAGCTAGAACATAATTTGATTCTCCGAATCTCATTTCGTTTTAGAAAGTGGAGCAATATTAAAAGAAATGCATCGAATCCGGGAAAAGCATGCTTCACTCTGCACTCAATGTATCACATACTTCAACATTTAAAATGGTATTAACGATTGTAAATAATACGAAAATTAGCTTGTAAATATGATCACCTAATTCGATATTTTTCATGAGAAGGTAAATCGAGGAGAAATCCTCCCGATTACACCTCCGATACATAACAAATGCATATTCCTTCTAATCATTAGACGTTCGCACTGCGTGTACTAAATAACTGATCGGTACGCGAGTGCCCCTTAAAAGGAAGTAACAAATGCTGCGGTATTTGCACGACAAGCATCAATTGTAAAACCCGATAACGCTTGTTCGCGAGAGACACATTTATCTTCCTCGCTTTTCTCACTCCTCGGATCGGTGTATAATAACAATTGCGCACACGTGCCCGGTACACTGCGCCTCGCAATTAGTAAACGTGAAACGGCGTAATGAGGCGGTGGGTAATGTATCAGCAATTACACAGCAAATATATATATACACACGCGTGATAAAATCGAAATGGCAACTCTAGAGGGTAAATAATCCGTAAATAAGTTTACGCGTTATAAATCGTTTTATAAACTTGCACGCTCTCGAAATCTCCATCATTCCTATATAAAAAATAATTTCGCAGCAAGTTCGGTTGTCAACTTCCTTTTAATTACACGTGAGTTAACAAGTCATATGTGTGAAGATTACGGTACAAGTTATATCGTCGACGATCAAAGCCTCTCTCTTATATCAATCTCGATTTTCATTTAACAGAAACCATAACGAAACACTTTAACAGATTGTTTATAAAAACGCCAGCGCGTCGTTAAAAGCAACACTTCCGAGCTCCCGTATAAATATATAGTAATAAAATATTTGAAGAAATTATCAGTATAATATTCACACATATGACGAATATGTATAAACGCATTCCCTGCTTTCATTTGTTCATATACAACGTTAAATTTCTGGTTACGATAATTATCCCCGAATATAGTAGTAGATATCTCCCGATCTTTGCACTTTAAAAATCACTCTGTCCGCGTACAGACGTCTGTTCAACGTTCGGATTAGAAAATACAAGAAAAAACGATCGGTTTATCCAGACGCGTTCCAGTGCCGTTGTTTAAACATTTTACATAGCCATCGGCTCAGTTAAAATTTAGAGGAAATAAATGGTTCTCGTTGCGCTAACTCTCGTAAGCTCCGCGACGCCGGGAGAGGCTGTTACACGATAAATGTGAGACAGATAACATTCGAAACGGTTGGGAAAGTAACAGTTTTCGACGAAACGTTATGTTACACTGTACACATTCTCTACGGATACAATTTATAGCTGGGCCCTAGCCTGGCGTACTCGTACAACTTTAATAACTATTCACAACCGAATGAGGAGACAAGTTAGAAGCTTAGCTAATAGAAATCAAGAATCCATTCAAGTGTTATTCGTATATTACAAGTTCTACGTGATCTGCGATGTAAAAGCCCATGGCAACACTGCGTGGGGAACAGAGCTGACCGTCCCCTCCGACAGAATCAATCACACGTCTCTCAGTTCGTCGCGTTAGTGCATTTGAAAGAGATATCGAAGAATAAGGGATGCTTCTTTCGCCACTGCTCCTTCAACAGTCGCTCGACTACGTTGTCATGAGAGCCGGTTCCTACTACCTCGCGGCTGGCATCTTTTCTAGAAAGTCCTGCTCGATCACTGTCTCCAGTTGCGTGATGTTCAACGGCGCCTGGGTGTCGCTCGACCTGCGGCTGAGCGTCGTGAAGAAATAATGCAGATCTTGCAACGAACGGATGTTGTTCGACGTCAACAGAAGCTCGCCGGGCGTCGCTTTAGCAAAGCTGGACTCTTGTTTGTACTGCAACAGAACACGGTGACGCAAGGTCTTAACTGATCTTCAAACTATAGAAATATAAAAAGTACATTTGGCAAAAACGCAGTAACGCTAAATGCTCGACAAAGCATGTTATTTATAAATTTAACACTGACTTGCTCTTCCTCTTCCATTCATTCTCATGTAAATAGCATGAAAGTATTGCGCAACCTCTGGAGATACAGATTTTATGTTCGATATTCGCGAAGCTCTGGGAAAAATGAAGCGACTATGATGCACAATGTAATGTTAAATATAATTCAGGCACCCAACTGGTAACACTAAGGGTTATTGGCGTGGTTTCAAAAATAAAGTATACATATACGTTTCCCATGTAGCTAAAATAAGTATTTCATCAGTGAAAGCGCTTAAGAGCAGTGCACGCGTACTTCGAACGGGTACGAAGAAATTAAAAAAAGCGAGGAATTAAATAGGCGACTGTGCGAAACTACTGTCCTTTCGATTCGAACGGAATTAGCGAGTGCGCGGCACAGGCAGAAAGCTGATGTACAATGAATTTCTTCTTTTAATACAATTACAAAAGAATTCAATTGTTACTAATTGAGACGAATGTGCGAGTTGCACAGTGTTAATTGAGTACACTCGTATGCAATAATAGTGAAAGATCGTGCAGAGTTCACTGCCAGTCAGTTTAAAAGTGGCCATGGCAGTGAGTGGACTAAAAACAGTTGCTCACTTCATCTTTTACCTTCCGGTGGTGATAAATGCCCGTAAGTGTTACACGTAATCATATAAATTTATAAATGTAAAAAGAAATTATCGTGGGCTTAATGTAACAAATTCTGAAAATTCCTTCGCATCCACGAACGTCCTCTGTTATAATATTCAACTAGATCTTTCATCCACTATTTAATTTCAAATCCGAACTGTAATTTTTCTTGATAAAAATATTAAAATTTACGAATATGCTAATTTATTTCGAGAAATAAAGACGAGAGAAATAAGAATGCAGTTAAGAATTATAACTACATCATTTTTAATGGGCTTCACTTGAGCTAATTGGGAGTAATTACTACTGGAAATTAAATGACATAAATCGGTATACCGAGCCGTCGATTTTTATCTGGATTAACATTCCATTCTGCAAACTTAAGGGGAAGTTCCGGTCCAGAGCCCCCAAAATAGGTGATCTTTAGGAATTAATTAAAGGAAAACTACTGTATATAATTTAATGGGACTTGTTGCATTGTATTAAGGATGTCTTATGTTATCGAAATATATTTTTTGTTTTATAATTAATTATTGCAGACGGCACTCAGGACTCGTTAAAGTCGAGATGACAAAAAATTCATCCAAATCGGTGGGACCTGTATCTCCAAAAGTTATTATTCGATTCGACTGAAACTTTTGTTATTTTGAAGAATATACTTCTGGCTATGGGAGAAACCAGAAAAAATTACAAAAATTACATTTTTATAGAAAATAACGACACTTTAAGGTTGAAATTACTTTTTCTCTGTATTTCTTATCCCTTCAACGCCTGTAAAAATTATAATTTTTCAAGTTTTTGTATTTTTGTCTGATTTCCCCTCCAGCCAGAAGCATATTCTTCAAAATAAAAAAGTTTCAGTCGAATCGAATAATAACTTTTGGAGATACAGGTCCCACCGTTTTGAGAACACTGTTTCGAGAAAAAACGCGTTTAAAATTGTTTCCCATGCATTTGCCGCTACTCAAATGCCTACGACTTCGGGAATTACACAAATTTCAACAAATCCCTTCAAACACGAATTCCCGAAAAGTCGAAAATTCGAAAAATGAAATAAATAAAAAAAAAATCGACTTTTAGCCCGGAACCTCCCCTTAATGCTTCATTACACGATGGATCAATTTATTTTAGAATACACGGACGACTCTGACTACACAGACTTGGAGTTCTACGAAGAAATGCCGATTAGTTACATCGAGAATTTCGACCACGATAATGTGAACATCGTCCAAGACGATTTTTATATCACGAGTGATTACGAGGATGCAGTTGGGCGGGGACGTCGATGTGACGTTTGCCCTGACCTCCCATTCAAGATCATCAACGACGACACAGCGAAGGGAGGCTCGCCTAACGCACGATTAGATTGGTACAAGCCGCAGAAAGTGTATCGATACACCAAGCACAGGATCCCTGGCTACGATTACGTAGAACTGGATCACGTGATTACAAGGAACGTCCAGCAATGCGACGAAAGGTCTGTGTGGACCCACTGCGTCTGCCAGTTCACTTGCTCCGAGCCAGACGCCGTAGACTGTTACACGCCATGCAAAAGTGGATGCGAGTGCAAGGAGGAATACGTGTTCGATGAGAAAACACAGCAGTGCTCGCTGCCAGAGCACTGTTCCCAGAAGGAAGAGGATTTCATTTACTAACGCATTATCGAAGCTGAGCTAACCGAAGTAAGAGGTGCACTGCTTTTAGCTGCGCTTTCAATATTGCCCCGCGCTTCGTAAAACACAACAGCGTATCGAACTTCTACTGATTTCAATAAATGCGACAGGAAGATTTTTAAACGCAAGCCTGAGATTTTTCTTTCAAATCTACCTTGCTGTCCATCAGCTTCGCTATTCTTGTAATGTGTGGTACGAAATCAGAGCACAAGTTATTGTTCTCCATGCATCCGGCTGCCGAGTCTCCAACGAATGCCCATCTATACCTGTAAAAGGATGCAGATTTCTGCGTAAAGTGTCTCTTCGAAGGTTTCTTTTAATGAGAAGGCTTTCACTTACATTTGAAACTGCGGAAGCCTGTGCGCAGGTAAGAGCAACGCTAGGTCCAGCAATTTAGCTGCGGCGAGCTGCAACTGCAGCCAATGAGGATGGCCATGTGCCTGGAGCCCGTTGCTGGCGTTCACGGCCCAAGACGAGTCCAGAGCTGAGAGCAGTTTTATGTGCGAGCTGTACGAAATTACAAAATAAAGGCCGTTTGAAACAGGTGCTCCGGTTAAGGTATTTTACGATTCATTTCCTGAGAAAGTAATTCGGGTGTATTGCGATCATAAGCGAGAAAACGAAACAAACATGAATTCCATGGATTATTGATAATGTAACTACCGTCATTTGACGCTACGAAATATTTAGAAATGTCTCCCCACTTGGAACAAAGTATCTAATTTTATTACGTGTACGATAAATAATTCCGAGGCACAGGGGCAATTGTAAATTTTAGATACGTTGTTCGGAAGTCGAAATCTTGTCTTTGTAAACGTTAATATGCAAGAAGCATTCAATTACCTGCCATGACGACTGATGTCCCAACACCAATCAATTTATGGAGGCATCACAAATTCCACCAAATCGCGGATACCGAAACAGAGCCAAAAACAATATGACATTAGGTATTGTTAATGTTAGTGAGGAATAAATGCACACAGTTTTATTAGAGCACAGCACATTATACGCTAAGGAAAGGCTACGAGATACGTTAAGTGATAGATCAAAGCCGCATGGTAAAAACTCAAAATTGAAATTCAGTTGAGGGGAGAAGACTGTATAAATCGAGAGAAAAATAGAAACAAATTTTTTTCTATAAATCGATTCTAAAACGTTTCAAAAATATATTCTCAGTGAGTCGGCGCGCCTCCGAGTAAATCGCACTTTAAGAGGAGAATACTTTATAAGACAACCGAAAAATTAAAAATAAAATGCACAAACCGCTTTTAAAACGTTTCAAAAATATATTCTCAAAGTTATAGGCCTGAGCATTTGAACCGCGTTTTTCTCGAAACCACGTTTTCAAAATTGGCGCCGGGGATAACTAAAAAAACTATTTGACCAATCAACTTCAAATTTTGCACATTTTTAGTTTATACTATTTCTCGGAATATGAACCGCAATGTTTAACCAAATTATTAATAGTAACTACTGTTTTTAAACAAATAAAACGCGAATTTTTTGCGAAGATGTTTGAAGTTGCGTCATTTTTAAAATATGCAATTTTTTTATACCATCTGTAGTTTATATCCTTACAATTGGCACATAAATAGAAAAAAATGTAATTACAACCGGCGCCGTTTTGCATCTCGAAATAAACCTATTTCAGATACAGCTCTATTTCTTTTGTATTTATTATAATTCTACTATTATAAAAATTTGTTTTACTCGTTATAATGTGAAATAAAGTACCCTTAAAGTTCCGAAAGGATTAGCGCATCGGTATCTTTGCAAAAAATTCCTAAAAATTGATACAAAAATAAACCGATCATACGGGCTTTTCCCCTTAACTTATAAATTGATTCGTTTCCCATACAGGAATCCATACACGACTCCTACCATTTAAAAATCGCAATTATAAATCACTTTCGCGTGGTAATCTCTTAAATAATGATCTCCGTAAAGTCATGCGTCGAAAGCACCGAAATCCCAAAAGCAGAGTGATCTTGATAGTGGAGGATTCGAAGCATTTCTGTACCTGAACTCCTCGCTATCCGCGTTCAATTCCTGTTCAATGTATAGGAAGACCTGAACAAGTTCGCTGACAATTACTGGCCACAAGGAAGTGGCGTGCTGCGGCGACATTCTTAGAAGTAGTACTCGGAAACAAAGAAACACTTGCGCCTGAATAGACGGAATCACTTGTGGTAGCCTCAGACTGTCAGCCAGTCGCTCTAATTGCAAAAGGAATACAGAAGTTATTCGCGCGAACTCGAACAAAGTATGCATCGATGCAGCGCTGGATTTACTTCTTAGGCTAACAAGGCTGATTCGAAATTTTTTCTTCGAAAAGTTTATCAAAAAATCTTGCCGAGAGTTAATCTTATATTTATTTTTGATATTCAATGTTAATTTTGAAATTAAATTTAGATTATACGAGTATTACGATAAAAAAAAACAAATCAGCGTTATTTTATTTTTTATATTTAACCGAGGGATCCCCGAATATTCAGCCTAGGGCCCCTGAAAAGGTAAATCCGACTCTGCATCGATGTATTTATCAGGCTCACCTTGAATCTCGGGCATGTACTTATGATACTGATCCATTTCGCTGCAAAGTATTACGTACGCTAGTCTCTTCAAAAGCTGAGCCTTCTGCTCGTACTCCTGCTCCTTCGAGGAGAATATACTGATGCTGCTACTCTGAGACATGGAAACGCGATCTGTAACGGAATAGAGTAGTAAGCGAGATTCATTCGCAAGGCAATCGTCTGGGAGAATATGCGAGGGAATTACTCATTAGATCCCGGAAGGTTGTATTGTCGTGTGTCATTAAATTGTCTATGATGGTTCTCCAGTAAGGTAGACAGGCAGGGGTCATCTGGAAGAAAGCTGAATCTAGCAGGAGATCCAGCACATCTTTGCGCCAAGCCTTCCTTGTGTACTGGTAGCCGGATAAGGAGCTCAGTAATTGAGAACAAGCAGTGAACGAGGCAATATTCTTTGTCCTGAAAGCAGTCGAGTTGGTAAATGAAAAGTTGTAGTAATGGAAATTCGGGATCTTAAACGAGGAAGGATCTTACGAGTGATTTTTAAGGTATGGCGTGACATTGTACATGAGATTAGTTAATAGTGTCACCACGCGTTCCTTTTCTTGAGAGCCATAACTAACGTCGAATAAAGGTGCCAATATTTCTGCGAGCACTGCTTGAGCTTGGACACTGAACGCTGCGTTGGGCGGTGTACCAGGTGTTACTGTAATGGAACATTGTATAGTTAACTGTTACATCGAGGGAAGGTTACTGTATTAAGGGGGCAGACCACTGAAAAATCTGAGAAATCGATTTTTCTTTTTTCACATTTTTTTAAAGACGCGTGTTTCAAGGGATGGTCTCTTCAAATTTTATGAAGAAATTCGCAAAATTGACGGGGATATAGTATTTTGATAACCGAGCGGAACTTTGAACGCGTTTTTCTCAGAATGAGATTTTTCAACCGTGTTGAGAGTCTACTGAGAAAACTATAAGTGTAATTGACACGAGCAAGGGAATTTATTTTACGAAAAACCCATGTCTATTACCTGACGATCATTTTTTTTTTTTAAGTAGTGACTTCATTCTATTTTTTTCTATCGACATTTCCCCAATTTTTTTTGCCATTTCACAACGAGAAACTTGGAATTTTTCAATAAAAATTTTTCTTTCGTATTGTGTAAATATATATTAAAATACCCTACAATTTTGGAAAGACCGAATTTATTTTTCTTCCTTAAAAAAATTCGCGAAAATCCTCTTTTTTCAGCGTCCTAAACCAGGTTCCCCCCTTAAAGCAACATGGCACTAATATGAAAATAGAAACTAATAGAGAAAGAAATGTTCTAAATAAAAAGCACATTACGCACCGGTACCGCCTTTGCCTTCTTTACCTTCCGAAGATCCTTCGGCAACTTCGAAGGCGTCTTCTCTCACTGCTAAGTTCCTTCTTAGCCACGTGGTTTGTTCTAAGCACGCTCCTGCGATTTGCGAGCACGACTCGACGAGCTGAAATTTCAACAGATCCCAATTAACCACACGCAAAGATTTATTAAAGGGGAGCCCTATTTAGGACGCTAGGAATAAGGTGATTCTTGGGAATTTTTTTTCTAAGGAACTGTTAAGCGGATCTTTTCCAAACTTAAAGGGGATTTTAGTTCACATTCAAACAATAAAAATTAATTTTTACGTTACAAAGTGTTCGGTAGAAATTAAGATATATGAACACGTTCGTTAGGACTCGCGCACCGGAGTTGCAAATTGGCGATTGTAATGGTGACCCCATTTCTTCCTTGAAATAAAAAAACTTTGGATTTTCTTATTTCTAAGACATTGATAAATAAATTGAATTGAACGACTCTTTTTCCATAAATAGTACGAAATATCTTGGAGCAGAATCGTAACTTTTAAGTCCCACCAATTTGCCAACTTTTAACATTTTTTTTCGTGTGTTAAATTCATCGACAATGTAATTATACTAAAAATAAGAAAATCCTTGTTTTTTTACAATTACACCATTACAATCGCCAATTTGCAACTCGAACGCGCGAGTTCTAACGAACATCTTCATATATCTTCATTTCTACCGAACACTTTGTAACGTAAAAATTAATTTTTATTGTTCGAATGTGAACTAAAATTCCCCGAAAGTTTCGAAAAGATGCGCTTATCAGTCTCTTAGAAAAAAAATTCCCAAGAATCACCTTATTCCAAGCGTCCTAAATGGGGCTCCCCTTAAAAGAGCAGAGCGCATACCTTCGCCGACACATCCTGAAGGTCCCTTATATCTTTCTTCTCCTGCATGGGTGGACACTTCTGTACATATTCATTTAAAATGGCTAACAAGAGGAATTGAGCAGGTGCCGTCAGAGATAGGCCATCCTTGAGCAAACCGAGTAACGATGCCCAGGATTCGATAACAGACTGAGACGTGTTACTTTGCATATATACATAAAGTAATTCTAACACGGAAACCTCCAGCGAAAAGTCTTGTTTGACTCCATGAATGGGTGGCGGGTTCTTCACCACCTGATGCACAGTTTGTACCAAAGTGTCGATGGGCATCACGCGAATTGCGCTTACTAAATGAACCATCACTTGCTGATTCGGACAAGCTTCTGGAAGCACCTGCACGAAAACGTTACATTTTAACACTTACGTATGATTACTGACAAGAGGCTGAGTAGTGGTAAGAATATAATGAAGTACAAGTGTGATAAGAAAGGCACCTTTTTCGAATTGCTAGAGGGCTGTCGCCTTTCGTGCCAAGCAACGGCGATCGCAGCCAAAAAGTTTACGCCATGGTGAAACGATATGGGAGACAAGAGTTCTAAAAGCTGGTGCTTTACTATTCTCGGACTACCCACCACGCAGCTGGCCTGCTCACTAAAATTGTATCGCAAACATTTCATTCGCGAGTGTACGTTTCGAGTAATTAACGAAGTATAAAGAATAAATGAAACAAACTTGTCCTTCGCTGCCAAGACTGCTTGCCAGAGAGTAGAAAGGGACGCGATTATTCTCGGCAGATGGCTCAAAGCGGTCCTCCTGGCGTGCTGTTGTAATTCAGTCGCGGCATTCTTGTCCTTCGATGTAGTAAGATCCTACGAAAAGTGTATTCTGTAGCACTTTAACGCTTGTTTCGTTGGTAGAATTCTACGAACGAGTTTATAGCTTACGGGAGAAAGAGGGCTCGGCATAAACACGTGAATGAGATTGTTGAATATCTGGCCTGGATTTGCCCCGGGAATTCCAGTCTGAATCGTGCCACTCAAAGGCTGATTGAACGAGAAGCCGATTTGCTGCGACGTGTCCAATAAACAGTAATGAAGTAAAAACGTTAGGGCTTCTAAGTGCGTGACTGTGTAATCCGCGGGGAGGCAACACTCCACTGTGCTGATGTCCTGCAGCTTCGTCGCTGACGTTGTCTCTTCGTTAATGTAATACGATGCCAAATGCTCGATATTACAGCACAGTTGATGAATGACCGATGTCACGATTCCAGTCAACGAGGATCCCATGAAGGGAAGACTCGATGTAACGAGAGTTGTCCAATGCTGGTGCAAGTGTCGCATGTGGTCCTTCGAAGCAAAAAGGTAGGGTAGATTAATAAAATTCGAATTAACGATGTGTAGATTAATAAAATTCGAATTAACGATGTGTAGATTAATAAAATTCGAATTAACGATGTGTAGATTAATAAAATTCGAATTAACGATGTGTAGATTAATAAAATTCGAATTAACGATGTGTAGATTAATAAAATTCGAATTAACGATGTGTAGATTAATAAAATTCGAATTAACGATGTGTAATATTTCGAATCGGATATTTACCAATTGTAAAGCGCTAAGTATGCTGGCGAGGAACATTGGCTGCTGTGGAATCTGTGCGCCAGGTACATACTTCAAGCTACTTCCTATGATATTAGGAGGAGTTCGCGTTGGGGTACTCGGTGTTGGAACTATCGGTGGACATATTTCTTCGCCCTTCTGGTTAACGCACTGGTGTTCCAGCATGATTAACGCTAGTAATAACCTTGAGTGATAATAAAGATGTGTCAGTACAAAAAGCTACTATTAAACATACTTGTTACTTTAAGGGGGTAGGTCACCCTCGATAGCCCTAAAACAGACCCTTTTTTTTAACGCGAATTGTGAAGTGATAAATAACAATAGAGACAACGTTCTTTTTTCTAGTTTTCGTTATTCTTCGAGCTTTAACACACAAAAAAAGGAAGTCTAAATATTTCGATGTGTCGGGAGCAGATTTTAGAGATAAATTCTAGAAAAAAAAATATTTTTCACACAAGAAATCGATAAAATCGTATTTTTCATACAAGAAATCGATAAAATCGTATTTTTCATACAAGAAATCGATAAAATCGTATTTTTCAACATAAAAATTGTATTATTTTTTTTTTGAAAATCTGCTCCCGTCAAATCGTAGGGAATGGTTTTCTGCATCGTTCATTAAATTTTCATCCAAATCGATGGATCAGTTTTTTATGTTCGGCATCACGCCTTTACGTTTTTACTCACAACTTTTATGTACATAAATATAATTAAACCTTTCTTTTTTTGTGTTAAAGCTGATAGAATACCGATTCAAACTAAAAAAAAAACGTTGTCTCTAATGTTATTCATCACTTTACAATTCGCGTTCGAAAAAAGGCCTGTTTTAGAGCTATCGAGGGTGACCGACCCCCTTAATTTCGATTATTCACCTCAATAACTGTATTTGAAAAGCTTCAGTGTGGTCGCTGGCTCTGTATTTGCACTTATTCACATCGTTATCTGTAATAGGGTCATTGAACAGTATTATCTCCTCGGTAAACGTGAACACCTCCTCGTTGTCCTTGTGCGCATTCTTCATATTCAGCACACTAGATACGAGGCAATGTAGCGCAACCTTTTGTACTTTACATTTCGTGAGCAGATCGACTATGTAACAACTGAAGCCCTTTCCCGAGTCACGAACGATAGGAATCAACTCGGAGAACATTAGCGTTAATAACTCTGCGCTCGCAAGTTGCACCTGTTAAAAGAAACAAACATTTATTACCAAGATTTCGCAGACGAACGAATCGAAATTGAATTACACGATCACCTGTCGATTCCCCGATATCTCTTCGTGGGTGAGCCTCATCTGTCCCAAGTTGGGATAGTAGCTTCTCGCGAAGTAAAGGCACACGCTAATCAAAACTTCTAAATACATGCTACTCCTATAAGCCGCGATGAACTCTGTGTTCGCAATCTCCCCGTGGAAGTTCCTGCCGAACACGCTCTTCCGGTGCCTAGCCAGTAAGTTCAGCAGCGTGGAATTCTTCGTGGCGTTAGTGACACCGGTGGTTGCGGCACAGCACAGGAACATTCTAGTGTTCGTTAAGAGCTCGTTGCGAAGAGTACGCAGAGCGTAGAGAGTCCTTGTCGAGTCGTAGACCCCGCAGTAAAGCAGCATATGGGAATGCAGGTTGTGAACGCCGACGCCGTAATTTCGACCAGCCTTCGCGCTCTGGGACACATTGTCGTCGCTGTTCTTCGGCGTCTCGTCGACGTCGCACAGCTGCATCACTCGATCGAGGACTTCGTTCAAGATTTCCTCCACGACGCTGTTGCCGCTGGAGTTGTTGAAGTACTCCTCCGCGGTGGTGCTGGCTTCCAAATCGCCCTCGTCGTCGTCCATGGTCCAGCTGGGTACCTCGATGCTAGCCTCGAAGCTCCCAACATCGTGGATATCGTAGTTCGTCGTGAATTCATTCGTACTGTGATATTTACCCTTGATGATAGTTCCAGCGACTTCTCTGGAGCTGCCTGGCATTATAACGGTGTCTTTCTTCGGTTTAGCTTGTTTGTTAGTGGTCTCCGGGCTGCTAGAATCGAAACTGTTGGTGATAGAGTCCAGCGAGGAGCCGACCTCGCCGTTCAGCTTCTTCATTCCGTTCTTATCCTTCGCCTTCAAGCTGGAGTTCGCGGACTCGAAGAGGCTCTCGTCCAAGCTGGCTGTCGAGCCTTTATCGAAGTCTATCTTCTTGAACCTCGTCGCGTTTTTCAACAGCTCTGTGGTCAGACTAGTTTTCTTTGTAGGAGGCATTAGCTCGTCCTCCGTCAGCGAGTCGTTCGAATTCTCATTGCAGTTCAAGGACAAAGGGTTGACGAACACCGAGATCTTTCGATTACCAGATATACTGGCCGGCACTTCCAGCTCTTTCATGAATTGATTCCTCTCGGTCACGTATTGGTTGCAATTGTCGCCGGCGGCTAGAGTCGTCACGGCGAATATTCGTTTCACTTTAACGGGATTTATGGCCTTCTTCTTTTTCTTGCCTTTCCTCCATTTCTTGTCCTCGTCCACGCTGTCGCTGACGTGGTATATCACGTTCCCGTCCACGGAGCTGATCGCGTAGATTTTCGCAGAACCTTCCGTGTCGTCTTGTACCTCGGACTTCTCTTCTACGGGATCGTTCTTCGTCAGAACGGTGTTGCTGTGCTGTATGCTGACGTGGAGGACGCTCATGCGACAGGTGGATGGGTCCAGGAGTATCACCAACAGTGGATCCACTATCCGCGGAATATCGCCTCGCATTAGAGAATGGAGGAGCCACGATTGAGCGTGCAGCTTCAGGGGAGAGTTGTCCGCGAGGTGTAGGTTATCTAGTATCTTCAACAGAGACCTGCAAAATTGTATACATTAGCACCAGTATTCTTGATTTCTCGATATTTTTCGCATTATTATTTTTTCGAAATTAAAAAAATATTGCAGAATTTATAATTCTGGATAATATTTATCTAAATTTTTATTCGTGTCCAACTTAGACAAAACTTGTGCAAATGAAATAAAAATAAAAAAAAAACATTAAATGTAATTGATAAATTTATTTATTTAATATAAAATGTGAGCAAGGCGAAATATTACTTTTTTGTTTTAAAATAGTTTTTTCCCAAGTTTTTTCCAGCCACTAAAATGTGGGCAAGGCGAAACATTACTTTTTTGTTTTAAAATAGTTTTTTCCCAAGTTTTTTCCAGCCAATAAAATATGGGCAAGGCGAAACATTACTTTTTTGTTTTAAAATAGTTTTTTCCCAAGTTTTTTCCAGCCAATCTACTTCTTTCTTTTTTTTTTGTGAGAAAATCTGCGGCTATAGAAAAATTTCTTTCATTTTGAGTGGATGTTGGTTTAATTCTATATAGAGCATCGGCGATACAAAGAGAAAATTTGATCAACAATCGCGCAATTCTTCGTATTACGATTAACACACAATTTGAACTAACTGAAAATTAATTTCTGAAAACAAATGGGATTTATAATAATTTTCCTACACTAAAAATTCTCGAGAAACACTGTAATTTCTCGAGAAGTAACACTAATTAGCACAAAGTGCGATGGAAGCTATTCGAGAGAAACTATTCCCAAAACGATGCTTAACGAATAGTTAACTCACTGGTCGAATGACTTCATGCAGCCGCGTAACCTGGGATTCGTTTCGATCTCCCGTCCTAGGTGCCACAAAGTGGAGAATCTATTGAAAGCCTCTATCCTCTTTTCCGTATTCTCCGCAGTGAGGGCAGCTCCTATGACATCCTCCACCGCGTCGCAAGAGCTGTAGAGAGCATGGTGGAGCTCGTGTAGCAGTTCAACGCAGCGCAATCTATATTTGTGAGCGGGCAATTCGCCGAGATGATGCCACAGGGAGTGCGCCAGTACCTTCGAAGAGTAGATTTTAAGTCCTTACTAATTAACCAACCGCGCGCAAACGCATAACAACGAATCGAATACCTGGAACACGTTAGTGTATTGCATCAGATACGTGATGTGCCATTGTTTCAGCAACGGCACCATAATTACAGACGTAACCCCCTCTCCGCTCTTCGGATGATTATCGACGTCGTTATGAGCTTTCAGCAGAGCTACAAGATCCAACAGCGTGGCGATACTCGTCAACTGCAGGGCCGGTTGCTTCCCCAGCCAGCAGCTACAAACCACCAAAACCTTCAGCCAATCCGGCAGAACGATGTTCTCCTTGGGCTCCTCTTCCACCAGCAGTCCATCGCCGGGATGGAAATACTTGGGGAACGTTGAGAGCTCGACGAACAAGCTGGACGCAATTCGCACCGCTTCCTCCCATTCGAGTTGCAGGACAGACTCCACGTACAGGTGGAGGATGTCCAGCCGCTTGGCTTCCTCCGTCACGGACACGTCCTGACTGAAGAACCCGGAGTCCTCCATGTTCAATCTGGAGTTCAGCAACAGTTCCAAGCAGCGCATTCTCTCGTCGAAGCTCTCCCGCGGGCACGGTATGATCAAGTTGTCGTACATATCCTGCACCGTCCTCTCTTTGCTCAGCACTCTATTACTAATTAGCTTAACATAAAACGTTTCATACTGTCTTAGGCATTTCTCTAGCATCGTGTGCTGGGCTTGGAACGCCGGGGACGGGCCTCTGCCCAACGATCCCGTCGAGCCCATCGGGCTGTTCTTGCTCGACTGCTTCAACGTGGTCAGCTGATCCTTGGACGGGGAACTAATACTGTTCGCCTCCATGCATCCTGTCTTTATGTCGTCCATGCTTTTGTTCCTCGGTATGCTCTTCGACTCTTGGCTTATCACCACCGAGATGTTGCTGTTATTATCTTGCATGGAGGAGTCGTTCAACTTCGACGTGCTCTTGCTAGATTTCTTCTTCGACTTCTTGTCGGACCTCTTCGTAGCGCCTCCGGAGTTCGCTCGTCTCCTGGGACTCGGGCTTTTCTCCGAGAACGAACTACCGGACGTGTCCGGTTTATTAAGCTTGCTGTCTGATTGACTCTTCTCCAAAGGGATCGCGGTCAGGGAGTTGTCGTTCACCACGGTGCTAGAGTTCGCGCTCGTAGCTGTGTCGAACTTCGCCTCCAGCTCAGCTTTCTCCGCGTGTGTCGACACCACCGTTGGCTGTACCTTGGACAGGATCTTGGCGCACAACCTCAGGCTCCTCGAGATCTCCATGGGAGACAGAAGATCGATGTGACAGAAGAGCTTGCTGACGATTTCGTAGAATAATCCGGGAAGGTGCTCGGAGGGAGTGTCTATAAACGCGTCCAGCGACACAGTTTCGAGCAGGAATTCTGTTAATATACACACTTCCATGAAATTCGGCATTCCGCTGCCCACGGACCTCACGACGTCGTCTTCTGGCTCGCGTTTAGTCCTCGATCTGGTCTGACAAGCGTTCTCGAACAGATGGCCGCAGTGTATCCACACGTAAGACGGCTCCAGTGTTGAAAATAACAGGTTCGCCGACTTCACTACTTCGTTCGTTTTTGGTACTCTGTTTGATTGTCCACAAGCGTTATAAAATGTCCTGCGAAGAGAGAATCAATGTATTCGGAATGTTCAGGAATAACAGGGTGGTCGTAATTTTTCGACTTTAAACTTTGTATTATTTGACCTTTTTAAAGTCTTCTGTTAGACCAAAAAAGTATCTTCGTGTTTTTTATTTGTATATTTTAATATATAAAGATCGCTCAAGGACATTATATTTCGCATCTACCACAAGTTTGGCAACTGCGATTTTCCACAATTGGCACTTGTCAATTTTAATAAAACGGGGACCATATTTATTAATCAGAATCGGAAACCATGCTTTTATCTATGCGTTTAACAACCCGAATAGAATGCACGTCAGAGTTTAAATAAATCCTTAAAACACCGTTTCGTCTATGCGATGTGTGCCGAATTTTAATGTTATACTCTCACTTAAAAGTTAATAAAATTAGTTTCCCCTTAATGCAAAAATTTATATAAAAATAGTAATACTTCGTTGCCATCGAGCGACCTATAATCCTTAATATATCTTAACAAATTTTCTTTTAAACTATTTGGAAGCTTCTAAGAGGGTCAGAAGAAAATTTCAAAAACATCCATTTTTTCCCATACAAATAAGGAATAATCGCCTTAGTATTTACTTCGATCAGAAGACATTTTACCTGAAAACTTCGAATAATATATCGTCCAGTATCACCGGACCAATGTCTGCTTTCTCCAGCAACGAAACTAATATTCTGTACGGTTTCAAATCCTGCGGGCTCTCTTCGCACACGGCTCTCAGCAGAGATTTGATCGCCTCGATCAACATTTCTTTCGAATACAGATCGAAATACGTGGGTGCGAGTTCCGCGGCATCCGCGACTGTCCTGTCCGTCTTTCTCTTTAAAATAGACGTGCTCACCTCAGTGCCCAAGAGCCAAGCGAACAGTCGTCTACGAAAATTGAATGTATAAAATATCAGCAAGTCAGTTTCGCCTCTCTATTCTCTTTATTTCACCTGTTCAAGCTCATGTCTCTTCTTAATATCGTGACGAGAGCAGCCGTGACTAGCGACACCATGTTTTCGTGTGTCAACTGACTATTATGTACAGGGAAGCCGACTAACAGCAGGTCCAAAGCGCTCCTTTGCACCAACACGGAACTGTCCTGCACCCCGGCGCAGAGAGCGGTGACCTGGTCCACGATTTCGATCGATTAACAGAATGCGAGAAGCGTTGCGTTACGCTTTATTTGCAGAATCTTATTTACCATAATTCTGGTGTCCGTGCCCATGATGTACCTCTGCTCTTCCATCGGCAGTTTCTTATTGAAATGCGCCAAGACGAACGATATAGCGGGCAGTCGAATTCCCGAGTTCGAAGCTAAACAGTCCCAGAGGCACGCGTAGAAATGGTCCGGTCCCACTCCCTCGCACACCTTTTCGAGCAAGGAGTTGGTTCTGAAAAGGAAATTCCTATTGATCTTTTAATCGCAAGTTGCGCCTTCCGTAAGTAATACCTATCGAAGTGGTCGGAGCCGTCCTCCAGGCCGAGTAGAACGCCGCTTAAAAATCCGCTCAAGCCAGGCCTTAATCTCTCTCCGAGGGGTACAAAATGAGTTTCGTATACTGTCAACAGGGATGGTCTCACGTTCATGGCAGCGTGACCCAGCAGCGGGAATAAACCTGCGAAAGAATCGACGTCAGACGCGAATGCATTTTAGCGTTTACTTAATTCATCCAATCCTACCGGCGCTGTATATGAAGAGTTCGTGGCTCAGTCTATTAGTGCCCATACACTTGAAAATAATGTCATAGGTTTCTAAAGCTTTCAGATGAACACCGGATGGCAAAGCTGGATGCATACACTGCGCCAATCTCTTGGATATTTTAATTCTCCTAGGAATGACTGGGAACTTCATATGACTTAGTAACACTTTGTTCAATTTCCCGAGCGCGGAGATCAGGTCCGCCCATTCGCTGGTGTATTCAAAGCTCTTCAGAGCCTTGTCCACAGCGGACACGTAGCTACGGAAAACAAGCGTAGGGAATAAAACATATTCGCAGTAGGAAGAGCCGTACGAAGCGTCCGCTGGTTGCGACGACTTCGCACGGCGAACGTACGCAACGGAGAAGAAGGTAAATAAATAGATGGGCGAAGAGTTTCACTTACACTCTATATTTAGAGTCCTTCATGAGTTCGTACTCCTCCAAGGCGATAGAACCCATTGTGGCTGCGCGCTGTTGCAATTTACAACGAAAATAGATTATTCTTAACGCAGCCGCTCGATCCTCCTTACATTATCCGAATCTCGGCACCGCGGGTGATTCACGTGCGGTGAACACCGCCAAGGAAATCCCTTATCACGCGAGGCATCGCGCTCAGATAACAATGGCCTGATCTACCTGAAAGAAAGGGGAAGAGAAATTCGGTAACCTCGTGCCGCGATCTCGATCGCGCGACTCCTGCACGGAACCCTCGGCGATCGCGTCCTCGCGGTTAAAAATAATCCGGGGTATCGACTTCGACGCGATTGCCACCGCGTTCCGAGCGGGACCGTTAAAGCCAGCGCAACGCTGTACAACACCATATGATCGACGGAGTCACGGAGAGGAGAAACAAAACGTGTGAAATGGACACAGTGCGCCGTTCAATCGCCTCCGCGGGCGAAGTAGAAAAATAGAAAAGTAACAGCTTAGCAATTACGGGGGAGACGTGAAGGGAGGGAGGAAGAGATTCGAACAGTTCAATGTTTTCCTTCCCTCGTCGTGTTTGCGCGTCTCGCGGCGATAGCCGAGTTGTACGGTTGGTTGGAGAGAATTACTTTAGGGACGACGAACGTCGTTGGAATGCTTCGACGGTGGAAGTTATCGTGGTGCGAGGTTAACGGGCACTGCGAGGGCAAAACGAAAAGGAGACGTCGATTACGGACAAAGAGTGGGATATCCCCGTTGCCGCAGATTGGCCCGTGGGACAGCTCACCTCCCGATGTTGACATTTCGTATTTGCATATGTTGTCAGGGGCGAAGGTGAGGAGCATCGGGCCGCTTGTTCGGCCGCGGTCATCGGGCCGGGTTTCGCGACCAGGGAGACGGCATTCAGCGGTCACGGCTAGGCGAGTAGTCCCTCGAATTCGTTGCGACGAAACGCTCCCGTCAGGTGAGCCTCTCTCTGTCACGTTACGCGCACGTACGCACACGTCCACGCAGCGCGCACACACGGGGGGGCGCCTCTGAAGTTAGCCGTACCCTACGAACGGAAGCGCGCCTCCAACCGCGCGTCACCGACTGTCGCGAGAGCGGTTCGAATGCGGTTGGGAACTGTAACGGAGATCGATGTACGGGGTGTTGAAGAAGAAGCGGTCTGGGTCAGGCGTCCTTGGCTACGGGCGGGAAAAAAAATTCACAGGGTGGTTTTATGAGAAGAAATAAGTAAAAAATGTGGAATTAAGTTTCTCGATATCGAGCTTGGTTTTGGAGAAAATTTTATTCGAATTTTAACCGAGCACGCAGGGCCGTTTCTGGCGGGGGTGCAGAAGGTGCCCCCGCACCTGGGCGGCCGCGGTCCGTTTATTATATGTAAAATTTTGATTAATAAGAATAATAATCGAAACTTTTTTGAATGATATCTGTTTAAAATTATGTATGCATAGATATAAAAGTAAACGCTTCGTATTAAATTCTTAATTAAAGAATATTGAATTAATAAGGGCGCCAATATTGTTTTTACACCGGGGCGGCCAAAACTAGGGGCGGCCGCGGTCCGTTTATTATTGGGAAACCAAGAATTTCGATACGCCAACTAGTGGCAGAAAATTAAACTACTGTCAGTAGGCCGAAATCCGTCGAAGTCCATACGATTATCAGTGTTTATATAGACATTTTGTGAAAAACGAGTGTTTTTAAATTTTTTTCAACACTAAATTTTTACTTCTTTGATTAATAAATACTTATTCGGAATGGTTGGTGGGATCCGAGCCTACTTGCAATAGTTTTCCAACTTACCACCGCAGCGCTGAAATCGAAGCCACGCCTCCACTTGGTTTCCCAATATGTAAAATTTTGATTAATAAGAATAATAATCGAAACTTTTTTGAATGATATCTGTTTAAAATTATGTATGCATAGATATAAAAGTAAACGCTTCGTATTAAATTCTTAATTAAAGAATATTGAATTAATAAGGGCGCCAATATTGTTTTTACACCGGGGCGGCCAAAACCCAGGAACGGCCCTGCGAGTACGCGCGCACGGAAGTGCTACAGTTGAGGTAGTCCTCGGTTAAAATTCGAAATGAATTTTCTCGAACTTAAAGCGCGATATCGACAATTTTATTTCCATATTTTCGACTTCTTTTTCATTTAGAATCACCCGTTAAATCTTCGGCGAGTATTATAATAGGTTAGGGTATTATACTAGCTTATTGTAATAGGCTTATAAGCCTTCAGTCTTAGACCCTATTTTTTTAACACCCTGTATACGTCTATATTCGAAGCGTCGGGTTATTGTTTGTGGTTGCAAGATACGGTTACTGAAATCCTATGGAGCAAGAGGGAAGACACCGCGACGTGACTACGAAGCATTTGTTGTAAATTGGAGCGAAGGTCGCGAGCGTTATTGAACGGTGAGTTATTAGTGTAATATCGATGGATATAGGTATGCATCCGTTGCTTTATACGCAATAATGTAAGCGGCAATACTGTACCAAATTTGGGGCTAATTTCACGGTGTTGTTCTCCCGAGTGTCTTCTGCGATTAGAGTCGGTGCGCGGTTAATGGATCAGAACCGTTTTGTAGAGGTTTTCGCTAACCGTTTTACAGCTGTAGCGGTATTTTAATGTTTTCAGGGCGATTTACATATCTTGCTCGATAATGTTGGAGATAGCGTGGACTTTCGTGATTCGATATATGTAAGTACGCGACTTTCGTCGCAGTATTTCACTCGCGTGTGAAGCTGCTCGTGACGTATTTCAAAAGGAGCAATTTGTTTGCTTTTTAATCGATACAAAATGGCGCTTTCGGCTCTATCGAACTTCAAGAGATATGCAACGTTTTCGAAGCTTTACGTACGGATTATTATACTGGGTTGCTTTATTTCTTTATTTATTCCATTGAAATTGCACTCGTGTCATTTTTTTCTACGGTAACGAAACAGGTGTCGCCAATCTACCCATTCGTCACTGTCGCCAATTTTTATCAGCTGAAAAATGAAGAAAAGCAATTGGTTCGCGAGATAATCTCGCATTGTTTGACCATGAATCATTCTCCATAGTTTTCATTATCATTCGTTATCGTCTCAGATATCCCAGCACTTACATTTCAACACTATATAGAGTTCGAATAGTTACCATAACCTTCAAACGATGAATGAATTATTCCCCTCGGTTTTCGCGGGATTATCGGCCGATTAGAATTCGTAAATATGAATCACTCGGACACTTCAACACCCGTGTTACGAAAGTAGTTATGCTCAAGAAGAAATTGGAATTTAATTAAAATAAAAATCTCCTTTTTCCAAGTTCCTACGAAATCTCGTTTCACATCCGTTATCCTACCGCAAATTTAAATCATCATAGAAACAACACCGCAGGTGTACCAACCTGAGCGAATAATAAACAAAACTGTTCATTATCACAATTCGTTAAATTTATTCCGCGCAATTTCCCTTTTCACGAATGCGCCAATTAACTCGTTTAATTACAAGACTTATCCGTAATTCATTTCTCCTTCAAAGCACGTCGATTTGAATAGACTATTCTTACAAAATTTTCTTCAACTCACCGAATTGCGTCCGTAAGTAATTACATTCGGAATGCGCGGTATGTTATTAAAAAAAACATAATTCGCAAAGTACCCGGAACGTCCGAGAAACGCGAGAGTAAAATATAACGAGCCGCGCAAGGAAACGCTATTGCTTTACCCTGCGCGGTTTTTGCCCGCGCTTATCTTTTTCAGTCCGGCCTTATCTGCTTGCAAACAGGGAAAAGTTAGTTTAGTCATATACATTTTATCGACGCGCGAAGCGTACAGTTATGTATGTCGAATGAGTGACATGCCAATATATTGTTTTCTCTATCGCTCGTAATGCCTGTTTCCCGCAGAACTTTTATTCAAGCTACGGTGCACGAGTAGAGCTACGTATTAAGCGCTTAATATTCGCAGTTAAAGTTGCGATAGTGTTTTCCTTGTTTAGAGTACTTCGTTAGGTCTTCAGAAACCATGGCTGGCAGGTGTTTAATAACATGATTTATTTTCTATCGCTATAAACTCAACACAGTTTAAATTTCATAAATGCAGAAGGGAAGTAAGTAACTTAGAGAAATTAATACTTTGGATGATCAGTACCCTGCCCTCTTTGGAAAGTGCCGAAGCCACACCGAACGAAGGCACTTGTACGTTAGAGCTTTTGTAGCTGGTACAAATTGTGACGCAAGTTTGAAAACCGACTGACCTGGGGAGAGGCTTCGAACAGCACTGACAGATTATTTACACGGAATGTTTTCAGACGCTCTGCGCATCTTAACGGAGAGTTCAAATAACAAAAGCGAGCGTTACTATCGTCTTATAAAATTCGTTCCAAGTCACTGCATAATTTGCGTGAAGGACTCGCTTCTATCTGTTTACAGTAGTACGATGTGTTTTAATGTTAAAACTAATAATTTAAATGCATCGAATGCAGTGTATCGATGTCTAGAAAATGCACGGAGATAGAATTACTAACCCCTGCGATGAGGCTGTTCGAGTACTCGAGTATTCGAGTAGCTTGAAGTTCGGACCGAGCCGAGTCGAGTACCCGTAAAAATCGAGTAGCTCGATAAATCCGAGTACTCGTAAAAACCGAGTAGCTCGATAAATCCGAGTACTCGTAAAAACCGAGTAGCTCGATAAATCCGAGTACTCGTAAAAACCGAGTAGCTCGATAAATCCGAGTACTCGTAAAAACCGAGTAGCTCGATAAATCCGAGTAGCTCGAATATACTTCGAGCAACTTCAAGCTTGAAGCTTGAATGTTTCAACTACTGGAATGTAAATAACGGCCGCTGGAAAAAATTCGAGCTACTCGATTTTTACGGGTACTCGGCTCGGCTCGGCTCGAAAAATTCGAGCTACTCGGATTTATCGAGCTACTCGATTTTTACGGGTACTCGGCTCGGCTCGGCTCGGCTCGCAAAAATTCGAGCTACTCGATTTTTACGGGTACTCGGCTCGGCTCGGCTCGGCTCGGCTCGGCTCGGCTCGGCTCGGCTCGGCTCGGAAAAATTCGAGCTACTCGGATTTATCGAGCTACTCGATTTTTACGGGTACTCGGCTCGGCTCGGCTCGGAAAAATTCGAGCTACTCGGATTTATCGAGCTACTCGATTTTACGGGTACTCCGCTCGGCTCGGCTCGGCTCGGCTCGGCTCGGCTCCGCTCGCTTTTTCCGAGTACTCGAACAGCCTTACCCTGCGATACATTCAATGAGCAACACGATTCAATGAATTTTACCGAAGCGCGTAACTCATTACGCGCGTTGCGAATCCGTTTTGATTCTTCAGCTCTAACCGACGTTGCACTGTAAGATGAGAAATTATGATGTTTGGTAAAAAAAAACTCTTTATGAGCTTATTCCCTCCCATCAAGAACTCAGTTTCGCTCCCAGCGGCTGAGGTCTCAGACTCCGTTCGCTCCTCTTCTGTTGCTGCTCGAACAGCCGCAGCTCTCGCTCCTTCCGCTTCTGTTCCCTCAACGTCTTCGTGGGATCCCCGAACTCCTTCGACGTCTCTTCCTCCCAGCCGACAGCGTTGTCCTCCCATTCCTCGAGTTCGTTCTGCAAGAACACAAGCTTAGCAGCCTATTCCTTAGCCCGAACAGCCGAATTACTCAGAGCATCAGAAGTCGTACAATAAAACGTACAGATGGTATCAGATCGTTGGCCACGGCGAACTTGGAGGAGCTCCACGCCGTGTCCTCCGACGTTTTGTCCTTAACCAGAATCTTTGTCTGCCTGGTGATCTTTGGCGTCATGTCCTGCGTCAAATCCAGAACTCCAATAATCCGTAAACCGGTTCGTCGCTCGAACGCCGTCGGGTATAGTTACCTCGAAGAAGTTCGGCTGCTGCTCGTCGGTCGGCTCCGGCGGCTTGGTCGTCTGCTGCCTGTACTGTTCGATCTTAGCCTGTATCGTATTAGCGGGCCTATCTGACACGACCACCACAGGATTATCCTCCCATTGATCCCACTGCTCTATTTCCTTGAGCAAGCATCTTCAGTGATTACTATTATCGAAGTCAGTGGTACAATAGGGTTTACACGATCACAGAATACTTGTCAAATGTCTTATAGAAGAGGCGAAGGTAGCAATGGCAACTCACTGCTGTGCTGTTCGTGGTGTTCGGCACAACGCCGACGGCCGACAGTGGGATGGACTCGCAGGACGACCGGCGGCGGCGGCGCAGGCAGCACATCGCCCGTCTGAACGCCCCGAGCAGCAGCACGACGAGGGCTTTCAGACGGTTTATCAGAAACTCCGCTGCCATCGTCAATTACGGGCATAAACCTAACCTCACTTTGGATGGAAAACAATACGTGCTCCCTAGTGCGAGGAATCGAGGTTGCTTGAATGCCATTCGGTCGAGGAGCTTCCGGGACGAAGTCGCCTCACTTTCCCGTCATTTCTTATTCCTTTTGTGGTTAAACGATATGAACTTTTCTTTTAAATCGTAACGCTCGCGGAACGCTGAAGAGGTTAGGATGAGGTATCGATCGCGAAGTTCGGCGAAGTTGCTCCGTCGATTGTCGAGTTCCCTTCAACAGGTTGCAATCGTTGCTACTCGAAATTCGAGTTCCTCGCGATAAGAAGTTTGAAATGGTGGGAGTGAAAGGGGATTTTTATTTCAAGCTTTTTTTGTTGAAGCGGGTACAGGTTAGTGGTGGAGAACTATCGACGGTACTTACGATAGTTATCGATGGTTCTAACTAAAGAAATTTGTAATAATATTACAAATTAAATTTGGGAGTCTGAATTTTTGCTGTTATTATTTTTTAATTGACTAACCTATGATTTTCAATACCGATAATTATCGATAGTGAAAATAAGCCATCTTAGTGATAACTATCGTAAGTACCATCGATAGTTCTCCACCACTAGTACAGGTGGAACGATTAAAACTAAGGGACTCTTTTGTTGGAACGTGTAGGCTTGTGTTGCGAGTGGCGAGTGGACGTTTTCGATTACGTGCGAACGCATTTCTCGCGCTTCGTGTTACGATCGAATTTACACTTTTCGTACGGTCCGCATTTTATGCCAGCACAGTAAACGCCATCTGAAAGATATTAGGTTCTGAGTAGTTTTCTAGGTTTAGGTTTAGGTTTATTGTTTTCTTACAGGTTAGTTTACAGACTGCAAGATGGCGTTCCAAGCTTTCACTTATTCTGCCCAACGAACAATAGTCTACTCTCTTATGCTTATTTC
This sequence comes from Andrena bicolor, assembly GCA_960531205.1. Lineage (NCBI taxonomy): Eukaryota > Metazoa > Arthropoda > Insecta > Hymenoptera > Andrenidae > Andrena > Andrena bicolor. The sequence goes on from OY482666.1 coordinate 44,030,947, forward strand.
TAAATATCATACTATACAAATTGCACAGTAGTTTTCTATTAGAGTCTTCTTGTGGATTACTTTAAAAGCTTTCGCGGAAAAGATTTTGTAGATTTAAAATTGTAGAATTTTTACCATTTTGGGACCCTTTGTATCCATTGCCAGTGCTGAAGGGACTCGCGTCCGCGCATGACTCACTTCCGCATTTGTTAGGGCAGCACTTTTCGTTCATGGAGCATTGATAATCTGTAACGCATCTGGGGGTGCATTTCGAGACACTGTTTCTCAATGGGCAGTGGCCACCTTTATCTAAATGCAATTTTAAAAAATTTCAAGCATTAACGAATGATTTAGTTCCTATTTATATAAACGACTTCATTTAAATTTTTGCGCTATTAGTTTGTGATAAAATATACAGGGTGATTGGCAACAGATAGTAGAAAATGAAATGGATGATTCAGCGTGAGAAAATAAGAAGAAAATGAAGAATAAAGAAATTTCAGTGGAGGCATAGCATTTTAGTTATTAATGTTTGAAAACTCGAGCGCGGAACGCCTGAACGACGGCAATTCAGCGACCAGCTGTGCGCGTAGAGTTGCAGGTCCCTAGGGGCGGGCAAAATCCATCAACGCTTCCACGCACCGCGAGTTGCCATCACTTAGGCGTTCCTCGCCCGAATTTTGAAACATTAATAACTAAAAAACGAAGCCTCCACCGCAAATTTTTTACTCTTGATTACCGCCTTATTTTCTCACGCAGAATCGGCTACTTTATTTTCCACTACCTGTTGCTTAATACTCTGAGTATAATAAACTGGTTTATATTTTGAAAAAGGGTCGCACTTATTCGTGAAAATCTCTCTGTTTCGCCTGAAAATGTTACGACTCGCCTCCGAAATAATCTAATAAACGGCGAATCTGGCGATGTCGCGCCAAGTGTCAGGCGTTTCTCTGGAAAACAATTACGCGCGTCGCAGGCGATTAATTGACTTACGGGACAGCTGGGCGACTGCCGTGGCAATCAACAGGCACACTGTCAGCGCCAGAACCGTTCCTTTCTCTGCAACGCAAAACGGTGTATCCATTACTCACTGTGTTCCTACGAAACTGAAAATTTAACTTAAGAATTTTTCAAAATCCCAAACTTATGTATGATTCTGAGAAAAATTTTCAGGGAAAACAACATTAATAAAAACAGTACAGGGTGTCTGAAAGTAATAAATTCTAGAAAACTTAGCAAGAATCTTCTTCACTTTTTTCATAACTTCGAGGTGACTATTATTTTTAAAACCGTCCTCAAATACCATGGATGTACAAAAACCACAAAGTAATTAATTCTACAACTCCCTTTGAACGAGTTCAAGGCAGAGATGGGCAAAATTTTTATTTAAATAAAATTTCGACTAACGAATAAGAGTTAAAAAAAATTAAATGATGAATAATTTTTTTTACTTTTTACTCGTTATTATAATAAGAATAATTCGTCTTCATTCACCACAAAGTACATATATTCTGTGATAAACGGGCGAGGTTCAGCATACCGAAATTTTAATTAAATAAGAATTTTGCCCATCTCTGGTTCATGGAAAACGTCGTTAAGTTCATCGAGCTCGTTTTAATTGCACACACCTCCGCGATACCACAACAAAAAAACTAAAACACTGTACTCCAGAAATACAAGATGACCTTCAGATGACCTTGAAAGAAAAGTGCACAGAAAGAGAAATCCTGTTGCATTTTTTTTAACATTTTTATTTACTACTAATCTCGAAATGATTTTTATATATATATTTGGGAATAAAGACACTTTTTCAAGAAAAAAAAGAACACGTACTAATGGTCCCCATTTTTCCAAAATTTCGGTCACGAACAATTCTTCCACCTCGCAGTGCACCAGGTTCGTTCAGCTGGCAGATGAACTACGTCTAATCGGTGCACGATAACAGCGAAGCTTCTTAAATCTTTTCCTCTCTATTTCTCTCTTCCTTCTGCCGCCTCACCCCCACCTCCGTTCCGCGAGAGGCGAAAGGAAATTCTCGCCGCGGTGCACGCAGGAAACCGAACCACGAGTCGATCCGACGACTTCGCGAGCGATATCTTCGCCGCACTTGCTCCACTTCAGTGAACGTTATTTCGCGTGATTTTGCGATACTGTGCGAACGATTGTTCGGGGAATATCGCGCGCCCGGGCATTTCAGTGGGATAAAACGGATCGGATTGGCGTGAGTCACGGTGTCCTCAGCTTTGAACGTCGCACCGTGACGCAAAGGTCTTTACGAGCTGACGGTTTTCAGCAATGGGACGGAAATCGCCGCGAGTGTATTTCTGCATTCTCTGATAACGAGTTGATAATGGGCCTTTTTATCGCACGGGACCACAAAGAAAATTTTATATTTTGCAAAACGCCATTGAAGTAAGCAGAGTGCCATATTTTATTTTTTGAGGAAGGAGTACAAATATGGGGGTTGAATTCTTTCGTGGCATTTTAGGATCTATTTGCGCCCTTAGTAAACTTCGTTCGGGAGTTTCGGAAAATTATTTTACCTCTTAACCGGGTGAAGTTCCACTTTGTGACGTAAATGGTTATGTGGAGTCTCACAAAAAAAATTATGATTTTATCCAAGCACTATATTTTTGTCTGTACTATTTCACTTAGTCCGGTTTTAGTAAACTACCTCTCCATTTTCACCAAAAATGGGCCTTGCTCAGGGGACTCCCAAGGGCCCTATTTTCAAAAAAAAATGATGATTTTATCCAAACACTATATTTTTGTCTGTACTATTTCACTTAGTCCATTTTTAGTAAACTACCTCTCCATTTTTCCGAAAAATGGGCCTTTGTTCAGGGGACTCCCAAGGGCCCTATCTTCAAAAAAAAGTATGATTTTATCCAAGCACTATATTTTTGTCTGTACTATTACACTTAGTCCGTTTTTAGTAAACTACCTCTCCATTTTCCCGAAAAATGGGCCTTTGCTCAGGGGACTCCCAAGGGCCCTATCTTTAAAAAAATTATGATTTTATCCAAACACTATTTTTGTCTGTACTATTACACTTAGTCCGTTTTTAGTAAACTACCTCTCCACTTTCCCGAAAAATGGGCCTTTGCTCAGGGGACTCCCAAGGGCCCTATCTTAAAAAAAATTATGATTTTATCCAAACACTATATTTTTGCCTGTACTATTACACTTAGTCCGTTTTTAGTAAACTACCTCTCCATTTTCTCTAAAAATGGGCCTTTGCTCAGGGGACTCCCAAGGGCCCTATCTTAAAAAAAATTTTGCTTTTATTCAAACACTATATTTTTGCCTGTACTATTACACTTAGTCCGTTTTTAGTAACCTACCTCTCCATTTTCCCGAAAAATGGGCCCTTGTTCAGGGGCCTCCCAAGGGCCCTATCTTAAAAAAAATTATGCTTTTATTCAAACACTATATTTTTTTCTGTACCCTTCTGTAGACTTAGTCCGTTTTTATTTTCCCGAAAATTCGGCCCCTCAGAACGTTTGCCATTTGTGCCTTTTTCCTTAAATCCGCCACTGTTGCCAAGTCTAAATTTATTTTTTAACATATACTGAAGTTTGAAAGTTATTTGAAAGGATGCTTTTCCATGTTTCGTTCAAAACCACTGAAAGTTAGTTTCATGAAAAATAATTCTGTAGGGGTCTTACAGACTTCACGTCACCGGTTAAGAGTTAATCGAATAGACACAAATTGGGACTCTGTAAAATATTACAAAGTATTTTATAAAAATTATTTGACGGTGTCCCAGTGACATTTGGATCTTTTTAAATGGCGATCTGAATTTCTTCTTTACTTTTCACTTTTCTCCTCACTTGTTAAACTAATTTTAGTAACTCGCAATCGAACTGGGAAGAACAAAAGAGCATCGAGTCAATCCATTCTGCCAAGTACACGTTTCACTTAATTCCATCGCTAGACATGATTTGGCAGAGTCCAGCACGCGCGAATAATAAGTATCATTAATAATTCGCTCCTACTCAAAACTGCGGTTAAAGTGGAGATCATCTTTTAGACAGGAATTTTTTTAAAAGGTTTAAAACGTTTCTGCTTCCCCTTCTCCCTGTCAACGACCTTTCCATCGACTGTATTACCACGTAATCTCTTATTCTTCAAGGTTTAATGCAAATGAAGCTGGGGTTAGTAGGTTAACAACGTAATCCCTTGCGCAAGTCGGCTTGCCATTGAAATTGCTTTCGAGGAAGTCTTCTCTCGAAAGGAAATTGCATATGAAATTGAAGATAGCGTAACAGTTCCTTCGTTTATTGTAGGGGTATTAAATAAAAAAAAAAATGAAATAAGCGCAAGTGAAAAAATAAAATAAGTAAAATAGTTAAAAGGCGAAAAATATTTTCTTTCGTACTTTCCTACGCGAAACGAAAATTTTTAAACTTTATTACTAAACGATAGACATTTTACATGATTAACTATTCATAGCGCAGAGATTCCCAAAAACCCACGGTTTAATAAAAAAGAACACTCAAACTGGCTTGTACTTTATCATCGTTTTCATAGATCCCTAAGCTCCCAATGATTTGCTTTGCAAAATGCAAGAATATGGCACGTGGAGTAGAAAGTTTAAACCAGCATTCTTCAACTTTTTTGCATCTGCGGACCGGCGAAAATAGCAGAAATATTTCGCGGATCGGTTGACGACTAAAGGTCGACTTTTAGACAGAAAAAAAAAATCAATGTAGATATATTTAAATCTAAATTCTCCTTCTATTTATTAAATCTAATATTATAAAATTAAAACTTAAGTTAATTTATTTTTTTATTTTATGTAGCGGCTACATATTTCTAGCGAATTTTTTCGCGGACCACTGGTTGCAGAACACTGGTTTAAACGACTAACAGATTCTTAAACTCGTATTTTGAGTTGCCTCGCGAATTCTTCGAATTCTTGTCAACGATCTATAATCATTCGAATTAGTTGTTGTTGTTGTTGTAAAAGTAGTAGGGATAGTTATTCGGGTCTCTGAATCTGTAAGGATCCCTGGGGACGTTGTTGGGATCCTCTGGCGGTGGACCGAAGGGTATCTCCACGGATTCGACCACTTCCACTTCCGGTTTCTGGCAGGCCAGTGCGCCACACCGGTTCTTGCAACACTTCAGCGTTCCTCTGCAATCAGAGTCCACGCTGCAGGTCGGCGAACACACCCATCTCCCTTTTGGCACCGCTGGGCAGGAGCCGGGTTTTTCTAAACAAGAAATCGATAACGAACTGTTACTATGAAGAAAGAGAATAATAAAAACAGACGAGACTGTGAAGTGAAATTACAGAAGCTAGTGTATTAAATTTTGTTCATCGAAAAAATTATTGTCGTACTCAAGTTTTTATTTAAAATAACTTAATTAATTCTCAATTAAGCAGAATTCAAATTCAATATATTCCAATCAATTTAAAATTTAATATATTCAGTTTGAATTCTGCTTAATTGAGAATTAATTACTTGAAGGGGGTCCTCGATACAGAACGCCGAGAGTTTCAGCAGATTTATGTTTAAATTTAGGGTTAACAAAGTAATTAATAGGTTTCTATTTTTTCTGCATCCTAAGATTGTATTATAAACTTAGAAATGGACAACAAATTATTTTAAATAAAAACTTGTGTACGATATTTTTATTTAAAATAATTTTTTTGATGAACAAAATGGACGAAAAATTATAATTTCATGACGTTGGTACAAAGGTGGGCAAAAAATTATTTTAAATAAAAATTTGTGTACGACATTTTTATTTGAAATAGCTTTTTCCTCTTTTCTGTACCAACGTCACGAAATTGTAATTTTGACTCCTAATTGCATCTAGAGTAGTGTTTCCCAAACTTTTTTGCGTCCCGATCCTCTTTTTGAATATTCAAGTAACCTGCGACCCTCCCCTCCCCCATATAGTGTAAGGTAAAAATACAGTAAAAAAAAACAATTAAAAAATAGGTATTTCAGAATATAATACTAACTTAATAATATTAAAAAAATCCAAAAACCGTGACGACCCCCTATAAAACACTTCGCGATCCACAGGTTGGGAGTCACTGATCGAGAGCTAATACTATTGTCCCAAAAACCGGAGTTCCCCCATGAAATTTTAATTATATAAAATATTATTTCGATCTCGAGTCGTCTGGGAGTCTTTTGACTCCTCAGAGTCACTGCACAAGTCTATCCCCACTATATTGTTCAAGTACCCCCACCATAGTACTCAGATACCCCCACCACAGCGTTGGACGTGAGTGATAGTGGAGGGAGTAGCCAGTCGTGGGTACTTGATGCTATAGCAATCAAGTCAACAGATAAGAGATCCCTTCACCTGAAGCTGCTTGCCTCATGGTGACAGGCTTCGAGCAGACGAAGCCTCCGCAATTGGTCGGGCAGCACTTGCCAATCCCATCGCAGTGGGAGTCAGAGAAACAGGATCTGCTGCAGATCTGTACTGGCAGAGCTGGTGGACAGGAGCCTTGTTTCTCAACGAATGGCTCGTATCTGCAAGCATGGTGTTACTTCGAATTAACTAAATGTTTTCTGATTGCTTCCACTCGAGGCACTTTCATTTCCAAGGGCGTAGGTGTGAAGTAATTTAACTGTTATGTCACTTCGTTGGAAATAGAATATTCTTTGCATTTGAAGAAGGCAGGTGTACTGTCTCTGATGGACTGGTGTGACTATTAAATTATTGAAAATGTTGCTTCAAAGAAGTTAACTGTGATATTGAGTACCTGTTAATATATTGACCCAAACTTGTGGCCAAGAGCAGCGCCAGTATCAACGACACAGGGAATAACGTCATTCTCTGGTCGGTTTTAGAACTCCGGAGATCACTTCCGGTATTGCTGAAAGAGGAACAACGAGTGGTTATTAGTTACTTCCTTTCGATATTTAGCTCACTAATTTAAAATAAGTAATTTCTTCAATTTTTTAATAATAATTATAACTTCAATTGGGTACTCTTTGTTATTAAGTAGTTAGAGGGAATGAGATTCCAGATAGCTCTGATTTTCATTTAATATTTCTGAAGTCATTCGCTATGTTTTTTTATTAGTTTTATTAGACATTCTTCTACGATACCACCCCTATTCAAAATTCGACCAACACTGTCTACATCCTTTTAATAATCTTCCAAAGGTATTAATTAATGTCCCCCATTATTTGACTTTACTCTTATATCACACAAAGTTCACATTTCCCTACAACTCCACCCCTATTCAAAATTCGGCTAAAACTGTCTTTCTCTTCATTATTCCACTCTATCCTATATCAAGCAAAGTTGACATTCTTCTACAATACCACCCCTATTCAAAATTCGACCAACACTGTCCCTTTGAGTTATCTACATCCTTCTAAGAATCTTCCAAAGGTGTTAACTATTCTTCCTCATTATTTGACATTACCCCTACACCACAAAAAGTTGACATTCCCCTACAACACCACCTCTATTCAAAATTCTGTTAAAACTGTCCCCTTCTTCATTATTCCACTCTACTCCTATACTAAGAAAAATTGACATTCCCCTACAACACCACCTCTATTCAAAATTCTGTTAAAACTGTCCCCTTCTTCATTATTTCACTCTACTCCTATACTAAGAAAAGTTGATATTCTTCTACAACGCCACCTCAATTCAAAATTCTGTTAAAACTGTCCCCTTCTTCATTATTTCACTCTACTCCTATACTAAGAAAAATTGATATTCCTCTACAACGCCACCTCAATTCAAAATTCTGTTAAAACTGCCCCTCTCTTAATTTTTTTTACTCTACTCCTATACTAAAAAAAGTTGACATTCTTCTATAACACCACCCCTATTCAAAATTCTGTTAAAACTGTCCCCTTCTTCATTATTCCACACTACTCCTATACTAAGAAAAATTGATATTCCTCTGCAACGCCACCTCAATTCAAAATTCTGTTAAAACTGCCCCCCTCTTAATTTTTTTTACTCTACTCCTATACTAAAAAAAGTTGACATTCTTCTATAACACCACCCCTATTCAAAATTCTGTTAAAACTGTCCCCTTCTTCATTATTCCACACTACTCCTATACTAAGAAAAATTGATATTCCTCTGCAACGCCACCTCAATTCAAAATTCTGTTAAAACTGCCCCCCTCTTAATTTTTTTTACTCTACTCCTATACTAAAAAAAGTTGCCATTTTTCTATAACACCACCCCCTTTGAAAATTCCTTCACAACCACGTCTCGAAGTCATCCACAATCTTCCAACAACTTCACAAGCTTATTCTCTTATTCTCTTATTCACTCTTTCACCCTCTCCTTCAGCCCACCAACATCAAAATTCGCAACACTGCACCGCACCCGAGTCTCCATTGAATTATACCTCCAACAAGAGCAGCACCAACGAAGTCACTGTCTTACTCGCAAGAAAACCGAGGACGGAGAAGGTGATCGCGTCTTTGCCAGGTTTGCTGGGGGTACAGCGATCTCCCTGCTATATAGGGATCGATCCCCACTTGCCGAACCGTGACACCGACACGATCCACGCCGCGCGTGGATCACTGGACCCCGTTGATCCCTGGACGGATGTCGAACCGCAACGGCAATTAGCCGCGCGAAAGCAATTAACGCGAAATCTAAATCGAACGGAAGGAAGATAGCGGTTTCTTCCTCGTCTCGGGGGAGTAGAGAAACACGAGGAGTTTAGTAGTCTGGGCGACTTCCGGCTGGCGTTCCCTTTTAGCAAGAGGGAAACTGTCTTCCTCTCGACACTTGCACTCGATCGTTCACCGCGTGCGGAAAGCCTCTAGCCCTATTCGTTAACCACACTCCCCGAACGCCTAAGGGCGTTCTACGCACGGGCTGCGCTGACTATGTAAAATAGCAGTGCGCGAAGCTTGGGCCACTGATTTAACTCGAATTTTGTATGTTGTTAGTACGGAACATGTAGAATAAAGTGGCAAACGGATAGAATATTGTATCGAAAATTTTGAGAGAGAATCGAATTCAAAGTTTTACTTTTATTCTGATAGTTGAGTTTTATTTATTGTCTTTTCTGTTTTAAATATTTATTCTGTTTGATGAAACGGAAGTACCTTCCTGTCCGAAAATAGCCGCTCCTCGGGGTCAAGGATTCAATCGTTCTGTTATTCACGAGTCGAAAGTATTGGGGAACTTAAAAATGTCTGGTTTTCCCCAGCAGTGATGTTGGCGCCGCGACGGATTGTTCGACACTGAGGATGCATACACAATTGCATGTTTTATTCAAAAATACTGTCGCCTCTGCGTAAACGAAAGTGACATCATTGGTCGATCAGCGTTGCATCCTTTGTCGCGTTGCAAATGTTGAAAAATATAATTACCTGGCGATGGGGGAGCTCCGGAGGAATACCTCGAATTATTATGTTGAAGAGAAGTTGAAGTCTTTAATTTAATTAAAGATAGTCACAGTGGAGTCTTGATACTACAAATTCCGATTAAACTCAAAATTCCCGTGATTCGAAGCTGTGTTCTGTATTAGGGCTGTAACGAATATTTGAATAATTGTAGTATCCGAATACTCGAATATTCAAATATCAGAAAATTCGAATTTATGATTTTAATATTCGAATACCAGAGAAATCGAATTTTAGATTCGAATACCAGAGAAATCGAATTTTAGATTCGAATACCAAAGAATTCGAATTCGTGATTCGAATATTCGAATACCACAGAATTCGAATTCGAGATTCGAATACCACAGAATTCGAATTCGAGATTCGAATACCACAGAATTCGAATTCGAGATTCGAATATTCGAATACCAGAGAATTCGAGCTTGAGATTCGAATATTCGAATACCAGAGAATTCGAGATTCGAATATTCGAATACCAGAGAATTCGAGATTCGAATATTCGAATACCAGAGAATTCGAGATTCAAATATTCGAATACCAGAGAATTCGAGATTCGAATATTCGAATACCAGAGAATTCGAGGTTGAGATTCGAACATTCGAATACCAGAGAATTCGAATTTTAGATTCGAATATTCGAGTACCAGAGAATTCGAATTTTAGATTCGAATATTCGAGTACCAGAGAATTCGAATATTCGAGTACCAAAGAATTCGAATACCAGAGAATTCTAATTTGAGATTCGAATATTCGAATACTAAAGAATTCGAATTTGAAATTTTTTGAATCATTTGTAATTATTCGAATTATTCGATATTTTCACAATTTCCACAAAAATGGGGGGCCTTGAAACGGTATTAATCTTGAGTTGGAAACCTTAAAATTCAAGAAGAAAGTCACCCTTTCTTCAATTATTTAAACATCTCTGCTTCCCAAGGAAGAAATACTCTGAACAGTAAATTTCAAATTCGATGAGTAGCCATTTTCCAGTCAAATAGCCGTCGTTAACCCGTAGAACCGTTCGCTCCCGGTTCACCGAGATTTTTCACCTCACGATTTCCAAAATTTGCATAATCGAACCGCTGATTCGTTGCGCAACGCCTTTCGCGCGTTTTCCAGGAACGCCCGGCCACCTCTGGGACCGACGACAATGTTTCTCACGACGGGACACGCGTTAGCAAAAGCATCGCTTCGTAGAAGTCATTTAAATTCAATATTGTTAACAGGTTAAACATTGCGGAATTCGCGAAGAAAGCATTCGCAAATTCGCGCACGATAAATCAGCACCACTATCTCTTACATTCTCCTTTATTAACGCAGACATAAATATATAAAAGTGGACCCGGCGGATCTGGTAGAAAAGATCATGCGAAACGATCTAAGGCAACTCGTTACAATTGGAAACGGTAAATGCATCATTGGTACTTGAAGCGCGAGGCTCGATTACAGGGAACGTCGCCAGCTGTACAGAGTATTATTTTCTACTAACGACACGCGCGACTCCTGCATTGCAAAACAAATACAGCGAATTGCGCCAGCGGTCTCCTCGCAGTCTTTGGGCGTTGTCGACTAATTTCTTCAACGATATTCGCGGGCGTGTGAACGCCATTGGTCGAACCTAATCCTAGGTGGTGATTATAGTAATTAATCGTAAATAGAGTATAGAGACGTATGTACACGTTTCTTCTTCAGTTTTTGGCATCACACCAAACGACGAAACTTTGATTTGGCGCTCGCTAGCATTGTATTGGTTGTTGGACCGAGATCCCAGTTGATTAATTAATGTACAGCGTTGATTAGGCGTGATTTTGGGGCCTCGAGTGCCTTCATTCAGTTTTATAGTAAATTTTAATTAAACAATTTTGTTATTAAACTTAGTCGATGGATCATTTCGTCTCAATTTTTACATTAATTACAAGTTTTTGAGTCTCTGAAGTGGAGTGTAAAGAAACTGGGTTGGGGTTTAAGGCTTGGAATTTTTCAGTTTCTGTGTTAAAAGTTGATCCTTCTAATTTTTTTCAAGTGTTAGATTTAAGGCACTCGAGGATCCTCCGCGATTTCCACACCCCTGAATTCTAATTAAATTCTAAATTAAACGTACACGTTTTTCTGGTAAAAGGCAGCTGGAAATGATTGGTTTCTAGTGCCTTGAGAACCTAAAAATTTCCTGGGTCATATAGCTTCGTTAAAATCTAAATATTTCCAAGAGGAATGGATCTTCAACGCCTCGGCATCTTCGGATCATGTAACGAACGTGAACATTCGCGAAGTAATAATTCATATTTAAATTCTCTTAACTGTTAACGTAAATGGTAATATATGTAACAACAATAACGGGCCTAAACAATACCTTGACACCTATTATTTATTCTTACAACACATTCGAGGATGTTTTAGAATAATGTAGAAAGTAAAATGTATTTTGGAGCGCGGTTTAGGTGTTAAAAGAATCTTCCATACATTAAGTCACGCCTCCTCGAGTGTTGAAATTGTAAGGAGAGAAAAAGGGAAGTAATGTACACGAGAGACTAATGTACGCGCGTCGAATACATTAAAATGTTATGGCCTTCGTTAACGAATGGTTTATATGTATAAATGGGCTACTAATACTAATTTCCGAGTCACGAAGAATGGTGACGTCGGTCGATTACGTTTAGTTACGTTCGAATGCCTCTCGAATGACGGCAGCAATTGCACAAGGCACCTTTTGGGGGATAAGGGGGAGGGAGGAGTCGAGCTTCTTTTGTGGAAGAAAAGAAGAAGCAGAGTAATTGTGTCCTTTGTGACGGCTCTTCTATTTCTTCGTGGATGCTGGAACAGAAAATTAACAGGAATATTTAGTATTAATTTTTTTAGGAGAAGAGTGTATTATTTAATGCAGAAAGAAGGTTGGAAGTTTGTGAAATATACAGTGCAGTAGTTTATCAAATGGGTCAAGTTATGTAGAAAATACGGATCCCATAATTTTGTGATGTTTACTTTGCAAAAAAATTATCAACTCGCCGAACAACTCTTACGTTATAGAATTATTAAAATTGCCAAGCCATAGTTCCATTTTAGACTTAGAATTTTACTACTCGGTATTGAATAAATAATCCATTGAAAAACATTGTAAATCAATACCAAGAAATAAAATAGATATAAATATATAAAATATAGAAAAATAGAAAAATAGAAAAATAGAAAAATAGAAAAATAGAAAAATAGAAAAATAGAAAAATAGAAAAATAGAAAAATAGAAAAATAGAAAAATAGAAAAATAGAAAAATAGAAAAATAGAAAAATAGAAAAACAAAAAAATATAGAAATAAAGCTACTTTTCTTTAACAATTAAAATCTTCAAATTGAATTTTCTCAATTTCCCATCACTGAGGGTTAGCAATTTTTTGTATAAGATTGTTTAAATGATATGTTCTCTTAACTGTGAATTCTAAGATAGATTGTAGCAGAAAGTACTTTATGAATAATTTAATATATATATCCACAAATTTAAAACTGAAGGTTCACAAGTTCCCCTTCAAGGAAAGTGGTTCTTTAGGTTCTGAATCTTTAAGAGTTCTCCGACGTGCCACGTTTTTCCACCCCCACCTCAAAATTCAAGCTGACTCGCATTACAAAGAAGAGATTACTCTTTCACGCTGGTTAAGGCGTTTCGAGAAGCAGCGTCGATGAAAGTCCGATTAAGTAACAAGCCTCTGTGAATTCCCCGAGGAAAAAGGAGCAAGACTGGTGATTAGCTCGAGTGGAATGTGAATTTCCGACGCGGACTTCAATGAACCTTTTGAATCAGCGCCGTGCATTTCGAGCTGCTTAAGGAGCTGCTCCTTCCGGAGGCTTTCTGCGTCACTGGAGAGTGTTCGCGCGAAGAAACTCGAATCACTGTCGCTGACGCAGATTCGAAGAGAGCTAAGCTTCATAGTCGTTAAAACAATTTCAATTCTAACGAGAAAGCAATCCACTTGGCAGCGTTACATGACCTCTGAATAAAAAATTCCAACCTTCTTTTACTTTAAAAAAATATCCCAACATCCCCCGAACCCTCCCCTACAAGCTCCACATTTCAAAAACCCAAGGCAACTTTAGGGGACTTAGAAAAAAAATCAAACTTGGAACGTGTGTCCTACATTCTGCGTTCCAAGCACCATGAATGCCCCAACTTCAACAATTTTTTTAACACACTTCCCACGATCATATCCCCATAAAAAAATTCGCAATTTATTAAGCAAGCTTCAAGGAACAAGCCACTATTTTTTGTAACCCTTGTTATCTTCATGAACGACCTAGAAAAAATCAAACTTGGAACGTGTGTCATACACTCTGCGTTCCACGCACCATGGATGCCCCACCTTTAACAATTTTTTTTAACACACTTCCCACGATCATATCCCCATAAAAAAATACGCAATTTATTAAGCAAGCTTCAAGGAACAAGCCACTATTTTTCATAACCCTTGTTATCTTCACAAACAACCTAAACAAAATTAGCAAAAGCTTCCTCACCTCGGGGTGGTACAGGGGGCGCGGGGACCTTCTTAGCGACAACCTTGAGGTCCATGCAGACATCGACGTTCATATAATCAGGCATTCTGCCGCAGTCCACGACGTCCACGCCCCCTGAGCCGTTCACCAGGTCGGTCTCCACGTACTCCTCGTTGCTCTTGCTCGCCAGGTGATTCATGCTTTGACCCTGACCCTCGACGAGGGCCCTTTCCTCCTCGACTCGAGCAGAAGCCTCAAGCTTAGCCGAGTTCTTCGAGGTCTCTGGAGCCTGCGCCAAGTCAGACGCGTGGCTATGCTCGGCCTGGTGTCCCTGAACGGGTTCCTGGAACGCAGTGACGCACGGAGGCGCCACGTTCACGTAGTTCTTGGGAATGCACATGCCAGGAGGCGGTACCGGCGCCGAGTGCAAAGTGGACGGGTCGACGTTGGCGTAGCTGCTTCCCGGATGCCCGGAGGACTCCGGCTCCGGGGTATCCGCGACCCCTGGGGCGCAGTTCTGAATCATTTCCAGATACTTGGGGTGGTCGCAGGGAGAGCTCGGGGTCTTTGGTTCCTTCAGCGAGCCGTCTGACTTGAAAGCTGTTGGAAGAAGGTTTTGTTACTGTTTCGTTGGTGATAAGGGTTTTGCTCCGGTAATTGGGGATGGGGGTTGCTTGTACGGCTGGGACTATTCGAATATTTTACAAGCATTCGAATGCTACGAATAAACTTCGAATATTTCAGTATTCGAATGCTACGAATAAACTTCGAATATTTCAGTATTCGAATGCTACGAATAAACTTCGAATATTTCAGTATTCGAATGCTACGAATAAACTTCGAATATTTCAGTATTCTAATGCTACGAATAAACTTCGAATATTTCAGTATTCGAATGCTACGAATAAACTTCGAATATTTCAGTATTCGAATGCTACGAATAAACTTCGAATATTTCAGTATTCGAATGCTACGAATAAACTTCGAATATTTCAGTATTCGAATGCTACGAATAAACTTCGAATATTTCAGTATTCGAATGCTACGAATAAACTTCGAATATTTCAGTATTCGAATGCTACGAATAAACTTCGAATATTTCAGTATTCGAATGCTACGAATAAACTTCGAATATTTCAGTATTCGAATGCTACGAATAAACTTCGAATATTTCAGTATTCGAATGCTACGAATAAACTTCGAATATTTCAGTATTCGAATGCTACGAATAAACTTCGAATATTTCAGTATTCGAATGCTACGAATAAACTTCGAATATTTCAGTATTCGAATGCTACGAATAAACTTCGAATATTTCAGTATTCGAATGCTACGAATAAACTTCGAATATTTCAGTATTCGAATGCTACGAATAAACTTCGAATATTTCAGTATTCGAATGTTATTATTCGAATAGTATTCGAATACTTTAATATTCGAAAAGTATTCGAATACTTGGATATTCGAATACTTGTATTTTCGAATATTATTCGAATACTTGGATATTCGAATTATATTCGCCAAATAATTGATCAACTGAAGTATTCGAATATTCGAATACCGAAAAATTCGACAAATAGTCCCAGCCCTAGTTGCTTGGGGGCTGAAGAACGCTGGATGTATTTCGAAGATGTTGCTTACTGTGAATGGGTAGTCCTGAAGGAGGAAAGGCGATGTAGTATTCGTTGTCCTCAGCTCTGGACGGTGGCTGGGACGGTCTGAGGTCGAGGTCGTTCGCGGTTGAGGATCGGGGCGAAGGCGAGTACCTCGGGGCGGGTGAGTATCTGCCTGTGAAGGGTTTCGGCGCAGGTGGTATCTCGTAGGACATCACGCCTGGCTTGTCCTCCCTTGCATTTTGAAGCTGGAACAATATCAATCCCAATTGAGAAATGGGAACTTTTTCTTCTTGCCTGTTCCAATTTAAAGAAATCCAAGGATGGGTACTTACTCTTCGATCTTCAGTGTCAGAGTGGGTTCCACTGTCGCCCAGACTGGTCCCGCTGCATCCACTGGCGGTACTCATTCTTCCCGATGAAGAGGAACCTGGAAAGCCAAATGCGCAAACTTTGATAAACTGGGTTAAAAAATCGTTAGTTCTGTGAAGCTTTAATCGGTGTGAAATTTAATGGTAGGTGTTACAAATAGATTCTTACTGGAAATGCTACGGAGGCTCAAGCTGCTAACAGGTCTGCGGTCTGTCAACCCACCATTGGCAGTTTCTGTTTTGACGGCGGTGGACGAGTCGTCGCTTCCACTGGCAGAGTCCTTCGAATCTAAAAACACAGGCAACCCCAGTGAATAATAATTTTTAATTTATGCACTGTACAAAGTTTGCGGAGCCGGCGGGTTGCGTTTGCAAGAGAAGAGGCACTTAAAAAAAGAAGACCTCAAAAAATGTAAGAGGGTTCGAGTCCCATCGCCCGAGGTTCTCTTTTTCCGTGGCTCCCGAGGAACGTAGAAATTATGAAAGCTATTCCCGTCTACGTTCTTGTTTCTTACTGACCTTTCTTCCCCTTGGAGAAGAACTTTCGAATCCTGTCGAACGGAGTAGGTGTCTTCATCTCTTCTTTCAGCCTCTTCTGTATCCTCTCGTACTCTTCTCTCATCGCAGTGAGCTGCCTCTGTTTGTCTTTGAAGCTCTGCTGAACGTCGTTCCGGTTCCTCCAGTTCTCGACGAGCCTCTCGACCTCGGCGATCGTGAACACGTTGTTCTTGAAGTCGTTTATGATCTCTAGGAGCTCGTCCTGCGGCCCCGAGGGCTCCCTCGACTTCACGCTGGAATTCGAGGCTGTCCTGCCGTACGAGTACGAGGACTGATTGCTTTCCTCTCGGGCAGGAACGGGGTGAGACTCCTGGCGAGTTGGCGTCGGGGTCGCTGTTCGGGACGGCTGATGACTGGCCACGTTTGATGTGGGTGTTTTCGGCCCTGGAAAATTCAAACTTACGATATTAAAGAGTGGGAACTTAATTTTCTATGTGGATTAAGAAATTCTGGGAATTAGGGAAGAGCTCAAAATCAGGGAAGAGAAAATATCAAAATTAGGAAAGAGAAGAGCTCAAAATTAGGAAAGAGAAGAGTTCAAAATTGGGAAAGAGAAGATATAAAAATTAGGAAAGAGAAGAGTTCAAAATTGGGAAAGAGAAGATATAAAAATTAGGAAAGAGAAGAGTTCAAAATTGGGAAAGAGAAGATATAAAAATTAGGAAAGAGAAGAGTTCAAAATTAGAAAAGAGAAAAGTTCAAAATTAGGAAAGAGAAGAACTCAAAATTAAGAAAGAGAAAATATCAAAATTTGGAAAGAGAGGAGCTCAAAATTAGGAAACAGAAAAGATCAAAATTAGAAAAGAGAAAAGTTCAAAATTAGGAAAGAGAAGAGCTCAAAATTAGGAAAGAGGCGAACTCCAAATTAGAAAAGAGAAGAGATTAAGATCCAGTTCTTCACTTCCAAATAAATTCATAGCTCACTAATTTAAATTTTAAACTCCATCCAAATAATCCAAAATTGATCCAAAATCAATCCCAAATTTCAATATCCTACTATTTAACATCAAATCCATCATCTTCATATATCAATAAGTCTCTGTATCGAGGGGAACCACTCACCAGCTGGATACATTTTCATGTAACCTTGAAGCGGTAGCTCAAGGCCATTCGGCATGGTCATCGTAGCCGTGGGAGTCAATGGGCTGGCCACAACAGGTGTCGGTGCTGGGACGATGGAATAATTAGCTTCAATGGGGTTAGGGGTGGTCGGGCTAGGGGTTACTGGCAAATGGCCAGGCAAGATTAGAGACGTTATTGGTCTCGCGGCTGGTGGTACCGAGTAAGCCTCGCTCAACGGTCGCGGGCGACAATAATCCTCTTTGTCGTTGGCGGTGTCAGTGGTCGTGTTAGTGGATGATTGGTCCGCACCTGGCAATCAAAAGAAATCACCATCACCTCTCCGTCGAGAAAATAAAAATGCACTTCCTACTGGAAGCTGAAACCAAGACACTCACTTGCCGCTTGGTCTGTCGTCGTCTCGCTTATCACCTTCAGGTAGCTGTACATGTTGGTGAACTCGTTCATTTGCTGCGGCGAGGATTCAAGGCGAAGCCCGAAACATGCAACACAAAAACGAAATACCAGTTAGTTTGATGAAAGTTCTCACTGGCCATATAGAATCCAAAACCTTTGGAAGCTAGCCGAGTAGATCACTTTCATTGAGAAGACACAAATCGATGCTGAAGAATGGGAGTGGTGGAAGATACTTTTACCATGCTTCAGCGAATCAATTTAGATATAAGAAATGTAAGTGTATGAGCACTCCAATCTTCAAATTCTTTTTCCCACAATATTCCCATTCTAAGGAACCAGAGCATCGAATGAGAATCATTGTGTGTTCCTTTGCACAGTGGCATTTGAAGTAGAGCTTTAAATATTCGAATATTCGAGTAATTGGAATAATTTTGAATTCTAATAGTTTCTTCGAA
Organism: Andrena bicolor; assembly: GCA_960531205.1. Lineage (NCBI taxonomy): Eukaryota > Metazoa > Arthropoda > Insecta > Hymenoptera > Andrenidae > Andrena > Andrena bicolor. The sequence continues at coordinate 44,049,242 of OY482666.1, forward strand.
TAATTCGAATACGAAAAGTTTCTTCGAATAATTCGGATACGAATAGTTTCTTCGAATAATTCAAATACGAATACTTTCATCGAATAATTCGAATACGAATAGTTTCTCCGAATAATTCGAATACGAATAGTTTCTTCGAATAATTCGAATACGAATAGTTTCTTCGAATAATTCGAATGCGAATAGTTTCTACGAATAATTCGAATACGAATAGTTTCTACGAATAATTCGAATACGAATAGTTTCTTCGAATAATTCGAATACGAATAATTTCTTCGAATAATTCGAATACGATTAGTTTCTTCGAATAATTCGAATACGAATAGTTTCATTGAATAATTCTAATACGAATAGTTTCTTCGAGCTATTTAAAGGCGATGTTTTTGTACCATGTAGCCACGAAGCTGATGGGCGAGTCTCGCGTGTCCTGCCTGCTCCGCGAGATCCGCGGGCGTCAGTTCTGCCACGTTCTTCAGGTCGCACGCTAAGTCACCGCCCGGGCACTCGAGCAGCTGCCAGGCTAGCCTCTCCAGGCCGAAGCGAGCAGCGAAATGCAGCAATGTCGGATTCTCTTCGGGACCTGGATAGACGGAACCGTGGTTTTAGGACTCAGCAATTAGGGTTTGTTTAGAGTACTGTGGGAGATTCTTACCCACTATCCTCTCTGACAGTGCAGTAAAAAAAAAACAGAGAGTACAAGAGGACGTAGACATAGTTACTTAAGTCAGAAGGTAGCAAGTAACATCTTCACACTGAATTTTACTCACTCGAGTGAACTTTCTGAGTGGAGACCACTCCGCTAGGCGTGGATAGAAGATTGAAGTGCGGGGGGACGTTTCTCTGAAATGCGTGGACCATCCAGTTGTCCAGCTGTTCTCTGTCGCCTGGGTTGAAGCCAAAGGTCTGCAAGCAGAATTGATTGGTAAGGGTATCTGAGCTGGTTAGCTAGGTAGTACAATGATGAAGTGGGTGTTTCTTAGAGAATGGAACACTTTGTTATTTGGTAGGTTGAGGTTTACCTGGCACATGAATTCTAAGGGGTTGTCGTGAGCCCTGAGGATTTGGTCGAGCTCCCTGAGCCTGCTCTCGCATTTCACCTGCCTCACCCCCAGAGGACAACCGTTCTTGGAGATCCTGACGCCCACCAACATGGACACCTCGAGGCACCTCTCGGGGATGGAGAACTGGAGGGTGTAGGGGTTTCGTCGTTTCACGTGGGCGATGTCGATCGCCTCCCCACAGCGATCCACGATCACCGAGACGTTGTCCTCGGGTTGCAGGGGGTCGTTCAGTAGGGCGATTATTCGATTGTGGCCCTGAAAGTAGTTTTTTAAGTTCAAGCTCGTGGTGACACGCGTGAAGGTTTGGAGTTCAGTACTAGGTGATGACACTCAAGAAAATTTTACAGTATAGCACTGGTCACCATTGACCCCTATAATATTCTGAAGTTTAGCGCTGGACACTAGTGAACCCTAAAAAAAAATTTGGAGGTAAATGCTGGCACCTAATGACCCCCAATAAAATTTTGCAGCCAACTGCTGGCAACTAGTGACCCCCAAGAAAATGTTGCAGCCAAATACTGGCAACTAGTGATCCCCAAGCAAATTTTGGAGCCAAATGCTGGTCCCTCCTCACCTCCATGCCACTAAACTCGTCAACTTGTCATTTAATTTTCTCTAACGCAGCAGAAATCATTTAGCCCACACTACCACCTATTCCACTCCAAAATGGCGGCTATTCATTTCACCTATCTCCACTTGTGAATACCCACAGTGCCCTCCCATTCGAATCTATCTGCCAAATTTCTCCATTCAGACTCCTATCACCCAGACTCCCATAATCTTCTCCCTCCTCTTCGACCTGCAAACTCACCAGCTTAACTTTCTTCGGATGCACAGAGAACGAAGTCTTGTCGCTCCTCAAGGCTGGGGGTGGCGTGGTGCCCAGAATCCCAACAGCAGCACCCAGCAGCTCACCCACGAACGTTTCATCCTGGTCCTTCACGAAGAACTTCCTCCACTGGTTGTAAGAGACCAGGATCGACTTGTGAGTATCGCTAATATGACTGTCGTGGACGCCCAGCATCATCGCCAGGACCTTGTCCGTGATCAACTGCCGGGACAGGCTCGTAGCGTGCTCGGGTCGACTCTGGACCCGCTCCAAGAGGACTGGGCACACGACCACGATCTGCAGGCGAGCTGACCTGATCCTGTCCTCTGTGCCGGGTGGCATCGTTTCTTCAACGGTGACGTGACGAACTCTGGAAATGGGAAGATGATAGTTGATGATGGTACTAGGTCTACTTAGACCCGAGTAATCAGATGGTCTCAATGCTTTATGGGAATAAAGACTGTGATATAAAAGCTTGCTGGTGAATAAGTGATGTTAAAGATTATGTTTGTTTTCAGGTTGAATTTTACACAATTCTTTACCTTTGTTTTATGAAGTTGGGGGTATTTGTTAGGATAGGAATACTGTGTGGGAAAGTCTAATTACTTGAATGGCGGTCGGCCCTGCTGCCTGCTGATCTGCTCGAAACAAGCTGTGAGATAGTTGACCCACAGGCTGGAGATTTCGCTGTCCTTGCTGGAGACGAAGAGCACGTCATCTTCGGGATGTGGATCGATCTTAGGCACACCCGTTGCTGAACGGGACCCTGGGAAAATTTAACATTAATTCTAGAGAAATTGTAAACACATACGATTCTCTTTATTTTTTTTAATTAGTAATTAAGGGATGAGAACTGAGAATAGGGAATCCTATTTTAATTTATTAATATAATAACAAGGTATTTTGTAAAATTTTTATTGTAGTCCTAGCGAGGAGAGATATAGTCTGGAATACATAGTGGAGGTTGTGGTAAGTTTGCTGAGACATGTTTCTGCGTAGGAGTAATTAAAACAGATCGACGACCTTTCTGTTTGTACGAAGTTAACAGTGTTTCAATTAAGAGCAAGCTTAATTTCCGCGAGCCATTAACGCATTACCAGGGACAGACACACCTTGCTTTGGTTTTCCCCCATGGGAGGGGGGAGGGTGGGAGGAGTTCAATTTCATTTAATGCGACACGAGACACGCGAGGATGCCATTCCACGGCGGGGCTAATAAAATAATGGTCTACTAATGCGTTTGTTCCTCGTTATTCGAGGAAACGGCGTCGCGGAGATCGGCTAACTAAATAACGTGAAATGGGGATGGCACGCGGAGACTCTTCTGTGCCATCCGAGGTAAATGTCTACTCCGAGAGGGCCAATTTCGAAGTCGAGGAATTCCAAACTTCAACTTGAGGAGGGCCAATTTTGAAGTCGAGGAGGAACAAATTTCAACTTGTGGAGGGCCAAATTTCAACTTGAAGGGGCCCAAGTTGGAAGTTGAAGAGGGCCAAATATCAACTAGAGGAGTGGCAAATTTCAACTTGAAGAGGTTCAAATTTCAACTTGAAGAGGGCCAAATATCAACTTGAAGAGGTCCAAATTTCAACTTGAAGAGGTCCAAATTTCAACTTGAAGAGGGCCAAATATCAACTTGAAGAGGTCCAAATTTCAACTTGAAGAGGGCCAAATATCAACTTGAAGAGGTCCAAATTTCAACTTGAACAGGTCCAAAATTGAAGTTGAAGAGGGCTAAATATCAACTCAAGGAGTGGCAAATTTCAACTTGAAGAGGTCCAAATTTCAACTTGAAGAGGTCCAAATTTCAACTTGAAGAGGGCCAAATATCAACTTGAAGAGGTCCAAATTTCAACTTGAACAGGTCCAAATTTCAACTTGAAGAGGGCCAAATATTAACTTGAGGAGGCCCAAATTTCAACTTAAACAGGTCCAAAATTGAAGTTGAAGAGGGCTAAATATCAACTCAAGGAGTGGCAAATTTCAACTTGAAGAGGTCCAAATTTCAATTCGAAGAGTGGCAAATTTCAACTTGAAGAGGTCCAAATTTCAGCGCCAAATATCAACTCAAAACAGAACACCCATCAACTTAAAAACAACTAACATCCTCCATTCTCTAAAAAGGCTGAAATCAAATTGAATTACTCCACCCATTGCATTTTCTTTCCTTCCTCCCCTCTTCCCGCCACCCATCCCAGCACTGCTCATTACAAAATATTATTAAATCATAAACGAATAAATGAAAAATGGACAAGCAGGAAGGCAATTAGGCTCGTGCATCAAGATCCTACAGTTTTTCATCTGGTAACCTTGAAACCTGCCGCAGAGAGGCTCGAATGCAACGAACCGCCACGCTTATCCGAACGTCTCGATCCGCCAAGGCCCGCGAGTTTATCGAGCGTACAATGGTATAATTAATGGGGTCGTTCGTTTTCCACAACCGCGGTCTTTCTCGTACAACGAAGCTTTTGTGAGGGCGATATCGATATCTAACCGCTGTCGAGTAGCAACACGACGGGGTTCACGATCCCCGCGGCCGAAAATAACCGAAAGGATTTCGTTTCTTTTTATTCCCACCCGTTATAACAAACCCTCTGCTATCAGCTGTCCACGTTGGTTCAATGAACATCACGAAATCGTGAAGCAACAAACTTCCCTTCTTCTTAATTGGAGTAATTAATTAGGACCGAGCTTCGCGATGCACGTTGCAATTCAGTTATTTGATTTTCAAATGTAAAACCAATTTCATTAATTATTGCTCGGAATGAAGACGAAGGACAGCAGTGATGCGGAGAAACTCGAATGTGTGGTGGGCTTTGTGGAACGAAGAATCGAAAGGTTCACGATCCCAGCGGGGCACAAGGGTCCGAAAATAACTGGCAACGGGGGTAAACTTTCGTTCTATCCCCCTGAGTTTCTGTACGGGAGCACGATTTTCCGTGGAAACCGCGGATAAATAAACGAGCTGTTAAGAATAGATGAGAAGACCATAGTCGACGAGAAGGGTTCGTTTCCGTGTTCGTAACACGTGGTTTTTGTATTGAAAACGTGGCTAGAGAAACATTTCGACTGAGGGCAGACGTTACAGAGGTTTATCGAGACTGGAAGACCTTTTTCTTCAACTGGGAACGGGAGGAGCTTCATTTCTGACCTTATGAAGCCTTGAGAACCTTTTTATTGAGGTTAGGGTGGAAGACCTCCTCGATGTGGGACCTTATCAAGCTTTGAATAACTCTTATTTCGACTTAGAGCAGACGTATCTCAATTTTTGATTTTATGGAGGTTTGAGAACCTTTTTATTGAACAGAGAGTAGAAGAGTTTTATTTTCTAAGCATACCTATGATGTTTTAAAAATATTTTCCTTCCTGAAAAACCTCAATTTCTGCTTTCATGAAAACTTGAAAACCTGCTCCTTTAAAATTTAGAACAGAAGATCCACAATTTCTGATTTCATCGAGCTTTTAAAATTTCTTCCTTCAACTCAGAACAGAAGAACCTCAGTTTCTGCTTTTATGAAGCCTCGAAAACCTCCTACTTCAAAATTTAGAACAGAAGAACCTCAATTTCTGATTTCATCGAGCCTTTAAAATTTCTTCCTTCAACATAGAACCTCAATTCCTGATTCCATAAAGCCTTAACAACCTCTTCCTTCAATTGAAGAACAGAAGGACCTCAACTTCTGCTTCAATGAATTCTCAAGAATCTCACCCTTCAACTGAGAATTCAAGAACCCTTAGGTATTTACCAATTGAATTGAAACGTAATAATAATTCAAGCTTCTTCGATAATAAAACTAAAGAACGAATGCGAAGCTTCAACTTTCAATCTCGACACGCCAAGTTGTAGGCGCTGGATGTCGAAAACGCTCGCGAAGAATCCTTCTTTCCTTACTTGGCCACCGCGGACCATGGTGCCGGCTCCTGAGCTCGCTACGTGACGCGCGTGGCTTCCGTTTTCGGCACATCCGGCCTTATACTGAATTAATAGTCGCGAACGATCGAAGCCACGGGCCGTTATACGTCCTCTTCGCAGCACTATTTTCGCCCGGATCGACAGGAAGCGCAATAACAATATTCCTTATAAAATAAAGTGTCGTAAAAAGACCCTCGTAAAGAAATTCATAGTAAACATGTTTTCTCTTCTTCTGCTTTAGAATGCAGTTCAGTGAACAATAATAATTCAACCTAAATTAAGAGCTTCTCATCTTTTATTTTGAATTTTAAGACACTTATAATATTTACTTTAAATTTTAGTGTCCACAGAAATATATTTCATTCCCTTCGCATTTATTTTTATATTTCACTAAGAAATATAAATGTTCTCTTCAGATATTCGTAACAGTGCATCCAGTCTGTCCCTGATTCGAAAATATTAGCCATTAAAAGCGTCGCACGACCCGCGACGCGTGAGTTACGAGCATACAAATGAAAAGCAAGTGTTATGAGAGTTCTTAATATACCACATACTTCGGTACAAATGAAAATACTGTTCCCGCTCTGTGCAACTTCTTAATTACTCTCAGCCTCAGTCACGCTAACAAGGAACGTTTGCTAAGTGCCACGGGCCGATTTTCATGAAACTTTTATGACACTAACATTGATCAAAATTATTAAAAATTATAAAATTGCTTATTAGACTAATCTAAGACGGGCCGATTTTCATGAAACTTTTATGACACTAAAATTATTAAAAATTATAAAATTGCTTATTATACGAATCTAAGATGGGCCGATTTTCATGAAACTTTTATGACACTAAAATTGATAAAAATTATAAAATTGCTTATACTAATCTAAGACGGGCCGATTTTCATGAAACTTTTATGACACTAAAATTGATCAAAATTATTAAAAATTATAAAATTGCTTATTAGACTAATCTAAGACGGGCCGATTTTCATGAAACTTTTATGACACTAAAATTGATCAAAATTATTAAAAATTATAAAATTGCTTATTAGACTAATCTAAGACGGGCCGATTTTCATGAAACTTTTATGACACTAAAATTGATCAAAATTATTAAAAATTATAAAATTGCTTATTATACTAATCTAAGACGGGCCGATTTGCATGAAACTTTTATGACACTAAAATTGATCAAAATTATTAAAAATTATAAAATTGCTTATTATACGAATCTAAGACGGGCCGATTTTCATGAAACTTTTATGACACTAAAATTGATCAAAATTATTAAAAATTATAAAATTGCTTATTATACTAATCTAAGACGGGCCGATTTTCATGAAACTTTTATGACACTAAAATTGATCAAAATTATTAAAAATTATAAAATTGCTTATTATACGAATCTAAGACTTTTATGACACTAAAATTGGTCAAAATAATTAAAAATTATAAAATTGCTTATTATACTAATCTAAGAGCTTCGTCGGGTCACATAAGTTTCCTCCGTTATTATACTCCATTAGTTACCATTCTCTAAAAGAAAATCCTGCAAACCCGAGGCCAACCCTCCAAAACAAGCGAACCCCATTTTTCAAGCGAAATCAGCAATAATCCCCCGCCTCCCTCTCTCATTCGAAAAATCTACCACGCAATTTATCCCCCAGAATCCCTACAAAAAGGATCCGCCATAAAAAAGCCACGCGAATCCCAGTGTCAAATAAAAAACTCGGCCACGCAAATAACCCGCCTCGCGAGACTAAATGGACAGGCGGGAGAAAAAGAGACGCGGTACGCGAGCAAAGAAAAATCCTGCATAAATTACAAGGAAACGGGACACTCACTGGTGACGTTGGACAAATCCAGAAAGTTGGGTCGGTTTCGTCGCCGCGACCGAGGCGTCTCGCACGTGTTCGCCATATCTTTGCGGGGCAGAAACTTTTCGGCCATCTCACCCGTCCTGCCTTTGGCTGACATTTACGCGCACGTTTGCACCTCGAGCTACCACGTCCCCGTGTTTACAAACGGCCCGCATTCCTCCTCATCGTTACTGGCACTTTCGGCGCCTCGAGCTTCGGCCAAACACTGTTTCGACTCTACCGGACTTTTCCCAGCGGCCGCTGCCGAGGAAGTTTTCTTCCTTAATTCGCTAGAAATAGTAGCGCTCTCGATATTTTCCAGAAGAGAAACGAACGGGAAAAGATTCTCTCGGAAAAGTGTCCCTCGGCGCGAAAACACGTCGACGCCAGGCGAAACGTTGGGCGAAGTTTCTCCCGGGAACTGTGGGTGAAACGACGGCGTCGATTGGTCGTCGACGACTGATTCGGTACCACTGAACCAAAGGCTATCGGCGAATTCGAACCGTCCCCACTTCACCTGACCGTTCGCGTCAGTCGTCATCCGTTCGCGTTTTCATGTGCAGACTGAGAAATTAGACGATGCCCATAATTAAGGGGTACGAGACTGGAATTTCGAGGGGCCATTCCGTTTGTCTTCAACGGTCGTTGGCGGTGGCGTCGGTGCTTGGTGAATTGTGGTGTCTTGCAACAGGTGGGGGGGTTGTCGACGTGGGAGAAGATTCTTCGTCGTTGGTGGGTTGAAGGAAAGAAGGGAAGGAGGAATGGGAAAAGAATAATGAGATATACAAAAACCGATTTTAAGAAAAACGAATTTTCGAATAATTCCAGTATTAAAAAAAAAAAAAAATGATTAAACTGGTTTTCGAATTTTTAAAGAAAAAGAAACACGCGTGACGATTCTATTTAATACTTAAATATTTATACATATAAAAATACCTATATCAAAATAAAATATGCTTCATACGAAACTAAAGTAACTAAAATCTGTACAAAATATAAATTATATATCTTTATTTCATTTAGTGTTCTTTTTCAAGAAATATGATTTCAAAAAACGTAAAATGGTCCATTGAACGATGACTTAAGCCTGTTCCTTTTTAAAATACAATATTGCCTAAAATAGAAAATACTCTCTCACTGGCTACTGGACTTGGTTTTATACTTTTCAGAGCATCAAATAATAAACAGTGCTGAATTTACCCCTTAGGCTAACAAGGCTGAAGCCTAGGGCCCTCATTCTAAAATTTTCTTCGAAAAATTTATCAAAAAATCTTGCCTTAGGTTAATGTTAAATTTAGTTTTGATATTCAATATTAATTTTGAAATTAAATTCTTATTTAGATTATACGAGTATTATGGTAAAAAAAATCAAATCAGCGTTATTTTATTTTTTATATTTAACCGAGGGCCCCTGAAAAAGATTTTTAAATCCGGCTTTGATAATAAATCTAAATTCTTCGTTCTTATATTGGTCTTAAAAGTTCAGAAACGAAATATTTTTATTCGACACAAGAGGCATCCATATTATAAAATCGACATATCGATTTCTCGCATTTTCGACCCAAAAAGCATGAATTTTTTTATGATTTTTCAGTCTAATAGTCAAGGCTTAAGATTAAATATTCAAGATTATTATTATTATTATTAAAAATCTTGTCGGTCAACGAAGACGTGATTCCGTACGCAAGTATTAAGGGAAAAGAAGACTCCTCGTTAGCTAATAGGAATACAGTAAAATAAAGATAGTCGCGGGTAGCGCTGGAGGGAAAAGAAGTGGCCAGAACTGTGCAAAGATGGTGGCATTGCCCATTTGTATTCGCCACGAGGCGAGGGTCCCTGCACGCGATTAGCATACACCGCGTATCCTGCGCATCGGGTGCATCAGGACACGACAGCACGCCTTCGAATGCACGAAAATGCCGCGTGGAATTCTCGAAGGACGCTTTATAAATAATCCCCACGCGGATTCCACGATTTCATCCCCCGTCTTTCCCGCTTGGCTTTCATTAAAATAGTAGCCACTGAAACGAACGCAGTCGAGAATCGTCCGTGCTCTCCGATAAGATAGAAGGAAACGTTTCCTCCCCAATAAGAAACCTATCTATTTATGTTTTGTGCTTTGCATCGGTTTCTTAAGTCCGCGTATAAATTTTTCATCGGCGACATTGCGAGGCACCGTCGCAGGCGAATTAAAAATTTTAATCAGCCCATTGTTGCGCGCCGATCTCGAGCCTTGAACATTTAACGCGCCCTTAAAACGATATATGGAACAGTGGAGCACATTTGTAAACAATGCGCGACGGTTTTTAATAATCGCAACTTGGGTTGATCGAGCGTTAATTGGGGTGCGGTAATTGCGATGAGTGGTGTGTTGAATATTTCTTTGAAGAGAATTTCAGGGTGAAATTCTTTGGCCAAGATACTTCAGGGAATAATTATTTTAATAGCTTTGCTACTGTAGCCTCGCTTTTACTCTAGTTATTTACCTTTATATCATTTATTTTATAATAAACAAAATAAACACGTGTTTAGGGGAAAGTGGGCACCATAGAAATTTTTTAAATTTTAAAATAAAAGTGTTTTATTAGAAACACTTTTTAGTCAAATTATGGGGAGGAAAAATCGAAATTGAAAAATGTTTCGAGAGTTTAGGATTTCTAAAGATTTTAATCCGCCCCCGTAAATACGTAATTTCTAATTTGTAAGATCGACTTTAATTATTCCACTTATCGTTAGAATAATTAAATATTATTATTATTTATTTACGGGAGAACCCTTTAGAGAACACGTTATTAAAAATATGTACAAGCAATGAATAACAAAAATAAAATAAAAGAGATAACTGAAAATAGAAAATAGAAAATAGTATTGTTCACAATTCCCTGGAATTACCACAACTATAAAAAAGCAGGAATATTACCGAAATATTCGATGCTCCGCTTAGTAAATTGGTTCTCCTCCTTAATCTTCATGGTTCCAACAGTTCTCCAGAAGAATGATGAATTTCCTCAGCTTCGAGTACTCAACACAAACATATCACTCGGATCATTCTACACTTGAAACCGGCCTCCCGAAAATTCCAAAAAATTTCCTGATACTGAAAATTCAAGTTCCAACGTGGGAAACGAATTGCAGCGTTGCTGTGGCAAAAAGGGGAACGAGAAGTGCGCGCGGAGATCTAGCGTGGTTGAAGAGATCGGAGGACAACGCACGATATTAGAATCAACAACGTCCAGTCAGAGCGCGACGCGCCTCGTCACTGATCAGTTCGGGGGTTGTTTCGGAAGACACGGTCGCCCGTGACGCATGCGCGCCGCGGCTGCGCGGCGGCATGCGCGGACGCTGCGTTCAAACATTTCGGGAATCCACGTGGTCCTCTGAAGAATATTCACGATTTTCTAAAAAAAATTGCAAGACAATTATTTCTTATTCCCTTATTTCTTTTTTTCTCTATTTTCTGTGCAATAAGGATGTCTAATATTTTAGTAATAATAATAATCGACCAACCCCCTCGATGACTATCGATTTCGCGGGAAATCGATTCAAGTCGAGTTCACGGAAATCGTTTGCATAGCGACGACGAATTAATCTGCATAAAGAAGAACGGAAAAGGAGCCGAAGAGTCTCTTCACTCTTCCCCCCGCGTTTCATTCGCTTATCGTCGAAATGTTTCCTCCCCCACCGCGCTACTTTTTCGTTCGAGGGTCCAACAAGTTCGTGAACGGTAATTCCTCCGAGATTTCCATCGGGACGAGGGGCCCAATTAGTCGCGCGGACGAAATTAATGAGCGCAGCCCGATATGAATACTTTGTAAACTTCGTGTTTGTGGCGCGATAGCATCGCGATTTTCTTTGCGGGGTGGATTAATTAAACGTTAATTAAGATAATTAAGGACTTCATTACGGGGGAGATGGAGTGTGTAGATGTGGATAGATGGGGCGGTCGACAGGTAGATTTTTCTTTAAGTGGACATTCGCATTAAAATTTTTCAGAAAATCGATTCCTTTTTTTTGATTAAAATAAAAGTTATTAGACAAATTTCGCAATATATTATTATTATTATTATAACATACAAGGAAAACTTTGAGCGGATATTCTCATTAAAATTTCTCAGGAAATCTTTTTCATATCCTTGAGGAATTAATAAATAAAGACTATAAAGTTTTTTTTTACTGCAAGTCGTATACTTTTTTTTATAAAAAATCTAGAAATCACCTATTTTGGGGGATGAAAATTTTCCTAAAAAAGTTTTCTCTGTATGAAGACGTCTCATACTAATTTTTTCACAATAAAAAAAATTGTAAATATAGTTAAAAGGGCAATTAAGATTTTAGGAAACACTTTGTATATTTCACTTACTGTTATTGCCCATAAAAATTTTTAAAATATGGTAATGAAACTTGCGCGCTGGGCCCGAAAATTTTCTAAAAGGAACACGTGCGAGGACGGTTTTCCTGTTTTGTAGCGATCCTAGGGCGCAGATGGGGCCACTCGTAGTCCCCTGGCTATCCTATCGAGATAAAGGGCCTGCTGGGCCTTATGGGTCCTAAGCAAACGGCAATTCCTTGCTGCTGAAGCAGCGCACGTTTTAATCGCCACTCAAACATCCTTCTTCCAAATTGCTGGCAGATTTTGACAGGAAATCGTTTCCTCCGGTTTGGTTCGAGGCTTTATTTATTATTTAAGTCTTTTGCTAACAACGAGTACCGAAGAATTTTTTTATTTAATAAAAAAAATTCAAAGAATTAATTAATCTCTCAGCGAGGAAACGGACGCTTCTCTTTCCTAGGCTTGTTCCTTAAAGTGAAGCTTGTCGAGGGCACTCGACGTCGCCTTCTCGAGGGACTTGAGCCACAAAGAGTCCCCTAACACCGAACACGGCGCACTTTACGTGGAACCACGGTCGCGAGCCGCCCGCCGCGAGATTTTCTCGACGAAAAACCTTGGACAGGGGCTCCATTCACGAAGAAATCGAAATTCCAGCGGGTCGGTTTTAGGCGGTGCCCTTTCAACGCTCCTATTGCAGGGCCGTTTAGTAACAGTTTCGAGGCTGTCGCGTTTTTTTTTGGCGCGATTCCAGGCAGCGGGAGATGTTCGCATGCGGTAGGCGTCCACCGATTGACGTACTATCGACTATCGAGCCTTTCCATTCGCGGCATAGCGCATTGTTCGCTATTGACATAAATATCGATGCGTCGTGACTATTAATTTCGAGGCGTAAGCTCATATTTTTGTGGTTCTTGTAATTTCTTCGGTGGATTGGGGAGGAATGTGGGGTCCAGTGGAGGGTTTTTTGCAACGTAATTGGTTGGATAGAGCGTAGGTTGAAAGATAACACAAAGTAGTGAAGTATGAAAATATAAATACACGAAGGAAGACATAAAAGTTGTAGCCAAGGTTGCAGCCAGTTTTCATGGGGCGCCAATTACATTATATTACTTCCGCTCGAAAGCGTTTCCTTCCATAGAAAATGAGAGATCGTTCGGGGCATGCGTGGGGAATAACAAGGAACGGAAAATAATTGCATTTTTCTATTGTTTATAGGGGAGGGGATGAAACAAAGTGTATTTTTAAAGGAAGTGGAAAAAGGGGAGAACCTCTATTAGATTGTACGTTAAAGAATAAAGAAAAAATAGAAAAATAGAAAAATAGAAAAATAGAAAAATAGAAAAATAGAAAAATAGAAAAATAGAAAAATAGAAAAATAGAAAAATAGAAAAATAGAAAAATATGAAAATATAAAAATAGAAAAATAGAAAAATATAAAAATATAAAAATATAAAAACAGAAAAATATAAAAATATAAAAATATAAAAATATGAAAATAGAAAAATAGACAAATAGAAAATAGAAAAATAGTTGATTGCGAGAACCAAAGAATAATCTACTTTAAATCCAAGTTTAATCCTTGGATGGCGAATAAGAGGTCAATTTTAACCCACAACACAATATATTATTTAATTCACTTCACAACTTCCCAGAATGAGTTTCTAACTTTCTACATATATTACCTTTTGAAATTAGTATAATAAAAAATTCTAATAGTCTTAAAGTAACCAGAGTGATTTAAGTATAGAGTGGGTCAAGTTGGACCCTCTATCAACGTGTTTTTCAGAGTTTCAAAATTCAAGAATCACAGTATCTGGGTGCCAAGAAGTGATTTGCTTCTTTCTAACGCGAGGAGCAACAGGGCCAAGCCCTCTGCTATTACCTTGAACTTAGATAAGAGCCCCCTGACCAGGCCTGAAAAGCCTCTAAAATTTAGAGGCTTTAATAGTGGCAGCCGAGGAGTCGCGTACTGGCAGCGGATATTTTATTTGACAGTCGGGACGTAACGCGATAGTAATCCGTTTACGGCCACTGCTCGACCCTCGGGTAGCCTCTAATACAGAAATTGGGCCTCTCCAATTAGAGAGTCGGGCGGGTGGAGGAGAAAGAACAATAGGAGGAGGCGGGTGTACTAAGCGACCGAGTGACCGAGGAGAGAATGATCGTCTTAAGGTCTTCGTGGATGATTCTTATCGTGTTCAGTTTTGTACTGTTGCGTGTGTAACGCGAAACTGTGGAAATGAGATCGGTACCTAGTTGGTACGAAGAATTGAATTTTCATTGAGCATCGCGTGTTCGTCGGTAATATATGCTTTACAGGGAAATGGAGTTGTGGAATGGTAGCAGGAAGATAGTGTTGAAGGTGGTCAACTTGAATGTAGTAATACTTCAGTCTACTTAGGAGTACTTGGACCTAGTAGCACTTGAACATAGTACTTGGGCCTCGTTCATATTAGTCAAGTTGTATTTCAAGGCAAGTAAAGTTGAAAGAATCTCGACTTCGTTTGAAACTTGAAAGAAACTTGAAAGTAAGTAATACTTCAACGTAGGAGTACTTGAACATAGTACTTGGGCCTCATTCACATTAGTCAAGTTGTATTTCAAGGCAAGTCAAGTTGAAAGAATCTCTACTTCGTTTGAAACTTGAAAGAAACTTGAAAGTAAGTAATACTTCAATTTAGGAGTACTTGGACCTAGTATTATGACCTAGTAGCACTTGAACATAATACTTGGGCCTCGTTCCTATTAGTCAAGTTGTATTTCAAGGCAAGTAAAGTTGAAAGAATCTCTACTTCGGTTGAAACTTGAAAGTAAGTAATACTTCAAGCTAGAAGTACTTGGACCTAGTAGTCCGGACCCTTAGTACGGCCAAGTGCACTTGAACATTGTACTTAGGCCTCGTTCACATTAGTCAAGTTGTATTTCAAGGCAAGTAAAGTTGAAAAAATCCTCTACTTCGCTTGAAACTTGAAAGAAACTTGAAAGTAAGTAATACTTCAATGTAGGAGTACTTGGAACTAGTATTATGACCTAGTAGCACTTGAACATAATACTTGGGCCTCGTTCCTATTAGTCAAGTTGTATTTCAAGGCAAGTAAAGTTGAAAGAATCTCTACTTCGGTTGAAACTTGAAAGTAAGTAATACTTCAAGCTAGAAGTACTTGGACCTAGTAGTACGGACCCTTAGTACGGCCAAGTGCACTTGAACATTGTACTTAGGCCTCGTTCACATTAGTCAAGTTGTATTTCAAGGCAAGTAAAGTTGAAAAAATCCTCTACTTCGCTTGAAACTTGAAAGAAACATGAAAGTAAGTAATACTTCAATGTAGGAGTACTTGGAACTAGTATTATGACCTAGTAGCACTTGAACATAGTACTTGGGCCTCGTTCACATTAGTCAAGTTGTATTTCAAGGCAAATAAAGTTGAAAGAATCTCGACTTCGCTTGAAACTTGAAAGAAACTTGAAAGTAAGTAATACTTCAATCTAGGAGTACTTGGACCTAGTAGTACGATCAAGTAGCACTTGAACATAGTACTTGAGCCTCGTTCACATTAGTCAAGTTGTATTTCAAGGCAAATAAAGTTGAAAGAATCTCGACTTCGCTTGAAACTTGAAAGAAACTTGAAAGTACGTAATACTTCAATCTAGGAGTACTTGGACCTAGTAGTACGATCAAGTAGCACTTGAACATAGTACTTGAGCCTCGTTCACATTACTCAAGTTGTATTTCAAGGCATGTAAAGTTGAAAGAATCTCGCTTGAAACTTGAAAGAAACTTGAAAGTAAGTAATACTTCAATCTAGGAGTACTTGGACCTAGTATTATGACCTAGTAGCACTTGAACATAGTACTTGGGCCTCGTTCACATTAGTCAAGTTGTATTTCAAGGCAAGTAAAGTTGAAAGAATCTCTACTTCACTTGAAACTTGAAAGGATATTTCCAGTCAAGTAAAAAAATAATAGGTTCACAATTCAAGGGACTTGAAGTCAAGTAACTTGATTAATGTAAAAGAGGCTTTACGTGAACCCAGTAGTACTTGAATCTAGGAGCACTTGGATCTAATATTTATTTAATAAGTTTATTTATTAAATAAGTCGAGAAAGAGGAATAAAATTTTCTGATATTGCTCTTCATTTTCGAGAAAATCGACTTTGAAATTCTTGACGTTGACTCCAGTCGCGTATAAGAAAACCTACCTTAAGAGCCACATTCAACCAAAACCATTCAAGTTGAAAAACTTCCATCCACCAAATCCACAACACCTCCCTTTCCCTTTCCAAGAAACGATCACAAACAGAAATATGACCAGCCTAAAACTGCACCCAGATACCAATTCGATGTAAGAGAACAAGACTACCTCGACGATTTCAGGGAAAGGCACTCTACAAGTGCATCACGTCCCCGAGAAGGAGGTCGAACGACGAATACCGAAACCGTCCGCCAGAGTCAGCTCGCCTACGAATCTCCCGGCAACGATATAATTTACAATTCACGCGCATCGGCGCCTATAAGCGATCGCGCAGAATACGCGACGTATGCGTGTCGCGACGTCGGCGTCGGCTGGCGTGCTGCATATGCTGCATATGTTGCAACTGCACGCGGGCCGACAGACCCTCTCGGCAGCCAGACCTTCTCCTGGCCGTTCCGCGAATCCGCGATTTATATCTCTGGACGTTGCTAAATATGACTAATTACGAGCCACTCCACCCTATGCCGAGCGCCGCCTCGCGCACCAGCGGCCTTTGTGCCCGTAATTGCTGCCGACACTTTCGTTTAATTGCGAGCAGGTAACGAGACGCGGTCGCGGCTGACTATTCGACTCGGGCGTCACTCTCCGCGAGAAGATTTTGCGAAACTTAAATTTACTTAATAAATTGGGGAATCTAGGATTTGGTACCTGAATTTTTTTTAGGAGAATTCAATGTGTGGAGTTGAGGAATTTTGTATTTAAAATAATTGACGATTTGGGAATTTTTTAATGGTAACTTTTTGGGAGAATTTTTGTGAAATTTTCATTTAGGGTAATTCCGGGTGAGATGGCTCGATCACGCTCCTTTTGCAAATATATTTTTGTCCTTTATAAAACCACTAAATTTACGGTGTGCTGATTTTTTTAAAAAGTGGGCCATCTCTCCCCGACTTACCCTATTTAACGAATAAGGGCTGTGGTGTTTGGTTCTGACTTTTTTTAAGAGAATTCAACCTGTTTTAAGGATTTTCGTATTAATATTGTGGATTTGGGAATTTTTTGTGATATTTTAGTGCAGCTGTTTTTGGGTGAAATATTGAATATTAGTTGTTATAGGTGTAGAGAATTTCATTTTCTTACGATTGATGTTGCTTTATCTTGGACTCTGGCAAAGTCCAATGCACTGGTTAACTGTACCCATTAAGATTCCATGGAAACGAGTCTTTCGTTCTCGTACATTTCAACTGTATCAAGCTTTTATCGAATCTACTTTCTCTAATGGGCTATGAAAACTGAAGAAGAAAACTGGGGAGTCATTTAATTTTATAGAATCCCCTACTGTCCAGATCTAAATGTAGTATTTCATAATCTTCCTCTCATTAAAAAATATTAATCTTCTTCGAAACGCTCCTAAACAATTGTCCGCAAAAAACCCAGCGCTACAAACTTTCCACACGTTCTAATTCTCTGAAATCTATTTTCAGATTTCATGTCATTTATGATTACTCAGAAACGGGGTACAAAGTGAATTTCTACTTTCAAATCCACCCCTAAAGCACCACCCACGCAAGCCTCCGCATTAAGTGCAAGATTCACAGCAGCAGCAGTGAACAGACACGAAATTAGCGAGGAACAAATGTCCTTCCCATTCCTTTCTCGATTATTAATCGCTCGCTACTAAAGCTTCATTAATCGCCAGTTCCCCGTATCGTTCAGCCAAGACGTCGTCGCTACGTGAGAATTTATCTGCCATTATTTCTCGGCTCGGACTTCTTCTGCGGCGACTGATTTCCAGGAAATCGGGAAACTTGGGGCGTTTTATCGCCATCCGCCCTCTGAATGGATTCGTATAAACACCGTGACATCGTAGTCGTCGTCGTCGTTTACCCTCGTTAGAGTGGCCGGCGTCGTAATCGCGGTAATCGCGTGAACGTCCAACGATCCCGTTCCCGTTTCATTTTCCTGCAATCTGCGATCATGAGAAAATCACCGGCTCGAGGCACGAAATGACTCGCGTTGGTACGGATCGAGCTGGCTTACGCGATGACGAACGAAAGCTGGAGGTTAGAGGAGTGGGAATGAAGTTGGATGTGGAGGTGAAGTTGTGAGCGAGTTATGAGCATTTTGAGTGGAGGGTATTGGTAATGTGAGTTATTTTGAAGGTATGTTACCTGGATATTCATAAGTTAATCTGAAGTTGAATTACTGCAAAGTTATCACGAAGTTAAGTTACCTGGAAGTTAACTTGCTCCAAAATTTAATTACCAAAATTAAATTATACTGAACTTAACAAGCTTTAAAATTGAACTCCCCGAAAGTAAATTACTTTGAAATTAACTTACTCCAAAATTGAACTCCCTAAAGTTAAATTACCTCGAAGTGAACTTACTCAAAGATTTAGATCCCCAAAATTAAAATGTTTCGAAATTAATTTACTCCCAAGTTGAGTTCCTCAAATTTAAATTACCCCAAAATTAACTTACTCCCAAGGTGAGTTCCCCTAATTTAAATTACCCCCAAATTAACTTACTCCAGAAATTCAGGTCCCCAAAAGTAAATTACCAGAAATTAACTTACTCCGAAATTGAGGTCTCCAAAATTAAATTATCCCGAAATTGACTTACTCCAAAATTGAGATCACAAAATTAAATTATCCCGAAATTAACTTACTCCAAGATTGAGATCCCCAAAATTAAAATGTTCTGAAATTATTAATTTACTCCGAAGTTGAGTTCCTCAAATTTAAATTACCCCGAAATTAACTCACTCCCAAGGTGAGTTCCCCAAATTTAAATTACCCCGAAATTAACTTACTCCGAAATTGAGGTCCCCAAAATTAAATTATCCCGAAATTAACTTACTCCAAAATTGAGGTCCCCAAAATTAAATTATCCCGAAATTAACTTACACCAAAATTAAGTTCCCCAAACTTAAATTACCCCGAAATTGAGGTCCCCAAAAGTAAATTATCCCGAAATTAACTCACTCCGAAATTAGATTACTCCAAATAAAAATTGCTCCACATTTTTGCGCCCCAAATATAAATCACTCAAAGTTAAGCTACTCCAAATATAATTTCAAATTAAGTTACTCTAAACGTGGCCTACTCCAAAATTAACCTCTCCCCTTAAAAACTTATCCATTTCTCAATATTAACCTCTCCACTACTGAAATTACAAATCCCCTCTCTCTCTAACTCCGACGTTCCCTAAAAAGATATGATTGATGGGGAACGGGACAGCGGGAGCGATGTAAATTAGGATTATCTCGTCAAGGGTGATCGGTCGAATTGAACCAAAAATTACCACGGCCCTTATTTGTTACAACTATCTCGCACAGGACGTGGGGACGAGCGCGTCGGCCAGATAATTTATCTATGGCACCCATAAATTTCCACCAGCGATAATAAAGGGGCTCCAATCCTTCGTGATGGCTTCTCTCTGCGCCGCGATATTTCGACGTATAAAATAACAGATCCCACCCATTAATAAAATCAAAACATTCTAACATATTTTAAAACAAAACATTCCTTGTTATAATTCCTACTAAAAGCTTCATAAACTTTAGGTACGTCCACACATTCACCATCAAACTTTAAAATTTATGAATTTATAACTCATGTACAAACACTCCACCAATAAATTATGAATCACCTTGCTTCGTTTCGTCAAGTAAGCTAATAACGTCCTAAAAATCTCAAATAATAATTCAATTTTCTATAAACGTGTGCGAATGATGACACAGAAATTTAATAATAAATACAAAACGAGTTTACATTATTTTTGTTATTTTTTTATATAAAGTCGACTTAGTATAAATTAACTTGGCCTTCGAATTTCTGGCCACGTTTTATGAAACTTCCTATAGAAATGATTTAAGCTTCTTGAGTTACTCCAATCACGCGTACGACACTTTTATTTTTCTAAACGAATAACCCTTCGAAACAAGAAGTCGTAATGGAAAAATGAAGTGTAAGCAGAAAAGCGGAAGAAATTTTTACATCGCCTCGGGAAAAGTGGCTCTCTTAATGGATGGTTTCTCGACCGCGAGGGTATCGTGTTACTCGCGTTACACGCTTCAAACTGCTCCTGGAAATAGGCAGCCATGGAACCGTCGCTGCACGAACGTTTCACCTCGTGCGGAGTTTTTTCCCTCGTGAAGATTGCCGCCGCGACCTTCGTGCCACGTGGAATCATTTTTAACAAATTTTTTACCTTCTTCTCTCTGATTTTATCGCAATTACAGAGGTAGGAGAAGCGAAGTTCCATTTTTGACGAGAAAAGTGTTGGGAAGTTAAATTTGAAGCAAGTGTTGATGATTTTTAGACATAATTTATTTTGATCTTCGATTTTTATCGATTCAGAGGAAGTAATTGTACTCTAATTGGAAAAGAAAAAGAATATTACATTTATCAAAGCTGCACCGGTTGCTACTTAGAAGTTAGTTCGCTATTTAACTGATGTTCAATGGCAGGGATAATTAATATGTCTCGCGCTGATCGACTTAATAGGCGATAATCAATCAGTAATTATGCCCATCAAACATCTGTGCTCCTGTTTCGATTCTTTGTATCGCGTCGTCAGTATTCTGTCATTCTATTCAAGCGGAGACTAATAACATGAAATATTGCTCGTAAAAGTGGAGGTTTTTGAAACTGTGTGCACTCTAAAGTTGGAAATGATTGAAAATTGGGGGAATTTAAAGTTGGAAGTAATTGACAATTGGAAGCATATTAAATCTAGAAATTTGCAATTTTCTGAATTGAGAAATTCAAGTTAATTAAATTTCTAAATTTCTAAATTTGAGTTTATTAATTTTCTGAATCTAGAAATTGAAGTTTATCAATTTCCTGAATTTAGAAATTGGAGTTCATTAATTTTCTGCATATTGGATTTGTGAGATTATTAATTTTCTGAATTTAGAAATTGAAGTTATTTAATTTTCTAAATCTAGAAATTGAAGTTTTTTAATTTTCTAAATCTAGAAATTGAAGTTTATTAATTTTCTAAATCTAGAAATTGAAGTTTATTAATTTTCTGCATTTTGGATTTGTGAGATTATTAATTTTCTGAATTTAGAAATTGAAGTTATTTAATTTTCTAAATCCAGAAATTGAATTTTATTAATTTTCTATATTTAGAAATTGAAGTTTTCTCAATTTCCTGAATTTAGAAATTGGAGTTCATTAATTCTCTGCATTTTGGATTTGTGAGATTATTAATTTTCAGAATTTAGAAATGAAAAATTTCAAAGACTTCTAAACTGTATACGAATAGAAACTCCCCCAGACCGATCGAATCAAATCGTTCCATCACTGGATGTCTGGTACACACTTGGACGATCTTTAAGATGTAAATAAACCATACTGCGAGAAGCTAGGGAACACGAACGTAATTTACGGGGCTTTACTGGACGACGAAGGTGTGTCTGGTTACCCTGGGAGTTTCGAGGCCGTGTCTTAACGAGCTTAAAACTTGCAGAGTCATGACGCTTGTGGGCGGTCGTCTCTTTACCGAAACAAAGGAAAGACTATGATCATTCGATTAGCTGGCCAGCCGACCGACTGGGTCTCGTTAAACATGCAAATCTCGTCTACGCTCCTCTGTCACCTCAGATTTTCTAAAACATCTGTGAAAGCTCCTTAGACGCAATCAAATTAAACAGATTTCAACTTAAAGTGTCCCAATATTGCCATTAATCTCAATTTCAAGCCTATTGCATTGTTATTAAATAAGATACCTAAATAAATATGTTTCTGTGATAAAAATATAAAGAAAGGTAAAAAGTTATTTAAATCGTCAAAAAAATATTGAATTGTTCTTCTACACTTGCGATTAATTATGCATATTTCATGGTTTCTTGTCTTTTAGATACCTACTCTTTTTTTTTTTGAAGCACAGATGTCTAACGAAGTGGGTGCCAGTCGAAGCTACGTAGCAAGATATAACAACTTTCCCTCAAAATAAACAATATTTTCCTATCGCTACAGTATCGTATCTTCCCCCAGGCACGAAAGAGCAAATAAGGTGGTATGGATTATGGTATCACGTGGACGCATCTTCCTTTTCTCTGATAGCAGACCTCTGGTCGAATGAAATACATGAAAACGTTATTGGATCCTTTCAAGACCTATTCAGTCGCGAGATGTCGATCTTAATCCGAGTCCTTTCTTCTCCCACGGAACGCTCTCCAAGATTATTAAAATTCATTGAATCATGAAAAGTTACCAAGAACTATACAATCTACTATAGGAAAATCCATTAAGTCATCTCGAAATTCACAAAGTGTCACAATACCATTAGGATAACAATCTCCAAGATGTTTTCTGAATAGGAAAAATAAATACAACGAGAAAACGAAGTAATAAAGAAAAAAGGATTAAATTTTAAGCAAAAATCGATTAACTCAATTTTTTTTATTATTTATATTTAAAAATTGCATCAACATTAATATTATTAAATTAGATTAACCATATTTCCTATATATAAACGTTGTTTATTACGCAATTCAGTCGGTTTGGCGATTGGGGCGATCTCGAGTTCCGGACCAAGGTGCCGGGAAAACGAAGTAACAAAGAAAAAAGGATTAAATTTTAGACAAAGATTTTTTAAATTAAATAAAATCGATTAACTCAATTTTTTTTATTATCTATATTTAAAAATTGCATCAACATTAATATTATTAAATTAGATTAACCATATCTCCTATATATAAACGTTATTTATTACGCAATTCAGCCGATTTGGCGATTGGGGCGATCTCGAGTTCCGGACCAAGGTGCCGGGAGAGTTTTTCAGTGGAATTTACGTTTCGCGGGGCAACTAATGGGATGAACGAGGTACTAAAGTGCTCCGCAGTACAAAGCGCTCGAGATATCAAAAATCCTGGGCAGTTGATTTACGAGAGGCTACAGAAACTGGGAATATAACTCCGCAGGCTTCAAAGGTGCCTCGGAGACGCGGATCCGAAGACAAGGAGGGTGGCCGCCGCGTGAAATTCACGAGCCATTCGGGGACACTTTTTCACGGCGTGAAAATAGAGGAGATCCGGGGAATGTCGACGCACCCGTAGAAAATTCATATGAACACGAAAATAAGCGGCCAGCCGACGGATAAAAATAATAAAGGGACGGCTGTAAAAACAGAAATAGGCGCTGCGAGCAGAGCACGCTGCACTCGCGGCTTCTTTCGCGGTGTATTTACTAACGATCGTCGTTAAATTCCTCTGTAATACGAAAACATGGTTCAGTTACTCCCATTGCATAATTCACTGCCTGATCAATTTTCAACCTCAACTCAGGAATTTGGAAATACAATGTCGTAAACTGGGGGAACATTGACACTTACTTAAAATATATATTAAAGATGGAAATGGGAATTTTTTTATACATTTTGACACTTGTAGCACAATAAAAAAAAAATTCAAAATTTTGATAGGGTACTCGAAGCAAATGTAAAAATGGTAATTTTTATATTATATAGCAAAATGTTCCCCCACTTCAGCATTTTATCGATTTTACAGAAGAAAGAAAAAACTTAATATTTTATCCATTTTAAGGAATTTCTTTGACTGTACTTTTTTGGCACAGTTTTAGCACTCCTTGTAATAAATACTAACATCAATGGTGTGACTTTTAAAAAAATCAAAACAGCGCTTGGCAACCGTGGGCGGTAAATCTCAATTTCTCTATTTTTGCAGATCCGCGGTATTTAGAAACTTCTCATACTCCGCGGTTTTGCACTATCATCGACGATATATAAATAATTGCAGTGGAAATTGACGATGACGATATCTGCACAGGTGTATAGACACACCTTTGGTCTATATATTCAATTTCATGCTAATCAGTGGCGTTATGTAATGATATAGTTGTAACTGCACGTTGCGCAATCAACTAATGAATTTGTTATATGAATTGTTCGAGGAAAACAGTTCGTAAGAGGAGCTGCGATATGGGGAGCATAATTGTTGCGTGCGAATTATTTATAGGCGCGAAGGCAGACGTGACAATCGTGCAGAGGCATTATCGGCAGAGGAACAACAGCGGTCTTCCGGTTCGCCGAATAAATCGCAGTTGCCGGACATCGCGTATTGACCAATCAGGGCTCGTTTAGGTACTTGATGACCGTTCCGACTCCAATCTCGAATCCCTTTCCAGGGCACGAATAAAAAATTCGGCCTCGAAATCATTTTCAATACGACCGTTCGCCCTCCCCCACTGTTTTTGCGTAATTAACCCTCGTTTGCCAGGGCCCTGTGTCCTTCGTAAGGGGATAACGAGGCTTTCGTAATTCAATGCGAGCAATTGGCGGCTAAAAATAATCGCGACTGCAAATGAGGACCATGGGACCAGCTTCGAGTAGCTTCTATCCTTTAGATTCGATTCGAAACAGTTTTTCTTTGGGAACTTTGGGGTTTTGTGTCAAGTTTTTCATTGAAGAATTTTAATTCTTTAGAGTCTGCTTAATTTTCAATAGAATTTCGTGAAAGGTTATGGAGAGCAGGCAGATAACTGTTAGGTTGCTTTTGCAATTCTACTTCTACTTTTAATTTTACATGTGTTATATAATTTCTAAGTCTACTATTTTTCTTTTTTTTTGTTTTCTTGTGTTTTTTATCTTCTTTTTATTATTCTTAATGCTTACTGATGCAATCTAGAATTATTATTATTATTATTATAAAGAACTGAGAAGTTTCTTTTTTTGTTCCCAACCCCGTCCCACCCCGAATAATTTGATAAATCAACCCTCATGAGTGGGATAACTGTTCTGTATTACTTCTCAAGATACTTCAGCTTTTTATATCATTTGAAATATAAGTGCAAACTTTTCCAAAATACTGCCCCATTTTCGAAATTTGTGGGGTTGTTGCACCCCTTAAAAATTTTAAAATTGAGATTAGGCAAAAATTAAAAAATAGGGGTTACTTGGATTTTTGTGGTTAAGGGGGGTCACTCAGGTGAAAATGAACTACCAGTAATTTTACAGATAAAAATTTGAAAATATTTATATCCATATTATTTTTTACGCTGAAATGAATTATGTAAGAGTTAATATAGTAATAATTTTATTTTTTCAAAATTTAAAAATAAAATTTCGAAAAAATTATTCTATTGTAAAATCCATACCCTTATTTCTGTAGAATTGTATACAAAGACTGCAAAAAAAATTTCAGCTCGAAAACTTCATTTTTGTCTGAGTTATAAAGTTTTTATGTACGAAGCAGGAGCGTTTTAGTTACTACGCCAAAACAAAAAACTTTATAACTCGGACAAAAATGAAGTTTTCGTGCTGAAATTTTTTTTGCAGTCTTTGTATACAATTCTACAGAAATAAGGGTATGGATTTTACAATAGAATAATTTTTTCGAAATTTTATTTTTAAATTTTGAAAAAATAAAATTATCACTATATTAACTCTTACATAATTCATTTCAGCGTAAAAAATAATATGGATATAAATATTTTCAAATTTTTATCTGTAAAATTACTGGTAGTTCATTTTCACCTGAGTGACCCCCCTTAAGAACATATTTGAAAGAGAAAAGAATTGAGAAGAAAGTTGCTCCCAGGGCCGTTCAGAGCACGCGTGTTTCGGGAAGGTCTATTCTAACCGAAGACCTGGCAACTATCACTCGATAAGAGAGTTCACGTCCGTTTGAGGCCGCGCCCGGATGTTTGCACAGCCTCCCGGTGTACCGATACCGTTCGCCCCCGCGAAAATAAATCGCGCCGAAGTAATTGGCAGAAGTGCGGCGAGATCGACGAATCGGACCGTAATAATTTTCGATTTAAATGCCGGATCACCGTTCCCCGCCGTCAACCAGAGGCCAATTAGTACGATTAACGAAGTCGAAGGACGACCGAGGGATAATTAAGAATAATTGCCCGCGAAAGGAAGACCCCTTCCTTTCCTTTTTTTTCTTCTCTCTCTCTCTCTCTCTCTCTCTCTTCGTGTCTCTCATTGTCAGCGAGCGCGGGCAAAAAGCGGAAGACGGCATCCGTCTTCGAAGCGGGCGAACCTTTAATTTTCCAACTTGTTCATCGCTAATGAAGGCGGGCGCCATTAACGGGCAGTAAACGATTAAACGGCGATCAATTTAAATTAATTAGTGGCCGGCTCACCTACTGGCACGAACGACTGTAATTCCTTTGTTTAATGTGGGACTTCCGGTTTCTTTACTTGCGGCTGTGGAGAAACGAAGGAATCGACGATGTCCCAAGACCCAAACGTTTGCTTCAAATATTGATACCATGGGAAAAATACAATGTTATTTGAAGCTATGAATAATTTTTTGAAATGGAAAAATTTGTTTTTGAAGGTATGAACCTTAGTGGCGCACTCAGAGGGGGGGGGGGGGTAAGAGGCCCTGAGCCTCCCCCCAAAGAAGAGGTTTTGTAAAAAGAAAAGAAAACGATATTTTATTCTTCAAATAAATTTTCAAAAAAAAAAAAGAAAATTGCCCTTTATTCTTTAAATAAAGTTTCAAAAGGAAAAGAATACTGGCTTTTTATTCTTTATTTAGATTCTCAAAAAGAAAATAAAACTGAATTTTATTCTTTAAATAAATTCTCAAAAAGAAAAAAAAATGGATTTTATGATTTAAATAAATTTTCAAACAGGATAGAAAACTGGATTTTATTCTTTAAATAAATTTTCAAAACGAAAAGAAAACTGGCTTTTATTCTTTAAAAAAATTTTAAAAAGGAAAATAAAACTGGCTTTTATTCTTTAAAAAATTATCAAAAAGTAAAGAAAACTGGATTTTATTCTTTAAATAAATTCTAAAAAAAAAGGAAACTAGATTTCATTCTTTAAATAAATTCTCAAAAAGAAAAAAACTGACTTTTATTCATTAAATAAATTTTCAAAAAGAAACGAAAACTAGATTTTATTCTTTAAATAAATTTTCAATAGTAGAAGAAAACTAGATTTTATTCTTTAAATAAATTTTTAAAAAGAACAGAAAACTGGATTTTATTCTTTAAATAATTTTTCACAATCACCTAATGATATTTCTTAAATTCGCATTAAAAATATTTTTATCCCTTCACCCCAACTCCCCGCCAAAATTAAATCCTAAGTGCGCCACTGATGTATATGTATACCTACCTACACATTACGAGACGGTGGATGTTTGAATTTTCGTGGGCCACGAAACAGGAACGCCAGATGTGGGACGCGGAGCGAGAGCGCGCGAGGACATCGAGTTGAAAGTGTGGTGGGCAAACGAAAGGGAAGGAAACGTAGTCGCCGCGTTCCGGATACGAGGCTCCAGCAAGGGTGGGACCGGAAACCGCGCACGCCCGGCACCAGGAAGTATAACCGGTAAATATATACGCGGATGGAAAGCGGCCTGTGCCGGCGGAATGCTTAATTTCACGGTTATTGACCGGCATCTTCCGAGCAGATCTACGCGACCTGCTCTATTGTCTGCTTAACATGCCATCGGACGAGCATCCTCGCGCGAAACAGAATCATTAATTATTATTCTGCAGCTCTGCACCGGCGAGCATCGATATACCGTTCGCGGCGAGCTGAACAGGGAGATGCAAGACAATATGTGCATGCGCTTGCAAAATGATCATCGAGCTCGAGGGAGTAGTCGCTTGGAATTCAGGTCGGTGGGTACTCTTGAGATTTGTAGATTACGTGGGAGGCTGGTATATTAAGTAGGGGTTTGTAAAGGGTTTGTGGAACGAGAGGGCGTAGGGCTTTTGTGCTGTATTATGTGCTATGATATTTTGTACATATATGTAGCTTAGGATTTCGATGTGGTGTTAGGGGGAGGATGGTAATTTTGTAGGAACATTTAGGGTAACTGTACTGGTAGTTGACAGTGTACCAATAGTTGACACTTTTATTTTCAGTCACAAGTAATAAGATTTCTATTAGAAATTTTTTTTTTACTAATACCTGTTTGAAAAAAGTATTAGTCAAAAATAGTTTTTTAATAGAAATTATTCGTGACTGAAAAATAATGTGATACACTGTCAACTACGAGTGCAGTTACCTAAATGTGTGGAGAAGGGGTTAGGTAATGGGTCTTATGAGTTATGGAGGCAGTGGTGGATTTAAGAAAAAAGGCCCAAGTGGTAAACTTTCTGAGGGGCCCAGTTTTGCGGGAAAATGAAGAGGTAGTGTACTAAAAATGGACCACGTGGAGTAGTGCGAAAAGAAATGTAGTGTTTGGATACCTATACCTAATCATAATTTTTTTTTGGAGATGAGGCCCTTGGGGCCTCAGTCCACCACTGTATGGAGGTGTTCAATAGGAGTTAAAGGTCATTAAGGAGGTGTTAAATTGAACAATTGAAACTCGGCATATATTTTCATCTACCCATATACTCCATGTAAAAAAAAAAAAGGAAAACATTGGTACCATTTCTTCAACACTTTTTCAGTTCTTTTATCTGTCAAGATCGTCTCTTTCCATAAAATTACATGTAAAACCAGTGAAAATTAAAATCATTATAACTCAGCAACCGTTTAGTGAATTCGTTCAAAAATTTGAAGCACAGCAGGAAGATTATAAAGAACAATCTCACAAATTTTTATCAACTTGATACCATTTTGGAGATACTAAAGTTAAATAATAAAAATTTTCTATGCAAAGTGTAAATTATTCCTGAAAAAAATTCTTAAAAATTGCTTACTGTTTTGATCGTCACAGTGGTGTTCCCCCTTAAAACCGCTCACTACCCTACTATACAACAACCTCAACACTACAAGTGTGCATTTACACCGCTACCCGGTGGACCACCCCTTGTCACCATCAATTCTCCAGCGAAAGTCTGTCAGCTCGCGACGCAAAGTTGTGAAAGGAATCACGGACGGCTGTCAACACACAGTTTGCTTTAACGACACCGAGGAACAACGTGTCACGGCCGCGTCCCCGTCCGGATGCAGCGCGCCGCGGGATCCGCGGGGCCGGATGCACCGGTTCTTTCGCCGGGCTTGTATACAGTTTATCCCGCCGCTACGTGCCCCCGCCAGGCAGCGTGAAAAATATCGTTAAAGTGGAGTGTGCGTATCCTTTCGACGGCTCGTACGGGCCGGGGCGACGTGACAGTGTCAACAAATGAACGAAAACTTCCGGCACGGACGGGGCACGACAATCTCGGCCGCTGTCAATGCTAAACGGAAGCGACGCGTTGTCGATTCCTTGCTCCCTGCTGCCGGCCAGCTCGGCAACGTGACAAGCTTTCTGCTTTCCTGTACGGTAAGAGGAAGAAGAACGACCGCTGGCACATTAATATTTCTGGAGCTCCGGAGCTTCGACCTGTTACTTCAGTAACGAGAAGCGGAAGGACTCTTTGGCGCCAACGGAAGAGCTCGTGGTTGGATTAGAAGCTTAGTAATTCTTAGCTTTAATCTTGGTTATCTTTTGGGATACTTGAAAGCAGTGGCGCATTTAGAGGGGGGAGAAGGAGCCCTGGCATCCCTCGAAGAAAAGGGGAAAAGGGGGTTAATGGATCCATGACTGAAGTAATTCAAGAGCTTTGTAAACAGAAAGGAAAACTGGACTTTATTCTTTAAATAAATTTTTATAAGATTTCTACATTTTTATAAGATTTTTAAATTTTTATAAGATTTCTAAATTTTTATAAGATTTCTAAATTTTTATAAGATTTTTAAATTTTTATAAGATTTCTAAATTTTTATAAGATTTCTAAATTTTTATAAAATTTCTAAATTTTTATAAGATTTCTAAATTTTTATAAAATTTCTAAATTTTTATAAGATTTCTAAATTTTTATAAAATTTCTAAATTTTTATAAGATTTCTAAATTTTTATAAAATTTCTAAATTTTTATAAAATTTCTAAATTTTTATAAAATTTCTAAATTTTTATAAAATTTCTAAATTTTTATAAAATTTCTAAATTTTTATAAAATTTCTAACTTTTTATAAAATTTCTAAATTTTTATAAGATTTCTAAATTTTTATTCGATCGACTCAGCTGCCGTCACGATTAAATCCTGAGGGCGTTACTGGTTTTAGATTTGAAAAGCTTCCACATTCACAGATCATCAAATTAACCCTTCGTGGTCACCCCAAGAGCAACTTTCGAGCTCAAATATCGCGCCTTTACGACTTCCAAAGGGGATTTATTGCAAAAAAAATATAAAATAAAAAATCGCCTTTTTCCAAAACCGTAGAAAATCGGTCTTCTTGAACTACAAATTCCATCATATATATATCAGAATTTACATTTCTAGATAAAAGACTATTAAAGCATTACGAATGTAGATACAAAAATCACTGAGAAATTAAGAGATTTCAAAATTCGAAAATGGTAACAGAAAAATAACCCCATGTGACCAATTTCTGATTATAAGAAGCTGCGACGTGTTAAAAACACCTTACTTAAAAGTACCTACTATTAAAAAAATCAATCGAATTCAAACCACTCCGCGACCAATAGAGCAAATCTTCTTCCTCCCCCAATTTTTCCGCGCACCCCTCGCCCACAGTACATCCCTACACGCTATTGTAATAACACCAGCAACAGCCTGTGCATTTGTTTCCACGCGATCGATCCGAGTGCCCCCTCCACGAGGCGGGGCTTATTTCGGTCTAGGCCCCGCCGGAAGGCACGCTCGCTAATTAAGCCGGCGACACAAGGGAGGGGGGGGGGGGCGAGACACGCGGACGACATAAGTTCCAGGAGTCGCGAGGGTGTGTCACGTGGGATCGATGTGTCTCGATACGGGACGCGATCGACGGATCACGTAAGGCCGTAAATTCTGCCGCGCTCCTCGCGTTTCGGCCGCAGGTCGGAAGGGCAACGGTCGTTCCACGGAATACTAAAGCTGCGGAGCTTCCGGGGACGCTCCCGTGCCCGCGCCTCGCACGTCCGTCCGCGGGGATTATCTGCGAGTCGATCAAAGATCACCGGATATCCTCCAGGGCCAGGGACTCCTAAGTCGAATGTCAAGGAGAGGCCCGGGCCCGAGGAGAATCGCGCGGTCCCCGTTTCGCCAACCGTGAGAAACTGCCGGCACCTTGGTACGGAGGAATAGTACGCAAATAGGTAGGAAAGGGACACTTGAATTGAGCCAATGATCGAATTGGTAAAGGACCCAATGAGGAAGATGACTGCAACTTTTTTCCACCCGCGACGCCAATGGCACGCATTCCCATTTATACAATACATAAATGAAAAATTCGCTCGCAAACAGTTCACACATACGCACTCGGGCGCTAGTGGCGCCATCTGCGCCGAGCTTTGCGCCATCTTCCTAATTACTGACACCTAACCAATTACTGTCACCTTAAACTATTTTACTTAAAATAACGAATAAATAAACGTTGTAAAGTTGTACACAAAAAGAATTATGTAATTCAACGTATAATCTATACTATAGTTTATTTATTCGTTATTTTAAGTAAAATAGTTTGAGGGGACAGTAATTGGTTAGGTGTCAGTAATTGGGCCTTTACCCAATTAAGAATTGAGGGGTTAAAATTGTGAACGATGAGAGTGCGAAAAAAATGAAAAGTAATCTTTTTAGCGGGAAATCAATTTTTTATGTGGAATGAGGTGGTAAAAGAAGTGCTACACTGCGTTCCATATGAGAGCGGATCAACGCCCCTACCGATTTGCGGCCGATCTGCGAAGCTCCCACGAATCTTACGCACGCGATTGGTCGTAGAATTTTCCCTGTCGGTTTTCTACCGATCAACAGTGTAGAATAATTTATTTGAACTATTAGAGCTATCGCGAGAGAGAGAGAGAGAGAGAGAGAGAGAGAGAGAGAGAGAGAGAGAGAGAGAGAGAGAGATAGAGAAAATCGGGGGTGCCAAGTTCGCTGTGATGAAAAACGATGAATGTGCCAGCAATGTGACAAAATCAACATGCATTTTTTCTTTCAACTGAAAAATTTCAACTACTGCCACTTACATCGTTTACCATTTTAACTCCCCAATTCCCAAATCGAAGAGATCTTAAAAATTCTTGCACTGAGACGCAGAGAAATCAATCTCCTTCATATACAATTAAGCAGAAAACTCTTGAAAGTTACTAAAAAGTACTCGTATTTAATATTTCCACATTTAAACTCCTCAGTGTTGAGACTCATTCGTGAAGCGTCCCCCGCGTGCGGAAGAGCTTCAGGCGTATCTCTTAAGCATAGTTCCCGAACGCCCATAGGCGTTCCTCGCAATCTACGAATGTGTTCGTGGGTTTCAAGTGCGAAAAGGGTTGAAGGAACTTTCAATTTTTATCCTCGTGGACTGTTTACTGGCACACTGACAACGTGACCGCTGGAGCAGAATCAAGGAGGGGCAAACGGGGCGAATGGAGCCGATCGGAATCGAAGCCGTTGCTATGAATTCGTAACGAGGCTTTTGTGCAGCGCGACTCGAGCAGGCATGCGGGCGCGCCGAGCGAAATTCGGCCCGTGGGAACGCGACCTTCCTCTGTTCGAGTGGCGACGATAATCGCTGCGGCGATTGATCGACAAGGAGGAAAGAATGGGCGCGGATTCGGGTGAAAATTGGATCCATTGCTGGCGAGGCCTCGTGAGAATCAAAGGCGACATTCAGTCTTTCGCCGAGGCTGTTCTAAGCTCTCTTAATCGGCCAATTAAGCGCCATTACTGGCCGCCACGGCGGAGATGTTTCGTTTAAGCTCGAATAGTGACTAGGAGAAAGAAAGTGGGGGAATGGAAGATCTAAATTTTGAAGAACATTGTGTTTCGTTGCTGCATACAGAATTTCTTTAAATCCCTCATTCACTCTAAGCTTCTTTCTATTACTAATCATTTTCAATTATTATGCTCGAGTTGGTGCTACTTAATCATCCCCCTTTATGTGGCTATAAATTGTATACAATCATTAAGTTTCTAATTGTTCGAGTATGCTTTAGATACAAATGACAATCTGCTCGTTCCTTGATAAAATAAATGCATATACTGTCCACTTTAGTTAAAATGTCTTATCTAGCATTTTGAAACAACTGAGAAAACTGAAGTTTTATTATTTACTTTGTACCATCCTTATTTTCCTTCATTCAAATTAAAATATGTTGTCAATACTTCGTAACAGATTAATATAATTTTTTGTAATAGGTGTACCGACAGATAATGTATTATTAACGTACCAATTAATTAATTGTTTTAGATACCTAATATATTTTAACCATTTTTGGAAGAAGTTAGGGTGAATACATTAGACTGTGTATAAATCTTTACGAAGCACTTAGAGTTTTCTAACTTTACTTACTAAAGGTAAAAGACGTGTGAAAATTCAAATATGTATTTCAATATATCTGAAAAAAACACCTAGATAGGACAGTTTAACTAACAGTTCAATATATCTAAAAAAATATATTAGCACCTAATTCGAACTCTAGACGCTACTGATCACATGGGTATCACTGGTGCATTATGGGAAATCCCCAGGATCTGTCTAACCCCAGGCAGAGTTTCTTGTTTCGTTGTGCCTAAATTTTACGTAGATTATAAATAATCACGAAGAGTATATCCACTCACCCTTGCTGGAGGAACTGCGATGTCGCCTGCGCCTGGTCCTGCTGCAGGACCTCCCCGTCCTGTCTTCCACATGAACGCCATCGACAGTGTCCACCGGTGCAGGGGGCGCCATGGTGTCCGGCTCCACAATGACACTGGAGCTGGGAGGTTGCCTCCTGTTAGGGTTCTCCTTGCTCGAGGACCCTCGATCCTTGCCCAGGAAAGTACCAATCGAGTGTCTCCTTCGTCCTGCTGCGGCTGAGCCTGCTGCTGGCAGGGTGGATGAAAGGTTGTAGTACCTGTGAGACATCAATTGCGTTAGTACAATACAAGTGGTAGCCTTAAAAAATCATGCCTTTGTGTATTGAACAACCCTAGTGGTACAAAAAATCAATACATATTTGGCAGATTACAAATTCGACTTATGGGGTCAGTGAGACCCCATATCTGGAATTGATTTTCTTAAATCACTGACCTGGCGTCGTCGACACCCACGAAAACCTCGCTGGAGTCATCGTCGTCATCATCGTCATCGTTGTGGTCGTGAGCGTCCCTGGCCAGACCACAGTACACCATATCATTGGACAGCAGCTCGCTGGCTGACTTTAGAGCGGTCCTTCGACCTGGTCGCCTTCTGTCGTTCTCTGAGTGTGAATGGGATCTGTTGAGGATAATGAGCCTTGTTGTAGATTAATTAATTATTCCAAGGAACAGATTTCCAATAAGTAAACTTTGGTACATCACGATCCTAGCGTCGACTTTAGTTAGCATCTCCGGTAGTATTAAAAAAAATGAGAAAAAAGCACTTTCGTGGAAATATACGCCGTAACGAAAGGGTTGAAAGAGTCGAGACAATTTCAAAATTGATTCAATATGGCAATTCACGTGTGAGTCATTGCGAATTTGCTATATGAAAAATTGTTTAAAAAAGAAGTGATTCGTTTTTAAAGTTGTCTCAAGCCTCTTTAAACGTTTCCCAATTTCTTTCGCTCAAAATTTGTCGCCCTCTAAACTTTTCTGCTCCCTCCAATTTGCAGCTTCCCAAGATTTGCAGCATCCCCTAAATTTGTCGTTGCCCAAAATTTTCAGTTTCCCAAAACTTGCCGCTCCTCAAAATTGATCGCTTTCCAAAATTTGCCGATCCGTAAAATTGATCGCTTTCCAAAATTTGCCGATCCGTAAAATTTATCGCTTTCCAAAATTTGCCGATCCGTAAAATTTATCGCTTCCCCAAATTTGCAGCTCCCCAAATTTTATGTCTTCCCAAAATTTGTCGTTGCCCAAAATGTGCCGTTCCCCAAAATTTATGGCTCCCCAAAATTTTCAGCTTCCCAAAACTTGCCGCTCCTCAAAATTGATCGCTTTCCAAGATTTGCCGATCCGTAAAATTTATCGCTTCCCCAAATTTGCAGTTCCCCAAATTTTATGACTTCCCAAATTTTATGCTTTCCCTAAATTTGTCGTTGCCCAAAATGTGCCGTTCCCTAAAATTTATGGCTCCCCAAAATTTTCAGCTTCCTATAACTTGTCGCTCCTCAAAATTTATCGCTTTCCAAAATTACCCGTTCCCAAAAATGTATCGCTCCCCAAAATTTGCCGCTCCCAAAAATTCATCGTTCCCCAAAATTTGCCCGTCCCAAAATTTTTCCACCCCCCAAAATTGACCGCTCCCCAAAACTAATCACCCCAAAGAGCTAAACACCAACCTGTGCGGCAGATACGGAGAAGGTGGCGCCACATCGGACGGCCTTGGGTCGCCCTTGAGGATCTGCTGTGTCCTCTCGTGCTCGGCGTTAGCGCTCACGGACCTGAACAGATTCCTGAAGCTCCTCCTCTGCCCGGAAGCTCCACCGTGGCCTCCATTGCCGCAGTGAGGCGTCCCGTTCCTCGTCAGCATCGGGACCCTTTCCTCGGTGGGCGTCGATGGGGCCGAGGCCCCGGACGCGCTGCTCCTGTTGCTCTCCTGAGCCATCAGGCTGCTGGCAGTGGACGTGGAGAGCACGCTGGCCGAGGACGTCGCGCCCATTTTGCACGGGCGTCGCCGGAAGAGGGCCGTGAGGCCCGCGGGGCCTTTCGACGGCGGCGAGAAGGCGACGCTCGTTGTGGACGTGGGCGTCGTCGCCGTCGACGACGACGCTGCGCCGCCCGACAACGAAAAGTACGAGGGGTTGTCTGTGAACATACGGGCCCAGAATCATAGAGTCTTTCCTACCATCCAGCCAACGTCATTCCTTGAATTTCCCCCTCTCAACTCGATTCGAAACTCATCGCACTGCTTGTCTCTACACTTCGAGCTTATTCAGACACAACCCCGAAGAAGGGCTACTTTAAACTCGAATCGAAGCAACTTTTGCTCCACCTTGATTAAAGCGCACTAGCAGTCAGGAGTCAAGACACTTCGTTAGCGAAGACGAGAGGATTAATGGCACTTGATGTTTTTTTTTTTTTTTTTTTTTTTTGTTGATAGCGACACTCACGGAATTATTATATCTTTAGGTAGAATCTTGCCACGGGTTGTTTAAGTCAGTGGCAACGTGAATGGAGGTCCGTCCACGGTTAGTAGCCGGTTGTCGTCGAACTGAATATCGTTTTTGGGACCGAGGCGCGAAGAGGGAGAAGAGTTTCGCGACTATTCGAACACGAGGGTCCACCTGAGACTGTCGGGTCAGAGATACACGATGCCCATAGGACGCCATGAACGAATCGAGTGGCACTTGAAGGTGGGGGGATGGACCGGACGTGGTATTGTCCCCCACCCCGTAAACCAGAAGCGAGGAACGAGAGGCAGACGCGGAGGCACCGGAAGTCCGCCACCGGCGTTCACGAGCCGCGCGTTACTACTCTTCGAAGATGAATTAACGCGGAGTCGAAGAGGGGGAGGGAAGCGACGAGGGGTGGGAGTTTAGGAGAGCTTCCTGCGAACGAGTTTCACGCGGTGACTTCGGGGGTTTTGGAAAATATTTTCGGAGAGGGGTGACCTTCCGAGCAGCTTCTGCCAGCTGTCTCAATACCGAGTTCTTCGGGGTCTTCCAGGGGAAGGGACGCTTATGAACTTGCGAAAGCGTCGTGTAAATGATTGCAGTGAATGAGTCGCTCAGTTTTCTGGACGGAAAGTTGGGATTCTTAGTCCTTCTGACGTTGTGGACACAGGGTCGGCGGGGAACGCCCATGGGCGTTCAGCGACTGTGTATAAGAGATGCGACTAAAGGGATTCCGCACGCGACATTATGCTGAGCGATTAAATTGTCACTATCGAAGGGGTTGAGGGTCCTTGTATGCTGGTTCTTTTATTTTATCAGGTACTTGCAGAGGTTATTGGTAATTGGATAGGTATTATGAATGCTTGGGAAATTTAACAAAGGTATAAATAATGGAGCTGGAAGTTTGGAGAGTTAAGTAAAGGAGTCTTGGGGAGTTCAGAATTGCCTTCAGCTACCTTCGTATATCAATAGAATTACTAAGTTTCTTGTTTCTGTTCTGTATAACTCTGCTATGGATTGTAATTCAGGTACACATTCAATCTAATATCAAGGCTCGAGAAACATACACATTATTAACTATTCCACAGAGATTTCTGAAACTTAGAATCTTCAATGAAATGGAAACTTGAGATTGTCAAAATGTCCCGAGGAGTTAACAATTATTAAAATTTATTTTATAACGTCTTCTGAACCAATTCTTACCGAACTTTCTAAGGGCATATTTTGAAAAGTAGCAGTTTGACTGGAAATTAAATATATACAGAATAAATTAAATGTATATTAAATATATTCTCATCTTGTCACGATTTAAAACTCTTATCTTCTCCAAGAAATCATACTAATAAGAATTAATCTGTGCGGCAAAATAAACCCTGCGTTCGCCAGACGACTGATAAGGGAAGATAAAATCCTTGAACAGTGTTATCAAGAGAAATAACTGCTTTAACAAGTGCACTTAAAGCAGATAGTGAAGGATCGATATCTCGGTGGATCGAACGTGGTGGATCGCTGGAAATCTGTGAAATTTGCTGGCTGGATAGGTGCTACGTGACGAGGGTGCAAGAATCGAAACCAGAACGGTTCCCAAGGTACGTTCATCGCCTACAAATTCGAGTCTCCAGCTTTCTTCGATTGCTGATCGAAATCTTTCGACAGAGGGTGTACAAAAACACAAGATGCTTCTTAAAAAATTTAACACCTCTTCTTTTACCCCAAAAATCGAATCCTTACATTTTTCTTTGATGGATGAAACCAAGAGAGGGTTTCAAATTTCGAATCGGGAGGCAAAGAAGCCGACGTTTTTCAGAAGGTCGCTTCAAGTGTGGGAAGACGAGAAAAATCTTCAAAAAGAGTACCGCGTGGGGGAAATCCTTTGACGCCATTTTGTGGCAGAAATTAGATCCTTCTGAGCTTCCAAATACCAGGTCACCTTTCGTTTTAAGAATACAGGTACCTTCAAAATCGTAATTCCTTTGAATAAGCAATAGTACGGGAGAGTTGGGTTGAAAATGACATTTTTTTTAAGGCGACCGTCCGGTCTAAAAATCGATTTTTCTTTTATTTCATTTTTCGAATGTTCAACCTTTCAACGTGTTGAAAAGGATTTTTCGAAATTCGTAAAATTCCCGAAGTTATAGACATTTGAGTAGCGGCAAATGAATCATGATTTT
This sequence comes from Andrena bicolor, assembly GCA_960531205.1. NCBI lineage: Eukaryota > Metazoa > Arthropoda > Insecta > Hymenoptera > Andrenidae > Andrena > Andrena bicolor. The sequence goes on from OY482666.1 coordinate 44,087,549, forward strand.
CCCAAACGGTAGACAGCATAATAAAAGAAATTAAGATTAACCGATTCCATAAAACTTGGTGACATTTTCTTGGTAATTGAATTCACTATCGCATCGCCCTTTGAACATCAATTTTAGAAGTCGTAGTTCTTCGTTATTAAATTTTTTCGCATGTCTGTGTTCAAACGTGTACCAAACATCGTCATTTTGCTTTATTTACCTTCTTAAAGGCTGATGCGATAGTGATTCATATAATCTATAAGAATACATTTGGTTTTTTTATTTCAGATAATCCTACGTCGAGTTCGACTCTCCACCGTTTACGTTGCCACAAAAGTGTTGCAGCAGTGCTCTGAGCGCCACGTACAATTTGAACCATCGCAGGAAAACGAAAAAAAATGTTTTTATATCCTTGGCGAACGAATAAAGAAATACCATAAAGTTTTTTACTGCAAGTTGTATACTTTTTGGAAAAAAATATCCTAAAGATGCTAAATATTTTTAAAAAGGCTTCTTGGATGTCGCTTGTTACTTTCTTATTAAAGTAAATATTTTTCTACGAGAAAATTACCAAATGTTCTTTAAATGTTGCTCTTTTACGTGTAAAAAGTTCTGTGAAAATATATGCTTCGCTTTTTCAAAAAAAAAAAAAAAAAAAAATTCGGCGTTGGCAATACTTTGTCTTCGAGATAATAGCAATGTCCCTTTCAATACGTGTCTCTTTCATCCCACCTCTCCCCTATATTCAATCCAACACCCTGGTATCAACTTCGAATTAATAAAAAGCCACCTAGAAAACTTGATCCTCAGCAGTACTTCAAAAGCAGAATACACCTGCTGCCTTCGATACTGAAAGCACTTCAAATCAAGTGTGAAGATTTCTACACAGTCGTAGAAAGTCCCCAAGAGTCTTCAATAACAAAGAATAGAAAGAAACCGGGGAATACAGTGCCACGTTCGAAGAATCAATCTCCAACGAAGTGCATGACGTGAAATATAGAAAAGATATTCAGGGCGCAACTTGGGAATGAAAAGAGAGTCTAGATTGTAGTATATATAAGAAGCGAAGAAAACCACGTGGAGAAATATTCTCAAGTACCATCGCGAAAAAGGAAACAAATATGATGGATGGTAAATTGCGAATTCTTAAGAGTCGTTGGAAGTGTATTTTTAGCTCGCACGGCGAGGTCGATTTCGCGAGGACGGGAATCGAATTCACACGGTAGGCAGCGCGCTACCGACTCCTACGAAATGAAAAACGAAAAAGGACTTGTCGCCGAGGCGGAATACGCGGTAGCCAGGTAGAAGCGTGATACGTGGCCGCGTGATTATGCGCGGGACGCGTGACACGAGTGCTAAACGCTCCTCGAGATTGTACGTGGCCGTGGGTATCGGTCCAGGAATGGGTGAAAAGCTTACCGACTGCCATGGTGACCTCTTGCACGAGAAACCGCTGCCGCTTCGCGGGCGATCTGCGAAGAAACAGAAAAATAGGTGTGATTAGTAACTCGCTTGGGCAGAGTTGGAAAATAGTTTCTAGTGTATTGCCTTTTTATTTGCAGATTCTGACAATTTAAGAGTGGTAGATGTCTTGGTTTCTTGGGGGTGTAATGAATTTGAGAATGGGGGAGGAGAAAGGGGAGTGAAAATTGTAGGTATTAGGATTTGAATATGGGGAAATTAAAGTTGTGATTGGAAGAAGTGGAAATAATAATAAAAATAGTATTGGAATTTAAATGTGAAGAGAGTAAAATTGAGATTGGAAGAAGTGGAAATAATGATAGAAATAATATTCAGATTTGAATATGGGGAAAGAAAATTAGAGATTTGAAGAAGTGGAAATAATAATAAAAATAGTATTAGAATTTAAATGTAAAGAAAGTAAAATTGAGATTGGAAGAAGTGGAAATAATGATAGAAATGGCATTAAGATTTGAATACGGGGAAAGAAAATTAGAGATTTGAAGAAGTGGAAATAATGATAAAAATAGTATTAGAATTTAAATGTAAAGAAAGTAAAATTGAGATTGGAAGAAGTGGAAATAATGATAGAAATAATATTAAGATTTGAATATGGGGAAAGAAAATTAGAGATTTGAAGAAGTGGAAATAATAATAAAAATAGTATTAGAATTTAAATGTAAAGAAAGTAAAATTGAGATTGGAAGAAGTGGAAATAATAATAAAAATAGTATTAGAATTTAAATGTAAAGAAAGTAAAATTGAGATTGGAAAAAGTGGAAATAATGATAGAAATAACATTAAGATTTGAATATGGGGAAACAAAAGTTGAGATCTGCAGAAGTGAAAACAATAATGATGTCAGAAATGACTTTGGAAATAATTGTGATTAGGAAAAGTGTTAATAATGCAAAAAAAAAATAGTAGTGGAGGAAAGAATGTTGAGAATGAAACAAGTGGAAACAATGATAAAAATAAAATTAGGTTTGGAATATAGACATAGTAAAAAAGAATATTTATTGTAGTAAAAATCTTTCTTGGAACTGACACCCACTTAAACTACATTTGAATCCGCCAAAAATTGTAGAGAAATGCGACGCATTTGTCAGTTTTCGCACAGCGCACCAATCAATCACCCCTATCAATCAATCTCCAATCGAGCCAGTCAATCTCCACCAAAAATCTCTATCAATGGAAACCTACCCTGCCCTCGCGAACTTCGGTGCTAATGGAGAATAGGAAAGAAAGGAAAACAGAGATGTGGGATGAAATTCGTTGAAAATGGAGATTAACGAGGCTCGAATAGGAAAATAGAATTTCACTGCACTACTTTTTAAAAAATATCAATCAACTCCTTCTTCATCAATTTGTAATTAATATATTTAATTGCATCTCTTCTGTCATTTGAAATTCTCTCATTCGCGAAATCACGAACAGATTTATCATCATTCAGCCATTAGAAATAAAAATTCTATCCATCAATAAACAAGTAACCCTTCAACAGAGTAATTTCACACTCCTTTCATCGCCTAAATTATTTTCGAAATTCACTTCTACCAGTTTTCCTCCGAGCAACTTGATTTATAATAAAAATAGTACAAATGCGAAAATTCAGTGGGAAACAAAAATGAAGAAAAGACTTAAAAAAAGGAGTTTCTTTATTATAAATTCCCAAGCCTCGATGCTAAGTGTTTTAATGTTTGGAAGCATACCAATTTTTCTATTAAAATTTAACTTCACCCAATTTTTGTGAATCAAAGACTCAGTCAAAAATTTTAGTTTAAGTAAAACTTTTCTTTTACACTGAAACGATTAAAATTTAATTTAATTCAACCCCTCATTTATATTCACGATGACAAGAAAAAATCAAACACACAAAGAATTAATAAACTTTATCCATCGCAACCTAAATCGATGAACCAAAATGACCCACCCCTTCCAACCCTTCCACCCCTCCACCCCTCTACCACAAATTTCCACCCCCAAAACTGACTTATTAAATCATCAGCCAACCGATAGCGATAGCTTATTTTCGCGTGGCACTCTATGAAGGAAAGTTGCGTCCACCGGCGCCACGCGCGTTTCGATTCACGGAGACGGTGCACCGCCACCCCAACGTGCTTTCAGCAGCGTCAGTTTCATTCATCGCTGAAAATACGCTCGAATATTATATTTAGCACGGGATGCAGGGAGACGCGTGTCGCGCGACAGCCACGACAGTTTTATGGTGGTGGGACGGGGTGGAAAAGGGGGATGGGGGAGGGTCTCATTCACGTTTTATCTGCGTGATATTGGCGCGCGATCTTGCCACTCCGTCCTCCACTCGCGCTCTCACTGTCCTCGTCTGTCCCCTTTCGTAACTTCGCTCTGCGAGATTCTCGCCCCTCCATGGCCCATTCCCTCCGTTCTGTTGCTTATATGCACGGGGCGAGCTCCTCAAGGTGGCTTGTGCTGGCAGTTTCTTCGAATTTGAAAATGTGGGGGAGATTTTGTATTGGGATGGCCAAAGGGAAGATAGATTCCTTGCATGAAAATGAGTGGAATAGAATTTTGAGAGGTAAATTTGTGAATTTGGTCACTAGGGTTTTAAAAACTGGTTTTTATTTATAAATTTGTAAAATTCGAAAACCGGGTTTTTAATTTAAAAAACCGGTTTTATATACTAGAATTAATATGAAGAAATGATTTAAGGTAAACTTAGGGAAGATTCCTTGCATGAAAATGAGTGGAATAGAATTTTGAGAGGTAAATTTGTGAATTTAGTCACTAGGGTTTTAAAAAGCGGTTTTTATTTAGAAATTTGTAAAATTCGAAAACCGGGTTTTAAATTTAAAAAACCGGTTTTATATACTAGAATTAATATGAAGAAATGATTTAAGGTAAACTTAGGGAAGATTCCTTGCATGAAAATGAGTGGAATAGAATTTTGAGAGGTAAATTTGTGAATATAGTAACTAGGGTTTTAAAAAACCGTTTTTATTTATAAATTTGTAAAATTCGAAAACCGGGTTTTAAATTTAAAAAACCGGTTTTATATTCTAGAATTAATATGAAGAAATTATTTAATTAAAAACGTTAACATTTTTACTTGAAATCGACTCGAACATAAGCAAATTGTAGTAGGTAAGTGTTTATTGTAATACTAATCATCATGAGTTCATATTTTCAGAAAATACGAAATGGAATGAAGATTTTTGAGAATATTGGAATTCGAAAACCGGTTTTTTCAAAAGTCGGTTTTTGTATAAACCCCATTAGTAACCCTATGTTGACGCGAATTTTGGAGTTTGTAATTTATTTTATAGGGTCGCAGTGGCAATCAACCCCTTGAATCCTGAGTTCTACACTAATTACCTAAATTACCTATATTCTCGCTCCCTTTAAGGGCGTACAGAAGTATTGAAATTTCGAAAAATCGATTTTTCTATTACTATTAATTTTGAAAGTGTCATCCTTTACAATAAAGTTTCGATATAATTTCGGAAATTATAGCGCTGAACGTAACTGAGTGCACCGCCGATTAACGGCCTCGTAGAGCGATGTTGGCGTGGAGAACTTAACTTTGAAGCCGTTTATCTCGAAACTACATTTTTAAACACCGTACATTACCGAGTAGGTGCATCATAACTTTTGAACAAACGAATATTTTCACTTGAAATTTTAACTGGAGGTGTAGAATTCATTTCTCTATAACATGGAATTTCTGCATCAACATTGGATCTTTGTAAAAATTTTTATAAACCATGGAAGACAATTTTCTTCTGTAAAACTGTGGGGAAAAATTGATTCCTGTGTAACTTCCACAATTTTTGTTTAAATTCGCCAGTCAAATTCCATGTTGTAGGTTCTGCTATAGAAATTACTCACCCCAAAGCATTTTGTTTTCAGATGATGAGTTTCAACTAGTAATGTCAACAAATTCAAACATTCCGATAATTTTTTTTTTGGAAATTACTCGAAATCGGATACACAAAAAATTGTGAAAATTACGGGTTAAATGATTAGTTGGTACCTAAGCAATCCAACACAAAAGAAACCGTCTATTTTCCGTGTGTAATAGTCCTGTACCCCCTTAATAGACCTTCAGACTTTAAATATTCTAGCAAAAGGAACCCTCCTTTTTTTCTGCACAGCGCCCTCCACCTTGCCAAGTCCTCCCATAATTTTCGTAATTTCCTCGCTACACTTCCTCCCGTCCAGAACCCCTCAGCGTTGCATCAAGGTGTTACTCCGGTAAGCATAATTATTTTCAGACATGCTACGGTAGTTTCGCGGCTAGTAGGATTAAACGCACGCGCAGCTGCGTTCGCGTGCATCGGTTTTGCACTTAGCACAGTAGAACACCGCCTAACTTCGCCAAAAATCGCTCACTCTCTCGTGTTCAATTATTTCATCCCTAAAGGCTGGAACAGACACGTCCAGTAATTTAGTCAAGTAGCGAGTATATATATAATTTAATAATTTACCATTGTTTTACTAAGCTACTCGACTAAATTTTAGTGTCCACACACGAAAAATTACTAAATTATTTGCTACTCGACTAAACTATTGTAGGGTAAACGCACCAGTAAATGAACAGTTAAGGTTAATGAATGAACACTATTATAAAATTATGTTTGCAGCGCGAATGATTCCACGTGCTGCAAAAATTCTTTGGATACGAAGCAAGAAATGAAAAGAAGTCTCTAATTAATTAGTTGCTTACTTTAATAATTTATTTTACTCATTTTAATAAAAAATGTTCATTCACTGGTACGTGTTCATTTACTGGTACCGTTAAGGAACTAGTTCTTGATCAGGCACTAATTTTTTTATCAGTTCATGAAATAAACCGTTCTTTTGAGTTTATGTCAATAAATAATTGCTTGAAATAATTACTAACATAAAAACTGATAATTCAAAAATATAGGTGTTGTCTGTGAAAGCAGTTAGTATTGTTAATTTTAGATGATCAAAAACTAGTTCCTAGTCACCTTATTATTTCATACCTTATAAATAATTAAATTATATACTTATTTTCAACTTTTTAAAATTTTTCTTTGAAGTTTAAACATTAATTCAACTTTTAGTATAAAAAAAGTCTATGGTTTAATGTTTTATTAGGTTAAAAATAAATATTAAAGCGGGAAACCCTCTAAACTGATCAGAAACTAGTTCCTTAACGGTACATCCACCCTACGTGTCTGAACCAGCCTTAAAACCAATTTGCATCGAGAAAATTTCAATCGATTGCTTTCCGACTAATAAATAAATTCAGTTGGAATTAAAAATTTTCGTTTTTTGGGGAGAATAAAAAGCTACAGAGGAATAGAAAAATTCCAATTGCAGTGGCCTCGATTCTCCTCTTAAAGGAGTTACGACTTTCGCAAGGAGTCACTGCTTTCGATTCTTCTCCTGTATAACCTCCGCTTGGAATTGCAACGTCATTTTTAATTCAAGGAAATCTCGCGCGTCCCCGAGATGTCCTCGCGGAGAAACGGCAAGGGTTTCCTCGAAAATTCGCTTCCTCGAAGCTCGTTCGAATTCCCGAGTCGCGGGGCTTGCAATATGTACGCGAGGGTCTCGTTGTTGCAGCAACCGTAGTCGCTACTATTTTCGTGCGGCTTCCGATGGGAGGACGGTGCGCGGAGAGCTCGTGCCAGGAACGGGCGGGCGAGAGGAAGCAGAGGAGACTCGGGTTATCGTTCCCATGAAAGCTCGAGCACTCTGATTTACTCCCCTGTCCAAATGGATCAGCTGATGGGACGAATCACGGCGGTACTCTGGCGTTCGCGGCAATGTTGCGACCGCGTTGCGCTCCGAATGCTTTCTGGCTTTCTTGTCGTTCTTGTCTCATGGAGTTCGCTTTTCGGTGGCGGCTTCTTCCCAGCTGGTGGGTTTAGGAAACGGACGGCCAGGGAAAAGTGCTTCGTGAGCACTTTTTTTTTATTTAGTGTCGAGGACCCAGTTCCTGGTCAGTTTAGTATATAAATACCAAATAATAAGTTTATCACGATACAAATTTATTCTAAAAAATTATTAAATAATTATGAAGTATTTTTAAATTTATACGCAAACATTTGACAGCTCATAGTAAAATGTTTTAGGTTGATCAGAACCTAATTCCTAATCAGTTTAGTATATAAATAGGTACCAAATAATAAGTTTATCACGATACAAATTTATTACAAAAAATTATTAAATAATTATGAAGTGTTTTTAAATTTATACGCAAACATTTGATAAGTAGCTCATAGTAAAATGTTTTAGGTTATCAGAAACTGCTCCCTTTGCATCTTAAGTGATCAGGAATTGGGTCCTTGATGATATATCTGTATAATTCTGTGGATTTATAAGTTGGTGTTTTTTATAGATAGTTATTTGCTAAAGTTGTTCCAAATTATGTTTGGAAATCCTGACAAGTTACTTTTATAAAAGAATTCGAATATGATTTATTACGACTCTACGAAGGAATTTCTGAAATTCCTGCCATTTCTAAAATTCTAAATTCTCTTGCAAACTGTCACCAAATTATTTCTAAAAATCTTACCATGTATTTATTAAAAATTTACCAACTTCTATAAATTTTTCCTCTAAGATTCTACCAAATTCTTCCCAGCAATTCTACCAAGCTTTATATAAAAAAACTCTACCAAGCCGAATGCTAAAAGCTGGAAAATCTTCCACGAAAGTTCTATTAAATCTGAAGTATTTACAAAAACTCTACCAATCCTCAAATTTCCAAATCCTCCACTAAGTTTCAACCGAAGCATTTTCAAAATCCTACAGTCTTTCTAAAAAATTTTACCAACGCCTTAAGGGGGGTCACTCAGGTGAAAATGAACTACAACCAGTAATTTTACAGATAAAAATTTGAACATATTTATATCCATATTATTTTTTACGCTGAAATGAATTATGTAAGAGTTAATAAAGTGACAATTTTTTTTCAAAATTAAAAAAAAATTTCGAAAAAATTATTCGATTGTAAAATCCATACCCTTATTTCTGTAGAATTGTATACCAAGCCTGCAAAAAAAATTCATCTCGAAAACTTCATTTTTGTCTGAGTTATAAAGTTTTTATGTACGAAGCAGGAGAGTTTTTTTATAAAAATTTTATAACTCGGACAAAAATGAAGTTTTCGAGCTGAAATTTTTTTTGCAGTCTTTGTATACAATTCTACAGAAATAAGAGTATGGATTTTACAATAGAATAATTTTTTCGAAATTTTATTTTTAAATTTTGAAAAAAGAAATTGTCACTATATTAATATGGATATAAATATTTTCAAATTTTATCTGTAAAATTACTGGTAATTCATTTTCACCCGAGTGACGCCCCTTAAAAGTCTTCTAAATCCTCCCTCAAATTTCCGCCACCTCGTTTCCAAAATTTTTACCAAATCGCCACGAAAAAAAAAACCCAACTCTACCTCGAAATTCTCGAGGCGACAGAATCTTATCGCGGTTTCACGAAAGCGAGACACTCGAAACCGTGCTCGCCCCTAGCGCGCTATTTTCGCCCCCAAGGTGAAAAAGAAGTTCGTCGATCGCTGCTGGGTCAAGCTGAACTGCATTTAACCGGTGCACGGTATGCACCTGCTGTAAGCCCGCGCCGAGAAAAAGCGCGCATATCCGCGCGTGACCCTAGCAGCGAGCGCCAGGGTTTCACGGGTCGTTCCTTTAAATGTGACCGAGCCGCCTCGGTCGTTAATTAGCACGGGATACGTAAATTAGGCCGATTTGCAAACCAGCAAACCGTGGCACCGTATCCACGCACGCTTCTTTCTGTTTCAGTGCCTCACGTGCCACTTGCTTCCGCGGACGGAAATAAACAAAGCGTCTCTGAGATTCTTTTATATCATTTTCCTGTTAAATTCCAGCGTTTTGTAGTTTGTTAAATATTCCTGTCGAGTGCATAAAATAATGTAAAATGTAAATTCAAACAAATTGTACCATCCTGTGTTCAACTGTTAAATAAATGCAAATTTGAGACCACTTTTCCTGTAAAATTTATGTTTCCTGAGTTCAAGCAGAGATATATCCCTAGTAGCACAAAATATTGGTTAAATATTTTTCCGAATATTAAAAAAATATTTTTTAGCCACACTTTTCAATATGAAAAACATGTTAACTCCAAATATTATATACACATACTGAAATGTGAAATATATGTTTAGAAAATATGAACTAAAATATGAACTGAAATTAATATTCAAAATTCGAAAATAAATATTCAGGAAATGTAAAATATACTTTATATTTGAAAAAAAATTTATAATATAAAATGAATATTTCCAGTATATTTGGAAAAAATATTTGCTTCTTGATCTAGAATAAATATTGTATGTATATTTAAATATCAAAAAGAGATTGAACTTCTTTTTAATATTGGATGTATGTGCATTCAATATTTTATGCTACTAGGGATATTATATTCTATTTTAAATGAAAAATTATGATAAATTTGTTACAGCCTTTCCGTGAAATTTTCATATTTTACTGGTTTTGAAGTGTTTGAAAATTTCTGCTGTTACATATTCAGTACTACTTATTTATAATTAGCTACCGTCATTTATTTAAATAGCGCGAAATTTATATTCAAAGCTCGTGCATTCCAAGACTTCACTTATAGCTTGAAAAAAAATTAACTCCTAACTGTATATTATTCTCTGTAGAATCCCTCTCTGAATCATCGATGTATAGTTAACGATCCCACTGTACAAAAGCGTGCTTAAAAATTCTACACCGTTCCAACGCAATTCTTAGTATTCCTCAACACTTACAGGTTTCTTTAAACACCCGAAATTTATCACCCACAGTTTTCACGAGAATTGGAATGTCACAATGGGAGAAAGTAATGGCCACACCAAGAAAGAAAACAATGAAGCCACGTTTTCGGCCGAGCCATGGGTACGATAAATTCGATCGATAAGAGGCTCCCGTTCGGATCTGATTGAACGTGCAAGTACACCCGATTGCTTCGAGACGTCGGTGCCATAAGCGCGACGTGTTGCGTAAGCGGCCAGGGGCGAGCTTTAAAAATGCGCGTCGCGTGCGAAATCGAACCGAAGGTATCGATGTACCGTGGCTGAGTTGATTTTTCAAATAAATCGTGGGCTGATTTTCTTGGAAGTTGTCTAAAAGCAAGTACTTAGCATTTTCATAAAAAGAAAAAAATTAAATTCTTTGAGCTTCAGCTCCAAGAAGCTTCCTTTTCTGTGGTTATAGAATAAATTTCTCAATTACTGCTCAATTAATGTCTCTTTTAGTGTAAAAAGAATGGTGTAGAAATAAGAATTATTATTAAACTGGGACAGTTTTTATTATAATTATTATTCACTATTCTTTATACGAAAAAGAACTAATTTTCGGAATTTTTTGTGAAAAATGTGATGTATGATTCTTAAAAGTATTTCCTTATTTGTGAAGGATATATATTCAGCAACCCCCAGGAATTTTGTTATTGGAAAATATTAAATTTTCGGAAGCTGTTTTTATAATGGCACTGCGCGGTGAGCACAATTTGAGTTTATTTAATATTTAGTTCGTGAACGAAGGATTTTTGTTTTTGATGCAAACTCTATTTTTAATTTACCAAAAACGAACAATTCAGACCTCGAAAAATTATGATTTTGCGTTAAACGGTCGTCATTTTGGTTGAAATAATTTTTTTGGAAAATCCTCCTTTCACGAACGAGATAAACTCTTATAAGTACTATTAGAATCTTTTTCACTGTTTGATTTCAGAAGTTCCGGATCCGAGAAATCGTGCTCGCCGCTAAAAAAAATAGCTTCCGTGAGAGTGGCTGTTTTTCGTTCACTTTTTAATATTTTTCTATAACAAAATTACCGAGATTTTCTGAATATATGTACTTTTAAAATAAACAAATAATTGTAAAAAATATGCATTAGATTTTCCACAAAAAATTCCTGAAAATCACTATTTTTTTTCGCCCTCCAACTAGGCACGACCCCTTAATAAGTAAAATAAATAAAGTGGCAGTAATAAGGACGTCAAGCCTAGTAGAAAAAAAGAATTCTTCCCAAATGTCTTTCGAGACCTTCAGCCTTCACTTTTAAACGATGTGGTGAGGGTAGCTGTCCCAGTGCCTCAATCAATATTTCCCACTCTGATTATAGCACCAAATTAAATTTTAAAGTTATCAAAAAATAAGAAAAAGTTCACCAAACCAAATTTGGAAACTAAGTGCTTGGAAAATTCCAATAATTAATATCCAGCAAATATAATTCCCTCTCCCTTTATTTCCTCCAACCCCAATCTCCATTCCCCAGTAAAAAAAAAGCAAAAGCCATTATACTCTCCCCGAAGCTCCTCGCGCGCGCCTCGCCGCGAAATAAGAGCCGAAACTCAAAAACAAGCCAGAAACAAAAAACAAACTTCCCCAAAACGAATACCTCCGGCTTCCCCCGTATTTACATGCACCAGACTCGCTTCAGCCGGAGATATTTAAGCGAAAAAAGAAAGAAAAAAAAGGGAGGGAACCGCGGCGTACAAAAGCCACGGAAATAGAACCTGGCGTGGAGGTCGTAGCTCGAAAACGCAGGCAGCGATTTCGCGCGTTAGGTCCGCGCGTCTGGTTAGGTTCGGCTGTCAGGTTCGATCTATTAATATACACGGTGAGCTGCCTGCCTAATTCCTAATGGAATATTCGTACAGATTTCTCGGCGCCTTAAAAGTATCCTCTGCCGGAGCATGCGCGGCGGAAAGCTTCCTTCCCCCTCCGGCCGGGGAAAATTCCAAGCGAAGAGAGCGACACGGAAACAAAGAAGAAATCCCCGCGACGCCCTCGATTTTTTTTTTCTTGTTAAAAACACCAATTCAAACGCGATGGGGAAGGTGAGATTTCTGGTTTCGGGAAAGTGACAGAGTCACCGCGATCAGCTGATCCTCCACGTGCTCCGTGTACCTCGATCAACGCTCTCACCGAGTAAACGAAATCGCGCTCTAATTCGAGGGTGGTCGCTTTACATTCCGTTCGCGCACTGAAATAGACGCGGTTTAAGTAATATCAGGAATTTTCCCGGCTATTTGTGGACGTTTGAATAATGTCTTTTGGGGAAATGAGGTGGGAGCTTCTGGTAGTGGAAATTGTGGGGATGAAAATTGAGGATCTTTGGAATAGATTATAGTGAGTTGGTAAAATTAGTTGGTCACCTATTGAAAATAAAATAGTTATTTTAGAAGATGGAGTAAAGTGGCACATATATGGTTGAATAAATATCTGAATATTGTCTTGGAATTTCATTTAAAACTCTACGAATTTTTGTTCCAACTCAGTATAGTAGAAAATCATGGTTCGCTTGTTTGCAAAATTAGTTGGTTACCTATTGAAAATAAAATAGTTATTTTAGAAGGTGGAGTAAAGTGGCACATACATATATGGTTGTATAAATATCTGAATTTTGTCTTTGAATTTCATTTAAAACTCTACGAATTTTTGTTCCAACTCAGTATAGTAAAAAATCATGGTTTGCCTGTTTGCGAAATTAGTTGGTCACCTATTGAAAATAAAATAGTTATTTTAGAAGGTGGAGTAAAGTGGCACATATATGGTTGAATAAATATCTGAATATTGTCTTTGAATTTCATTTAAAACTCTACGAATTTTTGTTCCAACTCAGTATAGTAAAAAATCAGGGTTTACTTGTTTGCAAAATTAGTTGGTCACCTATTGAAAATAAAATAGTTATTTTAGAAGGTGGAGTAAAGTGGCACATATATGGTTGAATAAATATCTGAATATTGTCTTTGAATTTCATTTAAAACTCCACGAATTTTTGTTCCAACTCAGTATAGTAAAAAATCATGGTTCTCTTGTTTGCAAAATTAGTTGGTCATCTATTGAAAGTAAAATAGTTATTTTAGAAGGTGGAGTAAAGTGGCACATATATGGTTGAATAAATATCTGAATATTGTCTTTGAATTTCATTTAAAATTCTACGAATTTTTGTTCCAACTCAGTATAGTAAAAAATCATGGTTCTCTTGTTTGCAAAATTAGTTGGTCACCTATTGAAAATAAAATAGTTATTTTAAAAGGTAGAGTAAAGTGGCACATATATGGTTGAATAAATATCTGAATATTGTCTTTGAATTTCATTTAAAACTCTACGAATTTTTGTTCCAACTCAGTATAGTAGAAAATCATGGTTTGCTTGTTTGCAAAATTTTTGTCTGAGTGTTTGAGACTTACCTTCAATTTTTTAGAGGCAGTTGTTGAATGTGGATTAATGTAAACATTCTTTGAATCTTTTTCTCCTTTTCACGAAATTCTTCTAATTTTCAATTTTCCTTTGTTTTGGAGCACGCTTTCTGGTCCATAAAGATTTTCTTCAGGATTCAGTAGATCTGGTTACAGTGTTTTCAGAGACGGTGCACTTGGAGTTGCGGAAGTTGTTCTTTTTTCGAGAGTACGGAGAAGACTCATGAAAGATTGCATTATGCGTTCGTGGTGGAAGCCTTCATGTGATTCGATAGTATTCTTTTTATTCTTATTCTCGATTTCTGTTCTCGTGCTCGTCGAACATCCAAGTAGGCTTTGGAGTTATGAGTGAGGAGCGTTAAATGATGCTTTTATTAATTTTTAATTGTTCCTCCTTCTATTTTGATTGATTTTTTCAAAACGTCTTATTTAAAATTTTGCGAGTTCGTATTCGTAATTTTTTAAGTTTCAAGGTTGGATTAATATTTGTCTGTTTTATTTAAATTAAAATCCTCTGAGTTTCCTTTGAAGTTCATTTTTTCCTGGATCCAGTACACTTCAGATTTTATTTTATTTGCTTCAGAAAATATTCTCCTTTCCTCGACGAGGAGACTACTCCACCTTATAAGCACAAAGAGAGAATTTTATATTCAAGAGAACTTTGTCTTCAGCGACACTTTCCGCAGAATTCAAAGATGGATCCTCCTCTCCTTCCCTCGAAAAATATACTTGCAAGATCTTCAATCCACATCAAAAGACACCTCTTCGCAAGCTCGAAAAACAAAACCCCTTTTTCCCTCTTCACTCCTCTCAAAATCCACCGAAGTCCACACTCCGAAGTCCCTTTAAACTCCCAAACCACACACAAATTTTCCACCGCCCCCTAAAATTTAATTCACACGCGAAGCCTGCTTTCCGACGTCACTTCTTTCGCGAAAAGTCCACAGAAGCTTTAAATCCGTAGAAAGTGCTGCGTTTAGTGAAGGAACTTTGATATTCACGGTAGAACTCTTTGCCTCCACTGAAGAATCCTCTGCCTCCGAAGAAGAAGTTCTGTCACCACGCATGAAGCTTCTGCCGCCACAGAATAAGCTTCGGCTTCCGCAGAATAAGCTCCTGCCCCCACAGAAGAAGCTTTTCCTCTTCACAGAAGAAATTTCTGCGTCCACAGAAGAAGCTCCTGCCTCCATAAAAGAAGTTCTGCTTCCGCAGAAGAAGCTCCTGCCTCCACAAAAAAAAGTTCTGCCTCCGCAGAAGAACTTTTCCCCTCCGCAGAAGAAGTTTCTTCCTCAGAAGAACCCTCCGCGTGGTTTTCCACAGCGCCGGGGAGCGTGACGCGAAGCCGAGGGGAGGTCGCCGCGGAACGAGCGTCTCGCAGCCCCTTCTCGATCCTCAAGAGCGGCTGGTGTCGGTCAGGGTTGCCCTCGATGGAGGGAACGTGAACGCTGGCTACGGTACAACACTTCACGGAACACTGACAACTCAGAGCAGAAGAGGAGCCCGCGACGACGGCCATGTGACCGTCATTCGTGCTCTCCTTCTCTTCTCTTCACTGCCACCACCCACGCATCTGGCGGTGCCCGAAGAAACGCCCATGTGCGCCGGCCGCGCGTTATTTCGAGATAAATAAGGAGGGCCCAACGCGTGGCGGACGTTGAATCGGCCCGTCTCGAGACATCCGTAGGGAAAATCTCGAAAAGGAAGCCTGAAAATATATATCCCTTTTCTGGAGGAACTTAATTTCCACTACTAAACAAGCAATTCCTCAAACAATTAATTTCTAACTCGTTGAGTGCGACACTGAGAGCCTCCACTATATTTAACAGTGAACACGTAATTGGAAATTTTCCAATTTTGAGTTTCTAATTTCTTGCGCTACGTGGCGTGCGGGACGCCTGCGCTTATATCTATTAAGCACACTGGTAGCACGCCCATAGGCGTTCTCCGCGCGGGAGAATTTAATCAGCGGAGAAAGGTAGTTTGGAAATATCGAATACAAGATTCTTGGGAAATTATAAGTAATAACCTTATCTAAGTCTTGGAAATCACTCGTAGATTCCTCGAGCTTCCGTCAAAATTCCCTTATTGAGTATTAATCGAATATACTTTTTGGTAAGAAAAATTGAAATATTAAAAGAAACGTTTCACTGATTCTCGAAGACGCGCCCGACGCAGGAGCAGAAGAGGGAGCCCGCGCGCGTGCATGCGCGGCTGCGAACAATTTCTGTTGGGGTAAGGTTAGTGCCGCGCGCGTGCACGCTTGCGTGTCTGTCACGCATGTGCGTACGGGGAACAGAGCGGAGCCTGTATTTCCTCCTAGCGCGAAGGGGCCACGCGCTTCCTTTCGCGGCAACAACACTCTGACCCCTTCAAACTCCACCCTCCTACCCCGCCGCTCCAGCGTATCAGCGAAACGATCGAGGCAGATCCATCGAGAAATGGAGATTTCTTAATAACCTATGCAACAAGGTTGCAGCGAGCGAAGGCCTCCGTATCGCCCTCGATAATCGCGATTGCAGACCCTGCCACGGTCACCTTCCTTGCTTTTCTCGATTAACAGCGGTGAAATCGTAAAGGGGGGTCCTCGAAGAAAAATGAAATAATGTGGCTTCAAGGTGATATATTGTATTATCTCCGCTTCCATGCTTGCGCGTGTTAGTGTTAAGGGGTTCCGTGCTTAACTACCGGAACAGGGAAATCACGAATTTGTAATTTGCGATGAGGTGTTTATTGAAAGGAATGAAAATGTATGTAGCTAGGGCTGGAACTATTCGAATAATTTAATACTCGAATATTTCACAAGTATTCGAATGCTACGAATACACTTCGAATATTTCAGTATTCGAATGTTATTATTCGAATACTGCTGTATTCGAATAGTATGGTGTGAAGTGGGTCAAAATTAGCTTACAAGATTTCACCCTGACAAATGAATCTAAAGAACTTGATTTATAATTCACACCATACTATTGGAATACATCAATATTCGAATACTTGGATATTCGAATACATCAATATTCGAATACATGGATATTCGAATACTTGGATATTCGAATACATCAATATTCGAATACTTGGATATTCGAATACATCAATATTCGAATACTTGGATATTCGAATACATCAATATTCGAATACTTGGATATTCGAATACATCAATATTCGAATACTTGGATATTCGAATACATCAATATTCGAATACTTGGATATTCGAATACATCAATATTCGAATACTTGGATATTGGAATACATCAATATTCGAATACTTGAATATTCGAATACATCAATATTCGAATACTTGGATATTCGAATATTATTCAATATCCAATATTATTCGAATACTTGGATATTCGAATATTATTCGAATTATATTCGCCAAATAATTGAGCAACTGAAGTATTCGAATATTCGAATACCGAAAAATTCGACAAATAGTCCCAATAGTATGTACCTGTTAATTGAAGGGGAGTATTTAAAATGTGATGGGCCTCTAGGATATAGAAATAATCAATTTTTTACATTTTTTAGCTGGATAGCACTTTGTATATTTTTTCTGTAACAATAATTATTTCGCGGTACATATATACATTTTGTTAGTTTTTACTACATTATTGTCTTTTTGAATTCAGATTGACTGTATGGCTACAGCACTGTCAACATTAGAGGAACGATTTTGACGAAGAGTATATCGGAAAAAAATTTTCATACTAAAATTTTTTACTCAAATTCAATTTTTTTTTCGTTGAAAAAAATTCCCGGAAGTAGCCTTACTTTTCAGACCGTTACAGTGTTTTCCCCCTTAAAAGGTAGGTATAATACGACGCATAAGGGAAATAGCCAGGGGTAATTTGATGTGTAGCACCGATAAGGGGTTGGAATAGTAAAAATTGCTCTGCATCGTGATTGTTAGGAGGCAGTCTGTCCAATTAGGCCTGCAATGTTATGTTTATTCCCGGAGATAGTGCAACGAATCCAAGGACGCGCCTGGGCTGCCAAGTTATGACAGACATCGGGCTAATTTAGCTAATTATCGACTTCTAGGCGATACTTGCGTAAGGGGTGGTCTCAGATTCTACTGCTCTTGGGGATGTAACTAAAAGACACTAAGTCAATTCTAAAAACTTCATAAGTATTGAAATATAATTGAAAAATTTTGAATTTTGAGGACAAAGTGTTCCACGATTTTTCTCAGATTTCAATACTGAAATAAATACCACAGCTCCAAATTTCCACGAAGCTGAGAAATAAAACTCAATGAATATAATTTAAAAGGAAAATTGTAGATATCCTTGAAGCACCCCCGTTTCCGAGGAATCCCTCGGATCCTTTAAGCTCCCCGTTTGTATCCTCCATAAATCCTCCAAGTGGAAATGGGTCACCCAGTGTATGCAGGAGCGTGTGGAAAAGCAATATGATTGCTGATGGCTTAGAAGATCAAGGAATTAAGTATTACGGGGCGGTCAACGGGGAGGGGGCGCCGTATTTAATTGCAAGATGGAACGGTGCAGGTTTTAACGGAGAATTAGATTGTTTGCTGTGGTAACTAACTGTTGCTTGAATTATTTATGACCACGGGGGACGTTGCAGTAGCGACGCCAGAGTCTGGCCAGCCTTTTTATGATGTGCTCGGGCACTTACACGCGGGAAAGAAGCGGGGACCACTTTAGAGGAGGACGCAGTGGGTGGAGGAACGAGGAAGATTATTAACCTTCAAGACCAGCTCGGCCGAATCATTATTAATTTCTCGGGCAAGTGTGGCTGGGGGATGGCAACATGGCTGCGTTTGAATTTTTCATCGCGTGGTCGCGGGAAATGTAGCAGTCTGGTGGAATTTAATAGAACGAGGTAAAACCAGGTGAAACCAGGTACTAAATATTAAAAGAAGGGCGGAATGCAACAACCAACGCGGAACAAAATTGAATAACGCACTGAAATGTAGTAGAATATAAGAGAATCCAGGGAACAATAGAACAAAGCAGAGTAGAAGAATAAATAAAATAAAATACAATTCATAATAAAATAAAAAAATAAAAAAATACAACAGGGGGTGCTGTAAAATATTCCAGTTTTAAGGGAATGAATATCTTGTTTGGGACAGTTAGTATAAAATAGTAGGTATAAGAATTCGTGAGGTTTTATATTCCAACCCCCTCCCTCTTTCTTCCTACGTAATATTTTTTTCATTAAATTTTTTCACGATTTAAAAGAAAAACATCTAACGTGAGTTCCATGAACCTTCATTTTTTAAAAAATTAGGTTAAAAAATTTTACCTAAGACGCTACCTGACTCCCCCTCCCCCTTGTAATAAAACGTAAGAAATTTATCGCCACCCTCCCCCCTCAAAAAGCCTCACGTTATTTAAGGACGACCCTTTTACATTCTCCGCGACTTCGTTTGAATAAAAATTCTCAGGGAGTCCTCAGAAATTGATTCTACTTTCTACCTACTCCAAGCCTACCTACTTGAGAAAAAGAGGGATAATGGAAAACGTAAGACTCGAAGGCAATTGACCATCGCAGGTATCGACGATTTATTGCCACCAGATGCTCGAGCCTCGAGCGTCACGTTCTCCGTGTCTTCAGCTCTTTTCAGTAACAGCGAGAACACAGAGTAGGGACAAAGACGAGGACGGCGGGGCAGTTGTAAATTCGGGGAAACAGCGTGGCCTGTCGTGGTTCCGTGGCTCGTGCTGTCACGTGGCACGCACTCGAACCCTGAAAAATGTGCCCGCTGTCCGATTTGCCGAGGGAAACGTTGACATTTGGCTGACACGTGTTTCACACGTTTCACTGTCCAGCCCCCACGTTCCTGGCTCTCGCTGTCCCGATGGAAATCCGTCACCGCTGCTTCGCCAAATTCAATCCCATTATGGGCGCCCTCGCTTCTGTTACAAAATTGGGGATTTTGAGAAGCGAGGGATTGTTGATTGAAAAATTGATAACACTTTGATCCTGCGAATCCTTTGTCATTGTAAGTAGATGCTTGGACATTTTCTACCCCTAGTTGCTTGAAAGATTCTTACGTAAATTTTCATCATCCGAAGGATTAATACCAGGTTTCTCTAAAGACTGGCATTAATCTGAAGGGGATTCGGTTCGAGGAAGATGAAATTAATTTTCTTGAGATGATACCTGGAGGAAGAACTGAGTAATAGAAGCTTCTCCTGGATGAAAAGCATAGTGTATTCAGCACTGGCGCTGGATTTCAATTTTCAAGGGTGGCAGTTGGGAGTGTTACGAATATTCGTGATTTCAAATTCGAATTCTGTGGGATTCGAATAATTGAATTACATAGAATATTCGTAATTTTAAATTCGAATTCTCTGGTATTCGAATAGTTGAATTACAGAATATTCGTAATTTCAAATTCGAATAGTCGAATACATAGAATATTCGTAATTTAAAATTCGAAGTCTCTGGTATTCGAATACTTGAATTACACAGAATATTCGTAATTTAAAGTTCGAAATCTCTGGTAGTCGAATAGCTGAATTGCATAGAATATTCTTAATTTCAATTTCGAATTCTCTGGTATTCGAATACATAGAATATTCGAATATTCTATGAATACTTACACTTTGCTTTTCATCCAGGAAAAGCTTCTATTACGCAGTTCTTCGAATTCAATGGAATATTCGAATACCAGAGAATTCGAATTAGAAATACCGATTGGATTTCGGATTGTACCGAATAGGAATCTGAACATAAAATCTTTTTTCACCCTTTATCCTGAAATTCCTATCATATCGGCCTTACGATTATTTGTTTTTCAAGCGATAAATTTGAAACTCTATCAATCTTTAGTAAAATTATAAATTATATATTCCTATTCGGTACAATCCGAAATTTCATCACTCTGAATATTCGAATACTCCTAATTATTCGATTACTTTTCGAATATTTGAATACTCCTAATTATTCGATTACTGTTCGAATATTTGAATACTCCTAATTATTCGATTACTGTTCGAATATTCGAATACTCCAAATTATTCGATTACTGTTCGAATATTTGAATACTCCTAATTATTCGATTACTGTTCGAATATTCGAATACTCCAAATTATTCGAATATTTACAGCTCTACTAGCAGTAGACTGTTGGCACTGCGAGAGGAAGACACTAGTTACAAACCACCCTGTATAAACTAGCACTGAACTCCCCGCGGACAGCGGGTCACGAGTGACCCGTACCTTAAATCTGTTTCATTTCACTGTTACGGCTACGTGTGTCACTCGAGGGGTCTTGTAACTCGAGCTACCCCACCATTCCATTTCTTTTAGGGATGAGATACTTGAATGCGTTCAAGGAAACACTTTCTCAGCAGTAGTCTCGTTCAAAAATTTATTTTCGAGCACACACAAGAGGAAATTATTATTATAAAGTTATTACTCACAGAATATAAAGGAAATAATACATATAGATGAGTAATAATAAAAGTAAATGTACTACGGGGTCAAAATTGACCTGGGGGGTCGTCAGCTACCCCAGAAAATTTTATTTTCCTCTGAAATGTACCAATATGCGTTAAATTGCTAGAATACCTAGCCTCCACTCCCCAACTTCGATTTTCTTACTGTAAATGAAAACCATATGCTCTCAATATGTTCTTTAAAGATACCTAAAGAGAAGGATTTTTCGGAAACCTTAATTCTTTCGCTCCTAGCGTCGGATATATCCGACATCCACGAAACGATCCAAAACGGCACGATGCTCAGCGGAAAAATATTGCCGGGTAGCATCGCCGTCGCTAAAGGGTTAAGTGAATTTTGAAATATTAAGATTTCAATTCTGAGTCGCTCGTGACCCGAGAGTATCAGATAGGGGAGAGTTGCCAATATCGTACTGGTCACCTAAATCGTACCTCATCAATTTCTCAGTAATCTATATATATTAATGAATATAAACGACATCTGATGATAAAAATATCAAGTAAATGCGAAATAAGAAATAGAAACAAAACCTCTTGAGCTTACACCCTATTTTGTGCGTGCTATAAACATTTTAAAAAATCGAGTAAAATTGATGTAATTTTTTACCAGTTTATCTTAGCTGATAATAATCAAACAATGCAATTTTGTCCTGTATTTTTGTATTTTTCTAAAAGCGGCATTAATGTAGAATATTTTACATTCATTATAAAGTTTAAATTAATATTTATAAATAAATTGACCATGTTTCCTAAATCGCACCAGTAGGATGTCACAACTCGTATGTTGTAGGTAATATCCAATAGTAATTTGCGTTCAAATTAGTTCCAAATCCTTACTAATATATAAAAGTGAAACGTTGTCTGTTTGTTTGTCCTTCTTTCACGTCTAAACAGCTGAACGGATTTTAATAAAATTTTGATTATACATTAAATACGTCCTAGATTAGATTATAGGCTATTTATAAATATGCTATCTAAAATAATAAATAATAATAATAATTCCCGGGTGAAAATATAAACCCGGATAACGGGACAGCTGGTATGAAATATAACGCAAAATGTCTTAAATGGTACGATATAGGCAATCTTCCTCTATGTAACTTCTAAAAGTCTCACAGTGTAATGTTTCAGTATTATAACATGTGCAGAGTACACAGTGCGCCTTATTGCCAACCCATTTCTTTTTATCCCGTTTATTATGGTTATCCCTCGCTGCACAAGGGAGCCATGCCTGTTTATAGACGGTTGTTCGCCTGGCTCGTGGAAAAGCAGCGCGTCCCTCCGCTAGACAATAGCTCGAAACAGCTGTAAGCAGGGGCACCGATAACCAGTGCCGTCTTCGACGGAAGCCTGACGAATGCGTAATGAGCGCCACGCATTCAATCACGTTTCGGCGTCTTCTTCTCTCCCGGCCGTGGTCCCCGTGGGGAATTTGAATTTCTAATGGTGTACGAGCCCGGGGAGGATTATCCGAGAGACGCCGCCGGGGCTGCACGCCTCCTCGACTTTCACGCGAGTCTGTGCCCTACGCTCCCGTCGAATTAAACCGCGCGGCTAAATATTTGCCAACTGGGACACGATCGACGAACCTGGGGACTTCTGCCCGTCAAATGTGCTACTAAAATCTGCATCCACTTTTCTTACTCCAATTGTCTTTCTTCGAAAATAGAAAGTGTTCTGCTGGGTTATCTTCTTAATTGACCGGAGTGACTTCGATTGCTCCTGTTGGAAATAGGGCTGGGACTATTCGAATACTAGGAATAAACTTCGAATATTTCAGTATTCGAATGCTGATGTATTTGAATATTTCAGTATTCGAATGCTGATGTATTCGAATATTTCATTATTCGAATGCTGATGTATTCGAATATTTCAGTAATCGAATGCTGATGTATTCGAATATTTCAGTATTCGAATATGTTAGTATTCGAATGCTGATGTATTCGAATATGTTAGTATTCGAATGCTGATGTATTCGAATAGTGGTGTGAAGTTTGTCAAAATTAGCTTACAAGATTTCACCCTGAAAAAAGAACCTAAAGAACTTGATTTATAATACATGTATTCGAATACTTTACTATTCGAATAGTATTCGAAAACTTTAATATTCGAAGAGTATTCGAATACTTTACTATTCGAAGAGTATTCGAATACTTTACTATTCGAAGAGTATTCGAATACTTTACTATTCGAATAGTATTCGAAAACTTTAATATTCGAATACTTTACTATTCGAATAGTATTCGAATACTTGGATATTCGAATAGTATTCGAATACTTGGATATTTTAATTATATTCGCCATATAATTGAGCAACTGAAGTATTCGAGTATTCGAATACCGAAAAATTGGACAAATAGTCCCAGCCCTAGTTGGAAATCGATGGGGGGAAAGGAAGTCGAGATTGATAACGTAGAGAATGAAATACCTGTGTCTGTTTAGACTTTAGAGTGTAATAATTATAGTAGAATGTTGGAAATAATGGTATTTGATAGCAGTTGTGTTATATTAGTTAGTAATTTTATTTGAATTTCTATTAAAGGAGGGGTTTATTATTATTATTTATTTAAAAGGAATAACCCTATAAGATAATTATTATTAATTCTAAACTCGAAAGAAAAATAATACAATTATTACAAGAGGCATTATCGAATATTCAGGTTTCTTCTATTAGAGTAATAAAGACGATTAACAATAATAATAATAATAATATACAAAATTACGTCGACGTAAAAGCTCTCAGTTAATCGGTGAGAGAAACTCTATGCACAGCAGTTCGAAAGTACGTTAATGATTTTAAATAAATCTAATTCAGGACCATAAATATTTGCTAGGTTGGCTATCCTGTTTATAGGTTCAGCATTTCCTACCCTTGATGTTGGGAGCGTGGGTTAGGTGAGTTACGAAATTAATTGGTGGTTCTAAGGTCCCTTGACAGACCCACCCCCTATCACTGCGTTTGACTATGCTCCCTAAACCGTCTGTGTTTCGACACTTTTGTGTTCCTCGAGCAAAGCTGATGACGTACAAAGAGATAAGCGTGGGCGTCACGTCTGGATGACTGATTCGCAATCGAGAAAGTGGTTTCCCCTAACCACTTGACTTTGTTCCGACTATAGGAAGCGGAAATGTGGAACATTGTCGTGAAAGAGGCTCCTGAAAGCAAGCAACCCGCTTTGCACAGAAGCACGCTACGATGTTCGCGGTGCAGGTAGCGACGGGCGCTCGAGTTGCCGTGCGATTAATTTCACGGCAATTTTCGAGGGCTTGAATTTTTTCAATTAATAATTGCGTCTTTGTGTATTTGAAAATTCGAGGTTGGACATTTTAATTAATTCTTCGTGCAACTTTTCCGAGAGTTGGAAGACTGTGGTAGCTTTGAATATGGAGAATTTTTTGGAACGTTCAAGATTCGTGATTACGAGCCTCTCGAAGCCAACACTACGCTGGAGGACACTCGAAAAATCGAATTTAAATTCCGCCGCCCCGAGCACGAGGATGTTCCAGGGAAAGTTTCCAGCAAAAAAGAGTTTCGTCACAACCACGAGGGTATTTCCAGGCCGTGGCGCGAACGCCATGGGACGAATTTTATTTTACTGAAAAAGAAAACGACCTCCATTCTCCTGGTTCTGTTTTGGAAGCCTGTAGAAAATTCAGAACACTTCTCCGAGTTCGTTCTAATTTCCTTCGTTTTACCACGGAATATATCAGACTGCCTTTAGAAAAAAGAAATTTTATATTTCCATCGCGGTTTCCGTGCTGACTGAAATTTAAATTCTGGGGTGGCGAGTTTATTTCAAGTGAAATGGAAAAATAGGGTTTTGAGGGACTCGTCGGTTGAAGGGTAAATATGTAAATAGAAGATCAAAGAAAAGGAAAATAAATTGGTGCTGTAAGGAGTCTTGGAATTATTAATTGAGATTTCGAATCCGAGAAATTTAATTCTAACTGCAGTATAAATATTCAACTCCTTCAATTTTCATATTTCAAAATCCCTTTCGAGCTTTCTCCCCCGAAATATTCAGTTATTTTAACAGCGAAAATTTTACATTCCTCTTTCACTTTATTCAGTAAAATTTCTATTTTGAATCCCATTCTATAGTAAAATAAATAAACAAATACAGGATTTCAGTAATCCTTCAAAAGAAAATTGACCTTCACACGAATATTAATGCTTCAAAAATGAAAATTCGAAAATTTCAAGATTCCGAGACACAGAGATTTCAAAATTAAAAAATCCCAAAATTATTCCCAAGGTTCAACAGCCCATATCGTTCCACCTTGCTTTCAAATTAACGAGTACTGGAGCTCCTAAAAACACCTCCTCAATTATTCCGTCCCATTTGCTGCATCCGCAATGATCGATAGTCCCGCCGTCCAACGACTGATAAGCCGTGACCACGTGGCCGAGATCGAGATTTGGATCACTCGGTCGGTAATGTCGCGAGATAATGTTCGAGGTCACGTAGCCGCGAGTGAAAGCCACGAGTCTGTGGAATCTCTGAGAACCGAGGCGCAGTAAACGTCGACATTGATTCCAGTCGATAGTGGTTTCACGTGGTACACCGACGTCTCCCGCAATTTTTACTCCCGACAGTTTCTAAACTCGCGAGCCGAGCGCAGGGAAACGTCCCGCGGATTATCCAGTGGCCGGGAAAAGTTTCCCATTCGCGGATCCACGGGAGGCACCGGGATGCGGTTGAAGCCGAATTGGAAAAGTAAGTTAAAGCTGGCAGATAGCGTACAATTCAATTCAATTAATTGAGCAGCGCGAGCTTCATCGAATTCGGGATTGGATTGGACGAGAGGAGATACGCGGCGACTGCTATCGCGAACGTGGCGTGGGATTATCGAATTTCACTTGGAGTATGTTAATTAATTAACTGGAGGCTCGATTGTTCAGTCGGGAGGTATGACGAGGCCACAAATGGACGAGTAAATTAATCGGTCGGTGGGGGGGAGTTTTTGCTCGATGACGGACGAAACAGTGAACGATTTCAGGATATCGATACGAGGAGAGTATATTTTTCGATTGGTATGAAGTGGAGGAGTTGATATTCTTTTTTTGAAAAAAAAAGATTATTGTACAGGTTACGTTATCTTTTGATTTTTTTTTGTAGGAAAATTTGGGATAATGTGTTATGAATTAGTTTATTATTTACAAACATAGTTAAACTATTCTTCTATAAAGTACTGTGACGAATTTTCGAAAAATTATAATAAAAATCTAAACTATTAGCTAGTGGAGAAGGAACATCGTTTTTATTTATTAAAATGCCGTAACCATCGCATATACCTAGTTACTCCCATTAAAAGAATTTTAAATCCACTGAATGACCACAAATTTCGCCACCAACCACTTTCCACCCTGAACTCTAAATTCCTCATCACCTCCAAACTCACTTCCCAACTTTTCCCTCTCCCCTCCTCAATTCCTCAAGAAGAGAATTCATTGGCTCCCATACCAATCTTAAACCAGTCCCCAATTCCATGCTAAAATACTTAAGAATTAATCGAATCAATTACCTTCTAATCTTTTTAGAAGAATATACAATAAAATCTTACATATTTTTCAATATCTTCAAATCGTTACCTGATTTACCACAGTATATTAAAATTCGAATTTTCATTCGCCGAAAATGTAGAAATACGGACTCGCTAAGTAAGTTTCACCAAGAAGCCACCCCATTCCAGCCTCCCAGACTCAAACCCCCTCCACCACCCCAGCCCACCCAATCACATTGCCCTTCAAACTCACCTTCTCCCTTTCCCATTAGAAGCCGATAGATCTGTACCATCGGTTGGCGGGTCGGGGGCAGAAATTTCGGCCACCAGTGACGAAAATACGCACCCCCCGGCAGGGTGCGCAGGTTGAGAGTGCGCAGGAGCACGGCAGCCCGCGATCGACGGAATCACGTAGGACCGGGGGCCGGCGGCGTGGGGAGGGGAGAGGAAGAAGTGGCGGCTGGGATTGCGCACACGCGTCGGGATTCCCCGGGAATCGGGTCTTTCCGGGTCTCCGACACGGTTCTCCCTCGTTCGGCTCACTTGGACGAGCGACGGGCGACGCGGCAACAGGTGACGAGGCGCATCCTACGCGGGTAACATCCTCGAAACGACCAGAAGGATCGCGGTGACGGGCGAGACGCGACGCGACGCGGGAGATCCACGCGTCGATCGGTTAGCGCGCGCGGCCATCCGCCACACGCACCGCCAGGTTAGGAGCTGAGGAAGAGGAGTACCGCCAAGTGGAGGAGTAGTGGGTCGACAGCTGACGGTCAGACGGGACGGTTCTACGGGCAAGGCTATAGAGCGCGATCATCGGGGGAAAATGAGCGTCGAGGACGCCATCAACTATAAGGCCAGCGAGGAGGAGGATTACTATGCGCTCCTCTCCTGCGACGAGTCCGCCACGGTGAGTCTGGGCTTTCTGGATCTTTTAGGGATTTGTGGAAATTGGGTTCGTTGGGTGGTCCAGTCCTGCTTCCAGGGGTTGGAATTGTTCGGTGGATTTTTGGAACGAGGTTTCTTGGATGGTTCAATTTTGGTTTTCTTCTTTGTAGCTGTTGTTGAGGGTTGGTGGTGGGTATTTTGTGGGGTTCGGGGGCAATTATTCTGGTTGGCAGGTCTTTTGCTCTTTTTATTCTTGCGTTGTCTTTTGGTGGCATAATAAAGGGGTGTTTTGTGACCCACAGGGGTGGTTTTTTCAAGAAAACGTTGACCGAGAATGCTGTTTTTAATAAAACTGAGTGAATGTAGAGCATAGAGTGTACAAAGAGCAATTTTTTTGCTGTGGAAACTGAAAATTCCCTTGGAGGGGTGAAATCAGCCCTTAAAGTTGTCAAGTTTTTCAATTTTTTTTTTTTAAGGAAACTTTATTTTTCTTTCGGTAGTGTGAGGGAGCATAATATATTCAACACTTCTTGTATGCAAAGTTTTCTTCTATCTCTCACCGTTACAAAGTTGCTGTTTAAAAACTGAAAAAACTCGATAAGTTCAAAAGCTGATTTCGCCCCCTCGGAGTGAATTTCCGCAAAAAGGAGAAATTGCCCTTTGCATACTCCAATATGCTCGACACTCGCGGGAAGTTTCATTAAAATTAGAATTTTTCTGTTGGGAACATCTTCATTAATGATATGCATTTCTTTTTACTACCCTTGTGTTTCGAACCCTTCTCTTTATTCATTGCTACGTTCACCTGCACATTTTTTCCCTTTCTGTCATTATAAATTCATACGCAATTTATGAGACCTGCTTCGTAAATTTCTTCTTCTTTTTCTCATCCCCTATTTTGTTACTACAATCCCCTCATAATTTTATATCATTAAACAAAATTCCCAAGACTTTCTTTACCTCGCTTCTTCCTTCTATGTATTCCGTCTCATTAATATCGTCGACCCGAGTTCTCTCTTTGCGGGAGGAAATACGTTTCAAAGTTGGTTTAAGGATGTAGGGTTCAACAAGCTTCAACGATCGATTAATGATTTTGCGTTTCCTTTATCCGTCCAACTGTTCCCAGTTATTTTACAGTGGAATGGAGATTTATTGCCGCGTAATAAATATCCGAAACAAGAATTTAAGGGTAGTAACATAATATTATTGTCAGCTTTAGTTACAAGTAAAAGTAGACTCAAAGTTCAATTTACACCTGGTCGTACCTAGAATTCCATTTACGATTAGCTGGAAATTTCTCGAGAATTTGTGACCACCCACTCATCTAATTACGAGCAGAAAATTAGAATTCCAATTGAACTGAGAATCGCATAAAAATTCCTTTAAATCCTCCCCCATTTCCACCGAAGGCAGATCTATATTTAGAACCCAGTTGCAAATTACAAAAGACCCTTCTGCAAGAGCTGCTGGCGAAATTCCTAAAAGCCAAAGGACTTCTTAATAACCCATCATTATCATCTTCTCCAGGAAACCTCGAGGACCTCCATTTTCATCTTCTTCGGCCTGTTCACGCCCCGCAAAGTCCGCCGTTCCCTGGAACTTCGCGCTAACGACACAAGAGCAATTACTCCTCTGTCCTCGCGCTCCCTATCTCGCCCGCGACTTTAATTGCCGAGGAACCATCGCCACGCGTCATTGTTTCCATCTCGCGTTATACCAGCTTCTTACGCGCCTAATGGAACGCGCGGATTTAATGCGCTTTCTGGAGTTACACGGAGTTAATTAGCTGCAGTGTCGAGCGCGTCACAGGAGGATAACTGCATCAGCGCAACTTTAATTACTGCTTTGCCCCGAACTTCGTGATTAGTATCGATCGATGCCTGCTATGCCAGTCGACGACAAATAGTACGTCACTCGTCACTCTCCCTTGGCGACCACCTCGCCATCTAGTTCTGCGAGAAAAAAAAACCGTGTTACAGGCGCGCGATTACATGCCTGCCCGGTGTTCGCCCGGCAGAATTGATTCAACCTCGCGAAATGGAACTCCAACGATGATAGAGCGGAGAATGGAATCTCAAGAATGAACCACGTCCCTCGCGATTGCTCAACGCCGCTCGTTTATCTGAGCCCCGCTGATAAACGGTTCATCGTCGCTAGGCGATCTTTGTTGCAAACAAGTGTCTATATACGATGATTGCCTCGGTTAAAAAAGGCTTTTCACTTTGATAGAACCTCGTCCAATTAAAGCTACTGCTCTGTTATTGGGTGGTCTGGTTGATTGGATGTCCTTTGGAAGAAATAGATAGATAGATATATAGATATTTAGATATATAGATATGTAGATATATAGATATATAGGTATATAGATACATAGATATATAGATATATAGATATGTAGATATATAGATATGTAGATATATAGGTATATAGGTATATAGATACATAGATATATAGATATATAGATATATAGACACATAGATATATAGATATGTAGACACATAGATATATAGGTATATAGATATATCGATATAAAGATATATATTGATATATAAAGATATATTGATATATAAATATAAAGATATATATTGATATATAGATATATTGATATATAAATATAAAGATATATATATATAGATATATAGATATATTGATATATAAATATAAAGATATATATTGATATATAAATATATTGATATATACACTAGCGGACAAAAAGTTACCACTTTTTCTATTTTTTCTATTTTGGTTATTTTTTAGGATACATTTGGGACTGTGGTATTTGTTTAATATGTATATTCTGATGGAGAATTTAAAGCGGTATGAAACCCAGTTAAAGTTGAATTTATTTAACTGACAAACAAATGGTTATATGACATAGAACGGGGTAACACATTTGTGGGGCATAACAAAGAAATTACCACGTCTCGTAACTTGTTAGGTTGTTCAACAGCAAAAGGTGCTGCCACAAAATATTAGATTTTTCTATTAATGTTCAAAAATGATAACTTTTTGTTGGCTTTAAAATTGTGTTGTCTTGTTTAATATTATGTACAATATTCGAGTTTTTGTTTGTTAGGTAAATAACTTCCACTGTAACTGAGCTTCATACAGTTTCTAATTCTCTTTCAGAATATGTATATTAGGCATATACTGTAGTTTTGAGTTGATATTGAAAAGTAATAGAAGTAGGGTGGTTCGAAAAAGTGGTAAATTTTTTGTTTACTACTGTAGATATAGAGAAACAGAAGAATATTACCACTTATTGGTTAGAACATCGAAAAACGAATTAAAAATCGAAGAAAAGAAAAAAAAAATAAGAGTATTAAAAATCGAGAATTCCATAACTATCATTACACTTCACACTTCTGTAATAGCCTTCATAAAAAAACTCAATGACCACCAAGCATTCCCTCGACTAATCACGAAAGATTCTTGAATTTCCCTGGACCATGCAATAGTGAAGCCTCCACTGCGCATGCGCGACGAGGAAACGGAGCAGTGGGCGGGGCAACCTACCCCCTCCACTCTATTCTAACTCGGTGACGATAATAAACTCCTGCGAGCCTCACTATTGCTCGGTAAACCTTTTTTGTTTGGTAACTTCTTCTCCGTAATCATTCCAAGTGACATATTAGAAGTCACCCAAGCGTGCTGCCCTTTTCCAAGCGACAAAGTGGGGAAGCGGTTCTTGCGCGTCGTTCGAAAGTCTTCCGTGTGCCATTAATGTCGCGTAAAAGTCATCGCTGACCCTCCCTAAGGAGTTACGTTGCCGTCCACCTTGTTTTCCCTGCCATGATGGCCGGTCGGACGGTCGATTTTCTAAAAATAAAGCCCCGTCTGCTCGAAATAAAAGCGGGGTTAATGAGTGATCGTGTTTGCTTGTTTACCGACGGCTGCCGTGTCGCCGTTCCATTAACGAATTCCACTCCCATTAAACGGGGGAATGTATTAAATTGCCTCGGTAAATATCACTCGTCCCCATTAGCCGGCGTGCTGGCGATAAGGGGCCCCATCTCTCCCCGATTATAGCGCGACGGAAGTGTGCTCGTCGACGCCTCCGTCTTTCACCAATACCCTTCGTCATTTAATTTTCAAACACCACTCGGGTAATTGTCTCTCTGAGGCTTCGCTCGTCGATGGCAGTTTCAACTAGAATATCGCGGCGGCGGAGCTTCATTCTGCTGGGAATAACGTGGAAATAAAACCCATGGAATTTTTTTACTGCATGTTGTATATTTAAAAAAAAAAAAAAAATCGTAGACATCACCTATATTTTGAAGTGTGCTCTAGAAATACCAGAATTCCCGGAAAAATAGTCCCCATTAGATTACTCAAAAGAGAAATATTGAAATGATAGATATTAATAGCAAAAGAACTCTCAGGTTGCAAGTTAAAAATCTCGAAAACCTCTGCCTTTCGAACCTCCTCATCTCTTCTTCCCTTATCCCTCCAATCACCATTTCTACCTATAATTTCCCAATCCCCCTATTCACATTGCACATACATAGAAACACCCTTCAATTACTACTTCTGAATCCTCTAATAATTTCGAATAGCGACTGCTACAACCACCCACTGAAATATTATAAATTCCTCGCGAAGCTGGGCTTCCCTTTGAAGTCTAATCAGATTCACGCCCTCTTTGCCCCAGGTGGAGCAAATCACAACCGAGTACAAGGTGCTGGCCCTGCAATACCATCCGGACAAGAACGAAGGCGACAAGGAGGCGGAGAGGAAGTTCCAGCAGCTGAAGGTCCGTGGCTTCACTTATATTTCTAACGAGTCACTGTGACTCATTGCGAGGCAGTCACGCGGCTGCGAGTTTTTTTTCCGCCGCCACGATTCTCCTTGCCCCGCGCGCGTCGAGTTTCTAACGCGATTTCTCGCCGCAGCACGCGAAAGAAGTCCTCTGCGACCCTGAGAAGAGGAGCAACTACGACAAGTGGAGGCACAGCGGCATCGCCATCAGCTACAAGCAATGGGTAGGGATGAAGGACAACGTCCACCAGGTGAGTACACTCGATGGAGGACTTATTTGATGGATGTGCATCGTGATAAATAAATCGGGTCTCTCTGCGAGAAATTTCTTGGCGCGAAGTTCGGGGGAGCTGGGGCGAAATCTCGGCTGGAAATTGGGAAACTTTCACCCCTTTCGGGGGAAACTTCGGAGGACATTGTTCGATCAGAGTAACTTTGAAAGGGGAACTGTGGTTTAAACTTGGGAATAGGGATATGGGGATTGAGGAGTCCTTGCGGTCTTTGAAGCGATTAATTTGGGAATAGGAATCGAGCACCTTGCAGCAGGGGGCGCAGCTTTAGCTCTGCCAACTTGGAGTGAATTGGAAAAAACTTTTTATGAAATTATTGGTTTGAGTTTAATTTTAAAAAGAGAACGCGAATTGAGAATTATAAATGTATTCTCACGCAATAAGTAATAAGTTTTTATTTCTACTTTTGGCGAATAAATATTCTATAATGATATTGTAGTTTCATCTATTTGCAATAAATCACTTATGTGTTATCGAATTTTCGTCAAGCGATGTAGAATTTTTTGACGTATATTATAAGTCATTTTATAACTCAAAAACTGTCAAAAGTGGAGCTGCATAACTCTTGCTACGAGGTCCTCAATTATTATAAAGGGATTTTTGTTTTTGGTGCTTGAAATTATGCGTGCACATAATCGTTATGGTTTTCTCTTGATTTTGATGAGTTAGGTACTGTAACGAGTTCGATAATATATGGATATTGTGTGCTCTAGAAACTCTGTATTCATGGGAACTGGTAATAGATCGAATCATGAATAAATTAATAGACACAATATCCCTGAGCATGTTTGCATAAATTAATAGACGGAATATTCCATTACACTCATCTATATGATATTTCTACTTAAAAAGAATAATAGCAATCTTAATATATAAAGCAGAAAGTTTACATGTATGTTTGTCTGTCGACTAAAAACTTCCTAACGTTAAACTCTTGGACCCCGAAACGTGTCTCAGCTGATTATGCCTGGCTAATTCAGATGAGTGTCTATTTTCAGAAAACAAAGTCTAAAAAAATTTGTTTCATAAGATTAGAATCTAAATTCCGGGCAAAGGCGAGTAGCAAAGCTAGTTTCGGGATACTCGAAAAAATTCGAGCTACTCGGATTTATTGAGCTACTCGAAAAAATTCGAGCTACTCGGATTTATCGAGCTACTCGGATTTATCGAGCTACTCGAAAAAATTCGAGCTACTCGGATTTATCGAGGTACTCGAAAAAATTTGAGCTACTCGGATTTATCGAGCTACTCGAAAAAATTCGAGCTACTCGAAAAAATTCGAGCTACTCGGATTTATCGAGGTACTCGAAAAAATTTGAGCTACTCGGATTTATCGAGGTACTCGAAAAAATTTGAGCTACTCGGATTTATCGAGCTACTCGAAAAAATTCGAGCTACTCGGATTTATCGAGCTACTCGGATTTATCGAGCTACTCGGATTTATTGAGCTACTCGAAAAAATTCGAGCTACTCGGATTTATCGAGCTACTCGAAAAAATTCGAGCTACTCGATTTTTACGGGTACTCGGCTCGGCTCGGTCCGACCTTCAAGCTACTCGAATATTCGAGTACTCTAACAGCCTCACTATTTTCTATTTCGCTTATCGTCAATATTCAATACCAAGAAATCTCTCGCAAGACAATACCCAATCAACTCCCCGGGGATTCAATACGCCCCAAAAGAAATATGCATGTGAAATTAGCAAGCGAGAGATCGCAAAGAAGTAGTAGTGAAAGGCATGTGGAATGCGCCGTAGTCGATGCATTGGAGCACACCGAAGACGAAGGGTCGCATGCTGCAGGACGCGTCGGGGGAGGCAGCTGGTCCCCCGGGTCACCCCAAGGTCCAGCCACCGAACGCCCACAGGAGGGCCTCGGAGGGCGGCGCGAACATCTACTACGGCGCTCGGCGTGACCTCGGCTGGGACACGGAGGCCTCCAGCGAGGTGGTGAACAAGTTCCGCAACTACGAGATCTAAAGCGGACGGTTCGACGGGGGACTGTTCCGAGTTTACGTCGCCAGGACCAACAATCACCTATCTACCTTCAAATATATCGAATCCAGTGAGAGAGAGAGAGAGAGAACGAGAGAGAGGAGCCACGAGACAAGTACCATTATTTATCGTTCGTCATTGTCCAACCGAGGGAAGAGGGAGCCGGATCCCCGAAGGGGAAGAAAAGGATCGAAGGCCGAACCATTCGCTGGGCCATTTCTCGCCCTTATTTTCGCTTCGAGGGAACAGGACTCGGTGTGTAATTCGGAGCACCCTTGCTGCTTGGTACTAGAGGGCGAATGAGAGGAGGAAAGAGGACCAGAGAGAGAGAGAGAATCCGCGAAGAGGATGGAAGCTTTCGTTACCCTTTGCGTGGAAGAAAATTGGATGGAAATTTGATGTTTCGAGTGAAACTGAGGAATGATGGTGCCGCAGTGGAAGTCGATGGCTCGTCGCTGAAGGTATCGAGTTTCAGAGAGAGGGATTGGAGGGAGCAGGCGATGGAAGAGCCGGAGTTCAAAGAGAAACGCGATTCAGTTGTCGGCGCTGATTTCCAGGCGGAGTTTTCTTTTTTAGAGGCTATGGGAAGCAGAGGTGGCTGGGGAAGATTGCGCGATGTTGCAGGGCGAGGCTCTTGGTCCCCAAGATGGCCGCACGTTGAAACGAGGTCAGAACGCGGCCGGGCTGCTCTTCCCGGCTTTCGGTTTGTAATCGCAGCCGCGAAGCGCGCTCGAAGATTCGCGGGGAAGTCGCTGCGGAGGGATCGAGGAGATTCGACGATCGGTTGGACGGTGCTTTGATGTCGTAATCGAGAGAAGTTTTATTCCACGATCCACGGGATCCGAACGTAAGAGAATAATTAACTGTTTCTACTTTGTACGCCGCTCGCGCTGGGAGCGCTTCAGCGGTCTCCTTTCCGAGTGACTTTCGTAGGTATACTCACTGAGGCGACAGAAAGTGGGGTCAGATTTATTATCAAATTTGAGTCTTGCTGGGGAATGAATCAAATGAATTCAAATGAATCAAATCAGTCAAATGAGTCAAGTGAGTCAAGTGAGTCAAGTGAGTCAAATGAGTTATGAGTCAAATGAGTCATGAGTCAAATGAGTAATGAGTCAAATGAGTCAAATGAGTCAAATGAGTCAAGTAAGTCAAGTCAGTCAAATGAGTCAAGTCAGTCAAATGAGTCAAATGAGTCAAGTCATTCAAGTGAGTCAAGTGAGTCAAATTGAGTCAAGTGAGTCAAATGAGTCATGAGTCAAATGAGTAATGAGTCAAATGAGTCATGAGTCATGAGTCAAATGAGCAATGAGTCAAATGAGTCAAATGAGTCAAACGAGTCAAGTGAGTCAAATGAGTCATGAGTCAAATGAGTCAAATGAGTCAAATGAGTCAAATGAATCAAATGCATAAAAATTGATGAAGAGGGACTCGAGGGGGTTAAAAGTAAAATTTTTATTTCGCCCTTCATAGAATTTTAAAAAACGTAAGACTTACTAAAATAATTTTAAATATCTTCCACTGTTTATTTACATATATTTCTTGGAATTTTCAATCGAATAATCAGTTGAATATACCTATCCCAGTCTCCGTCACCCAAAATTCGACTCGAATTACCAGAAGTCACGGAATTCCAGGCGAGCTTCACCGCCGAAGCGTTTTCTTTCCAGCGTCGAGTGGCTAGAAGAAAAGTAACTCGTTGTTTCTACATTGAGTGCTCCTCAGTGGAACGCTCGAGCGGTTTCGATTATTCCCGAAGCCTTCGAAGTCGCGTTTCTTCGAAAGGGGTGAGATAAACAGCTCGGGGCAGGCAGCGTCCACTGTCGGGCGAATCGATGACGGCGCACTTGTACCTGTATCAAACGCAGAATATAATATCGTTTACCCCTCGCGACACTTGAATGTTCGAGAGTCCAGGTAGCCCCATAGAATCTGCACCACCCCCGTTTCGATCAATCTTCTCGCTGAAAAGGTGGCTCGCCAGTCGCCGTTGCAAGATAAATAAAAACCAAAAAAAAACAAACCCAATATCCCTCTTTCCATGAAACAAAAAAATTTCAATTTCCTTGCTTTCGTACCGAGCGCAATAAAAATTTCAATATACTTATTAAAAAATTTTGAAAAAAGAGATTACGAAATTGTAATATCAGGGATTATTTATTTAAATTCGGGAAGCTGTGATCTTGCTTCTCAAGGTATATTGGGAAACCAAGTGGAGGCGTGGCTTAGATTTCAGCGCTGCGGTGGTAATTTGGCGAACTATTGCAAGTAGGCCCGGATCCCAGCAAACCTTCAGAATAAGTATTTAGTAATCGAACAAGTAAAAATGTAGTGTTCAAAAATATTTCAAGACACTCGTTTTTCACAAAATGTCTAGATGATTTCGGCCTACTCACAGTAGTTTAATTTTCTGTCACTAGTTGGCGCATCGAAATTCTTGGTTTCCCAATAAATATTTACAACGTACAAAATTTGCGGATACGTTGGTTAGAAGCGGAATAGGGGAGTCCACAACGAAGCAAACGCGACGTTCTAATAGTAAGACGAATGGATCGATGCTACCTGAGCGAGGGGGTTGACAAACTCGAATCCCTTTCACCGTCATTCGTCATCAATAGGTTCCCCCCTGCCAACGGCAGCGAGTTACATCGTCCATTAGTTTCTCTTTTGTAACGGCACGTACCGCATGCACCCTTCTTTCTTCGTTCCGCCGGGAAAGGGGAGAGTGCCGATAGATAGTCGACCAACAATTTTGTAATATAATCGAGCGGCCCCTCGGCATGCGTTTAGGCGACCGAGCCGCCTAGACGCGCGGCAGCTAACGATCGACGCGCCGCACCCCCACCCCCCACCCCACCCCCCCAAAAATAGCAGCGGTCGACTCGTGTGTTGTATCGATGTGACCTTTCGATATTAATTCTCAAGCCGCGGAGGTGCGCGGTTGCTTGATCCCGTTCTCGCGCCGCGATTTTTCCGAACCGTCAACCTTCGCGGGATACGAACCTTCCTGCGCTAAGATCGGTTTATCGATTCTTCAGAGGTGAAATGTGAAAGGCAAAGCGAGCGGGAGATGTCGATGGCGACAGTGGGAGATATACGCGAAGGAATCTGGAATTTTTCAGGATAAAATTTGGGAAAAGTAAATGGATTTAAATAAATTCTCGAGTTCGGGGAAATTTGTGTGGAAATCAGATTTTTGGAGCAGGTTGTTTGGGTGCAAATTTTATTGAAGATTCTAAGGGTTTAATTTTATGGGGGAGTTTGATATCTTGTGCTCTGAAATTTGGCACTGCTTTTTGAAAATACTGAGTAATTTTATTTGTAATTGTAATGGTGCTATGAAGATTTATAAATAAAAGATAATAAAAGTACTCGAACTCGATGAGAAGGTCGAAGGTGGATTTTTTTTTTTAAATCAGAATTTTGAAACCGCATCTATTTTCCAAATTCTATCGAGTCAAGTATTTATTCCTCGATGTTAAACACGGAACGATGAAGTTTGAAGTTTGAAAATCCGGTGTGAAAATATTGGATCGTTAGCACCACCGGCGAAAAGTTTGTTTCCCACTTGTTACGACACAGGTTGTATGCGGTGAAACGAGGGATGAATAATTTCCGTCTATTATATCGTACTTACTTCTCTACATATCGGCCAGGGCTCGCGAATGGCCACTCTGCGTGGATATCGGACTACTTATCCCTTTGGAAATGATCTACTTTCGAACTTTTCGTCGGTGGTGAGAATTGTTGAAAGTGTGCGTTAAATTGGATGACGAAGTTAAAGGTCCATTTCCACGGAAATGGAAAATGTGGAATACTTACACTTAATTCTGTTTTTGCACGATAGATGCGTCC
The DNA here is from genome assembly GCA_960531205.1 of Andrena bicolor. Lineage (NCBI taxonomy): Eukaryota > Metazoa > Arthropoda > Insecta > Hymenoptera > Andrenidae > Andrena > Andrena bicolor. Next base: position 44,125,918 of record OY482666.1, read on the forward strand.
CCGAAAAATCTTTTTCTGACTGTGTCACTTGCGAGACAAAGTCGAAACGAAAGATTGAGTACTTGGAGAAGTCATTTAAAAGCAAAATCTAAGAGATTTTATTTAACTCAAAGCAATTATCTTGAATCTAGAAAAAAAATAGGTAATATTTTTCGTTAAAATTAAATTTAAAATTCTCAAAAGGGCAAATTTATTTATTACTCTTTTTTTAGAATTGAAATTAAATAAGTGAAGATTCTTAAAAAGGCAAATTCATTTATTAATCTCTTCTTAGAATTGAAATTAAATAAGTGAAGATTCTTAAAAAGGCAAATTCATTTATTAATCTCTTCTTAGAATTGAAATTAAATAAGCAAAAATTCTTAAAAAGGCAAATTCATTTATTAACCTCTTCTTAGAATTGAAATTAAATAAGTGAAGATTCTTAAAAAGGCAAATTCATTTATTAATCTTTTCTTAGAATCGAAATTAAATAAGCGAAAATTCTTAAAAAGGCAAATTCATTTATTAATCTCTTCTTAGAATTGAAATTAAATAAGTGAAGATTCTTAAAAAGGCAAATTCATTTATTAATCTCTTCTTACAATTGAAATTTAAATAAGTGAAGATTCTTAAAAAGGCAAATTCATTTATTAACCTCTTCTTAGAATTGAAATTTAAATAAGTGAAGATTCTTAAAAAGGCAAATTCATTTATTAATCTCTTCTTAGAATTAAAATTAAGCGAACATTCTAAAAATGCAAATTTATCGGATCGTGTTATACCAAAGCAATTCTCGTGAAAGCAGGATTAAGTGTATTTGAAGCTACTATATATAATTGGAGAGCGAAATATGTACAAGAAATGCGATTAAGTATGGAAACGTAAGGCGTCGCTGGAAGCGAAGAAAGAGTTGTGATGAAGCCTCCATCACGCCTATATACCCTGTGTATCAATTCTTCCGCGGACGAACCACACCCGAACCACCCTGTAAATGTGTGCGCGTGTGTGTATGCCCCACATCTATATTTTTCTAGACGCGTCTCTGCGATTCCGCCTCGTGGAACCATTGTACCCCCTGTCTATTTATTATTTCCGCGCGATCGACCTATCGATGATGTCGTGCGTTCGGGGCGCGGGAGGGGGAAGAACGTCGCCCGCTGAATGTGCGCCTTAATGTTGCGGATCCATCCACGAAACAGCCTCGCAATTTGTCGAGCGAGTGCTTCTAACCGAAGAATTTTCGGCACAGTTATTACCGACACTTTTCCGAAGCTTTCTAAGAAGCATATTTATTTTATTATTATAATAATAATAATAATAATAATGTTTATTTTTCTAATTATTTTTAAAAAAAGATCGAACCCGCGACGCACTTCGCGCGGATAATTCTTCATGAGATTCTACTTTTGCAACGAGTACAGAAATTTATTTAGCTTCTGTTTCAATTGCAATAATAATTAGAAATAATTGGGGTTAATGAACATTCAGCAAAGACGATCTTCCCCCTCCCCGAAAGCGTGTGAATCTCTGTTACGTACGTATAAATATATCAAAGAATATATACGTGTATACATATACGCAGGTATGATGTATAAAATATATTATATATATATATTCGTCACGCGCTGGACGACGCGACGATATGTATTCACGCCATTAAAGGTTCAATAAATGTGTTTAATTAAGAACAGCTGGCCTCCGTGAATTTGTTCAATACGCATGCCCCACGAGTCTCTGAAAAATCCGAGCGGCAATATCCCATTTCGCTACCACAATAAACTTTTAATTGCTCTCCATTGAAACAGTGATTAAATCAATCAGCGCACTCCATTTACGAGGTGAAGGTAGCCCGTATTTATAAAATTCACTCGATAATTCAAGCTTCTAAACGAACCCTTAGTATCAAGCTTTAGATAGTAACAGAAGCAACTAATAACGTAAGTTAACCTTCACGCACATCTCACGTGCGGAAACCGTGTGGTCCCACTTAGTAACCACACCCATTCGACGCCTATGGGCGTCATCCGCACGCGGTGTATTCGTTGATCAAACATACCCGCGTTCGTGTTACTAAAAAATCATCCCCGAGCGTTCACGATTCAGAGACACGAAAAGATGCACTTTGACCTATGCTAAAAGGCTCCACCATTATTTTCCAGCGAGCTCCTTTTGTAATCGATTACCGTAACTTAAAGCAGACGTACGAAAACAACCCCTCGGCGAGGGTGGTCGCGGGAAAGGCGAGGGCGCTGGGTTTATTCAGCGCTTTCGCGGCAACGAATAGTGAAAACGATCGCGAACGGGCGCGAAAAATAGAATAGAATTGTATTAGCCGATTGTTGCGCGACGGACAATAGATGCTCGGGATCCTTTGTCAACGGTGTTGGCAAACTTTCCCTATCTCTTGGGACGCGCCGCGGAACCGTGGCCTAATTTCACAGGACGCGAAACTTAACGCCCTTTGTTCGTAGGCCGAAGCATTCACCGCGTTATCCTCCGTTATCCTTCGCACGCGCGCCCCTCTCATTCATTCCGCGGCGACATTATTCGCGACTCAATTCGAATAGACGACTGTGTGGTCAATTAGATAGTTTTTTGCGGCGCCACTTTTGTGGCTGGCCATCTTGGTGGACGAAGGGAAGAATGAAGGTGGAAAGGGAAAATTGAAAGCTCAGAGATTTAGAAAATTTGGGGAATTATTATTAATTAATTGATAATTAATAGAGATTGGAGGCAGAGTGAAGGGTTGGTAATTTGGGAATTGAGATTTGGTGACTTCAAATAATTTTCGTCGAGAATTTGTACCTTAATTGTGACTCTGTGTTTTAATTAGTTAATTGGGGGAGAGAAGGCGGGGACAGGAAAGCTGAAAGCTCAGTAATCTTGGAAATGTTGGGAACTTAGGGATTGTTGATAGGGTGCAGAGTTGGTAAATTGGAAATTGAGATTTCGGGGTACCAGGATTCAAGAATTTCAAATATTCTAATTCTAAATAACTCTCCACGCCCTGTTACCGTGTTTCCATTAGTGAACTTTGAGGAACAGAAATCTCGAGAATGAGGGGAAAATTTTTTCACTTTTTATTTGAATTAATTACTTAATAACAAATATGCCAAAATATTCTTTGGCCCTTCTTCTTTAATATATAGTAAGCGAAAACTTGAGAAAATACATACAAAATGAATGAAAAAATGTTATTTGTACGAAGGCAAAATGTATCAATTTACCCCACTGCGGGGATAGTTGATAAGTTATTCTGTTTTCAATTTTTTTCACTTTTTATTTGAATTAATTACTTAATAACAAATATGCCAAAATATTCTTTGGCCCTTCCTTTTAAAAATATAGTAAGTGAAAACTTGAGAAAATACATACAAAATGAATGAAAAAATGTTATTTAGACGATCAGTTTGGATGCATCAAAACTATTTACTTTTTCTGTATATAAACGAAAACAGTTAAAAAACGATTGTTAACGTCAAGGTAGGCAGACCTACGCTGGATCGTAGTAAGGAATTGAACTAAGGTCGGGGCCAGATATATTGGCCGGTGAGTTTCGTGACGAGCATTCTTCTATTCTCAACGTTTTCTGACTCACTCTCACCTTGCCAGAAAAAGAGTGCGCCAGAAGTGGTGGGGATAGCGCCAAGCTCTTGACGTGTAGGCCAAACCGAGCTCTTAGCGTAGAGATGCATACATCGGAATAGGTGTGCGTTAGCTGCGAAAACGAATTCACCGGCCAATATATCTGGCCCCGACCTTAGCTCCGGTCTCCCCTACCGTATTTTTTAATAAATTTTTTTTAAAATGTTGCCTAAATATGTAGAAACCTAGGCATAAAATATTCAATTAATATAATTTAACGGTCTCCCTTAAAAAAATTCCAAATATCGCGCTTCTTTTCGGGCCATCAAGGTAGTAAGACCCTTTAAAACTCTGTAATAAAATAACGTTCTAAAAGTAATCTTCAAAACCTGAGAAGTCGATTTCGCCAACCCGAGAATTTATCACAGAACGCCCAATTGGGCCAGCACTCAATCGATTCATGATACGTGTAATCGAAGAGAAACGACTCTACTAACAGCAAACTCCGTTTTAATTCGCCCGATCCACGGCACGTGGCCCCTGAGCCGTCTTCGCCGAACAAAAGGATCACAAACAGCCCCGCCTGTCGTCAGATAAACGACCGAAATTGTCGAGAAATCCTTGAAGCGCGAAACGAATGTCTCGCTCCAGTTCCCAATCACCCACCGGCCGAACAATATTCTGTATTGAGGGGGGGAGGGAAACAAAATTTCCCGATTGTAAACGGCCGAGGGGTAGAACGCGTCGCGTCTACCGCGGTGGGACACGGTTCAAGGGATAGAAAACAATTAGCCGGCGAACTTTTTGCCCCCTCGGCCGTACACCACCTCAAATAGACGCCATTTTGCTTCCTCCTCTATTCGCGATTCCGATGAATCGAGAGCTCGGCTAAGGTAGGGGTGAGGTTATTTATATTTGGGGTGCTCGCGGTCGTTTGTTTAGGGGATGAAAAACAATTAGCGTACACCACTTCAAATAGACAACATTTTGTTATTTGTTCCATTCGTGATTCTGTATATTGGAGCTTCCGCGAGTTGCCAAGGTGGGGTAGAAGTTATTTACAATTGGGGGTGTGTCGCTTCCTTGGGAGGTAGAATAGCAATTAACTGAGGAATTGTTTGGCCCTTTAATCAGATAGCATTTCGAACAGACCTTATTTGAATGAATTGAAAGCTTCGTGGGACGTGGATTGCTGAGGTAGGGCTGAAGATATTTGTGTTTGGGATGTTTGCTGTCGTTTGTTCAGAAGGTACAATAGCAATAAGCTGGGGAACTGCTTGGACTATGACCAGACACCATTTCGAAAAGATGTGACTTTATTATTTGGTCGAATTAAAGCTTCATGAGTAGCTAAGGGATGAAGTTATATGTACCTAATTGAAATATACGTCGTAGTTTGTTACACAATCCCAGATATGGCACGGCTTGGGGTGTTCCAACCCCATTCTCCTGGCTCCTTGGCGACCAGAAATACTGCTGCTATTTTCGTTGGGGTCGTATCGAGGATTTACGAATTAATTCGCAAGCTTCCGACGCAATACTGCTTTCCTAAAAGATATTTGTTTCCAAGGAATCTTCCACTGGCAGTGTTATTCTTTCTGGTTATAATACCACTGATTCGTAAAAGAATATTTTATAGTCTAAATAACCACTTTCCAAATCGATCCACTTCAAATACCAAATTACTCGGGAAAAAGCTACTTCAAAATTTCGATTTATCTTTGCCCGAAAAATCGTCACCATTTTTGTTAGAAACAGGTAGGTATAAACTCCACGGAATAGTTTGACATTTAATACGCATGCCCCAACAGAAGCCTGATTCCATTCCCTCCGCAGCTCGAATTCCGTGGACGCAGCCACGAGTGGATTGAATTTTAACAGACCACTTTCCCAACCCCCCTTTCTATTTACATCTGTATTTGCATACAGATACACCCACCAAAAAATGTCAAATTAACCTAAAATTGAAACTTTTAAACTCCCTGGGGCGTGTAACCCAAAGGACCCTCGCCTCAATACCTACGACGCAAATATACACCCCACAAAAAATTTAAAATTGCAACTTTTAAAACCCCCAAGGCACTCATCCCAAAAGCCCCTTTCCCTAAATACCTGCAAACCTCATCACTGCTCGGTAGATCTACCCTTCACCTAGCACTCCAACCTCCCTACACGCGTCCCTATAAATATTTATCGCCAGACATTCGGAAGGGGACTCCAGAACGTCCCAATCGAGTAGCAACTCGTATCGATACATTTTCCATGAAGCTGTTCCCTCCGCCTTTGTCAGCCGCTTGTTAGACACAGTGGCAGGAATAATGCACGGCTGGTTCCCTTCTGTTCGCGATCCCCCTCCGCCCATTAACCTGGAATATCGGTCTGGCTTCCGGGGCGGTTGGGAGGCGAGGAGCACGTCGATGGAGAGGTGGACGATGTACCGCGGCCCTTTAGGAGCCATTATCGTGGATGCATTTCGCCTGGATGGCCGGACTCCCTAATACAGCGAGCGTTCGGGGCTGCGTTAGCCAGATAACGAGTAGATCGGCTGCCTTTCGATTGGTTTCGGAACCCCCGCGACCCTTTGACCGCCGACCTAGCGAGCTGGAATACCTGGTGTTCATTTGGACAGAGGCGTCTGAATGGATTCGGTGGCCGAGCTGTGCTTTATCGGAATCGAGCGACGCAGATCCGCGCCGAGCGCGGAGTTGGAGCGGACGAGTGGAGGGGATGGAGCGGCCAATGGGTGGAGCGCCTCGATACTAGTTCCTTCGCTGAACCCCGAATCTAGTCGTGGTAACGGTGGCCGAGCTTTGGCAAGGTCTTAGGAGGGATTGAAAGGGCTTTGTCGTTTCTTTCGGGGGAATCAGGTGGGGGGCGACCTCCGTGGGTGGACGTTAAGTTTGGTTTACTAATACCCTGTAACAGGGACCGCAGCTAGGGAAATCGATGATGGACTCTGGGTCTCCGAGCGACGAGACACTCGCTCTCCGTAATAGGCTTGTATCCACTAAGAATAATTTGCATGGATTAGAGTTTCTAACGATTAGTCATGATACAGAGGAAACAAAAAAATAAACTATTTATTATAAAAAATAAAGTTTGATAATATTTTTGGAAATTGAATTCTGCAAAATTAGGCATTCAGTCACGTGACAGTCAACACCAATCAGGAAGCATGACGTCACGCCGTGCAAAACACCAACGCCATTGTACACTAAGGGCCAAAATCGGCTTCCCTTCGGAAATTTGGCAACGTTGCATGTCACTAGAATTACTGAGTTATGCCTAGTGACATGCAACGTTGCCAAATTTCCGAAGGGAAGCCGATTTTGGCCCTTAGTGTATGTTGTTGTTAACAGGTTCATACAACAGTGGGTTCATAGTATTACAGGGTCATCCGTTAAAACTGCAACCTACGCGCGCGCGAACAGTCGAAAATGGCAACACCGCCTCACGGACACATTCCACTACAACCATGCACCGGCCCGGTCGCTGGAAACCCTCCGAACGCTCGGCCGGTGCATGGTTGTAGTGGTATGCGTCCGGGAGGCGGTGTTGCCATTTTCGTCTGTTCGCGCGCGCGTAGGTTGCAGTTTTAACGGATGACCCTGTATATCAGTTTCATAGACCATAACCTTTTGTTATGACAGAGGTATTGTAAGTTAATTGATACTGGTTTTGAGGTTAGATTTGCGTCTTTATAGTTGTGCTTTTACACTGAGGCACTATACAATACTTGTAGTACGAGGAATTCATTTTTGATTAAAAACAACACTGAAAACTAACAATAGCAATACACAGACACGATCGTTCAGTTTTGTTTTACACGGCGTGACGTCATACAGGACACCATGACAGTCTGGCGCGTTTCCGAATGAAGTTTAAATAGGTTTTTGAAAACGCGAAAAAAATCATGTAAATGTACGATTTTTCGAAAATAAATACAGTTTTCGTGTAGAATAGACATGAAAATAATGTTTTAACCAATGTCTCAAATTCAGTCGACTAGCCTATTGTATTATGGAAAGTTAGGTTAGAATCGCAGCCGGGCGGTTAAGAATTTAATAAGAAACCCCGGAGTATCCGACTTCGCGCGGAACACGCCCGCCTGTATTTCACTTGTTTACTTCGCCGAACTCTATGCATGGCTAACTAACCGCGCTTTAAATCTGCGAAGTGGGATTAGCATAAAACGATGTATCAAGTACGATGGGAGGTGATGGGTTCCAAGAGTTCGCTTCTAAGCCTCGCCTGGCGGATGTAGGGTCTATTCGAAGCAACTTTAATATTTCTTCTTGAGAAAATTAAAAATTGAGGTGTGTATAAATGGAATTGTGGGTCAAAGTGGACGCAGCGTCCGATGTGCAACAAACTATCCACCGTCTAAAGGCTAAACGAGGAGGAAATTGTGGAAATTATTATTATTATTATTATTATTATTATTATTATTATTATTATTATTATTATTATTATTATTATTATTATTATTATTATTATTATTATTATTTATTTACGGGAGAACCCTTTAGAGAACACGTTATTAAAGATATGTACAAGCAATGAATAACAAAAATAAAATAAAACAGATAACTGAAAATAGAAAATAGAAAGTAGAACAGAATCCAAAACAAAAACAAGAAACAACAAAAACAAAACGATAACAAGATAGTCTGTACAACGCAACAACACCGTAACCGGTGTCTAAACAAGATACGCACGGTGACATAGTTACGCAGGTGGCAGTGACCTAAACTTATTATTAAAGGAGATGACATCATTTTACCATCATCATTATTACTGAACAATTTTATTTTAGTTAAGTCTCTTTGAATTTCTGTCGAAATCACACGCAGGTCATGTTTCCAATTACCGATTTAATTACGCGAAGTACGACTAAATTTGATCGAAGAAGGGACTCGGGAAGTTGGCTCGAAACAATCGTCCCTCGAACGTTAATCGAATTCTGGTTTAATCCAAATAATGTTCCAGGGAAAGGGAATATTACAGAGCGCAGACGTGGCTCGGTTACCGGGACCAAAATCTGTCTCAAACGAAGTGGTCGAGTGGAAACAATCAGCCACGATAAAATAGAATATCTCTTACACCTGAAAATGCGGGAAAATTCTACTTCGCTAAAAAACTTTATGCGAATAATACACACCCAGCAAGTTTCCTGCATCGAAACTCCGAATTCGCCCAGAACTGTGACCAAACACATCTGATGTCCCTCAAGAATAATCGGCCGCAGCTTGTTTACAAAAACAAAGAGCTCGGAGGAGATTAATCGCTTGCGAAGTAGCTAAACCGTCCTATTCCCGCAAATCCGGGGCTCTAACAAGCTTGCAACGTGCAATTATTTTAGCGCTAAGCACACCTGCCCCATAACACAGAGGTGGGAATTTTTACAAATAAAATTGAACCCCTTACGCAACGCACATTGTATAAGAGATCACGTAACACGCGTTCGCCTCGTAACAGAGCATAAGCCTCTGCGCGGCTAGAAATAATTGAGTTCGTGCAGTTTACTGGCGTTCCGTGCGGGTACATCCCAGCGTTTCGAATGGAAGAAGCTCGCGGATAGAGGCGGGCGTAAGTTCGTGTATCAAGATTCTCGTGGGAAGCGGCTCCCGGCCGTCGGGCGGGTATTGGAATTTTTATCGAAAACTCGAGGATCTTCCTCTATCCAGGCAAGATGAACGCGTGCTCGAGCACGAGGAACGCGGAGCTTGAATCCCTGGGCAAACAGGGCGAAGGAAAGCGGCTGTGCGAGGCTGGCGAAAGGAAAAGGAGGGTGGGGAGGAAGATTGGGGACGAAGGAAAACTTGTCGTAGGTTGGAAAGTTGAGAAACGTGGAACAGAATTTAACTTCTTGGCTGGGGGAAGAATAAAAAGAAATGTCAGCGCTGGAGACAATTTGATGAAGAGACGTGGCTGCTGTTTCCAACCAACTCCGCGTCTTCAAACATGATACATATAATACAGTCTCAAATGAAACGTAATTAACCCCTAAAACCCTGGACCTCTGTACCACGGTTAATCGTAAATCATTCTACAAGTAGTCGGGCCTGTTGAGAACCCCGCGTTCAAGTTCCTTGGTTCGAGACATGGTCTTTCAAACTCTTTCCCTGAACACTTGATGAAGAAAAAAAGATAGAAATAGGAAAAGAACCTGGAACCCAGGATCCCACGGTCATAGCAGCGCTCAAGGAAATGAGGAGGCGGATGAAAGGCTCGGGCCACGCGAAGAGGATGGTGAAGAAGAAGGATGATCTGAGGCTAACGAAGCTGTATAGCCTGATAGAGCAGCGAGGAGCGCAGAGATAAAGGGAGGACCCGCGTAGGAGGGCAGGGAAATATAGATTGCTCGGGTCAGAGGGAGACCATCGTGGAAGGGATGAAGAGGAACGGATACGGATCGATCCGGAGGACTACTCCGTGGGCGGGCAAGCTTCCTCTCCCTCCGACCCGTGGGTCTGATCGCGTTGCGACGAGGGAAGCGAATTCACCGTCTACGTAACTCGGTTTCGACGGGAAATTGCGAGCCAGCCACGCATTCGAATACTCTTTGGTTCCCTGCGAGGGAACTTCGTTCCAGAGCCAGCCGATGGATGCTGGCCGTCGATTAAGGCCGCCATTTATCTCGTCATTTCCCTTGGAAAGCGGCGTCACATTCATGGACAATCACGCGCGATCGTGGGTGGCCAGTTCACCTGGAAAATGTCAAAGTTCGCGCTGCGATTCTGGGGCGAGCAGGAGATGGGGCTTGCTGGGCAATAGGGAGAGCTCTCTCGCGTGGGGGATGGGAACGAGGGCTTTGGAACAATGAGCAACGCGGTGGATAACCGACGGAGATAACGGGGATCTTAGCCTCTGATTCAGTGGCGGATCCAGAGGGGGGCGATGGGGGCGATCGCCCCCTTAAGAATAATAAAATATAAAAATATTATGACGTTGTGTATTATTCTGTATATATAATTAATGTAAATTTAATTATTCAGGCTATAGTATCAGATAGATGTATTAAAATATAAATTACAAACAAATTTTAAATTTTGTAAAAGAAAATTAAAAAATGTAGGTATTCAAAGAGGCCCCCCCCCCCCCCAAGAAAGGTTCCTGGACCCGCCACTGCTCTGTTTCCCATTGCTTTTATTTTCTTTTTAGGGGAATAAAGCGAGGATCGCATGAATCCGAAGTGGAAGCTGCTTTGAAGTGTAGTCTATGGTTCATTGAAGGTTTGAAGTTGGAAGATTTGAGGAGTCTAGGAAAAGTGGATTGCATACTTTGCATATGTACTTCTCTTTCCGATAAACACGAATCTGTTTTATCGATTACTTTGAAATAAATTATATATTCCTTGAATAATATCAAAAGTTTGTAATGTAGGCAAGTACTTCTCGTTGAATCTACAACTGTTCCTGTATTATTTAAATCGTGCCCCATTGAAACACTGTATTATGAAAATTCTGTACTGTTCTCTTACTTCTATGACTCTTGTAACTTCGCATTTTATTTTATAAAAGAACAGTCTAGTTTATGTATATCAACGGGATAAACCCTTTGTTATAAAAAGTACAAATCACAGTCACACAAGCATAGAACAAATAATTAGGAAGTACAAAAGAAAAATGATTAAAAGAAACAAAAGGAGAGAACCGCAAAAAAAAACTATTAATGATAGTGACAAAAAAGATATAAAAGAATCATAGTAATAATAACAGTAGCAAACATAATAGTAAAAGTTAAGGGGAATGGAAACTACGATCAGCGATCAGAGCAGAGTGATTGAAGGAATTAAAGGAATTATTGAAGAAGTCAACACAGTTACAATAACGATTGGAAGTTATTAGAAAGATAAAGAAAATATTAAATATTAAAACAATTTCAATCACCAACACCAGTGCAATAAAATACAGCCCCCGACTCATAAAAACCACCAACAAAGGGCCCATTAGTAACAGGAATTACAAGAAAGGTCAGTAGATTGTTTCAAATTCAAATCACTAAAACAGCAATCATCAGAAAAACTCCTAATTTGTTTAAACGTTTATTGCATGACATTATGGCTTATCAGTAAGATGAAGTAACGATCGTTTCATAAACGAGCTTACAAGCTACATTTTATGTAGGAAATACAGTGAGACCGTAGCCCGTGAAACAAGCTACTTTAGCTGATTCGGCCTAACAATCATCATTACGTGCGATATAACAAACGAATCGTAACAACACGCGTCCGTAGCGCTCCATTTCGCTCGAACGCAGTTCGACGCCTCCTCGAAAATCCACATCGGATCGAACGATATGATAGCTCAGACTTTTACATTAGTTATATACATCGTACTGCATTCAAGCATCCCGCTTGGCAATCGTTACAAACAGAAAACTGCTCACCGAATTCAAATTTCCCGCGGCTACCTTCGAACCTAACTCCCAAATACAGCGATTGAAAGAAATCTTCCAAGCTTCCAATAAACTTCACTTAATCACGGTTAATCACTGTCAGCGAAGCTACCGTCGCAGTACGATCGCCTGCACCGACAATTTTCGCACGCTTTGGATGTTACAAACAAGCTTTTACAAAGACGAGAGCCTCCCGCTCTTTTCACTACGCCACACTGGTGTTTAACGGTCGCATACAGATTCCTGCGCCAAGAATTTGCGAACGCATCGATTCGATTGGTTCCTGACTACGGTTGGTAACGAAGGGACCAATCGGAGCGCGCGTTACAACCGCCATCTATTGTTACCGTTGCCATGAGTGAATCTTCAGTTCCTCTTTACGGCGCGTAACGTGCGAACTAACGTGCGATGTAAAATCGGGAATTTTAGGACAATATCCCGTCCGTGAGTGTATATTCGTTTATTCCATTGTTAGTCTCGGTTCCGCGATGAGAAATACGAAAGCTTTTACGTTGAAACTTCTGTGAAACTTTCTGTGAGTCAACATTCCCGTCCTCGTCGGGGCTCGCGTCTTTGTTGCTTCGTACTCGACATTAGATCGAAGGACTTTCGATACTCAGTGCTGAAAACCTTAGAGCATATAAACATGGAGGAAGCATGTAATGGACGAAAATGTAGACGGCGGTAAAAAGAGAAAAATATATATTGGGGACGCCCTCTCTCTTTCTAACGCCAGAGGCGATATTTTTTTTATGTTAGAAAGAGAGAGAGTGTCCCCCATGTATATTTTTCCCTTTCTATCGCCGTCAACATTTTCGCCCATTGCATGCTTCCGCCATGTTTATGGTCTAAGGCTGCAAACATACTGCTAGGCTGCTTGCTAGAGTTCAGGTAGTTTGGGAGCGGCAAATTAACTTCTGCTTTCACTTAGTGATGCACTGAAAGTTGCTATTGGAAACGAGTTTGTGTTTTGTTGGTCGAGTCAGATGCATGAGAGAAAGTTGTACTTAAAGGGCTCCCTCGTAGGAAAGTTATTCTATTCTCACACACCTCAAGTCCTCTACAATATTATAATTATTATACTGCTTAATTCGTAAGATTCCCTTCGCGGTCAGAGTATTAAGATCGTTTAAAGATCATATTACAGTACATATTTATAGTTACTTTTTATGGACTACAAGATTGTATTAAAGAAGTACGTAGTTCTACTTCGCGAATTCCATAGTCGTAACACGAACGATCTAAACGTGAACTTTTCCGTTACGACGCTAGCCCTTCGGGTACAACAGATTTCTCCTCGCGCATCTTACTCCATAACCAAGAAACAAAATTACCACTTCGGGTGGCCATTTGCTTCAAATTACCCTGTAACTTTCGCGGTGGATTAAACAAATTTTGGTTCCGCGTGTGAAGCTGTTAAAAGTTCACAAGGATTGCCGTCTCGCGAAGAATGGATGGGAGCCTCTTTGAATTTCCCGCGCGAGGTGGTCAGCAGAGGATCCAAGATGGCGGCGGATGGCGCGAGAAACGGTGGCGGCATTCACGGTACGTAGTATTTGCTTATTCGAATATCTTTCTACCCGAATGAGAATCTCTTTCGTTCCGATATGACGGATAAAAAGCTCGCGAATAACGGCTTACATCACTAGGGTGAAATATCACTGGTGCAAAGAGACGCGCTATCACCTCGATAAACTCTATCTTCCCTTCGTCATTCCTCCTCGTTTATTTCTTTTTACAAGCGATTCGTATACAAGACGCTAACATCTCCAATGAATCGTTGACGCTCCTCACGATTACATATCGCTACTATTTACAAAACGACCCGATCGTAGTGAGGGGGATGGGGGGTGAGAAACGTGTCGGTACAAGAAGGAACGATGCGGTTAAAGACGTAATAATTAGAATACTCTTTGATGAACACAGGAATGCTTGATTCCGATTTTCATTCTCGCTCAATCCCGTTCCCGAGCGAGCTCCGTGCAGTTATGCCTCTCGATGTTGAGATTCGAACGATCGCTGTACCCCCCGTGCGGGAATCCCATAATCGTACCCGATCAGCATGCACTGGCAACGCCTATGGGAGTTCCCCGCACGCGGCGCACTGTTCGAACCCATATGAAGGTTCACCCAAAGAATTAATTGTAGTTTTAAATGCCAAGGGTCTGGTACTCGGTATACGCATTCTTGCGTACAAGCACGATAGTCTTGTACTGCGTTAGGATAAACTGACTGGCCCAACATGTGCAATATGTTATTGCTTTAATTTCTAACATACGCTACACCTAAATGCTGTGCTTCTGTAAAAATCCTAGGGGCTAAGGGTACTTTATGACGCGAGATGCGAAGTTGGAGTGAATTTTCAGGGTCCCGTTAAATAATTGACCAAGAAAGGAAATCGAGATTTCTGCGGCCGACGATTTTATGCTTCAAGCGACCGAGGGGAGGGGGTTCTCGTATAAATGCTTCCGACGTGCCTGACGAACGGTGGCAGGTGCCGAGTTTGCGGAAACATAGAATTCTGAGCGTTCCTGCCTGGGCTTTCGGAACGTGTAACGTGAAGAATGAGTCGCGCGACCGATATAAAAAATTGCACCACTGCCCTCCGATTACACTGTGCTTCGCGTTTCCTTTTTTGCTGACAGGATTTGTCTTAGCAACAGGTCAGTGTGCCCTGATTTGTCCACTGGAGACATTTCACAATGGCGTAGAGGTGTCCGTTGTTCCTTTGCGTTCGAACGGTCGAATAGAGATTTGAAAACGTGTCTCTTTCTTGTTCATTTCACTAACGTCGTTGATCCGGGAGAGTAGAAGCGGATTCAGTGCCTGACGTCAGCTTCGTCCGCCGCTTGGTTCTCCAGGGTGCAGGGCCTGAGGAATTCTTGGCCTCTCTCGTGGAGCCACTTGTTTGCCACTAGAATCAAACGTTACGTGCTTTGATCGAATGAGAAAGTTCTTTATTCTCGGACTGTCGCAATGGTTCACGTACCCCACTTGGACCCAGTAAGTACCGGGCAAGCTGCGTGTCTGGTCTTGAAGTCTCCTTCTCCGTTAGGCTTGAGGTTGTACCAAAAGGCAGCGCTGCCTTTCTTAGGCCACAGGGCAATGTTGATGGCCGTGAAGACGGTGCCACCACCCTGTTCCACGTCGCTCATCTGAAAGAATTTAATTGTCAACTCCTTTCTCTGTACTGTGTTAGACACATCATAGAGCAAAGTTTGCAGTTGTGTGATAGTTTTTCAGATGGAAGATTGGGGGTGTAAATATTTTGGAAATAGATAGCCGGAGAGAGTAATAGGTAGCTGAAAGAAGTAAATATTTGGAAACTGGGTAAATGGAGGAAGTAAATACTTGGAAATTACTTCTATTTCGAAATCATACATGTGTGCTTCAGAAGTCTCTGTAATTATAGTATCTGTTACCAAAGAAATAGGGTACTCACGTAATATAGGACCGTAGCAATACGATTTCCAGTTCCCAGGCTCTTGAAAGCGTTCGTTTCCTCTTTCTACAGAGAGACAATGGGTTCTGTTAATCGGCCTCGATGGTCCTCAATGAAGATAATAGCGTACTGACGTGAACCCTTGACTTACCCTCGCGAAATCGAAGTGCGGTTCATAATGGCCGCCGATACCGTAATTAACTACTTGCAGCTCTTCGGCGGTGTCGACGCTCATGCTCGTCATGTGCTCCACGCGCCTGCTCACCGCCGCCACGTGCTCGTGCTCGTGCTCCTGCAGCCACGCGCTCTTACTAATTCTATAATTCGCTATCTCTAAGGCACCGGTTTTGTAGTTCTGCACCGTAGCACGCTTGAACTGAAACGTTAAAGTGAGGGAGCAGCATTTAGCAACGTTAATGTGAACCACTGCATATGAGTTTATGGTGTAATAGGGTCGCTTCGAGATCACTTGAGGGTTTCAAGGTCTTTCAGAGATTTCGAGGTTACTGGGAAGTTGGTTAGGGTTGATTAAGGTTTGTCGAGATGTCTTCAGGGTTAAATAAGGTTTGTCGAGATCTCTTCAGGGTTAATTAACGTCTCTTCAAGGTCAGTTAACGGCTCTTCAAGGTCAACTAAGGTCTCTTCAAGGTCAGTTAACGTCTCTTCAAGGTCAATTAAGGTCTCTTCAAGGTCAGTGAAGGTCTCTTCAAGGTCAGTTAACGTCTCTTCAAGGTCAGTGAAGGTCTCCTCAAGGTCAATAGATACTTCAAGGTCATTCCAAAAATGATCTCGGTTATTTTAAGGACCTTTACGGACCCTACGGGAAGTGATCTTGAAGACACCTTAACCCTTAACTGGTATCCTGGGGTCGGTCATGATCCCAAGCATGAAATGTCCGCTACTAAATTTTTAGTTGTCTAAGTTCGTAAACTGAATTTCAAATTAATTTTATAATAATAGTTCAACTTTCCACATTTCTATTATTCTATACATTACGTAAGAACAAAATATTCATAGAGGTTAATTTAGTGTCGACTTTACAAATTTCTGGGTCCTTTTTTATTTGGGGTCTACCACGACCCAGTATACCAGTTACGTTTGAAAAAAAAAAACAGTATAGCAATTAAGGGTTAAGATCGACTCGAAGTAACTGAAATCTATTCTCAGTCCCGTACCCTGGGTTGAGCCATTCTCTTGATCGTCTCGATTTCCTCGTCGTATATCACATTATGATACACGACTATCCTCGGGTCCAAGTACGCCTCCTCCTCCTTGAACGGGGCGATCTTGAGGAACGGGATGCCGCGGTCAACATAGCGACACTTCAGGTTCTTGCGAACTTTCGGCGGGATCGAGAACTCCCCACGGCACAGCCTCTCGTACCGTTCCCTCTCCGTCATCTCCTCCCAGGGCTTCACCTTCTCCTCCGTAACAGTGAAACGCTGAAAATTTCCCCCCAAAAAAGGAAATCATCAAAATCTCTCACGTACACTCTCTCTTTCCATTTAATTCCTATCAAGTCACCAAAACGTGTTCTTTGGAATCCCAAAACCCAAAATCACAGTACTCGAACAATTGTACGTTACAGTCCACTCAAAATAGAAAGCGGTCTGCTATTTAATTTACAAAACTACCACGTAAATCGAGGTGATTCAAACAATTTATATTTTCAATTGATATTATGTTGGTCCATTTTTACACAAAAAATTGTTGGACACTTTGCCATTTTTATACAATTCGAGTACCGTGCAAATAGAGTTACTTGCTTACTCGTCTTACTTGCTCAGGGACGGCAGTGTCGTCCTGGCCGTCCTCGCCGCGTTTCTTCTTCGACTGGCTCGCCTTGCTCTGAATTTCCTTCTGGTAATAAGCCCGGTTGCCCAGAGCTCGCTCGTGAGTCGGCACCAGCTCCAAAAGCTCGTTCGTCATGCTTAAAGCCCGGGCTACGTTCCCTGTACAATTGAATAAATTTCATTAGCAAATCGTGTTACTCTTCCCCGCCGGGGGCGCGGGAATAGTATTTACACGGGCCGATATTGAAGTTTCGCTTGCTACTAGGCGAACGGTATTATTAACAAACGACTGCTTCTGTCATTCTCTGATTTAATACCTCGAAGGATTGCTCGCCGCCAAGGCTTCGAATTTTCAGCGATTCGGGGGAAATCGGTACGAGATACTGCGAAGGGAATTTTCAGCGAGAGCTTCGAAGTAACCGGCGGCAAATTTCCCGATCAATTTCGTGGTAATGTAAACTGGTCAGATATTAAGAAGTAGAAGCTTAGAAAGTACTTCTTTACAATTTCTTAATTTTCTTTCACTACAACACTGTAAAGCACAGTAGTTAATCTACACATTTTACATCTGGCAATACCACAAAGTGCGACAAAGGGCTGAGTTTTAGGGGATTCCTTAAAATTTTGATAAGGGGTAGGTAAGTAAATTTTTTGTCATTTTATAACTTAGTAATGGATTGAAATACAAATTTCCTAAGTATTGTAGGTATTTAACAGTGAATGAAATACTCTGTTTAAACACTTTAAACATAATTTTTAACTACATATGTTTTTCTATACAACCTCAAATTTTAGGGTGCCAATGGTTGTATTTTTATGCCTATTTTTGTTTTTCATTGAATTCTTTTAAAATAAAATACTTAATAAGTACTCAAGATGTTTTATTTTAATAAAAAAACCATAAACATTGGTAATAAGTGAACATTAAGACCTTACAAAAACTTCACAAAAAAATATAGACCTTCCAATTTTGATTTCGGTTTAGGGTGTCAATCATTGTACAGTTTACCCCACCGAAATTTCCTTCCCAAGATTGCACGAAGAATAATGACGACATTGGTCCCCATTGTGACGGCATTAGTCCCCTTTGCAATACTTCCTCCTTGCCAACAAATTATTATTTTATAAAAAGTGTAACAAAAAACTGTAACTCCATGAATTATTAGCACGAACAAGTGTGAACCGCTCCATTAAAAAATCCAAAGCATGTTAACGCCACTTGTGAATCAACAGATACCCACGTGTGAACCCGCCTTTAGGGTTCCGCGCACCCGTCAATGAAATCAGCGGAACATGAATGAGAGGCGGAGATACGCGGCGCATACGACCCCAAGCGAGGCTGGCCTGTTTATTTTCCCACGTTTTTCCTCAGCGCGCCTGTCCCGCCGCTCGAATCTGTTTACTTTAGCAGGAGTCTCGGCTGACCTACTTCTCGAATTTCGCTGACCACGCGTGCAGCGGGTGAACGGGAAATAGGGAGGTGGCTGGAATCATCCGGGCGCGAAGGTAAACAGGTTACGAGCGCCAAGGGTGTTGTTCAAAACGTGGGAACGTAAACACGCCACACTTAGGGTCGTATCGAGCATCCGTCGAGCTTTTCATTCATCTTCCAGTGATTCCATTGACTAGTAAAGGAAACCCTGAAATGGCACACTGAGCTCTTCAATCTGTGCGAATTCAAACTAAGGTCGGGGCCAGATATATTGGCCGGTGAGTTTCGTGAGGAGTATTCTTCTATTCTCAACGTTTTCTGACTCGCTCTCCCCTTGCCAGAAAAAGAGTGCGCCAGAAGTGCTAAGCTCTTGACGTGTAGGTCAAACCGAGTTCTTAGCGTAGAAATACATATCTACGTCATTCTTCTATTCTCAACGTTTTCTGACTCGCTCTCCCCTTGCCAGAAAAAGAGTGCGCCAGAAGTGCTAAGCTCTTGACGTGTAGGTCAAACCGAGTTCTGAGCGTAGAAATACATACCTACATCATTCTTCTATTCTCAACGTTTTCTGACTCGCTCTCGCGTTGCCAGAAAAAGAGTGCGCCAGAAGTGCTAAGCTCTTGACGTGTAGGTGAAACCGAGTTCTTAGCGTAGAAATACATACCTACATCATTCTTCTATTCTCAACGTTTTCTGACTCGCTCTCGCGTTGCCAGAAAAAGAGTGCGCCAGAAGTGCTAAGCTCTTGACGTGTAGGTCAAACCGAGTTCTTAGCGTAGAAATACATACCTACATCATTCTTCTATGCTCAACGTTTTCTGACTCGCTCTCGCGTTGCCAGAAAAAGAGTGCGCCAGAAGTGGTGGGGATAGCGCCGAGCTCTTAACGTGTACGCCAAACCGAGTTCTTAGCGTAGAAATACATACATCAGAATAGGTGTGCGTTAGCTGCGAAAACGAATTCACCGGCCAATATATCTGGCCCCGACCTTAACTTGGCAGTAGGATTTACAACCGCCGCTATATTTCTGCGGCTAAGTGTACAACACGATTCTCCGCGGGCGTATTTAAACGGGAACGGAGAAATAAAGCTGCGGGGAATTTGTAAACTTTGTTACCGCGGACACATGAGTAATTTAGTTCCTAATTTACAACCCGCGAGTTTAACGAGCTCGCGGGACATTTTTCGCCGACCCGGTGGCTCGCAAATCTTTTCTAATTTTCCCGGCGAATTATTCCGACGCGCGTGGCCGGCGAAACGAATCGTTCGTGCAATTTGTCGGACGCGCTTTGTTTCGCGGGGGTTGGTTATAGTTGGAGTTTGAGAATAATGGCAACCTTGCATGTACGTCGAGAATGCCAAGTACTCCAGTATGTCCGGCTTGGACGTGGTGGTCGCGTTCTGCTCCTCCTGAAGGCGGTCCATGGCCTCCTGCATCCACAGCACCGTGTGATAGTAATCGCGGTTGTGATAAGACTGCCGGCCGAGCTCGAAGCAATCGCTGGCTGTGAAATAAAATGAAACGAGTCACGATCTTGCTCGAGAGACTCGGGATCGGAGAGTTGCTACGAATTCTTCTCCTTCCTCAATGCTGCATGGACAAATACGACGGGAAACACTGGGTGGGATGAATAATAGGGGGGATTGTCTTGAGGAAAAGTTTAATTTTATAATTAGAAATTAAAACAATGTCAATATTTCTTGAAAAAGAAAAAAAATTGAAAACTAGGGTAAAGAAACCAGTAAATGACCGAATTGTTGAATGAGAAGCCCAGTAAATGACCGCATACTTTTATTAAGAATAGTACTTATTAATGTTTGTTTAATACGCAAAACTAAAAATATGGGATATTAAAAGTGCAATTACACTTTATTTATAAACAAATAGTAATTTTTAAATTTATAATTGACATTTCTTTGCCTAATGGTCATTCACTGGTATGCGGTCAATTACTGGTTTATAAACAGTAAATATTCGTTATAAGTTCGCCCGAAGTATGGCTCACCATTTGACCGAATTTAAAAGTTCGACTTCCCCGCGAAACTAAACTTCTCCAACCAAGAGAAAATATTCCACAATCCCGACTTGTTTTCCCATGAACATCCCCCTGATTGTCCCGCGACTCTAAGCCCACCGTGTATAATTCATGATGCCATTATCATAATTACATTCGTAATAACTGTCGCGCCGGCAGGTGGGACAGGAGTGGGGGGGAGGCGTTAAAAATTTGAAAGTTAAAATTGAAAAACGCGAACGGAAGGCTGCCGCGTTTCCCGAACTCCCTTGTAGGTATCCAGTCTGAATCGAACGATCCCGCGGGATGGGAAGTTCCAGCGAAAGTTTAAAGCTTCCTCTTCGCCGTCTTATTATGTATTCTAACTGGCCTCGAACAGTTCAACTTCCTCGACGCTCTCTTCCCCTTTTTTCTTCCCTCCCCACCACTTCCCGCTCCTTCTCGCCGACGGCGCGGTTTCAACGGCGAAACTTGCTTCGTTAATTAATTTCTTCGCGTTTTTCGCGAGCCACAAAGGCGAGGCACCCGGCCCCTCCCCGGCCCTTCCGTTTATCTAATGAGAAAGTTTTCCGAGTCCGCGAATCGTATCGCGTCCTCGCCCCGTTCCGAGCAGTTAACTGTTAGAGGATCCGTTGACGCGGGCTGGAAACATTTGTCTCGGTGAAACAGTGCTTGGGCAAGGGACGCGAGCTTTGCGTCGCTGCAGGCAAGTTTAAGAGGGAATTGTTGAGGCTAGTTTTGAGCCGGTGTTTCTATCTTATAATTATTTGCTTGTTCGTGAGCTCCTTTGGAATCTCATGGGAAATATATTTGAGTGATATGTGGATGCCGTAGTATCTTATTTATTTATTTATTTATTATTATTAAATGTCTTTATTGCACCATTACAATTAAATTAAATTAAATTACAATGGCGAGTAGGCGAGGTTCAGCATTAACTGCTGCTCTACAACCTAACCTAAAAAGCCGTTGGGAGGTAAGCAAAATGAAAGAAAGAAAGGAAAAGGACAAGATAGGAAAGAAAACAAAATAATGGGACGAGCCCATTAAGAAAGATTCTATGTAGCTGATAGATGAGTTTGAATGATCTATGAAGTCGAAGCTTGATACTATAGTAAGATTATAAACACAATTGACCGCGCTCAAGGCTACTCGGAGCAGCTGCCCCCACCATACCGTCCCACTATCCCCTCCACCTCTCCAATCCCTGCGCATGCGCCATCCAACAAGCGCTTCCACCAAGTAGGTACACACGTGCCTCCGAGTTCCCGAAGTCGACCTTCTCAAAAACGCAGCCTCGTATTAAAATTCATGATTCCATACTTTTAATTCACTTCTTCGTAAAGAAAATATTTCTCCAAACTCTCCATTATTACTTAAAAAAAACATTATACAAATTGCTTCCAAGTTATCCCAACCTCCCAAACACACTCTACTCAATACACAAAAAAAAAAAAAAAAAAATAATCAAGTCCATGGGGATTCCCCTCGCACCATTCAATATTCATTCGATTCTTTTCCGTTCTCCTCTGAATAATGCACACGAACGGCCAGGAGATCGCGTCGGTGGAAAAATCACTTTCTTGTCGCGGCAAAAAGCGAAAGCTCGGAGGGTAATAAGAAGCGACTAGGGGCTGAACGGAGGGGGGATGGCTGCGACATCAGAAGTTGCGAATTGCTGCGGCAGCGCCAAGCCCGCGGAGGGAAATCGGTGGTACGAGACCCCTGGAACGAGGATAGGATGCTGATAAAGGAAACCGCGTAAATTATTCATAGCGCGGGGTCTTTAAGCGAAGGTAACATCGGGGGTCAATATTCCTGTCGATTCGCAACGTTTTGCCCGTTCCGTTACACCCGAATAAATAATTCACGACGAAAACGCGGCACCGTACTTTCACTCCCCCCCTCCGCACCCTGTTTCCACCCTTCCTCGTCCTTTTTCCGTTCGCCTGGCCCGCTGGACCGACGGGGCGCAGATGGACCGTAATGAACCGTTCCTCCCCCGCATGCTTTTTGCGTTTGGCGTGTTTCTTTTTTGCGATTCACTCGAATGCATCATTTGGGACAGGAAGAGGAAATTAACGTTGTTCGAACGCCACTACTTTTGGAGATTTGCGTCGATGGGGGTGAAGCGTGAGGTACGATTGAAGGGTTTTATTTAACCCCTCGCTTCAGTTTCTTGTGTGGGTGATTGTGAAGATGTGTTTTTAATTTTAGTAGTTTTGTGGGAGGTGTTAAAACACAAGGTTCGGTTGAAACAGGTTTCTTTCTGAGGAACAGTAAACAGTACCAAGGATGAAGAAGTGTATTTTGGGTTGAATATTAAGCATAGAGAAAAATAGTTTAAGACCTCTACGAGCTCCTTGGCTTAGACATGTATTTTCGCGTTTAAATTTTCTGGAAAGCATCGAAAGTATTATCCTAGTATTTCCGAATATTTGTTTGCGAGCAGTCAAGCATTCACGAAAGCCTGACAGATCTGAAACGGCATTTCCCCGAACCCTGCGCCACTCAAAGTGTTTTTCAGCTCTGATTTTTATTTTGAAGCTCGATAAACTCGTGAAATCTAACTCTATAACCCATAAATAAATCTATAAGCAGAATTAAATCTCCCACTTGTA
Organism: Andrena bicolor; assembly: GCA_960531205.1. Classification (NCBI taxonomy): domain Eukaryota; kingdom Metazoa; phylum Arthropoda; class Insecta; order Hymenoptera; family Andrenidae; genus Andrena; species Andrena bicolor. The sequence goes on from OY482666.1 coordinate 44,149,188, forward strand.
CCGCAACACCTGTTCTGCAAACACGAACGTTCTACTTCCACAACAGAGAGGCAAAAGTAATACGAACCAGTTAATCCAGTGCTGTACTGGACCCCATTCAGCACGCCCCTGGCGACCTGCGCGGTCTCCAGCTTGTAGGTGTCCTGGAGCCTCATCAGAGCGACTGCCGCGCCGTTGAGGTCCTCGTCGGTTGGGAATTTAAGGTCGTTCCGCGAGGTGGTGATGTTCGCGACGAAGGACTTGCCCACGTCCTGGGTTATCAGGTCCTCCACGCGCTTCCAGTCGGTGGTCAGCCGTTTCACCAGCAAGTAAGCGTTGATCGGGTTCGACAGGTACTGCTGGATGTTCCTGGACGCCTCCTCGTGCTCCTTCGCGTACCCCTCCACGTTCCTGAAACAACGCGATACCCTTGATCGACCCTTCCTTCTCAACATCGAGTCTAAAGCCACTTCGAGGGTTCCTGGGATGTAAATTAGCTTGGGAATCCTTACGATAGCTTTCCATTATCAAAAATTTCTGTGTCCAAAATTGGGGATTTTGTAGAGATACAGTACCTAATCCCCCTTCCCTTCATAAGGGTGCGAGCCACCAAATATATTCTTGGACAATTATTCCAAAGCTGCACTTATTTAATCACACTTCTACACTTTGAGAGTCTTTTACCCATCAAATACATAGATGGAGGCGTTAACCATACACCACGTGCGGAAGTCCCTCAGTCCCATTTGCCGACCACGCTTGCCCAACGCCCATAGGCGTTTCCCGCACAGACTGTGTAGACACAATAAAGGCTTGTTTATACGTGAAGTTTTGGAGCCCCAGCTACCTGGATCCCCTTCTTGGGGTATTCGGTGTGCGAAATGAAGCGGTTCGACGGAAAGTAAAACAGACCAACAAAGTCTGCCCCCCCCCGCTCTCTGTTCCTTCTTCACTTTCGAATTGCCTGCAGCCCGTGAATTACAGTTTGCTAAACAAAATTCCGCCAACCCCCGATTCCTACTACGTTTCCAATTAACGCCACGCAATAATTAAGCGGACAATTCGGCTCGATGCTTAATTAACGCGGCTGGTCGCGCCGCGGCCGAGGAGAACGCTGATTTATACTCACCCGCGGTGATTACCCTTTAATAAATTTAGGAAATTCAGCCGTGCTGTTGAGAGGGGAGGGGGGGGGGGTAGGAGCCTGCAGAAACGACGTCGCGGATGCTTTTTAATTTAATCTTCCGCTCGGTGCGGAAAGGGGTTGCAAACGTCCATCCCTCTGCCCTCCCTCTCCCTCTCGCTGTAATCCACCAGATGTTCCTCGTGATTCAAGCAACCCCCCACACCCACTGTTATCATTTTTCCCACGACGCTTCGGACAACCGCCGTTTCATTTCGCGCCACTTCCTCGCGAGTTTACGTGCTTATATAAATTTAGGGGTGAAGGGTGCTGGAGGGGGGATATTGGACGTGGTTTAATCGTTTGCGTGATTTGCTGATGCGCGGGATTCTTCGTGAGGAAATAATGAGGTAGGTATTCTTTTAAGGGAGTTAGAATTCTTGGGGGTTCAAGGGGTGGTTATATTATTTGATGAAATTGGGTGGTAGATATTTGGACTCTTAGGTGCGATTGAAGGGGGTGGCACGAAGGGGGTTTTGTAAATAGAATTTATTTGATGAAGGGTAATATTATTCGCAGTTGTGTTAATTAATTGGGTGGGAGATATTTGAACATTTAGGTGAATAGGACTCTAGGGGGAGATTTAAGGGACCGGTACTAAGGAGGTTTTGTAAATAGAATTTATTTGATGAAGGATAATATTATTCACAGTTGTGTTATTTAACTGGGTGGTAGTTATTTTAATTTTCAGGTGAATAATATTTTAGAGGGGTTAAGGGGTGCTAATGGGGGTTTGTAAATTGAATTTCTTTAATGAAAGACAATATTCTTGACAGTTCTGTTATTTACCTGGATGGTAAATCTCTGGATTTATAAATAAATAGTATTCTCAGTGGGTTCATAAATCGGAACTTAGTTGACAGAAAACGGTTGCTGTAGATATTCTAACGACCCACGTAAATCCTCTGCATTTCAACATATCGGAAGCTCGACGGGGATAGTGTGCTTGAAAGGCGACCTGATTTCCAAAGGAAGGTTGGTTGGGAGAGGAAAAACGGGGCAGAAAAGTTGCCGGTTTCGGGAATCATGCAGCACGCGAACTTTCCAGCGGTCAGGCAGCCGAAAATTGAACAGTTTGAACACGAGAGTCTCCCCGGACGTCTTGCAGCGCAACGCGCGGTATTGTTAAGAAGATAGACTTCCTGCTTTCGCCAGTAATTTAACTTGGAAACTTTTAGGCGGAAAGTTGCCGCGTTGCGGGATCCTGGGAAGCGATAACTCTCCTACCTGATCACGAAACTTTGTTACAGTCGAACGAAATTGAAACTGGTCGCCGACATTCGTTCGGGATGCACTGCTATGTCGTCGCTCGCGTGTTTGATAAAAGGGCAATTCTAACCTACACATTGCGGACGATACAAATTGTAAAAAAAAATTGAATAAGTTCGTGTGTTCGACTGATAAAGCACACTATAAGTCATAAGTTATGAGTAGTGATGGGATGAAGTGTATTGGAAGTAGACTCGAATCCGACTGGATACTTTCGAACACTTCATGAGTAATTCAAAAAGAAAAAACAATACTTTTAAGTAGACTCGAACCTCGACGTTAATGATCGAAGAAACGTTAGCGATATTTTCAAGTATAATTGAACCCTGACCAAGTAGATTCAACCCTTTTATGGGTACTTTAACCAGGAGTTCTCTATTCTGTGCAATTATGTGATTTGTGTTTCAGAGTTCGAATACTACTTTTACGAGATTCGATTCTTCCGGATGTCAAAGTACTTACAAGGACATTCTCGAACTCTTGAGGTACTCTTTCCGTACTTTGGAAGTACATAGAATGAAACGTCACCTCTTATGAGTAGTATTCGAATCCCATGAATTGAAACTTTGGTATTGGAATTGACTCGGATTCACGAGTACTTATTGAACCTGATCCCCTAGTTATGAATATGCTGAGGAATGGTGTGGTCTTCAATGCGCAGGCCCAGAGAGAAGATAGAGGTAGTGGGGATAGGCACGAACTACATTCGAGGTTTGACTAAGGTCGGGGCCAGATATATTGGCCGGTGAGCTTCGTGACGAGTATTCATCTATTCTCAACGTTTTCTGACTCGCTCTCACCTTGCCAGAAAAAGAGTGCGCCAGAAGTGGTGGGGATAGCGCCAAGCTCTTGACGTGTAGGCCAAACCGAGCTCTTAGCGTAGAGATGCATACATCGGAATAGGTGTGCGTTAGCTGCGAAAACGAATTCACCGGCCAATATATCTGGCCCCGACCTTAGGAATATAATTAAAAGGCTAGCAAACAAAGACCTCCCACTATCTCTATATAAAGACTATTGCTTGGTAGACCTGTATCATTGTATCAACACACTATCAGATGACCCTTCTGAGCTAAATGACCCAAGAAAAGTAGAATCTAAGACGAAGCTGAACAAGTCACACGATTCATCCTTCACAACCCCACATCATCAGTCATCCAACACTCATTTCCAGCTATTCTGCGATATCCTCGGCACACGGTCGAGAGCAACATCCCTCAGTGTCGTTGGAACGATTTAGCGATCCCAGACGCTTCGCTCTATGTTCACATTCGGCCCCCCCGTCCAATCGCGATCGCGTTCTCCAACAAAGACCGATGATCCCCGGTGTACCCTCCGCCCTTCGTTTCCGGGGTTTAAAGAGAAATACAAAGGACTTGGCAAGATGACGAGGGAATTATTCAGCCCTGTTCTCCATTTTGCCGGGCACTGGGCGCAATAGGCAATAACTGCCTGCCGTAGATAACGACCAACCGTCGGTGCCCTCCCCCCGGCTTCCCAACCCCCGCCAGCAGGGACAGAGATAATTCGCGAAGATCGTTCTAGCGCGCGGAGGAGCCGGCAGGGGACCCGGGCCATCCCTTCCTGGACGTAATAATACGTCGTCCTATGGGAGAGGCGCGTGCGTGGCTCGCATGCAGATATTCAACGGGACTCGATTAATTCCCCAGCGATATTCCTTTCGAGCCCCGTTTTTGTCCGCGCGCCACAGGGGTCGCCACTGTAACTCGAATCCTTGGCGCGTCCCGACGTTCTTGCGTCCCTCGGACGCTTCTAGACGGTCACTTCTCTTGCAGCGGTGTTTAAGTGGGATTTCAGGCCGGCGTTCGGATGGGGGTCGATGGATGTGAGTTTGTGTGTTATAGATTTGAGGGGTTGGGGGTCATTTTAGTGTGTTTTGTTTTCGAGGATTTTGGAGGGATATTGCTCAAAGCTTGAGAGATTAGTGGGATGAGTGGGGTGGATTAGAAGGGGATGGTAGTGTTGGAAGGGAGGGAGAGGTAGCGGAGGACAGGTGGTGGATGGCAGTGCAGATGGGAGTAGATTGGGTGGAGGGGAAGCAGAGTATATTGAGGAGGAGTAGAGAAAACAGAGTAGGTGGAGGGGAGAGTAGAGGGAACAGAGTAGGTGGAGGGGAGAGTAGGGGAAACAGAGTGAGTGGAGGGGAGAGTAGAGGGAACAGAGTAGGTGGATGGGAGAGTAGGGGAAGTAGAGTGAGTGGAGGGGAGAGTAGAGGCAGTAGAACCAGTGGAGTTAAGAGTAGGGGAAGCAGAGCAGGTAGAGGGGAGAGTATAGGAAGCAGAGTGGATAGAGAGAAAAGTAGAAGGTGCAGATTAAAAACTAAAACTGAAGTAAGTAAAGGCGAAAATAGAAACTATAAACAGACTGAACCGTAAACAATTTACAACCGCTAAAAGAAACACAGAAGACAACATACTACTCACAAGAAACATCGTGGGTAGAGTGATTAGAGCAACGAATAAATGGATTAAAAAGAACAAGAACACAACACAACGTAGAGAAAGAACGTTACGTTTGAAAAAGCTAGAACTGAGGAAGATGAAAGGCAATAGGGATATTAGAGCAAAGCAAGAGTCGAAAGAATCGAAGAGGATGAGACCGAGGGAAGAAGAAAGCGATAGGGAAACAGACAAAGGCGAGGGGGGAGTCAGATGGACGATAGGAAAGGACAATTTCATTTCGAGAGCCACAATGTATTCCACGGATCGGAGATCCCCCTGGCGATGGGAAGCGGTTTCCGCGCGTTTTCTTTCGGCTCTCGTTTTATCCGGTCGTTCAACCCTCCTCCCCCCCCCCCTGAGATTGAGCACGGTGGTAGGGCGCAGAAGGGGGCCATTTGCGTGATCGGTTCGACCGAGATAACGAGGGGGGAACGCTCATGCAAATGCGATCGAAATGGAAACTCTGCGCCGAAACACTGTGCTTTATCGTGAATTTAATTCGACGTAATTCGCTCACGATATGATGCACAGCTTTCGACTCGCGATTCCAGCGGTCGATATTCCTCGCCAGATTCACGGTGTCTCATATGCTCGGCAGGAAGTCAGCTTATTGTTCCTAATTGGTCTTGCATGACCGGTTTTTTTGAGAATTTTTTAATCCTTCTTGACGCTCCGATGACTCCAAGGATTTTTCTTTTCAAGTGAACTCCTGTGCCCAGAAGTTGAACTAGATTCTGCGGAAATTCTATTTCTTTTTTCTTCCCCATTAATTTCTAATACTTGTTGGCGAAACTATTCACCTTTAATCATCTGCAAACACAATCCAATCAACCGGAGATCTAAATTCCACCAGATACCACAATCTCGCACACTTCGCCACAACTTCCAAACTATCGAACACTGAACAAACCCCGCTATAACAATCCTCCACTCCGAAATTCCTCAACAATCAGCCCGTCCCAGATCCGCTGCCCCCGAAGACCAGCAACCAGCCTCTGCCACGACTCTGCCGATCCATTATTTATCAGGCAATCCTACAAAAACGAGAAAAAAAACTCGGTCCATAATTCGCTGCAGGCCGCTTATTATTCGAGCCTCATTATACGTGACCAATTATTCAGCGATGCCACGGAAAGTTGGCTATTAGCAGGTCTTAGTCCCCGAGGCCGGCGTCTCGAGCCAATAGCGTGGCCATTAAAAGTCCCCTGCGAAAATTTTCAATCGCCTCGAGACGCATTAAGGCCGATGAATAATTCCGACGATGCAAATCGACCGTGTCTAGCATTAATATTCCACCGTGTCGCTGCTAATTCCCCCATCTTTCGAGATAATGTTTAAGATTGCTGTCAGCCAAGCGCCACCAAGAGGATTACGTCCACTTGGACGAGAAGAGCTCGAGAAATTAATGATTCGATGGAAGTGTCGCGATCTCTTCCTGATACTAGTCGCTTTCTATCTCCTCCAACTTGACGGATGCTCCTTGGACCCAGGCAACCGTCAAACACGTTCGCTGGAGTTGAAGAACCTAAGCACGCGCAACGACCAGTTGGTCTACTAATAGGACATTAAATTTTTACCTTCCTGGTTGCGTTAATAATTCTTTCACCGTCGCTATCGGTGAGACACAGAAGCGCTTGGATAAACAGCTGGAAATTTTCATTACTCATGTCCCGATGTGTTTCCGGGCTTGGAACAAGGATCGAATGATCACCGCAGTCGAGAGACGGAAGCAGCGAGGAGCAGGGGGCGAAAGTGGCGGCGAAGACACTCTCGACCAGCCGGGCTTAATGGCGGTTACAATTCTAATTAAGATAATACTTCAGCCAGTTTCCTTTCGTGGGCATCGGTGGTCGTGGGAAAGTGTGCGTGAACCGCAGGGTACCACGTCCGCCCCCCGCGTGTCCTAGCGTCCCGCAACGTCTCCACGGAGTTGTCCTGGCGGCTCGTTCGCCCTGATGGAAGCAATTAAAATAATGGCCAGCCTCCTCCCAAACGACAACGGCCACGACCCCGCTCGACCTGACGCTGCAACCAACGTGGACCGACTCCTCCATTACTCCGCGCGACTCTATCGCGCCTGATCGATGTAATCGAACCGATTTCCGCTGCGGTTCCTGTCGAGATACTCTGGCCGAGCTCACGACTCGGTTGTAAAGAACCGGAGAGGATCTCGCTAGCCGTTGCGCTCTGCGTTGGACACGCGTTTGATGGTCGGGGAGGATGCTGACGATCCGCTTCAATGAAATCCTGCGGTACGAGGTCAGAAAAACTATTGCGGGATCAGGAACTCGCATAAGAGGGAGCCTGGAAAATAGAGACCTCGGGGTCGACGATGGCGCAGTTGGTTTGGCGGCTGACCAGTACGCCGAGGATCCCAAGATCGTGGGTTCGAATCCCACCTCCCGAGATCAGTTTTTTCGTGGCTCTCGAAAATTGTAGGAATTACGAAACCTATTCCTATCCGATCTGCAATACGTCATCCTCAAAAAAAAATAAAAACCAAAAATACCCCCTCCAAAAAAAAAAAAAAAACACAAGACATCCTGAATAATGGACTCAAAGTTACAATTGACACGGAAGCACAGGTGTTACTAAGCATTGAAGGAGTCTTCTTCAGTGCGTATGCTTCAAAGCGAAGACAAGGACAGTGGTTGCCTCAACTTCCCCCACCTTCTGCATTCCTGTCGTTCTTTCTACGAGGAACAACGATGACTAGTTTCGAAACATGGCAGGCCTACAATCGAGTGATACACCCTCCCTCTTCTTAACTTCCACAAACCTCATCATCGCTCGGTATACCAATACACACCCCCGAAGCGACGAACAGCTGGGAAATTTCCGTTACCCCGTGGCAGCTTTCTAAAAGCATCGCCGTCGTCGCTGGAAGGGGAGAGGATCGTCGGGTTTGCCCGCGACGCGAGATAACGGGGCGCGAGAAACGTCCGCGTCGGGCGGCCATTGTGTAGCGGCGAGGACAATAGCGTCGGGGGATGTCCCCTATCTTCCGGCGCACGAAGTTGATATCGCGATCGAATCGCGGGGCTCCAATTGTAATTGGATACTCCGCCAGACGCTCAACTGTCGTCCGCGAGCGAAAAAAGGAAATCCTGCCCCCTTCCGTGAGCAGGAAAGCGGTGAGGGTGGGGCAGACTTTCGCCCTCTACCCACCCCATGTCTTATCGATTCCAATTTTCCGCGCGTTAATTGAGAGTTACTCGATCACCTCGGCTTCGTATCCGATGAAATACGAGCGACTCGGCGGCCACGTGACACGGCTGACCGTAGACCACCGTGTCACGTGCTAATTGAGAGAAGGTCGGCGACAGTTCGGTTAATTGTTGGTGACGATTCCGACTCCATTCCCGATAGGTGCCGGGCGATATCGAGGAACGAAGACGAGAGTAACATCGATATCGTAACAATACTGTCAATAACCATAACGCTGTTAAAAAAAGAAGCTGCGATAGATGAAATTCTCCTTCCCTTATCCCACCCTGGGAGCCACCCCACACACGGGTTAAAAGTGCGAGGTCGTCAAAATTCACCCTCAGGAAACACTGTCTAAAAACAGCTGACTCGAGTTGCCAGCTCTGTCAATTATTCCCTGACACTCGTAAGCGCGCTGATCAACGGGGAGGTAAAGCCACATCCACCAGCCGGCAAAACCTAAACCGCGGATGGAGAGGGGTGCGTTTATAGGACGTGTCGGGACCGATGCACGCGGAAGATCGCGCCCCGGCCGAATCAAGATTTAATCGAATAATTCTGTTGGGATCTAATGGCGGGGAATAATTTATCGGGCTCGGGAGCCGAGCTTTCCTAGATTATTAAGCCCCCGGCAACCCTCTAGGCAACCCTTGTGTCATGGGATCCCCGTCCAGGGATTGGCCGCTACAAGGCCAATTCCAGTCGAGCCGCGACCATCGCGGACTACTTAGCCGGCCGACACGTCCGTCATCCATTCCCACCGATCACGTTGATTTATCGCAATTTACGTTTCATCAGAGGCACCGTGGCCGCTTTAAAAGGGGGTGGGCGGCCATTAACGACGCTGATTGTCGCGGGGCTGTCAGGAGAGGATCTACCGGCTGTTTAGAACTCGGGGAGTACGAAGATTTCAGCGACTGCTCTCTCCCTTATTGCATAATTGATAGTTTGTGCGTCTAGCGAGTATCCGCTGAATGATTCAACACCTTTCCGCGTAGGCTTTGTGAATTTGGAAATATGGTCGGAGTGTCTACTCAGGGTCGATCGTTTTAATCCTCCATTGTTGGAACGTATTTGGGGCGCAGAGGGATTTGCTTTGTCAACTGCCGACATTGAGATTAGCGGGGTTGAGAATGCACAGTACTAGTTACTCAAAATATTTCGCTTCGATACTTGTTCGCTTGAAACTACCCCTTACCCCTGGGATCAGATTCGATATACATTCCCAGTTAATAAATTCAGTGGAGAAATTAAAAATCCAGTGACAGAACAAAAATACTCGCGAGTCACTCGTTCCCATCACTACTAATGGCTAACTTGCAAAAATGAGGGTCTCGCCAATAAATTCCTCCTTGAACCAACCTACAATCCTGACAATTCCGTACAAACCCCTCCACGGGACACCCCAACTCCACAGTCTCGCTCGTCGCATCTCGTCCAGGTCGTAAAAGCCAGAGTCCAGCTTCGATCAGGTGCTGGACGCCCCGTGCCTCGTATCTGTGTCTGGGACAGGTCGCAGAGGGCGGTGGAAAGGATGTATCGATCTCGCGCTCTACCGCTGGCCGGGGGGTGTTAGTTGCGAGTAAGTGACGAGGTGTCGTATAAATTACCAGAATAAACGAGCCAGGTGCGCTTGACTTTCCCCCTTGGCCCGACAACGCTCACCTGACATCCGCAGCTGTGGCAAAGTGCGACAGGCTTACATCCTGCCGCAGCAGCCGGGGGATTGGTCCACTCGTTACCGCGGCAGAGAAACCAATCGGGCCTGGACACACTCCTGAGTGCCGGCGGAACTGTCGTTGCCCCGGTCCCGATGGATCCTAATGACCTTTCCCTGGCTGACATTAACGCCCGCGATGGCCACCGTGCTCGTTTTACGGCGAGGGTAGCGTCCTCGCGTCGCTGTGTATTGGTCAGCCGGACGCGAAATTTACGCTCCTTCAAGTAGCCGGCGATTTCATTCGATCCACCCCCGCCCACCCCTTGCCGGAACACTTGCGTCCACCTCGAGTGCCTCTGGTTCGGGGTCGGGGAATCGACAGGGAAGAAGTGTGGACCGAATTTCGGTGAGGATTTACGGATTTTGCTTCCGAGATTGGATAGCTTTGCTGCAGTTTTAGAGACCTGTAGTGGGAGTTGAGAGCGTGTAGCTGTTATGTTGGTGGATTCTCCATTTTACGACCCTTTTAATATTAAATATAATCAGGTACTCCGCTGCAGGGGAGGTTAGCCACGCGAGTCAATCTTGATACAAATTCAAATAATTTTTCCACCTCAACGTGTTTGCATTCAAGGGTGAAATATTCAAAAGGAAAGGCAGCTCGCAAAAGAGTAGTTTCTTCATAAAAGATCGTCCCAACCAATTAGCTCTCTCCAACCCGTTTCCGAGCCACACTCACTTTACGCCGCTTAGAGCGAGGCAAACTCTGAAACACTAATTGCACGCCGAAACCTTAACAATTCGTCGCTCCGCATCTCCATCTTCCTTCCAACCACCCCCGCACCTCAATTCACCCCCCAAAGGCAACTAACTCAAAAAAGTTCCTACTCCGCTTCATAAATCAAAGCCACAAAAATTCAGAGTACCCACTCTGTAGCACCCAATTTTCCTTACTTGTTAAAAAGACACCCACAACCCTTCTCCCCCGCATGCCCCACCCCCCGTCGCACGAAAGCAACGATAAGTCCTCCTAGCAAACAACCCCCGTGCCCGTGTAAACACTTGCAGAAAGAAGCTGGGGAAAAAAGCTGCCTCCTAATAACTGACCGATACCCCGGGCGCATTTGCATTTGCAACGCGCGCCGCGAGACGGCACGGGAACTCGATTAAAAAGCTGACCGAGCCTCCCCCCTCCCCCATGTATCCGTGCGCGTTTTATATCACGCCCCAGGGACACGGCGGAGGCGCGATAACGACAGTTCTTTATATTCAGGCTTCGTCCAATAACGAATCCTCTCGTTAGCGCGATTTCAACGTTTTCGTTCTCGTTTCTTGCCCCCTCTCCCCCGCCAACCTCCACCGTTTCCCCAGTTTTCGATGATGCCGGACTCCCTCCACCGCCGTCCAGTCGATTTTTCTTGCTCGCTCTGTATGCATAGCACACGCGACAGATTTTAATTAGCGATATATGCGAGCCGCGAGCGATCGAAGCTAGCTCGAAGCGTTTCCTTCGCACCCTGCCGATACCTTTCGTCCTTTTCGCCCGCTGATTCGCTTTCCCCGTTTTTATACGCGTCCCCGCGCTTTTTGTTTCCCCCCGTCGCGACGCCGTGAAAAACGCCGAACCTCGTGCATCTCTGCCGACCACCTTCGCAGCCCGCTTTTATCGGGATCCGCGGATCGAGATTTATCACGGCGCGGGGCGTTTAATGAGCCCGCTTTTTGCCGCCGTCTGTCGTTTCCTCGCGGTTGCAGGCGTGGACGTCTACGGGAGTTGCCACCCATCCGCTTGAGAAAAAATCGATTGTTTTTAAAATATATGTTTATACTGAAAAGTGATTTTTTTTTCAATTTCAATTTTAACGTTTTTAATTAAATTGGCGCTACAAAGTGTTTGAACGAGCAACCAATCGTCGCCTGTCAACTTCGCTATTTCGCAAAGTCCGCCCTGTCCTCCGGATTAAAGTTCGAGGACGCCCTTGTTTGCAGGGGTTTCGTTTGGGAAAACGGGGGAGTGTTTTTGTTTGTGGGTGGTTCTTGTGGAAGGGGGTGGGTTGGGTCCCTAGTAGCGTTCTTGGTTGGCCAACGGTAGCTAACTGTTGGGAATTAGTTGGGATATAGTTAGTGTTTTGGCTACAAATTCCCAACATAGGGCCTACGGCAAAATACTTACGACGGATTGCCAACGAATATTCAATGTTGGGGCTACAATTATTATGGTTGGTTAATTAACAAAAAATTTGCAACGACGATCAAATGTCGTCCTACTTACGTAAAGTTGCTACATCCAAAAACCTGTTATTATAGTCCAAGTTGTGATTTTTCTTTTCTTATTTATAAATACGTGATGAGGACGTCTGTCCTAAGGCGTCTTTCCATTGTGACGTCCTGATAAAGTACCGCTGTTTGGAACTTTTTTTGTCCCAAAAAGAATGTGTTTACTAAAGTGACGTTTTGCCTATCTATTAATACGTGTTTTGAGGATACAAAATTATTTTTTTCACATTTTTGTAATGTTTGCTTGCGCCAAAATAGGTGGGTGTAGTATGCGCTGTAAAAAAAGACACCTCGACTGCGGACGCGATTTTCGAAAAACTATTTTTCGAAGGAAACCTTTAGTTGGACCTATGGAAAGAAACCTTCAATTGAGGCTTCGTTGGTTACAATCGTTGGCCAATTTAAAAATAGCGCGACACTTCAACAGTTGGCCAACAGATAACACGTCATTGTTCCAACAAACTCCCAACAAATAAAAGCTAGTCTGGATTTGAGTACCTATTAGTAGCTGAATTCGATTTGATTCGTTTAGGTTCGAGTGAACTTACTCGAACTCGATTACTACCCTCTTGGGGACCATTGAATTAAGCACGATTCATTCAGGTTCGTTTGGATCTGCCAGAATTTCCTCCGGTGGAATTTATAATTAGCCACATTCCATTCGATCCCATTTGATTCACTTCCCGAATAATTCTCCACCCTATTGCATTCTGTCGAATCCATTCGAACCCCACAACGACCCTCCACCCCTCTCCCTCTCGACCTAAAAAATTTCAAACTCAAGAAATTTTGACATATTTCTTTTCAAATGACACTTAGAAGTACACTTCGAATGAGTTTCGTTTGAAAGAAAAAACGTAAAAATTTCTTTAGTTGCGTCTCTTGGAACTTTCCGAACAACCCGGATCAACCCCATCATCCCGCACATCAGTCCAGAGAAGACGGTCACCCCCCCCGCGATCGACGCAGCGATCAAGCATCCAAAAGACGCGCGCCCGATGAAAGTGCACATCTGCAATCCGGCCAACGAGGGAGCAGAAACGAAATAAACAAGGGTGGGAATAGAGCGACCGTAGAGGTGGAGCCTGACGGAGTGCCGTCTGCCCTTCCCGCGGCACGCAATCTCGTGGAAATTCCAGGGAAGATTCTCATGTAAATCGCGCTGCGTTATCGAACCACCGGAAGTGGCTAAATGACGATCGCCATTATCCCCGCGGCCCGGCGCGGGGATGCTCCCCAAGGTAGATGGAACGAGACAGAAGGGGAGGTATAGCGGGTGGGATGGTTGAAGAGTCTCAGCGCGAGGGGTGAAGTGGCAGAAGCGGAGGAGCGGGGACCGCGGTTAGCCCCCGATGGGTTGAAAGCTTTCGAATCGTCGACCATTTCGTGCGTTGCTCGAGGTATTCCCCTTGATACCAGGCTATTCCATTTACCTCGACGCCGCGAACGGGGAAGCAACGGAGGGGAGGGGAAAAATGTCGGGGAATCTGGCAGTCACGGGGGCTGACCAGCTTGCAACGCGGCCGGGGATAAACCATTTGTCCGTTTTCGAACTTTCCCCACGGGAAATCTGAGGGGTGGGGCTGGGAGGGGGTCGTTCACGGTGTTGCGTCCCGTCGTCGACGGGCACGCGCCGCGCGGCCCTTGTTCTTCGACCTTTGCACGTCGTACGTTTTATTGCCTATCCTCCAAGGGATTTACGAAGTACATATTGCAGTCTCCGAGGGTTGCCATGAAAATATTCATCAATTTTCTTGCGGTGGTTCGTGAATTATTATTTAAGTGCCATATTCTGTCCCACCTAGTTTCCAATTTAAACAATGTATCCCTACGTGCAACTATATAAATACACAAATACACGCCGAAGTGGGCTAAGTAGTCCAGTGTTTGTTCCAAGTTTTCAAAGAAAATCTATTAATTAACTTTCACCTTGGGATCGTCTCCATAATTAATTTCCCCATGTTCTAATTTCTAAAAGCTCCTTGGACCCCATAATTAATCCCTCATATTCTAATTTCTAATATCACCTTCGCCCTCCCTAATTAACCTCAAAATATTCTAATTTCTAATAACAGTTTGGTCGCTTCATCCGTCGGTAAGGACGCGAGGTCCGTCGGTAAGCTCGCTAGTGCGGCAACGACCGCGAGATGGCGCGACCTGCGTTCGAAAGCGAGGCGCGCGCGGGTCGCGCATGCGCGAGAGCGCACAGTGGTCTGTCAGTAGTCGGGAGCGTCGCGTTCGTCGTAGGTCGACGGTGGTGGAACGCTCGCGTAATGCGTTTGTGCTTTGTTTCGAAAACGCGAGAAATCCTGCGCCCACCGTGTCATGTAGCGGCAAGTGTTCGAATCCTTGGCAAGTGCTCGAAATATTAAATGGCTATCATGGTCGACCGTCTGGTTCAGTTGAACGGAGAGGTTAGGTCTTTGTTTCCATCCGACTTGGCGGAGAGAGTGCATCATGACTGGATCAAGTCGGATAATCCCGAAGGGATCGTCACTTGTAAACCACCGGAGGACGTGTTGATATACTCCGAACAGAGCCTTTGTTGTCGAACGACGAAAACCAATGCCGCTTACTGCTGGACTTTCCAGATTTTGGCGCGCGGTAAGTGCCATTGTTTACGTCCCCGTTCCTGATTGGTCGTAACATCGACGTGTAGAGCCAAATAGGTCGCTTAACGTTTAACAGTGTTTTCTATTTCGATAATATCATTAGGAAGGGATTAACGGTGAATTAACATCTTGCAATAAAACTTCAGATTACCGTCCTATGAAACACAGTAGCACGTCTGTGCCCAAACAGGCACCGCGTCGAATCACTTGATGTAGGTCGCTTTGAGTTTCGCCATTAACGAAGCGGTTTTAATAAGATCCGATAGCGTTCCCCAAATCTTTCCAATCTGACAGAGTTGACGCCATGGCGGTTATTACTTGGTCCAGGTAAACGATTGCAAAGGATAGCGCTGACTTTGGATCAGAATCGCAAGAATTTCGTTTTGAAATCTGTTTGCAACGATAACGGCGATATAGGTCTCACGAACGGCCAGGTATGGTGTAACACAGAAGTAGAGGCGACGAACGCGCCAGGGAACGACAGCCTCAAGGTGCACGTCTGCTTCGTGGCCAATCATTACGGCACTTATCGTCAGAATGTGATTTTTTATTTCGGAGAATATCCTGTGGTACTCAGGAGAATTTGCATGGACTGTTTACCGCCCGAGGACTTGTCGAGAATCAACGAAGCCACGAACTATCAGTTCTCGCAGAACCCGAAGACGGTGGTTAACAAAGCGTTGAAGATCTGTCGATTCGAATCGCCGTTCGTGCCGCCGAAAGATACGATGGAGGAGAAATTGTCTATGATATATCCGTATCCCGACAGAGACAACTTTTTCTTAACTCAGGAGACGCTAACTGATGATTGCCTGACGCCGGAGAATTACAGAGGTCGACTTCACGAATTGATCACCGTGGAGGAGTTAGCTAGACACGAACAAATTGCCAGATACAATGAAATTTCGCATATGCGCCTTGTTTCCCATTATATTTTGGTTTCTACGGGTGATGCATCCACGGTCGCCAAATATGCACCACCTGGTGAGCTCTTTGCCCAGGTGCGATTACTATTAGCAATTATATACTTCTCTTTCTTTCTATGCTACTCTCGCAATTTCTAAAGACAATGTTCGATTAGCGCCTAGTCACGCAGCTGTACGTGTATAAGTCTACCGTTAAACGTATTTCCTTTCAAATAAATCCCCCAGAGAATTGTATGACGAATTTTTATCACAGTTGCCGCTAAGCCGCAGTATCTCGGAAGATACAAAAAGTGGCAGGCTGTTCCTGAGAGGTTGCAATAGCGTACTTTTCAAGATTCTGTCCAACAATTCAGAGGTGCCCACGGTGTTCGAGGGCCACATAGAGGACAAGTGTGTACAAACCATATACGTCAGGCTGTCGAAGAATTGTGTAGACACGCTGAAGTTGGGGGTCAATACAGATCTGCAGGTGCAAGTGCAATTCGTGCTGAACCGTCTGCCTTTCTGCGAATGGCACAGAGCCGTAGACAGCCTCCCCGATCTGGGGCTGGTGTTCTTGAACAGTATTCACACGCAGATGCAGGACGTGAGCATTCTGGATCTGTTGGACATGAATGCGTCCACTTTCAGACAGAATTGGGATTGGCTCATACTGAATCCCCTGCTGAACGCAGAGCAGAAAAGGGCTGTAGCCATTATGACGGCCTCCACGAACATTTCTTTGCCACCTGTGTTGCTCCTCGGGCCATTTGGAACAGGGAAGACGTTCACCATTGCCCAGGCCCTTCGTATGTTACTGACCAAGTGCCAGGAGCACAAGATTCTCCTTTGCACCCACAGTAACAGCGCCGCAGATCTGTACGTCAAAGAGTTCTTTGACCCCTGGTACAAAACAGAGGATTGCCCGCGACTGAAGCCAGTTAGGATCTTTTACAAAGGCAGGGCCAAGAACACGGTACGTTTCCCAAGGAGATGAAATCGTTGATCCCCCCCTCTCGTCAAGTCTCTCCTACCGACCTCATTGCGCGATTTCAGGTGCATCCAGTGGTGCAACAGTACAGCCTGATGAAGGATAACGGCACGTTCCGCGATCCGACCGATGAGGATCTCCGTGACTGCGGTCTAATCGTCACCACCTTAGCGACAGCTAGCTCTCTGACCTGCCTGAACCTGTCGTTCACTCATATAGTGATAGACGAGGCTGCACAGGCGTTAGAGTGCGAAGTGCTGATACCCTTGTCGCTGGCCGGTCCACATACACGTTTAATCCTGGCCGGCGATCAAATGCAGCTCGCCCCGGAAATTTATAGCGACCTGGCCTACGAGCGCGGGCTGGGAGTGAGTCTGCTCGAGAGGATCTACGGGATGTACCCGCAGACGCATCCTTGCAGGATACATCTTTGTCAGAATTACCGTGCCCACGAGGACATCATTAAATTCACGTCCGAAATGTTTTACGACGGGGTGGTGAAGCCTGGCAGTAATTTATTGGCCAAGCATCCCGTCCTCAAGCCTCTCACCTTCTTCGCTGTCCAGGAGGAGGAGGTGCAGGTACGTTTCGATTATCTGAACTGGATGTTCCTTAATTTGTGGTTTAGTTTCGTTATTACTTCAATATCTATTCGGTATCATTTACTGCACACACGCTCCGTGTTACGTGCCGTGTGTACATTCAGCGCACTCGATTCTGGTGACCGTGAATATGTTAGACTGGTCAGTAGTCCACTTTGCATGTGGCATTCGTTTCTGCAATTCTTCTATAAAAGTTTCAGAATATGGTCTAGGCGGGAGTTTTATAGCGCGGTTGCGAAATATCGTAGAAATATTGGCCACATGAGTAGCTACATAGTATCGAGTGGGTTGACTACACTCAGACACAGGGCCCTTCACTGTCTACACACATGACCCGGGTTTACTCGAATGTGAATGGTGCTCTACACTCGACAATCGTGGTTGGAAGAAATCTAGTAAACCTTACCAGATTTCCACCAGCCACTCTCACATCGCGTGCAGCACTGAACACTCCACGAACCTGACACTTTGACCGCGTCCCATTGCAAAGCTTCTTCAAAGCATCGCAATTGTTCCCAAATATTTACGAGGAACCGCTCAAAGTGTTAGGGAGTCCCACTTCGTTCCAGCGTAATCCTTCGCTCGTCTGCCAACAGGCCATGCACTCGACTGGCTACGCTCACGCGGGAGAGGCCTCGGAGCTGGTGAGTCGCGTGGTGGAGCTGAAGAACAGGTGGCCGACGGACCGTTGGGGCCCGTACGGCGAGGGTTCGATCGGTGTTCTGGCCTACTACGCGGAGCAGGTGCAGAGGATACGGGTGGAGCTGCGTAAGCGCAAGCTCGCCGACATTTCCGTGGAGAGGGTGCTGAACGTCCAGGGGAAGCAGTTCACCGCGGTGTTCATCAGCACCGTCCGCACCAGGAACTGTTGCAGATACGCCGCAGAGAGGAACGTGAAGGACTACGGCTTCCTGACGAACCCCAGACTCCTGAACACAGCTATAACGCGCGCCAAGTGCCTGGTAGCGGTGGTAGGCGACCCGGTCGCCCTCTTAACCATCGGTTCCTGTCGAAAGCTGTGGCACAGGTACCTGGAACTCGCCGATCTCCACTGTATGAGCCGCGAGACCCTGAGGTACCACCTCAGCCTGGTCCCGGAGCTGCCCATCACCACGCCGCTGAACCCGCTCGCGAAGGAGTTCGTACCAAGGAACCAGCAACACTCCTACCTCGTCGAGTACGTGCCAATGCAGATGATGTACCCCATCATCCACTGCTCCAGCTGCTGGGTGGAGCCACAGCCCACCGTGAACGGACACCACAACCCGTTCACGGTCCCCTAATCTGCGCGCCAGTCGGGACCACCTCGACCCACTTGTCCCCCGGCTTGTGTCTATCGAGTAAGCGGGAGCGCGCGCCTCCGGGGACAGACTTTCGTTTTGTTTAATCCGCTTCTATTTCGGTGGATGATAGTGGTCGAGATATTTTATATATGGAGAATTTTATCGATAGTTCTTGCATTTTGGTGTTTGTCTTTCTTGCTTCCTTAGCTGCACCCTCCCAGCCTGATCTCTCCCGAACCTTGTCCTCGTTTCCCGTTGGGGTTCTGCAGTATTATTGTCCATCCGTTGTTTGAGTAGAGCTCGCTGTACAGTGTTTGTCTTTGAAACTGATCACCTCGAGTGCTTTCTTCTTCTGGGGGGGAACGCGGCGTTTACTGGTATGGGTCCGCGTACTGTGAACGTGTTAGCCTTGACTTTCAGTATTTTCTTTTTATCCTGATGTTTCTTTTTAGATGTAACGTCTCCGCGGAGGCTTGTCTCGAAGTTTCGTGTATATTGCGATAGATACGCCCGGCTGTTGCCAGCCACCGGGAGAGGCACCGCCATGATACTCGAAATCCTTGATTGAATTGCAACGGAGAAATTGTGAACAGAAAATAAAAGGGAAGGCTACTATTTTCCTATTTCTTCCCCTCTTTCGTTTATCCATTCGCCGTGCCTCTTCCGTCGATAGCGCGATCGGTTATCGCTCTTTTCATTGTTGCTTTTCGAAGATGGATCCGTCTTCCGATCATACTCGCTCGATTTATTATACATATATATACTTTTTATTATACTTTTCTGTTTTACACTGAAACGAATTCGCGCTCGCTGGGTCGAGGGAAGCTTCACCAGCTTCCCTCGATTGTGTTGTCTCCCGCTTGGGGGGCACAGCTGGCCCTTGGATGTATAGACGAGAAGATTTTGTGATAATCACTTTGTACATGAATAGATATATATACATATATATACACATATATGTGTTCCATGTGTTTCTATGTGACTACATTTGTACGATAGCCTTGAAATAAAGAAAACGTCTGCCCGTGCACACGCTGGTCCTGTGCTCTCTTTCAAAGGAAGTGGTGGAAAGTTAGGGGCCCTATAACACCTTCAATTGAAGGGTCGGGTGTAATAAGGGGACTAGTACTCGAAAAGGAGAAAAATTATTGTCGAAACGCTAAGAAAGATTGGAAAATTAAATATTATACTGGATTTTAAAAAATATAGTGTTGTAAAGCGCGTCACGACACACATTTTTTCTGTTTACAGTTTGTTTATCCAATCATTACTATTCGATCTAAAAATTATAAACTAAAAATTTTTCAAATCATTTCTTTAAACATAAATTGCGATTATGCCTCTGATCTTGTATTTAATAATAAGTCCAGTATAAAGAAAATATAATCTGAAGTGCAAAGAGTTGATACATCATTACAGTAGTGTCCTCAGTATTTACTTTTTTTTTTTTTTTGGAATATTGGAACAGGGGAAGAAACTTCCTACGAGCAACAGGTGCACTCTCCATTTTTCTTATTTTTAAGAAACTTCGCCTGTGACGATCCACAAAATTCTTCTTAATTAAAGAAATGACGGGGCGGTTTTCACTCGACGCGTGAAATTGAATGGTCGGTTGCAATAATGGAACTAACGCTCAAAAATGGAAAAAATTGTTGTCCAAACGTTAAGAAAAATTAGAAAATTAAATATTAAGCTGAATTTTAAAAAATATTATTAGGGTTTTGTGCATACAATTCACGGCTTTGCTAGAGTTTTCTGAAGTTATGTTTTAAGTCTCATAACGATCCGTTAATATTTACTCGAATAATTAAGAATTATAGCGCGCTAGGAGGTCAAAGGATAACGCTCCTCTCAGTCAGGAAAAGCTATAGGCTGTGGCGGAAGGCGCTC
This sequence comes from Andrena bicolor, assembly GCA_960531205.1. NCBI lineage: Eukaryota > Metazoa > Arthropoda > Insecta > Hymenoptera > Andrenidae > Andrena > Andrena bicolor. The sequence continues at coordinate 44,169,508 of OY482666.1, forward strand.
CCACCTGATCGCCGAAATTCCTCAGGTAAGATCATGGAACCGTGCAGCAAGCGAGCATTACAGCCCAATAATATATCTACAACCCTTTCAGCCCTAAATACTTTTGTGGCGCAGGTGCTCCGTGGACCGAATGGTACTTTCAGAGTGAAACAAAAGCGCAACAAACATCTTAAAGCCGGGAATCCACCGAGAAGCTAAGCTGTGCTATACGAGGCTATGTTTTAGCCTAGCTTTTGGTGGAAATGGTTCCATAAGAATGTATTGAAGCTAATTTTTTTAAAACGTACTATAGCATAGCTTAGCTTCCCGGTGGATTCACGGCTTAATAGTTATTACGAATATAATATCATAATAACTTCAGAGCGAAAAATTATTATTATTGGACAGGAATATGGTGGAATTTAAAATTTGATGGTGGCAAATTTGGAGTTTAAAAAATTTGAAGAGAGAATATAAATATCAGTGGAATTTCTAGTAATAATAATGGCAATGTTTTCTTTTTTGTATCACCCCATTCCAGACTCAAACTATTTACTTTGAAAGTGGCTTTTGAGGGGGTAGGTCGCCCCCGGACGGCGGGAGTTCTCGCGCGGCGAGATACCGAAAGTAAAATACGAGGGAACGTGGGCGGCGCTGTCCCGTGACGGGAAGGGGTCAAGCGAGTGGGCACTTGCAGTTAAACTCAATTTTCCGCTAACAAGGGGTATACCGCCGAAGGCATCGACGGAATTCCAGCAATATTCTTGCCCCCTTCGGTGCCTCGGGACGACAAGCAGGCCGAGCGTATGGAATTTATAGTGGATACTTTCGTGCTCGAGACGGGGTAAGTTTTTAATTTCACCCCGATACTGTATTAAGTCCGATGGACCGTGCCGCGCGGGGATTTCACGTGCCTCCAGATGTTTCCCATTCTTTTCATTAATATCGCTGAATCCTCCGCGGATTATCGGATTCCCCACATTTCTGTTAATATACCGGGGTCCCTTAATTCCAACCTCGAATGTTGTGCAAACTTTTATTGGCATACGAACACTTCGATTAACTTTCCGCGAAGCAAATCAATTTTATTTCATATTTCTCACCGACAAAACGGTAACCACTGGCGCACTCAGGATTTAATATTCGGAGGAGAGTCTACTCGAACGGATAAAAAGATTTATTAAGCCGAATTCAATAAAAATTCATCGACTGATTATAGGAACTTAATTCAGCAATAAAATCCAGATTTATTTTCTTATTACAAAGCCACTCGTGGTGATGGAAAGGCTTGAAATTTTGAATTACGAAGCCACGTAAAATCTCTCGCGCTAGGTTGAGGCTCCTAACAGCACCATCACCTGCTCGATGGTTAATAATCGAGCCACGTATCGCTACGTGAAGCCTTTCAACAATATCACGCCCCACAGGGAACGGTCAATACTCAAAAGCGGATACTACCACGCGAAGCCTCCCACTGACATTAATACTTTTCCCCTCCCCTCCTGTGTGATCACCGAGGAGATACATATTCCTCGAAGAAAAGACTTACTGCTCCCCGAACGGTCTGGGAAAGCCAATACTTCCGTCGTAGCCAGTCAATAGCCGCGTAACGGAGAGATATTACAAGGTAGCATTAGCGTTCTCGGTCGCGTATCGTCCTTTCTTATTGCGCCGTAGGCGGAAAGTTATATCGGTCGACATTACGCTTCCCTACCCCCCCTCTCTATCCATATTTATATCAGGACGGGTCGCGATATATTGCGTGCCCGCAGCTGCAATAGTACCCGTGATTTCTGTTCCGTGAAAGACGCCTCGCGAGATGCGCCCTGGCAGACATTCTGTCGCTCCTCGCTTATACAGGGTGTCGTGAAAGTGGTAACTCGTGGGGCGAAATTTGGTCGATTATGTGGAATAAAAGTTTTTAATAAAAGGCTTCGTTGTGGGGGGATAGTTGGTTGGAATATTTAGTGTAGATTTGGGGGCGAAGGGTAGGTTTCAGATTTTGAGGGGGATGCTTGAGGTCTCGAAGCTGTGTCTAAGTGCAGGCATAGGTATTATATATTCAAAGTTAGTTGTTTTGGAATGGGAAGTCACTTTTGAGCTTTTAGTAGTTAAATTTGGTCGATTATGTGGAATAAAAGTTTTTAATAAAAGGCTTTGTTGTGGGGGGGGGGGGGGGGTAGTTGGTTGGAATATTTAGTGTAGATTTGGGGGCGAAGGGTAGGTTTCAGATTTTGAGGGGGATGCTTGAGGTCTCGAAGCTGTGTCTAAGTGCACGCATAGGTATTAAATATTCAAAGTTAGTTGTTTTGGAATGGGAAGTCACTTTTGAGCTTTTAGTAGTTAAATTTGGTCGATTATGTGGAATAAAAGTTTTTAATAAAAGGCTTCGTTGTGGGGGGATAGTTGGTTGGAATATTTAGTGTAGATTTGGGGGCGAAGGGTAGGTTTCAGATTTTGAGGGGGATGCTTGAGGTCTCGAAGCTGTGTCTAAGTGCACGCATAGGTATTAAATATTCAAAGTTAGTTGTTTTGGAATGGGAAGTCACTTTTGAGCTTTTAGTAGTTAAAGGGGGATCATAAAGTTAGGGGGTGGTACCCCTCTGGTGTTGGAAGTGATACTTGAGTATTGATATAGCTATTGTTAAATATTCAAAGTTACTTTTTTGGAAAAGGAGTTTCTCTTTGTAAGTAGAGGTTTTGGCTTCAAGGGTAGGTACCATAAGATAAAGGGAGCAGTTGTGAAACCCCATAGGGTCACTTCCAAATCCGCAATCGTCCCCCTTATCAAATGGTAGGGTGGTATTTTCAGGAAAAAAATACCGAATGGAATAAAGATTTATAATTTGGTACCACATTTTAAAAGATTTATTTTTGTACGGATTTTTTCATTTGGTTTTGTATGCAGTCTGTTTTATTGTGTTATAGTTTTGTAGATCTATAAATATTAGATGAACTCAAAAATTGTACGGATTTTAGTTATTTTAATTTTATTTTTATTTGGTTTTGTATAGAGTATATTTTATTTTATGATATTTTTATAATTCAATAGTATTAAGAAAACTGAAAATGTTTAAAATAAGTAAAGTTACTATTTTAATTACATTTTTTGTTGTGAGAATTTGAAAACCGGTTTGACCGGTTTTTGGGGAATAGTGGAATTCGAAATTCGGGTTTTCTCAAAAGTCGGTTTTTGTATAAATCCTAGTAAAGCAAAATAGTTATAGTTTATACAAAATAACACCAGATATCTCTAGATTGTTAGTAATCAATTTTACATAGGTTTGTACGAAAAACGGCACTTTTGGCCCCACCCCACCCTACTTAACTACCCCTAGAGCACCAAAAAACATTTTTCACTACACGGTATCCAGAAAATGTGGAAATCAAATTTTCCCAACAACCTCTTACAAGAGCTCCTGACAAGAGAATCACATTCCGCATCTTCCACTTAGTTTTCTATTTTCCCCCCATAAAATCGCCATATTTAGCGTATGCCACTTGCGAGACACCCCGTAGAACCCATCGGTTTTCGTGGCCAGCCAACCTCCTCGCGTGGATACCGCGCTCCGACTCGACCCTTTGTACCCTTTAATGTATCGTATTAGGGAACGACGAGTTGTATCACGGGGGAACCTCCATTTCCGGTCGCACGCCATAACGACGCATATCCTCCAGCGTCGCGGAAGATTGCCGCAATAATTTTCGTGGCTCGTTGCTTCGGCATTTTCCAGCGGCCCCGGCACACCCTGCTCTTGTGGCGCGATGTATCGCCACCCCGACCACCGGAAGTCGATTATAACGTAACAATTTAGCCGCACTGCGATCCGGGGATCGATAATGTCCATTTCTCTGCTATTCACGAGCCACGTGGCTTCCACTTTCTTAGCTTCTGTTCTCGTGGGACGTAGGGTGAAGGTGCCTAATACCTTTCATGTTTCTAACATCGTCACCCGTTATATATTGCAAAGCGAGCATCAAGATTTATTGGTCATGATTGGTAATTACTGTAATTGTAATTACTTTAACAATTGAAGAGTTCTTGTAGAAAACACTGAGGGTGGAGCAAAAAAAAAAAAACGGAAACCGCGTCAATGACAGTATTACAGTGTAAAATTTGGTTTTTGGTAATTACTGTGTTCTTTTACGAGTAAGTACTCTTCAATTACAGAAAGGGAAGTAGGGGAGACCGGGGCTACAAGTTCCGAGGGGTAAGTTGTTCCGACAGTTCTATCTTCAAAATGAAAGGAGCGTTGTACTTTAAAATATTTTTTCCGTGTAAGTTGATCACGCCACTCTGTGGAAAAAATAATTTAAAGTACAACGCTCTTTTTGATTTTGAAAATAGAACGATCGGAACAACTTACCCGCGGAACTTTTAGCCCCGGTCTCCCCTACTTTAGTGAGACTTAAGGGGTTATGTTCAGTCAGGAGGCCGAAAAAGGTGTGATTTGGGGGATTTTTTCTCAGAAACTATAAAACTTTATTCAAAAAACTTTTTTTGTTAGTATGTCGATTTTCGGCCACAATCGAAAATTGACATTTTACGTTTGAACATTTGCTATTTTGTCCTAAATCAATATTTCGAAAAACCCTTCGTTCAAGGACTATATAATTTAATATATTAACTTTTTATTTTTAATTATCGATTTTAAATCGAGGAATCTTGGTCATCGCAAATAACTTTGTTATTAATAAATCTGTTTTAATGCCAAAATTCCTCGACATAGCAAAAATCTACTACCATTCAAACAAAAAAAGTGTTTTGAACAAGGTTTAATAGTTTCTGAGAAAAAAATTCCCAAAAATCACGCCTTTTCGAGTTTCGAAAAAATTATTAGACTTCGATAATTTTACATCACGTTCGGAGAAGCTAAGTCTAATAATTCTGTGAAGGCAAGACTACAAATACCTAATTAATGATTTATGAATTAGCGGTTTTTCTTCACGTTTTTCGGGGAGATGGAAAGGGGGGTTGGAGAATGGAGACACTGGCGATGGAAGGGGTTTCAAAGTACTATGTCGTTGAGGGAATTCATTCGTCCGGAAGTACACGTATACATAGTGACTCTTCTGAGAGAGTTTCTACAGTTTTGATTGCGTTTGCATTTTGATGGTGTTCGGAATAAAGAGGGGGAGGCTCGAAGACTTTAACCGTAGAGGATTATCTGTGGTTTTACAAGTGAAGTAGTTTAAATTGAAGTACGCTTATGTTTCCTTTATCTGTGGTAATTTTGAATCTTCCCTTGTCAAGGTTCACTTACTACCCCTAATTTGGGTTGATTTATAGATCCACAAACTACTATCAAAATTGGTATCAATCACATAAAAAATATTTCTTTCACCATTCTTCAACTTCCTCCCACTAACAAAATTCACTTTTACCTTACAAAGTCTCACTCGATCGAATTCCACCCCCTTTCACCTCCAAAACGAGCCCCCCATCTCCCCAGCACGCTCGGTCCAACCAAATCGACCACAGTGACCGTTTAACCAACTTTTTCCTAATTGCATCGCCCTTATAGCGACACAGCCTTCAAGAACACCACCCCCGCTAGCAAGGTTAAAGAGGGTTGGAGGTTAATATCGCAGCTAATTGAAATTTTCGCCAACAGCTCCGGATAGTTAGCTCGGCAAAAATTGGATAACGTCTTCCCGCGAACTTGCAGCTCGAAAGAATGAAGCTCGCTGAAACGTGGACCGCCGTTAGGGGTGAGTTTGTTTCGCCCGAGTTTAAAGATTAATCGCCGGTTAATTAGGGCTGCCGGGGATAATTGCATCGAGCGGGGTTTTCGAGTTAATATCGCGCTGATAAGGGACGAGGTGGACGCGACGATGACAGGGCGCAGGGCTGATACACATCGCGGGCATCGTCGCGAACCCCGGACACGTACTCGTGCCGCACACGTACGGGGTTAATGCGCATCTTCGATGCACAACTTGCGCCCCCGCTGCCTCTTTGTGTGTATATCTACGCTTGACCTGTAACTCCGTCGGCACAGCTTGCACGCGTCCGCCGGCTCCACTCGACCCCACTTGGCGATCGTACATTGCCGCGTGTCAGCTTGTCGCGGTAAAGGCGAATCCACGCGTGTCGGTTTCGTGGTGAAAAATATCGTTTCTCTGTTTCGGGATGGAACAGTTTACAGTTTCTCGCGTCGGTTATACTGGCACTTACGGCACTGAACCCTCGCGGAACTGACACGTGTGAATCCGCCTTAAAATTGTCGTTGGCGATGTGTCGCGTTAAGGGGAGGTTCCATGGGTCTAAAATTCGATTTTTTTTTATTTAATTTTTCGAATGTTCAACCTTTTAGGAATGCGTGTTTAAAAGAATTTGTTAAAATTCGTCAAATTCCCGAAGTTATAGGCAGTTGAGTAGCGGCAAATGTTGAGTAGTCACAACCGGCCACTCGGCGCTCGCGTAAAACTTTAAACGCGTTTTTCCCGAAACAGTGTTCTCAAAACGGTGGCCGCTGTATCTCCAAAAATTATTATCCGATTCGACTGAAACTTTTTTTATTTTGAAGAATATACTTTTGGCTAGGGGGGGGGGACTAGAAAAAATTACAAAAAATTGAAAATTTATAATTTTCCAAGCGTTGAAAGGACGGAAAGTACAGGGAAAAGTGATTTCAAACTTGAAGTGTCGTTATTTTCTAAAAAAAAAACGTCATTTTTGTAATTTTTTCTGGTTCCCCCCCCTAGATAGAAGAATAATCTTCAAAATAAAAAAGGTCAAAATATTGGAAATTTAATGTTTGGCACAGTTTTGAAAATAAAGTTAGGATTTTGTCAATGCAACTTTATTTTCAAAACTGTGCCAAACATTAAATTTCCAATATTTTGACTTCATTCTGGTACCGGCTATAGCCACAAGTCTACAAATTAATGTGCCGTTTGACTTTTTGATTTCAGAAGATTTCAACTCTTTTTCCGCACCATGTCTCTTTCGAGAGCTGTAAAGTCAATTCCACTCCATATTTTAACTTCAAAATATTGTGAATAACTGTTCAAATGTTAATAAATATGTACTACAAATTCCAAGATATTGTGTTTTCATTGTTCGTCAAAAAAAATTCCCCAAAAAGCGAAAGAAACACCAGCCGTCACGCCAGACGACCCCCTTAATTGTTTTCGAGATACTAAGATTCAAAGTTTATTATTTCCCGAGGCTCGATATATGTACTCATAGGTAAGCCCTTACGTTGCCCTTCGGTTGCAATCTTGCTAATTAGTTTCGACTAGTTTTTAATTATTTCTGAAGCAATTATAAAGATAGGGGATATTCAAACTATCGAGTACCGAGTCCCCCGCGTTCAACACAGCGCCGTACATGCTACGAACTACTTACGTACAAGATTTTAGCCAGATCGGTGACCCCAACCCCGTTGCACCCCCTAGTGACTCTATTTACCGAGTGCGCGTGCGCTCGAGTAGAGTTCCAGACAGTAAAGTACCACGAGAATTCCGAATTACCGCGAGCATAATTCTTCCCTCGTCCATGAATTGCCAAAGGCGTGCCGAATCGCTCATCGATTCGTTCCACGGGGGCAGCATCGATGCGAGAATTACGGCGCAACGAGGTTCTCGTCGCCCATTAGAAATTGAAAATCGAGGGAAAAGAGGAACGGTGGAGGGCAGCCCCTCTGCTTTCATATTCATCCTCCTCCCTTTTTACTTACCCCTTTCGATCGCCGTTAACCCGCTAAACGCGCGAAAAAAAGCGACCTCCACGCCACTGGAGCACACCCTTAACGAGTGCCAACCCGTCCTCCAACTTCCGTAATCACGATCGTCTGAGACACCCTTTAATCACTCATCTCCCATCATCCAACCCCCTCTGCCAGTTTAACACTTTTTACCCTTCAAATCAATTTAACCCTTTGAGAACCATGGCGCCCTTCTGACGGGGAACGCCGAAGGGCGTTCAGCGAGCATAGTCGGTAAAGGAGGCTGGTGGGTTTCCGCACGCCACACATGGCAAACGTTTCAATCTCCAAATTCGAAGGGTTAATCGTACCACGTCACTGAAAATCGCGATGCACGTGCTCGGTATTCAAAATACTTTTGTTTATAGTAACTCGAGTCGAACAAACAGCTCGGAATTATTGAAAACCGAGAAACGAGAGTTGCCCTCTGGAAACATATGGTCGATGAAGAGTTGACGGGTTGAACTAATTTCACGCGCCAGTTCTGCGCGCTGTTTCGCGCCGGGGAACAAGGCGCTGCCAGTCCTCCAATCCTCGCCGAAAAAAGGCACGCTCGTGTTACGAGTCTCGATACACGGGAACAACTTTGTCCGTAACGCTCGACACGCGTCGCACAGCGAGATACCAGCGGCCCGGTTTAATCGAACGCGTGTAAAGCTCGCTACACGCTCCGGGAAAATTTCAGCGACGGGAGTGTTGGGGGGTGGTTGACTTCGCATTGAATAATTCGCGATCGATCTCGCGGAAACACAGAGCTGTGCAAATTGTTAGACACGAAGTACAAAAGGCACTGAAGCTTTTACTAAAATACGAAAAGTAACTGGACAAATAAAAAATAAAGACGGTTTAGATTTTTGTATGTGCTTCGTTGATTTTAATTAACGAGTTAATTAGATTTGCCTTTGATCAGTTTCTTAATTTTTTTTTTAAATTGTCGACAAGCTGAAAAATATTTTAAAATGTACCCGAAGAGGTACACGATGAAATCAAAAAATTTTTTGAATAAATTCTTCAAGTGATCGAGAGAACAGGTGACGATAAAAGATTGGAAGTAAAATACGACAAGTAACTGGACAAATAAAAAATAAAGACATTTGAGATTTTTGTATGTGCTTCGTTGATTTTAATTAACGAGTTAATTAGATTTGCCTTTGATCAATTTCTTATTATTTTTTTTTTTTAAATTGTCGACAAGCTGAAAAATATTTTAAAATGTACCCGAAGAGGTACACGATGAAATCAAAAATTTTTTTGAATAAATTCTTCAAGTGATCGAGAGAACAGGTGACGATAAAAGATTGGAAGTAAAATACGACAAGTAACTGGACAAATAAAAAATAAAGACATTTGAGATTTTTGTATGTGCTTCGTTGATTTTAATTAACGAGTTAATTAGATTTGCCTTTGATCAATTTCTTATTTTTTTTTTTTTTAAATTGTCGACAAGCTGAAAAATATTTTGAAATGTACCAGAAGAGGTACACGATGAAATCAGAAAAAATTCTGAATAAACACTTCAAGTGATCGAGAGAACAGGTGACGATAAATGATTGGAAAAGTAGTTTTAACCGAGAACGGTAGCTTCGATCTCTATTTCCCCACATTTCTGCAGGAACCCAGCGAAAATGTGAAAACGTCGCGTCGAGTCTAGCAATTTGCACACATTCGAATATACAGCTGTGTGCAGGCGGGTGTAGTAGTCGCCGCGACGAAGGGTCGCGTTCGTCAAATTTTTCTCTCCGCCGAAATTTCCAATTAAACGCCGGCGAACGATCCTGGCAGTCTCAGGGGCAGGCTTGCGTGAAATTCGCAGAATGCATAACCGCGACGACCCGTTTCGTTCGATCCCTGGTATTTTGCGCCTTCAACTGGCGCGGTTGCTGAAATTCTTCCGCCCCAACGCCTCCCCCGCTCTTCGCCACGATTTTCCTTCCCCTCGGTCGTTTTTCCGTTGGTCGACGAAGTTCGCTGCGTTCGAAATTCATTCGACGACTTTCCCCTCAAAATAGCTACTTACAAGAAACTGATTTTCAATAAGAAATAAAAAAATTGAACTACTTCAGAACTGAGCACATCACCGTGTGCGGGAGTCTTCTATTCGTATTCGCGAAGCACGCTCTCTGAACGCCCATAGGCGTTTTTCGCCGGGTGTCGTCTCGTAACAAAAAAATTCTTACAGAGATAGCTTTCTTTTCGATTTTTATAAAAAATAAAAAATTGTACAATCGCATAGGATCCCCCACTGCTTTTCAGCCCCCAAGCGTGCGCTTTCAATCACACGAAGTGCCGATCCAGCGCTAAGGTCGCTCTCCCACTATTCGTTCGTCCGCGTCCCGTAATTTACGCGGCCATATCGAAAATTGAATTGAAGTCGCATGGTCGGATAGTTTGTAACCGATCGTGCAAAACATTCAAGCCACAAATTTCGCGAGCGTGCAACAATTCAATTAAAAAGGCGGCGCACGGACGCCCGAAAACATTTCGGATACGGGCGTCGCCGAAATTCGCCGGGACCGCGCGGCCCACCGCGCTGTAAATACGCTCGATTTCGTCTCGCTTCGACTCGATCAACCGGCCGCGCCGAATTAAATCGAATTCTGTCGGCGCTCCGTTCGACCCAACGGGGCTCGCCCGTAACGCGCTAATGTAATTACAGACCAGACGTCCTTGTATTTTTGTACATATTTTCCTTTTGTTTTTTCCAAACCTCCGATACTTCCACCAGTCTTTGATCTTTCACGCGTAACTGTATTGTGTGTCGACCAGTTTTCAGCCGGTTACTTGTAGCTCACAGTTTGAAAAAGGAACGCGCCGCTGCGCACCAAAATGTAATTTCAAGGGAAATCACGTTTCAGGAGGTTTTACAGTGCGCTGGCGATCGTGAAATTGTCCAGCGCAGGATTCGTATGAAACTGCGTGCTTTTGTTAAAAAAGAAGGGGCAGCTTGAAATTTATTAACTTTTCGGAATTTAATGAAAATAGTGTTGAGGAAATATTTGGAGACATACCTATATTCAGAGTATTTTATCCGCTTGGAATGTATATGTTATTATTAACACAGCATTGAGCACTGTTAGTAAGGAAAAATATTTTTCACTAAGTAACTTTTCTCTGTGGCAGGGTGAATTTCCAAAATTCGGAGCTGCTTTGTTTTTCCCCTGAATTGTATAAAAATCCACTTATCTCGGGTAAATAATTTCATTAAACACTGTTAGTATGGTATAAACATGTGTAAGAGTACATGCAAACATATTAGAAAACAATAATATTCCATAGAAGTTTAGAAAATTTTTAGTGAAATTTGTTTATTGGAATTTTAGAAAAATTGTAGTGAAATATGTTGACTAGAATTTCAGACAAATTATAGTGAAATAAGTTTATTAGAATTTTAGAATAATTATAGTGAAATATGTTTAGTAGAATTTTAGATAAATTATAGTGAAACATGTTCACTATAATTATAGAAAAATAATAGTGGAACATGTTCACTATAATTTTAGAAAAAGTATAGTGAAACATGTTCACTAGAATTTTAGACAAATTATAGTGAAATAAGTTTATTAGAATTTTAGAATAATTATAGTGAAATATGTTTAGTAGAATTTTAGAAAAATTATAGTGAAACATGTTCACTATAATTTTAGAAAAAGTATAGTGAAATATGCTTATTAGAATTTTAGAATAATTATAGTGAAACACGTTTATTATATTTTTAGAAAAATCATAGTGAAACATGTTCACTATAATTTTAGAAAAAGTATAGTGAAACATGTTCACTAGAATTTTAGACAAATTATAGTGAAATAAGTTTATTAGAATTTTAGAATAATTATAGTGAAATATGTTTAGTAGAATTTTAGAAAAATTATAGTGAAACATGTTCACTATAATTTTAGAAAAAGTATAGTGAAATATGCTTATTAGAATTTTAGAATAATTATAGTGAAACACGTTTATTATAATTTTAGAAAAATCATAGTGAAATCTGTTTACTAAATCATGAAATAGTCTCAAAGTTTCTTTGAACATGTATCCACCGCGGATAATTATTAAATCGAATGACAGCACATCCCCAGCGCCAAAGTAGCGTACAATGAAACACTCCCACCAATCAACCAGGGATAAATCGTTTTCGAATTCGATAGACGCGAGCAATCTTCCCCGAGCTCCGCGTCCCACGGCATCCATCGGTGATCACTGATCAATAATCATACAGCCGTGGGATTAAATAGTTGCCCCCAAATAATTTCGCTATGGATAATATTTCGTCGCGCGTACTTAATGAGGACGCGTTCCTATCTCTGGCTCGCGGGTGAGTCCCGTTTAATTGTTCGTTTTTGGCCGAGAAAGCCAACCACTCCGAAACTCGATTCCTGCCTTTGATAAGGATATCGTTGAAACAGAGATTCGTGGGCGTGGAGGGTGGTTGAAAAGGTGGTAGGGGGGATCCGTTTCCTGCGAAACGACTCATTTCGCGTTAACCCCTGCGATATTCAAGCGTACGAAAGGAGCAATTAATTGCTCCGTTTCTGGGCTCGTCTGCGAATAATATCGACTAAGGCACAGTGCTATCTTCGTGGCACACGAATATTTCGACGCGGGGTGAAATTTTACAGGGTGGATTTTTACAATAATTGTAAAAATCCATTATTCAGCTTTCGATGTTTATTCTAATATTCTAACGACGCAAAATTTTAATCATCTGAGGGAAATAATTATAAGTAGTAGCTTGAAACCTGCCTTGGGTCTAAATCGACCCAGTAAAGGAGTAGGAAGAATTTGTAAAAATGATTGCGTGGGTATAATTCGTGGAGCACTGGAAGACAGCAGATTCTTTATAACAAAATTAATGAAAATTCTTGAGATTCTTAACGAAAACCTTTGATACATTTCGCTAGGACCTCCTCTACCCCAAAATCCCTTTTTATCTCACCACATCCTCTTCGTTATTAAACCAACCCACGATTAATACCCAAAACAGTGAACATTCCTGTTACCTTTTCGAGTATTCTCTATAAATAAAGGAAAATTTCGTGATCCACAATTTAGACTGTCACATTAGGGTGGTCCTTATTTTTCAAATTTAAAATTTGTATTGCCCGACCCTCTTAAAATCTTCTATTTGACAAAACAAAATATCTTCGTGTTTTTTATTTGTATATTTTTATATATAAATGTCACTGAGCGATCTTTAATCCCTAATATACTTTAACAAAATTTTAGACAAAATTCTTTTAAACTATTTGGAAGCTTCTGAGAGGGTCAGAAGAAAATTTTAAAAACTTTGATTTTTTACAATACCTAATTTCAATGCCACTGAGCGACCTTTAATCCTTAATATACTTTAACAAAATTTTAGGCGAAATTCTTTTAAACTATTTGGAAGCTTCTGAGAGGGTCAGAAGAAAATTTTAAAAACTTTGATTTTTTACCATATATATATATAAGGACCACCCTAATTTCAATGCCACTGAGCGACCTTTAATCCTTAATATACTTTAACAAAATTCTAGGCGAAATTCTTTTAAACTATTTGGAAGCTTCTGAGAGGGTCAGAAGAAAATTTTAAAAACTTTGATTTTTTACCATACATATAAGGACCACCCACTGTCACATTAAAGTTGGAACCTGGGTCTACTTTGACCCATAGAAGAAGCTGACTACTATGTACACTTTAAAAGTCCCTTTTTTTTTCGATTTCAAAAGGATCTCTCTGTTACCATTCACTCTTACGCTTCGACGCGATCACGCGTGGGTCCAATGTGACCCAGCTACTGTCCGAGGGTTAATGCCTCCTCGTGAATGGCATTTCAGGTGTATTCATGTATTTTCTATCCCCCGCTGCATTTGTTAAAACACCCCTATCTCTGCCAAGTGAATACATCCGAAACACCAGCAACGAGGCATAGAAGTGTCCGGTGTGAAAAGGCTTTGACAGTTCCATGATATTCAAACCGATTCGTTTCGACACCTGCCCCTTGGTTCACGCTGCAATATCTCACTGGTGCAGAAAGGGAATTTTAGAATCGATACTCTTCCTCATCGACTCATTACAGCGATACCTTATTGGGTTACGCAATTCTTGGGGCTTATTGCACAATTGGCAGTGGGGTGGTGTGATAAAGGGAACTGTTCAATTGCGTAACAAGTGTTTCTCTGAAGAACGACAATTGCGTCTCACTTTTTATGGGAACTATTAGCTTCTTTCCGAGGGAAGTGATTACTGTGAATCTGAGCTTGAGAAATATTTGGGTAGATTTTCAAATTTTCTCATCAATTATAGTACTAAATTAAGAAGATACTCCAACGTTCCTACTTAATTATTTCAAACTATATTTTTCTATCTAACGAATTGAAGTTCGTCAATTTCTAAATAGTTAATTATTAATGCAGGGAATAAAATAACAGAAAATAAGTGTGTATAGACGCGTACAGAATAGGAAAATTTATTTGTCACAGCTTTGATTGATGAAAAATATTTTGTGAAAAAATTCGACAAAAATTCATCTGGATTCTGAAAATCAAGGATAAAACTTTTTCCCTGGCATCCCTCAGTTTTAATCAACCATGCTCTGCTTCTGGCATCTGGAAAAGTCAGCTTGGTTGACACAGAAATGGCAAGAGAGTGATCAATTGGAAAATCGATACTTGACATATTTCAAGGAAACCTCGGTTTCCCAGTTCAAAACTGAAATCCTTTCGAACGACTCTTAAGCTCAATCATGACATTTACAGTCAAGAATTATTTGGCGCGTTTTCCAGTTTCACTTTCAATCATTTACTGAAAACCTTCATCGCCCAGCATGACACGTATGGCGCCCTCGTAGCGGAGGACCTTTCAGAAACATTCTCGCAGCTCCGACCGTGTGTTGGAAGCGAAAATACAAACGGAGCTGCTCGTAAAAATCGTGGCACCGTTGTGGGAATATTAATGTGATTCTGAGCTGAATTATTTTTGTAGTCGTGGATGGATTACTTAAAACTTTCCTTTCACTGCTTCTTGGAAGGGAAGAGTTGGCTTCCGATCTGCTTTGCGTTATGTTGCGATGGCACTTTAAAAATTAGAATATATGAACAAATTTAAATTCTGCTGTCTTCTGTTTTTACAGTTCTTTCCTTTTCTGCCATTTTGCTCTAACCTATTAACTCTCAGATCCTTCTAACAACTTTTTCTTGCGAACCTACATATATCTTTCCACTTAAACCCTAATATAATTAAATTTCACAAAATGACAATATTTATTCTAAAAATATTATTTTTTCCATAAAACTCCATTTAGGAATTCTGGCATCCACAACGAAAAGTTCTGAATTGTTGCTGCAAACCAACACCTGAATGGTTATCTATTTATTTATTTTCTTATTTATTTCTATCGTTTTTCCATCGAATATGAACACCACGAGTCACCCAGCCAGAAACATGCCACTCCACGAAAAAAGACTCTATTTGTCCATACTTTTTTAAAATCCTTCAACGTTCGTTAATGGCAGCGGTAGCCAGCACCGCCATCCAATATGTTAATTTTCCCCTCAGCCGTGGAATTGAGCTGACAACAACAGTCGCCGTTGGAACGAAATTGAACAAAATCGCGGTGAATGGCGGCCGCGTCACTCGCGCCGAATGGCCGGCACGTGACTCGATTGCGATTAGAGTGTCTGAATGACTGTCGAACGCACGTGCACACGGGCTCGTAAAAAGTTCGTGATTCGTCCGTTTGTCCGTGACTCTTTTTCCGTTGGAAGCCTTGCCGACTGTCGCCATTAAGCGTCCGCGTTATTCCTTGTCGCAGTAAAAAAAATTCAACGTAACAACGTGTAATTTTCTGCCGGGAATTTCGAGGGACTTTCTTATTCAATTTCGTGGAATAATATTTGCACCCGCTGACTTCACTTAGCATACTAATTGTAGCTACGAAATGTGTGGATATTTCATTCGGAGAAATTACTGTTTTGCTTTCAGTAGCGTTGGATTTATAAATTTCATAGTCTTTCAGAGAATTTTTATTTAAAATAGAGCGGACACTGGTTCCCTAGTTCTCCAGTTTAATCACTGCTACGCCACTGTATTCGCACCGTGGCGCCCTCTCATGTTCGCGCATGCGCAGTGGAGGTCTCGCTACCGCTCGGTACACCTACAGTCGATGTACGAGCAGAATGTAATGTTTTTCGTACAAGGGAATATATTGAAGTAACAATAGCCGTTTTTTTTTTACGCGACTTTGGTAGAAAGTAGAGGTTATAAAATTATTTGACACTAATATAATTTGATAGTAATATCTTGGAAACTACTGGAGCTAGGAGAACGCTGTAAATGGAGAAATTGTGTTTTTTCTAATTAGAAATGCAGCCGAGAAAAAAAAAATAAAAATTCAGTTTTTAATGTACCTGTTATTTAAATAAAAGGATTTTGTTTTGAGTCTCTTTGCACAGCACTGAGTTATCAGGAAAATATTCCATCCACTATCCTCAAAGGTGATTAGAAATGCAGCTGAGAAAAAAATTCTGTTTTTAATGTACCTGTTATTTAAATAAAATGAATTTGTTTGGTGTCTCTTTGCACAGAAATGAGTTATCAGGAAAATATTCCATCCACTATTCTCAAAGGTGATCGACCCTAATCCCGCGAAAGAAAGGTCACCCCTCCGCCAAATAGCAGAAGAAAGAAGGAGGAAAGATGCTATCACGTTCTTGCCCCCGAGAAGTAATTGCACCGTTAGCGAATTAAAAATAGAGGGGACAAGCTCGTAGCCGCGGAAATATTGCACCTGCACGAACGGAATCGCGGCGATGGAGCCGGTTTCCTCTAGAAAGAATCCGAGATAGGGATTCGCTTGCGGTCCAGCCACGTTCTTAACGTTTTTCGCCCAGCCCCGCGGTCCTCTTATTCCCCCTCCCCGTTTCTCCCCCGGAACGGCCGAGGCATCGGTATCGAGTCGGGCAGCGGGCCAAATCACACCCCGGGGAAGATAGAAAAAAAAGATGAGTAGTAAGAAGAAGAAGAAGAAGGGGGGGATGTTCATGGAAATCTTTTTTACATTTCCGCTCGTATTTTCGTCCCCGAGTTCGCCAGAAAAAAAAACCGACTCCGACACGACGCGAATACGAAATCATGGGTTACCCAGTGGAGGCTGATGTAAAACAGTGGTAAAATAGAGGGAGGGCTTTTTTGCTTAATGCAGAAGCATTCCGTAATTTTAAGTTACTCGACGCTGCGGCTGAATTATCTCCATGGTGGAATATGAATTTGAAGGGAACACATGTTCAAATTAAATCAGAGAAAATTACTATTCTACTGTGTGTAATAAAGCTCCGTTGCATAAACAACATATCGAATAATCCTTCACCTAAAACTCACAAGGGAAGATCCCGAACCCGGAAATTCAAAAAATTCTGAAACTTTGTGCAAATATAGAGAATTTCCTCCTGATTACAACGCATTTTTTTTTGCTTCCCAAAATCACTCTAAGGGGGTGTAATTGACCCCCGAAAATCCGGTAATTTTCCGATTTTGTGTTGTAATTCGTGAAACGCAAAACAATTTTTTAATCAAACGATAGATCTAATTAAAAGAAGTAACTTTTGTCTTGAAACTTTCTTTCTATCTCGAACAGTTCGCGAGTTATAACACAAAATCGGAAAATACCGAATTTTCAGGGGTTAATTTCACCCCCTTAGGAGTGATTTTGGGCAGCAAAAAAAATTGCGTCGTAAACAGGAGGAAATTCCCTACATATCCACAAAGTTTCAGAATTTTTTGAATTTCCGGATTCGGGATCTTCCCGTGTCAGTGCAATAACCACCCAACGCTATAGTCTGAACCAAAGTTATGTGGCTGCACGTGTCACTGACCCCCCACCACTGCCACTTTCGTTTCTCCATAAGCACAGGCATCTTGCCAAGCGCAGTCCTCTCTTCAAGCCTCCTCTTTTTGATGACGCACTAATGAAATCAAGCGGAACCTAGATTTCTGCGAGGTTGTCTTTAAAATTTGATATCGCGGAGGATGGTAAGGAGCGAGCGAACCAAGGCACAGGGGAGTCGTTGGGAATTGTGTGCCTGCAGCGATAGGGTATCCCATTGAACGATTCGAGGGCGTAAAATTATATTGGCCTATTTCTAAGAGTATCATCCAATAGCCCGGAATAACCGATAATCCAGGGAAGAGGAGGGAGGGGGAGGGGGCGCACTCGAAATCCCGTTTTGGCGTCGAGCTACCGCTGGTATAATTGCCCACTCGGAATCCACGAGAATTTACGAACAGGTACTCGGCATTAATGTCCCACCCCTCTCACAATAATGTCAGCGGCGTTTAATATCGTGCAATTAAGCCTCCGCCCCCCCCCCACCCTCGTCGATTATATTAGTCTAACGGTTGGATCTGTTTCGAGAAAGATCCGGTTCCATTTACGGTAATACTCGTTTGTCCGCATAACTGTTCCCGGAAGATGAAGGGCAAACGCGGCGGTGGTGGGGGAAAGAATTACTTCTGAATCACTGTGATTTAATTCGTCTTTTGAATTCAATTCAACCGCCGGATGATTGTTATAACATTTTGAAATATTCATTCGGGAATGGGAATACAGCGCTGCTTCAGACACCGAACGATCTCGTATTGATCGACCGGGACTATAGCGAGGGTAGAGTCAATTGGAGGTTCGAGTGGCCATCCCCTCCACTCTGCCCGACTACCTCTACTGTTCCGTCGTTCGTTCTCGTACACAGGTGTTCTTTCTCCCATTCGTTAACCGGTAAAGAGGACCCAACTGTCCTCGCATGATAAACAACAATCAGTACAGAAGCCAGGGGATGAGACTCTAGAGCGCGACACTTCGTTTTTAACGAACCCTACCCCTAATTAAATCATGAATATCCTCCAGAGCCTCGTGCTGGAAAAGCGAAAGCGTAAAACACGCAAAAAAATATCAACGCCCGCGTCTTTCAGGGAGAGCGGAGGAGCAGTTTCAATTTTCCCCGGGCTGGCGGGGATTAAAACCGTCGAATCCTGTGTTCCATTAACTTTTTGGAGCGGCAGAGGCAAAACCAGGCCGTAAATACAAAAATCCGTCTAGGCGCGCGGGCGCGTTGACCGAATTAATTTTCTTCTTCGCTCGGTTCTTCTTCTTTTTTTCAAACCGCGTCCACGAGGGCTCTCCCGTTAATTATTTCCCCGGGCCTCGTTCGAACGCAAGCACACGGTGTCGCGCGCGAGTGGAGGCGTATCATCGTGTCAAAGCCAAACACTCAAAGGACTCTGGTTCCTCTCATATCCGTGCCGGGAGCACGAGAAACCGCGACGACTCTCTCTCTCTCTCTCGCTATAGGTCTGTTGGGTTCGAGGGCCACGTCGAAATTTATTGGAAAACGCGGGTAAGGGGAACGGAGCTGGAAGAAAATACAGAGACGAGTCGACTGCAGGACGGCCGGCTGTTGAGCAAACGTCGCGCGTTCATTGATAAAATATTTTCACAGAGGCTGTCGCGTGGAAACGACCGACCCCAGGTTTCCCTCGTTTCTTCTTCCCTTAATTCGTACCAGGACACGTCTGTTATTCTGGGCTCCCCTTGGAACGCTGTGTGTACGTTGACTTCGGTCTGATGTCTGAGAAAACGATACCTACGTTGTTGGTGGTTTGTCGAACGTATTGAATGGAGATTTGGAGAATGGGGGTTGTGATCCTGGGATTGTGGCGTTTCGAATGGCGAGAGGTGGTGGAAGTCTGAGGTGCTGGTAGTTCGGGAAGCTTAGGGTCTGAGAGGCGAAGGAATCGGGTGTTTGAAGGGGTGGGAATCTGGGAGGTGTATATTCTGAGAAGATGGGAGTCTCAGCGGCCGAATCTGGAAACTTTGGAAGCCTGAGTGTCTCAGCACGAGAGTCTGAGAGTCTCAGCACGAGATTCTGAGAGTTTCAGCACCAAAATCCGAGGCCCTTGGAAGCCTGAGTGTCTCAGCACGAGAGTCTGAGAGTCTCAGCACGAGATTCTGAGAGTTTCAGCACGAGAATCCGAGGCCCTAGGAAGGCTGAGTCTCAGATTCTGAGTGCCTCAGCGACCGAATCTGGGAACTTTGGAAGCCTGAGAGTCTCAGCACGAGACTCTGAGAGTTTCAGCACGAGAATCTAAGGCCCTTGGAAGGCTGAGAGTCACGGCACGAGAACCTGAGAGTCACAGCACGAGAACCTGAGAGTCTCAGCACGAGAACCTGAGAGTCTCAGCACGAGAATCTGAGAGTCTCAGCACGAGAATTTGAGGCCCCTGATAGTCTGAAAGTCTCAGATCCTGAGCGTCTCAGCGACCGAATCTGGGAACTTTGAAAGCCTGAGAGTCTCAGAGCCCGAAAGGAAACTAAAAATCGCAGTAACTCTGAGATACTGAGACTGAGAAACTGGTCATCTCGAAGCCTAAGAATCTCAGAATGTGTAATCTGAGATGAACCCAAAATTCTTTGTGTTCAAAGAGCCCCGTTTACCACCGAAGAATAATCCCCGGAAACTAATCCCCTATAAGACCTACTGGCTACAAGAAATATCTTTACTCGGTAAACAGTAACCTGCAACCTCGCAGCAGAAATCCCGCGCGAAGAAATAAATGGACGCCGTTATTGCAGCGATTGCCCCCCCATAACGACCGCGTAAGCGTCGCCCTAGAAATAAGAAGCTATGTAATCAGAATCATGGGACTCACTGTCTGAGAGTGGCCAGACGCTCCTCCTGAGCTTTAATGTAGCCGTTCAGCGTGTCTATGAGGACTGCCTCGGTCTCCAGCAATTCCTCCATGTCCGCCAGCGCGGTGTAGAGCTCCCCGCAGCAACCCGGCAACGATACCGCCGCGATCGAGATCGCGACGACGGCCATCAGCATCCCCCCGCCTCTCATCCCGGACACCATCCTGAAATCAACGAAAAACCAACGGAATTTAGAGAACCGTGCGTACAATCGCATGCAGCAATTCGTTTCATCGATTAATCCACCCCCTCGATACTCCGATCGACTCTCGTTTCAACGTGGTTTTCCTTTTTTTTCCGCCTGTCCCGACTCACGTTTTTTTTTTACGCCTCCCCTCTTCCTGGAAAAGCGACACTAACGAGGATCAAATGAAGATAGATGGCTATCAATTAATCACCAACATCGCCGCGGAAAAACTGTTCGTCCATTGATAGGAACCCTCGTATTTCCGTGCTTCAACCCGCGGACTTTTGGATACGGGGCAAAGTGTTTTGGGGAATGTTTTGGGTCGTAGAACAGGTGGTGAGAAGAATAGTATGTTTGTTCTAATAATAAATATAGTTTCTTAGTTGCTGTATTTTTCAGGGGCACAGTGAAAACAGACACATGTTACCGTTTTATGATTTTGTGGGATTACGAGGAAAATAAAATGAGGGAAAAATTAGTTTCATAGGAAATTCGGTACGAAATTGGAATTATTATTATTATTATTTTTTTTTTTATTTCAAATTAATATGATTCTGTTCAGTGAAACCGAATGTTCGGAGGTGGTAGAATTTTATACTACATTGTAACAACGAATTAATGATACAAGAAATGGGCCCCTCAATTGTATATCTTAAAGCTGGGTTTACATTAGTCCAGTCCAGTGATCCAGTACAGCACTGGATTAGAACTGGAATAATGTAAACAGTGTCTTCATTCCAGTACAGTGCTGTCATTCCAGCAGATTTCCACTGGATCGAAAGTCTACTTTTCGATGCTACTTTTATGTTTTTTTTATCCTTCTTTTGCGTGAATCCATTATTATTACACTCTACCACTTTCAACGGTTCAGAAACGACTGGAATAATCAAGACATCGTCTGATTTCCAGTCGAACCACTCGCTGGATCCAGCGACTGGAATAATGTACACGTCGACGTGATTTCCAGTCAAACCACTCACTGGATCCAGCGACTGGACTAATGTAAACCCAGCTTAACTCCACATTTTCTGTTGAATCTTTGTATTCGAGTACCTAATTCTTTTTCGACTACCACAACCTCCCCACTTTTAATCACACCAAATTTTTCCAAGATTCCATTCGCTCTCCTGCACCGAACACTCTTCACTTGCACCTTTAAAGTCTATCTTCTGCTCGGTCCCATCGCTCATCATTCACACCAAACTCACCGTTCATTCACCCATTCATACGATGTACAGAAATCTCGCTTCCGTAGTATCGATCCGTGGTATTTCACGGAGTTATCAGTGGATTCAGTTTTATTCTATTTGTGTCTTTACCTTTCCTCGTTCCGCGTGCGCGATAAAGCCGTTGGAATTATTATTCATCGATACCGGTTTAGCCGAAGGCGTCGGAAAATTTAATCGCGGCTCGATCTGGCCTGATTCACGCGATCCACCGAGTACTCTGATGCTTTCCAGTGATCGGTGCCGCTTTTTCACGGCGCCCCGTTTTCTTTTCGCGCGGCGATGTTGCGCCCGACGAGGAAGTTCGACAAAAGTTCCGTGATTGCATTAGCGCTGGAAGTTTCGGAGCAGCCCCCGCTCGTCTGTCTCTTTTCCAGCGTCTCGGGTTTCCAGGAACTTTTCAATAAGTCTCTCTCCCTCGGTCCCGTCTCGCTGCTGTTTGCCGATTAAATGGGCCCCCCGGTTTTAAATGAACTGAATATGCAAACGTCTCGGAGCGAACGAAACGCCGGGGTGGCAACGTGACGGGTGGGCGGTCTTTAGTTAAATTTCGATGCCACTGAAACTGATATCGTTTATCGTGCTTATAATTAGAAGTAAATCAACTTTGATCACGACTTCCTCCTTAGGTACTTCGTTAAAAGAGTTTCAGAAACTTGTCAACGCGAATGTAGGTACAGTCGTGGTGTCTTGGTGCATCAACTTTGCTGGCAAATTGAGAATTTGATATTGCGTGGCAATATTGCATCACGTAGTACTCTTTGCTAGCATTCAATTGCGTGGCATCACGTTTGTTTCTAAAGTTGAAGCACGTAGTATTACGTTCTGTTTCAACATGGGGGGACGTAATATCACGTCCTGTTACAAAATGCGAGGACGTAGTATTACGTTCTGTTCCAAAATGGGACGATGTATTATCAGGTTTTTTTCCCTCTCCAAAAACAGGGGGACGTAATATCAAGTTTCTTTTTTAAAAAAATAAAAAATAGGTGGACGTAATATTACGTTCTGTTCCAAAATGCGTGGACGTAATATTACGTTCTGTTTCAAAATGCGTGGACGTAATATTACGTTCTGTTCCAAAATGCGTGGACGTAATATTACGTTCTGTTCCAAAATCCGTGGACGTAATATTACGTTCTGTTCCAAAATGCGTGGACGTAATATTACGTTCTGTTCCAAAATGCGTGGACGTAATATTACGTTCTGTTTCAAAATGCGTGGACGTAATATTACGTTCTGTTCCAAAATGCGTGGACGTAATATTACGTTCTGTTCCAAAATGCGTGGACGTAATATTACGTTCTGTTCCAAAATGCGTGGACGTAATATTACGTTCTGTTCCAAAATGCGTGGACGTAATATTACGTTCTGTTCCAAAATGCGTCGACGTAATATTACGTTCTGTTCCAAAATGCGCGGACGTAATATTACGTTCTGTTCCAAAATGCGTGGACGTAATATTACGTTCTGTTCCAAAACAGGTGGACGTAATATTACGTTCTGTTCCACAATGCGTGGACGTAATATTACGTTCTGTTCCAAAACAGGTGGACGTAATATTACTTTTTTTTTTAAATTGAACCACTCAGTACTATAAATTCTTTACAATAAATTGCAAGAGACAAGTGGACATCAAATTCAAGCCCCTCCCTGGAACCGCGTTACAAGCCCTTTTCCCAGTTTCCACGTGCGCGAATAATGGCCCACACCACAAGCTGCCCCGTAAACGTTAAAATTCACTGCGAACGTCGCATCGTAAAACTCCCCCAACAGCAATTCCCAATTCCGCGCCACGTTCCGGGCGTTCCTTAACAAAAGTGTCAGCCCGAAAACGGCTTATTTCAAACGCCGCCTTTCTGACCGTAACACTGAATACTACAAACCCCTTTCACGCCCTTATACACCCCCATCAACCCCGCGATCTGTCTCCCACCAACAAGGCTCCCAAAAATGGCCAATAAAATCCCTCAGAACCGGCGAAAGAACAGGACAAAGCCATTTAAAGTTCGGCCCCACGTTCGAGGGGTCGATCAGCCGGCGAATCGCTAAAGTCTAAACCGATTCATCTCTCTTTCCACGGTTTCGTGAAAATCAAAGAAAAATTCTCTAATCGAGTTCCCTTCAGCCGTCACGTTTTCGCGTGCACGGCCCGTCGGTGCGCCAGCGGGACGTCTGTGTGCCCGCCTGGAGCACTCAAAGTTTCCCTGAACGGGAGGATTAAAGTTGGGAGAGCCGCGCGACTTACACCTGCCCGATCGACGATTTATTCCGTCACGCCGCTCGATCGCCAACTTCCACCCACCGTCGCTCCACTTCAACCCGCACCCGACCACCTCCCCCTCCACACACCTTTTCGCCTTCTTTGTTCCCGTTTCACGGGCACTCGAAACTTCAAAAGTGGTCGCTCGAGCACGCGAAAGCACCTCGCCGACGAACAGGCTGCGGCTACTAAAAAAAGCGGCCCCGAGAAATTATAAAACATTAATGGAGACCAGGCGGCTTGTTGCCGCGTAGGAAACGCGGGCGATTGGACGTTTTCGAGGGTTTCGAACCACCCTCCAGTTCGAAAGGTCCCTGCTCCTCTGGAGAAATAGAGAAACGTTCGAATTGAGGAAAATCGACTGTTTGGGGGTTGTTTCGTTGAGTATTGGTTCGTTTAGGTTTGAGGAGGTTCCGAATAGCAGTAGCTTTTGATGTATGAGTCTTTCGGAAAGTACCCAAGGTACCCAAAGGGAATAAAAAAGTTTTTGAGTCGGGATACCTTTTTATAATATTCAAATACCATGCGCAGCCATCTCTCCCATATAAGGTTAGGTAAATTTAATAGCGTAAAAAAATCACATCCCCAAATTCTCCCCTCCCAACCACTAACAATCACAGTGAACGAGAAACGTTTGCCCGTCTCCATCCCCCTCGCGGTTTCATTTCCCAGAAACAAGATCAGTCTTCCTCCACCCAACAAAAGAGGCGTATCAACATCGGCGTATTTCACCGCGCCGCAGCCAAAGGTGGAGGGAAACAAAAGGGAAGAAGCAAGGGAAATAAAAAATCACGGTTTCCCCCATTGTCCGCGGGGGGGAGGGGGAGGGGGAGGGGGGCGAATAGCAGTCGGAGGGAAGGTTGTTGGGGGGTGGTGTGAGAGGTCCTTTAACATTTTACGAACTTTCGGAAACGGCTCTTCTTCGGTTTCAATGGCCCTTCTTTAAGCTTTTTCATCCAGGAAAAACGAGGGAGCCTCGTGGAAACGACCCGCTCGAGGAGCGAAACGTTCATCGGGAGGGGAGGGAGGGGGGAGGAGGACAAAAGGCTCGTGCCACTTGCTCCGCGAAAATACGCTTTCGGGGGTTGGTGGGAGCGGATGCGCGGACACGGGGGAGGGGGTTGGAAGCAGCGGGGTAGCGCAACCGGTTCCAGTGTCGGTCGGGCCATAGTAAATTTAATAATTTCTGCGTAACTCACCGCGGTGGACCGCACTTTGACCAACGCTTGTACCAGTTCCACCCCCTCCGCCCTCCCCGGCGGGTCCATCTAACCCCGTCGGTGCGGGGAGGCGCGTCGAAAACCAACGCTAATAACATTTTCGACTGTTGTTGGGCTGGGCTTAGCCCGAGGGCTAATCGGCCAGTGGTTCTCAAAGTTGATGGGTTTCGGGGGTGTGTCTGAGGCGATTGAACTTAGTTTCCAATTTGGGGTGGTTATTTTGCTTTCGGGTGGAGGGACTGTTTCAAGGAACGTTTTGAAGTGTTTGTGCTGGTGGAAGAGAGAGGTTGCAGTGCGCATACCTGCGGGGGACTGGTGGAGGTGGAGGGGAGAGCGATGGTCTAGATCCGATGTGTGGCCGGGGATCTATAGTCTAATTTACGAAAGAAGGCACTTGGGCGGCCCGTAGGCCGGCGCGCGTGGCTCCGTACTTCGTGCGACGTTGCCACGTTGTGTAGCAGATCGGACGTCTCTTTCTATTTTCAAGCGCAACCGTGTTTCTCTCACTCACTGGGTTCGCCCTCTGGAAGAGGATAGTAGTATACACCCGACAAGGACAATGATTACTCTAGGCCCACAGCTAAGTAGTCGAAAGTCATTGGCCAAGCCAGAGAGCCGCGTAGGGCAAGCGCCAATCGCGAGCCTGGAGTAGCGGCAACGTCGCAAAGTCTGGCCCCGGTCCCAAGGTGCTTTCTTTCGTAAATTCGACTATAAGTAGTATGAAGAGTTAGCGGCTAAAATAGAAATTTTAATATGGTCTATCAAATTAATTAATTTTGAAATAAAATAAGTAATATGACTGACAAAAGGAATATTTTGATGAAATACATATGCAATAATTTCTACTATTACTATATTAATTTATAAATATATAAATAAGCTAACTCAAGCTATTAGGCTCACACCCTAAACATAGAAAATTAAACAATTTTTTATATACTTATACATTAATATAACAAAATATTTTTTCCAAATATTGACATTGAAATTATTAATTAGTAATTCAATTATACCTATGTATTACTATTTGCAACTTTTTAAAATTCAAAATTTTACACGCTTTTACATTAAAATATGAATATTTTTTTATTAACCGAGATATAATGTTTATATAAATTTTATTTAATGCTTGAGTAAAATAAGATGTTGAATTTTAGAATTTCTGTAATTCATTCTTTATTCTGCAGAAGCTGAGAGATGAGGTTTTAGTATTTATTGCCTACTAGGGGTCGTCCCTGCAAGCATTGCTAATAGAATTGAGAATTTGCAGCGACTTATAACGTTCAACCTAGCTGACTGTTATCACAGAGGTTTGGACTTCTTTATAGTGTATATTTTTTGTTAAGAAAGAGGGCAATAGAATAAATTCCCTATTCAATTCTCCAAAAGCTTCACTTGAAGTGTACATACACAAAATTGTACCCGCTGATCCTTCGAGGCGTCTGAGACTTCAGTGATCCTCGAGTTTCGGTGTATATCGCCTACTCGGTGGCGGTTCTCGTAGTCGTTGTTGCTTGTTAACGCCCGAAAGACACTTTTCGACTAACTTTATGGTGGTCAGTTCACCAGGTAACCACAAAGCCTAGACCTTGTTTAGGAAGTAAATTCCCTTCTAAGGGAGGAGCTATTGATACAGTCAGCTTACTCAGACCTTCGTACAAGAAATGCCTAAGGACCATGCCAATGGAGCTTGAACGGTTGCCAGAACAGGTGATTAAGCTTTCGTAGAAAGTTCACCACTCGCAGTTAAGGAAAATGTAGGATAATCAAGGTGAAAATATTGGGTCACTCCTTGCTAAACCCTTGAAGTTTTTAATTCAAATCCCTCTTCGCCAAAATGGCAAGTAACATTTTCAGTGGTAAGGAAATTGAGCTCATGAAATTCAGAATTTTTAATCTGAATTAGTGAATAGGTGAAAAAGTAGAGGAACTTCTTTTTTTTATTTATATATTTTTCGCATCGATTGAGAGCGACCCGCCATCCACAGCTCGAGAAACCCTGTTTCGATAGTGTTTTCGAAATGCAACACGCGAAACGCTAATTTATGCCCCGGAGTCCCGCGAATCTATTACTAGACTCATTAGTCCCGCGCCTGGCGCGCCAATTTCTGCGGATTTCGCCAGCAAATTCGCGGAAATTGATACCAGATACGAGAAATTCGACCCTGCGGTGTTGATCGATCATGGACTACATTGAAATTGTTATCGAAACACGGTATCTTCATTCGAATCAGCGAATTTCGTCGAAACTCCAATTAATTACCGTTATACTAACTGCTGGCAAAATTTCATATAAATCAGCTGTCAGCGCCGATCACAATTTGATTAAAAAAGCAGACAAAAATAGAAAACAATTCAGTTTCCAAAAAGAATTAAAAAATCACCAATATAATATCTCCCATACACTGCCATTCGTTTAAAAAAAAAAAAAAAAAAAAAGTACCTAGGTATTACAAACACGTCAAAATTCTCAAAAACCAATATAGAAATTCCAGCCACTCGATTCCCACGTATAAAAGACCCCAAAACCCAGTTCAACACGTGGTTCACTTTCTTTCAACCCCATCTGTACAAACGACCAAAAAAAAAAGAAAAAAAAAACGAATTCAATTTCACCGTTCACCGTCAATCCAGCAACTTAATTGAGTGTCAAGTCGCTGGACCCCCATCCACGACTTTCCCGCCTCTCGAAATAACCACCCTCGACGGCGGGGGGTGGTTGGGGGCGCTCGGCAATTAAAAGCTTCGAGCCCGATCAGGCCGTTTTTCGCGAGGGAATCGGCGGGTGGCGGGCTCGCCGTTACACGTTGAATGAATTCTTATAAATCCAGCGCAGTGGCCCTCGGGAATTTCAAAAGGCCTCGCGACAAGGGGCACAGCGTCGAGCAGAAAGGGGTTGGTTGGCCACCAGAAATCTCGCTGAAAGGACGACGTTAATTAAGCGCCACCCCGGAAGAATGGACGAGCCGCTCCACGAGTGGCACACACCACCAGCGCCCGGGAATTAAGGTGTAAAAAGAGGAGAGCTGGGACTTGCAAGAAAAGGGGGAAAGGACCGCGAGTTAAAGGGCAGAGAATAAGGGGGGGTGGAGTGAAAAAGAGCAACCCCCGGTTCGTCGCTTTCGGTCACTTCTACGCTTCCCTTTTTCCCTTCGACGCGCCCAGACGCTGGGTGAACTGGCATGGAATGCTGGATGATTGTTTTGGGCCCCCCTTCCCTCGTCTTGCTATCCGTCTTCCCTGCTTTCTTTCTTCCCCCCGTTGTCCCCGACTTAATTGAAATGGACCGTTAAGCAGCAGCAACAGGGAAGCTGGCCTCGGCGCAGGCTGTTGCTTGCGTGGTCTTTTTTTTACTTCCCCCACTCCCTCGCTTTGGAATAGCGAAATTTGAAAATTTTGGGGAGGGGAGTTTGAACTACCGAAACCAAAAATTTCGCGACACTATTGCCTCCCACCATTCTCAGTCATTGAATCTCAATATTCTCACAATTCACTAAAAAATGCCCCCCACCGAAATCCACGAAATCCCCAAAATGGCCCCCACCACCACCAAAATATCGACCAGAAAATTTCCAAAGAACAGGCCACTGTCCGCCCCCTCAAAAGGCCACGCGTCGGACCGTGAACGAGCATTGTTAGTATTCTCCTAGCTTCTCTCTGTGCAAACCAAAAGCAGCGAAACAAAGGGCCCCCTCCCCCCCTCTCGAGCTAGGAAACAAGAGGGCACAAAATAACACCGTGTCTCACTTGACGTTTTCTATCTGACGCCAGGGACGCGAAGGACAACCAAACACGTGTAAACAACGACGTGCTTCGAAATAATGGCCCCGGGGCAAAAATGTGGGAAACCGGTGACGCGAGGGGGTGTGTGTTGCGATCGATCGATCGAACCCAGTTGCCGAACGCGGCGGCTTTTGTCGCGTGGCCGCGGTCACGTTCAATTTACCTGCAAGTTGCCGCGAAACGATTCGATGGCGAAAGGGCCCCGAGGCTAATTTGCGGTCACGCGTAATTAGTGTCGTTACGGGGTTGGGGGGAAAAATGGATGAAAGAGCTCCCCTGGCGGTCGGATCGCGATAAAAGACGCAGCCAGCGTTCCGGAGCCTTGCCTCCCTGCAACTTCGCCCCGGCCGGGCAGGCAACTTCGCCTCCCGGTATTGGCAAAGTTTGTTTCGGCGTATTTCGCGACGCTGCTGATTCTCCCTTCACGTTAACAAGCTGGGCGACCATGGCGGTGCTCAGACTTTAAAGGAACATCACTCGACTGTTATACCCTGATTTTTCATGAAACTCAGCGTGGTGGGGTACTTGAAGGTACTACACAAATATTTTTCTAGCGCTGAGGATTCATGTTTGCGGGGTGAAATTGCATTCGAAAGTTGGGTTTGGGAAAGCTACAGTATTGTCTCCTTATGGACTCGGTTTGGTGTACACGATGTGGGTTTTTCGCTATCCCCACCACTTCTGTCTCACTCTTGTCCGGCGAAGGCGAGAGCGAGCGAGAGCCACTGGAAGTGAGCAAGGGCGGTACGAGACAAACGACGCGTTGATGTTTTGTCTCGCTCCGTCTTTCGGACGCCGTCACATTCCATCCTTTGCGTGCGCGACGGGCATGAGCCCATAATGTGAGCACGGGAACCGTTTCGCAAAATCTTGACGCAGGCACCGTCGCGCACGCAAAGCGTTCCATCTCGCTCCCCCCTTCGGCCAGAAAGAAGCGAGAACCGAACACTCGGAATTAGGGCTCTGTTCATGATGTGGGTTCAACGCCGGTCCCGACCAGCGAGCCCGCAGCGAGGAAATACTGTATTTAGTCGAGTCACTTGAAAGCGACTGGGGATGTAAAAAAAAAATGATAAGGTAGAACGTTTGGGTGGTTTTTCATGTAGAATAATATTGCGTAAGTAGATTTTCTGAATAATTACTTTTCGAGGATGGAATTCCAATTCACTGGGTTGACATTTCAGCTTTGAAACTTTGAAAATTTTGCATTTCAGATATGTCTGGTTCAGTGTAAACGGGAATATATTTAAGGTTCCCGAGAATCCGCAGGTTTATATCAAATTTCAACTTCCCAAGATCAGTTCTTGTTTAATTTAAAGCCCCAATCAAATACGAACTTTCAAGATCTCGAGATCCCGGCACCATTTCGAGTTCTTTATTGCGTCTCCCGGGACCACTTCCTCGCCCCTGTACCTTGCCCAAGGAAAAAAAAAACGTAAAAACAAGTTAACCCTGGGTGGCACTGAAAGTACAGATGTTCGAAGGGTGGACGACGATAATGGGAAAGACTCGAATGTCACCAATAGGGGAACTGCCGTCAGATCCTGCAAAAAAGATGGCTTTGAAAGCGGGCGCGAGCTTCAAAATGGTAATTTCACGGTTTCACGAGCATTTTGCCCGCGGCCAATTTAATTCAGGACGGATGATCCGCCCCCCCACTTCCTTTCATCCCCTTTCACCCCCCCTCGATCGCTCGTCCTCGCTCCCCTTATGTTTTCCTTCGGTTTTCTTCGTCCATCCTTCCGTCGTGTCATCCAATTCCGCTTGTTCGAACTCGTTAACCTCGACTTTTCCAACTTTTTCACCCCCGACAGTTTTTTTTTCCTCTCCGCCCCCCTCTAGGGTTTCTTCCACTTCTCGACTTTAAACCGCCTACCATAAACTCGCGGGGATGTAATGGCGAAGACATCGGGAAATATTGTTTCCCCCAACTGACTGAACGGATTTATTCATTCTCATAAAGAACTTCTGCTCGAGTTACTTACATTCGTTTTTATGTTTTCAGTGCTTCACTGGGGAATCGGAATGATTGTGAGGAGGAAGCTTTTTTGTGGTTTTGTTATCGTGGTGGTTTTAATTAGATTTCAGGTGGCAGGTTTGAATGTGGGAGAATTTAACCCTTCGTCGTCACATCTTATAATTACAAATTGGTCACACGACGTTCAACGCACCGCAGTGTTATTTTTGAGTTATCACTTTCGTATTTTTTATTCTCTTAACTTTTCAGTGATAATTGTATATTTCTAATATTCGTACAATCATGCTGTAATAATGTTTTTCTAGAAGTGTTTGTTTTTATGTGAGTAGCTGAAAAAATAGTTGTGGAAAAAAGTGTTAAATTCGTGAAATTTTTAAGTGTTAATATTAAGGCTACAAATTTACAGAAATATTGGCAAAGAAAAAAATCACCCCGTGTGAAAATTGTGTTATAATTAATTTCTTTGTGGAAGTGTCTCAAATTCACTCGTGGGTTAATATGGAAGAATTTGAAAACAGGCAAGAATGTTATTGTCAAGGCTGTAATTACACCACACGAATTTCCAGTGCAAAATGTACAGAAAAACTTTGGCAGCGTACTTATTTGTGAAATTTTATTAATTTTTAAGAAGATAAGTGTAGAAAGAATTATAATATTTAATTTAAAATACAAAAATTTAAAAATTATATGCAATAATCGAGAATTTTATTGCTATGATTTTAACACCCTGTTTTTTTTTATAAATGTAGGAGCTGAAGCTAATCTTGCTGGGTTCGGTGGAAAGAAAATAAATAAACTTACACTCCGAACATGTGTTATTCCACTAATTAGCATCATCTTTACAATAAAGAAACACTATAATTTACCAAACAATTATCACTAAATCAATAAAAAAATCTACTTTACTTTTTTGAAACGTAAAAAAAACCAAACTAAAACTGCATCGAACCATTTTAGAGATAATGACATTAGGCTGAACAAAAAATTAGTAAACCATATATTTTAGATAACAGGAATGTAAATACAGAACACACTGTGCAAAAATATTTACTAACGCAGCCGCTTACAGAAATTAATTTTATTGCATTCAAATTCAGCGATTTCAATGAAATTTTTATCAAATTCTATGTGAAAAATATCACAGTTTTTAATAGCTTGAAGTGAGTGAAAGTTAAAAAATCAAGTGTGCTGGGATTTATTCTAACACATTTTTTCTATGAACTTCTTCCACATATTCTGCAAACTGAATTCATCCCTCACGTGACATCCCTCTCCTTAAAACTCCCAGTATAAAAATCTGACACCATTAAATAATTAATGCGAATTGTATCACACCCCGTTAATAAAATTCAGCGATGTGTCACGTGCTTGAAGCTACATTCAAAGATCACCAAAAAAACTTTTGCTGCTCGACACGTAAATGAATTTAAAATCAACCCTCGCCCGCCCCGCGCTAGAAGAGCGAATTAAAGGAAGGAGAAAGCAACTTCTAACAAACTGCCGTCGCAGTGAAAATTTCACGTGCAACTCCCCAAGTAAGAAGCTTTCCAGATCCCCCTCCCCCGCCTTTTTCCCGTTCGGACTACTTGTCTCTTTGAATTGTTAACGCGACAAAGAGATTAAGCGCGGAGGCGCTTAGCCTGCAGTCAATTTAAATCTAATGTTTCCCCTCCCCGGCCATTTAATTTCCTTTCTCGCCCGAGGGCTGTTGCACTTTTCCCCTTCTTTTGCCCCTTGATGTCTCGCCGCTCCGCTATCTCTGTCCCTCGACCGTGCACTTTGAGAATCCGCTTCTACCTCATAACCAGGGACAAGAATGTGCTCGAGGCACCAGGGAGCAAGTGAACTTCGGAGTGCCTGAAAGATTCCTCGGTGAAATGCCCTCGCTGGCAAATCAACCCCCGTGATACATGAATAAATATCTGTTCGATGAACACCGCCCGTGCGGGGACCGCCTATGTGCGTTCAGAGGGCACTGTTGACAAGTGGGACTGGAAGACACCCGCACGGGGGAATGTGCTGACGGTGCAAGTCGATAGTTGCGGTTGGTGACCACCTGAATATTAAACCGAGTAGAAACTGGGGCTGTGAATTTTACTGAACTTCGCCGCAGTGGCAATTAAATTGTAGCAATGGGAGTTTGGTTCTCGAGGGCAAGAAATTCGACGGATGTGACTAAATTGACTCGGAACATTTTAAGTATTCCGCCAGGGGACGGGGGACGTTACTGCAGCGTGAAAATTCCGCGTCGAAGATGAAGCCCTTTTGTTTCAACGCGACAGAATGCCACCTCGTTTGCTGGAAGGTGTCCTCGCGGACCTCAACCTCGCCTAGCCCCCATTCTTCTTAAGTTTTCCTATTTTCCGGGAGCGAATTTTGAAGACGCCTCCGTTCTACGGGAGCACCGTAAAGCAGGAAAGTTCCTCCTTTCTTCCCGGGGACTTTTGATGGAAGTGACAACGGTGCTGGTTGATCCTCTGGATCTTAATAAGGAATCCTTGGGCTCGAATAAGGGGGAAGGAATAATATTGGCCCTGCAGTTTGACGAAGTCGCGGGTGCCGGGGTATCGCGGCAAATTAGCGCGTGGAAATAGTGCTGAATGCTTTCGCGAACAGTTAACGAGGGGCGGTTACTTAAAACGGGGTAACTTTTCTAATTTAATTGGTCGCGCTGTGAATTGGAATACCAAAAGGGGGTGGTGTGCCCTCTGTTTCCCCGGTTGGGTATTCTTCCCTGCAATATTGAACGATAGGCATACAAAATTACGAAGGAATAGTGACACCTCCAAGAAAAGATGGCGAAATGGGAAACTTTATTTTTTAATGAACTGGCCACTCGCTTATATGAGTTAGTCAGAGCAATAACGGAGAAACTCACATTAAAAAAAATTTTTTTTTCCTCTTTTATATGGTTAGTAGTCTATTGGAATACGTTATTGCTACTAATTCAATTTCGAAAAAAATGTGGGTTAATTGTTGCTCTGACTTAATTCCAAATTCCAAATTTAATTATTACAAATTCAGAATTCGAAATTTAATTAATACAAATTTAATTATTACAAATTCAGAATTCCAAATTTAATTATTACAGATTCAGAATTCCCAATTTAATTATTACAAATTCAGAATTCCAAATTCAATTATTACAAATTCCAAATTCCAAATTTAATTATTACAAATTCAGAATTCCAAATTCAATTATTACAAATTCAAAATTCCAAATTTAATTATTACAAATTCAGAATTCCAAATTTAATTATTTCAAATTCAGAATTCCAAATTTAATTATTACAAATTCAGAATTCCAAATTTAATTATTACAAATTCAGAGTTCCAAATTTAATTATTACAAATTCAGAATTCCAAATTTAATTATTACAAATTCAGAATTCCAAATTAAATTATTACAAATTCAGAATTCCAAATTTAATTATTAAAAATTCAGAATTCTAAATTCAATTATTACAAATTCAAAATTACAAATTTAATTATTACAAATTCAGAATTCCAAATTTAATTATTACAAATTCAGAATTCCAAATTGAATTATTACAAATTCAGAATTCCATGCCTCATATAACCTTTAACTTCCTATTTAACTTACTGTATTCTACATACATTTATATATTTATGATTTTTCATTACTTGGTACTTGTATTCGTGTCAGCCTTCAACCGAGCCTCGCATTTTCGCCATTATATGGACAATTAGTGCAATAAAATCGCAAAATAAAAAAAAATTCCAACTGAAGATCTCTCACTACTTTCTTTCCCTCATAATCGAAACCCCGCAAAGTTTGCTCGCTTCTAACCTACAACGACAATCTCCCCTCTCTTCTCGCCTCCATTATCGTTCATTCGCAGCAAACGATTGCGTCTACTAAATCCCCCAAGGCCCCCAAGCTGAGAATAAGCAGAGACGAGGACAGAATGCATGGAATTGCGTGTCGCGGGATGAAAGTTCAATTATCGCGGATAAAACGAGGCGTTAATGAACGTCGCGCGGAAGTTTTGCTTAGCGAGGGGATGACGTTAATGAGAGGGAAAGCGTTAATTCTCCGTTGCAATTCTTTCGACTTCTCGATACCAAAAGCACCGGTATTATTCCCTTTCCCATTAGATCTCCTTCGCGGTAGCGGCCACCTCTCTTCACTAATTAAATCGATTCCACACCTCGTTGGGACTTAAGAGGCGTTAGGAGTGACCTGCGCTAAAAGATCGACAAGATTTCGCCTGGAAGCTAGCACTTCGATATCAATATTAAGATAAATAAGCAGTTTGGAAATTTTCGAAACATTTTAAAAAATTTTGCGTACTTAATGAGGAATTTATTATTCCAAGTGGAAAGTAGATATTATTCCGAGAAAAGATTTCTATCTTCTTCTAAATTTTATTTCATGCGACCAGTAACTTTGAAGTTGTTGTTTACTTTTGGAAAGTTGAACAGCATCAGTTCACGCATGGATTACGATGTAGCTCGGAAAACAAATTATGGACCGTTGATGGAGTCAATACGATACTTCAGCCCGGACAACTTTCCAACTTGCTCGATCGCCAGGGAGCAACTCCCGCCCCGATCGCCCTGAAAGGAAGAGACTCGCGGAGACGCCACTCTATATTCCACAGTTTATGCAACCCCATAAAAACTTCATCGCTGAGCGACACGTGCAATCTTCCCGTTACGATTTACAGCGATCGCGGATTCAGTGTTACGTAGCATCCCCGCACATAAAGGCACACTCGAAACGGCCTAATACTCGAGGAGATTTCAGGCTCCGTAAAAATTCACGACGGATCGCCCAGTTTGCAGATAAATTGCCAATCAATTTCCCCACTCGGCTAGGAAACTCCCCGTGAAATCCTTACCCGGCTAGGAAGTTCGCAAGGAATTTCCCAATCCGCCAAAAAATTCACGAGGAATTACCCAGCTCGCCAATGAATTCGCAAGCAATCTGTCCACCTCGCAAAAAAAGATCACCAAGAATTCTCCAATTTGAAACGTGATTCACGAGTTTCGCAAATTCTGGGGGGACCTCCAAAATGCTTCGCAAAGCGCAACGAATTTTTTAACAGAATTTTACTAATGCATCGAAACATTCGCCGGCAGGAAATAAAATTTAACTCCACGTTCAATTGTTCATTTTTTTTGCTGCAATCTTTTTAATAATTTCTCGACTTTTCTGAAAACCTCGAAACAATTTTCCAAACACGCTTCTGCAGACTTTTATGTTTTTCGTGGAATCACACTTTCCCCCTCCAGCGTGCTCTATTTTTTTTCTTGCCCACTGTTCTTCCATCTTCTTTCTTTTCACCCCCCTCAACCTTCCATTCGCGCACTTCACCCCTTTTTTTCTTCTCGCCACCACGAACCTCCAGATTCGTTCGCCACGCCCGAGTGTCGCCCACCTTTTTTTTCGAGTTTCTCCTGTTCGTTCGTTTTTTCTGTCGCCTCTACCGACATTTTCCCTGTATTTTCCAACCAGTCCGTTTCGAGCACGTGATTTACTCGTTGCGTGCGTCGGGGGAGGGGAGCGTGCGAACCGGAAATAATGATTTAAGCGAGGAAACGCGACGGTGTCGATCCGGAGCTCGCCGTTGCGAAAATATTCGCGGTCGTTTTTCCGATTACAGTGCTCCTCGCTTTCTTCTCTTTTTGCATTGCTTTCACCCCTTTTTCGAGAGACTTTCATTTCCCTCTTTTTCTCCGCACCTTTCTTCCTATTCCCACACTGTTTTCTTTTTCTTCTACTCAGCTCCTCTTTTCCCACCACCTTCTCTCTTCATCGCTCCGTTATTCTCACCTTCCCCTTTTCTCTCTTTGTCTCATCCGCCTTCATTTTTCCCTTTCAGACCAGCGCCCCTTTTCCACCACTTTTCTCGCTTTATTTCAATCATCTTCCCCTATATTTTACTCTCAGCACTCCCACTTCTTCTACCCTGTTTTTCGTCAATTTTTTCGTCTCCCAAACTACCCTTAAAAGGCAGTGACTCCGTGGCGAAAAAATGGCACGCGAATATTTGGAAAATCCGCCGGGAAAGGGGCGGCGCAGGCAGCGGAAAAATGAATTCCGTCTGGAAACTCGCGCGGGAAAGCTTCTCTGGAGGCTCGCGGACATTCACGTGGGACGTTCCTCAGCGAGCAGAAATTATTTGCTTTCGTGTGATTCACTTTGCGCGATGGCTGCGCGAATAACCGCGAAACTAGGAATTCCTCTCTGCCGCGGCTTGTTTTCCGCGCTGCGTCGTGCTCCGAAAACAGGAATTTCGCTGGGCGGCGAACAATATTTTATGAATGTGACATTGAGGTAGTCAGAATGGCGCTTCGCAGACCGCACCCTCTAAAAAGTCTGATAATATAAACACCTCCGTTCTCAAGCTGCAAGGACCACCGCTAATTTCAAAATCAAATAAGTAAGTAGTGGGGGCAAATAATTAAACTTCTGAATTGTTTTGAACCCGAGTATAATTTAATATACGTTCGGCTAACTCTGTGGAATTAAATTCCTTTTGTTTCGAATTCAAAATAATATCATGGATGAGTATAGGAAATATGTCCGTTTTGTTTCAGAGTAGAAAATTATTTCATTAAATGCCATCAAATAAATTTGGAAATAGGACTTTTTGTATGAAACATGAATTTTCGCTTCAATTTTTAAAAAGGGAATTAAATCTACTTTTTAGTGTTTTGTGCCACTGGGGGAATTTAACATTATTTAACATTATTCGTCGGCGTTGCCAATTCCTACTCAGACCACATCAATTTTTTGGAGGGAAAATTGCAAACATTCAAAAGCAATCTGCACAAAATTGTCATAGATTTAGGTAGGACAGTACTTAACTTTACTTAGTTCTCTCTTTTCTTTTTGCCACTGTTTTTCTTTATTGTACAAATTGGGCTTGACCCGTAATAAATAAATAAATAAATAAATTATTAAATCGATGTTATCACAATTTGCTTCAGGGTAAAAAACGGAAATATCTATGCTCTTTTGAAAAATTACTCCTCAATTCTGATGCCTGGTTTCGATACCCTCTGAAACAATGAAACTCTTAGAACACAGCTGCGCACAATCGCGCTGAAGGATTTACTCGCCGTTCCCCATTTTCCTGGGCAATGATTATCAGGGGCTGCAAGAAAGTTGCAGCAAGTTCCCCGAGGTTTTAATACATTCCGTGGTCTGTGGAAAGTTGCGGTGTCCGCGGTCATTGGCGAGTTTGCCGTAAACAGGCCCCCGACCGGTGCCGCATATCAGCGAGTAATTAAACTTAAACTTCTTGGAAAGTGATACAGGCCCCGCGCCCGTGTGCGCGTGTCGGTGGAGACGAGTGTGTGGCTGTATAATAGATACCAAGCCGTGTATTCCCAAGTATTTCGACCGGAACTGCGGAGTTGCCGGGGTGCTTCTGATTTCAGTTCGCCGGGGTGTCGATAAGTAGCGTGGGAAATTTAAACAGCCTGGAAACTTCCGTCTCGCCCCCGCGTTTGATTCGAATTTGTCTTGCAATTAGCGCCGGGGTCCTTAGTCCTGTCTCGTTCGCGCCTAACTTTCGCTCACGTAACCTCTGGGACGCTTGATGCCCGGCCTGGAGCCTTTCGCATCCATCGGGACACCTCGCGGAGGAATATCGATGCTGCTCCATTGCAGCGGACACATTAAAATCGCCTTTTAAATTAATTTTATAGAAAACGCGTTGTCCTAGAGCTCCCCACGATAGCTCATTCGATTCGTCGTGAAAAACTCTACAAAAACTGTAGAGTGAATTTTTTCCACACGAGGCTCGGTTCTCGAGAAAATCGAGCTCGAAATTGACCGCGGGAGCGCCGCCTCTCAGGAGGCGCGCGCGGCGCATACGTCTTCGAACTCGATTTTCTTGGAAACGAAACGTCGCATCGAAATACTTCCTTCTACATTTTCGACGTGTTTTATAACGACCTATCGATTACCCATCTCGGTTCCACCTTCCGCCGCGATACACCGAGTATATACGCGCGGGAGCAATCCTCGATACTATTCACGATGTTATTTACGTTCCCGTAAAGACTCCGGCAATTTCCCAAGGAACCTTCTTTAAATTCTCCGCTCCAGATGCGCGGCCGGAGAAAACGGGGAAGGAAAACACTGGGAGGTTTTTCAATCAACAACGAATTTTCCGCGGAATTTATCCCACGAACGGAAGAAAACTTCTGCGCAACACTCGCCGTAAAAATCACGGTACGAAGGGGACGCCGATTTTCGTCCGCGAGCATTCCAGCTTCCCTTTTCGATCCATATTTTTCCCGGGGTGGCTGGGGCGAGAGGGGGGGGAGGAAGGGTTCGTCGCAGCAGGGAAGAAAGGAAAATCCAAGGGGGGGAAAAGGGAACGCGGAGGATTTGAAACGAAGCAGACGTTTTGCCGATCCCTCATCGGACGACGTGTATCGGTTTCGTTCCCTGAAACAATCGCTGAAAACTTGGGACGACAATGCGAATCCGTACCCTCAGCCCACGCAACAAACGAACAATCACCGGTGGCTCGCTGCGCTTCTTTTTTCTCTCCCCTTCCAGCACCATTCATCCCCCTTTCCGTCGTGGCTTCCTCCTTGTTCTTCTGCCTCGCTTCCTTCGAAAGGCACGGGCGGGCCCGCACCAAACTGCGCGCGCATCTCGCGGGAACGCGTGTGTGCGAGGGATCGAAGGATTTGTCTCGCATTTTTATGCACGCGCGTCCACGGCGCTCGAAGTGTTTTATTATTATTAAATGTCTTTATTGCACCATTACAATTAAGTTAAATTAAATTACAATGGCGAGTAGGCGAGGTTCAGCATTAACTGCTGCTCTACAACCTAACCTAAAAAGCCGTTGGGAGGTAAGAAAAAGGAAAGAAAGAAAAGAACAAAAAAGGAAAGATAACAAAATAAAATAAAATAAAATACAATAGGAAATTAAATATTAGGGGACGTTTCGAGGAGCGATTTCGTTTAGTAGAAATCGCCGCGTTGGAAATGGGAGGAGTGCGTCTGGGAAGGAAGGAGCTACGACGCGAGGAGATGAAAATTGAACGCGAACGTTTATACTGGAAATGTACTCGCGCGGACCACGGTGCCGGGGAGTCCGAGTGGATCCTCTGCTCGTCGCTTCGGTGCGCGGGGAGTCGAGGCACGGCGGCGCGGTGGGGGTAGCGCGGCAGCGTGGCGGGGATAGCCCTCGCGGAGCGAACTTGAGCGGCCAAATTGGTTTCGTTGCGACTATAGCGGGCGCAGTGTCAGCCTGTTTCGCAACGAGAAAAAAGTGGAGACCCTTTCTCCACTCTGTCTACCGTTCTGTCTATCCAACGATTCGTTATTTTCCCCTCGTTTTTCCCGTCGAGCCGCCGTCAGAATAGTCTAAACATAACGTCACAACGGCGAACAAAGCCTGTCACGGAAATATGACGCTTGTACGTCCGTTGTTATTCGAGAAATTATTAATGCTGCTCGTGGCTGGCTGTTATTACCAGAACAATTACTCGCGACCCGGCTTGTTTAATATAATAAACCGCGATACACCGACGGCCACTGTACGGCTTCGCTAGTTTCGGCCACGGTTGATGGGGGTCGAAAGTATCGGACGAATTCTGAACATAATGCAGCGCGCGCGCGCGCAAATTCTCCACTCTGTTGCGAAGCCAGCGTTGCTCTGGGGGATATCGATAATTAGATGAGGGTCGAAATTCGATTCGTGGTTGCCGTTTAACAGCGTTTGAATTTCGATGGAACTCGATGTACTATCGATATAACGCGCACCATGCATGCGCTTCGTTATCACTGTCCTTCGATCAACGGAAAGTAATTTAAAAGAAAAATAGGGAAGAAGAATCTTAACCTTCGGACAGCGGACGTTGGGTCAATTTTGTCCCGGCCAACGGTAGTTATAACAGTGTTTCGCAATTTTTTTTTGAGTTGCGATTCCCTTTTATAATATTCAAATTACTTGTGCTCTCTCCTCCACCATATAAGGTAAGGCAAATTTAAGAAGGTAAATAAAGGACATTAAAAATAGGTATTTTAGAATATAATTCTAATTTAATAAGGTGAAAAAAATTCTAAAAACCGTGGCAGGCCTTAAAATACTTTGCGACGCATAGTTTGGGAATTACTGAGTTATCA
Source organism: Andrena bicolor (assembly GCA_960531205.1). Taxonomy (NCBI): domain Eukaryota; kingdom Metazoa; phylum Arthropoda; class Insecta; order Hymenoptera; family Andrenidae; genus Andrena; species Andrena bicolor. The sequence continues at coordinate 44,210,701 of OY482666.1, forward strand.
GGATCTCAGTTTAAAAAATAATGATCTCTAAATTTCTACCTAAAAAACTTATGTTCTTCGATCTGAGAAAATTAATTTAGAAAAAAAAAATAGGAAAGAAGATCCTTTGGATAACGGACGCTAGGTGGATCTTGACTAGTGGTGGAGAACTATCGATGGTACTTACGATATATATTGATGGTTCTCACTATCGAAAACTATAGATGGCTTATTTTCACTATCGATAATTATCGGTATTGAAAATCGTAGGTTAGTCAATTAAAAAATAATAACAGCTGAAATTCAGAATTCCAAATTTAATTATTACAAATTCAGAATTTCAAATTTAATTATTACAAATTCAGAATTCAAAATTTAATTATTACAAATTCAGAATTCCAAATTTAATTATTACAAATTCAGAATTCCAAATTTAATTATTACAAATTCAGAATTCAAAATTTAATTATTACAAATTCAGAATTCAAAATTTAATTATTACAAATTCAGAATTCAAAATTCAATTATTACAAATTCAGAATTCAAAATTTAATTATTACAAATTCAGAATTCAAAATTTAATTATTACAAATTCAGAATTCAAAATTTAATTTGTAATATTATTACAAATTTCGATAGTGAGAACAGCTGAAATTCAGAATCCCAAATTAAATTTGTAATATTATTACAAATTTCGATAGTGAGAGCAGCTGAAATTCAGAATCCCAATTTAAATTTGGGATTCTGAATTTGATCTGTTATTTTTTAATCGACTAACCTACGATTTTGAATACCGATAATTATCGATAGGTAAAATAAGCCACCTATAGTTTTCGATAGTGAGAACCATCGATAACTATCGTAAGCACCATCGATAGTTCTCCACCACTAAACTTGACCCGACTACCGCTAGTTATCCCCATCACTGTTTAAAAAATACAGATATTCGACCGCAGCAAACTTACCCCAAAAATCCTATCCCCAAAATTCTATCCCGGTGTCGAAAAGGACCGCAGCATCCGCCATCGACGTTCGCTCGAACCTCCGTCCGGCGTTTAAAAAGTACCAGAACCAAAGCACCCTTGTTCAAAATTGCGCGCGATAAACTCAGGCCGAGGTGTCCGAGCATAAATCACGGCCTCGTTAACTCGCTATCACCGAGTTATCACAGTTTTCTAACAGCCGCGGACACGGTTGATTTACGATAGAGAGAATCGATCGCGAGGCCCCTCTCGCGATCGTAAATCGCCGGTCCCGTTCTGGGATTTCGACCCGCTGGAATCAGCGAATAAATTCCCGCCGGTGGCCCGCTTTATTTATTCATTTGTTTGCTTATTTATTTATACACGTGTAGCGGGGCCAGGCGCGCAGCTGCGGACACGCAGCCGTACTGCAATCTAAAATTCATTTCCAGGGATGAATCTCGAATGAACGCGCGCTCGCGAGCCGCCGAGCGTGTTTCCGCGTCGCCAGGGTGGCTCGCAACGGCGAGAGGCCCGGGGATCTGAAATTCTCCGCGACGAATTTGCACGAGCATTTTTTTTTTTGTTTTCTCTCCCCCCACCGTGAATATGTATGTTTATCCCCGCTCGTGTGCGCGTGGTTTTTCCACCCCCACCCCCGCGCGTTTTTCTCCCGACTCGCGACGTGTCAGTGCCTTAAACACAGCGGACTCGCTGTTGGTCTCAGACAGGGGCGATTTATTTCCCTCCGGATTTACATCCCCTCGAATCCACCCCTCCCACCGTCCCTTTTTATTCTGTTCCACCGCGGCGGACGGTTGTTCCTTGGGTCTCCTTTCGGGGAACACAACACGCAACTTTCGATCCGTGTAGTCTTCGTCCGCTTGGCATTCCGGTCACGCGTCCCTATCATTCTTTGTTTCTATTTTTCGAAATGAATAGCTACCGCTATCGGGGCTCCTGTCCGGTTTATTCAAATCGATCTTCCTGCCGCTTCTTTTATTCCCGTATTCTTGGTTCGCCGAGTTTCAATTCAGCAAACCCATGAATTTTGAGAAGGAAAGTGAACATTGTTCTTCTTTTTATCGCTAGTTTATCTTGAATTATGAATCGCAGAAGTTCCGCCCTTCGTTTATGCCGGGTGCTCCGCGGCTTCTTTGCCTCTGTTTTGAGTAATCCACGCCATGAATTTTAAGCCCCGCTTCCCGACCTTAAATATTGGACATTTCGAGCCGTCTGTCCCGCGGCAACTATATTCCCGCGTATTTCTATCATCTCGTTTATTCAACGCATTAGATTGATGGTTTTGTTTTTCGTTTCCCGTTATTCGGAAGAGTTAACATCAGCTTTAAAAACTGCTGTCGCTCTTGCTTCCATCCATTTCGCTGGATGAAAAATATTTTCCATGCGGGAGGGGGGGGGGGGGGGGGGGAAAGGGGCGAGGGGGGAAGATTCGAGCCGTGGCTCGTTTCGCGGGTAGTCGAGTGCGCCGCTCCATCGATAGCCTCTTCTTTTTCTGGATATATACCTCGTTCGCGAAGTTACGAGGGCATAAGGTGCACGTTTCGAGCTCCGTATTTTTTATTTTATGACGTATGAATATCTCCGCGCACGGAGCGGAAACTCCGGAAAAGTCAGCTTCGTGCCTTTTTCGTCGTGAAACACGAATCGCCGGGCTACCGACTACGGAGTGCTGCTGCAGCCATAATACGGGGAAAGGGGCGATTTCTCATATTCGCGGCAATAACTCAAAGCTGCACAGCGACTTGCGTATTTCTCCATCTTCGCACGAAACATCGTTCCCCCCCAAAAAACACGAGGGAGCCATCGACGTCAAACACTCTCAGCGCACTCATCGCATGTTTAAAGCTGGGTTTACATTAGTCCAGTCCAGTGATCCAGTAGAGCACTGGATTAGAACTGGAATAATGTAAACAGTGTGGTCATTCCAGTACAGTGGTGTCATTCCAGTACAGTGGTGTCATTCCAGTACAGTGGTGTCATTCCAGTACAGTGGTGTCATTCCAGTACAGTGTGTTAATTCCAATACAGTGCTGTCATTCCAGTACAGTGCTGTCATTCCAGTACAGTGCTGTCATTCCAGTACAGTGTGTTCATTCCAGTACAGTGCTGTCATTCCAGTACAGCGTGTTCATTCCAGTACAGTGCTGTCATTCCAGTACAGTGCTGTCATTCCAGTACAGTGCTGTCATTCCAGTACAGTGTGTTCATTCCAGTACAGTGCTGTCATTCCAGTACAGCGTGTTCATTCCAGTACAGTGCTGTCATTCCAGTACAGTGCTGTCATTCCAGTACAGTGCTGTCATTCCAGTACAGTGCTGTCATTCCAGTACAGTGTTCTCATTCCAGTACAGTGCTGTCATTCCAGTAGATTTCGACTGGATCGAAAGTCTACTTTTCGATGCTACTTTTATGTTTTTTTATCCTTCTTTTGCGTGAATCTGTTATTACACTCTACCACTTTCAACGGTTCAGAAACCACTGGAATAATCAAGATATCGCCTGATTTCCAGTCGAACCACTCGCTGGATCCAGCGACTGGAATAACGTAGACGTCGACGTGATTTCCAGTCGAACCACTCACTGGATCCAGCGACTGGACTAATGTAAACCCAGCTTAAGTGTATTAGAAATCAATTTCCCCGAAAACGAAGCTCCCCAAAACAAAAGTACCGTTCCACACCTTCGATTTATCGTCGCGGTGTTCTCCACGCTCATCCTCATCCGCCGTGCTTCTCTCTCTCTCTCTCTCTCTCCCTCTCTCCCTCTTTACGTGCCCACCAGGTGGACCGAGAGCGAAACTGTAAAAGAAACGAGCGCGTTTCCCTGGCCAGCTCGGTGAATATCAATTTAAAACCACTTTTCGACGCATCCCTCGAATTGCTTACACGTACCGCGGTTGTTTGTAATCCCCCCCGGTTGCATCCCCGCCCCCTCTGGGCCGTGCTTTATTATTTCCTTCCTCCGTGCCGCCACATCAGTCTCCCTTCCCCCTCCGTGGCCACCCTCCGCGGCCCCTCGTCGGCCAATTTGTCTCTGTTTGCTGTGGTATTATGCGCGCTGCATAATGCACTGCATCGAGGCCCCCCTCCCCCCTCCCCCCCTCCGCGCTCCCCCATCTAATCTCCCCTCAAGATGCACCCGTGGCACGCGTTTATCAAGCAGGATAAAACGGCTGACCGGCGGTGGATCGCTCGGGCGCGGGGAAAGCGCGGATCGATCGGGCCCTTCGACGATAACGCGATAACAGGGAGGGATTTCGATACGCGGTAGCATGCGGGTGGATCAATCCCTTCGCAGTGGTTCGAAACTCGCGCTGAAGATCGGGGATACTGTATGGGATTCTGTGTAATATCCTGGAGAATGTAAGAATCCGTATTTGTCACAAATATCTTTTACGGTTGGATTTTTCTTTTTATGTACATAGGTTTTGGTATTTCTTGCAGCTGGAGGGAATTTTCGCTCGTGAAGGCGCTTAGAAATTTTTGAATCGGATTTCTTTGCAGTTTTGGGGGGTTTGGAGGGAAACTTGGTGGAATATAAGATTGAAAGTGGCTTTACACATTAAAATTATAAAGTCGTCGGATCGATTTTATTTTTTATTAAATGGTAGATCTTGATGAAAGAAATAAAAAAGTCTTATGTGTCATTGCCATAGTGTCAATATAAGTCTTTTTTATTCCTTTCATCAAGATCTACCATTTAATGAAGACTAAAATCGATCCCACGACTTCATAATTTTAATGTTTAAAGCTATTTTTTTTAAAAATGACTGGCCATTCACAGCTAATATTCTGGAATTTGGTTATACACATCGGCCTCAACATTTTCTGCCCGGTTTCGTTAAAAAATCGCTCGTCCCATTCGCGGCCTTCCCTCATTAGTTTTCGAATATTCTGAATTAGGTGTTCCGACTGTTACCAATAATACTATTTCTGGTATTACAATACTACTCCTAGTACTATTGCTCCTAATATTAATAATAGTACCTAGTTGGAATCTCTATTCATTCTGAATATAAAAATTCGAAAAATAAAAACAGTAACGCAAAGGAATGCTTTAAATTTTGTATTCTACCAATTCCCTCCATAAATTCTCACAGTATTATGAATAATACTAGTCGTAATAATAATGATTTGAGTTTCCTGTGGGATTGAAATTGCACCTCCCCTCGTCTGACAGGAATCGACAAAATAGGAAGACCAGTTGCGCTTTTCGAATTCAGTGCCACGGGGGGTTGCAAGGAAGTGTGCGCCGTGTGACAGACGATGCATCGAGTTAAGTGCACCGTGCACGCGCTGGGACGCGGCATAATTTAGTTAAAAGCGGCGTAAGTAATTATGATACACTGACGGCGCACTGTATTCGTAAATATATGATCGTACATTAAGGGGAGGTTTACAACGTTTACAAGTAGCGTTATCTTATTTGCGGGGTAAAAAACATGCTTCACGATGCTCTCTACGGTTTATAATTATATTACATCACCGAGGACTCGCTTCACAAAAAGGAACCCTTAAGTGAGTATTCTGGTCTGACGGGGCGTTTTCGTCGAGTTATTTCGGAATTTTTTTACAAAGAACCCATAAATTTTATTATTATTCAGTTTATTGCTACATGTTTATCGATATTTAAAGTATCTTTACAAATTTGTTGACTGCTTTAAAGTAATCGTAAAAAAAGCAACGCGACGAAGACGACTCGTCAGACCAGAATCCGTTCCTAAGGGCCATCAATATAAGTGATCTTTAGAAATTAATTAACGGAAAACTACAACATATAATTTAATGGGACTTTTTGCATTGAACTAAGGATGTCTTAGACTATAGAAATAAATTTTTTCTTTTGTTACAAATTATCCTAAATTAAATTTAGGATTCTGAATTTCAGCTTTTATTATTTTTGAATTGACTAAGATTTTCAATACTGATAATTATCGATATCGAAAATAAGTCATCTATAGTTTTCGATACTGAGAACCGTCGATAGTTCTCCACCACTACTTGCAACAACTGGTCCACTAATTATTTCATACGCCAAATCTGACAACAAGTTGGCAACTCGAGCCACCGCAAGTAGATGTACCAGTAAATGAACACGTACCAGTGAATGAACATTTTTTTATTAAAATGAGTAAAATAAGTTATTAAAGTAAGCAACTAATTAATTAGAGACTTCTCTTCATTTCTTGCTTCATATCCAAAGAATTTTTGCAGCACGTGGAATCATTCGCGCTGCAAACATAATTTTATAATAGTGTTCATTCATTAGCCTTAACTGTTCATTTACTGGTACGTTTACCCTAGAAGCGGAAATAAGGGAAGGCACGCGGAATCGAACGATCCTCTCGCGACGGAGGCAGGCGAGCGGTTCATTGGCAGGACCGGGGATCGATACGATCATCCCCTATCGGGGCGAGTCACCACCGTCGGGCACGCGACGGAGCCGCGTAGCTAGTTAAACGCGGCGCGCAGGCCGCGCGTAACGCCGGACTAATTTATTCACAAGCGTCATAATTGCGATATCGCGGCGGGGCCTGGCATTGCGGATCACCGCAGCGGCCCTCCGGCCGCTGCAATTCCGAGACCGTCGCGAAACGCGCGTTCGCGCGGAAATCAGCGACGCCCCCCGGGGAAATGCTAATTTCGCACGATCCGATGCGCTACGCATTTTTCTTTTTCAGCCGCGGCACGCCGCTGATCGGCTCCGGGGTCACGTGACCACTCCGCGCCAATAAATCGCGGGCAAAATTTCGCGAGAGAAAAAAACAGGGGAACGTTCCTCCCTCGGCAACCCCATTTTTTTTTTTGTTTTCGTGTAACGCAACCGTTCGGCTGTTTCCCAGTGTAATCCACCCCGTCGTTCGTATTCCCTCGTTGCTGCTTTTATTGCTGCCTTTTTGGCTTCGCGCCCCTTCCAACGAGATTTGTCGCTCGCCGGGAAAATGGGCGAACTCTGTGACGTTTACAGAGTGCTTGGTAAGGTGAATTAAAGGGGTGGGTGGGGGTGGAGGGGAGATTTGTGGCGTGTTGAATGCGGGTGGTTGGGGGTGGGTTTTATAAGTGTATCGTCAAATGTAATTTTCGACCACTGGGGTAACTTTGACCGGAAGATTAGGTTTTAAAATAAATTCCTCTAACTCAAGTATCCAATAGATTCTATTCTGTAACAGGCATTATTCTCAGACAATGTGCCTTGGATAACTTCAATTGCCTACTTGCTCATTTAACGGTACTCGAAATGAAGGGACTTTGTGTTGGAAATGGAAACACTTTCTTAATGAATCTTCGTGTTTAATTTTCTTAAGGGGGGGGGGGGGATCACTGTAATGGCCCGAAAAGTATTTTTAGAAATTTATTAGAAGCAAACTATGTAATGAATCTTTTTTTAAACTTTCAGAATTTTTTATTGGGTATTTAAGTTATACAAATATCTTTTTTTAAATTTATTTAAATAGATTTATAGGCTGCACTGGACCAGTAACTTAGGGCTGCTAAATTTTCCGCCGATATGGTTCACAGTTTTCCGATGAAACGGTTCTGCGGAAATCAAAAAACCAAAAAGTTTTAGAGATTATATGCGCACGGCTGTGGCACGTCCGGTTCGTTTTTCAAATTTTTTAAAAATGACAGTGGCGAACTTTCGGGAAAAATTGTGGAATTTGGTTCTAGTAAATTAATCTCTTTCGTCGTGCCATAGCCATCCGCATATAGTTTCTGAAACATTTTGGTTTGTTGATTTTAGAAGCACCGTTTCGTCAGAAAACTGTCAACCAGATTTTTTGCAGCGCAAAGTTGCTGGTCCTGTACAGCTCGTAAATCTGTTTTAAATAAATTTAAAAAAAGATATTCGTATAATTCAAATATCCAGTAAAATGTCCTGAAAGTTTAAAAAAGATTGATTACGTAGTTTGCTTTTCATAAATTTCTAAAGATACCTTTAAAGATAACTTTCGTTATTAAAATTTGCTGTTAAACTCTCCTCTACTATTTTGACACAACTTTTCTACAATATTAATGCAGCTCGTACTGTCGACGTTGTTTTAATTTTGTACTGTTCAGACTTCTCAAAACCCACCACACTATCCATTTACTCACAATTGGATCTTCTCACAAAGCTTTTCCCAGAGGCACAAATCGTATTTGGAAGAAGTATACACGCCTACTTTCCGAGTCGTTTTCTCTCGCGTCGATTTCTCCCCAAAATCTGAGTCCAATCTTCCAACAATCCAATCGATCGATCGAACAGGGATATTCAAAGAATCCTCGACAGTTAGTCCTGAGTTGCCTCCGATGTGAGTGACAAGATTAAAAAGCGTGCAGCAAAGAACGAACCTACAAATTATTATTATTATTATTAAATGTCTTTATTGCACCATTACAATTAAATTAAATTACAATGGCGAGTAGGCGAGGTTCAGCATTAACTGCTGCTCTACAACCTAACCTAAAAAGCCGTTGGGAGGTAAGAAAAAGGAAAGAAAGAAAAAAAAAAGGAAATAAATTCACTTCCCCCAAAATCCCTACCACAACTGCGTCTCTTTTATCCATTCCACCCCCAAGAAGACCATAAAGACAATCACACCCTCCACTCAAATTGGTTCCAACCCTTCCCTCGCCACCCACCGCCAGAACGATAGAAAGTGACTACGTCCCCAATTAACAAGGCAAGTTAAAGTGTCCCCCAACAATCAGCAAAAGTCCCGCGGTCGAATTCCCCCGCGATGTCGAGCAACGCCCGAATTTATGCAGCGCAAACAGGGTGTCGCGGTTGTTGCAGCAACGCAGGGGAGGGGGTAGGAGACAGGGGTGTGCGTGTCCGCTTGATAATAATTCATATCGCCCTTTTTCCCGTGCTTCCACGTCCACGGTCGCTTTTATCGTCCTCGGAGCGTTGGCCTTCCTTCCTCGGCCCGGTGACAGGCAGAAGAAAGCGGCACGGGGAACGGCGGAAGGGGTAGGTAAAACAGTAGCCGCGCGTAAACCGCAGCTTTTCTGTCCGCGATGGCCGTTCGCGGGAACAACGACGCGTCTTCGAGCGTTTTAAAACGTCTCTGTCCTCCTCCCCACCACCCTTCTTTTCTCTTTCTTCCAACCCTTCGGCCGTGGTCTCGCTCATCCGCCTAGCGGTTCCCACCGTCTCTCGCGGCTTTGTGCTTCCCCTGTCCACTGTTGGGATTTGTTCTTGACGTTGGTAGTCCTTTCTCCCACCCCCGTCAGCTTTATTCTAACCCTTTCCCGTTTTTCACTCGCGGCGGTTGAAGGTGCAACGGGCATGCGGAAGAGGGTAAACTTTGTTGCGCGGTTACCGTCGCGGTGAAAAAATATGTGAAAATCCCACCGTTGTTCTCTCGTGGTAGAAGGTTAAGTTGCATAAAGCTGGGTTTACATTAGTCCAGTCGCTGGATTCGGTGAGTGGTTTGACTGGAAATCACGTCGACGTCTACACTCTACATTATTCCAGTCGTTTCTGAACCGTTGAAAGTGGTAGAGAGTAATAATAATAGATTCACGCAAAAGAAGGATAAAAAAACATAAAAGTAGCATCGAAAAGTAGACTTTCGATCCAGTCGAAATCTGCTGGAATGACAGCACTGTACTGGAATGACAGGACTGTACTGGAATGACAGCACTGTGCTGAAATGACAGCAGTGTACTGGAATGACAGCACTGTACTGGAATGACAGGACTGTACTGAAATGACAGCACTGTACTGGAATGACAGGACTGTACTGAAATGACAGCACTGTGCTGAAATGACAGCACTGTACTGGAATGACAGCACTGTACTGGAATGACAGCAGTGTACTGGAATGAACACACTGTTTACATTATTCCAGTTCTAATCCAGTGCTGTACTGGATCACTGGACTGGACTAGTGTAAACCCAGCTTAACAATCCTTGACTGAACTTCGCATTTGCTTTTGTCTTTGTTTACTGTCTTTTGTGTTTTGCAATAAAAACCTTTAATAATATTAATAATATCCACTGTAGTGGTGGAGAACTATCGATGGTACTTACGATAGTTATCGATGGTTCTCACTATCGAAAACTATAGATGGCTTATTTTCACTATCGATAATTCAAAAAGAACAACAGCTGAAATTCAGAATCCCAAATTTAATTTGTAATATTATTACAAATTTCGATAGTGAGAACAGCTGAAATTCAGAATCCCAAGTTAAATTTGTAATACTATTACAAATTTCGATAGTGAGAACAGCTGAAATGCAGAATCCCAATTTAAATTTGGGATTCTGAATTTGAGCTGTTATTATTTTTCACTTGACTAACCTACGATTCCTAACCTAAGTTCTCCACCACTGTTGGGGGTTCTGCAGGTGTGCCAAGCAATGCTGAGGTTCGCTGAAGGAGTTTAAAGAAGGAATAGAAGTGGAAAGAGTCATCTAAACACTCCACTAAATTCTATCACCGCAACAAAACGATTAAGTGACCCCTAAAGGTGCCACCATAGCTCGATATACCACGGGTTATTATCGCAATATCGAAACAGCTCTCCAAGATTTCACTGTAGCTTCTTCATTACCCCAGCCTCTCACAGGAGAACAACGCACACTCTCTTGAAGTTGAAGGAGCGGCGCATCGTAAAGGCGAGATCCTTCGTGGGTATCCGGGGGCTGCGGGCCGGGTTGCTCGCCACAGGGAGCGGACCGCGACTGGAAATAGTTTAATAAGAACTCGAGGGGAAAAAGTAGAAAGGGGGAAGGGCCGCGCCTTTGTTACAGCGGCCGCGCGGAAGAAGAACTGTACGGGGTTGGAAGATTATTTTGGGTATTCTGTCGTGGCTTTATAAGCAGGGGGATAAGTGAACGGGGGCTGATATTAAAGCCCCCTATTCCGTGGATCCTCCCCGTGGAACATTAACCCTAGGAATACCTAGAGCTCTGCGTGTGCTGGAATGTTCTCAGACTCGCTTATTAAATTTCCCCAAGTTTTATACACTCCCCCGGCTTTATCGCTTCGGTAATAGCGCGGACTTCTTTGATTCCCCCCCGTCTCAGCGCCTGACCCCTCTGAATGGCAGATAAACAGCCCTTAAAGTACTTTCATGGGACGCTTCAGTGAGAATTAAGTATGAAGAGAAGTATTCAGGCTCGTCATTACTTGAATTCTTGCAAGAGGATATTTCGCGAGTATATTATGGCTTCTTTAGCAAATCGAGGGTGGAGGGAGGCATTAACGTCGATGGGGGATGGAACTGTGTACCTCCCCCAATTTGAAATGACTTTTCCATCCTTCTACATTCAAGTCTCGACACCTACTCCTTCTTTCTCAAATTTGAGAATTTTGTCTACCTATCACACTAAAAAACACATTTGAAAAATGAAATAACATTTCACTAGAGTCGACTTGTTCTTGATCCACTTCTCTGAATATTCAAAAACAATGTCTCCTCTGCCCAAAACCTAAACCTTCATGAAGCTCCACACCCCAGCCACGCTCTCCAATATTTACTAACCACTGACATACGACCAGCAGGAGAAGCCAGCTGATTCGTCAAACCTGTCTTCCAGCGGACTTCCCTCGCGCGTCTACGAAGGGTGCTCCGTCAATTGCCGGAGCATGGATTCTTGAGTGAACTCGTGTAACCAATCCCGGTGTCATTGTGCCCTGTTGACAGTGTTTGAGTAACGAGGAGCGGGGACCACGTGAATGGGCATGAATGCCTAAGCACCGACGAGTTGTTTTCGTTCGGGGCCAACGAAATCGCGGCGATCGCTCAAACCGCAGCCAGGAAGGAGCGCATAAATGCAAAGCAGCCACGTCCAAGTTCCGCGCGCGTTTCCACGCAAAAATGGAGACCCTGGGGACGGTGGGGGCGCAGGGAGCGACGTAGACGACCGGTACCGATGAATAATACATACTTCCGTTGGTTCTAGCGATACATTATGCCGAATTCTCGTGCCCATCCCTCTGCAGAAAGGATTGCAATGATGCGCTGAAGACCTCCCAGCATCGGAAACCGGCGCTGCGATGTGACTGTCGCGCGGATCGAGCTGAGGAGCGCAATGGAACCTCGAGGAATTAAGGCGTATGATATGTCATAGTTTTGTGACGGTTCAGTACGGTCTCTATCTCTATAAATAGTCTCTTTGTGCTTCAGTAGATTCCAAATGATACGTGTGGATTCCCCTTAATGTGGAGGTTATTGTGGCAGAATTAATTAAAACTTGTTCAAACAAAAATGCTCGCGATGCGTTTGTACCCATCACTAGTTTCGCGAAATAACCACAGAAATTGCTACTGAAAGAGTTCCCTATGTCTGTATGGTCTGCAAAGCCGATTCTTTTCCGATTCTACGATCTTCAACAGTTATTCAGCAGGTCCAACAAATTCACAGGAACTTTTTACATTTTAAATCCAAATTTACATAATACTATTACACGTTATGTTAAATCTACCCTTTTTGTTCTACTTATCAGGTGAAAAATCGGTCGATCGGGCTCGAAGAGGAATATCTTTTGCGATATTATCGAGTTCACCCTGTCAAGCCTGACACTGAAAATGGATGTGACTGTCACGTGGATCGAGCTGAGGAGCGCAATGAAACCTCGAGGAATTAAAGCGTATGATATGTCATAGTTCTGTGACGGTTCAGTACGGTCTCTATAAATAGTCTCTTTGTGCTTCAGTAGATTCCAAATGATACGTGTGGATTCCCCTTAATGTGGAGGTCATTGCGGCAGAATTAATTAAAACTTGTTCAAACAAAAATGCTCGCGATGCGTTTGTACCCATCACTAGTTTCGCGAAATAACCACAGAAATTGCTACTGAAAGAGTTCCCTATGTCTGTAAGGTCTGCAAAGTTGATTCTTTTCCGATTCTACAATCTTCAATAGTTATTCAGCAGGTCCAACAAATTCACAAGAACTTTTTACATTTTAAATCCAAATTTACATAATACTATTACACGTTATGTTAAATCTACCCTTTTTCTTCTACTTATCCGGTGAAAAATCGTCCAATTCGGCTTGAAAAAGAATATCTTTCGCGATATTATCGAGTTCACGGAGTAACTATCGAGTGCAGAGGGCGTCGATTTCCGGTTAGTCGATTTAGTCTCGCACAGACGCTCAAAAATGTTTTTCACTTAATTAATCTAATTTTCGTCTATCAGAGAAATTTACTTTTCGACGGGCAGGATCGTGTGCCAACCAAATCGATGTTTTAACGATGGAGGGGACGACTAAATTGAGCTTCTCGAAATAAAATATAAACAACATCGGGCTCCATAATTCATTTCCTCCCCCATTTTCGATCGTAGTCGACTCGACCACATTTTAGTCCCACACAAAATGATTTTTAACGCTTACCTTTGATTTCGATGAGCGGACAGAGGTCAACGACCACGCAGAAACGTAGATGTCCTCGCGGAACCGGAGGATCCGGCTGGCTGAAACGAGAAGAAACAAGGATTAAGCGAAGAACTCCGCGGAACTGCATTAAATCGGATTAGCCGGTAATGAAATTAAGGAGAGAGGAAAAACTCGTCGTATCGAGTTTGAAAGGGACTGGGTATTGTGTGGAGAGCGCGATGAAAACTGTTCCACGTGACGCCCGCGTAAGGAAAGCTCGATTCACGTCCGGCGCCCCTTCTGACAGCTTTTCAGTGACGGCATTAATCTCACTGCTTTTTCCCTCCCAGCTAGCCCCGCCGCCCTTTTTCCCTTCTTTTGATACTTCCGCGACTTTTTCAATTCCACCGCCGTGATCGCGCTCCACGGCCTCGTATTACTGTCTGCCATTATTCTCGCAATCTCCAAGTCGTCTTTCCCTTGTCTATAAATCCTTCCCTAAATTCTTCCCTTCCCTTAATCTCCCTCACAACCACTATTTTTTCTATTATTTTTTTCATAATCTCTGGTGACTTTATTCCCAGATTTCTTGGATTTTTCTTAGTTTTTCAAAATCTTCTCCACACATTTCCCCCTCCACTGTAAAATCATCCCCACCCACAATTTTTCGTTAAAAACACTCAATTACTTTTTGAAACAGCATTTTCTTATTTCTCAGCCTCCTTTCCCTCCTTGAGCAGCTTTTCTTCCCCTCCCCCGTTCAGCCTCTTACCAGACTCTAGCTTCTACGATCTTCTTTGTCTCCCCGGCATCTCCCCCTCCAACCTTTCCTTCCCCGTTCTACCCTTCACTCGACGCACCGCCCTTCGTCCCCGAGCTGCAGCTGCGTTTTACGATTCCACGTTATCCACCCCTCGTCGTGGCCCGATTTCATTCATCTTAATCCACCGAGTCGTTTAACTTATTAACAGCGCAGGACGCAGGCGCCCGTCGCGCATACGGTCTCGGGGCGTTAGCCGGGGCAATTGCCGCGGAATATGAGCTGCTCGATTTATAGACACCGCGCGGGCTGTAAATTCGCGAACAACGGGGAGCATCCTCGACGGGAAGCAGGCTCGACTTACGCAGGCTGTAGTCGAGCTAGACAGATACTCCCCTCAGTCATAAAAAATTTCTGGGAACCAGCCGCTAAAAATTCTTGCCGGGGTAGGTACACTTTTATGGGTGGCCTGGGCAACAGAGAGGTTTGTGGCAGATGAAGTGTTTTAATATGATGGCTATGGTTCAACAAGATTCTTTTATTCTGATGCTTTTAACTTTAATTCTAATAATTAAAAAAAAAATAAAAATTGGGGTTAGGTTGCAAAACAGCAGATATGCTGAACCTCGCCCACTCATCACTTGTAACTTGTGGTGAATAAAGACGATTTATTATTATTATTATTATTATTATTATTATTATTATTATTATTATTATTATTGACGTACACCTGCGTCTCTCCACGTCGTGTTTGTAACTAGAAACACTATTTGGTCGATGATGGAATCGTGCAGATTTTTTTATATACCCTAAACTGGGGTGACTTTGCCCGCAGGGGTGACATTGCCCACTTTTTTACTCTGACTGAAAAATTTCTATACGATTGAATTCGTTTTTTTTTCGTTTGAACTTGGAGAAATTATTATCTAATTACTTCACAATAGAATAAAATAAAGTCTTTCCGAAAAGTGGGCAATGTCACCCCGGGCGGGCAAAGTCACCCCAGTTTACGGTAAATCGAAAGTATATGTCACCACGGTCACAAAAAATGTAAATTAAAGATGCTCCAAAAAGCTACTCTGACTTTGAAAAATCAACAAAGGTGGAACAGGGGAAAGAAGAAAAATGAGGGAAAGAGAATGACAACACTGTCTGTTGAAATTTAATTATCTCTATTATATGAAAATACATTATACCTATTAAATGAAGGATAATAGATTAATGATAGATAACGATTAGAAAACAATTAATGATAATAGATGTAATTAACGATAATAGGTGCTATTGAAATCACAACAGTTGGTAATTAAACATTACATTTATGATAATCTTGTCGACAAGAAGGTTTACGCATTGTTGCGATTTGAATAGTATTATCATTAATTTTATTTATTATACTATCATTAATCTATTATCATTTAATATAATGTATTTTCATATAATAAATATAATTAAATTTCAACACACGGTTTTGTCATTCTCTTCTCCTCATTTTTTCTTCTTTCCTCTGTTTTACCTTTGTTAATTTTTCAAGGTCAGACCAGCTTTTGGGAATATCTTTAATTTACATTTTTGTGACCATGGTGACATATATTTTCGATCTACATAAAAAAATCTGCGCGATTCTCAACCGAATAGTGTTCCTAGTTAGTACTAATTACACGCTCCTTGCACTCACATTCCCAGATAAACCTGTGGTGGTCTTCCCTGTTTTCTGCCCGCCATTATTTTGGTATTTTGCACCAACCTTTTGTACATTATTACATAATTTTTAGATTAGAATCAGAACAAAGGATAGCAGTGTAAACTGCGTCAGTAGACAGTGGCGGAGAGATAATATCCCGCCTCTCTTTGCTTATTGTTCGCAAAAACGAATTGCACGCGATTCTACGTTTGGAATTCGCTTGAATTTCATAAATTCAAATACGCAGTGGTTAATATTTTCTACGGTAATCATTTATCAGCGGGCATTCACTGCATTAGCCGTTTCATGTTTCGCGTCCGATACGATGCCCGCTGTTTGCTCTTCATTATTTTTCCTGAATATCGATATTTGTCGTCCCCCGTGCACAGAGCATTTGCAATTAAAATATCATGCATCCGTCGTTTACCGGTTTCCTTGTGTCCATCCACTATTTACCTACCAACCGAATCCTCATATCTGACACGTTTGCATCCATCGATTCTTCTTCACAGAAGCGCCCTTTTAATATATTCACCGCCATGAGGGCCAACGTTGATCGGCGGGTAACGAAAGTTTTAGCACAGCCGATGGTATTTATGCGGTAGACCAATTTACGTGCGTTGTAAATTTTTGCCACACTTCCCGCATCATAAATTGTACAGTGCACTTCACACGTCACGGATCGAACGTTGCACTTGGAGTGCAATTTATGAACCGTGATTTATAAATAATGAAGTCTGGATTTTGAAGTGTTGGGTATGAGGAGTAAAGTGTGAAGGGTGAAATCTAACTTATAATCTCTGAATCGCTAAGTTTGAATTATAAGCTATGAATGAAGAAGCGTGAGTTATGAGATATAAACTGCGAAGTGTCCAGTGTCGAATATAAATTATAGTGCAATGTAAGGTATCAAGTGGCATATCAAGTAACATATCAATGGCTCTCACTGCACAAACGAAGGGTTCTTATAGAAAACACTGCACCTAAGTGCCAAAATTAAAAAAAAAAATTATCTGACAATGTTCTAATTATGTTTAATATTTTTTTTTAATTATGTTTTTGGCAGTTACAGTGCTTGCAAATTTAAATGAACGGCACATTCAGTTTTCTCTACAAGAGGTGTCACATAATTATAGAGTTTTCTACAAATACAATTCTTTTTTTTGTGAATTTATATTAATTTAAAAAATAGATACTTCTGTGGTGCATTTGGATTATTGCATACTTAGCAATCAAATTGCGTACATAATTTGAAGTCAAGGAAGTTTCTTCACTCTCCTAAAAAATTTCATTTTTGGCACTTACAGTATTTTCTACAAACATTGTACGTCCACTTTATTTGAAATGATGTATTTGTATAATTACGAAGTACCCTTGCAATTTTAAAACTGTTTTTCTCGAGAACGCCTTAAAGAGGAAATACATTTCTGCAGTAAGCCACTGATATACTCCCAAGGCACCACGAGCTGCCAATTAAAACTCCCCCTAAATACACGATTGCTGGCGAAAGCCGCCTATCGTCGCTCGCACAAGCGCCTTACAGCGGTTTCCCGTGTGGAGCGTCGAGGAAAATGGATGCTTGCCTGGGATCCACCGCGAAAGACCTCCGGAGCTTTCCCCCGCAGATGCGTAAGAAAAGCTGCGCTGCTCGCGGTCCCTGTGACGTCTTTTCGATGACAGACAGCGTTGATCTGTCCCCTCTGCTCCTTCCCCCTTCGCACACCCTTCAGCTTTATCAACCACCTGTCTCGTTCCCTCGCCCTCTGCCCCCCCCCCCCTCTCGGTTGCTAGCGGCCCCGTCATGTGCAAATGCGTTTCTGAAAAGCCTGCAGCAGCCTGTCTGCGGCACGACGTGCGACGAATTCTACGGCCGGCTCGTCTGCATCCAGCGGTAAAAGGAAAAACGGGGACGGAGGGTGAGCGAGAAGAAACAGACAGAGAGCCGAGGGTGGGCGTCGGGGAAAGGGTGCCAGAGCTAGAAATAGGGGGGGAGGGTGGGAAATATCGCCAACTCGCATCGTCGCCAACGGGGAGCGCAGTGATTCGACGCGCGTGAACGGAATTCGCGCGACAACCCGCGTATTTGTATCTAAGTCGCACGGTGTCCTCCGCATCCCCCACGGGGGGGGGGGAGACTTTGGGGGGTTGGTATAATAGGAGGATGAATATTCTGCGGGTTGAAGGAACGCGTGTAAGACGCATCGGGTTGAAACTAGTGGTGGGGAACTATCGATGGTGGTTACGATAGTTACCGATGGTTCTCACTATCGAAAACTATATTTAGATGGCTTATTTTCACTATCGATAATTATCGGGATTGAAAATCGTAGGTTAGTCAATTCAAAAATAACAGAATTGTAGGTTAGTCAATTCAAAAATAACAGGATTTTAGGTTAGTCAATTCAAAAATCACAAAATTGTAGGTCAGTCAATTAAAAAATAATAACAGCTGAAATTTAGAATTCCAAATTTAATTTGTAATATTATTACAAATTTCGATAGTGGGAACTATCGATAACTATCGTAAGTACCATCGATAGTTCCCCACCACTAAGGTCCGGGCCAGATATATTGGCCGGTGAATTCGTTTTCGCAGCTAACGCACACTAATTCTGATGTATGTATTTCTACGCTAAGAACTCGGTTTGGCCTACACGTCAAGAGCTTGGCGCTATCCCCACCACTTCTGGTTCACTCTTTTTCTGGCAAGGCGGGAGCGAGCCAGAAAACGTTGAGAATAGAAGAATACTCCTCACGAAACTCACCGGCCAATATATCTGGCCCCGACCTTAGTTGAAACATAATTTAAAATTGTTACTCCCGCGTGTAATAATCTATGGAGGCTCTTCTTTTTTAATATCCAATTTCTTTTGCTCTCCTCACCCCTTAGAATGCTTTCATGCCATAAGAAAATAATCCCTGAAAAAGTTTATTGCAATCAGACAACGGAAAATGGTGCCGACTACGCCTTAAAGTTTAAAATTCCATTTCTCAAGAAACGGTAAGTCCTATCGAAATATTGTTCAAATGATATTCAAAGAGCCCACAATTTTCTACAATTACTGTATATATAATTTTTTCGTGCCTCCAACCATTTTTTAGATAACAGCGTTTGAATATAGAGAGTTCCGCGCCCTACGCGCGTAACTCACCTACGGCGCGGCGCGCTCTATATTCAAACGCTATTGTCAGAAAAATGGTTGGCAGCAGAAAAAAATTATATATACAGAAATTGTAGAAAATTGAATTCTCTTTTAACATTATTTGAACAAAATTTCGATAGGGCTTACCATTTTCGAGAAATGGAATTTTAAACATTAAGACCTGGTCGGCACCCTTTCCTGTTGTCCGGTGCAATAAACTTTTCCAGGAATTATTTTACGGAAACAAAATTTGGAGACGTTTAAAGAAGGGCCACCCTAGTGAGACCCTTGCGCGACACGTGGAATCAAAATGGCGAGGCTTCCTCTTCCGTAGAGTAGGTATCCCATGCGTGGAACCGTTCGACTTTCCGCGATTAACACCCTGTCGCGATGGCCGCCGATAAAACGCGCTAACCAGAGTTTACGAGGGGGCGAGTAAAAACTTTACTCGCTGCCAGATACAGGCACCCCCGCGCCCCGTTGGCGCACAGTAAACGTATAAAAGTGCAATCATAAAGACACTCGAAGCTCCCCTGCGAATCTCCTCGCGCAGCGTTATCGCGAATGGACACGCGCTCCACAGATTCGACGGACAAAAACTCGTGGGAGGGAGGAAGGACTGGGGGGGAAGGAGGGATGGGAAAAATGAAGAAGGAAAGAGTTCTCCAACAACAATATAACCCACCCTCTGCGCTTGAGACGAGCTCCCAGCGAGCGGAGCGTTTAAAACGCCGTAAACCAGAGCGTCCGTCCGAAAATTTCCATGAATTTTTACCGCGAGGGAGTATTACCTTAAATAACCCTGTACCGGCGGTTGTAAGACGCACAAAAGGGGACGCCGCTTTGTTTGCAAATCCACATTTTTAACCAGTGGCCTCCGCTTGCGCCGCATTTCTCTCTGGCCTCCCGGCTGGATTCCACCCTAGGACTCCGCCAGCGATGGCCTCGAGGCGGTCGAGACGTGGTAGCATGATTCACCTCGGGTATCACTCGAAATCTGAATTTCTTTAAAGCCCCGAGACGTTACAGCGTCGTCTTTTACTGAGATTCTCGGAATAAACGTGGGAGTTACAGGCGTTGAATTTTGAATAAATAGCTGGGGGATGAAAGATTTCTGCTAGAAATTTAATTAAATTGCAGGGTTTCACGATATTCTATAAACCATACGAATTTTCATTAACTAATGTTAACCCTTTGCCTTCACTCGGTGTACTACCTACGTAGTCCGTGCGGGGAACGCCGATGGGCGTCGAGGAAGCATTGCGGATAAACGGGACTGGAGGGTTTCCGCACACGAAGTATGGCAAAAATTTCAACCCCCTTACTCGAAGTGTTAAATTACATTTATCCAAATAATGTTAGATACCTGTCACATTCCTCTGTTCCCAACGCAAGGAACGAAGCTCCCAATTTCCATTCAACTTCTTCCCCCGAAAGAATCGATAAAACTTGGAGTTTCTCGCGCGAGTGGAATGGAGAATTGCTCGGGAACTCGCAACAGGCGGAACCGAATGCCCATCGCTACCCCCGGCGCGGGGCCTGGCCCTCCTCGGGAGGCTTGCACTCCACAAGAAAGGGGATGAAACTTGGCGAGCCGGGGGTTGCAGGCGTGTATTATGCCGAGATAAAAACTTTGCCACTCGTTGCCAGGAAATAAAATGAACCGACCTCGCTTCCACCCCCACCCTCCTCCCCTCTCCGAACGGCGCTGCCCCTTGACGCGAGCGTGGAAGCGGCCTGGAGCGCGCGATTCAAGGGGATGGGTCGTTCGAACCTTTGACGGGGCACAGACGTGTCCCTTCTTCGAGTGACGTCGAGTATTATCGTAGGGGGTGGGCTCGTCGAGGGGCGAGATCTGACTGGGTCGCTTAGAAACACGTGTTCGGAGGATGTCTGACAAGTAACGACTGTGGGGGTGTGCGCGTCGCTTCTTGCGACGGGGGTGGGTATTCTTAACGCTCCAGAGGAAGATCTGTGAAGTGGTCTTTAGAGGCTGTGAAATGGAGGTTGCTTTGAGCGCTCTTAGTTGCGCGAGTGAACTCCTTTTTTGGGCTGCGATGCTGCAGATTTTTACGTAGGTGGTGTATTTATTTGGGAACCTGAGAGTGGGTGGAATAAGGATCAATGAATTTTTGGGTTCTTCTACTCTAAAATGGTCCAAGAGAGACGAAGAAGTTATGAATTCCATGAATTTGTAGCGATACTTCCGATTTCGCCACCAGAGGGCTACTCGACTGTTCCGCTCTCTCGCAAGTGCTCCTTCATCTACTCCTTCATATATATTACCGTTCCGTTCTACCTTCTAACATCCCAGCGTTTAAAGCAGAATGTAAAACGTGGGGGCAAGTTAAGATGAAATGTCTCGATTGTTAAAAGATTTATAAACTATATATTGTATTCAGAATAAGATAGATAACCAGAGCGAATATGAATAACTTGAGTTCGAGGGAATGTGAATGAATGTAAATAGACAAAATGTATATTATAGTACAGTTTAATAATCAAAGTGTATTGCAGGAAAGCAGCGGTAAAGTAAAAATACCAATGCAAAAGCAAATATCGCGAGACTGGAATACTTAAAATAATTGCAATTGCTACGTGGTTGGAGCCATGCAAAACCGGTGATATTTCAATTATACACAGTCGTATGTGTGTACAATTCTGCCCTCTTTAGTTAAAATGTCCTATCCAGCATTTCGTTTCATCATTTACTCTGTAGTACCGTCCTTATTCCCCTTCATTCAAATTAAACCATGTTGTCATTATTCGTAACAGCCTAATATAATTTTTTGTAATAGGTATACCTATAGGTAATGTATTATTAACGTACAAATTAATTAATTTTTTAAATAGGAAATTTTAACCCTTTGGAAAGAAGTTAGATTAAACACATTAGACTGTTTATAAATCTTTACGAAGCACGTAGAGTTTTCTAACTTTACTTAAAAGGTACAAGACGTGTGGAACTTCAAATATTTCAACATAGGGTAAGTCGGGGAGAGATGGCCCACTTTTTAAAAAAATCAGCACACCGTAAATTTAGTGGTTTTATAAAGGACAAAAATATATTTGCAAAATGAGCGTGATAGAGCCATCTCACCCGGAATTACCCTAGGTATCTCAAAAAATGAAGAAATGTTAGATAAGACAGTTTAACTAAGGAGGGCAGAATTGTATCACAGTGATACCAGAAAGTATATAATTTTTAAATAAACACTCCAAAAAAAGTCTAAGCCAGGGTCTTCACTATCAGGCTTGGAACGACAATCAGTAAAATCCTTTTCCATCCTTCGATCCTACCCTTCACTAATCCCCCCTCCCCCCAAAAAAAAACTCAGTCACAGAATGTCCCAGAAAAAAGCTAACCTCTAAAATATACTCCCAAAAACTCAATCCACTTCGCTGAAACCACCTCACCTGCTCTGAACTCCGCCTTAACAAGTCCTTCCACTAGGAACAAGGACATTTCACCCCCGAACGTTAACCAGCTTCCACAGTCTTACACCTCCGCTCGTGCATAAAATTCAAACTATCCCAATAAGAAGAGAACGGAAAAAAAAAAAAGAAAGAAAGTCTGGAGCGTTCGAGGAGCAGAAGTGCGAGAGTATAAATTATCAAACGAAGAAGGAAGAAAAGAAAGGGGGTGGCCGGCGAGGTGGAAGGAAGCCTGGAAAAACGCGAGGACCGAAGGCGTAACTTGCAACGGGTGGTCGTTCGTGGGGGACGTTATCTTAAAGGGGGTGGCTGGTTGGATAGAGAAAGGTAGCGGGGCAGGGTCACCTCGTAAGATCATTCACGAGTTGGTAAGCAGCGGTTGGTTCGCGGGGAAAAAGTTTGCCAGCCAGCACGGAGATTAGTATCTCGGCGGTGGGTCGTGTTGTATCGACCCGGGTCCGGTACACTACGCTGAGGATCGCAGTTGCTTCCATTCGTCGTCCCCTTATCCGCGCACCCTTCTTCCTTCACTGATTTTCTACCTGGTCCCGCGCGGGCAGGCTTCTAATTATGAGGAATTAAGAGGCAGCGATGCCTGGACCGGCGGCAATTAGAATCGCTGTTCGTGAGCTCGCTTTCGGTGTAAATCACGCGGGGATTCGGTGTCCTTGGTGAATTGCCCGAGATCCAGCCGGTGTAATTAAGGAAACTCGCTGCTGCTAGTTGGATTTATTGAATAACGATACACTGCGGAAATTGATTGGGCCAGTGGCGCTGCTGGGGAGAGCGTGCTCGGGTTGGTGGGTGGATTATTTACTTCGTGCTCTAGTCGAGTTTTATGTGGCTTGAGGGACTGAAAATTTTGATGTTTTGAGTTCGTGAGTTACTGAGTAGTAAGTTAAGAGTATTGGCGAGAAGAGTCTTGCAAGTGAATGATTTGAATATGAATCCTGATTACAGAAATTAATACTCTATGTCTGTTGAGTTATTTGTGAGTTATGAGTATTAGGAAGGGGAGTTTTTGAAGTGAAAAGTGGTTGCACAAAGAGGAATTTTACACGTGTTGAGTTGGTGAGTTATTGGTAAGTTAAGGGTAAGGGAGACTAATTTTTTAAATTTCTAATTTTTATAAATAGACCATTGGTGTTTTGTTGACTTAGGTATACAGGCTTAATTTTGAAAATCGTTTTAATTGAGTGTAAGTTGAAGTTTTTATTGTATTTAGAGAAGTGATTCCAAAATACAACAATTAATTTGAATTAGTCAACTAACCTCGTTAGTCAATTAACTCCGGTCTCCCCTATTTTGAAGGAGAGTGTTTGAAGTGAAAGATTTTTAAGTGAAAATTGGCTACACAAAGTGGAATTTTACACGTATTAAATTCGTGAGTTATTGATAAGTTAAGACTATTGGCGAGAAGAGTTTTTCAAGTAAAAAATTTAAAACTGAATCTTCATTACAGAAATTAAAATTCTGTACATGTTGAGTCGATGAGTTATTGGAGACTTATAGGTATTGAGGAGCAGAATATTTTGAGCGAAAGATTTGTAATTGAATTCTAGAGTATCAATAGGATTAAAAAATTCCATTTCACTGATATAACTTGAATTAGAAGAACTTATAATTGAAATGAGTGTAACATTCTCAGGTAATTTCAAGCTATTAGATCAACAGGATCACAGTATCACGTGAAACCATCCACTTGCACATCCACTTACTCGATGTAAATTCATCATAGCATCATGATAGCATCAGCGACTGTGACAACGAGTCCACGGAACACCGTCCAACAATACACCGGATAAAAATGACCTTATTTCCATTTTGATTGGTGGTGATATCGCGTTACATCGAAACAGAACGGCAGCGCGCGTTTCGATTCCGCGATCGGCCAAACCCGTCCATCCCACTAACGAATTCAAAATCCAAAAGGCATTAACGATTCAGCTGCGGTACAAAAACGATATACGCGGGGCTGGCCTCCCCGTCGACAATGCTCCACCGGCTACCATTACATAAATTTCCAAAACAGCTTCGAACACGTAAACCTGGCGAATTTCCTGTCAACGTATCGAAAATTCTCAATTTATTCTCTCAACGATCTGTCGAGTCATCGTTTCCAAATATCATTCCTCAGCCGAGTAGTCAATCGACCAATTTCTCTCACGTTTCATGATTAAATCACTGTTCTCGATTTTTTGAGGGGTGGTCGTATGGTTACGTTTCACGATCTTATTTTATCGCGTTGTTACTCGATTAACTTAAGCTGGGTTTACATTAGTCCAGTCCAGTGATCCAGTACGGCACTGGATTAGAACTGGAATAATGTAAACAGTGTGTTCATTCCAGTACAGTGCTGTCATTCCAGCAAATTTCGACTGGATCGAAAGTCTACTTTTCGGTGCTACTTTTATGTTTTTTTTTATCCTTCTTTTGCGTGAATCTATTATTATTACACTCTACCACTTTCAACGCTTCAGAAACGACTGGAATAATCAAGATATCGCTTGATTTCCAGTCGAACCACTGTGGACGTCGACGTGATTTCCAGTCAAACCACTCACTGGATCCAGCGACTGGACTAATGTAAACCCAGCTTTAGGATTATTGGGAGGGGATCAGTTTGTGGGCAACCTGATACTTTGGGGGACTTTCCACGTGAGACATTTGGTATTTCTATACTTTCAATTTTTCTGAAACTAGGTTTTCTGAATAGGCACACCCAAAATTCTAATCGTGAATTTAACCACCGAAGACCTTGGTATTATCGAAATTTGGAATAATATTAGAAATTAAATTTGGGATTCTGAATTTCAGCTGTTATTATTTTTTAATTGACTAACCTACGATTTTCAATACCGATAATTATCGATAGTGAAAATAAGCCATCTATACTGCCCTTCTTAGTTATTTTTTCATTTTTTGAGATATGTTGAATTTGGAATTCTGAATTTCAGTTGTTATTATTTTTTAATTGACTAACCTACGATTTTCAATACCGATAATTATCGATAGCGAAAATAAGCCATCTATAGTTTTCGATAGTGAGAACCATCGATAACTATCGTAAGTACCATCGATAGTTCTCCACCACTACTTGCTACCCCTCAACAGGAATATTAATACCACATGGAACATTTTATTGCACAGATTTCCAACATCTTCTACCCTTCTCAAACTACCCCTATTTCCGCTAAATTCCACTCGCGAGCCACAGTACGCTTTCGTACCCCTCAACAGGAATACCAATACATCGAAGATGTTATTACACAAACTTCCAACGTCTTCAACCCTCGTCAAACTACCCCTATCTCAGCCAAACGGATACACCCAATGCAGCAGTCGCGGGCCACGAATGTGTCCCAACTACAACCCCCTAAAATGTCCCAGAAGCCAGGAATAACTGCGGCTCTAACTGGGTTCGCGACGAAATCCCGGGTCAAACGTAATTTCGCGAACGTTATTATAACGCTGCGAGGGAACGGGACCCTCGGCAAGGGTGGCCCGAGATTGAAATTCCAGGCTGGTTGGAGCCAACGAAGAAATAAGCAAGACCAATGGAGAAACCGTCGCTCATTTTCGCCGATTATTATTCCGTCGCGATTCCACGCCCGTTGCTCCGGCGGAGAGATTGCCTCGTGGTTTAAATAAAAATTGCGTTTTTCCACGGTTGTAAGTACGGTTGTAATTCAGTCGTGGTCGCGGTTGCAACATTTATTCCGTCGCGGCGCTGCCGGAAGAAATTGCATCGAGATTTAAATGAAAATTGCGTCCCCGCCTCCCCTTGCTGCACCAGCGCGATCGTGATTCATGAAACGATACATTAAAACACCTTTTTCCATCGGAAACGTGGTAGACTAGTTTTAATCAAAGAGCCAAAGGAGTGAGTGTTTTTAGAATTGCTTTGAGGGGGTTCATTTTTTTTTTTAAATTTGTTCTGTGTTTTTAAGAAAGGGGGTGGGATTTCCTGGGGAGTTTGGAGATTCTAAGTTTTGTGCATGATTCCTGTATCGAATTTTCGTGATTCATATAGACATGTCGCACTAATTTTTTCACGACAAAAAAAATTGTAAATATTGTTAAAAGGGTGATTAAGATTTTAGGAAAAACTTTTTGTAGTACACTTACTTTCATTGCCCTCAAAAAATTCTGAAAATGGTCAAGAAACTCGCTTGCTAGATCAGACTACCCTCTAAGCTAGTATATTTTATTTTAACCACAATACCTGTTTCACCAACTTTTCAAATAACACATATCTCTTATCAATTCACCTCAAAACGATATAATTCTACTTAAAAAAAAAAATTTCCCCAAGTTAATAGCGCCCAATTAATTACCCACACTCAAAAAGCATTACTCAAGTTATTCTCCTGAAAAACTCAGTCTTCCAGTACAACTGATATATCCCACACATTTTCAATTTACTTTCCCGACGCAACATCCCCGCCTTCCAACCCTCCACCACCAATTCCACGCCGCCCCCGCCCCCTGTGTACCCAGCTTGACGAACTCATTTGTAGCCAACAGAGGCGCTAATTTCCCTCTCAGCAATTAACCGAATCGAGAGGAACGACGAATACACAGCAAGAGGCCCTCCAATTCGAACCCTCGTGGATCGAAGCAGCGGGCGACGCCAGCGACGGAATTCACGCCGAACAATTAGACCGTGCTTAGAAATTGCGCCACGGCTTTCCTTAATTTCCGTCGCTGCGCGAAGGTCACGTGTCCTCCGGAGGGGGGGACAGTTTCAAGGGTCCACGTACGTGTTGCACGTACCGCGCTCCTCCCCTGCGTAACCTTTCAACCCTCGGGGGATGAAAGTGGTCGGCGGGGAATGAAGAAAGCGCTCCCTTCCCTTTATCCCGCTGCTTTCTCTGTTCCGCAAACGAAAACGCTGCGGCGCGGAGCAGCGTGAAGCTGGTTAATCGCACTCTCGATTCACTCGTGTGGACCATCCCTTAAAAAGGGGGGAGGGGTTAAGGACTATGGTGGCTGGAAAAATGGGGAGAAGTTTATGATTTATTTTTGGGCTGTTTTTTTTTTTTTAATGATCTGTTGGTGTGCTGGAAATGTAGATTTTAAAGGGCGAAATGGAAGGAAGGTGATTGCGATAGGAGGGTTTTATGTGGAATTGTCTGTGGGCAAATTTGAGGTGTTTTTTAATTGTTGGGTTTTTTTTTTCAATTTAATGAAGGAATTTATTGGATTTGAATTTTGAAATTAAATTCTAGGGTGTACTAGCTATTACGTGATCGTGGCTTTTTCTGAGGGGGTAGTTTTTAACAAAATGCCTGCCATGGGAAGATGGAGGTTCTAGTTTTCCATGAAGATTTCCAATTTTCTTAAGGGGTCTTTCTACTGTGGCGTCCTGATAAGGTACCGCCGTTTGAAACTTGTTTGTCACAAAAACAATGTGTTTACTAAATTGATGTTCTTTTATTTATTAATACGTGCTTTGAGAATACAATAATATAAGAGAAAAAAATAATTTTATATTCTCCAAACACGTATTTATACCTAAATAGAAAAAACATCGATTTAGTAAACACATTCTTTTTGTGCCAAAAAAGTTCCAAACTGCGGTACTTTATCACGGCGTCACTGTAAAAAGACCCCTTAAGATACAATGGGAACAAGTGATGAAATTAACTAAATCGACAATTGCATGATATTGTTATCTTACAATGTAATATCAAAACTGGAAGCGAATTTATTAACCCTTTAGCGGCCGCACCTGGATACCGTTGAAGGAAAAATATCCCGTTTTGTTTTTGTCGTTAAAAAAGGTGTGAATTTATATATTTGTATACAAGAAAAAAAATTAATTTTTTAAATTTATTTTTTTCAGATGTCAAAATGCATAAAACCAAAGAATACAGGGTTCAGATAGGTCCAACTTTCTTCAGTGAATAAAATTACCCTAAATATGTTTCACTTAAAGGCAACAAAAAAAGGAATGTATTATACATGATACGTTTGGCGCTAAAGGGTTAAGTAAATTTCGAGGAAACTAGAAAATCACAGGTCAACTTTTCTTTTAATACCAATTAACGTCAGTGCCGAATAACTTGAAGTGAAATTGTAACGAACGTCGTTTTATCTCACCCTTCGAAGGGTGCATATTTGACGCATTAACGAATTCCAATAAAAAAGCGTATTACCGAGCTCAGAAATGAATTGGAAAGTGGTTATCCCCCTCGACGCCCTATCTGCACGCGTGGAAGCTCGTAACACTCGTCTCGGCGACCTGGCATGGTTACGGTGTGCCAGCAGGGTCCTTTAATCGACGCCAACCCTCCCCTTGGTACGTCGATGCCTATCGTGGAGGGATTTCCAGGGATGACGGCGATAGGATTTAAGGATTCAGGGATTTCGGCGCTTGGATGCTCGATTCTTTTATTAGTTGCGATTGCTGGGTGGGGCGCTTGGGATCTGTAGCACGGGGGTGGTTGGATCTTCTGAAGAAGACGAAATACGAAGGTCCACAGTGCAGGCTGAGTCAAGATCGAGTGCTTCATAAAATCAATTAAGATTTTTACGTGAAACAAATCAGCGTGAATTTTGGGAGCGAAGGGTCGTTGGAGGATTCGCACTTTCGGAAATGTTTTACGAAAATTGAGGGAGTTATATCATCAATCATCAACCTTCAACCCTTTGAGTATGAAGATTGAAACCGTTGACGTATGTCACGTGCGGAGGTCCTTCAGTCTCGTTTATTCGCAATACTCACTGAACGCCCATGTGCGTTCTCCGCACGGACTGTATACAAATATTTAACGAGACACTTTTAAGGGTGCGTAGCAATATTAAATCCAAGATACGTTTGCAAAGGATAACTTAACTTGAACCGTCGAAAGAATCTAGTGATGGATGGAGCGATGGATGCGATGGTCCTTTACAGGATTTTGTAATTGGTGGATGGTGTGGGTTAGAGGGAATTAGAGACATCTAAATGGACGGGTGCAGAGTTCAGGAAGCGGGGAGCGTGCAAGAGGGGATCAAAGAGTTGGAGAGAACAGAGCGCTGGCGAGGGTCAGAGGGCACTGGCTGTTGGAGGGAATCGGAAAGTTTCTGGGTACGAGGTGCTGCAGGGTATCGGGGGATACGGGGTGTTAGATAAAACCGAGGAGTTACTCTGAGTACAGGGCACTGCGAGGTATCAGGAATTACGGGGCGTTTTGGGGTAAATGGCAACTGGAGGCAGAATGGTGATGACCCTTGATGTCTCCGAAATGTTGGGTCTGAAGAGCGATCGAGTGTTAGAAGGTTGAGGAACTTGTGAAACGTGGAAGAATTGAAAATAATTAGAAATGGATGAATTATAATTGAAACTGGTGCAGGTTTTATAGAGAGTCTAGTAGGTATAACATAATAAAAAGTAATGCAATTAAATCGAATTTATTTAAGGATGCAAAAGAATGCAGAACTACAAAGCAGCAGAAAGAGTCAAAGACTTCCCAGATTAGAATTCAATACACACATGCGGTATCAGCAGAGGGTTACACAAACTGGTTGCCCAACATGTAGTCCGTTGCACAGGACAAGATAACAGAAGCTCGTCCAGCGTCAAAGAGGTATCGCCGCGCACAGGACGCATCGAGCAGAACTTGACACAGAGAGCCAAAGAGAGAGAGAGTCGAATATCGACACAGAGAACACAGACGCCATCAGGCCCTACGAACATCTAAAAATACCAGCACCTACAAACATCCCGTGTAATTTCGGCCGCACTGAAAGCATCAACACTCGACAGCTCTCAGAGATTGACAAATCCACCCTGCCATATATCCAAGTTAATAAATCCGATATATATCGACAAGCCCGGCGTCGTCGCGCGTCCTATTTCGAGAGGCCCGCTGGAAACTAATCTAAATAACGCCGAGCTGCGTTTCACTTCCGAATCCGTTTGATCTATGGACCGCGATGAAGCAATCGCCCCGCACCCTCTTCCTTTTTTCCACCCCTCCTCCCTCCGCCTCGTTATTCCCGTCCCCGGGCGTGTTCTGCCATCGACAGTCTTCATCGGAGGCGCAATCATCTTGCCCGAAAGGTATCGAAGGTCACGTTCCCCGAGACTGCACACCGCAGGGCGCATACGAATCTGCACAGCCCTCCCTCTTCCACGAGATAACCTTTGACCCCTTGGCGTGAATCTCGACCCGTTTACCGGTGCTCAAAGGGAGGGAAACATATCGAGCGCTCCTTTCGGGACGGTTCATGCCCCGTCCGGCGCTGCAACGGGTCGGAAATCCAGCGTGCTCGAGGGACGCGCGACTGGCCAGACCCTTTTCGGCGTCCGGTAAGTGTGCCGCGCTTGAAAGACGCTCGTTCACAGAATATGTATTTGCAGTTCGCGCGATCGCCGCGGTTCTATACGTACGTGAACACGCTCGAAGAGATTCAATATGTATTTCTATACATATGAAGGTTTCGTTACGAAGTTCCCTGAATCATTTCTTCTGTGGGGAATTTGTCGCGAGGTGATTGAACGATGGTGTATGATAGCAGTGTATTACAGTACTATGGTTGCAGGACTGAATGAGGGGGTGTTATGGTTACGATATGATAGTGTATGATAATTATGATAGCGATATGATAGTGTATGACAATGATATGATAGTGTATGATAACGACATGATAGTGTATGATAACGATATGATAGTGTATGATAACGATATGATAGTGTACGATAACGATATTATAGTTTATGATAACGATATGATAGTTCATGATGGCGATATGATAGTGTATGATAGCGATATGATAGCGTATGATGGCGATATGATAGCGTATGATAGAAATATAGTGATGGTATTATAGTGTAAGGTAATTGTTCGATATCGATTATCGATTATCGCAGCAGTAGTTTTTATCATAACAGTATGATATAGGTACGTTTCAGTTATCTTCATAACTAAATTCTTTCTGAGTACTACGTGGTCGAAAGTTAACACATACACCACGATAACTGTTTTCTATCCGGAAAAACCGACTGAACTATTTAATACTGACCAGATAATCAGATTAAGCTCGCCGGGCGGTGGGACCCGTTCCGCCGGGACGACGACGGTTTGCCTTTCGGTGTAATTACGGCGTAACAGGATCGGGATAATTAAAAATCGATATTTACACCGCCTTTTCGGATGATGGAGAGAACTGGCGACGCCGGACCCCGCCGTATTTACGGTCGGCTGCTCCGTCACCGTAACGATCCTAATAAACTCCTCGAGCGTCGATGCTGCTCCGTAGTTTCGCGGAATTTGTCGCTACCGGGCCGCTGTAAATCGTCGTTAATTGGCACTATCACTTACGGATATAAAACACGTTTAGAGGCCGACGGTGCCTTCTATTTCGCGCCCGGGCAACGCCGTGACCCAGAAGGGGGGGGGCCGGCGGGGGGCACACGGCGATATTTTATACACTTTATGGATTTTCCCTGTCGTCCTTCTGGCGGCGGGGATAAATTTTTCTGTATTTCAGAAAAAAAACCTGCGCTTCGAAGCGGCCGTAAACATCATACCGCCCGGTCTGCGAACGCTCCCCGTGTGCCAAGGATCCTCGGATTATAAAACTTGTAGCAGTGCTCCACTGGTACAATCAATAATTTCTCTGACGCTCGAGAAAATATACGCGGGTAAACAAGGAAACGACGTACGATGTAAAGTGACAAATGTAAGTTAGCAATTTGAGGGAAATTATTATGATGTAGGGTAAGTCGGGGAGAGATGGCCCACTTTTTAAAAAAATCAGCACACCGTAAATTTAGTGGTTTTATAAAGGACAAAAATATATTTGCAAAAGGAGCGTGATCGAGCCATCTCACCCGCAGGGCCATCTCACCCGGAATTACCCTAAAATAAAATTAAGGGCGAAGGTGTAGCAGAGTTAAAAATAGGAATTCCTGTGATCCTAAGGTCAGCAATAAACAATCTAATCCGCCAAAAAAATGTCTCGAAAATCCAAACCCACACGCAAGAAACTGAATCAACTGAATCGCTCCCAGCAAATAATCTATCATACACTCAGCACATATTGAAAGCTTCCTTCCCAGTGATTCTTCCCCTTCTGTCGCACGTTCTGCGGGGAGCGGGGGACAATGCGTTTACAGGACGCGCCCGTTCCTTTCAGAAACTCCCGCGAGCACACACCGCCACGATCCGTCGATTCCTTTCGCGACGAAACAATACGATTCCCCTTATCGCCCGTGGGCGACTCCTCGAATATCGGAAACCACTGGCTCGGAAAGCGGAGGGCGGCGAGAGAAGAGCCGCAAGTGACGCGCGAACGATGGAAAAAAGCTCCCCAACTCCCCGGTTTCTACTCTCTTCCTCGGAGCGTCCCTTCGGCGAAGGCTGCCCCCCCCCCCCCCCACCCCTTTCGTCGCTGCAGCTTCCACACAGTGGAATTTATGCGAAACCAACCGCGCATAAACGCTCCCTGGTCCGGGGGACGGGATTTCTTTAAGCGCCCGCGTGGCTTGCATCGCTTCCTGCCAGAATACGCGATTCCGCGTCCCCGCGCAAACTACGGGCGACATCCGGACGCCGTGACGCGTGGTCGCGTCTCTAGCGCGAAATGTTGGGGAGAAGTCACTGGAAATTCCACCCAGAGACTGGATTAGAGGCGCGCAAGCCGTTCCACGACGGATTGATTATTTTTTTTTTACCACGATGTCAGGGATTCTGATGATATTTAAATTTATTCCAACGCATACGAAATTGGGGAGGGTTTAAGTCATCGTTTCATCTAATTTCAAAATTGTTTGAAAAATAGAAACTCTCGAAGGATACAATTAATGCTGATTTCTAAGAAAACTATAATCAGAAATTAATTGTTTCTCCGAAATGGTAAACGTACAGATTTTTTTTTATTAAACTGGTAATTGTAATTTGGTGAAAGTGGGGGTGGATATTAAAGACTGGGAGATTTGAATTTCGATTGAAGGTTTATGAGCTCAAAATTCCGGAGGTTCTTAAAATTGCAGTGTATGCAAAATGTTGAATTTGAAATTATTGGGAAGATTACTGCTAATTTCTAAGGAAACTATAATCAGAAATGAATTATTTCTCCAAAATGGTAAACGTACGGATTTTTTTTAGATTAAAGTGGTAATTGTAATTTTTTGAAAGTGGGGGTGGATATGAAAAGTTTGAAGATCTGAATTTCGATTGAAGGTTTATGAGCTCAAAACTCTGGAGGTTCTTAAAATTGCAGTGTATGCAAAATGTTGGATTTGAAATTATTGGGGAGATTATTGCTGATTTTTACGAAAACTGTAATCAGAAATGAATTATTTCTCAAAAATGATAAACGTACGGATTTTTTTTAAATCAAAGTGGTAATTGTAATTTTTTGAAAGTGGGGGTGGATATGAGAAGTTTGAAGATCTGAATTTCGATCGAAGGTTTAAGAGCCAAAAACTCCGGAAGTTCTTAAAATTGCAGTGAATGCAAAATGTTGGATTTGAAATTATTGGGGAGATTACTGCTGATTTCTAAGAAAACTGTAATCAGAAATGAATTATTTCTCAAAAACGGTAAACGTACGGATTTTTTTTAAATCAAAGTGGTAATTGTAATTTTTTGAAAGTAGGGGTGGATATGAAAAGTTTGAAGATCTGAATTTCGATCGAAGGTTTAAGAGCCAAAAACTCCGGAGGTTCTTAAATTTGCAGTGTATGCAAAGTGTTCGATTTGAAATTATTGGGGAGCTTCGTATTTACAGAAGTTCTAAAACTACCCCTTCCTGTTTATTTCATTATCTTGCAGTTTCTGGTGCATTTCACAAGGTAGACGAAGTGTAAACGATATGTATACGACAGTTTCGTGCCCCGGCAGGTGTCTATTGTTCGATATACAAAAGGGCGGATGATAATACGCGTTTCAGGTAAACGGAGTCAATGTTCTACCGCTGACGACTATTTCCACGCCGCGGGTCCACATTCGTGGAAGCAACACCGCCAAATTGAGCGCGTTTCATAAACAGAACACATAATGTTCGCGATACCCAGCGAAACTGCGCGCAAGATAACGCACTAATACGTCACAAGCCTCGAAACCGCCGACATCCGTGGGGCACAAGTTCCCCACCCACGCCGAACAAACTTGTCGCGTTTCCACCGCAATTTGCCCGTCGTTTCGCGAGCTGGCTTAACCGTAGCAAACCTTCAGCGGTTCGTCGATGCATCCGCGAGTATAAATTCGCCGTGACTCGCGTGATAGGCGAATTATTCACGGGGTGAACGGGCACGCGTGGTCCGGAATAGGTCTGGGCTGTTTCTCTCTCGAATCGGGTCCTTTTAAGGCACTTTGTGGGATAAAGTTTACAAACGGGGACAGTTTTAGTAACGCGGGTAGGCTTCGAAGCGGAGGGGTTAAAGCAGTGGCGCAATCAGGATGTAATCTTAGGGGAGCCGACTTAAGAGGGTAGGTTACCCTCAAAATTTTCGAAAATTGTTTTTTAGGTTTGCATATTCCGCTGGCTACATTTTTTCTACGTATTTTAAGCGCAGCCGGGCCCCGAAATTTCAAAAATTGAAAGAATTACAGTAAAAAATGTAGGAGTCTGCAGATGAGATCGTAATAGCGATGTCCAACTTTAAACGCGATTTCCTGAAAATTCGTTTTCCAAAACGGTGAACATAAAATTTGGAAAACCGCTCGACCGATTTGAATGAAAATTTACAACGAGCTGCAGGAAACTATTCCTCTCCATTTATTGGGAGCACATTTTCAATATAAATTCTTAAAAAAAAGATAAAAAACTTTTTTCTTACAAAAAAGAATAAAATCAGAAATATCAACATAAAAATTATTTTAATTTGTTTCTCAAAATTTTGCTTCCTGCACAAGATGGAGACTGTCTTACAGATTATAAAAATGCCTTTACTTTATGTTTTAGATAATTCACCTCTCGGAAATCGTGTTCACTATCAAACGGTGCATCACGTCCACGCGCTCACATTTATATTTATAACGTTTTTTCGTATAAATATATTCAAAATTTTTTTCTTGCGCATTAAAGTCAACGAAATGACACTTAAAAATTATCTCTACCGTCAAGGACTCAGTTCCTTATCACTTAAGATGCAAAGAGAGCAGTTTCTGATCTATCTAAAACATTTTACTATGAGCTATCAAATGTTTGCGTATAAATTTAAAAATACTTCATAATTATTTAATAATTTTTTCAAATAAATTTGTATCGTGATAAACTTATTATTTAGTATTCATATATTAAACTGATCAGGAATTGGGTACTGATCAGGAACTGGGTCCTTGACGGTATATTCATATATTACTTCAGAATATACGTTTGACGAAAATTGCGTGATTTTGAACTGTCGAGGGTAACCTACCTCCTCTAGATGATTATAAAAATTTATTTAATGATTAAAATCCAGTTTTGTCTTCTTTTAACAAAGCCCGATTGTTTGGGGGTGCCAGGACCCCTTGGTACCCCACTATCAGCTGTGCCCTTTGTTTCCATTATCTAAATTC
Organism: Andrena bicolor; assembly: GCA_960531205.1. Taxonomy (NCBI): domain Eukaryota; kingdom Metazoa; phylum Arthropoda; class Insecta; order Hymenoptera; family Andrenidae; genus Andrena; species Andrena bicolor. The sequence continues at coordinate 44,246,503 of OY482666.1, forward strand.
TAAACTACAAACCTCAAAACATGTTCCTCACCCATTTCACCACCCTCCAAAACCCTCCAGGATTTAGAAATATTAATATCCAAAAAATATGTTAGATGTTCCCTAAATTCTTATTTTCTATTCTTGATTTATTAACAACACACCCACCTACTCCTTTCACACCGCTACATCGCTACAATTTTCCCTTAAACTGTCCACCCGAACCTACTCACCCGGCAAATCTCACGAAAAACCGTAACATCTGTAGCCCCTTTAATGCAAGCCCATACCTCAGGAGTATTCGCGACGAGCGCACCCCCACCGCGGAATGCATTAGCGATGCGAGGGAAGGAAGCCACGTGGGACACGGTGTCTGAAGCCCCGTTTCCCACCACCTTCCCCGTTCCCGGGGAAGGAAGCTTGTTTCCCGATTTTCCTCGAGGTTTCACGCTTATCCGGATCCGCTTTCAGCGCTCTTCCTGCGGGAGGAGCAAACCCTCGGGCCATTCTCTGTTTTCTGTTCGTCAGGCTTCGACCAACGGACCACCTGCCCCTTACGACGCAACCTGCAGCACGTCTGCCAGTTCCACTTTTGTCCACCGGCTTCCTTGGCGCGGTTCGCGCAGGGTTTAATACAGTGGTGGTTGCTGAACGACGGTCTTGATGACAGTTTGAATGGAGGGTCGTTGAAAACGGCTGAAGGTCGATGGTGGCGAGGTGACACTCTTTGTGATAGATAATGGACAAGGAAATTGTTCATGAGCCTTCGTTGTACCGCGAGGAACAGTGGTGTGGAGGGGTTTACTGTTTTGTAATATTGATGTGCAGGGTCGCAGGGGTGTGTTTGTATTACGTTAGCGTCTACAAGTTCCGCTGTTTACTTTGCGCGTTGCGCTGGTGAATCACGTTTTCATTTCAACGATAGTATGCCCCTTGGGTATTTTTAACCCAATGCTGTTGACAAGAGGATGCTTTAACTGATTCCGCTCTCTGCGTTCTCATATCGTTATCAATTTTTATATTGGGAAACCAAGTGGAGGCGTGGCTTAGATTTCAGCGCTCTGGTGGTAAGTTGGCAAACTATTGCAAGTAGGCCAGGATTCCTCCAAACATTTCGAATAACTATTTATTAATCGAAGAAGTAAAAATTTAGGGTTTAAAAAAATTAAAAACACTCGTTTCTCACAATATTGCAAAACGGCATGTATGCTGAATCTCGCCTATTTGTCACATAAGTTTTTTTTTGTAAGTGTGATAAATAAAGACCAATTATTATTATTATTATTATTATAAACACTTCGATGGATTTTTGCCTACTCACAGTAGTTTAATTTTCTGTCACTAGTTGGCGCATCGAAATTCTTGGTTTCGCAATACTATACATATTTTTTGCTACCTACGAAATATTGTCAAATACCAGTGAAAATATTGGAAATTTAATGTTTGGCACAGTTTTGAAAATAAAGTTACATTGACAAAATCCTAACTTTATTTTCAAAACTGTGCCAAACATTAAATTTCCAATATTTTCACTTCATTCTGGTACCGGCTATAGCCACAAGTCTACAAATTAATGTGCCGTTTGAATTTTTAATTTCAGATGAGCTGGGCACCCGGAATTATGTCAGCCGTCGACCAACTTTTATTTCGCACCACGTCTCTTTCGAGAGCTGTAGAGTCAATTCCACTCCATATTTCAACTTCAAAAAATTCTGAATAACAGTTCAAATGTTAATAAACATGTAGTACAAATTCCAAGATATTGTGTTTTCATGGTTCGTCAAAAAAAAATCCCAAAAAGCGAAAGAAAAACCGGCCGTCACGCCAGACGACCTCCTTAAGTGGCCACAAATGGTGCATCTACCCTACGTCCCTTTATCTCACCCTACCTCTGCCCTCCAAACCTTCCAACCCCACACTCTTCAGGTTAATCAGTTCCCTATTCCGGCTACTGTTATCTATTTAGTTACCCGTCTGCCCGTGACCACACCTTATCACAGTAGGTAGCAACAGCAAAGGGGAAGCTTTTTATGGAGGTGTTTATTGAATCCTTTACTGCAATCACCCGCTTTCCCGGCCCCCTAAGGTCCCATCCCAAGGCAGTAGGCATAATCGCCGTAATCTCCAGCCCCAGGGGGAAGATCCTGCGACAGGAACGCCGTAAACAGAGAAGCCAAGTCGAGAAGGAGACTTTCTCCACGTCGATGCAATTCCGAGGTCCGTGTAGGGTGGATGTACCAGTAAATGAACACGTACCAGTGAATGAACATTTTTTATTAAAATGAGTAAAATAAGTTATTAAAGTAAGCAACTAATTAATTAGAGACTTCTTTTCATTTCTGGCTTCATATCCAAAGAATTTTTGCAGTACGCGGAATCATTCGCGTTGCAAACATAATTTTATAATAGTGTTCATTCATTAGCCTTAACTGTTCATTTACTGGTGCGTTTACCCTAGTCGTCGCCATATTCTCGTAGGTTTCTTCGGGCATTTCGTTGGTAGTCCTCTTATTGCCGCGATATTTCAGCACAAGATGCAAAGGTGCAGGTTAGGTTTAGGGCTGGGACTATTCGAATAATTTAATATTCGAATATTTTACAAGTATTCGAATAATACGAATAAACTTCGAATATTTCAGTATTCGAATGTTATTATTCGAATACTATTCGAATACTGCTATATTCGAATACTGCTATATTCGAATACTATTCGAATACTGATGTATTTGAATAGTATGGTGTGAAGTGGGTCAAAATTAGCGTATAAGATTTCACCCTGACAAATGAACCTAAAGAACTTGATTTATAATTCACACCATACTATTCGAATATATCAGTATTCGAATACTATAATATTCGAATAGTATTCGAATATATCAGTATTCGAATACTATAATATTCGAATAGTATTCGAATACTTGGATATTCGAATTATATTCGCCAAATAATTGAGCAACTGAAGTATTCGAATATTCGAATACCGAAAAATTCGACAAATAGTCCCAGCCCTAGTTAGGTTCTGCCCCGATTACCGGTAAACCGGGAATTCGTTGTTGGCGGGAATGAACGGGACGCGGAAACTTAGGGGGCAAAGTAAAAGAGACCAGGTTGAAGGAAACCCGCGGGGGAAGCTCGGGCGACGAGAAAGGAAGAGTGGCTGAAGTCGGGGCGGAAGGGCGGGGGGTGGTGGAGATTAAAATAATGGAAGAGCGGGGAAAAACAAAAGGAATTACCGCGGGGTCATAGATGAGAGGGGAAGGGGTTGGGGGCGTAGAAGAGGGAAAAGGGAGGGTCGTAAGACGGGGGGAGCGTGTTCGTTTTCCGACATAATCGTAAGAGCTGCTTTGCAGCGCACGACGACTAATGGAATATCCTTGTACGACGCGTTGGGGCCGGGGAGAAGAAGAAGAAGAAGCTGCGGAGCAGGCCGGCCGCGCAGGACGGCAATTCGAAATTCTAATGCGCTGGAAAAACGGGCAGGGGCGATCAACACCGATGTTCTATGCTAATCTGGAATTTATGTGTCGTCCCCTGTCTGGTAAATCGGTGTTAAATAGTCGGCTTACGGCGGGGGATAAATAGGGAACGGCTGGGGAACGTGTCCCTTCGTTGCTTCGGAGATTCTGCTCGTTTTCGGTTCGTGACAGTTTCGGGGATTTAAATCTCCGCTGGGTAGGGTAAGTCGGGGAGAGATGGCCCACTTTTTAAAAAAATCAGCACACCGTAAATTTAGTGGTTTTATGAAGGACAAAAATATATTTGCAAAAGGTGCGTGATCGAGCCATCTCACCCGGAATTACCCTATATCATTCAATTCATCTGTGCGTTCGGTGCGATGTGATATTATATGTTTCTGATGAATGGAAATGTGGTTGCGTCTAGAAACGATCCAAGAGGTGGGGTAGAATTGAAGGGAAGAAATTATTCACTGAGGAGTTGAGAAGTGGAAATGAAGGTAGCCTCACTGTCTGCCTTCTTAAGCAGCTGTAAAACACGTGGTCCTAATATAATAGAAACATATGAGATGATATGTGCCCGTAATTATGAAAGTGGGCTAGTCATATATTTCTTGTTTCGAGATATTTAATGAATTGCATTTGAATAAATTAAAAAATATTTTTTCATTATGCAACATTTTAATTTAGAATTTTATTAGTCTTGATTAATGGAAACTTATTATGAATATGAAATTGTCTGTGAATTTCATACGAAAATGTTGTTTTTAAAGTTTGAATTGACTTGGACCATTTTCAAAATTAACTGAATGTCCTATAAATGACTCAAAGCAATAAAAAACTACGAGTTTTATTGGAAAGTATTGTCGTTTCAGTTATTGTTTGATTGTCATTTGTCGGCTTATTGTGTAGTTCAAAAACGCGTCAAAGAGGGCCACGTGCCATTTTAAGGTTAGGTCCATATAATTTATTTAAATTTTTAACTTTAACCACTTTCATAATTAACACTAAATGAATTCCATATAATGTTCAAATTACAACCTAATGGTTCATTTTTGACGATATCGTAAAAATTACATGGAATTAATTTAGTTTAAAATAATGTGGTGTGAAATAACTGATAAACTCATTTTTTTTAAATTTTGACTTAGACCACTTTCATAATTAAGGGCACATATATGAATTGTATACACGCAAAAAAATAAATATACAACATTAATTTAATCCCCTATCACAGTAATTCTCAACCAGTGGATCACGAATTGTTTTCTGAGGGATCGCCACGATTTCTTTTTAATATTATTAAGTTAGACTTATATTCTGAAATATCTATTTCAATGTGTTTCCTTTACCCTATTAAATTCACGTTAGCTCATATAGAGACCACGCAGGTTATTTGAATATTATAAAAAGGGATAGCGACTAAAAAAAAATTGGGAACCACTGCCCTATCACAAAGTTTCTTTCCAATTTCATGAAACTACAAGAGCCACCGATTTGCTGACTCGAAATACTAAGAAAATCCAAACGCCCCACTGTTCCAGCTTATCGCCGGCGCGCCCAAGAATTAGTGGCACCGTAGTGGCGAGGAAACGGGAACGGAAACAGAAGCACAAAAGAGGGTATAATTTTTTATCACCGCCCCATTACCACTGCCATCGATACGAACGATTTCAACAGCTGCGACAAGATACCCTTTAGAAACCGTTTCGAGGAACGAGGGAACCCCTTGTAGCTGTGATTTTCATGGGCCAATACGTTGTTGGAAGGTAGACATTATGGAAATCTGCATCAGTAACTACTATGTTCCTTCAAACCTTTCTTTACGATCGCGTTAATGCTTGCATCGAGTCACACCTGGGTCGCTGGTCTTCGCTGAATGCATTCGAGGGTGGTTCTATATCGAGAGCTTATACCAACTAGTAGATGGATTATACTTGAACTAGAGACACTATATAATGAGACTCTGAACACGAGAAACTGTCTGCCGTGTCTGATCGAAATCCCACGAGGGAGAACGAGATATACAGCATAACTCTTACCTTTATGGCAGTATTTTAAAATTTATTTTAGATTGTATTTTAAAGTATAAGAAAATAACATTAAAGTATAAAATTTTACAATTGTACAAAATTTTATTAAAGTATAATAAAAGAACACAATATTTCGTTTTTTTCTTTATATCTTCATTATCGATAACTATCGTAAGTACCATCGATAGTTCTCCACCACCACAATAGATACGTGTGCATTTCTAAATTTTTAATTTCAATGGTTCATATTTGAATACGAATTAATTTCAGGACTAAGGTCGGGGCCAGATATATTGGCCGGTGAGTTTCGTGAGGAGTATTCTTCTATTCTCAACGTTTTCTGACTCGCTCTCGCCTTGCCAGAAAAAGAGTGATCCAGAAGTGGTGGGGATAGCGCCAAGCTCTTGACGTGTAGGCCAAACCGAGTTCTTAGCGTAGAAATACATACATCAGAATAGGTGTGTGTTAGCTGCGAAAACGAATTCACCGGCCAACATATCTGGCCCCGACCTTAGGTCTATTAATACTCTTCCTAACTTATAAATCAGTAGTATAAACTAGTGGTGGAGAACTATCGATGGTACTTACGATAGTTATCGATGGTTCTCACTATCGAAATTTGTAATAATTAAATTTGGAATTCTGAATTTGTAATAATAATTATTACAAATTCAGAATTCCAAATTCAATTATTACAAATTCAGAATTCCAAATTCAATTATTACAAATTCAGAATTCCAAATTTAATTATTACAAATTCAGAATTCCAAATTTAATTATTACAAATTCAGAATTCCAAATTTAATTATTATTAAATTATTACAAATTCAGAATTCCAAATTTAATTATTACAAATTCAGAATTCCAAATTTAATTATTATTCAATTATTACAAATTCAGAATTCCAAATTTAATTATTACAAATTTAATAATTAAATTTGGAATTCTGAATTTGTAATAATTGAATAATAATTAAATTTGGAATTCTGAATTTGTAATAATTAAATTTGGAATTCTGAATTTGTAATAATTAAATTTGGAATTCTGAATTTGTAATAATTGAATTTGGAATTCTGAACTTGTAATAATTGAATTTGGAATTCTGAATTTGTAATAATTGAATTTAGATGGCTTATTTTCACTATCGATAATTATCGGTATTGAAAATCGTAGGTAGGTCAATTAAAAAATAATAACAGCTGAAATTCAGAATCCCAAATTTAATTTGTAATATTATTACTGAGAACCATCGATAACTATCGCAAGTACCATCGATAGTTCTCCACCACTACTATTACCGCTGGCAGCCAGATAAAACCGAGCCTCCCCCAATTTCAGATATCGAAACAGCCACGTAGAGGACGTCGTTATTCCGCCGGGATCGTATAATGGCGTCCGTGTTTTCTTACGTTGTAACGAACAAAATGCTGAATCGGTGCTGGCTTATCGCGCTGATGAAGCGGGGAACCGAGGCAGAAACGACGGTAAAAGAGCACGGAGCGGGCTATCCTCTTTTTCCCCCGGTTCCCTCTGTCGCTGCTCGAATTGGCTGGGAATAAATTCAGTCGCCGCGCCGGCACGAGTGGCCAAACATTCGATCCCGGGCTCCCAGGGAGCGGAGATCTGATTTCCACCTGAACGGATTCGCCGGCGCCGATATCGCGTGTTCATGATTCTGTTACGTTCAGATGGGAACAGTAGAAGAAACAGAGCGTTTCTTATTGAATCGCACCTGTGTTTTATGCATCCACCGTCGGATCTCGCTGATCCCGAGCTACTTTTATGCGCGACGACGGATACTGTCGCGTTCAATCTGCCTCGCAACCGTCTGACACCCTATTTTCCTCGTATTTATACGGAATATCGCATTTGTCTGTATTTACAGTTGCACTCGTGTCGCGTCGGCGCGAAAACACGTCGAAGCAAATCCTCAGATCTTCATCACTTCGGCAATTGGGAAACCAAGTGGAGGCGTGGCTTAGATTTCAGCGCTGCGGTGGTGAGTTGGCAAACTATTGCAAGTAGGCAATTATTAATCAAAGAAGTAAAAATTTAGTGTTGAAAAAATTTAAAAACACTTGTTTTTCACAAAATGCTTATATAAACACTGATAATCGTATGGACTTCGACGGATTTCGGCCTACTCACAGTAGTTTGATTTTCTGCCACTAGTTGGCGTATCGAAATTCTTGGTTTCCCAATAGAGGGCGAGGAAATTATCGTCCCAATGTTCCCGAACGATTCCCAATTTTCTACTACAATTGAATCAAAACTTGCACCACTTTGAGTGTTAAATAAAACTTGAGAAATTAAGTCACATTTATAAGGGAATTATTATTAGGTGCTATATTAATTTTATAATTGCTGAATTTTGAAGATCTTTATGGTAAAATGTTGAGAAAGGTTGAAGCACAATTTGCGCTCGATTTTCCAAGATTATCGGATAACAAAAATTCCTTTTCACTATTCTCTAAATCCTCCCCAATCCTCCACGCTTCGAGTATCGTTGCCAGCCCGAACATTCCTCAAATCTTCCCCGAAGCGCCAACGCAGAATGCCTCTAAACGCCGACGAGTACTCGCGCAGCAGTTCGAATGGCGGAAGATTAAACAAGCGACGATTCAGAAAAGTTTGCCAGCGGGAAACGAGGAAATTCCTGGTTCCGCGAGGGGTTGGGGGATGGCACGGCCGCGGGAAAAGTTTCCTCGAAAGGAGCCCGGGTCCCGTGGCCGCGAAAAACCGGAAGATTGTTTACAAGCGTTTATAGTTGCTCGCTTGGAGAGACGGGGATCACCAGCAGGGTCGCTCCCTCCGGGAGCAATTTAACTTCCGCCCTTCGAGAGTTTTCGCCAAGAGCCGGCGCGTGTCTGGGATCGCGTGGAACAGAGTTCGCGAAACTGTCCGATTCCATTTATCCGGCAAGATGGACGATCCAGGTATGACTTGCCTGTCTGGAACGACGGAACGGGGTCCTCCGCGATCTCGGTCGATGCGCCCGGCTCCCACTTCCTGCGGTATACGAGAAATTCTGGGGGAAATGGCGGCCGAAGGATCCGAAAACTAACAAGTCACGAGGTGTTTTGCACTGAATTTTGGGGAAAACAACTTAGGTAGGGTAAGTCGGGGAGAGATGGCCCACTTTTTAAAAAATCAGCACACCGTGAATTTAGTGGTTTTATGAAGGACAAAAATATGTTTGCCAAAGGAGCGTGATCGAGCCATCTCACCCGGAATTACCCTATATCTTTCAGAAAATGGGAAAATGGATCTACCTTTTTTTTTATTTTTTTTTTAATCCCTCCACCACCCCACGAGATTGCAATTTTGGAATTTCTTCTATGAAAAAAATTTTCCTAGCAAAATAAAGATTGTTTTAAAATTATGTAAAAATTCAAGCCCATTATTTTTATTTATACGGGGAAGAAATCTCAAACTTTTTAGTGGCTTCTGGGTAGGGTCCCCCTTAAATACTCCAAGTGATTAGTACTTATTGTAATTAGTAATTAGTAGGTGAACACAGTGTCACATTTAAATCCAGCGATTTAAAAGGGTTTTGCAGTTTGTAGATTTGGTCCTCGGAGCACAGTGTCTTTGGGAGTTCCCATTGTGGGGGTGGCTTTGTGCTGTCTCCAAAACCAATACTTCACCCTCCCTCGGCTTCTATTCATTAGCACTTGGTACCACTAACAGTACTCACCCTCTGTCACCGCCTTCTGTACAACTCGTGTAGCTATTCGTTCGTGGTTCAACCCTTTTCAGCCTGGCCTTACGCACGATTCGATTGTACTATTGGTGGAACGACAAATGTTTACCTGGAGTATCGATCATCTCTCTTATTACCCTCGAAATTATAGAACCTTAAGTAGCTACATAACACAATCACTGTTTTAAGAATAAATCTACGAATTATCTGAAGTATGCAACACACATGAAAGTCATCTCTAAGGGGTTAACTACCCTTTGGGGTAAACTAACATTCACTGTTGATCTTTTTAAAATTTCCCATCTAGGGTAAACTGTACAATGATTGGCACCCTAAGCAGAAATCCGAATTGGAGTGTCTATATATTTTGTGAAGTTTTTATATGGTCTTAATTTTCAGTTATTATCAATGATTATAAAATAAAACATCTTGAGTACCTATTACTTAAGTCTTTTATTTTAAAAATATTCAATGAAAAACAAAAATAGGCATAAAAGTACAATCATTGGCACCCTAAAATTTGAGATTGTATAGAAAAACATATGTAGTTAAAAACGATGTTTAAAGTGTTTAAACAGAGTATTTCATTCATTGTTAAATAGCTACAATACTTAGGAAATCTGTATTTCAATCCATTACTAAGTTATAAAATGACAAAATACACTCACCCACCCCTTATCAAAATTTTAAGAAAACGCCTAAAACTCAGTCCTTTGTCCCACTTTATTGTGTTGCCAGATGTAAACTGTGTAGTTCAACTGTTCGGCTTGGAGTGTTGTAGTGAAAGAAAATTAAGAAATTGTAAAAAAGTACTTTCTAAGCTTCTACTTCTTCATATTTGGCTTTTTAATTAGAAGTGCCAATGATTAGTGCCAGTTTACCCTATTCATTGACTTTTTAAACCCCTCAAAACAGCATATCGTAATTGGAGTATAAATCTTTAAATGCTATAATTTTATTTGTAACAAATATGAAATAAATCTAAATTTCTCAGGTCCACAAAAAGTAAAATAAACTAAGTAGCACAAACAAATTGGAGTTTCAATTTTGAGGTCCAGATCAATTTTACGACACATTTTTCAAACAGATCTCCACCGATCCAGAGATATACATATGTAGAATCACCTGTCTGAACGATAACATAAAAAATTTTCTCCACCCCGCGCATCAAAATCGTGGGATCACATTAACAAGCATTTAGAATTCTGCCACGAAATACTTTCGCATTTAATTTCCCACTGTAATATCCGTGCTCCCTTTGTCACCTTTTCTCGCGCAGCACGCTAAATTCCTTCGTTCCTTCAAAAATGTTTTTATACCACTGGCGAGGGTGCATTTAACTTTAATCCTACCTCAATTATTTCGCGACCCTTACGACGGTCAAACGGCCGTCTCCCGTGCACGCAAACTGCCTCGAATTTTAATTACCGCGAACTATCCCTGCCGTCCCGCCTCGCACAATACGTGCTTGCACCCCTCGGCGTGACACGTGTGCATAAAAAGGGTGCCGAGGGGGCGAAAGACAGAGGGCGCACGTCCACACGGGACAAAGGGATTTCGAGGCCGCGACCGGCACTTTTATATCGAAGCTTTCTCCCTCCAAGGTGCGCGTGTCGACACCCAGAAATTTATTTAGCAGCCTGACGGTCTGGGGGAAACGATATTGCTTCGCCTCGACTTCTGTGCTCCTGGTGCGTGCCGGGAGAATATGATACTTCAGAATGAAAGCAGGTTTCTTCTGGGGAGCTCGGAAAAAAACCCATCGAACGTCATAAATCGTTAGAGCTTTGATGGGCCTTAAAAACTTCGATGGTTCTAGAAAGTCACTGCTCTTGAGGATCCTGAAGAAAATTTTACCTCGGACTTACAATCTGTGCTCACTCAGTGCTCCGCCAAAATCTACATCAGTCTAACCGCCGCACAGTGGGGCAAAGTGACGATGTTTGTTTCAAAATCAAAGAACTTTTGATAGAAATGAGACAGAGCGATGATTTTTTTTTAAATTAAAGCTGACAGATTGCAGAATAAGGGAAAATTAATGAAATTATGGTACGAACGTTTTTTACGTTTGAAAATCTGTGTTAAACTTCAAATTTTAGAGCAAAATTATGTTTTATCCAATACCATGTCCGGTTAGAAGTTTTTCTTGACATGTTGTACATCATTTCCTATAGATTTTATTGCGCTGATTTCAAATCCGTTCGCAAAATTGATCTACTACCTCAAGATTTTGAAAAAAAATCGATTTCAAGGTTAACACAGATTTTCAAACGTAAAAAACGTTCGTACCATAATTTCATGAATTTTCCCTTATTCTGCAATCTGTCAGCTTTAATTTAAAAAAAAAATCATCGATCTATCTCATTTCTATCAAAAGTTCTTTGATTTTGAAACAAACATCGTCACTTTGCCCCACTGTGCGCCGTCTTCCGTCGCGACCCCCGAGGAATATCGAAATCCTTCTATGCGCGTCCGATAAATCGTTCCCGGGTTGTGAAAGCTCGTTAGGTCGCGGAATGGGAAACGCAATTTCGATTCTCGCGGCCAGTTTCCCGGCCCCGCCGCTCGTCGGGCACGCTGGTGCATAAAGTATGACGCGATCACACGCGTCCCGGCGTAATAATAATACGAGGGGGTGCGGCGGGGTGTGTGTGCGTGCGTTGCGCGACGTGGCCGCACAATGCGGCCTCCTCCGAAAGCGACATCGCGGAAACAAAAGATTCAATTTTACAGAGACGCGTTGCGCCAACCGTCAGCCACCCCCGGCGAGGTTCTTCCCCGACGAGAACTACGGCGCTAACGAGCCGCCCCTTCGACGTGAACGCGAAACAGGCTCCCTGCTACAGGCTACCCCCTCGCCGCCGCGAACCCTCCCCGCGTTTTCGGTAATGCGAGTTTCCTCCCTTCTGGCGTTGGCTACCGTGCGCCGAGGGTGGAACGGGGGTGGCGTTTTCGGGGAGGCAGCGTGACGGAGACGAAGACGAAGAGGGGGGAATGGCTGGGTTACGTTGGAGGTGTTTTTAGTGTTTGAAAAATGGGAATCGATGGTCGGAGGAGCTTCAGCTTTAACTATGTTGGAAGATGTTTTAACGGAATTTTGATTGTTGAATTGTTATGAAGGATTTTATGAATGACGAGTTAACTCGTCTTCCCCAGTTAACAGAGTGTTTATTTTTTTGTGAGTATGACGAGTTAATTTGTCGTTAAAAAAATGCTCCGCGTCGAATATGACGAGTTAAATCGTTATACAGAAATTCATCTGTGTAACGTATGATAAGTTAACTCGTCATTAAAAAAATTCCTCCGCGTCGGATATGACGAGTTAACTCGTCATTAAAAAATTCCTCCGCGTCGAATATGACGAGTCAACTCGTCCTTAAAAAATTCCTCCGCGTCGAATATGACGAGTTAACTCGTCATTAAAGAAATTCCTTCGCGTTGAATATGACGAGTTAACTCGTCATTCAAAAATTCATCCGCTTCGAATATAACGAGTTAACTCGTCATTAAAAAATTCCTCCGCGTCGAATATGACGAGTTAACTCGTCATTAAAGAAATTCCTTCGCGTCGAATATGACTAGTTAACTCGTCATTAAAAAATTCATCCGCTTCGAATATAACGAGTTACCTCGTCATTAAAAAATTCCTCCGCGTCGAATATGACGAGTCAACTCGTCCTTAAAAAATTCCTCCGCGTCGAATATGACGAGTTAACTCGTCATTAAAGAAATTCCTTCGCGTCGAATATGACGAGTTAACTCGTCATTAAAAAATTCCTCCGCGTCGAATTCTGGGCAAATGGGTAAGTTTGGGAGAAACCGAAATACCTAGATTTTTTTAGATCATGAAGCGTTAAGCTGGGTTAACATTAGTCCAGTCGCTGGATCCAGCGAGTGGTTTGACTGGAAATGGGTCGACGTCTACATTATTCCAGTCGCTGGATCCAGCGAGTGTTTCGACTGGAAATCAGTCGATGTCTTGATGATTCCAGTCGTTTCTGAACCGTTGAAAGTGGTACACTGTAATAATAATGGATTCACGCAAAAGAAGGATAAAAAAACACATGAAACTTGCTTTAATGTTAATTTGTGAAGATGTTATTGGTACAGTTGATGTAGAAATGAAGAAAAAAAATCGAATTTGGATGCGAAACTGGATAAGCAAACACGTGTACGCTGTACTAAATTTCAAGCGGCACTGGACTGAGCCGTCTAGACCAGTCCAGCAACGCTGGAATGTTGTGTTCTCGATGGAGGGGGTAAACACTGGATCGAAAAGTAGACTTTCGATCCAGTCGAAGTCTGCTGGAATGACAGCACTGTACTGGAATCAACACACTGTTTACATTATTCCAGTTCTAATCCAGTGCCGTACTGGATCACTGGACTGGACTAATGTAAACCCAGCTTCAGAATTGTGCAGACATTGGACTTATTAATATAAATTGCACGAAGATGCATGCTGGCGATGCTGCAGATATCATCAGAAACTGTATGAAATAAAACAGCCATGAAGCGTAAAGGAAGGTATTGCAGACAGTGAGCCAGTAGAGGGTTAATAAAAAGAGCACCCAGGTCCCAGGAAAATGCGAGTAGATACGAGGGAACGCATCGAGAGACAGGGAAATGCAAAGGGCCACTGGCAGGGAGGCGAAGGAAAGCAGGAAGCAAAGAGACAGTGAATGATGAAGAGACGCCGGCGCGCAGGAACGGAGGGCTGGTATCAAGTTCTAAGAAGACGCGAGCGGCCAAAGGTGAAGAAGGAAGGAGGGGCGCGAGGACACCCCGCGGCGTGAAAAATGTACGAGGACGAGCGGAACCGATGAAAACAGCAGAGACAACGATGGTAGCAGGTTCGCTGCTAGAGAATCATGGCTACGTTACCCGGCGATACATGGGAACGGATGCAAAGCTAATTGGGAGGCGCGGAGAAATTCCTATACAAGAATAATTAGAAGGAAGACAGGTGGAGTTACAGAATTACGGGGGAATAAAATATTCACCGAAAGCGGAATAAAATATCAAACGATCCGCGGAGGGAAATTGAAAAAAAAAAAAGAACGCGGGAGAAGTAGAAAGGAAATTGCGAGGGGCGAAACCAGAGGGGGTAGGAATGAAAGGAAAGGGTGGCAGGGAACGAGGGGCAAGATGGAGGATCGAGAGGACGAGGGAGGTTGAAGACAAACTAGAAGATGTCCTGCGTGGAGCAAACGAGACTGGGGACGCGGATCGTGGCAGACAGAGGGAGGTGGGTGTAACAGGGTGGAAAAAGGGCGACCGGGGGGGAGGGAAGACAGAGAAAAAGCCCGCCCTTGCGGACTCGACACAATGGGACACGCACAATGCGAGGCTGGGATAAGGGACGACACATAGGGGCAAGGAGACAGGGTGGTTTACGGCCGGAGGGTGTGAGAGGAGGGTGCGCGCACCCTTGGCGTTCGCGCAGCGCCCTTCAATCCTCGGATATTTTCGACGAGATTTGACCCTCGCCGTTCCTCACCCCCGCTAATAAATAATAAAGCGCCGGGAGAGAAATGTGTGTCGCAACCCCTTCGAACGGAGACACCGGGGGGATGATACCCCGGCCGGTTCAAAAAGATATTCCTCATCATCCCGGGCGTAGGAAGGAAGCTTCCTCTCGCGCTGAATGTATATTTTATGAATTCCCTTCCTTTCCGAGCCGTGATTCCGAAACGAGCCGAAGAATGCCAGCTCCGACTCTCCGCAGCTCGTTTTAACGTTTCATCGCTGGCGGGAATTATGATAAACTCTCTGGTACGTGGAATGATGAATAATAATCAGCCCGCGGGACGCGGTGGAACGTTACAGCGGCATTTGCGTTGAATAATTTTCATTCGCCGGCTGGTGGGTCTGAGAGGAGGATGACTGGGTCCACGAGCGGTCATCGCGGCCCAGAAAAATACGGACACTTGGGTGTTTTCGAAGATACGTGGAAAATGAATCGAGGAGTCGGAAGACCTCGTACATCACGCGTGACGCTGGCCCATTCATGGCGCGAGTCTGCAAAGACAGCCTTTAAAGCGCACAATGCGCATTATGTAGCCGGCCCCGTTGGCTGATTTTATTACCTGGCATAAATCTACTTTCATCGATGCGTATATCGGCGATAAATCACCCGAGGTGTCGGGAAGGAGGATAGCAAAAGCTCAGCCACTGTGCGCCAGACACTGAAGCGCGATGGGTGGCGTTCACGTGTTTTCACGCCGAGGGACTCGCAAAGTATTGTCCAAGTGTCTTAGAATATTTGTCAGGATTTAAGCAGAATTTTGGTTGAATTGAAACGGGTTTGTGGAACCCCTTTTATGGAGGGCCAATAAAACCGTCGCGGCCGGGGAAATGATTTTCTTCGTGGCGCCTGGCGGAGGGAAGTTCCTCGATACACAGCGTTTGTTGGTTGATAATAGGTAATGGTCGGCTGGAAAGGACGCAGGCAAATACGACAAGCGGTTTGGTGGCGCGAGAACGGGGGCATTTCGTCGCCACAAAGGAACCGAGGGCGGTGGTAGACGGAGGGAACCGCGAATGGATTATTCGGATGGAGGCGAGCTTGGCCTTTATCGCGCGAGTCGATCAAATCGCGGCGATGCACGGAAGTGCATCGACCGGGGGGAGGGCGAGGACTCGCTTGGACCAGTTCGCTGGCAGCGTCGAGATCGAGGCACGAAAATTCGCGATAAATCTCGCGGCTGACTGGCGGAACATACACGAGGAACAGTCATTTCCGGGGTATTTCTGGTTGGCGGACCAAGAATGCTCGAGAGAGGAGGCGAGGGGGGGCAGCCGATCGATTTCTGTCACGTCAGAACGATGGCTTCCTTGTTATCGGCGCGAAACAACCGGCTCGCGGTGCAACTTCTTTAATAGTTAAGCTGTTAACTGGGCAAGACGAGTTAAGTCGTCACACACAGATTGGGATCTACGTGCTTGGCCACTTCTGGTCAAATAATTCCAGAATGAACATACTAAATTCGACGCGGAGGAATATATGAATGACGAGTTAACTCGTCGTATCCGGCGCGGAAGAATTTTTGAACGACGAGTTAACTCGTCGTATTCGGCGTGGAGGATTTTATGAATGACGAGTTAACTCGTCTTCCCTACTTAACAGAGTGCTTATTTTTTTGTGACTATGACGAGTTAATTCGTCGTTAAAAAAATGCTTCGCGTCGAATATGACGAGTTAAATCGTTATTCAGAAATTCATCTGTGTAACGTATGATAAGTTAACTCGTCATTAAAAAATTCCTCCGCGTCGGATATGACGAGTTAACTCGTCATTAAAAAATTCCTCCGCGTCGGATATGACGAGTTAACTCGTCATACAAAAATTCCTCCGCGTCGGATATGACGAGTTAACTCGTCATTCAAAAATTCCTCCGCGTCGAATATGACGAGTTAACTCGTCATTCAAAAATTCCTCCGCATGGACTATGACGAGTTAACTCGTCATTCAAAGATTCCTCCGCATGGACTATGGCCAGTTAACTCGTCATTAAAAAATTCCTCCGCGTCGCATATGACGAGTTAACTCGTCATTAAAAAATTCCTCCGCGTCGCATATGACGAGTTAACTCGTCATTCAAAAATTCCTCCGCGTCGAATATGACGAGTTAACTCGTCATTCAAAACTTCCTCCGCATGGACTATGGCGAGTTAACTCGTCATTCAAAAATTCCTCCGCATCGAATATGACGAGTTAACTCGTCATTCAAAACTTCCTCCGCATGGACTATGGCGAGTT
Source organism: Andrena bicolor (assembly GCA_960531205.1). NCBI lineage: Eukaryota > Metazoa > Arthropoda > Insecta > Hymenoptera > Andrenidae > Andrena > Andrena bicolor. Next base: position 44,263,435 of record OY482666.1, read on the forward strand.
AACTCGTCATTCAAAAATTCCTCCGCATCGGCTATGACGAGTTAACTCGTCATTTAAAGAAGGTGAAACTTCATCTACATGCACATCACGCTGCATAACAATGATGTACTGATGGCATATGAGAGTTGCATGATAATCGCTCGCAGTGTACAATAATCCATTATAGTCTTGTAATATCATATAACTATCCATTCTAACACAACTATGGTGTATGATATTCGTATCATACTACTACGACGATGATAATGTGACTTTGCGAGTCGCTTATGAATTTCAGCACTCACCGAAGTTGAATGTGCGATATCGATGAGGCGGTATCACGATCACCTGCAAGCATAAACATGAAAACTTCATAATTACTATTCACTGAACGAGGGAGCGGGAATATTGAGTAAAGGCATCGGAAATTGGGGGAGTGGATCGTGGAATTGTGACGTTATCATTCCCACTACACCCCTATCCATTCCCAACGAGAATTTCCAATCGCCCAGTGTCTACTACGTCTTTCTCAATCACCGACGAATCATGAAATCCAACCACCCCTCCCTCTAATAACCAATTCACGGCATAACGCAACGAGTGCAACGGAATTGCATTACTTGCACATCGCAATCGCTTTCTTTACACCCGACTCCGCGATTCCGCTTCAATTTTCTCGCCCCGGTTCAATATCACGCGGCCGCCCCGCTATCAAATAACGATTCGAAGATATTGGCCCGGGTGGCAGGCATCGAGGAGGCAGAAAAGAAAGTATCGTTTAGAAATTATGCCCCTTCTTGCGAGTCACCTCGCGCCAGCCTCGCGGAGGGCTTCCTCCGAGGGCCCGGCATCCCCAATCCCCATTGGAAACTTATAAAACGCTGAACCAGCACATTTCACGCGGCCAATTTATTACCCTCATCCACCCCCTCCTTTCCGCGGCTATCTTCCTGCCCCTCACTTTTTATCAATTGTTCCTGAGGCTTTCCCAGATCTCACTACCTCGATCTCCATTCCACGGGCCTGCGACGGGACAATTGCCCTGGAAATTTTATTTTATCAAGAGCCAGTATCATCGAGCTCGAAATCCGCGGCGCTTTATGTTATTTTCTGCATTAACACCCGCTCACTGTTTTATTCAAAATCCACTCGAATTTTCATGCGACTTCTCCCGTAATTGGGGGTAGATTTTGTGACGGCGGGAATGCTGGGCCTAGTTTATTTTCTATTTAATTCGTGATGGTCATTGATCGTTATACAAATCTCCAATATCTTACCGACGGAATAACATTTTGTGGATTCGAGACGGGTTCGACGAACCCGCTGTTTGTACTCGGCGATTAAGAGAGAGGCCCTCTCGCGTTTTTCGGATCGACGCCAATGGGGTAGTCGAACGGAGAGAGAATGGCCGGGTCATAGATTTTTACGGGCCGTTCTCCAGCAGGCAAATCGCGACAATTTCGGAGGCCGCCGATGCGGAAAATGAGTTTCCGCGCTGGCGGGGCGACTTCTCGCTGGATATTCGCGGCTCGGGACTGGGGAAACTCGCAGGAGATACGAGCCCGCGTTCGACGAAAGAACGCGAGGCTAACTGCGAGCAAGAACTGACCGCTGAAGAACGAACGGGGCATTAAAACTTTCGAAATAACAAAGTTTCGAGAGCCTTGCGCCGTGGAATGTCGCGACATCAACGAAATACCTTTTACAGGGGTGTCGAGGAATCGAGGAGAGCTACAAGGTGTGCAAAAAACGAGGTTCGTAAAAAAAAGCTTTAACCCTTAGGCTGCCGCTATTTTTACGTAAAAATAGGGGTCCTTTTTTTCGTAAAAATAGGGGTCCTTTTTTTCGTAAAAATAGGGGTCCTTTTTTCCCAAAATAGGGGGCCTTTTTCCCAAAAATAGGGGTCCCTGTCCCCCCAAAATAGGGGTCCTTTTTTTTCAAAAATAGGGGTCCTTTTTTCCCAAAAATAGGTGTCCTTTTTTCCCAAAAATCGGGGTCCTTTTTTTCGTAAAAATAGGGGTCCTTTTTTTTAAAAAAATAGGGGTCCTTTTTTTTTAAAAAATAGGGGTCCTTTTTCCAAAATAGGGGTCCTTTTTTTAAAAAAATAGGGGTCCTTTTTCCAAAAATAGGGGCTTTTTTCCCCAAAATAGGGGCTTTTTTTCCAAAAATATGGGTCCTTTTTTCCAAAATAGGGGTCCTTTTTTTTCTAAAAACAGGGGTCCTTTTTTTTCAAAAATTTTTATGTATGAGTAGTCAATAGGTCCCATAGAGTCGAGGGGGTAGAACCGTGCCAATATAGTGGCTCTAGCGGCAGCCTAAGGGTTAATTTCCTCATGGACAAAGATTTGTACAATAAATCCGACGCATAATTCGAATTTTCTTTCACATCCACCCACGAACTCGCCGTTATATTTTTACACCCCTTGCATAAAACACGCTTCCCCTAATTAGCCGAAAACGCTCCACATTTCTAAGCCCTCTTCCTCCCCTCCCTCCCCCCTGCGTTTTCACCCCTTTCAAAACGCGCGTTTAAATTCGCATAGCTTCATTAGCTAGCTGGAAAAAATTCGTTCCGAGTTAATTAAGCATTCTGCTTGGAGGTGTCAAAGCTGGATAATTAGTAACCCTGCGTTTACATTTTTTGGCACACAATTATCAAGCCAGAAAAATTTATTCCTCGCGGAATATCAGCTTCTCCGAAACACGGAGTATCACTGCGAATAAAATTGAAGTTCCGCTCGCGCTTCTCGATCTCGAAGGCAATCGAACAATTCGTCAGCAAGTGTGTAAAAGCAAGCTGAACCGGAAGGATTGGTTAATGTGTCGAGTTTCCCCGCGCGAAGGGGGGGGGCGGGGCGCGAGTCGAATTGCCGCGGAAAAATCGCGCCGCGTGTCTCATTTATATCGGGACCCTCTGACGCGATTCCGCGATAATCGGATTACGCGCAATTACAGGGACAGAAGCTCGAATCGCTGCGTTCGAATTCATTCCGCCGGACGGGGGCAAATGGAACGTTCGATTCGCAGCCTGGGTGAAGGGCCACTCCCCCTCCGCCGATGGAACTCGGCTAATCGAATTAATATTCCAATTAATCGCGACCCGTGCAAAATAATTCCCGTTCTTCCGTGAATTTCAGACACCCGCTGCTGAATCTTTCGCTGCGATCACTGCGCCCGGCTAACGGAATCCCGTTCGACCGTGCTTCGCTTTGCGTCGCACTGTCATCGGGGGAAACGGAGCCCGTTTCGTGGTCGTTGAATTAATAAATCCCATTGCTCGATGGTAATGCGAGTGTTTTATACCGCCGTCGTATTATTCTGTCGCCTTTATTAACAATATCGCGCTGTAAACGAAAAGGGGGCCTCGGTAAATCGACGGTGCCACCCGTTCGACGGCTGAGTGATCACCGAACGAGCGAATGAACCGACAACGGGCATAACTTTATGTGTGGATGTTTATTGAACGACCAGCGGATCGCTGGGTTTCATTAGGGCGCTGTGTCGCTGGGATGTGCCTCGGGGAAAATTAATTTATCTTCGTGGGGAAAATGGGGGAGCAGTGGGACACTCCGTATTGGAGGGTTTAAATTCTTTGGGGGGTGGAAATATTATTTATTCTCGTTATCGTGTGCGTGGTAGTTTTCACGTGGAATTTTGTTCTCGCGTAATACCGTCGAGGACCCAGTTCCTGATCACTTAAGATGCAAAGAGAGCAGTTTCTGATTAACCTAAAACACTTTACTATGAGCCGGAATAATTCATAATTTTTTGGAATAAATTTGTATCGTGATAAACTTATTATTTGGTATTTATATACTAAACTGATCAGGAATTGGGTTGGTGAATTTATAAGGATAGAGTGTCTGAAGCTTCTGATTATAGGACAATGTAAATTTTTAGAAATTACTAGTAAATTGGAGATTTTAATATTCGAATATTGGTAAAGTATATTATTTATTCATTTATTCCCGTTTACGCGTGGACCACAGTGTTTACAATATAAATGACAAAATACATTACGATATAATATTGTATATTATTATGGCCGAAATAAATTATATTATTATGGTACTAATTATTTTATTCGTTTTGGAAGGAAATTAAGAATCACTTAATACCACGTTCTCCATAAAAATCGAATTTTTTTCCACGCTCACTGTCGGTACTTTCGCGAATCTGCATTCCCCAGGTCCTCGACCTCCATCACAGTTTCGTGAGTCCCTTGTATGGAGATCTCTGTCCCCGATAAATCGAGAGCAAAGATCCCAACTGACCCTGTGACCCCGATAACTAAAATCCGCTCCCAGCGAAATCAACAATTCGATTAAACCGCTAACCGTGGATGACGAGATAACTCGTCACTGGAAACCGACAGCAGGCAAAACGAGTTAGCTCGTCACAAACATATTGGGATCTACTCATACAGAGTCCACTTCTGGCGAAACGCCGAATGAACAGTTCAACTTCACCAAAAACGGCACTCGATTTAAATGCATGAACCCTCGATCACCGACTTCGCCCTCCAGCGACAAAGGGCAACAAAACGACCGGCGATTACCGACCGTCCACTCGATGTTCACCTATCTAAAAAAAAAAAAACAACGAGCAAATCTTTCGCCCAGTCGCCGAGCGTAGAAAACGGCGGAGATTAAACGTCGCGCGATTCAATTTGCACCCGATAATTCTCGCCCCGCGAGTCAGGGAGCACTCGGTTTCAAGCAGCCGCGTGGACGGAGGCGGGAAAAAAGGAGCCATTCCGCAGCGAGCCTCTGCGAGGAGGAAATTCCACTCGAAAATAACCGGGGAAAGAGCGCGGCGGCGTTTAGAGCCCGGAACGACGGAACAGGTGCCCGGAGAACGTGGAAAAACGACGAGGGAAACGGTGTAAAGGCTTGATGGCCAGGGCGCCTAGCCTGGGAATCATGAGCTGCCGCGAGGTCGTCCGTTAACGGCGGTAATGGATCAATCGTGGCGCGAATGATCAAAGCAAAAAGTGCTCCTCTCTCTCCCAAAAAAGAAAGTAGAGAAAAACAGAAAGAGAGGAATTAAGAGACTGCAACAGAGCGCGCAACTCGATGCGCGATAAGGAAGACGCACGGCGGGATGCGCCGCTGATAAATTGCGATCGTTTCGGCTGGTATGATGAATTCGAACAGAAAATGGAGGATTGGGAATTGAAATATGGGGCTAAACGCGGCGATGGAGCCGGCGGCAGAGTTATAGACGCGGCAGTGGCGTTTCAACGGGGAAACAAAAACCGGAGGAATGAAATGGCTCGAAAAGTGGACGAGGGTGAGGTGCAGGTGGCAACGAAATTGGAGAAATTAAAACACAAAAACTGTCTGTACAGTGGATGCTCTATGAGAGAGTCACCTGTATTAAATAAAAGTCGAGTGGAATTATCGTGGGAGATTTAAAGCGCAGAAATGGCCAACAAAATTACCAAGACGAAGGTAATTCGTAGACAAATAAAGGAAGAAGAATGGGGACGTTGGTTCCAAGAATTCAAGAAACGGAAGAAGATAGCCCGTGACGGATCACCATAAAAGGAGACGATATCGCCAGTGTAACTGCAAAGGGGTGTTCCAGCAGAGGGTGGCTGGGATCGTCGGGAAGGCGGGGAACGTTGAGGGTAGGGGAGCGGAAAAGTCACGTAGGCCGCTTTGGTCCAACGATGATGACGGAGGCCAGGCCCCGCTGTTGCTGCTCTTGCAGTCGTCGAGACATCGAATTATCGCAAAGTTTCCGACAGGGGCGGAATACGAATGAACCCCCAGAGGTATGTGAGTCCCGGTGGACGTCCGCCGCTGGACAGTGGAATGGTGGGCGCCCCGGAACAGGCCGGCCGCCAACTTTACTTCTAATGGAGTCCGCGGAGTTCTTTCGGACTTCCGCGCGGACGATCCCCCCCTACGTCTCGGATTATCGAGTCGCGACAGCGTGGAACAACAGTCGATATATCCTGGCTGGACCCTCCTTCGCGATAAATCCCGGGGAGTTCGGGAATCTGTTCGGTATAAGTGGCCCGGGCAATCTGCATTTCATGCAAACGCCGCTGTCGCCGCGACGGCTCCTCCCGGCAACTTTAAATTTATTCCGCGAAATTACCGGTACATTTTCGCGCGAGCTTCTTTCCAGTTGCTTCTGCAGTTCGTTCGAGACTTCGGGAGCTTTTCTGCGCTTAGTTTCTTTCGTGTCGTTTTTTTTTTTTTTTAGAATACTCCTTTTACCTCTGCATTGTTTCTCTTTGAAATGGCGCGGAGTAATGGCTACTCTTGGCACTTCGCGTGACAGTCGGCTCACCGTTCATTGTTCTCGTGACCATTGTAGTAATTTCTGCGGAACTCTGGGGTGGGTTAGGGATTCGGTGCTTGGAGTTTAGGAGGTGTTACTTTTTTTGCTGATTTTTCCTTTTTATTTTGGTGCGCTGATGTTTTGAGGCGTTGATGTTTCGGAGCGTTGAGGTTTCGGAGCGTTGGGGTCTGGCAGCGTTGATCCTTTGTAGAGTTGATATTTTGGAGCGTTGATATTTTGGAGCGTTGATATTTTGGAGCGTTGATATTTTGGAGCGATGATATTTTGGAGCGTTGATATTTTGGAGCGTTGATATTTTGAAGCGGTGATATTTTGGAGCGTTGCTATTGTGAAGCTTTGATATTTCGGAGCGTTGATATTTCGAAGCATTAATATTTTGAAGCGTTACTATTTTGAAGCTTTGATATTTCGGATCATTGATATTTTGGAGCGTTGATATTTTGGAGCGTTGATATTTTGAAGCGGTGATATTTTGGAGCGTTGCTATTGTGAAGCTTTGATATTTCGGAGCGTTGATATTTCGAAGCATTAATATTTTGAAGCGTTAATCCTTTGGAGCGTTGATATTTTGAAGCTTTGATATTTTGAAGCGTTGATATTTTGAATTGTTGATATTTTGAATTGTTGATATTTTGAATTGTTGATATTTTGAATTGTTGATATTTTGAAGCGTTGATATTTTGAAACGTTGATATTTTGGAGCGTTGATATTTTGGAGCGTTGCTATTTTGGAGCGTTGCTATTTTGAAGCATTGCTATTTTGAAGCATTGCTATTTTGAAGCATTGCTATTTTGAAACGTTGATGTTTTGGAGCGTTGATGTTTCGGAGCCTTAATGTTTTGGAGCTTTGATATTTTGGAGGGTTGCTATTTCGAAGCGTTACTATTTTGAAGCATTGCTATTTTGGAGTGTTCCTATTTCAAAGCATTGCTATTTTCGAGCGTTACTATTTCGAAGCGTTGCTGCCGGTGTCTTCAAAGTATCTTTTTTAATACATTTTTGGGGAATTTTCTAATTTTGGTAATGTTCCCTAGTGCGTTTGAACGATGTAGTTAAGCCTCTTATGACGTAATATCTATCGAGTTTCTGTACAAAATTTGGTAGAATTTGCGCGTGACTTGTTCGAGCTCAAGCCACGTTCGCCATTAGCAAAACGACGCTTCCCCAGCATTGAAAGTAGCTTCATCAGGGTCAGGGGAGACACTAATACTGGCTGTGGTCTTTTGGGGCGGCGCCCATGCTTCGTGCTCCGACTTCGCGTTTACCTGATCGACCGATAAACATTCCTTTTCTGGATCCGAATCAGCACTTTTCATCGCGCTTCTCTACTCGTATCCATCGTATAGATTCAACGTAGTGTTACGTTTTCAGTTGATAAAAATGTAGATTCGTCAATGTCTTTCTATTTTAATTCGAACACATTATCAACTGTGAAAGTAGTACTACGTTCTTCCAAACTACAATATTGAAAGATATAAACGTAGTACTACTCCACTGAGACTCACAGACCCACTTCCATAAATTCCATTTCCCAATTACGAAAAGCCACCAACGCAGTGTGTCCTCACTGCATTTTTCCACAACCTTCACCTTCACCTTCTCGAAAAACTCAAACCCCACCAACGTAGCACTAAGTTCTCGTCATAGAAGCCCTGAAACCAATTGTCACCACGCCTTCCAATACCCTATCACGCCACCTCCATCACTATCACTAGTATCACTACTGCCACGGTGCGGGGAATTCGAAGAAAACACAGAAACGAATGAAAATAGGGCGAGCAGGCAGCGAACGGAGGAAGAGACAAGAGAATCAACAACTACAGGAGATAGGGGGTCTCGGGACGTGAAAGTGCAAGGGGCAGAGATGAAAAATCATAGAGCACAATGCAGCCTAGCGGCAGTGGAACCGGAAGCTGGAGAAACAGTGGCGAGAGATGGGGAAGCGAGAGGAAGTTGCGCGTAGGACGGACGATTGGATTAATTTATCGCGTGGAAACGCTATCAGGGAGCTTTTTTCTTTGAGCAGGGTCGGGACGATGCTCTCTTTCCAAGTGCACCGCAGCCTGTCGCGTTGCTCCGGCGGACGCACTGTGCCAACGACAGGCGATTCGAATCACGGAGCCGAGGACGCGATTCGATTTATTCGAGAAGCTTCCCGCGCCTCGCTGCAACGGGACACGTACTGGGTGTCGCGGAAGTGGGTGTACTGGCTCGTGTCATCTTCAAAAGATATTATCGCACTAAGGGAATTCGGTGGAATTTTGATTGATGAGGCTGGATAGTCGTCCAAAGAAATCATTTTTAGAAGTGTAATTTCTGGAGCACTAACAATGGTGGATGAGTGACTTAAAAAGGCAAGAGTTAGCGCATGTTGGAGGCTAAATGTAGTTGAATTTTGTTAGTACTTAATAGTTGAAAGACACTGGTGAAATATTAATGTTCAGAATGAATGCTCGCGTGACTAAGGTAGTTGAGAATCTTCGTTTGGAGATCGAAAGAATAGGAAATTGTGAAGACAATGAAGACGTGAAAACGATTTCCGATTCTGAATGTATTAGAACAGAATTGCATAGAATCCACACGGAAGAGGCAGCGTAATTTCGCAACCCGTTGTCCCTGGTGTCGACCACTTTGCCTTTTTCGCCGCGTGAATTCCAAACGAGCAGTGATTCACAGGTCAAGCGCACAGCGGCATGTGAATGGGCATTCTATTTTTATTTCAGATTAGAGATAGTGGTGACCTCCCTCATGAAAGACTTCCAAAGAAGAGGTCGCTGAGCTGAGAACGTGGAACTTCGGTATGTAGTAAATGCCAGCAACCGAAGTTATGTGTACGCTTAATAACACGGAACTTTTCGGTATTTTTACCCTTCTCGTTAACATTTTAAAAATGGAAAACGAAAAATTTGGAGTGTTTAGGTATATGTTGAAGCGTTGATGTTTTTCAGCGTTCAGATTTTGGAGCGTTGATGTTTCGGAGCAACGATATTTTGAAGCGTTATTGTTTTGGAGCGTTGATATTTTGGAGCGTTGATATTTTGGAGCGTTGATATTATTTTTAAGCGTTGATATTATTTTGAAGCGTTGAAATTTTGAAGCCTTGAAATTTTGAAGCGTTGAAATTTTGAAGCGTTGAAATTTTGGATCATTGATATTTTGGAGCATTGATATTTTAGAGCGTTGGTGATTTGGGGCGTTGATATTTTGGAGCGTTGGTGATTTGGGGCGTTGATATTTTGGAGCGTTGGTGATTTGGAGCGTTGGTGATTTGGAGCGTTGGTGATTTGGAGCATTGGTGATTTGGAGCGTTGATATTTTGGAGCGTTGATATTTTGAAGCGTTGATGTTTTAGGCATTAATATTTTGGAGCGTTGGTGATTTGAGGTGTTGATATTTTGGAGCGTTGATATTTTGAAGCGTTGATATTTTGGAGCGTTGATATTTTGGAGCGTTGATATTTTGGAGCGTTGATATTTTGAAGCGTTGATATTTTGGAGCGTTGATATTTTGAAGGGTTGATGTTTTTGAGCATTAATATTTTGGAGCGTTGGTGATTTGGGGTGTTGATATTTGCAAGCACATCAGTAACTAGCCTTATAGAACCTGCTGATTTGAAGATTATGAACAAAACATAGATTGCACCCTATTCCTAATTCCTTTAGCTTACCCCAATAAAAGCGGAGTCAATACCGTTACCTCCAGATCTGGCGATTCTTTAGACTAAGCTAGAAGTCCCCCTAGCTCAAGCAACGGTAAAGACGGTTCAGAGGATCCAGTGTGTCCTCGCAAGCTCCGCAGACACCGAACGAGATGGCGAAGTTTCAGCAAAGGCGAGGCTCGTTAATCCCGCGTAAGTTTTCGAACAGAGGAAGGACATACCTCCCCTGACTCGAGACCAAGCTGCCGGCAAACGATCCGGGGAAAAAATCAAGCGTACAGAGAGAGGAGCTTAGCATCGAACCTCCCTGTAATCCTAGCCCCGTGGCCCTAGCCGAAGGACCCAGTGTCTCGTGGTAATCCTGGTCTAGGATCGAGCACGAACCGCTCTTGATCTCGCGAGCCGAACGATCCCGTAGGACGCAACGCCTGGACCCGGTGCAAAGGACCTACCCCCCACGCCGTACCGTAAATCCATTCTCCAGACAGATCTAGATGCTGACCAGCTCACGTGCTTATCCTGTATGATGCTCCCCGTGGCACGGATTTGTCCCTGTCTGTTTGCCCGACCCGCGAGGATCGGCCGAATAATGAACTTAATGAAATGGAGGTGAGAGAGGATTCGTTGCTGACGAGTGCGAAAGTTAGAGTCGAATTTAGGGCGGGTTTGAAGTGGGTGGTTGAGTGGTGAGAAATATGAAGCTTGAGAGTTTGAAGGATGATGTAGAAGCTGAGGTTTTAGAGTGTGGAGTCTGAGGGATGGAGGAATTGGGAGGTGTAGAAGATGGGTGTAGAATGTGAGGAATGCGAAATATGTGTTACCGGTAACCTGGAGGTATAGAATATTGGGGTATCGAAATCAGCAGGTGCAGAATGCAGCGGTACAGATTTCCGGAGACACAGAGTCTGAGGAATATAGAATTCGGTGGATGTAGAGGCTAAGGAGTACAGAATTTTGGAGATGTAGGATGATCTCAGGAATGTAGAATGTGGGATACAGAATTCTGGAGACGTAGAATCTAAGGAATACAGAATTCAGGGGTAGAGTCTGAGGAATACAGAATTATGGAGATGTAGTATGTAAGAAATGTATGAATATAGAATATGGGGATTGCAGAGCTGAAGGGATGTAGAACCTGAGGAATAATACAGATCTTACGAGCCAGAGAGACTTTAGCAGACAGGGATCTAAAACATGGGGGTACACAATACACAACATAGACACTACAGAATAAAGAAGTTAAATATATTATACAACCACAGAACAACAAATTTAAAATTCTATTTCTCAAAATTGCACCCACAAAGTCCTACCCCAATTTCTTCAGCAACAGTGACCATACACCTCTCCAAACTATGAGAAAATTATTCCTCATAAACCCAACCCTCAACTCACGATCTCCAGAATGAAACCAGTGGATTCTGTGCTTTTCAAAAATTTACAAAAGATCAGCCAGCCCGCGCGAACAGCGTCCCCGAAGATCTGTGAGCTCGAACGGCGGCTAACGAGGCGATAGATTCGTTCCCTCAGGAGGTCAGAAGATAGAATAACTCTCATCCGGGGAAATATAGAGGCCGCTCGATCCTGATCGCTGCAGCAATCAGTAAATTCTTATGGCTAGGGCGGAACGTGCCTCTGATAAGAAAGAGGGCATCGTTGATAGCGGTGTTCGGGATGAATTCTCTGCGCCCATGAAGGGCTACTTTTATTTCCGTGAAAGAGATCGATGCTCTTAATTTTATTCGAAGGCCTACACGCTCGAGATCTTCGTGCGGGCTACACTGAAGCGCGACATCGTTACAAGGAGTAACATCTTCCCTGCCATTCTTCTTCGTGAACTTCCCGCGGCAGACAAATTGGCGGGGTGGCTTGAATATAGATGGGGGTGCGGTAGCTCCAACTATACCGTATTTTTGACAGTGCTGAGGGCGAAGCACATGAAGACTCAATATATCGTCAACAATAAATGAGGCACTGAGAGCAAAAACGAACTAACCCACATTGAAACATAATTAATTTTTTATTTTACATTATTGTTACTAACTCAATTTCAAAAAAAAAAAAAAAAAAACGTGCTCTTAATGCCTCAAATATTAAGGTAATAATTATTATCTTCGCACCTTTTTGACTTGAAACTCCTGCACTTTTTTACTTTGCAAATTCTAAAATCTAAATTGAGAATAGAATTCAGAAAAAGTAAATCCTCTCATACACATAGATCAGTTGTTTTCTATTAAATTCCATACTCTCCCAACAATTATGCAAAGCGACCATCTAGGAAATTCGAGGAACTCTGCAGATCCTCATCTCCACTGTTTGAAAGTGAATTCCCGATCACGCCGATTAATTGCTTGTAAACTGATATGGGACCTCCTCCGTCGATTCTCGCAACCAGGGCTCCCAACTTAAAGGTCTTCAAACCCGCGTAATGATTCGCGTCCGATTTCTGGAAAATAATTTTCTCGCGTCTGGAGAGGCAGTCGCCCCCTCCGTAAGGGGGAGCCGGTCCTCGAAGGGTGCGCGACCATTCATTCGTCGTCTTCACCCCCAGTCGCCTCCGATTCGACAGCCCTCGATCTCCGAGCAATCGATATCCACCCCTGAAATCGAGCGCGACGAAAAATGAGCGCCCCCCGGCTTAAAAATTAACCGAACGTACCCCCGGAGACCAGGAATCACTTCCTGCACGATTCTGCTTCGGGTGGAAATATTTTGCGAGTGCCGCGTTGCTCGTTATATACAGCGAGCTCGTTAAATGATTCTCTTTTTTGGATTTGGGACGGGGTCAAATATCGACCGATGGGGAGGCACAAGATCGTTACTCTAAAAAGGAATATGTGGGCCGTGAAAATATGAGGAATGCTACAAGATAGCTACTTTAGTTCGTGGAAGACTTCAGTGACTTTTATATATTTACTAGCTGACCCGGTTTCACCCGGGAATTATTATTATTTATTATTTTAGATAGCATATTTATAAACAGCCTATGATTTAATCTAGGTTGTATGTAATGCATATTCAAAATTTCGTTGAAATTCATTCAGGCGTGAAAGACGGACAAACAAACAGACAACGTTTCACTTTTATAAATTAGTAAGGATAAGGATGGATTTCTGGATGCTGACACCATATACGTATTCAGCCCGTGCGGGACACGCCGATGGGCGTTCGGCGAGCACTGTTACCAAATGCGACAGAACGATATCCGCACGCGACATACGCGCAGAGTTTCACCTTCCCAATTCAAGGAGTCAATGGAATTGCAATGGTTTCCTTTCCCATTACAGACGTTATTAAAGAGATCCAATTATGTGCAACAGTACGACGTTAAAAAGAATCCTCAAGCCACCCCAAGATGACTTCGAATGAGTCGCAAGTATTTTAAAAATTTCCACTTCACAAAATCAAGAAACGCCCGAGTCCAGTGTCCCCTGCAATCGAGCAAACTTAAAAGAAGAAGCCGTCATTCCCCATTCCCTCAGCGCCGGGGCTAGAAACATCCCCCGGTTCGATTCGAATCTCCGCGACGGGATTCTCTTTCTCCCACGGTATCTCCGCCGCCTCCCAACCCCCCCGAACCCCCCGGCAAGGATCGCTCGAAAGACTCTCGATCCGCTTTCTGGAGAGGTCCGGGGGCCATTGGTCGCGCGAATCGAGCGGCACAAAAGGGGAACCGAGGGGATGTCGCCACGGATGTTGCTCGCGGAGGCGTCGAGCTGCGACGCCCCGTTATCGAGCCACCGTCCAACTTTTCCAGACCCCTGGCCCAGGTCGAGCCCCCGTAAGCCAGCGTTATATATTTCAGGGTATCTGCCGGCGAACGGGCGATCGCGGACAATCGATAATCCGATCGCAGCGGATCGTTCGGGGAACGAGGGGCCAGACGCTCGTTCGTCTGCTGCTTTAAAAATTAACCCTGGACGGTCGCGAGGGTTCGTGGGCCAGGGGTGGCAAGAGGGGGGTGGGGAGGGGGGTGAACCTGCTACAGAAATACTCGTCGATGTCACCGACGATTTTCCAGCAATCCAGCCGGCAAACTCCTCGAGCTTTCCCTCGTCCTCCTCTTTCTTCTTCACCCAGCGCCACCCTTACTCTCTCTCTCTCTCTCTCTCTCTCTCTGTTTACCCTCCGCAGTCGGCGGGGCCTCGCTCCCCGAGCGTCGTAAATCTTGCAACGAATCGCCTCCTTTTTTATTCCTCCTTCCCTTACGCTGCCAGCGTACCAGCGTGTACGTGTGAGCGAGTTTTTCTTTTTTTGTGACGCGTTCCGCGCCGAAAAAAAAGAGGGTTGGAACTGGCGGAAGCATCTTTCGAGTAAAGAGCATCACATGCATGGTTTCTGGGGTAAACGCCCCGGTTGCCTGGTGAATTTTGCAGGGTTGTGTCTGCGGTGACGCGGCGGAGGATACGGTGAAACGCTACTGGAGCTTGTCGAGGGGTTAAATATTCATTTTTGCCGGCCATCCTGAGAGCCGATCGGTTTATCGTGGCGGGCATGCGGAACGTTTTGTGGCAATTGTAAACTGCTGCTGGTGGATTGTTTCGATGGGGCGAAGGGGGAGGAGGGTTTGCTTGGTGCTGGCGGGCGTCCTGTTGCTTATTCCCGGGTTCGAGGATAGGAGACTGGGGATCGCGGGATGGTTCGAGGGGGAACCCCGAAAATACGCCTGTTTTTAGAATTTTCTTCGGGAATAATTTATAGTTTTCATATGAATTTGTAGGTTTTATTTGTAATAAAATTATAGAGAAATGAATAAAAAAACATGCATAAATTTTAATATTTTAATTAATGTTCTAGCTAGACACCTCACTAATAAAATATAGGTCGCTGGCGGGATGTGTAACTTTGGAACGACAGTTCTGAAATCAAATTTAAATCTTTTTTATAAACTATATGAGTGTAGTTTCCGTTGTGCGTACGGATTTCTTAAACAAATTATTTTTATAAAAATGCTGCGCTTTAGAAGAAACAGTTTCGAAAATCCACAAATAAGATGGACAGTATGACGAGCGTATTTGAAAAAATTTTTTCGATCAGGAACCCAATTCCCAATGTAGCATAAATTATACCAATATTTTCAAAAGTTTCTTTTTTTCCTCTTTCATTATAAATAATATGTGAAATTAATCCAAATCCTGGAACAATTAGAATATACACTTCGGGATGACCAAAAAATCAAAATAAGTGCTGATATAAAATTGGATCTCCTCCCCCTATTGGGTCAAAAAATGAAGAATTTAGGTTTCGATCTGATAGTAATATTGTAAAAAAATATAAAATTTGATTTCAGAGCTGCTGTTCCATAGTTATACATCTCGCCAACGACCTGTTTTTTTAGAAGATTCATTAATATATTAAAATTGATGTATGTTTTTCTATTAATTTTTTTTATAGTCTCTTAAGACATTGCACTAAAGGCAGGTAATCACAATTTTATACGAAGACTGTAAATTATTCCTGAAAAAAAATTCTCAGAAAAGGCTCAGGTACTTTCAGGCCGTCAGTGGTGTTCCCACTTAAACGTGGGTGGTTGAAATGATAGTTGGGACTGTAGAGACGCTTTTTAAACAAACTTTCCGCAACTTCCCTATTTCGAGGGTTTCAATTAGTCGCAGCAGTTGATTACCTAAGGAAGACTATAATGTCCATGGCTCCCCTCGCATAGCGATTCCACAACCCCCTACTCAAGCAAAGCTCTTCCAACCTCGTCCAACTTTCTCACTCCCTCACATCCAATAACTTAAATGAGCTAATCACCTACGGAAGATCACAACGTCCCTGCAGCTCCCTCGCACAGTAATTCCACAACCCTTCACCTACACAAAGCTCTCCTCAAACCAACCTCCCGGTTTCCTCACATCCAATTACTGATATCACCTAAATCACCCACAGAAGATCACAACTTTCCACCATCCACACCACCAAATCCTTCAAATAATAATCTCGCAGCCCCCATTCCCGGAACAAGAGAAATCTTCCCGAAGCAACCTCCTCTAACTTCCAAATATTGGTGACGAGATTCCGACGCCTCTGATTATTTATAGCTGCGAGCTAATCACCCGAGGAATACCGCAACGTTCCTCCACCTACCTAGCATAACAACATCTCACAATACCCCCGCCGAAGCAAAATTCTTCTCCCCGAAGCAACCAACCCCAACCCCTAGCAACGCCGTCGCCGACACCAGCCCTCCGCGTAGCGCAGCGGATCCCAGTGCACCGCCGACTCGGCATCGACAAAAGGTTTCCAGAGGAAGCAGACAGCGCGGCGAAGTCCCCGCAGGTGGATCGATGAGTAATCGCGGCACGTTCATCCGAATATATTCGCGCATAAAGCGCAAGAGGGGGGGAGGTTGCTTTCAGAGGGGAGGGCGATAGGAATATATCTCGGCCCGTTCCTTGTCGACTGTACCCAGGGGCTCGCAGAGGAGCGGGTGTTTTGCCGGGGCGCGAGCTCCAGACTACATTCACTTTCGAGGGTTATCAGCGGGCCTCCCCCGGGGGAGAGGGTCGCTTTGTCCACCGACTCCCATATTTCAACGGAGGCCCGTTGAAAAGCCCCGTGTACCAGCGCGCAAACTACGTGTTGTACCGGTTTCGGCCTTGGCTCGCCCATCCTTTCGGCCACGGTGTGCCGTTGACAAATGTCCCTGGGCCGTTTCGATCTTGGCCCGTCCTGCTCTCTTTCTCCACCCTTTCCTTTTTTCCCCCCCTTTCCGACGACGCGATGTCGTCGATTCTATTTCACTTCCTGACCCGTCCACCCGACCCTCGGAACGGGATTCCTGCCGAGGATCGACGGGCTCCGGCGACATTTAGGTACGTGTAACTTTCTTTTTTTTTTTGGCGATGTGCAGAGGATTTTTGGGGGCTGCGGCGGGGGACGGAGGTCGAACAGGTGTGCGGAGGATTGTAAATAATTCAAGGGGAGATGGATTGATAGTGGAATAAATACTGGCAGGCAATTTGAAGTTAGGGAATAGTTATTTTTAATAGGTTTGAAGTCTGAACAATGAAAATTGAAGTTGTGTCAGATTTTTTTGTACGATTCTAATTCACAAGTTTCTCTAAATTTGCTGCTTTCTGGCTTCGTGTTAAGTGTGAACTGAATCAACTCTGGCATAATAAATCATAAGTAGCTTTATATTACAAGCTCTTATTTAGCTTCACGTTGTGAGTTCGTTAGTTTCTTATGGTGAAATATTGTAAGCTAATCTTGACACGCTTTAACATACAAGATCGACTTGGAACATAAAATGATTTACGGTAAAATTTTTATTAAAATATACCGAAGAGGAAAACAATTATATTTTTAATAATTTTTTCCTCTTTTTAGTACATTTGAATAATAGCTTGTTTTAATTTATTTTTTTTATATAAAACATTAATATTCTTAAGAAACATAATTTGTCCCTTGTATCCTCACGAATCCTCCATTTCCCTATTTACACCCCAGTGTGATAAATACACAGAATTTTGCAACCCCCACAGAGTCCAAAAAATTCACCTAATTGCCAATTTCCCAAATCCCCGCGCAGTCTACTACACTATAACGGGAACAATGACAAAGCAGAGATTTGAACCCCAATTTTATTATCCCCTGAAAATAGAAGGCGCCCCAATTTCCTATTACCCACCCCCGGTTCCCTAATTTTCACGACCACCTCCCCATCGCGCGCGTTTCATTATCAGCGAAGCGCAGTTGGCGAAAAATCGCCCCCCTCCGAGTCCAAGGTCCGCCGCCGCCGTAATTTGGACTTTTCAGCGGAATTATAATCGCGGAACAGTAACGGCGCCAGGCCATAATAAATATCCGGCCCCGTTGCGGCGCCTTTCTCCCGGAGAATCATCCCCCTCTCTCCGTTTATCTCTGTTTGTTCACGCACGATCCACGGAAAACTGGCCGCGAGCCTGTTTTCCCTCCTTCCCCTGTAATTTATGCGGGATCGATAGTCGATTCCGCCGGAACAAGAAGTTTTTCGTCCCGGCCAGCCCACGGATGCGGAAGATTTACCGCCATCGTCACCAGCGGCTTAATTGAGAGCCACAGACCCGATGCACCCTCGATCTTCATTCCCAGACTTCTTTTCTTTCGTTCCTCTCGAATATTAACGCCTCGAGTGGCGCAAGTTTTGAAAAATGCGCGGTCAAGGATTTGGGCGAAGCGGGGAAAGTGAAGTTCTTCCTTGGTTTTTGCTCTTGAAGTAAAAATCTTTGGGGACCCTTGACAATACCTTCGATGCTTTTTAGAAATATGTGTTAAGCGGTTTTATTTTTATTGTATTCCAGTTATAAATGAAAATTGAAATGATCGAAGGCAATTTTTTTTATTCTTCTTTTTTGATAAACTATGGGTATTTTTAACGAAGCACAGAGAAGACTTTTCAACAGAGTTAGACTTTTAAGTTTTAGTACAGAAAATGAATGTACCGATTTGTAACCTACGAACAAATTCTTATGACTGTGTGTCCACTAATGGGACCATTTATCTAATTCATTTCCCATTCTTCTTGTGGAAATGGAGATGAGTAGGAATGAACTTTCCCCCCACGCAGAAAGCTGTCCTCCATTTGTAAAAGTAATCGTGAAGGATGAAAGGGTGATAATAGCAGAGGTAGGTTTATATTCTTAAATTACGTTCATCATCTGACACTGGATTGAAGTTGTATTTCAGCATGTTATGTTAATAAAAGTTAGACAGCAGTTGAACAGTTCGACCGAGTAATGTTTTAATTCCAGAGGAGGGAATGTGTTTTGAACATTTCCCAGCGGCGGGAGAATAACTTTTTACAGCCTCGAGCTAATTTCGCCAGGTTTTGGAATGTTTTATAAATTTCATTACAACTATCAGTGAAACACATTTGATAAGGCCGAACTGATTTAACGCGAGAGGAACGTGGGTGAATGGAGGTAAATGGGAGGAATTGCAATGCGCAGATGGGGATTCTCGAAAAATTTAAATGTCGCGTTATTAATCTGGCGCGTAAACAGGGGAAATCCGCTGGATCGGGGAAACGCGAAAACTCGTCGATGTAAAGCGCCGATAAATTGTTAACGACTGGTTATATTTATTTTCTAGCTACGCGATTATTGTCTACGTCGGGCCAGTTTATGGGCGCACGTGGCGTTTGCATATAAATTAGACGATTAACGCGTGAGCATCGACATCCGTATTGATGGCATCACTTATGTGCATTCGTTAACAAAATCCAATTTGTTGGCTGTGACAAATTGCTCATAGGATTTTGTAATAAGCGCGGGAGATCTGGGCACTTAATTCTCCAAGTTCTTCTCGACTGATTCACGTGTAGTATTGCTACGTTTATAGCAACAGAGTTCACATTAAAGCTCTGGTAATCCTTGGCTGAAACCATGTATGGGAGGAGCAAAGCCGCGTTCTCACTTGTGAAATGCGTGAGATGGAGTAAAACTGAAGTCACAATTGAGTGTGTGTAATGAAATGTAGATATGTGGGACAATTAAAGCTACGGTCATATGAATACTACTCACCCCAGAGAATACACCTAAACACGTTCCCACGTGTGCCCTCTGCACCTCAAATTTAAGTACAAACTACTATGATTTAATAAATCCGGTCGATATTAAATCTTAAATAACTTTTAAGTACAAACTCTTAGACAAAGTTGAATAAGTATACTTCTTAAATGCCTACCATCTCATTCACTCTCTCCAATTTCACGGTGCATCATTTCTAGGTGGCGTAATTCACTAGAGAAGTCTCACACGTGGGATCGCGCCTTAATGCACCACCCAAACTCGTTCGATCTCCAGGAATCACCTCTCTACTGCCTTAAACTTCACTCTGCATCACTGCTACCACTAAAACAAGTATCACAACTTGCCACAGAAATTCCACACGTGGGAACGCGCCTTAATACACCCCAAACTCGTTCGATCTCCAGGAATCACCTCTCTACTGCCTTAAACTTCACTCTGCACCACTGCCACCACTAAAAGAAAGTAGCAAAACTCGCCACAGAAATTCCACACGTGGGAACGCGCCTTAATACACCCCCAAACTCATTCCATCTCCAGAAATAACCTCTCTACAGCCTTAACCTTCACTCTGCACCACTGCTACCACTAAAAAAGTAGCAAAACTCGGCACAGAAATTCCACACGTGGGACCGCGCCTTAATACACCCCCAAACTAGTTCTATCTCCAGAAATCACCTCTCTACTGCCTTAAACCTCACTCTGCACCACTGCTACCACTGAAAAAAGTATCACAACTCGCCACAGAAATCCCACACGTGGGAACGCGGCTTAATGCGCCTCCTGAACTCAACCAACTCCAAAAACCACCTTCTCTACTCCCCTAAACCTCACTTTGCGCCACTGCTAATACTCAACAAAGTAGCATAAATCGTCACAGAAACCCAACACGTGGGAACGGGACTTAACACGCTTCCTGAACGTAACCATCTCTAAAACCACTCCGCGAAGCTTGCACTACGCGAAAGCTTGCCTTAAACGGTCACACAGGTCCCAGCCCGAAAAACGGCCGTAGCAGAACTCCGCAAGCCCAGTCGACCGTGATATTGCGGCCTAACAATATCCAAGCCCGGGACCGGCAAAAAGAGCGGCTCGGAATTACAGTGCTCGTCAGAGTGAGCCGTGTGTCTCGTTGCCCCGAAATGCTCTGCGCCTGGACAAGGTACAAATGAAACGAGCCTCTGCTCGCGGATGACGCACAGGGCTTCCTGTTTGTTGGCCCATCCGGCCTGGACGAGAAGCAGAGAGTCACAGACACCGTCTACCTACGTGTGTGTGTCGACGAAAGAGAGAGTGAGAGAGAGATAGAGAGAGAGAGAGAAGGGGAGTCAGACTTCGCAAGTTTGAACAGATTGCTCATCCTCGGACCGTCTTCCGCACGGATGCCCGGAGAACCAACACCCGTCCTTCGAAGTTTAATGAGAGATGATCAAATTGCGCGACGCCAGACGGCTCTGCGGGTGTAGAATCGATTCCCGCGAATGCCCACAGCCCCGAGATTCGTTTGTTTCGTTCGTCACACGCCGTGGCGTATTCTGAATGGGCGGCCTGATTGCGTTGGTCCCCGAATCAGACTCCTCGCGTTTTTCTTCCTTCTCTATTTTTTTTTTAGGGGGGAAGGGGTAATTCCGCGATAGTTCTGTGGCGCAAGTTGGACGTCGGTGATTGTGTTCGTTCAGTCGGATTAAGCTGGGCCCCCATTGTTGAAGCCTCGCGGTGGTAATTACCGCGTTATGGTGTAGCGATCTCTGCTTCCTGCTGGCTGGTCGAGAGCTTCCTTCCTGGAAAACTTTCGGGCTGAAAATTAACAGGCAAATTGTGGGAGTTCTTGGTGTTCTTGTTTAAGGATCCAGACAGGCTGAAGAATAGTCGCGAGTGGAGGATTTTGCATTATAATTGAAAAGTGTGACGTTTGTCTTCGAAATCTGAATTGCAGAATCTGAAGTATAGTAGCAAGATTCTCTGATCCTTGGCTTATCTTGGTAAGTCATACCCTATATTTACAACCCTCATTCAAGTGTTCAAATCAACAGAATACTGCCCATAATTATTAAGCTATGTAGACAGATAGTGTAGAATACATTTCCAAATTAAAGTGCCCCATAACCCCTCGCAAAGCTTCAATTAACCCTCAGCCGAGGGTGCTGAGTCTTTCCAGACCCAAGAGCATCCAACATTACCAAGTATAATATTCCAGGAAACTTAAAAAATCGAAGAAATCACATTTCCACTGCTTCAAAAGGAAGAATAGCAAACTTAACATGGGTCAACATTGACCCAGGCTCCAACTTCCAAGCGATCACCTAAACCAACCGCGGTTTCAATCCCCATTTGAAAAATCCCACAGTCCACGAAGCAACCAACCACAACCCCCTCAATTAAAATAAACCCAACCCCCTGTTCAACTCTCAGAACCCACCACCACCGATCGCTTCCACTGGTCTCGGGGCGAAACACATTTCGAAAATGGGGCACGTCGAAGCGTCAGCCGGCGGAAGACGCCGAGGAATCGATTGCCGGTCGACTCTGCGCGGGACATTATCGCCGAGGATCCGTCCCCGCGGTATTTATGGAAACGATGACGCGAAAACGAGGAGCCAGAGGGAGGCTGACGCGATAATGGAATCGCCAGGCGACCAGTCGACGCGGAAATGTAAAAATCCCCCGGCAGCGTCGCTGCAAGCCACCGAAACCAGGCCACCAGAAGAGTTACAAACGATCCTATCCCATTGTTTCGCCCCCTTCGCCGTGCCGATACCCGTGATCTTGTTATTTGTGCCGGCTCGTCCTTCCATCGTGGGTCCAACTCTTTCACTCGAGAATAATGCGTCTCCATTTCTGCCGCTGATAAGTATTTTCTTACCATCCCTCATTTGAGTTTTTTTTTTTTCTCTGTTTTTATACAGAGATGGCGTTTCAAGCATAGCCTCTATTTTCCCTCCTCTCTCTCCCTTCGGGTCCCAGCAGCGAGCGGAGTACCGGGAAAAAAAGTGGTGGTCACCCATCTTTCCCCAGTACCCGTCCCGCGATGCTTGACTTCGGTGATCTAACGAGACCCAGTGTTTCCATCACGGTCACCGCCGCTGGTAAATCCCTCATTTAATACCGCGCCCGTTGCACTCGCCTTTATTCCCCTAACTCGACGCTGCGCTCCCATCAGATTCCCCGCAAATATTTTCTTCTTTTCAGACGCTACTATTTACAGACGCGCGTTGTACTTGGCGATATTTCCTCGGGCTACTCACATCCTACGTTTATTCTAATTTCTACCTACCGGTTGCCAGTATTTTCTTCAGTCGCGATACAGTTACATGTTGTAAATTCTCTAGCTTCCATGTTTGCTTTCCCGTATTTTCTTTCTACGTTCACTGTGGTTCCGGCGCGGTGAGTTTTCCGTTGCTTTGTCTTTTCAGGGATGGAATATGCTTTCGAAGTTCGGGGAGTTCTGTATGGTGGGCTGTTATAGATGGTTTTGTTGCTGCTTCTCTAATTTCTGTCGTTAGTAGCCTGCCATTTCAGCTATTATCGTTTTCCTATTCCCGGCACGACCTCCTCGTTATCGTCACTTTCACGTCCACCGTCGCCCTTGCTGCTTAGGAGAACGGTTCGCTGTGGAAAATGGTCCGAGGGAAGGAAGAGGAACGGAGGAAGATTCCTCGAAGATTCTTAAGGCTTGAAGGCAGTTGGATTTGAAGGGTAAGAGGAAAAAGGAAGAATGTCCATTTTTGCTCTGTTCCAATTTGAAACAAAAATCGTTTAAAAATATTAAAATAATGTAAAACAATTATTATTTAATTGCTTGTTTTTCTCTTGTGCCTAATTAGGGTATAATCTTCGTTTTATCACAAATGCAGATAAATTCCTTCAACGTTGTTTCTTTACTGATGGACTAAAGTAGTAAAACTTAATTCTCTCGATAAAGCTGTTTTGTGACATTTCCTGATTTGGTCATTTAACCCTCATTTACCTTCGATGAGATTGAGAAAATTCGATACACAAAATTGCACGCTAGTTAATCAACGCCTCGGTACTATTTCCAGCTCATAGAAGTACTGAAACGAAGTCACTGGGTTCAAAGTTTATCAATTGGGCCAGAGAATCGTGCACGCGCGATAACATTCCAGCTTCTCGTTGATACTCTCGTTCCACTTTCGATTTATAAAAAAACCGAGGTTTTAAATGACTAGAAGTATTTCTAATGAAAGGAACGATTTACTCAGCGAATTCGACCGAGAAGAATTGACTAGTGCAGCTCACTGTGCCTCCAGTTTACAATTGCTTTCCAATGCTAACAGAGTAATCCATAGTTCCATTAAAAATTCCAGCGTCAATACAATACAGAGCACGCTCTGCTACGAATCCCCTGGAAAAAAGTGTATTTTCCAACATTCAGCAGGACATCCTTGCAAATTGCAGGCAGCCGTATCGCCCAAATAACGTTAAACCATTGATTGATGTTTGCGAGGAAAACGCAGCCGTTGTTTCGCGTTTTTTCTATCCCGATATCTCGGAAAAATAACAATTAAAAGTCTCGTGCCCCGGTTGTCCACACGTGCACACGATATACAGGGTAACCCGCGTGAATTCATAAGTGATTATATTATGGAAGCTGATCGAACTGGAGAAGCTCTTTTTGGGGGTTAAAACAATTGGAATGTGAGTAACTGCGGCACTTGAATGGCGACTTAGAACAAAAATAAAAGAATAAATACAATTTGGTAATAATTCACATTTTTATATTAAAAATTGTACTATCTAAGTTAACTGAGTTTTATTACATAAATATAGTAATACTAATGAAGATTATATTGAAATATTAAAAAAAAATAATCAGAGGCAATATTAGTATTAACGAAACACTAACAAAAATTGTGAAATACTAAAATAAATATATGAAATATATATTGAATAATAATGAAGATTATATTGAAATATTATAATAAAATAATCAGAGGCAATATTAGTATTAACGAAACACTAACAAAAATTGTGAAACACTAAAATAAATATATGAAATATATATTAAACACAAATAAAAAATACATATATATACGTCAAAAACAAATAAATAATAGATAATATTATTGATTTTGTCTTCAACTAAATCGCAATTACGAATAGATTTCCCTAATAAATTATAAAATACATTCAGTGTAGCAGTTTGTGCCAGAAATAAAAATATGTGTCAATGTAATACAATAGCTTCTTGATACAGAAGAATAAAAATCACAGAAAGGTAAAATTTTTCCCAATCTCCTTACATTATACTACTCTTTGTAAAAAAAACTGTCCCAAGTGCCATTTAAAAAATACACCAAATCTCAAAATAACCTCAACACCCATCCTCAACGAACTTACACTCCTACACAATCAAAAGTCCTCCCTCCAACTCCTTCACCTCCCCTCCTCCTAGTCAGGCAGGTTCACCAGTTCAATGGAGCTTCCGCGATACAGGGATTTATATATTGAAACAGGTCGTCCGGTATAATGCATTATGTTATTATGCAGCGTTTTGTTATTGCGTGGCACCGCGCGCAGCAGTCACGTTGCCGGTGCAACGCTCGCGCGTCAGATTGTTGTACACGTGGCCACGTAAACCGCGATAACCGAGCGTGTAAACTGCGAGCATGTAAATCGCAATACGCGATTGTGTAAATTAATCGGGAATAATGCGAGTGACGCACGCATATTCGCGTAACCGTTGCCGGGCTATGATTACGTCATTATAGCAGCTAGTGATTACGGTATCTGGGAACAATCGACGTCGGGGCCCGTATTGTCAACGATCCCAATATTGTTAATAATACGGCCGAGTGATCCGCCAGCCCCCGCCGTGCTGTAACGAGTGTGCATCGGAATTGTCGGACGATTACGCTCCCCAAACACGATTACGAGATGTCGTAATCGAGGGGATCCGTATCGACGGGATTGCTGACTGTGCCAGACGGGCGGAGGAAAGTTGGTTGGTTATCCGTGTTTAGCAGATATTGCGTAATGCCGTGCACGTGATCAGAGAGATTTGTAAAGCTTGAGCTTTAGTGCCTCCATCCCTGACTCCGATTTTACGTAATTTAGGTGGAGTCTCTTACAAGGAGAGTATTTTTGGTGTCCGCCTCCGATCATTTTGATTTTTGGATATGTTATAGGGGACCGAAAAATAAGAAATACGTGTTTTTTTATTTTTCCCCGTTTTCATATTTGGGGGGTGAAAACTGCGTTCAAAGTTAGGGTTGAAAAATCATTTTTGCGGACTTTTTGAAAATCTGGTGAGTCAGTGATATTTCGCATTCAAAGACATAAAATTCGTCCATTGACACTATTCCCTCTAATAGTTCTCGAGATATTCCACAAAAATGATTTTTCAACCCTAACTTTGAACGCAGTTGTCACCCCCCCCCCCCCCAAATATGAAAACTGGGAAAAATAAAAAAACACGTAGGGTAAACAAACCAGTAAATGACCGAATTGTTGAATGAGGAGCCCAGTAAATGACCGCATACTTTTATTAAGAATTATACTTATTAATGTTTGTTTAATATGGAAAACTAAAAATATAGGATATTAAAAGTGCAACTACACTCTATTTATAAACAAATAGTATTTTTTAAATTTATAATTGACATTCCTTTGCTTAATGGTCATTCACTGGTATGCGGTCAAATACTGATTGGTTTACCCTATTTCTTATTTTTCGGTCCCGTATAACATATCCAAAAATCAAAATGATCGGAGGCGGACCCACCTAAAATACTATCCTTGGAAGAGTTGAGGATTCCTAAAACGTCGCTAAAACTCTCGCGTCTAATGCAGAATTGCCACAACAACACTATCTGCTACACAAATAAAAATTACCACCTCAGCTTGATCGCGCCAAGAGCAGCCCGCGAAAGGTAACCCTTCGCACACGAGCGTACCTCTGTTCGCCATGCAAATTAACGGTATCAAAACAGTTAAACTGCCAAGTTGGAAGCGATTCAACGACCCTTATCAGAGCCCGTGTAGCGTTTTCGACACGACCGCGGGCCGAAGTCGACGAAGGCTACCCGGCCGACGGTGCCGCGCGAGCTTCCGACTGTTTTCGTGCGCGTTCCCCTCGGTTTTCCTACTCGCCCTGGAATTTTTCCGTCGGTGACCGTTTGAATGTGAAAAAGAGCCGAGAACGGGAGGGGAGCGGCGTGCGCGACGGTATGTAACAGTAGTCGCGTCGAGAAGCTTGGGTCGAGTGTGCTCGTTCGAGCGGGCGCGCGGAAATTGCGGCGGTTGAATTATGACTGGTCGGATCAAAGGGACGCGGACGCCGGGAAACGGGAGGGGGTGGCAAGGAGGACGGGGTGGGCCTCGAGGCACGCTCGACGAACGGCGAATGGAAAAAACGGGTGACGCGGCGGAAACAAAAAACGCGAGGTCAGATTCCGTTGGAGTTGTGTCGTTGGTTCTATGGGGGCTGATTCAATTAACGTTTCAAGCATTTCGCAATGAATGCCGCGCCGCGGTTCTGATCGATTGTTTGGTCAGGTCATCAGCGGCTCGGCGTGCTTGACGTTTGATGGTGGTATCGAGGGAGATGCTGGAGTATCATGAAGTATGATACCGTAATAATATAATTCCATGGCGGTATCGGAAGGTATTGTGTGATGTCATTGGTTCTAGTAGAGTATGATGGACTACTTAGCATAGAATGGTGTTGGCTACCGATGCTCCTCTATCATAGAGTATCATAACGCATTGTAATATATCATAAATTATTAAAGTGTATTATGAACTATCATACACTATCATATTTATCATTGTTATGGTGAAACATGCCACATCGCCGAAATTTACCATAAACTATCATACTCCATCATATGTTATCATAATCTATCATAAAATATCATACACAATCATAATTATCGTGGTCATGGTGAAATACGTCACGTCGCCGAGATCTACCATAAACTATCATACTCCATCATATGTTATCATAATCTATCATAAAATATCATACACAATCATAATTATCGTGGTCATGGTGAAATACGTCACGTCGCCGAGATCTACCATAAACTATCATACTCCATCATATGTTATCATAATATATCATAAAATATCATACACTATCATAATTATCGTGGTTATGGTGAAATATGTCACGACGCCGAGATCTATCATAAACTATCATACTTCATCATATGTTATCATAGTCTATCATAAAATATCATACTCGATCGTGAATTGTCACGATTCCGCGCACACTATCATAATCTACTATAAACTACCATTTTCTATCACACGCTATCATAAACTACCATTTTCTATCATGCGCTATCATAGTCTATCATAATATACCGCAAACCTTCACGAATGATCGCAATCCATCGCGAATCGCAGACACATAATTTCAATCTATAATAAGTCATAATTTTCCATCCTACGTTATCATAATCCATCATAAGGGATTAGACAGTGTCGTGGATTTAGCAGTAATTATCACGCTCTGCGTAAAAGTATTATAAACTATCACAAAGTGTCAGGTATTATCACAGATTATTATCATATACCGTGAAACTAAGCGCCCACTTCTCCCCAGCACTTCCATCCGCCAGGAAATTATCATACACTGACCTCGTTCCCGCCTGCTGCTACTCATTTTTCCACCAGTTTCCACAGTCACAGGCTTGCCGCGCCCGCCTTCGGTAATTGCAGAATAATTAGGAAAGAAACTAAGCTCCGCAAACAGCGGGAACTTTCCGACAGCCGCGTTTCACCCGCGCGCGGTACCTATTAGTCATCGCTATTCCGAGGCGCACGCGAGATGAATGACGCGAAACAAGTATCTAGCCGCGGGAACTCCCGACGCGGCCGTTGCTCTTCGGACAGCGACGGCCGGTCGATGAGGAAAAAATATATTCCCCGGGCCAGGGGGAACGGTGAAAATTGAATTTTAATGGAGGAGCCCCGTAACCGTGAAATAACAAGGAAAATATTGTCAAAGTCTCAAGAGCGCGACCACATGCATGCATTCCGAGCGGATATTCTGCTTTTTATCAGCCACCTCCGGTACAATCTACTCTGACAATGTTGGCGCGCGTGTCACCTGCGCATTTTCCTTGAAATCATCCTCGAACCACATTTCTGCGAATTCGCTACCAGCAACCTTGCCCTGCGAATCGTCATTCGACCAACTTTTATGTTACGCGGCTTTTCAATAAATTTCTTGTCGGAACGGTATTTGCTCCGCGGCAGCTTCTGCTCAGTTTCAACCCCTTGAAAGGGAGTGCACGTGTGTACGCGGGATCCTGACAAATCGACTATCCATGACGATGGCATGAACTCTTAAAAAGCACTCCACTTCCAGGATGTACCTTCAGAAGTGCACGAGCAGTCAGCCCGCGCCTCATAGTCTGTCACGAACTGTTCCCGTCGAGGAGGATATCTCACTCCAAAGAGGATTCCTCTCTGTGTTCTGAAATCCATATCTGGACGTCTGCTACCGTGACATCTCGGACAATCCAGCGGACGGTGATCAACGAACGGAAAAGAGATTCACAGTATCGTCTTCTAAGTCCCATGTATTTGTCTCGCGTAACTACCATCGTGATAATTATTTAATAAAAAAAAAAAGGATCAGAAATTCCTGTCCCACAATCTAAATCTTGGAGCTTCCTATTCCCATGATGCATCTGAACTGTAAAATAGCCCGGAAATTGGAATATTTGTATGCCACGAGTTTTACGGCACTCGCGAGATTTGTTATTTACGCGAAGAGGGGGCGAATAACGAGGGTCCGGGCGCGGTTGTAAAAACGAAACGGCACGGGCGGCGATAATCTAATACCGACGATCATAATCGGGACAAAAACCATGCATAATGGTGGATCGTGATTCTCTCGGTCCCCCTCGAGTTGACAACATTATCATCTCCTGCCCCGTTTCCGGTCCCTCCCGTGCGTTCCATCTGGTAATTGGATTGCCGCGCAACCGACCGAAAACGGGGGAAAAAGTCGTGAGAGGGAGAGAGAGAATTGTATCATAGGAAAATACAAAGGGATGCTCGAACTTCCGGAAGGATAAACCGCGTATTTTATATTACCGTCGACGTAATTCCCGGCGAGAGCGCGGGTGGAGTGCGGAGGAGTGAACAGGGGGACAAAAACGAAGAATACGCGAGTCTGTGCGAGGGTGGATGACGCTGAGGGTGTGTGAGTCAGGTTGGGTGCAAAGGGGAACGTTGGGAGAGGAGACAGGGAATCGAATGTGAATGTAACATCGTGTGACCTAATGATGAGTGGAAAACGAGTGACTTAACAGCAGGTGAGTGCGTGACTCAGTGAGTTATTGCTCGAGTTCAGTACCATGATTGGGGATCAGTAATGAAGGAGTGAGTAGAGAGTGAGTGGGACGTGAGTGCAAAATTGTAAGTTACTGAGTGAGTGGGACGTGAGTGCAAAATTGTAAGTTACTGAGTGAGTGGGACGTGAGTGAAAAATTGTAAGTTACTGAGTGAGTGGGACGTGAGTGCAAAATTGTAAATTACCAAGTGAGTGGGACGTGAGTGCAAAATTGTAAGTTACTAAGTGAGTGCAAAATTGTAAGTTACTGAGTGAGTTGGACGTGAGTGCAAAATTGTAAGTTACTGAGTGAGTAGGACGTGAGTACAAAATTGTAAGTTACTGAGTGAGTGGGACGTGAGTGCAAAATTATAAGTTACTGAGTGAGTCGGTTAAGTAAAAAAAAATGATTTATTAATGAGTATTACGAAGAATAAACGGAGGGAGAATATAAGAACGTGGGATAAATGACTAGGTAAATCAGTGAGTCGACTGCTTAAGTAACTAAGTTACCTACTAAGTAAACCATGTACCATATAAATGCCCTACTACTTACGACGAACGTGTATGATTGAACGTGTATATATCAAAACGAAACCAAGTGAAAAGGTGAACGAAGTGCGAGGAAAAAGAACGGGTGCGTGAGTACACGCGCGCGAATAAGTTAGAGAAAGGGGGGGTGGTAGCTGGCAGTGAGTAAATGAGGGTGCGACCAACAAATACAAAAAGCTGCGTGCGCGAGCGAATTTCCATAAGCAAACAAGGGTAAAAGAGAGCGAGGAAGAGACGGGAGAATTGAGTTTAAATTATCGGGGGTGAGTGTGAGGTAAACGAGAGAGGTGGCCGGAGGGTGGGTTGCCAGAGGGCGAGGAGGGGTGGGGCGGTTTTCATCGCGAAGCACCACAAATGGGAACGCAAATATTGGAGATAAACGCGCGAAAACGTTCAGCGAACGCCGGGGCTGTTTCTGCGAGCCCGCGATTTGTCATTTTTTCCGTACACCCGTTAATTCGAGAACGGAGATCGCATCGGTGGATGAAAAATTAAAAATTATCTGACCGGTTATCCGACCCACCCCCCAGTTACGACACTGGCAATTTCGCGAATATTGCGCGGCACGCGGGACACGATAAACGCGCCATGACCACCCGATGAGATCCAGAGGCTACGACTCGAAACGCAAAATTGCATCGTTAAAAATATTATCGCGATTTACGCGATTACGCTTCCATGCCAAAATATGGCCCTGATAAATAACGAATAAATCGCTCTGGAATCGTTGCACTGAGGGTTTAGAAGTCTCCTAGGGATTATTGGAGAATTTTGCTGGAGTTGAGCTTGAAACATGCCTAGAATTAGACTAAGGATTTCTCTGGAATAAAATTCATTTTGGAAATCCTTTAAATTTTCTACTAGAAATCCTACTAAGAATCCCAGTGAATGTAGCTCTTTTCGAATCCGCGTAGAATCTGTTTACAATTAAATTCAACACCACCCAAGAATCTCATTAAAATTCACTATAAAAGCAATCAGCATTCACCCCACAAATTCATCCAGACTTCACACTGTAATTCTTCCCAGAGTCACCTTAGAATCCATCTTGAATTCATGCTGGAAGCTCTCCAGAATCAATCACCCCGGGATCTTCTTCGCAGCAGCCCCTGTACTCGCTTCATTTTTCTAGTTCTTTTTTAACAGCAAATCTGTTGAGATTATTCTTCCCGGGAAGATCTTAACAGAACGCTCTCATTTGTCTCTCTTTCTCTTCTTTCGCTCTGCCCCTGTACCCTGCGCGTGGGCTTATCGCTTCAGGAAGAGCGTGTTAGATAATTTATAGCTGAACAGCCGGTAAACGGGACAAACGACTTTATCACTAGACCAGCGGCGGCCACGGTTTCTTCATTTGCATCAGAATCGGCTGGACTATAAATACACGTGATTTTGTAGATCGTAACGCGCCCGATTAGCCGGGGGAACACCGGGGCTCGCTGTAAATTTCGTAACTGCGCGAACTGCTACCGTTCACCCTGCATCGCTTAACAACTGCCCTCCAAACTACCCCCTCGCGTTTTTCCCGACCACACCCAATGTTTTACCTTACGACTCTGTTAACGACTCCTGAACCCCAGTTTGCTTTCACTGGGAAACTTCTAATGCACAGCTATCGCTAGAAAGTGACAGGATACAATTCAGACAGTTGTACTCTTTGAAGCTTTTGACGAGATGAGATTTGGAGGAAAATAATCGCTAGAATATGGACAATGGTGGATAGATTATCAAATAAATATCGATGAAATTGGAGCTAATGAGAGTTCCGAGGGGTTCCTGCATTGGAGTCAGCTCCATCGAAAGCTTCGACAGGTCGTTTCGATGGGAATCGATACCTAGCCATTCTAATGATCACCGATCTGCTCGATGAGCCCCAAAGCAGACAAAAGAGGTGGAGACACGAGAAATCAGTTCGTAGTGACGAAATCAACGATCACCAGAGGAAAGTAGGCCACAGCTCGGCGAGCAATTGGAGCGACGTTCTGCGCGTCGACTTCGTTAACCCTTGCACAGTAGATAGCTTGACCGCATGTCGAATGCAGGGCCTAGTGTGACTCATCATTTCATTTATAAGTACTCCGAAATAGGGTGTTTAGAAAGTTAGAATTTGTGACTTGTTCAAAAAGTAATTCTAGTAACGAGTGACTCGGAGAGGTAATACTTGGGGTGGGTTGAAATGGACCCTGTATCTTTCAGACGAGTTTTAGTTAGACATCATTCCCTGTATGTATGATCAGCTCAATGAACCTCAGCACACTCGACGAACACGTTCCTTAATCGCATAGAATGATTCAATGTCTTTTCTCCATTGCAACTTCTGGTATCTACTGGTACTTTTGATACTGGTACTTCTGTTGCTGATACTTTTAGTACTGACACTTTCGGATTTGGTACTTTTATTATTGGTACTTTTGGTACTTGCATTTTGAGTACTGGTACTTTGATATTGGTACTTTTGGTACTTGCATTTTGAGTACTGGTACTTTGATATTGGTACTTTTGGTACTTGCATTTTGAGTACTGGTACTTTTGATATTAGTACTTTTATTATTGGTACTTTTATTATGGGTACTTTTGATATTGGTACTTTTGGCATTTGCATTTTGAGTACTGGTACTTTTGATATTAGTACTTTTATTATTGGTACTTTTGATATTGGTACTTTTATTATGGGTACTTTTATTATGGGTACTTTTATTATGGGTACTTTTGATATTGGTATTTTTATTATTGGTACTTTTATTATTGGTACTTTTGGTACTGGCATTTTGAGTACTGGTACTTTTGGTACTGGCACTTTTGATACTGGTACTTCTAGTAATGGTACTTCTGGTACTGGTACTTCTGGTACTAGCACTTTTGATATAAATTTATGTCTCACATAGTTTTCGTTTTATTTGCTTTTCGGCTTAGATGTTCGCAATTACCCCACTCTCCCCTACTGGTACTTTTGGTACTGGTACTACTAATACTGGTACTTCTGGTATTGGCACTGGTACTTCTGGTACTGGCACTTTTGATATTGGTTCTTCTGTTACTGGTGCTTCTGAAATTGTTACTTATCCTATTGGTACTTCTGATACTGATGCTTCTGCTACCAATACTTCTGGTAGGTACTGATACTTCTGGTACTGATCCTTCTGGTACCATATGATACTTCTGCCCACCAGTTCTCCCAATAATAATTCTGTCAAAACGCTGGTACCCTCAGAACAAGTGGAAAGTTTGTTAAATAAGGATATAACCATACTCGAAAGTATTCTAAACCCGATCCAACTCGACCCACCTGTAAAACGAACCAACGATACCAACCACCGTTCGCTAACGAGAGGATTCCCACCAAATCAGGGCAAATTCCCTGGAATTAAGCGCGGTAATCGTCGTCAGGTAGACTGCAAGAGGGGAACCACCACTGCAGACAATTTCCATACCTCTGGCGACACTTCGCCGCTGGGATTTCGATTCTGGATGTTTCAGAGCCTTTTCAGGGAATGATAATGGGTCAGAGGTCGACGTACGCGGATGAATTTTGGTAAGGTCACTGTGCTTTACGAATTATGAGGGAAGTTTGAAGAGGATGGGATAGCTTGAAGTTTACAGTCGTTGATTGGCACACTATTCCTAGTTTATTATTTCGAAGAAGTATTCCGCATCTTGGGGATTGATGGCGATAGGGGCAGAATATTTCTGCGGAGAATAAGTGGATCTTAAACTTCAAAGTCAATTTCTGCTAGGGTGAATAATTCTTTAAGAAAGTCGAGAAATGTAACATTCTAATTCCCAATTGGAAACTTTTTTAAAAATGTGCGCTGCTTTCATAGAAATTTCTGCTTACTTCTAAATGCAAAAATAACCTCAAATTCACTCCCTCAGATACATTTTTTTTTGCAATATACAATACAATGAAATTAGTACTGAAAAATGACTGACGTCATAACTAACATATATAGTTTATCAATCCACTATTTATAGTCTCCTAAAAAATTTCTAAAGGGTTCAGATATTTACCTGTACCAACCGGTATGAAATGTTTACTATATTTTCTCAATTCAGCGGCCAAAAATATATCAAAAACAGCTGAAATATTTAAAAAAAAAATTTCCACCGCAGGCTTCTACCATTAATCCCTGCAATTACTCTGAAATGGAGATTCTTGGGAAACGAATGCTCCGCGCCACGCACACGTCGAATGCCTGATTGCAGATGAATTAAACAACCCCCCAGCAGCCAATCGCGGCGCTCGTCTTGGTTTCCCAGCGTTTTCGAGCGCGATCCCATAAACTGCATCTCCACCTCGAGAGCCCACGCGAACGGAAATAACGGAACAGCGCCGGAACTCGATCGATTTCACCTTTTCCGCGGCCAATACCATCCGCCCCCACTCGGCGCTCGCCTTTTGTTTCCCGCCACAGAGTTATTCCGAGCCCTACGTACATAGCTCCCTGATATTTTACGATCCGCGCAGCGACCTAACAACGAGCAAATTCTCGCTCCATCATCCACAGCGCCGTTCGGCTTCGGAAATTTCATTCAATTCGACGGATCGCTGTACCTCGAGAGCTTCTTAAGAGGGTCGTCGCGAGGGGTAGAAACATCCGGACTTTCAAAGCCAAGCTTTTCTTGCAGACCCCTATTCATGACGTTCGCGAGTTCCTTCTTTTGCCATCGACTGTCTTCGACTTTTCTTAATTCGAATACCGAGCGAC
The DNA here is from genome assembly GCA_960531205.1 of Andrena bicolor. NCBI lineage: Eukaryota > Metazoa > Arthropoda > Insecta > Hymenoptera > Andrenidae > Andrena > Andrena bicolor. The sequence goes on from OY482666.1 coordinate 44,298,467, forward strand.
GCGTTGGGTACATGAGGTGGAAGGATCTTTAAGGGAGACACTTGAAGTGGAGGAGGTTCTTGTTTCTTTGGGTTCGGCTAGAGTGGTGGATCTGTTCCAGGTTTCTTGTGATATGGAGAATGAATTTTTAATATTAATGCCGAATTTAATGGAATTTTTTTATTACTAACAAGGGAAGATCTCAGAAGCTGGAAATTCAAAAAATTATAAAACTTTGGGGATATATAGAGGATATATATGTATGTATTATGCCACTTTTTTTTCCTGCCTAAAACCAGAGATGGGCAAAAAAATTTTTGAAATAAAAATTACGTACATAAATTTTTATTTCAAATAATTTTTATCCGCACTCTTCTCTTCTATTCCTTACAGTTCGCAAGTTATAACATAAAATCGTAAAATAGAGGATTTTCAGAAGTCAATTTCACCCCTTATTGTGGTTTCGGGTAGAGATGGGCAAAAAAAATTTGAAATAAAAATTACGTACATAAATTTTTATTTCAAATAATTTTTTGCCCATCTCTACCCGAAACCACAATAAGGGGTGAAATTGACTTTGAAAAATCCTCTATTTTACGATTTTATGTTATAACTTGCGAACTGTAAGGAATAGAAGACAAGAGTGCGGATAAAAGTTACTTCTTTTAAATAGAACTATCATTTGGTAAAAAATTGATCTTACCCTTCGTGAGTTATAACACAAAATTGGAAAACAACTGGATTCTCAGGGATCAATTTCATCCCCTTAGAGTGAATTTATATAGAATAATATATACTTATATATATCCCCAAAGTTTTATAATTTTTTAAATTTTCGGGTGGGGGATCTTCCCTTGTTTCCTACTCAGAAACTTTAATACCATCGATGCCTTAAATATTTTCAGTTAAAAAGCTACAGTTACCCCAGTTAGTACTGTACATTCATAACAAAAATAAAATTGCCAAGATTTCGATCCTGCTGCAGTCATATTCCTTTGAAAAAGTGAAACATGGTGCCACATACCTTTCCTCGAAGTTTTCTCAGTCGCCTACAGACACTTCAGGACTCTGCAACAGAAAAATGGAAAAATATAAGTATCTCTAAATAAGAAAAATTCTTAAACAAATTAGCATAACCCATCCCCGCTATCTGAGACCACAAAACAAAGATATCCAGAGATAATGAAAACAAACCAGCTTGCCTGCCATCAAAGCTAACCACCGCCGTACCAATAACTGACTCGAATCCATAAAAGGCAAAGAGCTCCCATTACATCGACGATCGTCACAGGATAATGGTAATTCACTTTCATCGCGACGTATCGGTTCCCCAGAATCAGATTAACGGCCGTTCCACCCGCGGCTGGAATTTTTATTGAGATTCGACTCTCGATATTAAAAGAATAAAAAGCAGGGAAAAGAAGGAAGAAATGTCGATGCCACCGAAGGTCCCAGGAGTGGATTCTCCCCAGCTGAACGTATCGACACATCTACTGGCGTAGGCGCGTTTTCACGCCGAGGGAACTACATTCTCCGCAAGTTTGTGGCGCCTTTTCACACTGCAGGCTTGTCTCTTATTATTTTATTACACTGTGAAAGGGTTGGAGGAGAATTTTTCAAAACTTCGCCCCACTCAAAGTGTGAATAATTATCGTAATTATCGTGTGGTTTGACAATTTCGATGTATTACTTATTAAATTATTTCCCTGTTTCAATTGGATTTCAATTCCCCTTTTGAGCTGTATTATGACATCCTTCGGTTATCACACCTATTTTTTTAATGTAGTTGTCACACTGGGGCGATTGGATCCAAGCCAATTATGAATAAGCTGCTTTTTAAAAACTATCTGTTAAATTAAGTCGCAGAAATAATTGGGAGATAAAGTTTGAAAATTGTAGAATATATGTCATCGCAGAAAATTAACATTTAAAGTATCCTCAGGTTTAAACAATAACACCACGTTTAATGATACCTCAAAATTAAATTGTGGGCCATTTTGCGGAATTTTTTAAACTCTGTGAAGACTTGGAGGTTTTGGAATATTCGAGGTTTCAATTTAAATGGACTTATAGTTGCACAAGTAAATTCTTTAGTTTATAGTAATATCAGCAGGTAGAGTTAAATTTTCCATAGCTTGCTCTTCAAAATTTTCACAATAATTTTAGTCCCAGAACTTGGTAATTTTGATTTGTTCAAGAAACTTTTTCTGAGGTTTCTTGAAGCTCCTTCGCTAGTAGCAGGATAAGTCGTGTCGAAGACACTTGGTGTCTCTTACAAATAATAATAATTAAAAGTCCCTACACTAAATAATCCCAGGCCCTAACTTTCCACTGATATTTCCACGAGAGGACCTAACTAGTGGTGGAGAACTATCGATGGTACTTACGATAGTTATCGATGGTTCTCAGTAATAATATTACAAATTAAATTTGGGATTCCGAATTTCAGCTGTTATTATTTTTTATTAAATTTGGGATTCTGAATTTCAGCTGTTATTATTTTTTATTAAATTTGGGATTCTGAATTTCAGCTGTTATTATTTTTTATTAAATTTGGGATTCTGAATTTCAGCTGTTATTATTTTTTATTAAATTTGGGATTCTGAATTTCAGCTGTTATTATTTTTTATTAAATTTGGGATTCTGAATTTCAGCTGTTATTATTTTTTATTAAATTTGGGATTCTGAATTTCAGCTGTTATTATTTTTTATTAAATTTGGGATTCTGAATTTCAGCTGTTATTATTTTTTATTAAATTTGGGATTCTGAATTTCAGCTGTTATTATTTTTTATTAAATTTGGGATTCTGAATTTCAGCTGTTATTATTTTTTATTAAATTTGGGATTCTGAATTTCAGCTGTTATTATTTTTTATTAAATTTGGGATTCTGAATTTCAGCTGTTATTATTTTTCAATCGACTAACCTACGATTTTCAATACCGATAATTATCGATAGTGAAAATAAGCCATCTATAGTTCTCACTATCGAAATTTGTAATAATATTAGAAATTAAATTTGGAATTCTGAATTTCAGCTGTTATTATTTTTCAATCGACTAACCTACGATTTTCAATATCGATAATTATCGATAGTGATAATAAGCCATCTATAGTTCTCACTATCGAAATTTGTAATAATATTAGAAATTAAATTTGAAATTTTGAATTTCAGCTGTTATTATTTTTCAATTGACTAACCTACGATTTTCAATACCAATAATTATCGATAGTGAAAATAAGCCATCTATAGTTTTCGATACTGAGAACCATCGATAACTATCGCAAGTACCATCGACAGTTCTCCACCACTACTTCACTCGCATACAAGTATAAAGCAACAATTAGTTTCGTATCCTCGAGCGAGAAAACGTTGAAATATTAAGCAAGCATATGTAGCATCGTCAGGGCGCACGAGACCCCACCGCACCAGTTAAGGGTTAATATTGAAACGGCTGGCGCGTTCGTCCACCGAATAGGAACGGCCCCTCGCAGTCGCTCTCACGTTCGCAAGAAACGGGACTTAATTACTCCGTTCACCGGTAAATCCAATGTAAACGCAATTACGAATTCACCGCCACGGGATGTATCCTTCTTCCTCCCGAAATTCTCTCGTTAGCCCCGCGCCTCGCGTTTCCTCGTTTCCGCGTCGGTCGGACGTTGAGCAGCCGAGCCGTGGGGTCGTTACCCAACCGTGATCTTCGGGGGGGCAGCGTTCGCCGCCCGGCAGCTGACTAATTTTATTAAATTTCGAACATCCCTGGGACGGGAAGAAAAACGGCTCCGCTGTCGTTTCGAGTTTTCGACTCTGGTCCCACGTGGGGGGCGGGTTTAAGTGCAGGAAGCTGCATGCAGATTGGGGGTATAATTTTCGGGAGAGAATTTGTTGTTTCGGAGCGGTGATGTTGTTCCCAGGGGAGGGACGGAGATATTGCTGGTGTGTTTGGTCTTTGGAATTGGTTTCGTTAGATTCAGTATTGTTGGGACTTCTAGGCTAGCAGTTGGGGGGGTGGGGTCGTGGTGGTCGCTCACAGAGCTGCTCTGCTAGGTTAAAGCTGCGCTCCCACAAGCGGAGTTGAAAGGGTGGGAGACAGCGAGGTCGGACATTTTAATTGAGATTCTTGAATGAAGCATGCTGAGTGATTTGGAAGAGGTAGTTTAATCTCTAATCAATCAAAATTAATAAAAAATGGGAGCTTCTAAAACAGACATCGATTTCTGCAAAAAAATCACTGTTTTTTTTTTTAAGTTGCAAGTAGACCTTTAGTTTTAAGGCGGTTTTTGCAAAATTAGACTTTTGCGACTTAAAAAAACAGCGATTTTTTTTTGCAGAAATAGATGTCTGTTTTAGACGCTGTCATCTTTTTTTTTTTAATTTTCAGTATTTCTTATTTAATCTAGTTCTTTTTTGAGATACCATGCTGACCAATTCGAAAAACATGGTTTTGAGACAAACGCGTTTAAAGTGTTAGATAGTGTTTCTTTTTAATTTAATTTTTTTTTTAAATGTTGTCTACATATGTACAAATAGTTAATAAAATTTAAGGGTTTCTCTTAAAAAAAATCCCAAGTATCGCAATCTTTTCGGATCGTCGAGGTAGGGAGACCCCTTAATTAAGGTTTTCCAAATATTATTATTATAAATATAAATATTTATTATTATTCACAATACTGATTACCAATCCCAATTAGTAATACAACTCCCTAAGCTGTTCCCAAACGTCGAATGCCTACAGAGTATCAAAACAAGAATAAAACTTGAATAAAAAAACTAAAAATAAAAAATAATCCTTCTCTCCGCTCCTTGCGTCCCAAAATGCATTTCCCACGCCCGCTCCTCCGTCCTCCTCCGTCACTTATTAAGGAAAGAAGCTTCTGAAGCGATGCACGCACATTTCGCAGATCGTGCCGTCATAAATCGCCGCCAGGCGTAGGAGCCTCGCGCGGCAGCGCGCCCCGCGGAAAAGCCTCGCAAAACCGTCGCAAAACTGTCGCAAAACCCAACACGCCGGCGTCCGTCATCCCCTGGAACGAGCCACTTTAATTTCGCAAACAGAGGAGCGCCGCGAAGAAAATGCTCCCAATTCCGCGCGTCTCGGCCAGAGACGAGGGACAAAGCAAGAAGGCGAGGGGGAAAAAGCGTCGGGGGTGGGCGAGGCAGGTTCTCGGCAAGAAAGCTTACGAAAAATTTTCATTTTCTGAGGAATCGTGGCGGAAACAAAGGGAGCGGCCGTGTCACAATTAGCGAAACAACGTGCGGGGAATATCAGCTAGAGAGCGCTGTTCAAGGCACACGCACATTGGGAGGGGAGAAAAGAGCGAGCTTTCCTTTGCTGCCGCGCGTCTTTCGATTACACGCAGCTCCTCGAGTTTTCGAGTCTTTTCAGGCTGTTCCAGGGGTTGGAAACCCTTCGAGAGGGGTTCCTTTGCAGTGACCGATTGCGATTGTTCGCTCAGTGACTCGGGTGTAGGTCCTCCTTTTTGGTACTCTGTCGAGTAGTGGTGGAGAACTATCGATGGTACTTACGATAGTTATCGATGGTTCTCACTATCGAAATTTCTCACTGTCTGCTTCTTTGGCGAATCTCGATCGCGGGGACTACGCGTCGGGGGATCACAGAAATCGACGTCTGGGTCAGTTTTGACCGGTAATAAGTGCTCTTTCTATTTTGCCGGTCGAGAAGAGGCCTATTTTCATGAAATTCTTTATTCAGGAACTAATGAACGGGTTTTAATGTTTTTTTTTGTTTTTGTTAAATGTGTATTTTCTTTACTATGCAGTACTTTGGATAAAAATGTAATAGAATAGCCCTTAGTAAGAGGTCGCGGTAATAAATGTGGACCCGGCTTTAAGTTATTACTGCCACTGTTGCGCCACATTACAAATTAAATTTGGGATTCTGAATTTCAGCTGTTATTATTCTTGAATTGGGCTAGAGAGTTATTATTATTATTATTATTATTAATTATTATTCTACGATTTTAAATACCGATAATTATCGATAGTGAAAATAAGCCATCTATAGTTTTCGATAGTGAGAACCATCGATAACTATCGTAAGTACCATCGATAGTTCTCCACCAGTAGACAATTTGACCATTTTCAGTGTGACTAACTTCGTTACCACTAATTAATTTAAGACCAATACCTCCACCATTATTTTCTTCAAAACTCCCTTTCCTTTTTTACCTCACAAATTTCAATTTTATCATCTTCAGCTGTATTAGATCCCAGCGCAATGCAACTGCGGACAAAAGGCTACCCACGAATAGTGCCGAAAACCTTTTAAAACCGTCTAAACAACAAGAGCCCCCTCCTTTCCAATTAATCGAGCCATGTTTTTTTTAGCGACAATCCGTCGTTATCGGCACGCTATTATTCGGCCGCGGCCGGTACCTATAAAAAGCGTGGAGCGGGAATGAAATCGTAATAAAGTTGGCTAATTTGTCGCCCCCTTGCCGCGCCCCGGGTCACGCACGGCTGTTAAGCACGGTTTCCGCGTGCACGATGCATCACGAGCATCGCCATCTCCCCGTTCGGGCTCGTACATCAGCCAAGACAGCCGGCGAATTTAACGGAACGGTAAATAGGGAACGATAAACAAAGTAAGAATGACGGGACACGGGTCCCCGCTTAATTTTACTGCCTCCAATTTATCCCGACGATTTTCATCTCGTTCCGGCGTCCACCTTTTTCCGCGCTTTCCCGCCGCGGGATCACGCCACCACGCGGCCCGCGGTTAATCTTCCGGTTCACGCACATCGCCGAGCCCCAAAACACCATCCTACTAGTGGTGGAGAACTATCGACGGTTCTCACTATCGAAAACTATAGATGGCTTATTTTCACTATCGATGATTATCGGTATTGAAAATCGTAGGTTAGTCAATTCAAAAATAATAACAGCTGAAATTCAGAATTCCAAATTTAATTATTACAAATTCAGAATTCCAAATTTAATTCTTATAAATTCAGAATTCCAAATTTAATTATTACAAATTCAGAATTCCAAATTTAATTCTTACAAATTCCAAATTCCAAATTTAATTATACAAATTCAGAATTCGAAATTTAATTATTACAAATTCAGAATTCCAAATTTAATTATTACAAATTCAGAATTCCAAATTTAATTATTACAAATTCAGAATTCCAAATTTAATTTGTGGGGCTCCCGTAGAAGGTTGTCGACGCTCCACCAGGGGGCCTCCCGGCTCTGAGAGTTTTCTCGCTGGTGATGGTTAAGCCCTCAGTTCGTATATATACAAGTTCCGTCCCAGTCCTAATACCCAGCGTGTCTAAGGCAGGGTCCCGCCAGTCAGCCTTACTGATGAGTCCTCTGGCGGGCCCGGGACGAAACGCTCTTTCCTTTTCCTTCACTGAAGGTGGTGACCCCTTTATCCGGGTTAGTCATTCCACTGCCAAACGGTCCAGTGTCAGATCGCTACAGTGGTGACCCCGACGTGATCGGCTTGATGAGCAGGTGGTTTTCGCTCTCGCCGTACACGCTTTCCTTCTTTCCTCGGCTTTGTTGAGCGTTTGCTCGCCGTTCTGGTTTGGGCCATGTGTTTTCCGTTCCTCTGCATCGGTTTGAGTTTTCGCCGCTCTGCAATTATGAGGGCCTTCCGGACCATGTGCTTCTTCGTTCCTTCTTTCCTTCTGCATCGGCTTTGAACGTTTGTTCGCCGCTCTGCAAATATCGTCGAGCGTTGCTCCGTCTATATACACGAACTCCTATTGGTGTTTTAGAGCCTTAGTTTCGGCGCCATAACTACGGGTAGTTGCCCACCTAATTTTCGATTCCTCCTTCGTCCCTTGTAGTTATCTGGGGGGGAGTGATGTGGGGCTCCCGTAGAAGGTTGTCGACGCTCCACCAGGGGGCCTCCCGGCTCTGAGAGTTTTCTCGCTGGTGATGGTTAAGCCCTCAGTTCGTATATATACAAGTTCCGTCCCAGTCCTAATACCCAGCGTGTCTAAGGCAGGGTCCCGCCAGTCAGCCTTACTGATGAGTCCTCTGGCGGGCCCGGGACGAAACGCTCTTTCCTTTTCCTTCACTGAAGGTGGTGACCCCTTTATCCGGGTTAGTCATTCCACTGCCAAACGGTCCAGTGTCAGATCGCTACAAATTATTACAAATTCAGAATTCCAAATTTAATTATTACAAATTCAGAATTCCAAATTTAATTCTTACAAATTCAAAATTCCAAATTTAATTATACAAATTCAGAATTCGAAATTTAATTATTACAAATTCAGAATTCCAAATTTAATTATTACAAATTCAGAATTCCAAATTTAATTATTACAAATTCAGAATTCCAAATTTAATTATTACAAATTCAGAATTCCAAATTTAATTATTATAAATTCAGAATTCCAAATTTAATTATTACAAATTCAGAATTCCAAATTTAATTATTACAAATTCAGAATTCCAAATTTAATTATTACAAATTCAGAATTCCAAATTTAATTATTACAAATTCAGAATTCCAAATTTAATTATTACAAATTCAGAATTCCAAATTTAATTATTACAAATTCAGAATTCCAAATTTAATTATTACAAATTCAGAATTCCAAATTTCGATAGTGAGAACCATCGATAGTTCCCCACCACTATAACGAACAGCGATATCAGCGTCGGTGCTGAAAATTTCCCCTTTTTCTCTAATCTATTTTTGCTTCCTTCGGCGCTTGCTTTGCCGAGGGTGAAATGTTTTTGAAGTTGGAATGTTTGATTTCATCGGTGTAGCTTTTGATGCGGCCCAGTGTAGAGCTGTTGCGAAACGAGACTCGATTGAAGTTAGCATTCTATGGACTTTTATATTATAAAATGTAATTGAAGAGGATATGAACTTCTATGCAGTTGTATGCAATCCGATGCACCTCGATGCGCGTTATCAGGATTGAATAGAAACTGCAGGCCATTCGCTAATACTAAAAAAAAAAGCTTTCAACTTAATACGCCACGATAAATTGCAATTCGACAAGATTCAACGCAACCGAATACAATCCAGCACACTTGTGCCACGTTTCGACGGAGATTAAACGCCACTCGATAGATCTAGACTTCAAACGCACACTCTCCGCCACGACCCGACAAAACTCAACGATCCTCAAGCCTACTCAACGCGGCTCCCCACAACTCGCCACCCTTAAATCCAATCCCGCTCGCCTAGATACAACTCAACGCGCCTCAACGCAACAGCGCGCGATTCCACTGCACTCGAGACAACGCGCTTCAGACTCGGCTGATCCAAACCGGAGCGCGCCGTCCAGGGAACTCACTCGCGGTGGAAGTAATATTCGTCGCGATTTTTCAGGCCGGGCTCGACGGCGAATAAACATTTCTCATGGTTTTAAGTTAATACCGCGCGGCCGGACCGAAGCCCCGCGGCGCGAAATCTGCTTACTACATTTTCCCCCGCAGCTTCTTCCAGCGGCAAGATTAATGCCGGGCCCCGGCAAAATAAAATAAATCACTTTAATTTGTCGACAACCCTCGCCCGCCCCGACCGCGGACGTTTAAACCGCGCCTCTGCATATGTAGGCGTCGCGAGCGAAACCCTCTCGAACCGACTTTTTTTTTCAGCTCGTACATCAAGCCTGCTTCCAACCCTCGGCTCATCCGCTACCCTCCTGGTTTTTCGCGGGGAGGTGCACGCGCGCGTTTGTCGAGCATGGAGGGACAATACCTGCCGCTGCACGGTGGATCGAGCCTCGATAAAGATATTCTTTGACTTTTGCGTTTGTTGGAGTTTTACGCAGGTCAGAGTGGAGGCTTTGTGGTGTGCTCTCTTTTTTTATTCGAATGTGACTGAGCGTGATGGAAAATCGATGGGGATGTGTGGAAGTGGATGACGAGGTATTGGGAATAATAGGAGGTGGAGATTTAGGAGATTCGGGGGGTCTGGGTTAAGCTAATTCTGTCAAAAATAGAGGAAGATTTATTTAGATTCACAATAATGTTTGGCAGAGATGGGCAAAATTTTTTTTAATACAAATTTTATTCGTTAATTGTCGAATAAAGGTAGAGTTTGGCAGAGATGGGCAAAATTTTTATTAATAAAAATTTTATTCGTTAATTGTCGATTAAAGGTAAAGTGTCTTTTATTTGATATGTTATTTAAATAATTTCTTATTTAGACAATGCCTTTAACTTTGATTGGGTACTTTTGGTGAGATACTTTTGGCGAGGAAGATGTTGGAAAACTGGTGAAAATTTACAGTGACGGACGAAAGAAAGTTTATAATATTTAAAATCACATAACTTTTTTAAAATTAATCCAAACGACTTGAGTTTTTTTGAGGAGCTAGAAGGATTAGTTTGCTAAGAGACGCTTTCGTCGTTTTTAAAAAAAAGAAACTTGGTCGGAATAGCAATAAAAAAAAATAGTAATTGTCATTTTTTAAACTATTTCTTGTGAGCCTGTAATGAAAATTCAAAAAACCCGTTTGTAGATTAAATTAAGTTGTGTCTATACATGCCTAAAATTTCATAAACATCGGTTACCGTTGTTCTGGGTTTTAAACGCTTAAAGATCGCAGAATAAGGTCGAAGATCGCAAAATTCCCGAAATCATTGTAAAATAGTTAGGGTAAGTCGGGGAGAGATGGCCCACTTTTTAAAAAAATCAGCACACCGTAAATTTAGTGGTTTTATAAAGGACAAAAATATATTTGCAAAAGGAGCGTGATCGAGCCATCTCACCCGCAGGGCCATCTCACCCGGAATTACCCTATGCGATTATAAAAGTTGCAAACTTTCTTTCGTCCGCCACTGTGTATTCACAAAGCTCGATTTTTTCGAGTAGCTGAAAAACGAAGCGATCTGAACATTCCGTAAGACGACGGCGACAACGACGGTACCGTTTAGAAGGTGGAGTTCAGAGTTGACTTTTTGACACTTTGAGGCTGCGTATCTCCTAAACGGCTGGTCCTACGTCGTTTTTGACGAAATTTCGAAAGAAAACTCAACCAAAGAAAGATATATTAACCGATTCCTTTTAAAAAATCATTCAATTGAAATTATTTGAACAATTACTCCAATATTTATATTAATAACCATCGCCTTCCCATCAATAAAAACTATATTTCATCTCCTCCTTTTAAAACGTCCCATGTATTTTAAGCAAGCAGATGATTTTAAGCCGGCACTGTCGGGTTGCCCGGAATACGTTCGAACTGTTGGAAAAAATCGAGCTATCCGAAAAAATCGAGCTACCCGAAAGAATCGAGCTACTCGAAACATTCGGGTTACTCGGATTAGAACTGTTCGAGTACTCGGAACAAGCGAGCCGGGATATTTCGATTAAAGCGAGCGGCTCGATTAAAAAGCGAGTACACTGCATAGTGAAGGTAGCGATAGACGAACGAAACATGAGGATTGTTCCAGCCACACGATTGTTTCCAGCTGCTCGCTTCATTCGAGTACTCGGCTCGGCTCGAAAACTCGACTCCCACTCGATTCGCAATTCAAGCTACTCGAATGTTTCAAATACTCAAACAGCTCTACAAGGTACTCTCTGGTATTGTATACACCTGACCACCAGATTTAAGTTTGCGTTAGTTTAACTCGATTAAAAATCAGCGAAGATTTCCATTCCCCCGAATATTAGAGTACTTTCGTCGATAAAGAAGTCAAAGAAGAGCTGAAGTTCTCAAGACCATCCGTCTCTCGCGAAACTTTGTGCCCAAACAAAATTCCGCCCTCGCAACTTTCTTCCCAAAGCCACCGTTCCCCGCAAAACCGACGGAAAAACATCCCCAACCCTCCCCAGAAAACACTACACACTCCGTGCTCCAATTACACGGCGAAAAAACATCGGAATAAAGAGCACAGCGGCGCGGAGAAAAATTTCCATAATGATCCATTCCGCTGGCCTCGAGCAGCACACAGGCTTCGAAGGGCCTCGCATTACACGTTCCGCGGGCGAATTGCGCGCACAGCCGCGTGGCTGAATTAAAGTTACATAATTCATAATGCTGAAACCGCGGCCGTTTCAAACAAAACCGACACGAGCCCTCTCGGCGAAACATAATAAAAACAAACCGCGGTTAAAAAACGGAACGCGAGGAGGAAGAGGCACGCATCCGATCGCGGAGCGGTTCCCGTAGCACGCGTAAGCGTTTAATCACACTTCAGCCACGACCAAACAGCGACACCCGCCCCTGTTTTCGAGCTCGTACGTCAGCCAGCGAGGGAGCGTCCCTTTTTTTTCTACATTTGCAGCGTCAGGTACACACGTGTACCCGCGCTCCTTCTTCCCGTTGAATATGCAATGAGAAACGCGCGCAGCGGGGAGCCCCGCGTTTCTCACCCGCGACTTTTCCAACCCCGACTCCGTCATAGAGCCCTCCACGCACTTTTTCGCCGATCCCCACCCTCTGTCTTCCCCATCTGCCGCGATTTCTCAGAGGAAATACTGTGGCTGGCTCTTCGGTGAACGGTTGAATTACATGCACAGGCAGATTGTTAACCTTTAATACTGTTTTTTTTTTTCCAAACGTAACTGGTATCTTCGGGTCGTGGCAGACCCCAAATAAAAATGGACTCAGAAATTTGTAAAGACGACATTAGATCAACCTCTATGAATATTTTGTTCTTTAGGTAACGTATAAAATAATAGAAACGTAGAAAGTTGAACTATTATTATCAAATAATAATAAACTAACACCACTAGTCATGACCGATCCCAGGATACCAGTTAAGGGTTAAGTAGCAGATTGCTTTATAATATCGAGGGAGAGTCGTGGATTGCGGGGAAAATGTAAGAAAGCCGTGTCCCACTCGCGGCCTGCAGGTAAATTAGTTTTTCTCACGTGGATATCTGGATACCTATTCAGTATTAAGAGGACATTCGCATCAAATCGCTCAAGAAGTAGGGAAATCGAAATTCCCTTTTTCAGCTTACATATAATAGTGCTAGCTTGTACCGTCAAGGACACAGTTCCTGATCAGGACCCAATTCCTGATCAGTTTAGTATATAAATACCAAATAATAAGTTCCTCACGATACAAATTTATTCCAAAAAATTATTAAATAATTATGAAGTATTTTTAAATTTATACGCAAACATTTGATAGCTCATAGTAAAGTGTTTTAGGTTCATCAGAAACTGCTCCCTTTGCATCTTAAGTGATCAGGAACTGGGTCCTTGACGGTATAGACTTTTCACCAGATTGACTAGAAGAAAACAGAACTTCACTCTATAACCTTCTATACAGATATATTATTACCCAGAGATGGGCAAAAAATTATTTGAAATAAAAATTTCGTACACAAATTTTTATTTCAAATAATTTCTTGCCCATCTCTGTTATCACCAAGTCACTTTTGACCCATAATTTCAATAGAAGCTTCCAGACTGCAATTATTTTCCGGAACTTCAAAGATTTCTATTTCACGGATAATCAGAACTAATTAACAAATGTAGCCTCATTAGCCCATATATGATGGATCAAGATATACCCAACCAGTGGTGATCACAAAAAAATTGAAACCTCATATTTTCAACTGTCTACTCGACTAACTTAATACTAGCCTTTAAGTATAATATTTAATTCCTACAACCCTCAGTGAAACAATCTTATTCATCTTCCTTATAACCACAACCGTACATCTCCCAAGCAAGGATCACCAACGCACAAGAAATCTATCTTCCCCATTAACTCCGCAACTCACCCCCATCTTCACCCCCGAAACCACTCTTATAACAAGATTTAAAAAATTCCTCGAACGCCACTTTCGCTGCCACCTAATCCCATCTGTCCTCCGGGTGCCGGAAGTTTCGAGCACCCTCGACGAGGTTTAGATACTGCCCCCCATAATCCCCGTCGACGGCCGGGACGACGGGGTCGGAAAACTGCGTCCAGCAACGCCGAGAACGCCTGGAATTCCTCGTTGGCCGATCCACTTTACGACCAGCCCCGATCGACGAAATTTTCGCGACCCCGGCCACCCCCTCCGCGCCCCCCCCTGTCCGAGCGGGTGGCTGGTCGAAGGAAAGAACAGAGGAGTTTCATCGACGGAGCAGGCATTTCCTGGCTGAGCTGGAGCTATTGAAACGCGATCGACTTCCATCGTCGCGGGAGAATCGGGGACGCGAGAGCGAAACGACGCGGTGAATTACAACGCGCTCGCAGGGCGGTGGAGCGGGGCGAAAAGCTTCTTTTCGGGGCGCGCGCTCGCTCGTCGGGGTAATTCGAATTTATGGGATGATTCCAGAGGGGAATTTCGTGTAGCGAGATACACCGTCTTTATCGAAACGCGCGGGTTAGCTTCAACGTCTGTAAGGGAAATTTGTAATTTATGGGGGTGGATTGTTTGGTGGATGCCACTGCATTTTTCTGGGCGGTGTGGTTGTTCTTGTTTCTTTTTTCAGGGGTGCATGAAATATTTGCTTGTTGCAGGGTGGATGGGTTTTGTGGGAAGGGTAGGTATTCTGCATCTCTGCGTGGGGGTTGCGGTGCCATTGTGCAGTGGTTGATTGTAATAATGTATTGAACTTCGTGGACAAGAATTTTAAGGGAATTGTGTTTCTGCGTTTGCTCCTTCTGTCCTAAAATATCTATCTTCTTATATTAAGGTAGTATTACCGGTTTTGAAATACCGTTCAGAAAATTCTGAAACTTTGTACAGTAGTTTGTTTTGACCTTACACTGACGCATGTAAATTTTTGGAAATCTACACCAACCCAGAAAAAAGTTATTAACAATTTTACGTTCCCACTATTAACACGTAGTCTTATGGAAAATGACCTTTTCAACAAAAATTCACATTAATAGCAGTTTTTGATGAAACTGAGAGAAATATAGATTTAATATTCCATAAACATAATGCATGTATCCAAATGTTGGTCCACCAATTTTTATAGCTAATATAAGCAAATTAATAAAATTATCTGTGCTCACTCGGCCATTATACGCACGATTTGGAAACGTCGCAAAGAGGTTGGTAAGACCGCGCAGTTTGAAATGCGCTTAGTATGTACAAGCGATAACTCGACGCTCTTTATATCAGAATTTTAAGAGAAGAAGATAATCAAAGATCACATTTCATTCGTCAAAAGTGTAACGTGAAATGTATCCTGAAACGAAGGAATAAGTAGAAAATCTATTTTCTTATGGGACAATCAATTTTTAAAACTCATCTGGTAGTAAAAAGGCAACTCTAACTATGGTGCAAATGGAGGTGGAAAATCATTCTGCAAAACCACATGAAAATTGTTCGAAAGCTTTGTTTCCAACGAGGCTTTGTATCCAGAATAACAAATCCGAAAATCCTTCGAGGCTACATGCAGTTGCCTAACAAAAGAATTAAAATAAAACACAATGCTTCGATCGATAAAAAGCTATTTCACAATTCGATTTATTTCTCCACGGTGATTCATTCCATTCCCAGTTATACTACATACCTAAATACATTCAGCATTCCATTCTCCCGATTCTTCAATTTTAAAAGCAGGCGTATTTAAGAAATACTCAAAGTCGTTTCTCTTGAAAGTCGAGCGGAAAATAAAACAATATTTCCTTTTATCTTTGACTCACATTTTCATGTAAATACCTACTATTACACCGTTGCGTGTTTATCACCAGTTCGTTGACACCCCGCATACGCGCCCTCAAACAGTGAATAAATTAAAAAAAAATACACCCTCCACTTTCGATCCCCAAAAATCACCTAAACACGCAACCGTCAAACAATAAGCGTCCTCCAACAGTCAATTAACTATAAAAAAAAAAAAACACCCAAACCCTCCACTTTCGTCCACCAATCATCCACAACATCCAGAAGAGCCTCCCAAATCAGCATAAATTAAAATAAAAATGAATAAAATCAATACACTGAAATAAAGAAATAAATCTAAAAAATTAAATTCTCAATAAATCTATATAGTTTAAATTAAAACCTTAATCTTGTAAATTAAAAATAGATAATCTTCTTATAGATAAAATTCAAAAAAATTTATTAAAATATTATTAATACCCAAAATTAACGTTTTAACTTAATTTTTTTTTTTAATGATTATGACAATCTTACATATTTTAAAAATAATGTCAATACTATCAATTCTTTTAATAATAACTATAATTCCTAGAATAGGAACTCTCCCCTCGTTCCAACGATCTCAGAAAAAGAAACGTGGACCAACGGAGTCCTGGAAGAGCGGATTCGTCGAGGGGTTGCTTCACAGCCCAGTGGGAGTGGAAAAATCAGCCACGTCGAGGCACTCGGACCTTGTTGCGCGTCGAAATATCCACGAAACAGTCTCGGAGCCCCCGCAGTGGCGAGTGGCTCGACATTACCCTAAATGGACGTCCCAGATGGCATGATAAATGGCCATGCGAGCGCGGACAACATGGCCGGCGCTGGTGTGAACAACGGTAATAACAACGAAGACGAGAAACGTCGAAAACCCATACACGGATTCGGCACAAAACGAGGGCGTCATGTGGCGGGCTTGTCGATAAACAGCATCCCTGATACTGATACATCCTATCCCCCTCAACCCCCCTCAACCCCCGCCCCCTCCCCACGCGTGCTCTATGTTCTAGCTGGTATGTACGTGGCAGAGAATTTTCTCTTCTTCCATTGCTTTCATATTTTCTGCGTTTCATGGCTGCTAAGGTGGGGCTGTAAATAATAAATATTCTTCTTTGCCATCACTTTCTTTTATTTCTTGTTACCTGCTTGTAGCTTTTTTTAATACACTTGGTGGGATGGAAGTGGGTTTTTTAAATTGATTAGTGGATTTCACAATTTTTGGGGAAATACTGTGGGTATCTTCTTTTTTAATAGACTTCAAAAAGAAAGAGGTTCGCAGTTCGAGGTGTTTGTATTTATGTTCTGTAGTTTTTTTGTTATTTATTCTTAATTTGTTCGTATTCCTTTACCACACTACCTATTTATTTTTTATTTCTAATGTAGTGTGTGTGTCTCTTATTAATATTAATATTCTACCTAGAATAGTCAAAGCAATATGCTTCTTTGGGATTTTTTCTAGAAAAACTGATAAACTTTTATTATTAAAAATTACTCTATTGAAAAGAGTACAACTTAAGGAAATTTGAGTACTTTTTATATTAAAAACTAATATAGGCGATGCTCGAGACGTCCGTTTTTCTAGACGCTTTGCGATGACAACCGTAGCTCGCCGCAGGATTATTCAAAATTGAAAATTCGATTTTTGTTTAAATAATATATGGAATTGTCTAGGCGCTACCGAGCCCAATTTTGGAAAAATTATTGAGACAAAATGACGGCTGTGCAAATTTGAAGCGTCGATGTTTGGCAGAAAATGTTTTACACTCGTTTTCGAGTGTAAAAAAATCTAGGTAAAAAAAAAGGAAAAGCTTAGGTTTCTAATCCTAAAATAAGCCTGCAAAGCTTCAAGTAAATCGATTCATTAATTTTTTAGTTATGTGCGTGACCGACTTTGAAAACATGTTTTTCAGGAAAACGCGTTTAAAGTTTACCTATTAACATGTGTACAACTTTGTCAATTTTGGTCGCATTAACTTGACACTTTGAGGGAATATTTTCAAGATGCTGTACTTCAAAAAAAAAAAAAAAAAAAAATCGATTCTTGGATAATTTCTAGGTAAGCCTCCCACCTTAATTATCTAAATAAGTAGTAAAATAAATATTGGGACTCCACTTGAAGATACTTGAAAATAGTAATAGGTATTCACAATATTCGTGTTTAATCCTGTCACCAAATACGTAGAATATTCTAGCCGCTTTTAACTGCATAAATTCATTGTCAACGAATATCGTCTACTCCAATAAGCAGCACCGTTTCTTCCATTACGAGAATAACCAAAGTACAAAATACCAACCCTTAGTGTCGCCATTCTCATTATCCGTCTAGATTGCCTAGAAACTAGCAAAACAGGCACACCAGTATGTAATTACACCCAGCATATCCTCGGTCCCCAGTATACAGCCATTTTCCTTCCAATACGGCAAAAAATCGACCAACGAGCAAATTCCCAGCAACGAGTTTTCAAAAAAAAAAAAAAGGGGGTTCAAGAGTAGAGAGAGGGCTCCATTACGTCGGTTATCGGCAAACCATAAGCGATTACGCGCGTATGGGAGCACGTAGCCCCGTGTCCTCGTCGTCGATGGCTGTACACGAGATTCCAATGCGATCCACCCCCTTCGAAAATCGATGCAACGACGCCGCTGACTTCGTAAAGCGCGGTTATTGCGTAACCGTTATGATCTGCCGTGTCTCGTATAACGTCGCGGATTACTAGACACCGGGGAGGGGTGCATTCTCTCCTCTGGACGCGTGCACGATCCCGGGGGATCGTGGAAGGCATTATCCGGACGTCCTCTCGCGAGGCACGCGCGTGGCACGTTTGAATTTCGCGCGCTCCGTGGAGACGGCCCCGGGCAGCGCGCGTGGGACTTCGAGATTCTAAATAGGTAGGTAGGTACTCCGTGATTTTTCGGATTTATATAGAATTTATACTCAATTTCTGTAAATTTGTACACAATTTTTGTTGAATTTTTGTGAATTTGTACACAATTTCTGTTGAATATTTGTGAATTGGTACACAATTTCAGCTTAAAATTTTGTGAATTACTACACAATTTCTGTTGAATTTTTGTGAATTTGTACACAATTTCTGTTGAATTTTTTTGAATTTGTACACAATTTCTGTTGAATTTTTGTGAATTTGTACACAATTTCTGTTGAATTTTTGTGAATTTGTACACAATTTTTGTAAATTTGTACACAATTTCTGTTGAATTTTTGTGAATTTGTACACAATTTCTGTTGAATATTTGTGAATTGGTACACAATTTCAGCTTAAAATTGTGTGAATTACTACACAATTTCTGTTGAATTTTTGTGGATTGGTACACAATTTCAGTGGAAATTTTTTGAATTTGTACACAATTTCAGTTTAAAATTTTGTAAATTACTACACAATTTCTGTTGAATTTTTGTGAATTGGTACACAATTTTAGTTTAAATTTTGTGAATTTACACACAATTTCAGTTGGATTTTAGTGAATGTATTTCGTGCAATCTATATTTTTGGATTTATTATAAAATTCATACAAAATCTTTTTCAGAATTATTACACTATTTCGCGGTTAAATTTTCTCACGAGTTTTCTTATTATTGGCACTCAGAAAATTGTACACAAAGGGTATTTGAGCATACACTTGAGTTATTCTACCGTAGATGTGTTGGTAAAATGAGGGAACTACTCGCTGCAGAACTTTTTTAAACTGTCGCCTACATTCCGGTTATTTACGAAAAAAAAAAAAAAAAAAGAAGCGAGAATGTGCACGAGGGAGTGCAAGGGACAGGGACGCGGATGGAAGTGGATGATACGGAGGGGAAATAAGAGGTTCGCTGTGAAAGAGAGCGGAAACGCGGAGAATTTTCAGATTGAAGGGAAGGGAGGCGCAAGATATTCAGACTCGAAGGGATTCGTGAATCCCTAAGCGAGGAAGCGTAACGAATTCACGAACTCAAAGGGACGTGAGTGCATGGAACTCGGGGGCTCGAGGGAAACGAGTTTTGCAAAAATTCACCGCATTAAAAAGGGGCATGCGGAGGTATTAAGCGTGCAACAAATTTCAGAGATTCCGAACGGGTGGATGCAACGATACGGCGAGGTAGAAAGAGCATCTGAATGAAAGAAACGCGAGAATGTAAGGAAATTTCGAAAGAAAGGTGAAACGAAAGAGGAGCATTCAGAGGGTTTAAAATATTCAGGGGAAAAAACACATGCGTGGGAAAAGAGAAGTGAAGAATGTAGAAAACATTTAAGAGCTTCAAGAGAGGACAAATAAATCCTCAAGTTAGGAAAAGTAGTGGAGGGATGGAAGAAGTAAAAGTTCAAGAAAATTGAGTTTCCAAACAATATGAGTTAACACTAAAAAAATAATGGCAAAATGTAAGAATTCAAAGGAAAAACAGAAAATTTTCCCACCTTTTGAACCAGAAATTTCTCTTTAGAAAACTTATACCTAATAAAGAAATTCCCAGACTTACAATCTTCTGAATGATGGGGATTAGGAATGATGTAAGTAAAGTTACAAATGTTTCATTGAACAATGAAACAGTGGCAGTGAATTTTGTTAGAAGTACGAATTCAACGATTCCTCAACTTTTCAATTATTCAATTCCTCTATCCCAAACCCTCTCTTCGAAACCCCCCTCAATTAAATTTTTTTTTTTTTTTCATTTTCTTATTCTTCCGCTCGCTCCAACCCCAACTCTTCAATTTTTCAATTAATCAAGCATAGCAGAGCGAAGTAAAACAAAAAATCTCCAAATACAACAAAATTCAGATATGCAAAAAAGACCAAACGCAAATACTCAACCCAAAGCAGGGACTGCAAACCAAGAAGCAACACAAAAAAAAAACTGAAGAGCCTCCCCCATAAACTCACCCCAAAGAGTGTCACCCAAGCAACCCCGATCCACGCGGAGCGAAGGGTGCCAGTGCCCAAGCTGCATCCACCCCCACCCCCCGAAATGAGATTCAAGATCAAAGGGAGGCTCTCTGCATCCACCTTCGGCGCATCAATTGTCCCCAGACACAGAAGCCAGGTATCTATATGGGCGAGTAATCAAAAAACGCCTCCTTAGCGGTCGCTCCCTCGTCACGGGCCCGTGCACCGCCGAAAAAGGGGGCGTTTAACCGTGGAGGGTGGCTCGACGCGAGGGGATGAAATCGCTGGGAGGGTGGGTGCTCGATTTCGAGCAGAGGATCGAATTCCTCCAGCAGGAAACGTTCTGCCTGCCCTTTGCCCCGGCGCTTCCACCTGCAGCTTCGAGGGCCCTCTGAGGGGGCGAAGGATGCTGGGAATTCCACGGCAAGACAACGAGAGGGTGGCCTACGCGTTTCGAAGCGTTGCGTCGTCGCACAGTGTGCGATTTTGGACAAAAATCGCTAGACAGCGCAAATCTTGACCGATGTCAATGATTTTTTTTTAAATAGTCGTGAAGGGCTCAGCAATAACGGAGGGCTGCGGTAAATCCTGTATTTTTTGGTCTAATCTATAAAAAACAATATTTAGCATAACATCAGATCAAAACGTAAACTTTGGGAATTAAAGATATTAAAAATTAATTTTTTGTAAATTTTAGATTAGCTATAAAATAAAAAATTTACTTCAAATTTACAAAATTTATGTTTTAAATAAACTGCTAAATATAGCTGATTTGAATCTAATATTTTTAAATTATATTTCAATTTTATTATTTTTTATCTTATTTCTAATATAAAATAAAAAAAATATATATATTATTCTTATTCCTAATATAAAATAAAAACTAACAAAATTGAAATATAATTTAAAAATATTAGATTTAAATCACCTATACTTAGCAGTTTATTTAAAACAAAAATTTCGTAAATTTGAATTAAATTTTTTATTTTATAGCTAATATTAAATTTACAAAAAATTAATTGTTATAGCTAATATTATTATTTTTATTTTATAGGTAATATTAAATTTACAAAAAATTATCTTTAATTCCCAAAGTTTACGTTTTTATGTGATGTTATGCTAAATAATGTTTTTTATAGTTTAGGCCAAAAAATACAGGATTCACTGCAGCCCTCCGTTATTGCTGAGCCCTTCACGAGTATTTAAAAAAAAAAATCATTGAAATCGGTCAAGATTTGCGCTGTCTACCGATTTTTGTCCAAAATCGCACACTGTGCGTCGCACAGTGGCGAATTTCGCCGAAAAGCTGGCCAAAAATGAATCTGCAATTCCCGTGCAAATTATTAAAATATTTTATCGTAATATAACTCTAAGAAGCTAAAAGTATAATTTTTTAACGTTTAATGTTTAATTTGTTGTTTTAATTATAATTATATTATTAAAAATATTAAAAGTATTGTGGTTTGTAGGTTTTAGTCAAATAATTACGCAGTCATTACTGAAACATTAATATTTGTATATATTTTAACATTATTATATTGCATACTTTGGATATTTCTCGTTGCGTTCTTTTGCCCCATAACACGCGAACTTATGCCCCACATATCGGGTAAAACTTTGCATTTCACACTTTTTGGAAATATTTATTTTATATAAGTTGTGACATGTCATTTACATGAAGTCACTGCCTATCGAATAATGATTATCAGTGTAATACCAAGGATTTTAGAGAAGTCTAAACTTTAAGTGCGCACTCTTACCCCACATTACTCTATACAAAAATGAGAATATTTGCCAAAATAGCAATTTGTTGCAAAAAACTGCAACGGGGTCTTAAAGTGCATACCTTGAGCTTTCATTTAAAAAAAAGAATGGTGCTTGAGCTCGCTTGAGTTGTAACTTTTTGCTTAAGAATAAACAAAAAATGAATATGCTTTCAGTACTTGTTTATAAAAACTTTTACAGACTTCACATTTAAAACAATAATAGTGTATATGATACTACACCACAATATATAATGCTTATTTTGATAGCTGGACTCGTTAAGCTGAAAATAAATCTCAAAGTAGACCTTTAAATTTCGAGCGTCAACTTTGAACTGACATATCTCATCAAAGGCTGCAGTTTATATATTTACATTAGTAAGAAATTATGCACAAATATGTCATAAATAAATCGCACCAATTGGATTTAGCAAATTTAAAACTTTTACATTCTGATTTTTGGCCAGCTTTTCGGCGAAATTCGCCACTGTGCGTCGTCGCGAGCTGTGAACCGTGCTGCGACACGGCTGCGCGTCGCCGGCGCAGGTTTGTCTTCTGGGATCCCGGCGTAGACGTCTGATCACATTAATGGATTACCATTCGACTGTTCAGCTCCGCTTGGATCGAGCTAGGCCGATGGTAGCTGGCGCGCGGAGGCCTGGATCCGCGGATCAGGGACCTGTTGACGAGCTCGCAACGACTCTTGTTGTTTGGGTAATGAGTGCGGGCGTAATTGGCGTCGATTGTTGTAATTGTTACTAACGCCGTGTTAGATTATCATGCAGCGCGTGGGGGGCTGGGAGCCGCGAGATAAACCGACGAAATTGGAGGCTAAGCGCCCATCTATAGCTACGCTTCGGGGAGGAACTGCGCGGCTCAGGGAGCGGGAACTTTGGTGCGTGGATGAATGAGGGGTTGGAAAGGGAGGCTGGTTTTCTGAATTTTGAGGGATGTTGTGTAGGTTATTTATTGCAGAGAATTTTCGTTAAGGGGGTTGTCCTATGTGACGGTCGATTTTTCTTTCGCTTTTTGGGAATTTTTTTTGACGAACCAT
The DNA here is from genome assembly GCA_960531205.1 of Andrena bicolor. Classification (NCBI taxonomy): domain Eukaryota; kingdom Metazoa; phylum Arthropoda; class Insecta; order Hymenoptera; family Andrenidae; genus Andrena; species Andrena bicolor. The sequence goes on from OY482666.1 coordinate 44,321,691, forward strand.
GAAAACACAATATTTTGGAATTTTTACTACATGTTTATTAACATTTGAACTGTTATTCAGAATTTTTTGAAGTTGAAATATGGAGTGGAATTGACTTTACAAATATCGAAAGAGACATGGGGCGAGAAAAAAGTTGGTCGACGGCTGACATGATTGCGGCTGTCCTGCTTATCTGAAATCAAAAAGTCAAAGGGCACATTAATTTGTAGACTTGTGGCCATAGCTGGTACCAGTGTGAAGACAAAATATTGGAAATTTAATATTTGGCACAGTTTTGAAAATAAAGTTACGATATTCGTCAATGTAACTTTATTTTCAAAACTGTGCCAAACATTAAATTTCCAATATTTTGACTTCATTCTGGTACCAACTATAGCCACAAGTCTACAAATTAATGTGTCGTTTGACTTTTTGATTTCAGATGAACAGGCAAAATGCAGTGTAAAATATAAAACGCAGGGAAGGGGGACAGGAGGTTGGAATATAAAATCTTACGAACTCTTATATTGGAGGAGGCAGAGGGTAAGAAATTTCCAAAATTACTCTTACGTAATTTAAGAATGTCCTCTTTTCACGAACAGAAATGAAGAAACTGAAGACCACAACTACCTCATTGATGTTTATGCACGTATAATATGTCGTAATATGCAACAAATATGCAACATATATACAATAATTATGCAACATATATGCAACATATATGCAAAATACAAAGTGAGTCATCCAAAGTTGAAACCTGAAATATTTCTTGGAAATTGCTAATTGTAGCTAAAAATGTTTCACACAGAAGTATCTATTATTTTATTTAGCTATTATAATTCAAATTGCAGTATATTACAATAGTTTTTCCTGTAAAAAAAAATACAAAATTATTGACTCCGCCATCAACGTTTGTCAATCTTTTTGTGCCTATATTCAATACGTAATGCAAAGTCAGCCGCGTATCCACAAAACATATGAGCAATATGCACAAAATATTCAAGAAATGTGCAAATAATATACAAAGAATATGCAATATGCACAAAATATGCATTATGCAAAATAAAAAGTATAATTTTGGATTTCTCTAATGACAAAACAAATTTCTGTCTAGGTGCCATTACTGTATTTTTTGCCTATAAAAATATGCATTTGCATGAACATCCGCAGTCTAAGAAAATCACAGAAATTTTCAAACGACGAATCGACTCATCTTCCCCGGCCAGCAGACGAAAGCAATCAACCCCCGCGTGTCCCGTGTTTTAGCTCCAGTCCAGCCACCCCCTGATCAGGCTAATGGATTTCAGCTTCGTTGATCTTGATCAAATAAGCCTGTCGCGTCTACCCAACGCGGCCCCGTAATATTAATCTCTTGATATTCGAAATCAACCCCCCGCAGCCTCCGCGAGCTTGTCCGACCGCTATTTCCCCACTGTAATCGTTAAATTCCGCGCGGAGCAGAAATCTTGCGAGTTCCGCGCAAGAAATCCGAGGAAAACTTTGCCTCAAGGTACACAACCACGCAACTTCAGTTGCAAACTGCGCTCCCACCGATATTCTGGTTTAGTTGACGCTTCCAACCCCCCCGCGTCATCATTCATCCCCTACGCAGCAACCCTCCATGAATCTTCGTCTCTGCAACCCTTTCGTTTCGTTCGACCACATCTTCCACCCTAATCCTGGCCAATTGCCCTCGAATCGACCCGACCCTCAGCGGAATTTCTCTTTTTAACCGTATATCAGCCGATTAATGGGGCGAGCGCCGAGCTGGGAGGACTCGGTGAAAACACGGGGACACGGTGCTTGAAATTTCACGTCATGCTTGGCTCTGTTTTGCGAATGAAACGGTGAACATCGAAATTTTTTTTAACTTGGAAATCATTACTCGAACAATTAAATGTTCCTTCCTATTTTAATTAGATGGAATAATTATTGCACACTGTATTACAGAAGTGGCTTTGATTCTTTCCAAAGAATGCCAAAAGATTTACCTTGAAATCTCAAAGGCAAGTGTATTTTTAGACTATTTTGGTGTATTTAACTCTTTAACTCTTTGGATCCTATATGCGTATGTGTGTGTGCGAAAAACGCCCATAGGCGTTCAGAGACTATGGTGAAGAGACGCGAGTAGAGGAGTCCCGCACGCGAGGTGCGCTGAGTGTTTAAATTGTCACGCATTATCAGAGATAGGAATTTGTCAAGGGTTAATATGATTTGTATCAGACTTTGTGCACTGGCAACGAACGTGTAATGCTTTTTTAAACTGATAACTTCTATATTTCTAAAAGTTTATTAACAATTCTTGCACGATTACAATTTAGCAACTTTTTATGGGACATTATAAGAAACATGAGTCTAGAATCGCACCCACTAAAGAATATTAAATATAACTCCAGTAGTAAAAGTGCTAATGACGAATTTAATATTTTACATCAGTTTTAATGCCCACTAACAATATGTCTATGAAATGTTTCTGTATTGCAGGGCTGGAAGTCTTTCAATTTTAATTTTTCCAGCACAGACAAATCTCTTCTTTCATAAAATCCAAAGTCTTTCAATCCTCAAAGCATTCTTAGCAATCTCGAAAATAGTGCCAGGAGAAAGAAGCTTGCAATAACAACTCTGCCCCCGAAAATCTTCAATCATTGGCAAACGAATGATTTAATCGTTTGGCTGCTCGATCCCTCTTCCGGCTCGATGGGAGAAACACGTATGAACTTTCTTCTCTATCATTAATCTCCACTCTGCTCCAGAATCGAGTCGAACTCATTTACCAAGTCTCACTCGCACAGAAGCACGGCCCGAAGGAGAGAAAAAAAAACCGTAGCTATATACACGTTTGGCACAGTAAATCGAGAAAGCAAAAGGATTAAAAAGTTTCGAGAAACTCCCAGGAAACAATACGTTTTGCGAAACCCTTTCAGACACCTAATCCGCTCCTTAACTCCGACGCTCGATAGCGAGGGGTTGGTTCTCCAACTTACTTATAAAAGACACGGTAGCCTTTTAAAAAAGTATTCAAAGGGAACACCATCGTGATCAAATATTTAAGTAAGCAAAGTCTATGTTTACTTACTCTAATAAGCAAAGATACACTGTAGCTTCTTGACGAACTATAACAATGTTATTTCACCAAGTAAAATATTCATAGAGAGATGAGATCATATTGTGATGAAGTATTCACGCGAGCAAAGGCTAATTAATTATTGTATAAGCACAGAGACAGTGCAGCTTCCTGATAAATTATAATAATTCTGTTTCAGCCCCAGTAAAATATTCACAGATAAATTATATACCACTTATCATTACCGATCTTCATAAACCAAAGTGCAATTTAAATATATTGCCCCTTTGTATCGAGCTACCTGGACCCCCTACGAAAAATGAAATCCAATCGCGTGAATCAATCCCCAAACACTTTAAACCTCTCACTGAAACCTGTAAACCAATTCCAATGAAAGCCAATTCTTGTTTAAACAAACCAAGGGGGACGGGATGAGCGTGCACCTTGGCCAGGTGCTGCTGTAACCGTACATTTCCATTCGCTGTGTTCACAGTTGAAATAACAAAATATTTTCCCGGCCATTCTCCCGCGTAGAATCGGCCCGACGATCCGCTCCACTGATATCTCGATTACGCGAGCGTTATCAATAATTCCGATTCATACGGTCGGCGAAGCTTTAATTTCGCGAGGGCGAACGGCAGCGGGGAGGGTGCGGGGAGTCTTAATCAACCCCCGGCCGCCCGAAAATCCCTTTTCGACTCACGAAAGCCGCCTCCTTTCAAACCGACCCGTTTCCCTCCCTTCCTTCAGCTATCATTAGCCATTGGCCCCGAGCTCTAGGCCAAATTTTAATGAGAAAACTTAACGAGAGAGCGAGAGCTGCTCCCGACACGCGTTTCCGACTACGATTATGCATCCGGCGTGTCTAAAACTGTGAATAAGAAAGGGGGCGACACGGAGGGGGAGTGGAGGAATTTATGGCAGCGTTTGGAGAACGTTTAGCGATGGAGATCGTGAAATCGTTATGTGCAGGTGTGCTTGTAAGATTGATGCAATGTGGAGCAGCGTGATTGTTTGACGGCGGGGGGTGGAAAGATATGGAATATTTGGGGGTTGGGAGGGTTGAGGGTTCGGGGGCTAAAAGTTCTGAAGGCTGAGAACTCGGAGGGCTGAGGATTCGAGAGCTGAGGATTTGGGGGGCTGAGAACTCGGAGGGCTGAGGATTCGAGAGCTGAGGATTTGGAGGGCTGAGAACTCGGAGGGCTGAAGATTCGAGAGCTGAAGATTTGGGGGGCTGAAAACTCGGAGGGCTGAAGATTCGAGAGCTGAAGATTTGGGGAGCTGAAAACTTGGGATGCTGAGGATTTGAAACGCTGAAGATTGGGGGAGCTGATAACTCGGAGGGCTGAGAGTTCCAGAGGCTGAGGATTCCGGGGGCTGAGAACTCGGTGGGCTGGGGATTCGGGGGACTAAGAATTCAGACTGCTGAGAATTCGAGGGAATAAGAATTCAGACTGCTGAGAATTCGAAGGACTAAGAATTCAGACTGCTGAGAATTCGAGGAACTAAGAATTCAGACTGCTGAGAATTCGAGGGACTAAGAATTCAGACTGCTGAGAATTCAGACTGCTGAGAATTCGAGGGACTAAGAATTCAGACTGCTGAGAATTCGAGGGACTAAGAATTCAGACTGCTGAGAATTCGAGGGACTAAGAATTCAGACTGCTGAGAATTCAGACTGCTGAGAATTCGAGGGACTAAGAATTCAGACTGCTGAGAATTCAGACTGCTGAGAATTCGAGGGACTAAGAATTCAGACTGCTGAGAATTCAGACTGCTGAGAATTCGAGGGACTAAGAATTCAGACTGCTGAGAATTCGAGGGACTAAGAATTCAGACTGCTGAGAATTCGAGGGACTAAGAATTCAGACTGCTGAGAATTCGAGGGACTAAGAATTCAGACTGCTGAGAATTCGAGGAGCTGAATATTCGAAGGAGTTGGGAATTGTATAATGCTGAGAACCAAGGAGCACCGAAAGTAGTGTCTTTGGTAGTGTGCAGAATTTAGAAATACTACCCACTTACATATTTATGGAATCTATAAAGCTAAATAGAACATTTCAAGACCGTCCAATAGATTCACTTGAAATTGAACGTGAAAGGAATTTTCACAGCAACAGAATTTCAAAAGAGAATCGCCCGAAGTAGTCAAAAGTCAAAACCCACAGTCCAAACCGCGTTACTAGCCCGAATGTGTTGCTCCAAACAATAGCTTCGCTGTACTACGCGAAAAGGACCGCAGCTAGCGATGGGATCGAACAACTCGCGAGTACTGAAATTGCAAATCAAGAAAAATCAAAGTTCAAACTCTAGATCCAAGTCCCCACAATCTCCCATTACAAACTCCAATGCGAATTGAATTATTTACTCTCAACTCGTAAACAAATTAACTAACAAATGAAAACTTTAGTTTTCAAATATATTACTTCGAATTACTTCAAACTCCAACTGGCAGAAACGATCACACTCGCGCCCGACTCGAACCCATCACTAGCCAGCACCACGCACAGCGCATTTTACGGCACAAAGCCCAGTTGAATTACATTTCCAGCAACAGTCTATTCGTCGCGAAGTTCGAGCGAAAAGGAGGCTAAGGGAGGCCCGTCCACCGCTTAATTTCCGCTTTAAATGCGAAACAGAAGGCGGGCTGCAGCCGAACGGGGGAAGATAAAAAACCGAAATCGAATGAACAGGGGCGACTGCCTAGTAAACGGCTACACGTGTACCCAACGACAAACTTTCCTCTGCAATTAACTAAAAAAATTCACTTCCTCACTCGTCGATTCTGTAACTCGCGAGCAAACCGCAGAAAACTCTGTAATCATTCGAAAATAAATCGTAACTATGGAACACAAACTGCAGCAATATATCCAAACCATTATTACAATATATGTAGTGATGGGTATAAGCTGTAAACATTGGAACAAGGTCGAAGGTGCAAAGTGGAATTTCGATTTGCGAAGATTCGCCTTGAAACTTCGGACGCTTGGCTACCGAGATCATCGACAGTGAACAGGAGATCTAAGTAGATCGCGACGTGAATGAAATTTCACTCCGTGATCCACTCGATAACACTTGCGAAAGTTCGCGGAGAACTTGGTAATGAGGGAACTATGCAACACTCGAGCCCCTCGTTTTGCTGCAATTTTGGGAACAAATAGTGAACATAATCTCTGGTTCTCAGAATTCTTTCGTCGTACAAACGCACGGGTGACACAATTTGAATTAGAAAAGAAGTTGGTCGATATTAAAGACTCCAAAAATTCCTGTGCCTTCGTTTTGTAAACTTGCGAGGTACCGTGTGATTAATTCGCTCATTTATCTGGCAGAGAGAGAGAGAGAGGGGGGGGGCTTCATACGCAATTAATTCGAAATTAATTCAAAATTTTCATACTCACTCGACGCTCAAAATGATTCCCCGTTGATAATTAGCGTGTCGTGGCGAGCAAATATTTTAATGCCGAAAGTTTCATGAATATTAATAAGGAAAACGCGAATTAATGATTCCCCAAGTTAAACGTTTATATTATGAACGTCGGGATGTAATTAACTGACATCGTCGAAATTGTATTTTGATTATCCAGAATTCCACGTTTCCAAAAGCCGGGCCACACCGCTCGTTCGGCTTTGTGCTTTCCGCCGAGGAAAAACTGCGGCATTTCCATGGTAGGCACAAAATTATATCTACTGGAATAATTACAAGCAGAGGCAGGACTTCTAATTTGGAAAGTATTCTACGCGAAAATTAATCCACTCACTCAACATGCATGTTAAACGAGGTAAAAACGTGACTCCGGGAGAAGAGAGGGATGCTGGAAAAGCAGAAGCTTGTGAAAATAATTAAACCAAGAAAAATATACTCTAAATGCAACTGTGAAGGATTAAGTTTTCAGAGATACTAATTGTAGGTGATTAAAATTATTTATTAATGCCACATTCGCAGCATGTTTCTCAATTCAAGGGGGCTTCCCCTTTTCTAATTCGTCGCGCCCATTTTAAATGCCCTCAGCCCCTACATTTCCTCGAGCTATTTTTCGAGCCCTCGGCCACCCCTGCGCCGCGCAATCTTCCCCGGCAGAACTTCTTCAGACCCTTCAACTTGTACATGCCACGCATATCCAAGTATCCATCCGCGATTCGGGATCTAATTGCGGACGGTTTGCATTCAGGCCCAGACACGAGAACCCGTGTAAACCTTCCACCACCGGTCTCGTGATTCAGCCAGGCGCCTTATTTACGAGCTGACGGCTGCTCAAAATTTCCCCTCGTAAAAGCTCGATCCCCTATCGCCACGCCGTGCCCACGGGCTTCTGGGATTTTTCTGACGCCTCCGCGCAACATCGCGCTCGATGCGTCGGTTAAAAAGACGTTCCGTGTGTCGAGACGGTAGTGGATGAGGAATAGAATCATTAATTAGGATGGTAAATACTGTTGTTGTAATTGAAATAGAAGCTTACAGACGTTTACTGTGAAATCATCCAACTACATTTGGCGAGTGCTACTACTTAGGTATTGGGAAACCAAGGGGAGGCGTGGCTTAGATTTCAGCGCTGCGGTGGTAAGTTGGCAAACTATTGCAAGTAGGCCCGGATCCCACCAAACATTCCGAATAAGTATTTATTAATCGAAGAAGTAAAATTTTAGTGTTGAAAAAATTTAAAAACACCGTTCTTTCACAAAATGTCTATATAAACACTGATAATCGTATGGACTACGACGGATTTCGGCCTACTCACAGTAGTTTGATTTTCTGCCACTAGTTGGCGTATCGAAATTCTTGATTTCCCAATAGGGTTTGTGGGTTTTTAAAAACCTTTACTTAAAATCGCCTCGGACACTAACAAATTGTAGTAGGTAACTGTTTATTGTAGGTACTAATCATCATGAGTTCATATTTTCAGAAAAAAATACGAAATGGAATAAAGATTTGGTACCACATTTTAAAAGATTTATATTTTGTACGGATTTTAGTTATTTTAGCTCTTTTCATTTGGTTTTGTATGCAGTCTGTTTTATTGTGTTATAGTTTTGTAGATCCATAAATATTAGATGAACTCAAAAATTGTACGGATTCGTAGGGGATTTTAGTTATTTTAATTTTATTTGGTTTTGTATAGAGTATATTTTATTTTGATATATTTTTATAATTCAATAATATTAAGAAAACTGAATATATTTAAAATAAGTGAAGTTACTATTTGAATTACATTTTTTGTTGTGAGAATTCGAAAACCGGTTTAACCGGTTTTTTGGGAATAGTGGAATTCGAAAACCGGTTTAACCGGTTTTTTGGGAATAGTGGAATTCGAAAACCGGTTTAACCGGTTTTTTGGGAATAGTGGAATTCGAAAACCGGTTTTTACAAAAGTTGGTTTTTGTATAAACCCTACTTAGGTATATATAGTTTACAAAGATTTGGTCCGGGAAGTAAAAAAGCAGGAAACTGAGTATAAAAAATTTTCCTATAGAATAATATACCTAGAATTAATACAGAAAAAAAAATAGAAAATATATAAAATCGACCCATGTGCTTAGGATCTCCTGAATTTTAACAATTAATAGGCACTAATGGTACAGATTTAAATAGCCCCCGAAAAATTATCCCGAAGAACACAGTTCAGCCCCAGGAAAAGCTGGACTCCCAGCGAGAATGCCGACTTGAAACCCTCGAAGAGACCCCTATCCCCTTTTCGCAAGGAACACCCTCCGCCAGAATCGCTAAAAGGTTTCCACTCGGAGGCATTGTTTCGCCCGTCTGTGCCAGCCTCTGCCATTCGAGCAATTTTGGAAATTAAGCGATCTTAATAACCCCCGAATCAGGTTCAACAGCCACGTAATTGCAGAGCGAACGCGCTCTTGATGGCCGGCTGGGCAAGGGGCTCCGAAACGGCCATCGCGATTGGAAGAACTACGCAGTCCAGTATGCCTGGTTGCCCGTGCAAAGGGTTCAGCCAGGGATTTGCGAGGTTTTCGAGTTTTTTCGAGGCAGCCGATGCCTCGAGCGGAAGCTCTTTACTGTCAAAGGGACACCATTCGCCGATGGCGGTATTTTCTACAAATTGGAAACCCAGTGGCCGTTCGATCGACGTTCCTTTCTAATGAAACTTCACGCGGAAAAATGGACACTATGGCATGCACGGGGTCTGCAACCTTGATCTTGGTTAATATTTGGCGGGAGACTGAATGGTGTTCCCTGACAAATGAGGGGGTGGAAGGCCGCCCCAACTACATCTGGGTCGCAAGAAATTGGGCCACTCAAGGTCAACCCCCCAGCCGTTCATCACTCCGAGCATAACTTCCGTTCACGACCCTGTCGCGGACCTTGTACAGAGGTCGAATAATAATGTGCCACTCGAGACAATTAGGGGATCGCGTTCCTGGGCAGTTCTGAGGCATTAGCCGAGTACGGTGGGGGTGGAACTTGACAAATGATGGGGGGCCGCGTAATGGCCATTTAATGTGGAAATATTGCTCCCTAAATGAGTGACTTATAGGTGGCGCTCCTTGAAATACCCTCCTCGCTTGTGGAGATAGAAAGGGGTGCGTAAATAATTCAAGGGAAGTATTCAAAGATTTGGTGAGGATTAAAATTAGTTTGGGTATTTGTAGAGTTCCGAAAATATGAATATCGGAGAGTCGGCGTTGGGGGAATTGGTAACGCGTCTGACCAGTAATCCAGAGGACCCCGCGCGTCGCGGGTTCGAGTCCCATCGCCCCGGATATATTTTTCTAATTTTCCATGCAGTGTTTTCACGCTTGGAACCCACTGGATATCGTAATTAGCGAGGAACTTAATGAGGTAAATAATTATCTAAACAATTCCGACAATTTTTCACGACGACTTTAAGGGTCTTCCTTCCCAGAATTTCCACAGCGACCGAAAACCACACCGGGAATCACCCTCCAACGCCGAAGACTCTCGAAGGAACAAGATATTCGAGGGGGAGAGACGAGAGGAAGAAGCAAGAAGGGAAGGAATCCAGTGGAACACAGTCTATTTGAATTCCAGCAGGAGATTCGTTTTAACGAGAGTGCCTTTATTTCGTTCACGAGGGGTCGACGAAATTCACGGACACCTCGCCAGAGGACCCCGGCGCAGCCAGAGAATGGAAGAAACGAGGGAAGTTTAAGAGCGACACGCGCGACGACGTGGCCTCGACGAACGCCTGTTGGACAAACGAGGGGGGGACTCAAGCAGACAGAGGGATGGAGCGGGGCAACTAGAGGTGGCAGGTGGGTGAAACTGAGAGGAGGAGGAAGAAGGAAAATAGGGGATGCAAAGTTGTAGACGAAGACCTCGGTGGAAGAGGGTCGACGGAGTTGTAGACGAGGAAGAAAAAGGGGGTTGCAATGCGACGAAGGAGAAAGAAAAATTAAAGGGGGGAATAAAACAGGTTGTAAACAAGAAAGACAGAAATTGTGGTGCACAAATTGGAAGGCAGAAGAAAATCGCAAGGCTGTAAACGAAGAGAAAACGGGGTGCAATACCTTGGAAAAGAAAAAAAGAAAGGAGGAGTAAAAGATTCCAAACAATGAAGAACCGAGACTTGAGATGCACAAATTGGGGACGAAGAAAAGAAGACGGAAAAAATCACAAGGTTGCAGAGGAGAGACAGAAAATTTGTAGATCAAAAAAGAGAACGTCTAAGAGACGAACAAAGGGGTTGCAAAGGTGACAAACGACCGCCAAGAGAGGACATCGGTACACAAGATCGCGGGAGGAGTGAAAGAAATACATCTGTGTGCAAGGTTACGGATTACAGACAAGAAGACGCTGGAAGATGTATAAGGGTTCTAAATGAAGCGGAGAAAACGCCAAAAAAAAAAAGAAGGAAAATGGCGCGCACTTACGTAAGGCGATGATGACAGAGGGAAAGATTGGAGGAGGAAAGGAGACACGGAAGCTTGTAAATGAGAAGAAGAGACCAAGGTTGTGCGAGTGCAATGGGTGGCGCAAGCAAAGGAGAAAGAGAAATAAAACAGCAGAGTAAGCAAGGTCTCCGGGAGGATAAGGGAGCAAAGTGGCGGAGTTCAGTGGCTCGTTTCACCGTGGTACCGTCGGCTTTAACATAAAAGAAAACGGCCTTAACTGTGCCGAACGATCCACTCGCGCGCCAGGAATTTCGAAACAATTTCGAATAAAGGGTCCCGCTAAACAATCGACCGGTCGGTGTCGCGACAAGTGCCTCGCCAGACGGTTCTTAAAATTCATTCCCATCCAGCGGGCCCTTAACAACGCCCGTGAAAAGGCAGTGGCCACAAAAGAGCGCCGCCAAACCAACCGGGAGATGCCATTCGCTCGTGGAAATGCTGCGCGACAGTGGGCTCGCGTTTCCGCGATGCAATTCGGTGCAATGAATTTTCGCGATGGCCGCTAATTGATTTAATGCACGGCTACATATATTTTAGCTGCGAAATGATCCACGTAATTCGATTGTTGCTAATTAGTTGGCTTCGTGTCACGCATCAGTGGAATCTGTGTAATGCACGAGGACCAACAAATTTTTTCGTTCTCGTCATCTGTGGAAACGAGAAACTAATACTCTGTGAATTAAATTATCAAACAAATTTTCACAACTTCGACCCAAGGAGCTTAGTTTCAGTGGCGGATTTAACAGGGCGGCTGATGAGCAGTTGCCGCCTGGGCCCCTGCTTAGAAGGGACCCTCAGACCCGATTTCCAAAAAAAAAAAAAAAAATGATTAGGTGTAGGTATCCTAACACTATATTTTTTTCGTATTACTACACTTGGCCCGTTCTTAGTAAACTACCTCTTCTTTTTCCCCCAAAAAATGGGCCCCTCAGAACGTTTGCCGCCTGGGCCTCTTTTCTTAAATCCGCCACTGGTTAGTTTTCATTCAATTTTTTGGAAACACCAGAGTATATCGTGACAACTTAATCTTGTATATTTTCAATTAAATACACTTAAGGTCGGGGCCAGATATATTGGCCGGTGAATTCGTTTTCGCAGCTAACGCACACCTATTCTGATGTATGTAGTTCTACGCTAAGAGCTCGGTTTGGCCTACACGTCAAGAGCTTGGCGCTATCCCCTCCACTTCTGGTTCACTCCTTTTCTGGCAAGGCGAGAGCGAGTCAGAAAACGTTGAGAATAGAAGAATCCTCCTCACAACGCACACCTATTCTGATGTATGTATCTCTACGCTAAGAGCTCGGTTTGGCCTACACGTCAAGAGCTTGGCGCTATCCCCTCCACTTCTGGCGCACTCTTTTTCTGGCAAGGCGAGAGCGAGTCAGAAAACGTTGCGAATAGAAGAATACTCCTCACGAAACTCACCGGCCAATATATCTGGCCCCGACCTTAGTAAATTTCTGTTAACCTATTATTTGTTTCTCTGATGTCAGACCCACTAGACTCACTTTCAGAATACATAAATATTAGCAGTTATTAGACAAATTCTAAAACTATCACGGATTTACCCGAGTTTACCCTATTAAACAGAGTTGCCTTGCTTATAACCCCACTGGGTCCCAAAATTTTCCAACATCTAACGAGGTCCACCATCTTCTACCCATGAATTTCGTGTCTATTCTCGATCTAGGTATTCTCATCGTCTTATCCCCGATCTATTCTCTGCCAGTTCAGTATTACGATTAATACTGAATAACCTTGGACGATATTCGCCTAGGTGTTGCTTGAGACCTCGATGAGAATGCACCCGTGGGCGCACGGTCGCCTGGAAGTTGCACTCCTCTGCTGACGCATAATCGCGAGTCGCGTTACGATGTCAGCTTCCGATAGGGACTGACTTCGTCGTCACTTTCTCTGATAGTCGCTGGAGTTCAGGCGAGCTTTTAGCGCGGGGGAAATTACGATTCTCGAGAGTCGTTGGAGGGACTGTGTTTCGAAGTGACGATTTTGTAATTGTTTCTAAGCGAAGATTCCCTGCTTGCTGCAGGGAACGGAGGCTGCTGGTTGAGAATAGGTGGAGAGCTCGTTGTTAATGCAACTAGGGAAGTAGGTCTGCCAGTGACGCGACGCGTGAGCGTCGTTTATTAATTCAATACAGCGTCCTAGTGACGATGATGGAAACTGCAGCGATTGGCGTGAACGATTCATGCGCACTGTCTATAGCCTGTCGGATTGACTCGGTGGACTAGATCAATCACATTTCTTGCGATCGGTATTAGAGATTCTGTTTCGTGCATAACTCAGACTTTAACGAGCTTTCGCGCAGTGATGGAGCTTGTAATATTGACGACACTGATGCAAAGTTGTGAGAGCAGCTGGGTCAGAGGTCGCGAGATGTTGAACGCAGTTTAGAGAGGAAACGATATTCGCGCGTTTTTCTTTATGAATTTTTATTGCGAAAGCTTTACTGTTTAGTTAGTATCTATGCGAAAGAACGAGAGGATGGGGTTTGGGTTAGGTCTAGTGAAGGCTGTTACTAGCGAAGGAGCTTCAACAAACCTCAGAAAAAGTTTCTTGAACAAAGCAAAATTACCAAGGTCTGAGACTAAAATTATTGTGAAAATTTTGAAGAGCAAGCTATGGAAAATTTAATTCTACCTGCTAATATTACTATAAACTAAAGAATTTACTTGTGCAAGTATAAGTCCATTTAAAATGAAACCTCAAATATTCCAAAACTTCCAAGTCTTCACAGAGTTTAAAAAATTCCGCAAATTTCTATACTTGCCCCAGAACTCAAATCTTGTTCACTCCCATCACTACCTGACAGTCACCATCCCCGCGCTGTATATCCCGCGCCACTTTCACCCCATTTTTCAGTCCCGAAAATCCCAGCAAGAATTTTGCAAAGCGACCGCAACAGCGGTGGATAACGAGCCGCGTTTCTCATAATCGTAAACGCGGGGTGGCGCGGGGGTGCGTCCCGGCGTTGGGCAAACTTCTCCCGTAGCATCAATCCTGATAACGCGTTTAAGCTTGGCTTAATCCAGATTGTTATTTCTTTCGTCGGTTATTAGGGAAGTGGCCGACGAGGGGGTGGAGGGTGGACTTCGTGGCGGGGTAGTTTCGCCCCGCAACTCTGCGTTACATCGTGTCTAACAGTACCTTTCACCCCCAACCCCTCTGAGCTTAAATTTACGAAGATCATACACAGGCTGGTGCAACCAAGAATAAAGTGATTCCTTGTGCAAAAACAAATCGAAGATGGAGAACAAAATTTGGGGAAAATTAAATTCGAAAATTATTCCGTCCCGAATAAATTGAAATTGTTAAACTTTTCTCGAATGTTGCTTTGTTCTGTAGAATATTGATTTAAGGGTAGAACGAATTTTTAATCACTTGTAGTCGTAGAGGGTGTATTTTCGAACTCGATTGTTGCGGAAACAAAGCCTCGTGCGGGGGAATATTATTCCATGGGAAAGTTAAATATTTGCAGCACTTCAACCCTTTGGTAGCATGGAACATGAATACGTATGGGCGCCGAGCGGTGCAACCTGTGCGGTAAACGCCCATGAGCGTTCATTGAGCGTGATTAATAGATGTGACCAGAGGATTTCCGCACGAGGTGTGCGCTGTGGTTGAACTTCGGCATACAAAGGGTTGAAGTCACAAATGGGAGAAGTGAATTCTATTTTTGGATATTTCTTTGGAATAATAATGTGTGAGTACCTATTTCTTTTCCAAAACTTTAATTATTACACTTTCGTGACGAATTAAGGGGAGGTTCCGGTCGAAGGCCCATAAAAATAGGTGATCTTTAGGAATTAATTAAAGGAAAACTACTATATATAATTTAATGGGACTTTTCATGTATTGAATTAAGGATGTCTTCTGAAGAATATACTTCTGGCTACGGAGGAACCAGAAAAAATTACAAAAATGACATTATATTTTTGGAAAATAATGGCACTTGAAGTTTTAAATCACTTTTCCCTATATTTTTCGTATTTCCAACGCCTTTAAAAAATATAAATTTTCAATTTTTTTTAAATTTGTCTGGGCTTCCCCTCTAGCCAGAAAAAAGTTTCAGTCGAATCGGGTAATAACTTTTGGAGATACAGGTCCCACCGATTTTGAAAATACTGTTTCGAGAAAAACGCATTTAAAGTTTTACTCGAGAGCTGAGTGTTACCCATGCATTTGCCGCTATTCAAATGCCAATAAACTCGGGAATTTTACAAATTTCAACAAATCCTTTAAAACACGTATTCCTAACACGGTTAAAGATTCAAAAAATGAAATAAAAAAAAATCGATTTTTAGACCGGCATCTCTCCTTAAGTTTCGCTCAGGACACAGGTATTTTCAAGTAAAAATTGAACTCATCTTCCCGGGTTACAGAAAACCATACAAAAAATCGTTAGAAAGTGTTCCCCGTTTTCTTGGCGCCACGTGGAGATCGAGTAGCGGTATCTAATGAAGCGCACGCGTCGTAAGTTGCTCGAGTAACGACATCATCGCACGGCGCAATTCGCTCGACGAAAGTCAGCGACAACTTACTCCAATGTACGAGCGAGCTTCGATGTTGATGGCAATGTTCATCGATGCTGTGGGTTCAGAGACCAAATGCACCGTTTGCAAGTTACATAACGAGTGCGGAATACTTGCCAGCAAGATAGCATCAAAGTAGACTCATTAGATTAACAATTTCCTCAGCGCCACGTGGCGAACTTACTCCATCGAGTTTCAGAGAAATTCAATCGACTTCAAGCATCCCGAAAAGGTCAATTTAACATGTGTTTGCAAGCGATGCCTTTATTATTCCGTTTGCAGTAGCAAATTTTTGAAGCCAGATGGGCCAAAGTGGCAGAAACTACTGGAAGTCTGGTGATTTAATTTGAAAATATCCGTTACGCTTCCTTTTTCCGAGAACGTGAAGTCAGAAAGTTCGGAATATCGAAGGGTTCTACCTGCTCGCAGATTCGGACGTCTCAGGATTTGTGAGCGACTGTCCTCGATAATGAATACTTAAAATGTGTGAAAACTCCAAGGCAAGCAGGTTCCCGCTTGAGACGCAACCGAGTTCAAAAGATCTTCCCATCGACTTTGATCGCGAAGAAGCCGGGCCCGACTTCTGTTTACGTGTACGAGTTCCCCTCCTACTTTCCGTCCCTAATACCGAATTCCGCGCGGGGCGCGGGATGCGCAGCGCCGGGTTGCCATCCCGAGGGGATTACACGGTCGTTTCGAGGGGAGCCGCGGGGAGGCGGTGTACGCGTGCGGAGGACGGCCCCGCGATCTGGTCGATCCAAACATTCGGGATCGCGTAAAATTCGAGGGCGGCCACCGAAGTTCCCGATGGAACAATCGTAATGCAAACATCGCGGGAAGCTGGCAGAAAACTGGCTGTTCAAACGGAACCCCTTCGCCGGTCTGGCACCGGGAGGGGCGGAAACTGTTTGGAAAGAAAGCAACCGCGAGAGACGTTATCGTTTCGCGTGACGCGCGGCGAACAGCACGGCCGGAATAAAGAGACCGAGGAAAGAGGATCGTCCGTGGGACG
This sequence comes from Andrena bicolor, assembly GCA_960531205.1. Taxonomy (NCBI): domain Eukaryota; kingdom Metazoa; phylum Arthropoda; class Insecta; order Hymenoptera; family Andrenidae; genus Andrena; species Andrena bicolor. Next base: position 44,338,168 of record OY482666.1, read on the forward strand.
AAGTTTTTGTTGTAAAGGGGGAGGAGGATTCCCTTCAATCGGTTCGTGGGAGCGAACGACACCGAGCGGGAGACGTTTTCGCAGCCTTAATAGGATGACGCCCACTCAAAACTTCTCGTAATATAAGAATCTAATTATCCGCAGGCTGGACGGACGTAAATTTCTCCGGCGAAGAATCTGGGAACTTGGAGCAACTGCGAGACGTAATGGGCTTTTCAGAGTCCAAATACTTGGGAGGGGGGGAGCCTCGGAGGTGTGGGAGAAGTTAGGAATCGGGTAAATCGAGGTTCGATGCGATGGAAAATTGAAACGTTGAATTGAAGGGGTGGGGGGTCGAGTTGAGAGGCGGGAGAATTGGAAATTAAAGAATGGGTGGATTCAAAAAGAGGGTTTGGGATTGAGGAATTGAAAGTTAAGAAATTGAATAATTGAAAATTTGCGAAATAGGAGCATTGAAAAGTTGGGGAATTGAATAATTGAAAAGTTGGGAATTGAATAATTGAAAAGTTGAAGAATTGAACAATTGAAGTGTCGAAGAATTGCCTAATTGACAAGTTGAGAAATTGATTAATTGAAAATTTGCGAAATAGGAGAATTGAAAAGTTGGGGAATTGAATAATTGAAAAGTTGAAGAATTGAATAATTGAAAAGTTGAAGAATTGAATAATTGAAAAGTTGAAGAATTGAATAATTGAAAAGTTGAAGAATTGAAAAATTTAAGTGTCGAAGAATTGCCTAATTGACAAGTTGAGAAATTGAATAATTGAAAATACAAGGAATTAAATAATTGAATACCTAAAGAATTGAATAATACAAAATGGACTAATTGCAAAGGAACAACCAGGGGAATTGAAAAACTCAAGACCTTAGGATACAAGACCTGAGAAATTGACCACTGGAGAATCCAAACAAAAAGCACTAATTATATATCCACGAACCACAGAACTACGCGAACTGAAAAATTCACATCACACCAAAACTAAAGAATGTAAAAAACATAAAGAACAACGAAAAAGTGTCCATTAAAAAAAAACCTACCTAGCATTCCAAATGTTAACCAAAAAAGCTTTCATATCCCGCCTAATTCCCTTTTCCTCCCTCCAACTGGAACTCCATAAATTCCCTCCATTTCTCACGCCCAAGTTCACTTAAGCGTAACACGAGGCGTGTTCCCGGCGATAACCCGGAAAAAATCTCCAAGATCCCACCGAAAAACGTGTTTACATTAAGGACGCGGCGAACACAGCCCCGGGGCATCGAAAATACATCACCCCACTGCGCCTAGCAGAACGGCAACCGCGGCTCCATATTTTAAGACGCGTCACTGGAAGCGCATAAAAACGCGACGCAAGTATGCATAGCGGAGTGCAGCCGCGTGTACCCGGGCCCTGTTGAGCGCTCCACGTTATATCACCCGGCAGGAAAGTCGCCGGCGAGCGCTGAAATACGCGTGGGACGTATCTCCCCGTATGACGGGGCCGGTGACACAACGCTATCGCGATGCTGGCCTCGCGCCGCTGTTCATTAAGCCACGCATCGTGTCCCAAATCAACGAAACCGCCGGGGTTTCCATCGAACCGGGGCGAGCGTCAATTCCACGAAAAATCGCCTCTTGAATTTCGCGCGCCACGAGCGGAGGCGCACAGGATTGTCGCGGTCACGTCCCTGCAGAAAATGTCGGTCGACCCGGTGCACGCTACGGATGCAGCTTTGACACACATTTGTCACTCGACTTCGCCCGTTCCCTCATTTCACCAGCCGCGGCACTCGTGCCACCGTGTTTTGTCCTTCGTGACTCGCTCGCCCCAGTCGAAACTCGCTGCCCCGTACTTCGTAAAACACACCTAACGCGCTACTGTTTACATCCCGACCGTCGTAACACGCGCCAGCGGCGTGCTTTTCATAGCCTTTCGGCGGAAACGTTATAAACGGAACTCAAATTTAGACAGCCCCCCCTGTGGGACGATGAAAGTATCGCGTTTCCGAGGCGGGGATACTCGCGGGGTTTAACGAGCCGGTTGTAATACTTGAAAATTAGATGCTGACTCACCGGTGCGCCGCTTGTCCGACGACCTTCCCGACTGTCACGTTGCACGGCCGGCACAGGTAGCTGGAGCACGGTCGGTGAATTCCGTAGGTCAGTGGAACTGTTCACGGGACGAGGACAGACGAGTTCACACTGGACGCGCACTAGGAACACCGTGGGGGGAGAGCACGCGCTCGCGGCGTGCGTGTTAACCGTGGACGAACAGAGAGTGGAAGCGAACAAGCGACCCGCACGGCACGAGATCCGACAGCCGACTGACTTCACGCGGATGCTGCGGCGAGCGTGTTGCCACGCGTCCCCTGCTTCACGTCGCGCACCGACCCCCACCACTATCGCCGTTGCTCGGTCTCGCTCGGTCGCACGCGGTCCGGGCTCGCACCCTCGCGCTCGTCGGGGATTCTCGTTTCTGCACGTGCGAGAGCAGTCGACTCCGAGTGACTTGGGTTTTATTAAACACAAGAATTTAACGCCGACTGAATTCTAATAAATCCGCGGCCTGAATAATTATCCCGAAAGGTCGGAGTTCACGATTTTTACAATCTTGAATTTAGATGAACGCGGCTCGAGTACACACTGTCGAGTTAGAGGATTGCTTAGCTGATTTCAAGTGGGTTACTTTGAGGTTCGGGCTAGTTTGAACCGAAGATTAATTAAGGAGTGGGAAGTTTTACAGTTAAGAATGTGTCAAAGATGTTGGGAAGTTTGCTGAAGGAGATGGGAATGTGTTATATGGTAATGTGAAAAGTCTTCTTGGGATAGGATCGTTTGGGTATCTTCAAAATTGGAATTCTCGAAATATAGAAGGGTTATAATAAAATATTAATATCTTCTTGTGGAATACTTGCTCCTCTAAAAGACTTTTGAAGAAAATGAGAATTTTAGATTACAACAGAAGCAATTATATTCTGTCAAGGGGGAAGATGACGCAAAGCTCGGCGCAGATGGCGCCACTAGCGCATCTCCTGTGGTTGTGCCCGAGTGCGTATGTGTGATAATCTGGGATCTTTGAATCAATAAAAAAATTAAAACCGATTTAAAAAAAAAAATTGCACTAAAAAATAAAAAATATTTTTTCCCTTATTTAATCTACGACTCTCATATTTTTTACATCGACCCCAGATTTACACAGGGCAAATGATGAGGCACCGACTGAAAAATATGAAAATTGTAGATTAAATAAGGGAAAAAATTCTTTTTTACTTTTTAGTGCAATTTTAATTTTTTTGAAGTCGATTTTAATTTTTTTATTGATTCAAAGTAAAGTTGGGGTAAAATGATCGTTTTCGCTTTTTCTTCTCAAGTTGAATTTTAATATACTCTAACTTTATTTTCAGTTTAAAATATTAAATTATATTATAAATCTATATCCACACATTTTTATTGGAAGGGAAAAATTTTATTCGACTTCAAACTTTTTTCGACTCCCTTTATGTTGGACTCTTTTGATAGAGCTGATATATTGCTTGTGTCTCGGGTTCCAGATTACCGACGCATTATATGAGACAGTGAGAGTAATAACGGACCAAGTCACAATAAAAAAAATTTTTTGTCCTATTTTACACGATTAGTAGAGCCTATTAGAATACGTTATTTCGAAAAAAATGTGGGTTAGTCCGTCGTTGCTCTCACTGTCTCATATTATGGACCAAAGATTAATAGATTGCCCCCTCCACACAGTCCAAGGGTTAACTACCCCCAACTCATTTGCATCCCCAAGAATCCCCACAAAAAAGAAACCCTAAATTTTCACCTAACCCTTTCCCCTCTAAAACTCCACAGAAATTGTCTTCCATTTTTCAATTCCTCCCGCACCACTGCGGCCAACAAATCCGAAAATCGAATCCAGCAATCGATACAAAGCCCTCGGGCAACCGCACGTGTCCAGCTTATCTGTGTCTCGTGTCCTCTGGAGCTTTCAGCCCGTTCCCTCGGTCCGCGTCATCCACCCTCTCGTTCCATTTCGCGTCACGATCGCTGCTGCCCTCTCCCTCGTCGCCCAACCCCCGCGCCCTTTGTCTCTAAGCGCCGTCACATTTCTCACCGGGACGTTTTTCCCTCGTCAAGCGGTCCCGCGGACACGCTTCGCCGTCGTCTTCCCCTGTTCGGCTCATTTCGCCCGCGCTCCTCGCGACGCCTCATTTTCCTCGTAATCGTTTCACTTTTTCCACCGCCCATTTCATAATAGTTTGGCCCCGACGCCACCCGGCAGCGGTTTGCTTTTCCATGCTCCGTCGTAAATGTTCCCTGCCACTGATTCCTTTCATTTCGCCGGCGCGTTTCATTTTTTTTTTTCAACCCCCTCCCTTCTCCAAACCCCCGCGACCTCGTCCTCTTTGGTCACGGCGCTGCCTCACCCTCGCCGACGCTCCGGGAAGGCGCGTCGCGTTCGCGTCGTTGCATTAGCATAAACTTCTCTAAACCCCTTTAAGTATCAAAAATTCTAGTTGCAGACGCTTGCGGGAGCCGCAACGCTGGTAGATCGTGCTCGTAATGGCGGCCGCCTCACTTGCCCCACTTTTCTTCTCCGTCTGGTTTTAAGGGACGCTTGTTCATGTCGGGTGAAGTCTGAAGCGAAGTCCTGGGAAGTTTAGCAACCTGATCGAGGACGCTTTGTAGATTGCGCGGAGTTAGAGGATTTTAGCTGCGTTTTAAGAATTGAATGCTACTGGTTGGGGACGTATTGCTCTTCGAATTGCAAACTTCAGTGGCCGTGATAAAAATTTTAGTATCAATATCCTACCATACTTGAAAAGTTGAGGAATTGAATACTTGAAAAGTTGAGGAATTGAATACTTGAAAAGTTGAGGAATTGAATACTTGAAAAGATGAGAAATTGAACACTTGAGAAGTTAAGGAATTGAATACTTGAAAAGTTGAGGAATTGAACACTTGAAAAATTGAGAAATTGAACACTTGAAAAGCTGAGAAATTGAATACTTGAAAAGATGAGAAATTGAACACTTGAGAAGTTGAGGAATTGAATACTTGAAAAGTTGAGGAATTGAACACTTGAAAAGCTGAGAAATTAAACACTTGAAAAGTTGAGAAAGTGAACACTTGAGAAGTTGAGGAATTGAATACTTGAAAAGTTGAGGAATTGAACACTTGGAAAGTTGAGAAACTGAACACTTGAAAAGTTGAGAAATTTAACACTTGAAAAGCTTCAAAGTACGTCAGACTAATCCCAGGATATTAGTTATCAGAGGAGGTTATTTTGAATGCAGATACTTTGAACCTGATGAGCAGATTCTTTGGAGAATTATAGATTTTAAGGGGAGGATTGTGGAAGTTTTCTCGAATATAAACTTCTCTAAACAACTTTAAGTATCAAAAATTCTAGTTGCAGACGCTTGCGGGAGCCGCAACGCTGGTAGATCGTGCTCGTAATGGCGGCCGCTTCACTTGCCCCACTTTTCTTCTCCGTCTGGTTTTAAGGGACGCTTGTTCATGTCGGATGAAGTCTGAAGCGAAGTCCTGGGAAGTTTAGCAACCTGATCGAGAACGCTTTGTAGATTGCGCGGAGTTAGAGGATTTTAGCTGCGTTTTAAGAATTGAATGCTACCGGTTGGGGACGTATTGCTCTTCGAATTGCAAACTTCAGTGGCCGTGATAAAAATTTTAGTATCAATATCCTACCTGTTTTACTATTACCGCCATTCCCATCGTTTCTCCCCGTTCCGCGTATTTCTCCAGTTACAAGCTATTCTTTTTTATTTCACTTAGGTGCCTCGGCAACGACCACGTTACGCGACCTTAACTTTTTATCCGCGCCACGAAATAAACCTTAAAACGGTGAAACAGTATCTCCACCAATTAAAGTAACAGTAATATAAAAAATCAAAACAACTTCTGCGTGTACAGTTTTTCTAAAAATCAATTGCACGAATGCATCCAAACGAAGAGCAGCAGACTCGGCCGCCCTTATTCCTCCACTCGAGACAATTCCACTTAACTCTTAACACTTCCAACTGAAAGCAACACCTCGTCGTTCCATAATATACAACAGCAAAAATATCTACGGTAATTCCGGGTGAGATGGCACTGCGGGTGAGATCGCTCGATCACGCTCCTTTTGCAAATATATGTTTGTCCTTTATAAAACCACTAAATTTACGGTGTGCTGATTTTTTTAAAAAGTGGGCCATCTCTCCCCGACTTACCCTATCCCCTTGCCTCCAAAAACCACCCTTCACCACCTGCGAGCAAACACACCAGCAGCTTCCCCCCCAAAAATTCCACGTCCAGCCCGCTCGTACCTCGGTCGATTTATTTCCTCGCAATATCTCGGACTCGCGGCGGAACCCCGAAGACCGCAGGGGATGCGGAGGGTGAAACGGAGGAGTCTGTGCAGCGAGGACGACGCCGACAACGCCGGGGGGAGCGACTCGCGGGGGCTGGAGGAGGCCCGCGGCGAAACTTTAATTTCTTACGAGTTCGCGAAAGTCTTTCCAGCCGCGACGCCGTGCTTGCCACCTGGCCAGGAAGGGATGCAGACGAAACCGAAAAGTTTCCGGCCGCGAGCCGCGTGCATACATATATAAACGCGCCTATATACGCGTGGCGCGTGTACAGCGTTCCCAAAGAGGACGACAGGGTTGGACGTGGAATTAGCGAGCAGCCAGTGGAAAACGGGCTGGTAGACTGCGAGAGAGAGGGGGGCGAGAGAGGGCGGAGGAAAAATACTCGGTTAACGGAAACTTCCTGACAAAGGGCCTCTTTGTTGCTAATCTTTCGAAATGTACACCCTCTGTTGCTTTCGCTAAGCCCCAGTTCTGCCTGCCGCGATCGTGTATTTCCGATTTTATCGGGCTGGCTGAACAGAGGGACGCCTGGCGTCGGCTAATCCCCCAAGCAACGCGGTTTTTCCAGTTGCCTTTGGAGACGGTGCCACCGGTAATTGCATGCAATTGGATGTTCATTCGCGGGGCGATGGTCGTTTAAACCTGCGGGATTGGATTTATGGGTTCGGCTTGCCTTTTGGGCGAGGGATGAAATTGTTTGGGGAAGATGTTGGGACCAATGGGGGTTGTGGTACGGGGAAGATGGAGTTGTGGGTGGATGACTGGAGGAATAGGTAGAGGTGGTTGTGATTTCAGTGGACGGTTTTAAATGATCAAAAAGTTGAGGAGCTGAACAATTCAGATGTTGAGAAATTGCACACTTGAGAAGTTGAGGAATTGAATACTTGAAAAGTTGAGGAATTGAATACTTGAAAAGTTGAGGAATTGAATACTTGAAAAGTTGAGGAATTGAATACTTGAAAAGTTGAGGAATTGAATACTTGAAAAGTTGAGGAATTGAATACTTGAAAAGTTGAGGAATTGAATACTTGAGAAGTTGAGGAATTGAATACTTGAAAAGTTGAGAAATTGAACACTTGAGAAGTTGAGAAATTGAACACTTGAAAAATTGAGAAATTGAACACTTGAAAAATTGAGAAATTGATTACTTGAAAAGTTGAGAAATTGAACACTTGAAAAGTTGAGAAATTGAACACTTGAAAAGTTGAGAAATTGAATACTCGAAAAGTTGAGAAATTGAACACTTGAAAAGCTTCAAAGTACGTCAGACTAATCCTAGGTTATTAGTTATCAGAGGAGGTTATTTTGAATGCAGATACTTTGAACCTGATGAGCAGATTCTTTGGAGAATTATAGATTTTAAGGGGAGGATTGTGGAAGTTTTCTCGAATATAATCAGAAATCTTCCATTCTGTAAATGAACTTATAAATTAAAAAAGGAAGCACTGTTCTTTAACTTTCAGTTCTAACATACCTACCTAGTATCGTTAGCATTTCATAAGTAAGAAAAAGCTTGATTAAGATTCCTACGAGTGGAAACTTGGGTACGAAATCCACTGGTTCCATCAACGAAGAAACGTTCGCACGAACACATATTTGAAACTTATCGTGTGCCGAGCTCCAAGTGACAGAACACGGACAATATCAGCCACACTGTTTCTTCAAACCGTCACGCCTGATCGATCACATCACTCGTCCACCTGAAACTTTGTATACTCGATCTTCAGGCTGACGTCGAGCATCGTACGACGTGCAGGAACGTCGAACCAGCAAAAACAACAAGTTGAATTTATCCGAAATACTCCATTTATCTTCTAATGGCAACATTTTACACCATCATCCTCGAGGATTTTTCTTTTAGAAAGTAAAGGAGCCACACTGCAAGTGCATCGAGATTCAAGTCGCATGAAATTAACAGAATATTCCCCCGCACGCAGGTCAAGTGTCACTCACGTCCCAGTTGCACCCCTAAGAATCCTCATAAAGAAGAGGAAGAGTATCATAGAAAAAATCAACGAACCAGTTTCAACCTATCCATTTAACTAATTAAGAAATGTCTTGTCAGAGGACCAATTTCCTCAGAGCCTCAAAAAGAGGGTGCAGCACGAAAGTGCATAAATATGCGGTGTTTCATCTTCACCCACGGGTCACCGCGTCCAACTTGCACCCCCAGCAACCCTCGCGAAGAATGAATCCCCCTTTTCAACAGCCAGACGCAAACTGAAACTGAAACTTTGCTACAAAAAGGAGACAGTTTAATAATTTGATTAAATTGAGTTATAGATAACATTAAAAATATGCAAATTAAATTATTGTATATTTGGAGCTTCCCCCAACTCGCTGCGAAGTCTTCAACTACCATCGACTAAATTGCACGAAACTAAAATCCATAAAAAGGAACGAACCATTCGTTTAATGCTACGAAACAAGCGTTACCAGGGAATTAAGAAATGTTCCGTGAAAGGAACGAGCTCCTCTGACTCTCAAAAAGAGGGTGCTTCGCGAGGGGGCGTATAAATATGCATAAAAGTCGTCGGAACGCGTATCGAGTAAAACAGGGAGCAGGAACGCCGGGTGAAACCACTTCGCGCCCTGTCTTGCCCGTGTTTAATGAAACGTCCGCGATAAAAAGTGGAAGATTATGGTTGTACTTAGCCGCGTGGCCGGCCGCGATAATTGCAGTGGCGAGAGGCGAGGGGGCGGAAAAGAAACGAACGAGCAGAGACGGGAAATGATAAAGTTCCTAGCCGCATGGAAGCAAGACGAGATTAAGTGACTGCTATTACGATTCTAAAACGCTCGGGGGTGACACGTTCCGGGTAACACGCGGTGGAAATATAAACAGTGGTTGATGGGTATTTCATGGAGGCGCGATTTCGTGGAGGCTGTGACGGAAGTGGAAGTGTAATTTGATATTTTCAGAATTTTTAATCAATTCTATTACTGAATTCGTAAGAATCACTATAAATAATATTTGAATTTCATAAATTTTAAATTTTGAGGGCTCCTAACATTTTCTGGGTAACAGGGTGTAATTAATGGTAGCGTTTTTATTCATTTCATTTTATTCTACCATTAATTATTATAATTCTTATAATTATACAAGATTCTATTTTTTCTTCATTTAAAAGTATCCCTATGTAAAAATAAAAACACTCGTGAATGGGTGTTCTATGTGGTCGCTCCAGTCATGGTGAACAAGAGAGTTAATTTTTTGGAAATTTTCAACCACTTAGAATATTACTAGACATAAAGAGAAATTTCTTACTTAGGTCTTGAAGATTTCCAAAAGTGATTTGATATCAAAACCTAACATTTTCTGGGTAACAGGGTGCAGTTAATGGTGGCGTTTTTATTCATTTCATTTTATTCTACCATTAATTATTATAATTCTTGTAATTATACAAGATTCTATTTTTTCTTCATTTAAAAGTATCCCTATGTGAAAATAAAAACACTCGTGAATAGGTGTTCTATGTGGTCGCTCCAGTCATGGTGAACAAGAAAGTTAATTTTTTGGAAATTTTCAACCACTTAGAATATTACTAGACTTAAAAAGAAATTTCTTACTTAGGTCTTGAAGATTTCCAAAAGTGATTTGATATCAAAACCTAACATTTTCTGGGTAACAGGGTGCAGTTGATGGTAGCGTTTTTATTCGTATCATTTTATTCTACCATTAATTATTATAATTCTTGTAATTATACAAGATTCTATTTTTTCTTCATTTAAAAGGATCCCTATGTGAAAATAAAAACACTCGTGAATGAGTGTTCTATGTGGTCGCTCCAGTCATGGTGAACAAGAAAGTTAATTTTTTGGAAATTTTCAAACACTTAGAATATTACTAGATTTAAAAAAAAAAATTCTTACTTAGGTCTTGAAGATTTCCAAAAGTGATTTGATATGAACATTTGCATCCTTGCGTTTCTAGCTCTGTAAAATAAATTTTGTCAGCTCACAACTTTCAAGGGGTGTCCAAACTTCGAAGATTTCTGAAACTGGACGAGTTTTAAGATTCGGACGATAGTCGAAGCGATTCAATGGGTCTCGAAGTCTGCGACAGTGATCATCGATACGTGAGCATCCCGACAGAAAGTTTTTATTAGAAACTGTGCCAGTTGGGTAAAAATACGTCGATCGATTCGCCTGCAATGAAAATATCAGACCATTCGGTGCACCTTCCTATATAAATTATTGAATTTCGAAAGGTAAACGTATGCACCCGGGAGCGCTGGAAATAAAACTTGCAATACGTGTTGCAGCTTTTACACGCTCAGACCTTTCACCTAAAATTACAAATAGTTCCTTCATCAATTACTAAATCCATTAAATAATTAATTATCAGACAGGGAACGAACTGCTACCTTCCACTCATCATAGCCCTAAAACAGACATTTTTTTCAAACGCAAATTGTAAAGTTATAAATAATAGTAGAGAGAACGTTTTTTCTAGTTTTAATCGTTATTCTATGAGCTTTAACACAAAAAAAGAAAAGTCTAAATATCTCTATGTATATAAAAGTGGTGAGTAAAAACGTAAATACGTGTGTTTTCAGTGCACCGTTGGATGGTGAACGTAAATTTTCCAAAACCGCTCCAACGATTTGGATGAAAATTTAATTAGAAATATCGAAAACAATTCCCGACGAAGTGACGGGAGCAGATTTTCGAAAAAAAAAAAAATGATAGGTACAACTTTTATGTTGGAAAATTCGATTTTATCGATTTCTTGTATGCAAAATATTTTTTATCTTTTTTTCAACAATTTATCTCGAAATTCTGCTTTTGGCAAATCGTAGGGAATAGTTTTCTGCGTCTCTCATTAAATTTTCATAGCAGTTTTCGAGATTTTATGTTTTTTTGTGTTAAAGCTCGTAGAATAACGATTAAAACTAGAAGAAAACGTTCTCTCTACTGCTAGAATGTCAGATTTACTAATTTAAGGTTAAAAATAATTTAATTTCAGTTAATTAATTTGTTATTTACCACTTTACAATTTCCTTTCGAAAAAAGGCCTGTTTTAGGGCTATCGAGGGTAACCCACCCCTTAAATTAAGAACGCGGGGTGTTCTCAGCACCCTCCTTTTTCATTTTTCATTTTCTCCCACGAACTTTATTTTACAATAATATTAAAATAAATTCCAAAATATTTCTCAATTCTTACTTATTATTGCTCCCCAAATCCTTCACTACTACTTTAATAAATTGTGGAACAGCAGTATTAATAAAAATTTATATAGTGTCTGCTCTGCACCTCCCACATTTAAACATCATTTCGTACCACACCCCCCATTAAAAATGATTTTTCAAACCCCACAAACGAACTCTAAAACGTTCATCGAAGACGTCATCCTAAATAATTTTTCCAAGCAGACTCGCATCCCCGCTAAAAGTGACCAGCAGAATTTATAATCTGCCAGCGCGCAGCGGCCGCGTTGTTTTTCTAAACCGCGGGCGAGCAGAATTGCTGGGAATAATGCTCCTCTACGCGGTCTTCGTCGAAATGAGCGAGTTAAATCAACTGTCAGGCTCGTCGGGCTAATAATACTTTATCTCGCGAGACGTACGCGCCGGCATTAACCGCTCTATCAACGCTGCGAGAGCGAAAGGAGGCTCCCCGCCTGGGAGTGGCCCGGTGGAGGAGCGCGGCCGGCGTAATCCCGCGGAGGGTCTCGCCTCGAAAGCTGCACGCGATTTTCTATTTTATTCCCAGCCGGTAACGAGCGGTCCTTTCCGCGACGGCATTGTTCCTTTGCAAAATAAAAAGCCCCGATTGCCCGCTCGCGCGCAAAATAGCCGCCCGCTGGCTGCTGTTGCGCGCCGACTGTGAAACGCGAATGAAATATGCGGCTCCGGGTAACACTCTGCTCTTAGGGAAATATTTTGACACCGGGACGGCCGCTACGGCACCGGGGAATGCTAATCTGCGAATGCGCGAATACAAACTACAGGTGGGCATCGGAGCGTTGCGTTGGAGGCGCGGATCTTTTGCATAGTCCGTTGTTGGCTTGCAAGCTGAAGTGATTTAACGTGCTTGGGAAGTGAAAGGTTGGAGATAACACCTTTCAATCTTCTGCTGGGTTACCTGCAACTGTGTACAACTGCGAGTTCGGTGGCCAAATTTGCGAAGTCGGGCGACGGTTGGAAATGAAAGTGAATCCTGGAAAATGGAAATCTGAAAACCCTTGTCTGGGAATTATAAAGTATCGATACCCTGTCAAAAGAAAAAAGGGGAATGCTTTAAGGGATCAGTCCACTGTGAAGGTTTGAGAAATGAAGCTATTTTTAAAGATTCTTTTCTTCGTAGATGCAACATAAATCTTTTTGGTATTTATTAAGATACTCTTATATTACACAAAAAAATTGAAAGAATTTTTTTAATATGTTTTAATACTTTAAACGAGATTATCTCAAAGCAACATTTTTTCAACTGTTGCAGGTACCTAATTGCAAAAAAACTATTTCACCAATTAGTCTGAAACTTTTACAAGTTAAATTATGTACTATGATTTCGGCGCAAGGTTCGGTCACTTTAAACATAAAATTCAAAAAGTCGTTTTGCAACTATTCACGATCTTCCAACCGACTCAAGTGTCGGACGTTACTATTTGAACGTGCCGACTAATAAATTTAATAGTTCACGCAATATTCTTATACTTATATATTTCCTTGATAAAGGTCCAAATCTGGACCGAAACGTCGGAAACTCTATATTTTATAGACAAGTGAATAGTTGCAAAACGACTTTTTGAATTTTCTGTTTAAAGTGACCGAACCTTGCGCCGAAATCATAGTAATTTAATAAATCCGGTCGATATTAAATCTTAAATAACTTTTACAAGTTATTCAGGATTTCAGCGGCTATGGCTGGAACCACGGAAACCTTTTTCGATTAACCATTTCATACTTTTTACAAGGTTTTCACACGGCAAAATGATTGAAAAATTCACCGTATTTCAACACTTAAAATTCAAACCTCCCTCAATTTGTTGATTTTTTATCAGTAAAAATAATCCTGGTTCCGGTCTTACCCACTGAAGTGTTGAATAACGTGTGGATATGTAGGGAATTTCCTCCTGTTTACAACGCAATTTTTTTTTGCTGCCCAAAATCACTCTAAGGAAATGAAATTAACCCCTGAAAATTCGGCTATTTTCCGATTTTGTGTTATAACTCGCGAACTGTACGAGATAGAAAAAAAGTTCCAAGACAAAAGTTACTTCTTTTAATTAGATCTATCATTTGGTAAAAAAATTATTTTTCCTTTCACAAGTTATAACACAAAATCGGGAAATAACCGAATTTTCAGGGGTCAATTTCACCCCCTCAGAGTGATTTTGGGCAGCAAAAAAAATTGCGTTGTAATCAGGAGGAAATTCCCTACATATCCACAAAGTTTCAGAATTTTTTGAATTTCCGGGATCTTCCCTTGTAAGTAGTCGAAAGTCATTGGCCAAGGCGTAGGGCGAGCACCAATGGCGAGCCTGGAGTAGCGGCAACGTCGCAAATTCAGGCCCCGGTCCCAAGGTGCCTTCTTCCGTAAATTCGACTATACACATCTTGTTAAACTTATAATCGATCTGTGACGCTTCGTACCGGTGTTCCCAGCACGAAGAAGCTCAAAGCGAACAGAGGAATAAGATTATACAGCAGCCATGGTTTATCAAATTGCACAAGGAAATAGGTGCAACGTATCAGCTGTTAGAACATCGTAAGCCCGACAAGAATATTAACCACACGTCCGACGCATCTTTCCATTCCATCCTTCTTCGTCCCCAACCCCCCCCCCGCCCTGCAACTTCTAATTATCACTAATTACACGTCTCCGCGAGCGTATCGCTTAAACCGGCGAGCTTTCCCTTTCTCCCACTGTTAATAATCGCCAGTTACAAGTAATAAATTAAAGCTCCGCTTAATTACGAGCTCGCGTGTCATAGCCACTGCGCCGCTGTGTATGCAACGATTTCCTGCGCGTGAGAACGCGCAGGGGGCGAGCGGAGGGCGGCCGGCTATACGGGGTGATACCTCGTGGAAATAACAGCTGATAGCGCGGAGGGAAGTTTTTCTAAACGAGACTCCGTTTTTCTGCGACGTAGCGGGTATGGGGGGTTGTAATTTGGGGGTTAAGTGGAGGGGGTGAAACGGGGGCATGTTTTGGGGGTTCAGGACTTGGTTAGTTGTGTTTGAAGGAACGATCTGGGGGAGTAAAGAGGGAGAAGGAAAGGGGAGTTGGGGGTGAAATAATTGAGAAATATTTAGAGGGATTTTTGAGTTAGTACGTTTTTTATATAATAATAGAAAATTAAGAAGGTAAGAGTAATAATAAAGATGTCAAAATTAAATTCAGATTATATTTATAGGGGAAGGTAAATTTTATATTTATCGATTTTCTTGTGAAACTTAGGTAAAGTCAATTTTTAACCCTCGCAAGTCAGTGAATCCACGCAGAAACGGAAAACTATTTTAAATCTGCCGACAATAGCCCAAAAGAAGATCTATAAACATTCATTTTCAGAGTATATTCGATCAAACTTTGCATTTCATCTCAAAAAAAAAAAATAAAATCCACTCTGAGAAGCTTTATCCCCTCCTCCTTTAATATTTAATTACCCTTAAAATTTTCGCCAAGAATCGTTTCTTCCCAGCCACACTAATAACAGGCCACCCTGTATCGCGCGGGAAGTGTTGGAAAAACGACGAAAAGGGAGGAAAGCCGCCTGCCCGTATCTGTCTGCGTGCGTAGAGGGGATGGCGGGGGTTGCAGGGGCAAAATAAAGCGTCGACGCGAGCGCTGAAACGTTGTTTGCGCGGGCTTTTTTCATCCGGCAGGATTAATGCGTAAACCGAGTACCTTATAAAGAAGAGGTGGACTGTCCAGTTGACAAATTGCCGGTGGGCCCGACGTTGATTCAACGGAACACACCTTTTTCTGACCCTCCAAGGGCGCGACGGCGACGCTCTCCGGAAGAGAAATCGCCTGGCGGGCCGGCCGAGGAATTAACGAGGATAATCGATGGGGGAAATTGAATTTCCTCTCCTACCGCTCGCTTCTTTATTTCCCGCCACTGTCCCTGCGGTGTGAATTAAGGCGCACCCGGGCTTGGGTGACCTTGGTACCTTCGACCCTTAGCTGGCGGGGTGGAATCTTCTGAACGAAATTTTCTCACGCGAGGATAGACAAGTTTTATATTCTTTAGAAGTAAGATTTCATTCGTATCACTTGTATTTAGGTATCTAGTAATTATTTAGTGAACCGAAGTCTTCATTAAAAGTAGAAGTATGTTGCAAGTCTTTTTAATTTTACTGTGTAAGTATAAACAAAAATTTGAGGCACGTCAGAAGCCACATCCTCAGTTAGGTAACAAAGTTTCCACTTCACCAGTTAAGGAAAAGTAAGCCATTTTTAAGAATTTTTTTTGATAAATAATTTACATTTTTCATCGAAAATTTGTATTATCTATCTTTAGTACACTGTCTTAAGAGACTAAAAAAAAAAAAAAAAAAAAATAGAAAACCATCCATAAATTTGAATATATTAATTAAACTTCTAGACCCCTCCACGCGAGCTGGTCAATTTAATATTTTTTTTACAAACTATATGAGTGTATTTTCCGTTGTGCGTGCCGATTTCTTAAACAAATTATTTTTGTAAAAATGGTGCACTTAGAAGAAAAGTTTCGAAAATCCGCGAATAAGATGGGCAGTTTTTCGAGGGTATTTCAAAAAGTTTGCTTTCAATAAAAAAATCCGTATGCACAACGGAAACTAGACTCATTTAGTTTATAAAAAAAAATGAAATTTGATTTCGGACCAGCTGTTCCATAGTTACAGATTCGACCAGCTCGCGTGGAGGGGTCTAGAAGATTATTTAATATATTCAAATTTATGGACGTATTTCGATTTATTTTTTTTTTGTATAACCTCTTAAGACAGCGTACTAAAGGTAGATAACAAATGTTTTTTTATAAAAACTGTAAATTAGTCCTGAATAAAATTCTTAAAAGTGGTTTACTTTTCCGGCCGTCACAGTGGTGTTCCCCCTTAAGTTGCCATTTCTGGTGTTCCAGTAACGGAGTCTCTGATTCTGATTGGTAGAGTGAGAAGCAATCTTTTGAAGCTTGACTTGTTCTGGAACGTTTATTGTTGGTATAAAAGAGTACAATGGCTTAGTTGATCTTAATTCCAATTTGATGGATCTTGATATGCTTCTAGCCCAGATCTGTCCTTAGTTCCAAGACAGATTTAGCGTGATATAAATGTAAGCCAATAAGTAGATCTACTCAAAGAGAAGTAAGAATTCGGTGGGAGATTGGGAAACCAAGAATTTCGATACGCCAACTAGTGACAGAAAATCAAACTACTGTGAGTAGGCCGAAATCCGTCGAAGTCCATACGATTATCAGTGTTTATATAGGTGTTCATATTGTGAAAAACAAGTGTTTTTAAATTTTTTGAACACTAAATTTTTACTTCTTCGATTAATAAATACTTATTCGGAATGTTTGATGGGATCCAGGCCTACTTGCAATAGTTTGCCAACTTACCACCGCGGCGCTGAAATCTAAGCCACGCCTCCACTTGGTTTCCCAATAGTGGTGCCTAGAATCGAGGCTTGTCAGGTGATCCAATACCAAGGTACTACTATAACCTTTCTAGTAATCAAGAACCTCCAAGAGCCTCCCTTCTCTCCCACCCCTTCCACTCAACCCCACCCACGACTGTCACTATTGCTTGGTACGCCTACAACAGTTGCAACCCTTCCAGAAATTACTACAAGTCTAAACTAAGTTCCAGAGCAGTTCTTAATGAACTTCGTAATACACGCAAGCTTTAAGTGCACCAACAATATTCCACCTCTGACAATTAGTCCCATAAGCAACCTGTTAAACAAAATAGCAGTCCTTTCGTTACTTGCCTGTTACAACACGATCCTGGCGTTTCCCAGCAGACGGCTGCAGTGCTGCTCCTGCAAACATTAATTCGATATCGATCCACCAGTTGTACAAGAATATACCAGCGTTCGATAGATCGATGCGGAGGTTGCATCGCCCCGAGGACGTCTGAGGGCGGATTAAACGCAGCGAATTTCGACGAGGCCTGGTGAATCTTTAACGAGAACTATATTCCCGGAGACGATCTCATCGGATCAGGGTAAATATCATCCACGGTTATTCGGCGTGGATACACGACGTGTTGAAACAGTGCATCGACCCCTCGAATGAAACGAGAACGCAACGAGACGGCAGCCACCCCGATGATTCCTATCCCCCGTCGACTTCCAGCCCTTCCTTCGGCTCTGTCTCACAAAAATCACGGAAATATTCATCGTGGCTGCGTAATGGGATTGATACGCCATCGACCTCCCTTCGTCGCGATGTACGGGGTGTCTCGGAAGGCGTGGTCGTAAGTGGTGCGAGGTTTATGGATTAAAAGTGGGAGAAGGGTAGAAGGAAGAAGTTTTATTATTTGAGTTGTTTAATATATAATTTTAATAATTTAAAATTAGAGGAATTTTTGAATTTCTAACATTTTAAATTAGAGGAATTTTTGAATTTCTAACATTTTAAATTAGAGGAATTTTTGAATTTCTAACATTTTAAATTAGAGGAATTTTTGAATTTCTAAAATTTTAAAATTTTAAATTACAGGAATTTTTGAATTTCTAAAATTTAAAAATTTTAAATTAGAGGAATTTTTGAATTTCTACAATTTTAAAATTTTAAATTAGAGGAATTTTTTAATTTCTAGAATTTAAAAATTTTAAATTAGACGAATTTTTGAATTTCTAAAATTTTAAAATTAGAGTAATTTTTAAATTTAAAAATTCTAAATTAGAGGAATTTATAAAATTTAAAAAATTTAAAATATGTTAATTTTTTAAAATTTAAAAATTTTAAATTAGTGCAATTTTTAAATTTCTAAACATTTTAAATTAGAGCAATTATTGAAATTTTACAATTTTAAAATTAGTGCAATTTTTGAAATTCTAAAATTGTAAAATTAGAGAAATTTATTAAATTCTAAAATTTTAAAATTACAGGAATTTATTAAATTCTAAAATTTTAAAATTACAGGAATTTATTAAATTCTAAAATTTTAAAATTACAGGAATTTATTAAATTCTAAAATTTTATAATTAGAGGAATTTTTGAAATTTTAAAATATTAAAATTAGTGTATTTTTAAATTTAGGTACTTCAATTGCTCCTTTCTCGCAGCAAAAGTCTTCAATTTTTACCTACCTTAACAATCTTCCACACTGTGTTTCTCAACATCTCATTTCTGAAATTATCAAAATTCTCCTTAGCATTACATCTCCATATCATTTGATATTCGAATCTTCTGCCACCTTAATTTCCGAAACTATAGGTCGACACACTAACCGCGCAAAAAATCACCCATCAAATTTAAATCACTCATTATACACCCGTTTCTTTAAATCCTTTATTTAACCCCCGTTGAACCTCAAAATACATGTCTATATTAACTGTATTTCCCCCCTTTCACACCCCGAACCAAAGTTCCCATCAACCCTTCCGGAGCACACAGTACATATGATGCCCTTAGAAACTCTGGAGCCTAGGAACTTGTGAAACGGCGGGGATCGCGAGTGTTCTTGGGTAGGCGGGCGATCGATATGAATTTTGAATAAATGCCGCGCGATAAACGGCGCGGCAAACATGATATTATTCGGTGACATGAATATTATAAGATAATGAATTATTTAGCGGCCGCTTCCGCGTCGTAATGTCCCGTAATGCAGTCGATAATGAATATTTCAGCGAGTCCGACAGCAGTAAATGTTTTTTCCGTTAATGATCCGCGGCGCTTTGTTTAACGGTAATATTCAGCAGCCGTGATGGCTGACAAACGATTTCCGCGATAACGCTCGTCGTTCCTCGATCCGATGATAAATATATCGATAATAACGCCGCCCCCCCCCCCCCCCCGGAATACGGGCACAAATATTTCCGCCCCCTGCCACTATTCCCGGCTAAATATTTCGACAATAATGTTCACGCTCGGAAATTAATATCGCCACGAGCGATCTCACGTTGCAAATGCTTCGATAGCATCTGTAATGATGCCTTTTTTAACGATAAACTCTCGACCGCGGAAGGTTTAGTTGCGTAGGATGCTGTTCGTATGGTTGCATTTAAATTATAGTGAAATACGATGCTGGGAGAAATTTGATATTGGGATTTTGATGGTGGCTTGAATTTAATGTAGCGTTTTGGTGAATATTTTGGGGAAATTTTGTGTAATTATTAACTAAGTAATTCTTACCGTTCGAGCTGATGTTCAATTTTGAAATGTGAAAAGTTGAGGTTAATGGTTTTTAAGTGTAGTAATATGAGGTTTTGATATTCTCAGTGATTTAAGTCAATGAGAATGATAATTCGGGAGCTTAGTCTATTAATTACGTAATTTCAAACCTGTATTACTGAAAATTCAATATACATAATTAAAATGATGGACAGAATGAAATTTCATTTCGAAATTTCATCCTCCAAAGTAATCCACAAATTCTACCCCCAAAAGAATCCAGATTATTACACTTAATGAAGTCAAATCAACCCTTTCTCCATCCCTTTTCCAAATTTAAACAGATTTTTACTAGTTGACAAATAGTACCTACACTCTATTTTCTATTACATCTTCTGAAGCTCCACAGCAAATCATATAATTCCCCCGAAAACGCCTCCACTTAATTTTCCAAAAAAATCCACAAAATCCACCCCCCCCCCAAAAAAAGCCACCCAATACACCTATCAAAATTCAAAAACTTTTCAACCAATGGCGGATTTTGGCCCCCGCCCAAAACTCTCCTCCAAAAATTATAATTTTATCCAAACACCCTATTTTTCTTTATTTCCCACAATTTTCATCCCACGCGCGCGTAAATTCATTTGCAATTCTGCTATAAATATAGTGTGTTTCACAACATTTGCCCCTTGGGCCTTTTTTGTAAAATCCGCCACTGCCTTCGACTCAACACTATTTCCAGCCGACCTGGCGCAGCGATGGAACACAGGAAGCATAAGACGCACCAACATGACGGCGACATTCTTCGACGGGCCATCGATCGCAGCAAGAAATTCGCGTTACATTCCGATCAGGGGAGGACGTTCATTTCCGTGCGCGGCCGCGGGACAATGAACGGTTAAACGGATCTTGCCTGCGGGCCATCCAACGTCGGAGCGACGTGCATACACGTCGGCCCCGCTGACGTTGTCGGTTGTACACGGAGTGTACACCAGCCGCTACGTGCCTCCATAATCAGATGCAGCAACGACCATTCAATTAGCCCAGGCCCTGACAATACATTCGGTAGCGCGAGCAAGGATGCTTAATTTACATGGCGTCTCGCGACCACGGAAAGGTGGGCCGCGCCAAAAATTATGTTCCCCTGCGTGGCGGCTACCTCCGAAAACGATAACAACGACTGAGGATCGAGTGGGGATGGAAGAAAGTTCGTATTTTTTAGCTGAAAAGTGAATTTCGAACGTTGTGTACATTCACTGGATCACTGAACTGGACTAAAGGTGGGTTTTCATTAGTCCAGTCCAGTGATCCAGTACAGCACTGGATTGGAACTGGAATAATGTAAACAGTGTGTTCATTCCAGTACAGTGCTGTCATTCCAGCAGATTTCGACTGGATCGAAAGTCTACTTTTCGATCCAGTGGGTTTACATTAGTCCAGTCCAGTGATCCAGTACAGCACTGGATTAGAACTGGAATAATGTAAACAGTGTGTTGATTCCAGTACAGTGCTGTCATTCCAGCAGATTTCGACTGGATCGAAAGTCTACTTTTCGATCCAGTGGGTTTACATTAGTCCAGTCCAGTGATCCAGTACAGCACTGGATTAGAACTGGAATAATGTAAACAGTGTCTTCATTCCAGTACAGTGCTGTCATTCCAGCAGATTTCGACTGGATCGAAAGTGTACCTTTCGATCCAGTGTTTACCCCCTCCATCGAGAACACAACATTCCAGCGTTGCTGGACTGGTCTAGACGACTCAGTCCAGTGCCGCCTGAAGCGTAGTACAGCGTACACGTGTCTGCTTATCCAGTTTCGCATCCAAATTCGCCTTTTTTTCTTCATTTCTTCATCAACTGTATCAATAACTTCTTCGCAAATTAACATTAAAGCAAGTTTCATATGTTTTTTTATCCTTCTTTTGCGTGAATCCATTATTATTACAGTCTACCACTTTCAACGGTTCAGAAACGACTGGAATAATCAAGACATCGACTGATTTCCAATCGACTGGAATCCAGCGACTGGAATAATGTAAACATCGACCAATTTCCAGTCAAACCACTCGCTGGATCCAGCGACTGGACTAATGTAAACCCACCTTTAGGCAAGTTCACCCTACTCTCCATGGGCGATTTGGGTATAAGCTAAGTTGGTATGTTTAGAAACCTTAAGTTTAGAATATTCTCGCCCTTCGTATGCAGAGCTGTTTCTACCTTGAAACTTGCAAGGAGAAAATACAGAATTTCTGCAAAATAGCATTTCAGCGAAAGTGTCCCACGTAAGTGCCCTTTAGCTAATAAAGGAAAACTCTGTGCACCTCGTGTACGGTTCAAGTTACCAGAGCAACAGCCCAGGGAATAAAGCACCCGAGCTCGTGGCTTGGTGCAACCATTGATCAGCTCGTAGATTCTATCAGGTAGAAGACTGAATTAATAAGAACATAATAGGAGTTCGCACTCGAGCTCGCTTATGGAGGTCATCTAACTGATGGATTACAATTCAGAGTGTTATTAGAAACACAGTTATCGCTTCGTTCTCGCGGGGGGGATTAATGGGTGCCGCTGAAGGTACACGGTGGCCAAGAAGAACGGTATTCATTAGCCGGGGAATTAAACGCGGACGGGCCGATTCATCTTCGTGCAAATGAACGTTCATGGGAACAATGTAACCGATGGATAATTCGCTGTTCGCGCAATTATCCGACATCCGACCGCGCGCAACGCGGCTGGCAAAAAGTTGCCGGTGAAATTTAATCAGCCGCGACCGCGGATGGAATCCCGCAAACAAAATTCTCCCGTGCCTGCTGGCTATTGTCCTTCCTCCGCGCTGCAAACAGGCTTTTACGTTCAAAATTCCGCTGCGACGCATCGCGGCGTCACGCGAAAATAATTCTCCGTCTGCGTTTTACGGCTTTGGATGGTTTCACGCCACAATGGCTGGCCTCTGCGAGGGCACACGACGGAGGAGGAACGGTCGCGATGCCGCGGAAGATTTTAGGAGAGTGGTGGCTTCAAAGGGAGTGGGGTTGCTGGGGGTGCGCAACAAGTAAGCCAGGGGCGGGAAATTTGGGAAGGGAGATCTGGTGTCAAGGGAAATTCGAGAGATTTTAGAGATCGGTTCGAGATCAGTGGAGGGTTGAATCGGGGTGGTTTGGGGGTTCTTAGAAGTTACTTCAAGATTACTTTGGGGTAGCTTCGGGGTTATTTTGAAGACACTTCGAGGGGGTTTAAAAATTTCTTCGTGATTGATTGAAGTTACTTGAAGACCACTTTAACCACTGACCACATCAATTTTCAATTATACAGATTAATACTTGAAATATTCATCGAGGCATCGCCTATTCACTCATGTATAGCTAATACTACAAGGCAAATGTTGGCGAATCATTAAATTTTACGAGTTATACTCCATAATGAGCTCTCCACGCCGATGAAACGAGCAAGCTTCCATGCATCCCCGATAACATATTTAGAAGCCAAATTGATCACCACCATTTTCCATTTTCCGAATTTTCCTGTTTAAGGGACTCATTCCGGTTAGACGAGTTGAAATAATCGATTTTTTTTTAAACATTTTTCGAAAGTACATATCTTCAAGTGTGTACTGTTAAATGTTCATGGAAAAATTCCGATTATGTTAGCTCGGCCTCTGTAGATGAAAACTTTAAACGCGTTTTTCTCGAAACGTCACTTTCTCAATTCGAAAGATAAAATCTCAAAACCTATCGAACCGATTGCTTTATAAATTTTACTCCTTATTCTGCACACCTATGACTCTCGCATTGACTACAGCCAAGTATTTTCATTGAGGCTAATCAATTTTTAAAATCGAAAATAACAATAGAAAAAAGCAGAAAAACATTTTTCTTGCATTTTGCTAATTTTCAAGATAAATCATTAATTATATTGATGAAGAATCCGTTTGGATTTTTGGTTTCAGATAAATCCAACAGCTAAAATCGCCTTCACGAGCGAGGCACGAGTTTCTAAAAATGTCATCAAGACCGCCTTCAAAAGCATTTGAAAAGCAACACTTTTATTACTCTTATATTTTCTATTTACTGCAGAAATGTAGTTTAATAAATAGAAAAAAGTTTCATTCCACTACTATAATTACTTTCGTCGCATAAATTCCTGAAAATCGTTGAATTTATCGGCGCGCTAATCTGAAGCTCGACAATTATTTCCCCAATTTTTTATTTTATGAAGTTGACCAGTGTTTTTGAGAGGTGGAAAGGAATTCACACTCACCCCATAAATTGTGTCGCAACGTCAATAAGGAGAACGAACGTAAAAATTCACAAAGCGAAGCGAAGGGGAAAGAAATAATTTTCACGGGTACACTGTCGCGGCAAAGGGCTCCATTTAATTAGCCCCCCGCCCCTTCGCCTCGTTCCGTTGTCTCCGTTGACCGAGAACGAAGAAGAAAAACAGGGAAACAAAGCCGGTGGCGGCGCTGCGTGGATTACATGGGCGATTCTCGCGGAATTGCAGCTGCGTTACGGCATAATAATTCAGGACTAATTGCCATGGACGGCGGAATGACTTTCTCGCGGCGACCTCGGGTCATTCGGGGCTGGTCGGATTTTTACGATAATGGGAGCCGTTAAATTTTTACGCCGCGCATTAACGACGCTACCCTGATACTTATGAATCACCCT
The DNA here is from genome assembly GCA_960531205.1 of Andrena bicolor. NCBI lineage: Eukaryota > Metazoa > Arthropoda > Insecta > Hymenoptera > Andrenidae > Andrena > Andrena bicolor. The sequence continues at coordinate 44,362,448 of OY482666.1, forward strand.
TCACACCTAGTTGCCACTGCTGGGAATACCCTGTCGCGATAATTCCTCGTTCTGACTGCCACAAACTTGTGCCACGCGCTTCTCTGAATCGCAGAAAGGTGTGTGAAAGAGGGGTGTCATATCTCAGGGATAGGCGAGAAGTGGGGAGTCGAAAGTGAACGAGAGAAGGGAAATATGAGATATTGGTGGTGAGGTATTTATTATTTTGATTTTATATTAATATAAATTATTTATATTAAATCTTCTCATTAACTTTGTGGACAATTTATATACAAAGCTGGCAGTGCTCTGCAAATGTGTCTTTAGATTAAGGGAGTATTCTCGTTTAGAAGGCCAATTTTTTGCTTTTCTTTAGGGACGATGCACCAAAAAAAAAAAAAACACAATTTTCACTGATGATCATTATCCACACGTATTGATTAACACTTCACTTAGGATAAAGAACCCAATTACTGAGACCTAACCAATTACTGTCACCTTAAGCTAGTTTACTTAAAATAACGAATAAATAAACGTTGTGAAGTCATACACAAAGAGAATGATGTAATTCAACCTTTAATCTATAGTATAGTTTATTTATTCGTTATTTTAAGTAAAATAGCTTAAGGTGACAGTAATTGGGTCCTTTACCCTAATCGTGAAAAAAATTTCAGCCATATATAATAATAATTATTGGAGATATGGGTCATCTCCTAAAATGTTTGCAAAAAAAAATTGCCTCGTGGTACATACGATTCCGGCTGTTCCGCTGATCCAAACCGAAAAAAACAAAAGGACTCTTGATCAGTAAAAGTGTAGCTATAACCGGTAGGAGATTTATGAAAATAAATTAAAAATTCACAAAATGGTGGGACTTTGAATTTAAACTCATCTTTTACGTGTTTTTCTTTTGTCTTTAAACGGTGAATATAATTACTTCTGAAAAAAAATGATTTCGCCTTGAATTATGTTTTCTGAAGGTGTCCGAAAAAGATATACCAGATTGGCCCACTAGAAGTTGAGTCATCGTGTGCACCGTCATAAAAAACACCTTTTTGAGAAAATTATATATGACTGAATTTTTTTTACAACTTACTGAAATGTTAGTAAATGTGCGTGGATAATGTTTATTGATAAGAATTGAATAGTTGTTTGTGGGTCGTCCCGAAGGAGAATAGAGGATCTAGTCCCTCTAGGCGAGAATACACCCTTAACACACTCAAGGAGACTAAGTAAGTGTATGTTAACCCTCTGCGGGCCATGAGAATATATATGTGTTCGTTGGGCGGGAAACGCCCCATAGGCGGTCAGAGGCTATGGTTAAGAAATGCGAATAGGGGAGACCCGCACACGGTGTAGTGCAAATGGGTAATATTTATAGAATCAAATTAACAGAACAGTGGTTCTGTGGAAATCAATGAAATCTTCACACACTGTGTTTGTATACCTATCGTTGTCCATTTTTACCACAATAGATGAATAAAAATCGATATATGGAAAAATTTACGTATTTTGCAGTAGCTTTCAATTATTACCTGGTGTATTGTAATAGATTGAACTTTAAAATTGCATTTACTTTACCAACAAGTCAACGATAAGCGTAGGGATGAAAGACGAAGGTAGCAAAGTTATAACAATTTCCTTACAGTGCCTTGAATATTATATTTATCGAGTTCGAAAAGTCGTAGTGCGCGATATTGAGTTTAAAATTATTATCATACCTAACCACCAGTCACTACACACCTATTCTACTAAAATATGCAGAAAATGTGATATTTGGTATCGCCAGAATACTTCCCACTGTTTTTAATTTAAAATACCAAATAAAGTACAATTCTCGGAGCTTTTCATTCCCAACGTTTTCCACAATCATTCCACACAGACCAGGTATCCTAACATTTACGACCGGCAATGTATGTATAACTTTTATTTTAAAATAGATTATTCCATCAACCATCCACACCGAAAGCCGTAAAACACGGATTACAATAAGTACCTTTTACACAAGCTTCCAAACAACTTAACGATGCCCAGCCAGACAGCATAATTTATTATTCCCAGAACTGCGATGATGGGAAACGCCATCCCAGCAGTGATGCCCGATCTTCCATTATGACGCCATTATTACGCGGGATTAATTAAAATCCGAGGAAATCCCCCGGGGCTGATACGTTTGCTTTCCGCGGGAAATTCGATGCGGAATCTTCGGGTAATGAACTAACCATTATCGAGCGGGCAAGATGAACCGACCGGCCATTATCGGCCCATCATTGACAGCTATTTGCTATCTGGCGCATGATTATTCATCATCTTGGCGAGGGCGCCCGGATGCCCCAGCTTTGTCCAGTCTGATTTATCCTTGATCGATTCCACTGGCTGGCCCAAGAAAGATAATTAATTTATTGTTCCGACGGGGGTTTGTCGCGGGGGACGGTGCTCTTCCTGGATGTAAATTACGACTTTGCTACGCGGGTCTATTTCGGAATTATAACGACGGGCAGCGGAACTTTTGCAATTTACTCCGCTTGTTAGCGGAAGTGGACCGTCTGACGTCGAAACTGTAATGATGGCGGGTGAAACTCGATTCCCTTGCTGTTCCTCTTACTGGACATGAATTTTACCTACGGAGGAGGCCAAGTGCGTGGCTTTTCATTAATGATTTTACAGTGGACTCGCAATTAGAAATTTTGGAACCCTAAATACGGCCGATGGTTAAGCTTGCACGGGATGAAGAAGATAATTACATTGTCTCGGAAGTTTCAGGGGAAGTCAATGTTCGCCGTTATCCTATCATCTAGTGTCCTCACAAAAAGGCCAATTCCAAGCAAAGTAGTATATTCGGGGAGCTCAAGCTGGCACGATAAAGAGGCATGCAATAAAGTCTCGTGGAGAAGAGATTAATCCCATCAGGATAGCAGCGTGGGGATTTCGCGCGGGAATCTCTTATAAACTCGTTTCCCGCGTGGATTAGTTACAGATACGTGAAACCATTTCCTCTCAAAACCAAATAATTCGTGATACACTTTGTGTGAAGAATAGAGTATTATAATACACGATCTGAGACAAGTGGTGCTTCATTTTTTTTTTAAATTTATCCGAAGGAAGGGGTGTGTCTTATTTTCTTCAGTTCGTTAGAAGAAAGGGGTGCCTTATTTCTTTAAAATTATCAGAAGAATGAGGTGCGTCATTTCTTTCAAATTATCAGAAGGTGTGCCTTATTTCTTTAAAATTATCAGAAGAGGTGCCTCAATTCTTCAAAATTATTAAAAGGGGTGTCATATTTCTCTAAAATTATCAGAAGGTGTGCCTTATTTCTTTAAAATTATCAGAAGAGGTGCCTCAATTCTTCAAAATTTTTAAAAGGGGTGCCCTATTTATTTTAAAATTATCAGAAGGGGTGCCTTAATTCTTTAAATTCATTAGAAGAAAAGGTGTGTCTTATTTCTTTAAAATTATCAGAAGAATGAAGTGCCTTAGTTCTTTAAAATTATCAGAAGGTGTGCCTTATTTCTTTAAAATTATCAGAAGGGGTGCCTTATGTCTTTAAAATTATCAGAAGAGGTGCCTCAATTCTTCAAAATTTTTAAAGGGGGTGCCCTATTTATTTTAAAATTATCAGAAGGGGTGCCTTAATTCTTTAAATTCATTAGAAGAAAAGGTGTGCCTTATTTCTTTAAAATTATCAGAAGAATGAGGTGCCTTAGTTCTTTAAAATTATCAGAAGAATGAGGTGCCTTAGTTCTTTAAAATTATCAGAAGAATGAGGTGCCTTAGTTCTTTAAAATTATCAGAAGGTGTGCCTTATTTCTTTAAAATTATCAGAAGAGATGCCTCAATTCTTCAAAATTTTTAAAAGGGGTGCCCTATTTATTTTAAAATTATCAGAAGGGGTGTCTTAATTCTTTAAATTCATTAGAAGAAAAGGTGTGCCTTATTTCTTTAAAATTATCAGAAGAATGAGGTGCCTTAGTTCTTTAAAATTATCAGAAGGTGTGCCTTATTTCTTAAAAATTATCAGAAGATGTGCCTCAATTCTTCAAAATTTTTAAAAGCGGTGCCCTATTTATTTTAACATTATCAGAAGGGGTGCCTTATGTCTTTAAAATCATCAGAAGAGGTGCCTCATTTCTTTAAAATTATCCGAAGAGGTGCCCCACTTCTTTAAAAATATTAAAACTGGTGCCCTATATCTTACAATTTATCAGAAGGGGTGGCTAATTTCTTTAAAATTGTCAGAGGAGGTGCTTCATTTCTTTAAAATCATCATAAGAAGGGGATGCCTCATTTCTTTAAAATCATCATCATCAGAAGATACTTCATTTCTTCAAACTCATCAAAAGAAAGCTCACTTAAGATTAACGTGCTATAATCCACTCGACTATTTACAAAATATCACTCCAAATACCACAAATGCACAGCAAAGAATGGTCCAACTTCGCAAAGTTGGCATCCGCTTAACTACCACCTCTACAACATTCCACGAATACAGTTTCACAGCGAGGTTTCGTTATAAGCTCACACGTGGTCCATATGCACGGACTATAATCGAGGTGTTGGGGAAATGGACGGCCTTCCCGTGAAGTTTGCAGCACTGTGGTAATTGAAGGGACATATTCTTTACCTCAGTGTACATGTAATCAATTAATGAGGACACCACGTAGTGGGGGGTGCTCCGTTAAACGGAGATAAGCTTAAGTCGGTTACCGTTACCCATTGCTCCCAGACTACAGTGGTATCCGCTATCCATCCTGCCGTCTCTATACAGCGGCAAGGCCGACGGGTACATTGTTGTATAACTCGGGCACACCGTGCTGTATCCATGGGCGGTTGTGTAGCCCCTCGAGGCTGTTCGTCTCATTGTTGGATCCCTCGTCGGAATTGCGACGGGATTTGCATTATCTTCCATTAGAGAAGACTCTGTTTCAACGGGCAGGGATTATAATAATCCTGCAAAAGTGTACACCGAGGAGCAGGCCGATTCTGAATAGCGGAACGCGGCATGTACATATGTAAGTAGTTGCAATGTGAGGGGGGCCTTGAAAATGGCGTTTCTCATTCTGCCCTTCGCGCGTATCTGTTGCATCATTTGTTGACCACGTAGCGTCGAGATTTTGCGAATCGAGCGGTTCTAAGGAGCTCTTAATCACGTGGTAGTAGTTTTTGTGGAGATAAGGGTCATTCCAGGTTAAACTGATGAATTTTGAAAAAGGAAATAGGTGATGGATTTGGCGTGGAATGATCCAGGTGGTATTGAAAGTCACGCGGAAGGAATAGTAATAAGTACGTGCTTAGTACGTTTTCTAAGAACAGGTAGAACTACTTTGTGTTCTTCTGCTGCTTCTGCTAGGTTTCCGAGGATGGCGTACAACTATTGCTACTATAGGCATGGTACCTACTCCTAAGTCTTGCAAAAACCACGGAAAAATACTCTTATTAGTGCTAGGTTTCCCAAGCCCACGTAGAAGTAATCCTACTAGTACCACTAGGGCTGGGACAATTCAAATATTTTACAAGTATTCGAATACCGCTCGAATATATCAGTATTCGAATAGCATTCGAATATATCAGTATTCGAATAGTATTCGAATATATCAGTATTCGAATATATCAGTATTCGAATATATCAGTATTCGAATATATCAGTATTCGAATATATCAGTATTCGAATATATCAGTATTCGAACATATCAGTATTCGAATAGTATTCGAATAGTATTCGAATATATCAGTATTCGAATATATCAGTATTCGAATATATCAGTATTCGAATATATCAGTATTCGAATATATCAGTATTCGAATAGTATTCGAATATATCAGTATTCGAATAGTATTCGAATATATCAGTATTCGAATATATCAGTATTCGAATAGTATACGAATATATCAGTATTCGAAAATATCAGTATTCGAATATATCAGTATTCGAATAGTATTCGAATATATCAGTATTCGAATATATCAGTATTCGAACATATCAGTATTCGAATAGTATTCGAATATATCAGTATTCGAACATATCAGTATTCGATTAGTATCCAAATATATCAGTATTCGAATGGTATTCGAATATAAGTACCACTACATTCCCCAAGATGGCTCAAAAGTACGGTTTCCTAACAACATAATACCAACTACATTTCCCTACTACACATTCCACAATCACCCACTTCTACATTCTCTTAAACCAAATATTCTTCCCCTACATCACACACATACAACTAACCCACGAAAATTCATATAACACTCCCATTCCTCCACCAACCGCACTTCTACCTCGCTCACACATTACTCCTATTCCTTCACAGCGTACATTTACAATAATATGTAAATTTACACATCCCAATGTTGATTAATTCCTACCCCCCACTTTCCCCCAAAACAACGCTGCAGCCAAACCCACCCCTTCGACGAACAAACACGACCCCCGCGAAAGCGAAGAATGGGACTTCCACTTTGACCCCTAACGGCAAGTAGTATTAGCCCCAAGCGTCAAGCCCTCAACCTCGCCCAACCCTTAACGACACGATCTCTCCGAGACAGCCGCCGGAATGATCATAAATGAAATAACACCCCTCGCGCAAAAGGCCGCCTAGAAAAGCAAGTGGCCCGTCGGAATTTTTCTTCCAATCTGCTCCGTCTGAACCGCCCCGGCGTCGTGCACCGGCTATATACCCCATCCGGTATCCGCGCAGCCCGGGAGAACATTAAAATTAAAACGCTTCCACGAGAATCTCTCGAAGCACCGGGAAGAAGCCAGTCCACTTCAAAGGCGGCAAACCTAATTTCGCGTCGGCCGGGGGGTGCTTTTATTCCTCAAACGCATCTGAGCGCTCGATTCAACGGAAGTGGATCACGGAGCCAGCATCGAGAATACATTCGACGAGAAGACGGAAAGTCGAGAGCACTCATCGGCTATCGATCTCCTGTAATTTTATTAACAAGCTACTTGAAGGTGGGGGCGGGGTGGGGAGGGGGTGGGGGGGGGATCCCAAAGCGCAGACCTGCCGCAATCCCATTGGCTGTTACATTTTTCCACGATACCCCCGGCTTATTGTTCGACCCCGATTCTGAATCGCTGCTTCGATTTAATTGAAGTTGCTTCGTGTAGGTGGGCGAGAGGAAAAACCGGTGGAAAAATAGAGGAAGCTTCTCGTTCAATCGAAGGGGACTGAGGTGGGGGGGGGGGGGGGGAAGGGAGGGCGATCGATCAAATCCTAAATCAATTACGGTGTTTCGTTTCGATCTGCATTTTCTCGCTATTCAACCGTGCGGCGGGAAGCATACGCCGCCCGACGACTGCTAGGCGCAGAATTTACGTCCGAGGAGAATCTGTCGTTTGTTTCGAGGCGAGCAGATTGGACGAATCACGAGGCGATATGATTCTCCGTGTCGATAGATCCGCCACCATTTCGCTGCTCTTTTTCGGCGACTCTGTTGCTTGGTAAACGAAGCATTGTTCGGTGGAGGTGCGGTGAGATTTGTTGGCAGGTAAGGAGGAATTATTAGGGTAGAGGGGGGATGAGATTGAGTGGGAAATAGTATTAAGCATTTGCACTACGAGTAGATGGCTTTTGGGAGCAATGAAGTTTAAATTAATGTTGAATAATGAAGCTATTAGACTGTGAAAAAGTGGGAAGGTTAGTGATTGATGGAATTACAGTAGGGGTGAAGTGAAAGTTTAAACTGTGAATTGAATAAAATTAGATAAAATTGAAGAGTCCTTGTATAAATAATAGAAAACACTGAAGATAAGTGCTAAAAATCAAATTCTATACTATAGCATTACTATTGGCACGTAGAACATTTTCCATTTTTTTTTTAATTTTGTTACTTACAGTGTTTTCTACAAGGACTCTTCAATTGTGTATTAAAGATTAGGGGTTGCACAGGATAAACCAGTGATACCAATATAATATGTAGGTATTATAAGTCCTAGTGTCACTTTTATGCAGGCATGTAAAAAAATAAGTTTCTACTTTTTTTTACCACACCACAGTAAATAAATTATTGATTTTGAAATCACTATATTATACCTAAGTTGGTTTTGTGAATTTTCTGTCTTTATTGAGTAATAAATCTCTGTTAATTTGCTGAGTAAGTTAAAGTGCAAAGAGTTAAACTACCTTTTTCGTCTCTGTAATAATTCAAGAGGCCGATATTGGACAGACAACTGCTCCAACCAATTTAGCTACCCAGAGCCAGGTTTCTTCTCCCTAATCCTAATATCCTAATGGCTGCCGCCAGCAATATCAAGACGAAGCGGCGGAACACGATACGAAACAACTGTTGGATGCTCCAACACTCTCCACATGTACAGGGGGTTTCAGAATTGCGGGCACACAGAACAAATATTACACTAAAAGCTTCGATATAGGATGACTGTACTTAATATCGCACATGTTCCTAATATCGCCACTCGTTATATCCCGCAAAGTAAGCACTACAATTTATCGATTATGCACTGAATTATTATGTGAACAATGTAGGAAGACATACTGTAATTGCAGGGCCATGTGATGAACAATTACAGAAAGGGAAGTATTTTAGTTAGTGAATCTTAATGGTGTAAAAATTTATTGGAGTACCACAATTCTACATCACATTCGGAGAATGTAAGTGTAATAATTCTGTGAATGCAAGAATATCTAGTTTAAATATTTTAATAATTAATATTTAAATATTTTTCCTAATGAAAATAGCGTTTTTCTTTTTGCAGTATGCGTGTTCTCAATATCGCCAACCGGAGAACAGTGGTTTCGATGTAATGTTTGTTATATATGGGATCACGAAATTTGCAGAACAATATCCAAAAAATCCTGTTTCTATATTTTTGTAATAAAAATAAAATCAAAAATTGATAAAGATATAGACATTTATAGAGCAAGAAAAAATAAAAACACATGTGAAAATGACTTTGAAAACTTATATACACATGGATTAATCAATATTTCTTGAGTAGACGATATTAGGTAGGTACACTTTTTTTTTCAGTATGGATTTTTACATGTCTTACGTCTTCTAATTCCTAATTAAAATTTTGTAGTTTTCAACGATTCTAACTTATGCTACATGAAAGATGAATAATTTCTCTTTATTTTGAAACGAATTGCATACAGAAATATCAATTATTATTCAATTGACAGCGATTTAACTTTTGCTAGGCGATATTAGGTACAGTCACCCTAGGTATTTAGCACCTCATATAAAAACTCACCAAGCAACCCTTCGCAAAATTCTACTGCTACAAAATTACTGTCGTTCCAAAAACTCGGCATTTCAAAACTAAAAAAAAACTAACTAAAAAAAATAAAACGTATATTTCTAGAAATCCTCAAAACCACATTCCTCATCATTCCCAATGCACCCTAAAATAACTCCTCACCTCCCCACTCGAACCCAAACATGCCACTTAACACCTTCATCCCTTCGCAGACCCCTAAAAACCATTAACCGAAAACCCGGCGTCCCCAAGAAGAATTAGTTCCGAAGACTCCATTCATCAAACCGCCCCACTTCCTTCCTACAACTTCCATTATTCACAGAACCCCGCACCCTTTCTGTAGCACCCAGTACACAGTCCTCCTAATTGAATTCGGGAGATCGTGAGATAGCCGAGCGCCGCGAGTGGCACCTCGCAATAGCTCTGCTCCGATACTTCTTTTCCCTCTGCTCGTCAGCAGAAGGGGACAGAAGAAGGAGCACGCGGAACTCCTGCACCGTCAACCTTTCCGAGGCGCGTGAGGTCGCGCAAGTTTGCGCAACGCGCTGCCATTCTCTCAGCGGACGGGCACAGTAAGCCGCGAATGCATTGCCGCATAAATTTCAGGCGACGGATTTTTCGCGGCTCTGGCGCCGCGGCGCCTTGATAGAAATGAAAATGCGACGATCCTTTCTGTGACACGCGCTTTGTGGACGGGGAGCGTTGGTGCGTTTACTAATCTCCGTCAGTTTGTTGTTGACGTGGATACGATAGGAATTAAAATTGTGTGGAGGCAGATGAAAATGATGATAAATAGTGGGGTGGGAACGTGGAGCGGTTTTGATGAAATAATTTTTGAAGTGAGTTATTTGCAATGTTAGTGACCTGTCAGGTTGGATGGACACAATCGAATATCTAAGGAACGTTGAGTTTTTAATCAAATTCCAAAAAGGAGCTAGCTGAATTTGTAACTTTTAGGATAATTGAATTACGTTTTTTTAGTAAGTGTTTAATTATTTGGCACCGACTTCCAAAATATTTTTATTCTTTCCTTTTTAGTGCGTTTTTTATGTCGCTACTTTTTTTTAAATATTTTCATAATTTGAATATCGAATAACATATATTCAGAATTTGGTAATCCATAGAATTTGGACGTAAAAGTCAGATATTTTGATTAAAAAAATAAAGTAGAAGTTTAAATCTCCTCCATGCCTCCACTTGTAAAGAAACTAAATAGGCACAACTTTTGCAAATAACATTATCAATTATTATTACTTGAAATGACGGAGATATTTAAGGTGGACAGAGTTGATGGGACACCCTATATATGATACCTCGCCTTTTGCATCATAGTCTATGTTTTTTTTTCTTCTCTCTTTTTGCAACATATTGCAATTCACTCGGTGTGTAATCGAGCCCTTATTATTACCTCTGTGTAACAATTAAATCCCCAGGTATAACTAAATAGACTATCTGAATCGTCTTTCGTTAACAGAACCAACATATTCCATTTCAAACTTCTTCGCATATATATCGAAGCACTTAGCACATTTACGAGCACTAAATAGTAGTCCAGCCACTTAGTCGGCTGAGAAATTATCGAGAGTGTCGTGCACAGTAACGGGTGCCGAGTCGAAGCTACTTATCACCTATCCGAGGATCCTCCAGAGTATCCGGAGCCTCTACCCCCAACATTTTACCTCAAATTCCTCTGAAACATTTAAATACCTCCCACAGAAAATACAGGCCAACCTTAAGGGACCTTCAACCCTTAAACCACGCAGGCTGGAGCAATTTTCGAAGCGACCCGCACGAAAAAGAAATTCTCAGGTGTTCAGCAGAGAAATCTCATTCCGCAGCTTTAAAATGCATGCGAGCAAGGTGTCGTCCATCTCTCAATTGTATCCGCGCCGTAAGCCTTCCAAGGCCCGCTTGTCTCAAAATATTCATGAAAATTCTCGCGCGGCGCGTTGCCAGCGAGCGGGATCCGACATCAAAGGGGCGCGTTCCACCGTATTCCGTCTGATCGAGGGAATAATTGATAACGCGCTGAGATAGCGCGCGCGCGCGCCGGGCGATAATGCCCCGGGTTCCACGATTGCACGTTGATGAGAAGGTAAACACTCGAGACGACAGCCAGCTTCGTAGCGTAAAATGCGACGAGCGAGCTGCAAGACAGCTGCGAGGGCGCGCAGGTGAAGGCTTTACCTGGATCGAAGAGAAACGCCAGGCTGGAGGGGATTTACTGTCGATCGTGTGTCGATAGACCTGAGGATGAGTTTCGACATCGACAACCTTTGCTCTGCCGCGCTGATCGCCTCTTGGCTAACATTCCACATCTTCTTTCCGGGTTCGAGTGAAAAATGGTGACGGCGCGTGTATAATGTACTGTTACGTTGATTATTTAGAAATAATAGTGGGTTATGGATTCTGTTGTGAGGAACTGGTTGTGTTGTTTAGAAGTAGGAGTGTTGTAAGAGCAACAAGGGTTTAGTAGAGTTAGGTGTCTTCGCGTGGATTTTTGGATTCTAGGATACTGGGAGGGTTAGTTTGGAACTTTAGGTCTCTGGGACTCTTACTTTAGGACCTAACGTTCCTAGGAGTGTTAATTTAGGAGCTTAGGTTCTCAAAACCCTAATTTTTGGATTCTAGGTTCTTGAAATCCTTACTTCAGAATTCAAGGCTCGTAGGAACCCTACTTAAGAAATCCTAGGGCCCTGGAATCCTTACTTCAGAATTTAAAAGCCAATGGGACCCCTACTTAAGGACTCCTAGGGCCCTGGAACCCTTAGTTTATAACTGAAAACCCCTTGGGACCCGTACTTAAGGAATTCTAGGACCCTGGAACCCTAAGTTTAGAGTATAAAGGCCCCTGAGACCCCTACTTTAGGAGCAATAGGGCCCTGGAACCCTAAGTTTAGAGTTTAAAAGCCCCCAGAACCCCTACTTTAGGAATCCTAGGCATCTGGAACCCTTAGTTTATAATTAAAAAGCCCCTGGGAACCCTACTTAAGAAATCCTAGGGCCCTGGAACCCTAAGTTTAGAGTTTAAAAGCCCTTGGACCTCTACTTTAGGAACCCTAGGACCCTGGAACCCTTAGTTTAGAATTTAAAAGCCCCTGGGACCCCTACTTAAGGAATCCTAGGGCCCTGGAACCCTTAGTTTATAACTGAAAACCCCCTGGGACCCCTACTTAAGGAATTCTAGGACCCTGGAACCCCAAGTTTAGAGTTTAAAAGCCCCTGGACCTCTACTTTAGGAACCCTAGGACCCTGGAGCCCTTAGTTCAGAATTTAAAAGCTCGTGGGACCCCTACTTAAGGAATTCTAGGACCCTGGAACCCTAAGTTTAGAGTTTAAGGCCCCTGAGACCCCTAGTTAAGGAACCCTAGGGCCCTGGAACCCTTAATTTAGAATTTAATAGCCCCTAAGACCCCTACTTACAAAACCCTAGGACCCTGGAACCCTAAGTTTAGAGTTTAAAGGCCCCTGGGACCCCGACTTTAGGAACCCTAGGGACCTGGAACCCTTAGTTCAGAATTAAAAAACCCCTGGGAACCCTACTTAAGGAATCCTAGGTCCCCGAGACATTTATTTCAGAATTGAACGCCTCTGACACCTTCCTTCAGGATCTCCAACTCCCCCAGTCCACTATGTATAAAAACCCTCATAACCAACCCCAAAAAATTCTGTAACACTCCAAACAAACCCCCGCTTCAAACCTCTCTTGGTCAACACACTGCTCAGTGAGCTACTTCTAACTATAAAATCGTATTCCCTAATAAACTCTTCACGCGAATCAGACACGGGAGTCTTCGCACCTGCCCCTCCCCCAAATCGTAACACTAGCACAAGCCAAAAAGTCCGACTTCAGTGCATTATGTGCTAGCAGAGCGGGGAGGGGGCGGGAGAGGTTTGAAGCCGTTACTCATGTCGGTCGGTTCAGCAGCTGCGTGGGTCGTTACTCGTTCCTCGTGGTTTATTCGTGGCCTGCTAAGTGCCAAAGTACATCGAAACCAGTGCAGCCCGCAGTTTCCTTGCATAATTCCCGCGCACCGCGGAAATTCGCCCCGGAGGCGCGAACGCCATCGCATCCCAATGGACGGAAGAACGACGTTGCTTACGGCAAAATAAACACCGCCTGGAATTTACCGCGTCGAAGTTTCGACTGGTTTCGACGGTCTCGAAATTTCACCGCCTGCGAGGCCTGGATGGAAGGGGTGGCCACCCTTCACGATCAATCACTCGGGCACCGCAGACTCAACCTCCCTACCCGCTTACAGTGGAGCCTAATCGTTTGCGTTTTGGGACACGTCGCGTTGTCTCGCGTGGGTGCTGCGTAGACAAACGTTTCAATCGTCTGAAGTTGCGGTTACGAGCGTGTCACTGAGGGTTAATTGAAGTTAACATAAGTGATTGTACTTGGTCTGCGAAAATTTTGTTGAGTCATGGTTGGCTAAAGTTTTAGAATTGTGGTATCGTTTCCAATGACGATTCCTCGCGTGGTATACTATAATTAATTGACACCTGAAAATCCGGTTATTTTCCGACTTATGAACTGTAAAATAATTTTTCTAGCAACTGATAGATCTAATTAAAAAAAGTAACTTTAGTCTTGAAACTTTTTTCTATCTCTTACAGTTCGCTAATTGCAACACAAAATTGGAAAATACCCGTGGATAAATAATAATAAAATAATAAATACTAATAAAATAGCCGAATTTTCAGAGGTTAATTTCAACCCCTTAGAATTGAAACAAAAATTACGTTGTATTCAGGAGGAAATCCCCTGCATGTTCACAAAGTTTCAGAATTTTATGAATTATCGAATTACGAATTTTTCCTGAGTTATTATGTTTCTATTCTCGTATGTATATCACGTGTCCGAATATTTTTGTGAGCCAAAAATGCTACAGTATTTCTTTCAGCAATTATTATTATACAATGCATGTGAATTTTTCATATAAATTATATATCTTTATTAACATTAATAAATGGCATATAAACAACTGAAATATCAAGTCTCGAAGTTAGACATACTCCAGTGTCCGAATATTTTTGGATCACTGTATTTTTACCTGAAAATGAATCACCCAGTACTACTTTAACAAATAACACTAACGAGTGTTTTTCAATCACATAGTACAACATTCCACAACCCTCTTGCAGTGTTAAGCGTAAAACACCTTTCATCCCCCAAGACTACCTCCCCAACCCACCCCAAGCAGCATCTACAAATCACCCATATCGCAGGCAGATATCCTCCAAAGCTTTCCCCACCCAGAAGACTGACAATACACAATCAAGTTCAATTAAAACTCGCCTGCCACCTCGACCCTGCCTCAGCCCAGAGCCAGCCGAAGGACCGTCCTGGTAATTACCGCCCCGCGCTCGCAATAAAAACTCGAGCTGCGAGATTAACGATTTGCCTGAGAGGCAAAGGCTTCCCCTCCCGAGCGCTCGAGCCGCCGGAACTTTGAAAGAGCTCGCCGTTCCCTTTCAAGAAGCTGTAATCGAATCCGCGCGCCTGCAGCGTCCGACCAGACAGAGAACGCCCCAGCTGATCCTGTCTCGAGGAGCAAAAACGACTCGTTCCACGGAAAACGCTGAAGGATACTCCCGCCTGAACGCCTCATCGCTGCAACGGAACCTGGCAACATCGCGAACGACCAGCCCAGCAATCTCCCTACCCTCAAAAAATTACTACCCCTCCCGCAGTCTTGGGCGCCTCGCTCAAAGACACCTCTCATCAGCTGAAAACCCGAAAACCCGCGCCTCGCTAGCTTGCCCTCGCGAGAAACCCACCCAGCCCACCTTCAAAGCGGATTAGCGCGGACATGCGTTATGAGAATCTACGATACCAACGCTCGCTACATGTATCGTTCAGATTTTTCCGCGCCCCTCCACCTCGCCCTGTTTCATCAACGACGCGTGCCATTAATATTCCTTTAACATCTGTCTTCCATCGCGCGGTATAATTAAATATCCCGCTTTTAATATTCATACCCGCGCGTGGAATTTTGTTCGCCACTGTGGGGTGGGTAATGTCCTTTCGAGACTCTGGAAAACGGGAGCCACGGAGTTTCCGTGATTAAAAAACGCGCGATTTTTGTGGGATTTTGGTTTGATTGCAATTTCGGGGGAACAAGCGCCGTTTTTTGAAATTTCGGACGCCCCGGAGTGAATCGCGGATGGAGATGAGGTAATTAAACGCGGGGCAGGGTGACGTTCGATCGGTCGAACTTTCGATCCAAGTTCGGTCGAGTTTCCGGACGCGGGGGGTAGGGAATTACTTGGAGGGAAGCTTGCAATCGACAAAGCGCCTGGAACGGCAATCTCGGTGGGAGGCAGCGAAGAATGCGCTTGAACGTGGAGGACGGTTAATTGTTCGCCACGAATTTTCAAGACCGGCGTCCCATTACAACGGATTCCAGAGTTTCTTTCGCTAAGACGCCTCTTAATTAGCTCGAGACATTGGAAGCGGCATTATGTAACGGCAGTAAAGGTCGCCGCTTAAATGGAGCGGGCTGCCTGCGCCACGGGGCGCTTGTACGGGGTGAGTCACTTAACAATGAGGACTGAAATACACTCTTTGCTCCTGATAACTCGAGAATCTATTGTAGGGGGATATTTTAGCCTGAACGATGGAACTTTTAATTTTGAACAGCTTCTTCGACTTAAGGGAGGATCTTTTTCCCAAAAAGCTAGTGTTAATATTGGATTAAATTTCTTTGGGATATAAGGAGGCATCTTCAAACTTGAAGAAAATATTTTTTTCATGTCGATGAGTTTTATTATTTATTAATTATTGTGGAGTCTCGTTAACCTCTTCGACGATGTAGCACCTGGTACAGTCATCTGATTGCGAAAGAAAAGTTTCTTTAAGTTGAACTAGTTTACGCTCGGATTGACCCTAATTTAAGGGGAAAAAAGAAAAAATTGGAAAAGTTAAAGCGTTTGAAACAAAGTAACTTTTTTCCTTGGATAAATTTGCTTTATATCGATGAGAAAAGTATTGTAAATAAAAATTAAAATTTTACGTTCAATCGAAGCGGAAAGTATCTAGTTTTAAAAAATTCTTCTGCAAGCTTAAAGATGGCTTCTTAAATCCCAAAAGAGTTTAATTTAATATTAACACAGGTGTTTAAAAAAAATGGTGGAAATCAGTTTCTCTTGGAGCTGTTACACGAGAAACTCAATTTAATACAGGGGTTCAAAATTTTGAGGAATGCTCCTTTTTCTAAATGGTACAGAAATGTTGAAAGATCTGCTTTTAAAACAACTTTAGTGGACTCTGCTGCAATATCTACGCTGGTTTCTAGAAAAGTATCGACGCGATAACACAGGGTAGAATTCCCACGGCGTGAAAACACGCCCACGCCACTGGAATTGCAAATACTTCAAAATCGCGAGAAATGTAGAAGAGTCTTCTCCTTTGAAACGAAGATTTCGTTCTGCAAACGTTCCATCGCATCGCCTAACGCACCGAGGGTGCTTCAGCTTATAATGTTGAGTGATTGAACCCGTATAACGCGTTTTCTTGCGAGAGTTGCCGGACGGAGTGCATCGATATCGATTTATTCCGCCGACAGAGGAGTCCTCGGGTTTATTTAAGGCTGGAAACGACGCTGATGCCGCGCGACGCTGTTTTCACTCGTGAATTATGTAAACACGCGAGGCATTTCTAGCGACGTTTTCGCCAACCACGCGCTCAGGTACTTTCCTGGCTGATTGAACCATAAGTGCGTGAGCATGCACTCTGGAGGTGGATTCCTCTTGTAAAAGAATATTTTCTCCTGTATCGCCTTTCCTTCATAAACATGAAGCTGTTAACTCCACCCACGAGCCTCGCTATTGCTCGCTGTAACTTGGTGTCTTGTAAATTATGGATTATATTATAGAGAATTAAAGTCTTTTTTTTATTAGGGAGGGATCGTAAGAGAAGAATGTTGATGAGGTTATGTTTACTTGTACCGAACAGTAGCGAGATTCCCAATGCGCATGCGCGGACCGCCCCTCGACTCCGCCCACAGGCCTCGCTACTGCGCGCTGGACCTTAATGTTTTGTAAAGGTGCGATCCCACGGCGCGATAGTCGCCGAGCCACGCGACGTGGGATCGCAGCTTTACAAGACACCAAGTTACAGCGAGCAGTAGCACCGTGGGATCGCACCTTTACAAGACACCAAGTTACTGCGAGCAGTAGCGCCGTGGGATCGCACCTTTACAAGACACCAAGTTACAGCGAGCAGTAGCGCCGTGGGATCGCACCTTTACAAGACACCAAGTTACTGCGAGCAGTAGCGCCGTGGGATCGCACCTTTACAAGACACCAAGTTACAGTGAGCAGTAGCGCCGTGGGATCGCACCTTTACAAGACACCAAGTTACAGCGAGCAGTAGCGCTGTGGGATCGCACCTTTAAAGGACACTAAGGTCCAGCGCGCAGTAGCGAGGCCCGTGGGCGGAGTCGAGGGGCGGTCCGCGCATGCGCATTGGGAACCTCGCTACTGTCCGGTACAAGTAAACATAACCTCATCAACATTCTTCTCTTACGATCCCTCCCTAATAAACAAAATGACTTTAATTCTCTATAATATAATCCATAATCAGTATCTGTCTTTTATATCGCTTGTGCTAATTCACAAAAGTCACATATTCAACTACCGTTACCAACCCTGGCTCGAGCCTTCATTGCACCCTGGGGGAGCTTGCCAAATTACGTCCTATATTTATAATGCATTTATTTGAGCTTTTTGATGACCTTGCTCTGAATTTTTATTCGTAGCTTCAAACATTTGAGGCAGTGAGAGCGACAACGGATTAACCCATATTAAAAAATTTATTTTTCCCTATTTTAAATGATTAGTAGAACCTATTGGAATACGTTATTGTTACTAATTCAATTTCGAAAAAATGTGGGTTAGTCCGTTGTTGCTC
This sequence comes from Andrena bicolor, assembly GCA_960531205.1. Taxonomy (NCBI): domain Eukaryota; kingdom Metazoa; phylum Arthropoda; class Insecta; order Hymenoptera; family Andrenidae; genus Andrena; species Andrena bicolor. Next base: position 44,380,567 of record OY482666.1, read on the forward strand.
TCGCTGCTTCACTTATAGTACAACTTGTAATATTTCATTTAAAACTGTATTCTAATAAATGCCAACAATGAAGGGACCATTTTGCGACCCTCACCAACTTCACGCCCTATATTTTGCCTATAGAGACGAACCCTCGAGTCGTCGAACGTTCATCAACGTAAAGTCTTCCTCCAAGAGTCAAAAAGATTAAGTTCCCCCATTCCTCGTGACCCAAAGAACCAAGTAGCTCGACGTTCCGCCCAAGTCACCCCGTATATCTCGTCGCCGGGGCCAAAGGAGGCAGTCTTAGCGCCGCGTGGCAGGCGGTAGCAGCAAAACTGCAATTTGCGGGCCGCTAACGAATGCACGACGGCCCAGCGTCAGAGTTTCCCGAGGATTTCGCGTTCCCTCGCTATCGCCTCATTGTTGTGCACCACAATGGCTGCCGTCCGCGAACAATGTACGCTCGCGTGTCGCCCGTGTCCCCAGGAAGAACTCGAGACTCTCGCGTTCCTTCAGCCACCCCCTAAACCGCCCCGGCCTGCCTTCGTGCACCGAAGGACAACAAACCTGACGCCTGCTAAGCCTCTTACCCTCCTTGCCCCCTGCAACAGACACCCGACTCCCGCGAGACTTACGTAAGCTCACCTGGACGTCCACGGCGGAGGAACGAAAGGGGGCGGGATGGCGTGAAAGCCAAGCACAAGGGGGAGGATGTTTGAGGAGGAGCGCCGGGATAAGAAGCTCCTAGCCGTAGGGCTCGCGAGTGGCCAGCTAGGTTGCGGGTTTCTTTCCAAGGAAAATCCTCGATCGGCCTCGACTCGCCACGGATTTGCCCCGAGAGCCACTTTGCATGGATAAAAGTGGATGCCGGGGTGAAACGGGGCCAGCGAAGGGCTCGAGAGTGGGTGGGATCCGCGCGAGGGACGCTGGGAACTGGGTGAGGGAAGTTTGCGAACACCAATTTCTGGTTAACCGGTGTCGCGCGCCGGGGCTGATGGAAAGGGGTGGGTTTAGCGAAATTCGTGGTTCCTCGAGAAAATCACCTTGTTTGCTTGTCCCTCTGTTGGATTATTTCGCGGTATGATCGTTTCGTGTTTGTCCTGGGTGATGTAGAAGTAGATTTGAGGAGCAGGATAGATTTGAGATTTGTGGGAGCTGGGGTAAGGAAACCTTGGGCCCTATTATGGCGCTGAGGATGTTCCGTTGGAAAATAAGCTGACAAGCTACTGGAGAATGATAACTGGTAACGATGTACAGTTGGAAAATTGTTGGAAACATCAGGCATCGAAGAAAATAAGATGAGATAACAGGTTGACGGTTCCTTTCCAGCGTCTACCCCACGCAACATGTTACAAAATTTATTTCAGGAGGCACTCCAGATATTTCTCATTTTTAGTCGACCCTGGCCAGCCTCGGATGGTTCGAATGATCTACACATATGTCAAGCTGAAAGTTCTGAGAAAATTCATTTTTTGGTGTCTAGTAGACAAATTTTACTGCGGGTCAGAAGTGACCCGGCTCTGCCCCTCGTCTCGCGATTAAACTTCCTTTCGACGGCTTCCCCAGGCATGCCGTCATCATCGCTCCCGCAGGGAATTTCGTCGGCGAAGGAAACAATAGGCGGAGAATTTTCCGCTGGACAGAATCATTCTCTGAAGTGTCAGGAGAAAGGAGAGGCATTCCCGGCGATAAAGAAACCGCGAGGCGATGTATTTCCTTTGGGAGCTCCGCCACCGAACCTCGATTGCAGCGGACATTTGTTACTGGTCAGTCGCTTTCGACGAACAGCAGAGACTCCCGTTGGTCCCCGCGGAATACTTCCCGTCCTGCCCTTCGTCCAGATGGCGCTTAGCGGCCGCTGCATTTTTCAACGTGTCACCATCGGCAAATTAATTTACCGACAAAGTGCCCTCCGCGAACGTGTCCCGTTTCTCGACCGGCTCCTTGCGAGAACGCCGCGGAGGTACCACTGCAAGCGACGGGAAAGAATCGTTCGCGTGGAAAGTGAAGGAAAATTGCTTCCACATGGCTGAGAATTATTCTGTTCGATAGATTATGTGTTTCGTTTTGATGTGGTGTGAAAAGAGTTGTAGGTAGATAAATATTAGAACGCTGCCACGTCTCAGCTCCATTGGGTCGTGACTTACAATTAGTACTCATCGGCGCCACTAGAGGGCAACTCTTTCTCGCAAGTGCCCGATCATAGTCTCGTTAGTATATATACAAGTTCCAAGTTTATTACACTTGGTCCCCTCGCGCTATGAAAATGTATCTACTACCAATTGGGGAGTGTATGAAAATGTATTAGTATTAATTCGAATTCTTCAAATTTGAAGATTTGTGTAGATTTTTTTGGTGGTATATTTAATTAAATAAAAATATTTAAATTAATTTAATTATTGCTGTAGTCCTACTGCTGAAATCTCGCTGATAGTCCCAAGACAAATCGACGGCACCTCCTCTCTCCTCCCTTCCTCCTCGACCCTTAAAAAAAAAATGTTGGTTTGACACTACTGCGCCGTTTAACTAAACTGGCCTCTTTAGGAGATATTTACTGTTGCGCCGAAGACGACGAAAAGAGGAATAGCGAAACTAACACAAGTGGAAAGAAACTAACCTCTTCTAGCTCTCTTGCGCATGCGCATTGGAAAGCTCCCAACTGCTCATCGCATACCACCACCTCTACCATGCTTTTCAAGCCAAAGGGAGGCCCTCTGCAAGCAGGAGTGTGTAGAGTTTAACAAGCAAAATTAGATACCACCGAAATTAGAGATCCTACTGGTGATCATCTGAATGGAATTGGTGCTTCCTATTATGTTAAATAATAATACTCCTCCAGCCATATTGTTCCGCACCATCCCGTTTTAAAGTTTAAAGCTGCAGAACAGTCGAGTCGCTCCCCTCGTTTAAACCCGGGCTCTGCAAAGAACTTTATTCCCCCGTATTTCCAGTATTAAAAACACAATTCGATGAAATGGCCAGAACGATCGCGAATTAACTGCGACAGGGGCTGCAAAAAGTCAGGCGTGTGACCCGCGCGAAAAGCGCTTCCTGTCCAGGGGAAAGGGTCGAGAGTCACTTATGCAAATATCAGCGAGCGTTAAACGATTCGACGCGCCACGGAGAAACGTTTTATCGAGCGAGCAGAGAGAGGAAAGTAACCGTCGGCTGGATTGCTGTGAACGTTCGTTTAAGGTCAGTCACTTTTAACGCCGACAAAGTAACCCTGCCCCGCGGAATATCCCCCGCCTCTCGCGCTTTTAACACCCCTAACTCGCCTCCTCTTTTACGCCCCTCGTTGAAAGTTATGCCTCTAGGCTCTCTGTTTACGCGATACATCTGTTTGTTTAACGTCAGCTTATAGCGAAGCTTCGGGGGGCCTTTCTGGGCCTGTCAGAAGCTTCTTCTGGCGCTACCAGTTTCAATTTTTGACTTCGTCTAATTTAAAAGGGGTTAACATCCACCGTGAAACGAACTTTGGAAACTGTTGCGGAAGTTGACGAGATTTCAGTCGCGGAAGCTTGATTGGCGCGGGGAATCCGCGTCGTTACTTTCGACAGGCGGGAAAGCAATCTTCAGGGGCTACTCGCGCCGTTTTATGGACAGAGGGCGCTGGTTCAGTCTTTTGCACCACCTACTCGGAAGTTATAAGCTGTTATTTGCCGCCGTTTTAATATCGCCCCCTCTCGAACCCGGCTTCTCATTTTTCCCTTGACTCGCGGCCACTCGGGACTCGCGCAAATAGAATTAACCCTGCGATCATTATTATTAAATCGATATTTATCCCCGAAAGTCCCATTTATGGACCTGCAGTTTCCATGCTTCTTGGTAAAAATAAATTCAAAGCCGGAGTGGGAATGTGATAATATGTGATCGCGATAAATTGGGGTGAATTAAGGGTTGGGGTGAATAGAGTGACGATTTGAGCGAAAGACAAAAGTTAAAAAATGAGAGTGATTTAAATTCTGAAGCATGAAAAAAAATTCAGACACTACTATTAAAAATAATTCTATCTTAAATTTGGAAGTTGTGAAAATAAATATATCTATAATTATGCGTGACAAACTTTCTTTTTATCACTTCCGTAAATGTGAGTTTTCCGTAAAAAAAAATCAGACACTACTATTAAAAATAATTCTATCCTAAATTTGGAAGTTGTGAAAATAAATATATCTATAATTATGCGTGACAAACTTTCTTTTTATCACTTCCGTAAATGTAAGTTTTCCGTAAAAAAAAATCAGACACTACTATTAAAAATAATTCTATCTTAAATTTGGAAGTTGTGAAAATAAATATATCTATAATTATGCGTGACAAACTTTCTTTTCATCACTTCCGTAAATGTAAGTTTTCCGTAAAAAAAATTCAGACACTACTATTAAAAATAATTCTATCTTAAATTTGGAAGTTGTGAAAATAAATATATATAATTATGCGTGACAAATTTTCTTTTTATCACTTCCGTAAATGTAAGTTTTCCGTAAAAAAAAATCAGACACTACTATTAAAAATAATTCTATCTTAAATTTGGAAGTTGTGAAAATAAATATATCTATAATTATGCGTGACAAACTTTCTTTTTATCACTTCCGTAAATGTAAGTTTTCCGTAAAAAAAAATCAGACACTACTATTAAAAATAATTCTATCTTAAATTTGGAAGTTGTGAAAATAAATATATCTATAATTATGCGTGACAAACTTTCTTTTTATCACTTCCGTAAATGTGAGTTAACAACTGGGGATGTAAAAGTGTGAAGTGGCCCGGAAAATTTAATTTGCATTTGAAAGGCACAATAAAAAATCATTTCCACGCTGAAATGTACTCATGAAACGTTCGCTATATTTGAGGGATTCTCTTGCGCAACGTCCGCTAGCCAGTTCCCTGGAATTATTAAGCGGATAAAGTCGAAATGAAACAGCGCCCACGGAGTTGGTAATGACGGAAGCACGGGTAATTAGTACTTGTGTAATACGCGACTAAGCACGATCGACTGGGATGTTTATCGTGCTGCTTTCAACGTCGGGCAAAAAGCTACTCGCGACTCGACTTCTCTTTCCCATCGTCCTCGAGGACTTCATCTCTCGCTGCAGATTATTAGTTCAAACGTGAATTTCGTTCGCCCCGAGTCCGTAACAAAATTTACTGAAAATTCGCGCAGGGTGTGGAGAAGCGTCGCTCACAAATTTCCCTGCCATTTCGAATGCGATAGGGTAAACGCACCAGTAAATGAACAGTTAAGGCTAATGAATGAACACTATTATAAAATTATGTTTGCAGCCCGAATGATTCCACGTGCTGCAAAAATTCTTTGGATATGAAGCAAGAAATGGAAATAAGTCTCTAATTAATTAGTTGCTTACTTTAATAAATTATTTCACTCATTTTAATAAAAAAATGTTCATTCACTGGTACGTGTTCATTTACTGGTACATCCACCCTACCTTTAATTCATTCCAGTAATTTGAAAAACTATTTTCAAAGAAATTTTTGTATTTCGCGAATCAAGAAATACGAGCTATTATATTATTATACTGACAGGGCCGAAGTATTTTGCAACGAAGATTGAATTTCACGGGGTGGTAACATTCCGAAGGCTTCGCGTGCGCGATATTAATTAACTAGCAATTACAAAACTCCCCAAACAAACCAATCACGAGTCGATCTCCGCGGACTCGATATACAGACATTAAAAAAATACAAGTCAGAGAAATAAGCATCTCGCGATTCCGTACACTATCTTTAATAAACCCGAGAAAACTGCAAAAGGCTTCGCGCACCCTTCAAAGCGAAAATGTAATTTCATCGAAAGAGCTGCTCCCAACCCCGCGACTACCGATCAAAGAGCGCGCGTTTCTTATTACCGAGTATCAGATTGATCGAATGAAATATCGCCGGGCCACTTTTAAAAAGTCCCGTGACTCTTGCCCGGACGCGAGAAGCACGTCGAGCAGTTTGAATTACGAAACGTTAATTGCCAGGCATCGGGGGGTGGGTTGGGGGTTGGACGGCGCTGGAGCTCGAATCCACTTGATGTTCATTAGGGTCAGTTACTTTTAATGGCGGGAAAGTAATCCAGGGGATTACTTTCCGTCCTCCGCCTGTCTGCCGGTGAGCTTTAAGCTCGCGTCATCGCGCTTTATTATTTAGGAGACGGGCGTGACCCTTCCGCGAGACCCTTCGCCCGCACACTTTCCCTACGCAGCTACAGTTGCTGAAAATAAACCGGGCTCCTTCGCCGGCGCGGGGGTAACAAAGGGAATCAAATATTTACGGGCCCCTCGATCTCATTACGCCTTCGTCCGCCTCCTTTTATCAATATTTGGCGAACGAACGAACGGAGGATGTATCAATGCGCCCTCAGACGCCGTTGTAGTTTCGGGAGTGGTACAGCTGGAAGTGGAAACTGATGGACGTAAAGCGTCTCCAATTTTAAATGCTTGGACACTGTGCAGTGTGGAATGGGCATTATTTTATAAATATTTTAAGCTTGATTTTATAAATATTTTATTTATCTCAATATAAGACTGTTTTGTTCGGTGAAGTTTGTATTTTATGATTTAGTAAGTAGTTAAGATTTTGTTTAAATTTAAAACACATAAAATATTTTACGTAGACTGTGGTTTTAAGGACTGTTGTTGAAGTGTAGTCTTGTCAAAGGTTTCCTGAAAATTTATTTACTTAAAAGCGAGGGGAGATTATTGTAATTCATTAGATTCTTGAAAGCTGCAAAAATTTTTGGAGAGTCGAAGGTAGTGTCCTTTGGGAAAGAATTTTTTACTTTTCTGTCTTGCAAAATTCGAGTTCTGCAAATAATGACTTCATTCTAGTTCGTACGATAACTACACTCATGTAGAAAGATTAAGAAAAATTTTGCCTTTTTTGTTTTTGTTCAGAATCATATTCGCCAGCACAAACCTTTTTTCTAACCCTTCTCACTACCATCACTACAATTTTGAACAAAATTATTATTATTGCTTAAAACAATTTGAGCTAATTCTTCGAATGTCAATTAATAACTGTATAAATTTTGGAATTATAATATTCGATACTTTTCCTTTAAATAATTCCCAAATATTTGCCTTTTTTCAGAGGGTCAAACTGGACCCCTTAAACATTTTCAAAACTCTTCTATTAAAGTAGAAGAAACTTTATTCTCAATTTATTCCTAAATTCCTCGAACCTTTGTGATAAGATGAATTTTTCATTTTCGCAATTTTATAGATCGTTGAAGGTTTTAGCCACGGCGCCATGTTTGTTTGCAGGCAACGCGCAGCAGATCCTCCAGGACTTGGATTCAAGCCCTCGACGATGCACGCGGTAAAATTTACCTCAGCCCTCGAACCCTCGAGCTCTTTGCTCTCGTGGTACCCTTCTATGGCCACCCCAACGGTCTGACTCTTAACCGATAATTAATTAATCGTTGCATCCCCTCGGCCAGAGTCTACGGGGATTGATTCTCGTTAGCGCGTCTAAGGCCACCGCCGGGCGGAGAAGGGACGAGTGGCTGGCAACTATTCCCCGTAAATTGGAGTCTCTGATCTTTCTTCCCCCGGCTGGCTGGAATTCCAACCCCGCGGTACGGGCGAATTCCAAAGGGTGAACTTTTTCAGATTTCACGGCGCGAAACGTTTCGCTGCTGCCTACTGCGAGCAGTGGAACCTCTGCGATAAGGGGGAGGGTTGTGGTGATCAGTTAAGGGTGAAATCTGGTCGAAATAATTTGTTTGAACTAACCCTTGGGAATAATAATTATTATTATTAAATGTCTTTTTTACGCTATTATAATTACAAATATCACAATAATGAAAAGGGAGGAGCATTTTTCACGGAGTACAAAATTTTGGAATCACACCCTCCGAATTTAAAACACTCCCCTATATTAAGACCTTCGTAAAAATCGACTGTAGCGACGGAGACACTTTTCACTACCAAACATCCCCTAAACTAATAATAATAATTATTATTATTAAATGTCTTTTTTACGCCATTACAATTACAAATATCACAATAATGAAAATGGAGGAGTATTTTCCCAGGAATAGATAAAATACAAAATTTTGGAATCACACCCTCCGAATTTAAAACACTCCCCTATATTAAGACCTTCGTAAAAATCGACTGAAGCGACGAAGAGAGACACTTTTCACTACCAAACATCCCCTAAACTACTTGACCAAAAAACAACCCCCTCTCACCCTTTAATTTTTTTTTGGAATCACACCCTCCGAATTTAAAACACTCCCCCATATTAAGACCTTCGTAAAAATCGACTGTAGCGACGAAGAGAGACACTTTTCACTACCAAACATCCCCTAAACTACTTGACCAAAAAACAACCCCCTCTCACCCTTTAATTTTTTTTTTTTTTAAATAATCCCCAAGTGTAGTTCCCCAGTGATCCAGTAAAGGAACAAGGCTCCACGCTGCAGCCGGCCGCCTAGATACCGTGGAAATGTCAGATTTTTATTCGCTTCCTGTCCCCCCCCCCCCCCCTCCCCGCGAGCGATGTTCACAGGTCGATGTATGCACGCGTGTAGCAGCAACTCGGCCCAGAGAATACTTTATCGTGCATGAATAATGTATCCAGCGGCGCTGATAGCGCTCGGCCCAACATTTAGGCAGCCTGGGCCAATATTGATACACGCTCTCGACGTGTTTCCTCTCTCTTTCGCGCGCGTGCCCGTGTACACGCGCGCTTTCGCCTTGTGCCCCCTTGAGGGCCAACGATGACCAACTGCCGGGACAAGTTACAACTGGACCCAGTCACTGTATCTGTATGGCGAGCGAACAGCTTGTCGAGCAACGTGGCTGGTCAATAACGGCCGGTTGGTCGTTGAGCTAGGGACCTTCATCGCTGGTCTAGGGAAATTCCGGGCAAATGGACGCTGGAGACAGGATAGAGGGGTGGAAATGAAGTTTTACGACTGTTGAAAGGAAGGGATTCGGTGGTGCGCTGTGTGCGGGGGTTAAAAGTCTTTGCTTCGATACTAGATCACATTAAACCCCGAAACTAGTTCATCGCTATCCCCTGAGGGCTTGGGAAGGCTCAGTGCTGCTTCTATGCCTGTACCACTTCGAGGATCAGAGTATGCCAAGGTGCGGGGATGCTTTGGCATCGTAGGGTGCTATAAAGGGTGGTGGAAATCTTTATAACTAGATCGGTATAACTTTACGCACCACTCCAGTGTGGTATAAGTTCATAGGTGTACCTATTTCGTGGATTATACATCTGTTATAACGATTTCTTTCCACTGGAGACTAGGACGGGAATACCTAGGCACATATTTTTAGATCTCACCCGGTGTGCTATTTTACTGAACAATATTACTCAACAGGATCAATAACCCTTCGTGGTCGCACCTAGGAAAGTATTATAAGAATACATATTATATATTTATATATATATTTTACTATCTTTATCTTTCTTTTTGGATACCATGGGGCTTCCGGTATAATAAATAAATAAATAAATAAATAAATAATCAGAACTTGTACACACTGGGTTTACTGCACCCCAGCGCTATTTTTGAGTTAGCATTTTCGTATTTTTGAATTTGTTAACTTTTCAGTGATAATTGTACATTTTTAATTCTGACACAATCAAAAAAACGTGAAACAATATTTGTGGAAAGATGCGATTTTTTTTTAGTAAAATTCACGAAATTTTTAAATTTTAATATTAGAGTCCAAAAATTTACAAAAATATTGGGATGCGATACACACCGTGTGATCACGAAGGGTTGAAAACAGCACCAGAAACATTCGACACATTTTCTTCGTGAAACCCGATGGAAAACCAGTTTCAATTATGTCTTGAACGGGCCACCCCTTCCGCCTACTAAACGCAATTTACGAAGGAACAGTTCGAGGGCTTCTAATTCCCCGTTATCCGCGGAGCCCGCGGAGCAACTAGCAATTAGTAGCTGCAAACAGATGCTAATTATAAAGTAACTGGGAGAAAACGTTGGTGGGTGTCGCGTCGATTGTTCTTCTAACGAGATTTCGACGACCGCATTCTCGGCGATGTAACCAACCCCCACTCGCCCCTCGCCGCGAGGACTTGTCGATTGCTAATTAATTGGCGTGCTAATTAGGGCAGGCGTGGTTCGGGCGTTTGTGCAGTCTCGCGTGGAAACTACGAGGCTTCGATTCCCTGCACTATGTCTTAATTGCGATTCCCTCGTTATCAAACGTGTGAACACGCACGCATCTTATGTAATCAGCCAATCACTTGCAAAGTGAAAGTGCACTTCGCATGAATTTAATAAATATTATACAGAGACACTGGCGTCTATCTAGAATTATCTAGAAAAAGGATTAAAACATTTAAAACACTAGTTCCATCAAAACTTAATCAAACAAAAATACTCGCGGTACGTTCTAACCCATCACTACCTCCGCTAAAAAATGCCCCAATCTGACGGGGGATAAATTCGCCTTATTAGTCTGATGATTCCCCTGAAAATCTTTAAAAAAAAGCTGCTTCATTGAAGCTTCTCAGTGAATTTCAATGAAAACTGACATCCATCGTTCGCCAGACACCTCGTTCCCGAGAATCTCCTAATTCCATCGCGGAAATTAGTTCGTATTTAGAAAGGTGAAGGGGTTGGGGGGGGCAGTTCGACACACCCGCTAATTGCGCGCTGTTCATTTTCCCGTGGCGTTATGAAGTTTTAATAATCGTCAGCGCGTGGGATCTGTAATCGCCCAGCGGCCGCGCTACAAATTGACGATCGCTAATTAATTAACGCGCCAATTAGGACGATGCTGCGCTTCCCTCCCTACGGCCGCGGAGATTTCGACAGCGTGGAATCCATTAGCATCCAGCATTGATAGACACGCGACGTGTACCAGGGGGAGGGGGGAAATCGGTGACTGGGCCCGAATTCGGACTAATTAATGCGAAAGGCCAGATGGAAACGCGGGACGTGCGGAAGTCGCATCGAAACGCTGCGCCAAGCATCATACCTGAAGCGATGTAATAAGCTGGATGATGTTCAGTCGATTTGGAGGGGGCGCTCTTGGCTGACGAGGCTCGGCGGTCTTCTTTATGGCAGTCGATGGTTTTTAAGTAAATTCTTGGGAAAAAATGCGTTACTAGGAAAAGGTACTAACAGCGATTATTTAGGTACTATTAATTATGGAATAAAAGTTAAAAACACACGGTAAATTATGTGAGGGAGGCCACTCCCCTCAAAGTCAATCTAGAGGAAACGGATTCTACCCTAAAAATAGTTGTATATGTACGTATATAATATCTTAAACTTGAAAATGAGTCGTGTTTTCAATTATAAATTACATTGCCATTATGAAAATGGAGTAAGTAAAAAATTTAAAAAAATTAAATACATCACTTATTTGGTAATGTAAGATGGTGTAACACAAACTAAGTAACGAATTCAATTTTTTTAGACTTTTTATTTACACCACTTTAATAATCTCTGACACAATTCGTGATTAGAGGAACCAGGAGGAATAAATATCCAAATTTCCTGCTTCTTTCTAACCCTTTCCTCCGCCAATAATCTCCAAAATCTTGATTTGAAATCCGCAAAGCTACCAAGTGCACTATGCCCCGATAAACAATTTTCGAAAAATTTCAAATAGAAATCCTCCCTTCGCTTGCGTTCGCAAGCCATCACTAAATTTTCCTATCAACAGTGAAACCCACGAAATCGACGAAGACCAATCGTCAGAAAAATTCAACAACCCCCCGAGTACTTGCTGTTTACAACTGAAAAACTCCCCGGCAGCTCCAGCAGGAACGACACCAGCGCCCCTGCAACGAGCGATTAACATTTTGACAGGGATATTTATCGCGGTTTGTTTATCGTATTACGGGGGTCGAGCGGTAAACCGATCCAAATGAAACGAATCAGGAGGGAGGAACGGTAGCAAGCTGTGCACGGCGGTCGACGAACAATCAATTTTCAATAAACCGACAGGTAAATGTATTTACAAACGATTGCGCGCATAAATCGTGGGCGCGGGGCAAATTGCCCCCTCTCCGAACCTCCATCCAAACAATTCCAACACCTAAGCATCTGGAGAGGGCGGGGGGGAGGGGGGATTAAAACACGTTGCCGGGGAATTTCGATAGATTCCAACGGTAGCCGTCCAGCGTCGAGGCCGAAACAATAATTCCAGCGAAGTGTCGAATTTTTTGAAAACTTGGAACCGACGTGAGGCCGAAGCGACGACGCAGCCGAGCGAGAGAAATCGTACCTGTGTTTTAATATCACACGCGTACTCCAATCCCTTTTGCGACCCCCTCCCCCCCTCCCGACGCATCGGTATTAACAAAAGGAACAGGAGGGGGGGACGCGAAAACTCGACGATATTACTCGCCGTCGGATTTAATACGCAAGCTAAACAAAAACGCACCGGGACGACGGAATGCACGGGCACAGATGCGCCGGTGCGTGCCAGGGAACACGGCCATCTGCGTGTAATTAATGTAAAATGGAAATTCCAGACGCGGAAAGGAGAGCCTCCTGCAATTTAATTAGCGGCCCCGTCGATCGGCGAAAAATTACACGGCGGTAGAAACTAAATTCGTCGGTCCAGGCTGTCTCCACTTCTTTTCTGGCAACCCCCCCTTCGCCTTCTTTTTTACGCTCCGCTTTATATCCACGATAATCTGGATATTTTATCGACGCGCGGAGAGAGCCTCTCGTCGACGCGCGTCCGGTTATAAATACTCGAAACACTCTAGCTGGCGTTTAATCGTGTGACGCGCGCCGCGCGGTTCGTCGAGCTTCCGCTCCTGAACTCGTATTTTCCGTGACCGCGCCCCCGTATTTTTCAACGCTCGATGCCGCTGTTTCAGGGGCTTTCGATTCGTCACGCGCGGTAGGTCATGTTTGTGGAGGCTTTTCGAGGGTTCGGGGCGATATTCCAGATACTTGGAGGGGCATCGACGCGCACAAACGAGCCAGCTCGACTTCGCCCCCGGGGAATGCAGGGATTCCTCGGGGGACTGGAATCTTCGCACGCTGCTTGGGTTCCATGGGGATATTAATCACCGAGTGATCCTATTATTGGGGGTTTGATATGTGGGAAAAAGGAAATTTGCAAGGTAAATGCAAAGGGAGTGTTGTAAGATAGCTTCGTGGGCTTGCTTAACCCTCCAGTGCATAGATTTTTAATTCAGTTGGAAAAATTAGTTTACTCTCATTTGAGGATGAAAATACCGAATCCGTTGTCAGTTTTCAATTTGGAGGAAATAATAATAATAATAATATTTTTTGCACCGTGTGTAGCTCAAAAATGCACTTCAAACTAGATTTTTGTCAAATTGAAGACTCAGATTGACATATTTCTTAGACGCCTTAAGGCAGGCGTATGCACTAGAGGGTTAAATAGTCCAATCTGTATATAATCTTTTCTCTCAAATTCAAACACAGTTCATGTCTCTTATATCACTCAATTTTTATTAAAATTCGAGAATCCATCGAGCTACTACGGTGTTTATGCTATTAAACAAATGGTAACGCTTGATTCTCTACTTTGTATCTTTTTCACCTCCTTGTGTCACATAAAAAATTTAAAAAACTTGCAACCGACTTCAAATAATTTAAAATGAACCGAAAAGTATAAAATAATTTTTTTCCTTATTTAATCTACGAGTATCAATATTTTTATGTCGGTGCCTCATCATTTGCACTGTGTAAATCTGGCATCGACTTAAAAATATTAAGAGTCGTAGATTAAATAAGGAAAAAATTATTTTTTTTACTGTTTGGTGCATTTTTAATTTTTTGAAGTCGGATTTAATTTTTTTTTAATTGTTTATTTTTGTACTTTTCAGTTATTTAAGTTATATAACTACATTTATTTGAAAAAAAATATGAGTGGGCTTACAAAAAGAACTGCTGGTAATAAGAATAATGAAGTCGATTAATGAATCAGATTTCTTATTTTTGGTGTAACATCAAAACTACTGAACCGATTTCTATAATTCTTTTATCGTGACTTAAGTTGATTGAAGCTAAACAACATGCAATAAGTTTCACGAAAATCGGTCCAGTAGTTAGGGTAAACCAACCAGTAATTGACCGCATACCAGTGAATGACCATTAGGCAAAGAAATGTCAATTATAAATTTAAAAATTACTATTTCTTTATAAATAGAGTGTAGTGGCACTTTTAATATCCCATATTTTTAGTTTCGCGTATTAAACAAACATTAATAAGTAGAATTCTTAATAAAAGTATGCGGTCATTTACTGGGCTTCTCATTCAACAATTCGGTCATTTACTGGTTTCTTTACCCTACGGAGAAATTCGATCATACATTCAAACACATCGAACTAAAAACCTCTTTCTTTCTTAAGTCGCTTATAAATGTGTCCTGCCCTTCCATTCTAAATAAATAAATAAATAAATAAATATAAAACGACATATCAAATTTGTTGCAATTGAGTGGTACCAATACAAAAATTTGAAAGAATCCTTCATGTCCTTACTTCCACACATTCCTATTCTTTAAAACGTCCTCCAAGTTCCTCCACGATTCCTGCCCCCACCTGTGAACTTCCCACATCACTAAATTCTTACCACAGTTGTAAAACCCATCGCCAACTCACGCCGCAAATTTCATCCACAAATCCCCCCGCAGATTCACCACGAAACCGCGCGCCGGGTCCTTTCAGCCTCCACTCGCCCCTCTAGCCGCGAATATTTTATTCAAGGGGAACATGGGGGGGGGGGGTTGATGAGACGGGGGGACGGTGAAGCCTTCCAAGACGACGGCAGAGGAGGGGCCGTGGAGCAGATCGGGAGGAATTAAAAAGGGGACGGCGACGTCGTTGAAGGGTTAAAGAGGCCGGCGTAATTGGTAATTAACATTTATTAGACGTCCCATTGAGAGCACGCCGCCCGCGTAATTTACCTTTGCCCCGGTGTGATTGCATTATTTAGAAGGGGAACACGCGATAACGGCGTTTCCGTGACGCGCGGCTAATTACGGATAGTCCGTTTCACGGTCGTTTTGCAACAATTTTGGGGGGAGAAGGGGGTAGGAACTGGGGGGGTGGGGAGGAGCCGATGTCGAAATATCGCATCGAAGAGTGGAACAGCCCATTGGCCTTTCATTCAAACGCAATTATAACGAGCATTAAAACGGACGCCGGCCGGCTATAAACAATGGCCAGGGCACGTTTCAACAGCGATTTGCGTTTCCTGTGCCCCCGCGGATTCATCTCTGACCCCCTCCCGTGCCCGCCAGTCGTACTTCCGTCGTCCATTTCGCTCAGTTTTGCGCCACGTATTCATCCGATTTTCCGTGTTTTCATTCAACCGCTCTATTCAACGGATCTGCCCCCATTTGCTCCCACGCCGCACGCAACTCTCTTGCTTTCGCTGTCGATCGAGTGTCATTATACGATTACAACACTCGGCGGCTGTTTTATGCCCGCCGACCATCCGTCGAGCAGAAGCTTAACCTTTACTGAACTCGCAAACGTGGGACAAAGGTAACGGGCGAGTGTGCTAACAAGGGAAATTGGAATTTTCAACTTTCTCGCTAGGAAAAGTTGTGGGGAGGTGGAGGAATAATTTTCCACCTTTCGCTGACGCTGTACTACGTCATCTAGTAACAATAAGTAGCAGCTCAAGCTCCTTTCAGGTGCCGAAAGAAATCGAATTCTATTTTGAAATCTTCAAATTTCTTTTAGGAAGTATTGGAAACTTGAGTATAGATGTTAAGTTACATTTTTACTAATTTAAATGGGTATTATAATATATTTTTTGTAATTTAAGTATTCATCTATATTTTTACTAATTTTGGGGTTTAGGTATTAATTGATATTTTTAGTAATTTAAGTATTCATGTATATTTTTACTAATTTAAATGGGTATTATAATATATTTTTTGTAATTTAAGTATTCATCTATATTTGTACTAATTTGGGGGTTTAGGTATTAATTTATACTTTTAATAATTTAAGTATTCACCTATATTTTTACTAATTTAAATGGGTATTATAATATATTATTAGTAATTTAAGTATTCATCTATAATTTTACTAATTTAAATGGGTATTATAATATATTATTAGTAATTTAAGTATTCATCTATATTTTTACTAATTTAGGGGTTTAGGTATTAATTTATATTTTTAGTAATTTAAGTATTCATGTATATTTTTACTAATTTAAATGCGTATTATACTACATTTTTCGTAATTTAAGTATTCATCTATATTTTTACTAATTTAGGGGTTTAGGCATTAATTTATATTTTTAGTAATTTAAGTATTCATCTATATTTTTACTAATTTAGATATCAATCTATATTTTTTCTAATTTAAATATTAATCTACATTTTTATTAATTCAGATATCAATCTATATTATTACATTAATGATTTTCAAGCTTTTGCAGTCCAACCGTCCCTAAACTTCCAAAAGTACTACGAAATCAATGTACCTACATCCCAGCAACGCGCTAAAATATGGCGGGAACAGGTGAATTGCGTTGCACTGATCCCCGTCCCGCTTTCGCCCGCCCCGCTCTTCTCGCGACTACGCTTCCGATTTCGCAATATCCGCGCAGTCGATGAACGCGATAAAAGCTGCGACCCCGTGGAATTATTTGCCGAGAAATGCGGGGCGTCCGAACGACGCGGGGACGAAGTCGGCGTCCACGAGCACCGTAATTCATTAGACGCGCGCCGATACGCAGGAATAACGAGCAATCGCGATCTTGCCACGACTGCGACTCCGACAGCTTTAAATGCAGCTGTATTTAAAGTCGCTGGGGGTAAAAGTGGCTTCAGTTCGTACGACGACAGCTGCAAATACGGCGGACCTGTTAATCGAAGGGGGACGAGGTGACTCGTCACTTGGGAATGCCCTTGAAATTCGAAGAACAATTTAATTCCAAGTGGAATTGAGAAACTGTGGCTTAGAAATCGGTGATTAACTAATTAAAGAATTATTTAGATAACGTAATTTAAATTAAGTTGATTGTTTTATTCGACAAATAAATTATAATTATAAAACACATGAAGAATAATTTTTTTAACTTTTGTTCATTATTCGAAATTTTATTTAAATGAGAAATTTGCCCATCTCCGATTTGAACCGATCCTGAATATCAAACTACTTACACGTGTTTTACTTTAATAAGTAGAAGGGGTCGAATAAAATTGTTAAAATTTTAAATTAATTATGAAGTAACTGTAATTTTGTGATTGTTATCTTTTCTGTTATGTGAAAACTGCTATAAGAAACTTTTATTTTCTTGAAAGTAGAAAAAAGTTCTAGTTAAACAGGAACATTTATTCTACTCTGAAAAAGTTAATGTTGTGACAAGCAGATTTTCTGGAAATGTTGGGTAAATAGATTCGAAGCTGGAACCTTAAACCGTTCGGTGAAAATAATTATATTAAAGTCGCAATGTGCTTTCTATTCTATATTTATCCTGCTTTCAATTCCTGAAATAAATAATACTATGTAATTAAAAGAGTATTCATAACTTTTATAATTTACCTTAAGTATTTGTTCAAAGGTGTATGACCCTCCAGAACTTTTATTAATCGAACATAAAATAACTGTTAAAGCTGAACTCTTACAACAGAGTGAAAGTTTAATGTACAAACTTAACTTAAAAGAAAAAGGGAATTATTTAAAACTCCGATAAATGACTTTTATTCATTAAAGTTGACAGTTTCATTCGACCCCTGCTTATTATTATTCCTTCACAGAATAAAATTATTTTAATTATTATGTACAACGCGTCGAGGTTTAATTAACGCCTGATTGATTTTAATCCTCACTCTACGAATACCCAGTAGACACTGGAAACATTTATTGCATCACTCGAATAAACACGTTATCATTTATTTATACTTTTATTATTATTATTAGTAACTAGAAAAATATTACAGCAAAAATATGTAACTCACCAGAATCTGTTCACAGGAAGGTCCCTTTTCATGTAAATCGATTCTGAAACGTGACAAGTAATTCGGTGCAACCTCAATTAATAATATTTATGAGAGTCTGTAATTTGAATGAAAGTTACTAAGCTCTTTAGATGTTGGGACTCAAAAAGAGAGGGAGGAGGGTGTATCGCGTTAGTAAGCATCCCCTTTTTCATTCAAGAGGATAAAGTTTCTTATTCATGAACTGTTAATCAGAGATGGGCAAAAAATTATTTGAAATACGAATTTCGTACACAAATTTTTATTTAAAATAAATTCTTGCCCATAATTTCGTGCACAAATTTTTATTTAAAATAAATTCTTGCCCATAATTCCGTGCACAAATTTTTATTTAAAATAATTTCTTGCCCATAATTCCGTGCACAAATTTTTATTTAAAATAATTTCTTGCCCATAATTCCGTGCACAAATTTTTATTTAAAATAATTTCTTGACTGATCAAATTCCACTTTTAAATCCACGAGTCCCCCCTCGAATCTCTAAAAACCCCACACAAGTTGCGCAATATCCCCAAGCTCATCGAATTTAGAAACGCTACAGCGCGGCGTCCCGAATGGTGAAAGTTTCAAACGGTCCAGGAATTTCGCAATGGCTCGTCGAGGCCCGTGATTTCTCTTTTGTCGGGGGAGAATCCTCGCGATCCGTCGACCTCGATCCCCCAGCAGATTTTCCGCGTTTCCTCCTCGCCCCTTCCCACCCCGCCTTGGGTCACGACAGGCACCCAGTCACGAAGCGTATTTTCGTGGGCAAATAAAAGCGAAGCCAGGCCTCGCGCTCCCGCGAGACCCGCTAGTGTTTGGAGAACCGCGAGTATTCTTCTTTCGGCCAAATTCTCATATCTTCCTTTTCTCAGCGATGTAGACGAGCACAGAGTGCTACGCGAAATTCAGCAATGCTGCTTGCTTTGAATTTATAGTGTGGAGCTCTGTGGGGATGAGAATTTTGAGAATGCTCGTGGAATAGTTTGAATTTAAATAATAGCGAATAATGACGCAATACTATATTTCTTTAATTGACAAAAATTTAGGGGAGTTGACATAAATATTGAATACAAATAAATTATGAGAATGCACTGTCGTTTAGATGGGAGCAACTTCTTCTTGCTTATGAAAATCGCAAGCCGATTTAAGATTTTCTTTAAATTTCTTTCTCAGAGGTACGTTTTTCAATCTTCTTTCACAAGGAGTTTTTAGTTTCCACTGAAGCTGACGGTGGCATTAAAAATTACCAGACTATTCGACGTGGCCGGATGTTCGGGGGTCGTGGAAAATTTCTACGTACCGTTCATGGGATTTCCGCCACTCTGTGACATTTCGTGGGGGCGTTTAAGAACCATTAGGATCAGGCTAGATTAACGAGGTAGCGACCAGAGTCCATTTGCCGCGCATTTAATTGACCGACGTCTCCGCGAGTGGCCGCAGACGAGGCTGAATCATCGTCAGCAATTCTCTTTGCATCGCTTCCTGGTCTATTGTCGCAATAAAATGGCAGAAAGGTCCAGGCGGGAAGATCAACGAAGGCAACGAACCACATTGACGATAGTATTTCGGTCGATTATGTGAGAGATATTGGGGCAAATTGGGGTTTAAGAATATTTCAAACAAAACACTGTTTTCTTCTGATCAAGTGGGCAGAGAATCTTCTGTTTGAAATTACTGGGTAGTTTTCGATGAAATTTCTAGTAGCTTAGAGTGAATTTCTATTTCCTAAGCTAGTCAATATTTATTTTTGTTATTTAATTATTTATTATTACGGATAATAGCTCTTTAGGACATTGTAATTAAATAAAATATTCTGAGTCGAGGACGGACAACTAAGATAATATTAAGATGAAGATTGAAGTACACAAATAGCAGGGAAAAGAACAGAAAGAAATTAAATTACAATTATAAATATTGCAACTTAATCATGTAGAATACACAGAACAGAATTTATAAACTTAGATAAGGAAGTAGCGGAAGAGTACAATATTCAGAGCACAACCCCCAATCTTTTAACTCTAAACCCTCAACCTTACCACCCTCATCACTAACCTCCCCAATATCTCTCAGTAAAATCCCTATCTAACACTGAAATAAAAAAAAAAGGAACACTGAAAACTTCTGCTACAATGGAACCGAAGGTCCTCAACATATTATTATTATTATTATTAAACGTCTTTATTGCAAACACAGAAGATAACAAACAGAGAAAGTAAACAAGGACAAAAACAAAGGCGAAGTTCAGTCAAAGACTGTTTTTCAACTTAACCTAAGTAACCTAATATCTCCAAAAACCTCTCAAAAGCACGACCTACTATGCTTCATAACACAAAAATTGCGATCCCACCTGGACTAACAAGAAAGGCTATGGGACCGTCCGCTCCCGATTACGATGAAACTTTGCATATGTGTAGAACAGTGAAAGGTAAGAGACACATGTTTTTTTTTATCGACAGACATTCAACTTTAAGGGGTGAAATCACCCTCTAAATATTGAAACTAGTGGAGATAAAAATATTCTTCAAATTACAAAGTTGCCTGGTTTTTTATATACAATACTTTGCAATTTGAAGAATATTTTTATCTCCACTAGTTGACAGGTAAGAGACACATGTTTTTTTTTATCGGCGGATATTCAACTTTAAGGGGTGAAATCACCCTCTGAAGATCAACACCCTCGAAACTATCTCGGAAACTAGTGGAGATAAAAATATTCTTCAAATTACAAAGTTGTCTGGTTTTTTATATACAATACTTTGCAATTTGAAGAATATTTTTATCTCCACTAGTTGAAAGGTAAGAGACACATGTTTTTTTTTATCCGCGGATATTCAACTTTAAGGGGTGAAATCACCCTCTGAAGATTGACACCCTCGAAACTATCTCAGAAACTAGTGGAGATAAAAATATTCTTCAAATTACAAAGTCGTCTGTTTTTTTATATACAATACTTTGCAATTTGAAGAATATTTTTATCCCCACTAGTTTCCGAGATAATTTCGAGGGTGTCAATCTTCAAAGAGTGATTTCACCCCTTAAAGTTGAATATCCGCCGATAAAAAGAAACACGTGTCTCTTACCTTTCACTGTTCCACACATATGCAAAGTTTCATCACAATCGGGAGCGGACGGTCCCATAGCCTTCCTTGTAAAATTGCCCCTGAAGAAGAGCTTCACTTCCCACAGGCCCCACATGCTTCCAAACAGGTAGGTACATAACCCGAATCCCGATGCGATCACAGCATCAACATTCCCTCTCCATTTCTCCTCCCCGAGAATAAAAAAAAATCTCCGAAACAGTCACCTTCACAATCGAGAATCGTCCAAGCATAGCCGCGAACGCTCCTCGCCCCGTCGACTCGCGAACTTTTCCAAGCGGAATCCACGCCATTACCTTCCGCGCGCGTTACGTCGCCACGCCGGTGCATTTAGCTCAGCTGACGGTTAATCAACGCACGTATGCCGCAAAAGCGTCCCGAAGGAAAGTTCCGCGGGATGGCCAGCACTCGCATGGTTGATTACGGACCAGCATCATCGCTTTGAGGAGGACGGGGCGGTCGCTTTAATAACTTCGTAACTCTAACTTACGAATTGCTGGAACGAGGCCGGATTACCGAACAGCCACGGCGATTTCCCGGCGACGTTTCTTCCCGTGGAATCCCCCTCTCCGCCGCCCCCGTCTCGTCGCTGGAACGGAAAAAGTTGCGGGAAGCCTCCAACTACACCCCGGACCAGCCCCCTTCTGGTAGGCTACCGCTTCGCCCCTTTCTGCCGCCCTTTTCTCGTCCCTTCGACCTCCGACCATCAGGGCTGATGTAAACTAGTAGTAGGTTAAGTGGTGGAAACTTGTCGGGGTGGTCGATGAAGACGGTTAGACGGTTTTAGCGTTAAGAAGATGTCAAGGTTATCAGAACTAATGGTGTCGAGGAAAATCCAGAGCAGTGACGGATTTAAGGAGTCTTTCTACTTTGATGGGTCGAAATATTAAGCAATTTGTAAAGATTTTTTAGCGGTAAATAAATATACAATGAAATGAATCTTTTTGGAATTTATTAAGCTACTCTTATATTATACAAAAAGAATTTAAAATGATTTTTTTAATTTGATTCATTTTTTTTTATAGCGGCAATGTGACATCTACAAAAAAGTGGTAGAAAGAATTTTAAAAGATGCTTAATCTGTATGAGTGTCGCTATCGCTCTTATCTCAATTAACAATTGTTGTCGAAAAATAACCGAGATTTTTCTAGGGGAATATTCGAGAAAACACTCTTTTTGGTAATTTTTTCTTTCAAACCGGAGTCGTTTTATTATCTCTTAACAAAAATTGTTAATTGAGCTAAAAGCGATAGCCACACTCAAACGGATTAAGAATCTTACCGAATTTTTTATTTCAGATAAGCCTGAGCCGGGAAATCATATTACCTCTTTTTTGTAGGTGTCACATTGACGCTATAAAAAAAACATGAACCGAATTGAAAACAATATTTTTAATTTTTTGTATAATCTAAGAGTAGCTTAATAAACTCAGAAAATATTTATTTCATTACATGTTGTATTTATCCAGAAAATATTCTTTAAAAATATCTTCATTTTTCGACCGATCAAAGTAGAATGACCCCTTTAAAAAAAAGTCTACGTGAGAGACATTCTGTGACGCCCTGTATACATAAAAGAATTACAGATTAATTACAGAAAATTATGAAAAAGAACACAAATATAGTGTTTGAATAAAATCATAATATTTTTCAAAAATGGGCCCTGGGGTGGCTTTCTGGGCAAGGGCCCAGGTGGCAATTGCTGCAGCCCGTTAAATCCGCCACTGGTCCAGAGGAATGCTAATGGGTGTTTTAAATGCCATTATCCGTCTCCTATACGTGAGATAGTTAGTAGAAGGCAGATAGTAAGAAATAATTCTATGTTTACCTTTCGTAACACCACTTCCCTGCTCCCTCCTCCAAATGCAGCCCGGAGTCTCTTAATATAGCCTTCTCCGTCTACCCTGGCTCGACTCCAACCCCCGCACGCACTGACCTACCCTAAGACCGCAGGCCGCGCTCACCCCCTCCACGCAGTCACGTAAACATACCCCATATTGCCACTCTGACCACGGGAATGCACGGGTAAGCCGCGAGTCCTTATTCGCAAACATCTCAGTCACACTTAACACTCCTAAAACTCTACCGTTCCCGCGATATTAACTTTTTTTTCCCGATCCTTGATGCGGTGGTGTCCATCCCGTGCGGAGAACGCCCATGTGCGTTCGGTCGGTATGCTAAACGAATAGGACGACGCTATATCCGCACGTGACTTACGCTCAGGTCCCATCTATGTGACCGCAAAATTTATTCGTACACCACTGACTCTGTAGACTCTCTATGGGCAGTCTACTCATCGCTGTTGCGTAAGAAACGTAAGTAGCTGGGGGATATCGACGGAGTGGAGATGGATCGATGGAGGGGGGCACTGTGTACGGTTGAAAATAGCAATCGAAGTAACTTTTCTCTTAGCTTTAATAGTCCCGAAAGTGTACTCGGGGCACGAGTAAAAATACAATTCGTCTAACTCGCGTAGAGCGTCGCTGCGCGCCTTATCGTTAAACGGGCTCTTAGCAGTAAGCGTGTCGCCGATCGCGAGCATCTGTAAACGTCGTTACGAAAATACGCGGCTGTAAAAAGTAACGCCTGGCGTTCTGGTAGCTCGTCGAGTCGAAGGGTCGCGTGGGTTCACTGCGGAATGCTCGGGCCATCGCCCAACACTACACACTGAAGCCGTGACGCGTAGAAGTACAAGCGATTTTGGTAACCTGCGGAGGAAGACAGTCGCCAGTGGTAGAAAATTTGAGGGGTGATTTTAAATTAAAAATAAGTGAAAATATGGAATAAAATTTTCCGACGTGGCTCTTCGTTTTCGATAAAATACACTCTGAATTTTACTTCGTTTTTTAATTCACTTTGCCTTTGGCGCTTGAAGAACACGCGGAGTAGTAGATGATTTTTCTCGAAAACGAAGCGTCGGATTAAAACATTCTATTCCATATTTTCGACTAATTTTTATATGTAGAATCACCTCTCAAACTTTCTCCTACAGTAGAATACCCGGCACAATCAACATCGAGGTCGATCCGAGACCGCTGTTGCTAAAATCGAGGAGCCAAGTGCTGTGATCGACGGAGTGATTTCAAGCTCGATTGAAAGATCAACGAGAAAGTCCCCGAGGGCCTTCGAGTCCTCCGCTGGAATCGCGTCGAGGGCATCGATTTTTCGGCGATCGATCCGCCCAAGTGCCCCCGGAGCAGCGCTCTTCAAATGCCTCCACGTCGAACAACGAATGTCCCAGGGTAAATAGAAACAACTCCACGCAACGGTGAAGCCGTTCCGAAGGGTGGGTGGTTGGGGGGGGGGGGGGAGCGAGACCGGTGGGGTTGAACGCGAAGAATTCAGGCAAACAGGAGGAGCGCGACCGAGCCGACCTTTTAATCCCTCCCCTCACTCGCAATTTCTCTGTTGCCGAGGAAGGAGAGAAAGCACTCGGGGAATTTCATGCTCGCCGATAAGCTCTATACTTTTCTTACGATTACGCGCGCGCGGGAACTCCCGGTTTTGAGAGGAAAGCGACGCAACTCGAGGCGTCGTCGCCATTTTGGTTGCGGAAAGAATAGTGTACCTAAGGTCGGGGCCAGATATATTGGCCGGTGAATTCGTTTTCGCAGCTAACGCACACCTATTCTGATGTATGTATGTCTACGCTAAGAGCTCGGTTTGGCCTACACGTCAAGAGCTTGGCGCTATCCCCACCACTTCTGGCGCACTCTTTTTCTGGCAAGGCGAGAACGAGTCAGAAAACGTTGAGAATAGAAGAATACTCCTCACAACGCACACCTATTCTGATGTATGTATGGCTACGCTAAGAGCTCGGTTTGGCCTACACGTCAAGAGCTTGGCGCTATCCCCACCACTTCTGGCCCACTCTTTTTCTGGCAAGGCCAGAGCGAGTCAGAAAACGTTGAGAATAGAAAAATACTCCTCACAACGCACACCTATTCTGATGTATGTATCTCTACGCTAAGAGCTCGGTTTGGCCTACACGTCAAGAGCTCGGCGCTATCCCCACCACTTCTGGCGCACTCTTTTTCTGGCAAGGCCAGAGCGAGTCAGAAAACGTTCAGAATAGAAGAATACTCCTCACGAAACTCACCGGCCAATATACCTGGCCCCGACTATAGTGGAAGCGGTTGGCGACGATATTTTTGCGCGGGGAATAGCGTTCGAGGTTTATGGGCGCAAGCTGGGCTCTTTTGGATGAAGTTCTCGAGTGATGTGGTTCTAAGGGGGTTTACTGTAGCTTCTAAGTTCTCGCAAGGGCTGAAAGAGTTGGCTGCTCGAGGTCAGCTACTCGCCCCCCCCCCTCCCCTACCACCCCCACTACGTCTTAGAGCTTCCCCTACTACAGACTTCAGCTTCGCCAGCATCGCCTTGAAATTTCCTATGCCACATCAATGGACCTCCTCTCGACCACTTGCCTAGCCGTTCCCTGTTATATTATAGAATTCCCCTTCAGAATTCCTTTGGAGGGTTCCGCGCGACGCCCTTGGACCTCCCAGGTTTTTGGACTTTCCCTCGTCACGTCCTTGGAGTTCCTCTTTACTTAGAAAATCCTCTTCTTACCTTGTTGAAGCTTCCCCCACTGGAAGGACGCCAAAAAGCAACGCTAACTTGCACCCACAACCTCTTGCAACAATATCAACACGATTCCCGCGGGAAATCTGGCACGAAAGCTGCTCCCTACACGCGATTCTTCCTTCGACATAGATTTAACTTAATATCTTACGAACTTATGATTTTCTACGATAAATAATGTTAAAAATAAAAAAGTTTAAAAATAAAAAATTCAGAAAATTATTATTATTGTTTATTATTGACGGTTCATCAGTTATTTAAAGATGTGAAGGAGTTTCAGTCCAAATAATACATTAGTAAAGTAGGAATGAGGATTCCTGACACGATTTTCGGTGACAATCACCTGATTCCCGCGTAACGGTGAAATGTTAAACGCGCGATTTTACTTGCGTAGCTTTCCTCGCTAGCTTACACGCCCCACAAGCAACCACCGCTATGATTGTGAAACTATAGCCAGGATTCTGGGACCTCATATGCTCTTACTGGTGAACGCGGCGGCGTTGTCGTTGGCGACCTCTTCCGCCCGCAGCATCTCCGCCAGCTCGTTCTGAAGGCTCCTGGGAATGTCGAGCTGGTACGCCTGCCGATGACGGGTCAGGAGCCTCCTGGTGGCCCTCAGCGCCAGCTCGCGCAGCGTGTAAATGGGCAGCGTGATGTGCACCCTCGTCCTCTCGCTCCTCTGCGGCATCTCGCTTTGCCGGAGGCCGGGGTACTTGGCGAACCAAGGCTCCGGGAGGAAGGCGTACTTCTGATTAACCACGTACCTGAAAACCGTGTCCTCCTACGATCGTGAATCAGAAACCAACGCGCTAACCGAACCCAAGCGAGGCACTCGAATCTAACCGTAGCCGACAGCAATCTTGGCGTTAATAAAATACTATTATTGCCTCGAAGGAAGAAAGAGTTGCTGCAGTGCTAATAAGGGATGTTCGGGCAACCGAACACTTCAATTTTTATTTTAAACTGCGCGGGGTTGTGGAGGATCTCGATAGAAGTATCAGGCAATTTTTCGGTTGTGCCTGGTTTGGGTTCTTCAGGGTGAAAACATCCCTTAAAGGTTAATGTGTGATTTCCTACTTTGCTGTATATCTTGAAAAGTGTAGTAGGTATAAAAAAAATTTTAGAATGAAAACTTAACGGCCTTTTATGCTCTATAAAACTTAGCAATCAAATTCTTTAAAATTTGTAATTTGAACAGGCGCATTGAATTTTGTTTATAACAATTTTTTATATCTGCTATAGTTTCAAGGTAAACTTGAAAACAGGAAAACACTTATTAACCTTGAACCGGGCGTTTTCACCCCGTAGAACCGAAAATTGGCACGAAGAAAAAATTCCCTGATGCTTCCATTGAGATTCTCTTGTAAAGAATCTTGTAAGTTCTACTTCACCCCAACTGAGTGATTGAAAACAACTACTTCCCAAATGTCCCTACCCTCCTCTATCCAGCACTTAGAATTACTGTACCCGGTGCACGCTCGCAGCAAAACTACCCCCGAAGCAGTTGGAACTACCTTGTAAACCGAAAGTCAAGCGGCAAAGTGCTCCGACGCCAATGGCGTCCGCGTGGAGGCCTCGACTCTTTCTCCCTTCGAGGCTCCCTGCCGACCTCGGGGCGGGTTGTCCCAGGCGATTGTCCAGAAAGAATCTTCCGTCGCTCGACGGACTGCAATCTCGCTAATCGAGACGGTATCGTCGGACCAGCTTGCCTCCGCGATCTTACTGGGACCGTTCGAATAAGAGAATGGGGGGATGAAGGAGCAAACGAGCGCGTATGGCTGCAGGGATCCTCGGTCGCACCCCGTCAGACGCAAAGAATGGGATGGCGTTGTTGCAGCGTTGCCAGGAGAAATTCCTTCCGAGGGATATACTATGACGTCACGTAACTCCCACTATCACTCTACTACCTCACTTGCGTCACGTGACTTGAGTGACGTCTACTGTCTCCCACTCTCTCCGTCTCTTCATCTCCATTTGTCTACAGTACGTGTTATGACGTCTATAGTTCACTAACAAGGGGACCTTACAATTGTGGACATCGCTTTTCGAACGACAATATATGGGAGTCGTAGTACTCGTGTAGTATGAAAATACCATTTCGGCTTTTTGCATGGTGGGCCTTCGTTTTCGAGATATTTTGATTTAAAGTTTTTAACGTATTTAGTAATCCAGATTCATAGCATCTGTACCCAAGAAGGTTCCGTGGCCACAATGGTAGCGCGTCAGATTGTCATGCGGGCGGTCCGGGGTTCAAGTCCTCCTGCGACTCCCATAACTTTTTTTTTCTTTTTTTTTAACAGTTTTTCCTGTGGAAATATATTTTGTGAATATTACTCTTAGGTCTCGAAAGTTTCGGAATGAAATATTTTAGTACAAGAATATGAAAGCACGGGTGAAAGAGACGATTAGAATAATTTGTTATGTTATAAATGCATTTTCAACCTTAAAATTTGCGTAGAGTAGTATGTAATATTCACAAAATATATTCCCACGGGAAAAACTGTTAAAAAAAAAGAAAAAAATTTATGGGAGTCGCAGGGGACTTGAACCCCGGACCGCTCGCATGACAATCTGACGCGCTACCGTCATGGCCACGGAAGCTTCTTAGGTACAGATGCTATGAATCTGGATTACTAAATACGTTAAAAACTTTAAATCAAAATATCTCGAAAACGAAGGCCCACCATGCAAAAAGCCGAAATGGTATTTTCATACTACACGAGTACTACGACCCCCCTATATTGTCGTCCGAAAAGCGATGTCCACAACTGTAAGGTCCCCTTGTTAGTGAACTATAGACGTCATCCCTCGCGTCTGGCAACGCCGCTTTGTTGTAAAGCCTCCTACCTGTCCCGCGTCTCGTTGTCGATGAATATCCACGGGTGGGTGACGAACGTGTTGATGTCCTTGGTGTCACCGGGTGTGATTATCCCGTAGCTGATGGCTTGGCCGTGGTAGTCGATCCAGTAGAGGGTCACATTGCGGTGCGTGCTGTTGATGAACCTAACGAAGGATCTGTGATCGTTGTTGATCGAATGAAGGGGCGGCTCCTCATTGTTCTCCCCCATCTCCGCTGCGTCTTGTAACCTCGATCGGGACGGAACAGCCTGCGCTAGGATCACCGCCTTCGCCCCTTCTGCTAGGGCCACCGGACGACTGAAAGCAGGCAAAACCAACGGGGACTGGGATTAATCGGCCTGTCCAGTCGAACGTCTCTACGAATCCTTCGGTATGCAGGATTGAGGATAGTCTTTTGAGCCTCGGGCCTCCTGGGGATCGGAGAACCCCGAGGAAACGAAATATCGGTCTCGTTTGGAGGGGTGGTGCGCCGAGACCAGGCGGGTGTAATTTTGAATTCGATGGGGGGTTCGGTTGCTGGGGTTGTTGGGGTGTAATGTGCTCGGCGGGAAAAGTTTAGTTAGTGTAAATTATTTAACGTAAATCACGGTCGGAAACGGTACGCTGGTTAAACGGAGACGGGAAAAGGAAGTTGTTTGATTTGAAATAATAACGTAGGTTATTTAGTGCAACATTTACGTATTGAGTGACTATTAAGGAAGCAGGTAGCTTAAGCGGGTATTTTCGTCTAGAGGGACGAGGTCTTCTATTCTCTTTAGGGACAACCCACAAAAAATTATGCAATTTTTACGGATAAGCATTATCCACGGGTAGGTAAGCCTAAAATGGAACTACAGCTTGGTAGTTTTAATAATTGTAAAATGTAGAGTTATTTTATGGGGTGGTAATTTCTTACAAAATAAAGCTGACAAAACTATGGGATTCATACTGTGTTTAACTAATATTTCGTCATTATGAAGGTTGGTAGCGTGACAGCACAATCATACACTCTTAAATACGGAACATACCGATTCGAATGAAAATGAAAAATACTATAATTAAGGAGCTCACAGCAAAAATGACGCTTGTCAATTTTGAGTGCCTGCCAGGAGAATTCTAGCATCTTTAACTTGTGTGCAATAGATTTTAATTTTCCGTTTTAAATATTCATCACATTACGGAATACTGGAGTGAGTATCATCTATAATAATATCACAGAAGAACTGTATCCAACTAAATCAAAAAGTTGCGGACCTCATGACATTTGACAAGGGTCGTTTTTATTATGACCTCCTCAATTATTAAAATATCAGGCACAATTGACAGAGATACGCTCGACAAAAGCTTCCCCAGAATGCTGCAAGCCGTAATGCATTGTTAAGACGCAATCCCAGCGTTGACAGAAAATAAATTTCATATAATAAGAGACCCACTGAATTATTTGCTACGTGACTCTTTGATGGGCATGTCGCTGCGTCAGCATAGGAAATAGGATTCCAGAAAGATGAACCAGGGGACGTCGCAGCCTGAAATACTTGCTATCGCTTTTGTTTACAATGGAGGTGTCGCATGACAGTCAAATGTCGAGATGACGACGCACGGTCTCACAAAAGAGTCCCTCCCCATTTAAATCAACAGTCCGACTTATCGTTCCGTATCTTGCGTGGCATGTTTATAATCAACGAAGGGTTTTCCACGAAGCTAGACGTTGTTAAAGCGTACATCGCATACCGCGTAGCAAATAAAATTTTAATTGCGAAACGTAACAAGGGATTTCGTTTCTTAAAATTCAGTGGACCAAACTGAAATTATCATTAAAATCAGAAAAGCTACCACAGGTGCGCCAGGGTTGCAATAACTAAGCCGCAATTGTTGAACAGAAACAGACACCCCTTATGCAAACTTAAATCCATGGAAATTCGAACGCGATGAATTTCCTCGCGTGACTCCAGAAACAAGTGGAGGGAGAGGGTTTGCGCGGATCGGAAAATCGATCACGTGTAAACAATTTCGGTGACCAAATCGTCGAACCAACACGGGAGCTCGCGTGCACGGTCAACGTATCATAAAAAAAACCTCCGAATATTTGCCCAGCGATTTTTCCCCCTGCGTTTGTGCGCGCGCAACGTTCCAGTCCCCAACGGGAAAATATTTGGGCGAAGATACACCGGGCGTGAAATCCGATGAAACCATTAAACACAGAAAAAAAATCGTAAACTAGACGCGACGCTTTGTCAAAAAATAGAAAAAAAGTTTTGTATGTTTTGGAAAAAATAGATTCGGAAAGTGGTGGATGTTGGTGTTGGAAGTAATAGTTTCTGGTCTGTAGGCGTTCACAGTTTCAGAAATGGAATTCAGAAGAAAAGTAGAAATATATAATTCTTGAAGGATTTTCAATCTAAAGCTGGGTTTACATTAGTCCAGTCCAGTGATCCAGTACGGCACTGGATTAGAACTGGAATAATGTAAACAGTGTGTTCATTCCAGTGCAGTGCTGTCATTCCAGCAGATTTCGACTGGATCGAAAGGCTACTTTTATGTTTTTTTATCCTTCTTTTGTGTGAATCCATTATTATTACACTCCACCACTTTCAACGGTTCAGAAACGACTGGAATAATCAAGATATCGCCTGATTTCCAGTCGAACCACTCGCTGGATCCAGCGACTGGAATAATGTAGACGTCGACGTGATTTCCAGTCAAACCACTCACTGGATCCAGCGACTGGACTCATGTAAACCCAGCTTAAATGGGTGGGGACTGGGGAATGTGAAGAAGCAAGAGGTACGATTATTACCGCGAGGTGTTCGAGAGTAGGCGGCTAGTTTCGGGAGGAAAGCGGAGTCAGGTAACACAGAGGAGGTTCAAGGACCGCCGAGTGGTCTGGAGTCGCTAATAATTCATTTAAATAATATATCCGACGTTAACTCGACGGGGAACGCGTTTATCTAGGCGAGGCAATCAATCATGGGGATGGTAATCAAATAGCTGGCTACGTTTCCTGACGGTCTCGTTCGTCACTGGGAGGAACGCCGAGAGCAATGGGAAACGAAGCCACGCTCCGGGACTATAAATATCGCTTACCTATTATGCGACGTCCGTCGCGTCTCTCATTTAAATTATAACGATTTCGCGGAGACCGCTGTCTCGGACGAGTCAAACTCCCTCGGCTTACAGGTAGCGGAGATCAAGTCTTTATCTGATCGCGAGTAATTTCAGGCTTGAGTCCTCTGGCTGACATTCGGCTTCAAATGGGACAGATTGAATTTATAATCTGGTGACAAATGAGTTGTTATTTTCGAAAGTGGTATAAGTCCATTATTTGGAAAAAAAATTAATTAATGGTAGTTGTAGTTGGATATAGTATCCTCTTTTTATATTTATAATCACACAGTCAATGGTGTACAATATTCTCATAAATTAATCAAAAAAGTTTTACTGTAAAATGTTATTGCAGGATTTTTTTTTCCTGTTATAAGTCCATGTTTTGGAAAAAATTCTTCTCTATGCTAAGTGTAAAGGGGAAATAAGATTGAAATATGAATCAGTTTGTTATTGTTAGTTATCTTTACGAAGTAATGTACATTTCATACTTGTTTATTTATAAATTCATTATAATATAACAAAGCAAGTAAGTAATGAAAACATGTATGCCTTTATTTTAATTATCATTAGTTACATTAAAAAATACATTTCACAAAAGCCAACTTCAATTAAAATATAAATTTAAAATTGCTATTGGTTATATTTTTCATATGTTATTATTGAAAGTGGTAAAAGTCCATTTGTAGCTAAAAAATCGTTTATTTTCTTTAACATTTTTATTGATTATTATTGCAAAATAAAATGTAACAAGTTTATAATTTTAAAAATATTACCCGAATTGATTAACGTATGCGAATATTTTATTCAAACGCAAACCCTTAAATATCTCAATGTATGAATACTTTCAAAAACAACGGTTCAAATAACTGTATTGGTATGTCGGAGAATAGTGGGGTTTATAAGGAAATAGTAGAGTAATGCTTCGATTATGATTAAAGACAAAATTTCTGAAACACTAAATAAATGTACGAATGATAATAACTTTTAAAATATTGTCAATATCCAATTAAAAAAAAAATCTACAAGTAGGTAAAGTGTTAATAACAATGTGCACAAAATCCCAATATCGTGGCATTATTCATTTCTTCAAAATAAATTCCCAAAAATGAGTAGACGAGAATAATAGACCCCTTAACTTCTGAGTTCTGACCCTGTACATCTGAACATTTTTAATATTTTAATTCAGAGATAAACAATATTGCTTCAAAATTTATTATTCCACTATTTTCATCATCGAAGGAAGGTCTTGGAAAGCGCCAGACAGATTTGCACCAAGTTCGATCACTCGAGGGGCAAGAAAAGATCGCCGAAGGGGAGACGGAGAAGCGTTTTTAGGAGCAGCAAATAACCGAGCACCGAAATTTCGCCGGGAATATCACGGGCCCCCTGTAAAATCGCTCACCCTCGCGCGGGGAACGTTCCCGGCACTCCCGTCGGCTTATAAAACTGCAAAACAATGGCGGGGAACGCCGAAACTCCATTACGGCTTTTCCCCAGAAAAGTGGAAGCCCGTGAAAGGCACGCGACGACCAGATTTCTGTTTGATAATACGCGCGTAGTACGAGCGAGTGATCGATTTTCCGCTCCTGCGCGCCTCCTGGCCGTTTGATAAAGGATATTAAATTGAAAAATGTCCCGCAGCTTTCTCTTCCGACACTTTTCCGCTTCGTTAACTCCCCGCCCGCGTCGTAATCGGCGATTTTCTCGCAATTTTTGTAACCCGTCGCTGCCGGGGGTCAGGAAATTCTCACCTTTGCTGGGAATTTATTTTCAAAAAGCTGCTCACCTCGCGAGTATTTTTCATACATCGACGATTTTGCTTTCAATTTCAAAGAATATGTCTTTCGTGGATACAAAAATTAATTATTAATTTATTAAAAAGTATTAGAAGCAGAGGTTTAGGTCTATTTATAGAAGGATATGTGTAAAAGTTGCAGGGTCCCAAAATTTAAAGCTTCCAGATTTTGAAATAAGAGATCTGGAAAAATTTACCTCCGGATAAAAGTGCAAACCTGGAAGCTGTAAACTTTGAGACTCTCACACTTTTTACGACCAGGCTACATCCCTCCTAGGTACAATACATCCTCAATGCTGATGCACCTTGCAAGTCCCCCCATTCCATATGGTCCAGGCCCAAAAAGCTGCTGAGTTGTCTAAAAGCAGGGATGATTATGAGCAACCAACGCACCCTGCCATCAAACTGATTATTAAATAGCTAACTAGTTAACTACTCAGCTGCAGTCTAA
The DNA here is from genome assembly GCA_960531205.1 of Andrena bicolor. Taxonomy (NCBI): domain Eukaryota; kingdom Metazoa; phylum Arthropoda; class Insecta; order Hymenoptera; family Andrenidae; genus Andrena; species Andrena bicolor. The sequence goes on from OY482666.1 coordinate 44,414,352, forward strand.
GTAACCTTGAACAGTCACTTAATTCCATCCAACAAGCAACAACATCCACCGGTTAAACTACACAACAACAAATCGCGTTCCCCTGCATCCACATCGCGCTGCTCCCCGACACATGTACCTCCAACTAACGCGCGTCTTCAGCAGGCAAATGAAACAGGAATGAAGATTTACTTCGCACACTTCCTCGCCCCGTTGAAGGCAACCGCGACTAGTGGTGAACTATCGATGGTACTTACGATAGTTATCGATGATTCTCACTATCGAAATTTGTAATAATTAAATTTGGAATTCTGAATTTGTAATAATTAAATTTGGATTTCTGAATTTGTAATAATTAAATTTGGAATTCTGAATTTGTAATAATTAAATTTGGAATTCTGAATTTGTAATAATTAAATTTGAAATTCTGAATTTGCAATAATTAAATTTGGAATTCTGAATTTGTAATAATTAATTTTGGAATTCTGAATTTGTAATAATTAAATTTGGAATTCTGAATTTGTAATAATTAAATTTGGAATTCTGAATTTGTAATATTTAAATTTGGAATTCTGAATTTGTAATAATTAAATTTGGAATTCTGAATTTGTAATAATTAAATTTGGAATTCTGAATTTGTAATAATTAAATTTGGAATTCTGAATTTGTAATAATTAAATTTGGAATTCTGAATTTGTAATAATTAAATTTGGAATTCTGAATTTGTAATAATTAAATTTGAAATTCTGAATTTGTAATAAGTAAATTCTGAATTCTGAATTTGTAATAATTAAATTTGGAATTCTGAATTTGTAATAATTAAATTTGGAATTCTGAATTTGTAATAATTAAATTTGGAATTCTGAATTTGTAATAATTAAATTTGGAATTCTGAATTTGTAATAATTAAATTTGGAATTCTGAATTTGTAATAATTAATTTTGGAATTCTGAATTTGTAATAATTAAATTTGGAATTCTGAATTTGTAATAATTAAATTTGGAATTCTGAATTTGTAATAATTAAATTTGGAATTCTGAATTTGTAATAATTAAATTTGGATTTCTGAATTTGTAATAATTAAATTTGGAATTCTGAATTTCTAATAATTAATTTTGGAATTCTGAATTTGTAATAATTAAATTTGGAATTCTGAATTTCAGCTGTTATTATTTTTGAATTGACTAACCTACGATTTTCAATACCGATAATTATCGATACTGAAAATAAGCCATCTATAGTTTTCGATAGTGAGAACCATCGATAACTATCGTCAGTACCATCGATAGTTCTCCACCACTAACCGCCCACCCCCGTCATCCCCAGCTATCGAAACGCCTCGCTGCTCGTCCCGACGATCGATTGGACGTTTCATAAGCGACATCGACGTAATCCCCGCGGTTCTTAGCGCGACGGGGTGGTCGTAAAAGATCGTCGCAACTGCACGCGTCGGAATTACGCGGCGAGACTTTACGTCCCGGCGTTTCATTAAAACTTTTTCGCCTGTCGCCTATCGATAACCGTAAAACAAGAGGGGAGTGCGGTGGAGAATCGACCGGAGCTTCCGTTTGAACGTGGACGGTGGGAAGGCGTCGCTCGCGGCCCGAATTAGCGATGACAAGGGAGGGGGTGCGAGATTTATGCTGGCTCGGCCAGCTCGCAATAAGAAGTTATTCCGTATATCTTTCGCGATTTATCGCGACCCTTTTCCCGCGGGATTCCAACTTTCGCAGCGAGAAACTTTCCCCGGTGCCGCTGAGTTCGAGCATCACTGCTCCGCGGATCGTTAGAACGGAAATGTGGGTGTACCGAGGTTTGCGGGCTGGGATGGAGGCAATCGAGGCTGTGAGAGGTCTTTTGGTGGCTGGATAGCCGTGAGCAATGATTAGATATTAGGTGGAGTGTCTACTTATCGAAATGATCGCCGGTGGGACGCTGTTTTCTGTTTGCGCGGGCACGTTGGAGGTCTCAATTAGTGGTGGAGAACTATCGATGGTTCTCACTATCGATAATTATCGGTATTGAAAATCGTAGGTTAGTCAATTGAAAAATAATAACAGCGGAAATTCAGAATCCCAAATTTAATTTGTAATATTATTACAAATTTCGATAATGACCACCATCGATAACTATCGTAAGTACCATCGATAGTTCTCCACCAGTAGTCTCAATATTGCTTGGAATGCTTGGTGCAGTGGTTGTAATAATTTTAATTGGTGTGTCAAGTTTTTTGGATTTTGGGACGAGAGAATTGTTGCGGAAGCAGCAAGGTGTTGAGATACAATCTTCTTGTGTTTAAGGATGTATCGGACCTATGCTACCAAGTTGATGAATATTTGTGAGATTATTCTTTTTAATCTTCCTGATGTGCTCCAAAAATTCTAAATGAATTCACTGAACGGTTGCTGAGTTATAACGATTTTAATTTTCACTAATTTTACATGTAGGTAATCTTATGGACAGAGATGACAATTGAAAGATAAAACAGCTGAAGAAATGGTACCAATGTTTTCAATCTTTTTGTACATGAAGTATATGGATAGATTAAAATATCTAGCTGAGTTTTAATTCTCTTCACTACCTACACTGTTTTACAAAAATATATTATAACTTGAGAGAATTGTGAATCCAGAGTATTTTCACGGTCAAAAGTTTGACAAATAATGCTTGACAAAGCATTTGTGAAGTGAAAAATACTTTTCTAGGAGTAGAAATAAGACTCGAGTTCCTTAAATCTCGATTTACTATGCAAGACGTAAGTTTCTCAAATTTCATATACTTTTGTCTAATACTGTACGTCCGATACATCCTTAAGAGGAAATGTGTCGAAGAGGTTTTCACCGCACTCGGCTATCAAATACGAAGTGGAGCAAGCTGAAAAACAGAACCCCTCGTAACGAGCGAATCGCCCTACTGGGACGAATATATCCGCGCGAGGAAACTTCTCCCAGTCGCCTTACGAGATTTTCCTGTCTCGTCGAGGGGGAAAGGTGGCGCGATTCGTGTCCAAATTTGAATATGGCCGCGGTATATCACCAGTCCTATCTCTCCGAGTCTCTTTGCCATGCAATTCTGATAAGTTCTGGTAAAATGTTGAATATCATTCCAACAATCACGAAGAATCTCCACGATTCCACATGAAAATAAAAAATACGAACTTAGGTGCTAAGTAGTGTGACTTTAAACGGATAAACGAAGAGTTCCAATCACTTCACAGAGAAAATAGAACAACTTGGATAAACCTTCAAGGAAGATGCAGGATAAATTTAATGGACAAGAGGAGCACAAGAAAAACTGAGGCTTAAGCAGCGTCCAGCTCTGAATAAACAACAAACACGGTTGCGATGGCGGGGAAAATTGTTCATCCCCACGGAGGCGATCGATAGCCAGCGCTAACCACGAAGTCCCGTCGAAAACGTGACGTTCGAACGTCCGCGGAGACGACAAAACCGCATTACCGTTCATCATTCGTCCTTTTTTATTTTTTTTTTTTTTCCCTCGCGATCTCTTCCTCGCCCCTGATGGATCAGTGTTTGTCGCGGTGCGTGGATGTTCGGTGATTCCAACGGTGGGACAGGTCGAAATTATGGCTGAAAGTCGTGGTTACGCGGCACCGCGATCGCCTCGCGTAATGCGATTCGTAATTACGGGAAGATGGAGACGTCTGCGGCTGGATATTACCCAATCGTCTCCTCGGGGACGTGGAAGCTTGATAGAGCCATAAAAGCTTGAAAGATTTCATCAGGAATGAGGAGGAAGGGTGGAGGGACGCGGAAGAAGCAGAAAACGATGGACCAGGCTGCTGAAGACCCATGAAAACACGGAGTAATGATGCTGCGTGGAGTGGATGTGGATCACAGTAGCGAGAGATTGGAACAGCGAATCGGGAGAAGATTATTTATGGTTGGAATTAGAAATATGGTATTGGAAATGTTTGTTAATTATTCATGGTACGGAGAGGTCTATTGTGTTTGGAATATATTGGCGTGGAGGTGAAAGTTTATGCCCTCGTATTCGTGGAATTTATTTTATTATGAAAGGGGTAGTTTCTTGTTTTTAGCATGTTGTATTTTGTTTCTTTGAAAATGAGGTTTGGAAGGGTGTTAAGGGGGGTTTGCGCCTTGTTGGGTCGAAACTGTCGCACAAGAAATTAGAACGATAATTCAAGATACAATACAACAGCTTGCCAAACCTCAAATCAATTCATCGAACCCCCCCCCCCCTTTCTTTTTTTTTTTTTTAAATTCACAATGACTTAACTATGTTTCGGCCCAACAAGTCGCAAACAACCCTCAAAGGGGGCGCCTGGTGTAGCGGAGCGAAGGAACCAATTTTTTTTTGCATAAAGCTTTAAATCAATAGTTGAACATCGCGATAATATGTTCGCAAAACGAAATTCGAAAAATTAAAGCGGATATTAGCTAAATATAACAATTTTCCGAGTCACGTGAAATGCAGTGAGCACCTACTTAGTGAAGAATCCTGCAATAGTTTCTCTATATAGGGTAATTCCGGGTGAGATGGCACTGCGGGTGAGATGGCTCGATCACGCTCCTTTTGCAAATATATTTTTGTCCTTTATAAAACCACTAAATTTACGGTGTGCTGATTTTTTTCAAAAGTGGGCCATCTCTCCCCGACTTACCCTACTAGTACCTACCAAAAACTAATACGTTAATTTTCCTCGAATTTTCCTTCCGAGTAGAGAGTTTCAGGAAGAATAACATCCTAAGACAGCATTTCTCAATGTACTCTCACTGCAACACTTTAGTCAGGCATCCCATTTTTATATTAGACTTCAACCTGATCCCCTTTCGTTTGGAGACACCCCGTACAGAGAAGTGCTTGATGGATGCCCTGTCAGGACGCTAGAACAATGTACACCGTACAGATTGGAGGGAAGACGGAGTATTATCCGATGGGAAAGAGTTAAGCCGTAATCTCGGCTGACGGGCGTGCTCAATTAATCGATTCTTCCGCCATAATTGAAGCTTTTTTGCGCAAAAGCGATCCGTTATCGATGTCTTACACAAATTTATCAGGGGAGCGGGATATTCTGCCACAAACGTGCCGCTGAACGGGCACGTGGCGCGCGAACGAACCAAATGCATCGCTCCAAATGATGCACCACTTCCACAAATCTTAATAAAATCTCAGTAGAAGTACCAGATTTTCGCTTCTTTCTATTTTTTGCCACATTGGAAGCTTCTTTTGAAAATTTATTTATTTATTTATTTATTTATTTATGAGTAATCCCTTTAGCATACAATATAAGAGAATGTTAATGATTTTATATCCACAAGCTCTTTCAACATTTGAAATTATTATACGAAATTCTAATTTAAAAGCTTTCTTTGAAAATATAGTATATTACTATACGTATAAATATACATAAGATTATGTCCACGTGGCGTTTCGAAATTTGAAAATACCTAAAATGAAAAATTCTTTGAACACCTGAAACTGATCCATGAAATTACTAATAGAACCCATCGGAAAGTTTGTTAAGCTTCCGGGGAAGCTTCATTGAGTCCAGCAAGGACCGAAGCTGGTAGCCATTCTGTTTTCAGTCACGTTCGTTAAGGAACTTTCGGTAAATACGGATTCACGGCATGGAAAAGATCGCCTAAGTTCGGCCACTCGTTATTTCCAATTCGAGGGGAACCAGCCTTACTGCTGACGTCCATTTCGCGGAGTTAGTTGCAAATTACTGGGGAAATTACAACGCTGGCGGTGCCTGACTCGGCTGTGCGCAATTTAACGGGCAAGATTGCCGAAATCGCTGGATACTATCTTCGTCTGCCCCGCAGTGAACGTTTAGTTCGTAGATTTCAACGAACACAACCTATGTACAAGCAGAAAGGGAAGCTTTTTAAGGGTATATTGTGTTATTAAAAATCATAAAACGGTTGACCAGTTACATTTAGAACACTTTTCAACAATAGAGAATAATAATGTATGGAGGATGGATATTCGAATGAACTTTTGCAGAGAGATTGAGCTTAAAATTGTGAAATCAATCCTATGATTTTATTTAGATGTAAACGATTAGAAGTTTAAAAGATATTTAATGATGAAGACACGAAAGGGTTCTATCTTTTACAGTGCAAGTCTCTATAGGGGATTTATTTAATTTATTCCATCTGTGAAGGGGTGAAAAAAAAAATAAAAAATTTATTGGTCGTAGTATGGTTCGCAAGCAATGATTTAAAACTGAAAAGTAAATGTCAAGTCAACTAACACCATCATATTTGCCAACTAACCCCGCAGCCAGGGTTTGTTGACTTATGCGTCTCAATACTCTAACAAGGGGACCTTACAGTTGTGGACATCGCTTTTTGAACGACAATATATAGGGGTTGTAGTACTCGTGTAGTATGAAAATACCATTTCGGCTTTTTGCATGGTGGGCCTTCGTTTTCGAGATATTTTGATTTAAAGTTTCGCCCGCATGACAATCTGACGCGCTACTGTTGTGGCCACGGAGTCTTCTTGGGTACAGATGCTATGTATCTGGATTAGTAAATACGTTAAAAACTTTAAATCAAAATATCTCGAAAATGAAGGCCCACCATGCGAAAAGCCGAAATGGTATTTTCATACTACGTGAGTACTACAACCCCCATATATTGTCGTTCGAAAAGCGATGTCCACAACTGTAAGGTCCCCTTGTAAATACCATAAAAACTACAACGTGGACTCAATTAAAACGATTTTAAAAATTAAGCCTGTGTACCTAATGAAATTTGTAAACTTTTGGTATGCAGTAAGTCAACAAAATACTAATGGTCTATTTATAAAAAATAGAAATGTAAAAAATTAGCCATCTAGCCCCGGTCTCCCCTACCTAAAGCTGGGTTTACATTAGTCCAGTCGCTGGATCCAGTGAGTGGTTTGACTGGAAATCGGTCGACGTCTACATTATTCCAGTCGCTGGATCCAGCAATGTGTTGATTATTCCAGTCGTTTCTGAACCGTTGAAAGTGATAGAGTGTAATAATAATAGATTCACGCAAAAGAAGGATAAAAAAACATAAAAGTAGCACCGAAAAGTAGCCTTTCGATCCAGTCGAAATCTGCTGGAATGACAGCACTGTACTGGAATGAACACACTGTTTACATTATTCCAGTTCTAATCCAGTGCTGTACTGGATCACTGGACTGGACTAATGTAAACCCAGCTTAATAGCGGCTATGGTACATGATTAACGATCCCTCGAGTAGAACGAAGGGGAATTAAGAGCTTTCTTCCTCACCCAAGAATGAAATAAGCTCCCAAACTATGATCAACCTTTTTTTAAATACCCTTTACTAAATAAAATTCTCAATTCCTCAAAACTATAATAGTAACAGGGAACGATAGAATCTGGGCGAATTTTGACCCACCATCCTCCAGAGGATTAATCCACTAATTCTTAGACACCGAAGAAATGGATCGAGGGTTTCCAGACGGGAACGCCGCGCACCGAGCAGCCTTAATTTCACCGCGGACAGATGCAAAACGTCCGCGGAGGGAAAGCGACGCGCAATCTGCCTGCTCGCCAAGTATTTACTTAGGCCGAGGCGCGGGAGAACGCGAAATTGCGGCGACGAGCGGGCCTCGACGACAGATGCACAGGTACTTTATTACGTTTCCACGGAGGACCTGCTTCCTCGGCTCTGATAGGCGAAGAAACGCGACAAGTATTGGCTTCCGCTGCTGAGACACCAGAGCAAGATGTAAAAGGGGACGGGCATCGCCTTTGAAGTGAACGTGGATCTCGTTGTTTGAGATTTTATGAATACGCGTGGGCGCTTATGAATTCATTTCGACACTCCCTTTCTTCCATTTCCATTTCGTCCTCAGCTTGCCAGCGACATGTGCGTCGAAAGGTTTGTCAATTTTGCTCGTGTTTATTCGCTTTCGAGTTCTCTAATATATATTTAGAATAATATGTAGACACTTCTGTTCTTCCATTTCGGGGTTTTGTTAAGTTTCTCAGTTATGAGTGACAAGTGTATCGAAATTTTTGCTCAATTAGTCTTCAGGTCTGATATGTACCTACTTCTCAAATTTTCTAGCATTTCTCTTGTGTGGTTTCTGGGACAATATTTAATGATCTAGGATATGTAACTTTTGGGAAAAATTCCTGTGAAAAATACTGCATTAAAGTTGCTAAGAAACTGAAGTGGAATTCAAGTGGTACGAGTAGACGTGAGATTCTTAAGTAGTACAAGTCAACGATTAACACCTCATGAGGTATTTCCTTCCTTCTAAAACTTTTCTAACCATAATTAAGACTCCACTCCACATTGTTTAAACATATGAGCTATAGAAAATAGGAAAACTTGTGGTGAATGTAAAAATATTAAAGATTACTAGTAACTATAAATATAATAACCCTTTCCTACCACAGTTGATTAATTTCAATGCATGCTAAAGTTCTCACATTAATAAATTTTGAACCAATCTTACGTAAAATACATCCCATCATTAGACTGACTAATTTTCAACACCACCAGCCATCTCCTACATTTATTTTTCGTCTTCAATTAACACTAAGAGGCACCAGCGTGTCTTCACGTCACGATTTTCTAAAAAACATCTCCATATCTCTCAAAATATTATGCAAATTCGTATCCATAAAATGGAGCCACAGTTCCTTAACAAAGTCAAACACTAGCACTATCCAATTTCCATCGATACCCACCTCAATCGATCCCATAAATACGAACATCGTCCAGGATTCGACTAACAAGGAGAGTATTTTAAGTGTCCGCCTCCGATCATTTTGATTTTTGGATATGTTATAGAGGACCGAAAAATAAGAAATACGTGTTTTTTTATTTTTCCCTGTTTTCATATTTGGGGGGTAAAAAGTGCGTTCAAAGTTAGGGTTGAAAAATCATTTTTGTGGAATATCTTGAGAACTAATAGAGTCTTTGAATGCGAAAAATTACTGACTCACCAGATTTTCAAAAAGTCCACAAAAATGATTTTTCAACTTTTACTTTGAACGCAGTTTTCACCCCCAAATATGAAAACGAGGAAAAATAAAAAAACACGTATTTCTTATTTTTCGGTCCTCTATAACATATCCAAAAATCAAAATGATCGGAGGCGGACATCTAAAATACTCTCCTTGTAAGCACTCCAATTCAAGTAATCCACGAAGATAATATTATGACAATCCGCACATAACTCTACAGCATGAGCGCAAATATTTCAGAAACGTCCCATCGCAACGAACACGGCCATAAAAGTCCACTCCGTAACATTTCACAGTGACGCGAAATCCAACGTAGCACGTCGAGTGGAAATAGTACAGGTTCTTCGGCGTCGCTGAATATTTTCCATGGAAAAATCGAGGGAGGCGGGGTGCAGAAGGGGGGGAGAGAAGTCGTTGCTCTGCGCAAGCTAACGTATTAAATTTTGTAATTAATATTTTTCATTTCGACATCAGCTGCCTTTATACGCGTCTCTCGCGTCTCGTTCCAGTCGTATCGCCACGCTCGAGTTTAAATTTCGAACCAGCGCCGAGGCCGAGTGCCCAGTTAGTCCATCGTGGAATTTCCTGCCATTCTATTTTTTTTTTTTGTTTGCCGCGTGTATTTTTTTCTGCTTGTTTCCCCGTCACTCGTCCACGTTCGGCGAAACGTTCCGTCGTTCTACGAAACTGAACGCATTTTGTGACTAAACGAGGAATGGTCGCATGTTTCGCGGTAATGCAGGGAGATTTTTTGGCGCAGGTATTCCTTTTCACGATCCTTATAGTGTTCAGGTGAAATGAGCTTGAGAGCTTCTCATTGTGGAGAATGAGGGGGTGTTTTGTAAATCGCGTTCTGCTTTGTGAATGATAATTTTGATGGGAAAATCGACTTCGAATTTGGTCGGAGAATTTTCACCTTAATAGGGTGGCTATTATTTATACGTGTCGATTTTTTTTTTGTAAGGAACGGTGCCATTTGATAGAAAAAATAGTCCGTGAAGCAGTTTCTTGCAATCGGACAATAGGAAAGGGCGCCAACCAGGCCTCAAAGTTTAAAATTCATCGATATTTTGGATTTATAGAATTTCTCAAAAATGCTAAGCCCTATCGAAATTTTTTTCAAATAAAGTTAAAAGAGCATTCAATTTTCTACAATTACTGTAAATATAATTTTCTCGTACTTCCAACCATTTTTTAGATAATAACGTTTGAATTAGTGGTGGAGGAAATTTGTAATAATATTAAAAATTAAATTTGGGATTCTGAATTTCAGCTGTTATTATTTTTTAATTGACTAACCTACGATTTTGAATTTCGATAATTATCGATAATTCTCCACCACTAATTCAAACGCTATTATCTAAAAAATGGTTAGAAGCACAAAAAAATTATACATACAGTAATTGTAGAAAATCGAATGCTCTTTTAACTTTATTTGAACAAAATTTCGATAGGGTTTACCATTTCAGAGAAATTCTTTAAATTGAAACCATAGATGAATTTTACACTTTAAAGCCTGGTTGGCACCCTTTCATATCGTCCTTTTGCAATAATCTTTTCCAATGATTATTTTGTTATGAAATGGAATTATATTAGAGGACGAGAGCAAAAGAAATCGCAGGTTGAAAATAAGAGCCACCCCAGTACACAGAGCAGCCGCTTCTCATTACCCCGCTTCGAAGTAAACTCTCATCCCGATCCCAATCGAAATCACCCCGTCCACCTCCGTCGTTCATTTTTCTCAGACCAGGCCCCTGAATTCACTCGACCCTTTTCGCAGAGCGGCCGTTTAACAACGTCTAGGACGCCGACCAAGCACTTGGCGCGCCATTCAGACGGTGGAAATGATTAACACCGGGTAGTAACTGTTTCTATTTGTTCGTTGGCAGCGCGGGCCAATGATCTATGCCGGCGATTACAGGCTCGATTCCAGGCACGTAGCCCCGTCTCTACCGCGCTTTGTGGCCGGCCGTAGGTTGGCAAACAAACGAAAACGCCCGTTGTATATCGATCGCGTTCGCGCCCGATCGCGGGAACAATGGGGATAATTGAGCGTACGAATTACGACAGAGAGGATTCGCAGGCCGATGCTGGATACCAGCGGGACCACGGCAATTAGGTCTACGACAAAGCGACTAGAAGACTGGTATTTGCAGAACGCGACTATTCCAATTTCACGTGGAAGGGGGAGGGGCGTGGGGGGATGTAGGACACTGTAGCGATTAAACTTCTTGGGGGAGGGGGGGGGGTGTAAATTTAAGGGTACGCGCAGGTGTGCGGATGGAGGTTAAGTCTGGGTTAGATCTTCGGTTGGCGGTGGAATTTGAAGATCACGGGGCCTTGTGTCTTTTATAATTTGATCGGAATAGGGGCATGAGGGGTGCTTTAGGGTGGCTGACAAGGGAAGATCCCGAAGCCGGAGATTCTAAAAATTTTGAAACTTTGTGGATACGTAGGGGATTTCCTTCTGATTACAACGCAATTTTTTTTGCTGCCCAAAATCACTCTGAGGGGGTGAAATTAACCCCTGAAAATCTGGTTATTTTCCGATTTTGTGTTATAACTCGTGAAATGTAAAATAATTTTTTTACTAAATGATAGATTTAATTAAAAGAAGTAACTTTTGTCTCGAAACTTTTTTTTTATCGCTTACAGTTCGCGAGAAAATCGAAAAATAGCCGAATCTTCAGGGGTTAATTTCACCCCCTTAGAGTGATTTTGGGTAGCAATGCAGTTCTTTCGATGTAAGGAGGTTAAAGGTATTTGAACACTCTGGCTAACATTCGATTAGTAATAATTACTCCATGAAGCTTTTCCAAATATTTCCCCCTAAATCGTATATATTCATCCCCCGAACCCAGCATTAACCAACTCCTCACTTTTCCCCCAAAAAATCCTCAGAAATATCCCACTTCATCTCACTTCCCTCCGACACTCTTCAATTTCATTCCTCGCAAATTCAACCCCCACCTAATTCTAATTCACTACAACCTACAACCCCCGTTATAAAAAATTCATTAAATCAAACAATAAAGAATCCACCTGGATTACGAAAAACCCCATTTTCCCTCCACAGTAGTTGTTAACCTTTCCCCCATTATGTTTAATACGAAGTGAGTCAGTTCGAACTACCGAGCACAGTGTGCCCCCGTTTACACCATAGATCGCGTGCTCCCAAGTAAAGACTATCGTAATCCACCGTACGGGTCAACAAACTGCGAACGCGTTAACGAATACACGCGCGCTGGAACATGCTCTCGAGCAATTTGCGCGCGGTTACGCAAACACCGGGACTGCGACATTAAAATAATACGGACGAACGGAGTAAGCGCGTTAATTGGAATAATCACGGTGCGTAATCGTACGTCAACACTCGTTAACTGGAATTGCGGACCAGTAACCAGAGGCTGGGGCGCGACGGGGCGCTCTGTTTCCGTTGGTGAGACCGCGACTCTGCCCCCGTTTCGCCTGGCGCTAGAGGAGTTAAGATGTTTCGCTAAGCAACTGTCGAAACTGGGTAACAGGGGGCTTGTATATTCAGGGTAGGGCTGGAACTATTCGAATAATTTAATATTCGAATATTTTAATATTCGAATATCATTCGAATACTTGGATATTCGAATATCATTCGAATACTTGGATATTCGAATATCATTCGAATACTTGCATATTCGAATATCATTCGAATACTTGGATATTCGAATATCATTCGAATACTTGGATATTCGAATACTTGGATATTCGAATACTTTAATATTCGAATACTTGGATATTCGAATACTTTAATATTCGAATACTTGGATATTCGAATAGTATTCGAATACTTGGTAATTCAAATACTTGGATATTCGAATTGTATTCGAATACTTGGTAATTCGAATACTTTAATATTCGAATACTTGGATATTCGAATACTTTAATATTCGAATACTTTAATATTCGAATACTTTAATATTCGAATACTTGGTAATTCGAATAGTATTCGAATACTTGGTAATATAAAATATCAAAACCTAACATCCTACCACACAATTTCGATCTCCCTCCCCCCGAATTCCAACACCCAGCGTCCATCAGAACTCAAGCAAAATTCATCTGAAATCCCATCAAGCCTCATCAAACGCCGTTGAACCACCAAATCCCCGCAGAAAACGATCCCATTAATCCCCTTAATTCCTCAACTCCCAGATACCAGGCGGATAAAGTGAAGAAGCCCATTAATTCTCCTCCGCGGAAGTCCAAGCGCCGAGCAAAACTAACCAGCCACGGTATCCTGTCCCTTATCGGACCTATTCTTCTAATTTCCACCCGACGAGGCTTTCCACGTGGCGCGCGAGAGCGTAGACACCAGCGACCGGGCGGTAAACCGTAATAAAGGCGGGTTCACGCGGATCAATTCCGTGACGGTTCAGTGCCGTTTGTGTCTTTTGACACTCTAAATCGGCGTTTCCCAATTAAATTTTGCCGCGGAACCTTTCAAATTGAAAAACAGTCTTTGACTGAACTTCGCCTTTGCTTTTGTCCTTGTTTACTTTCTCTCTTTGTTATCTGCTGTGTTTGCAATAAAGACGTTTAATAATAATAATAATACTCATTAAAATTTAGCGGACCCCAGCCTCAACAGTTTATTTTCTTTTGATTTTCAAATTTTGCTTTTAAATTCAGGTGCATTTGTCTCATTGGATAATTTACATATTTTTCTCTTATTTAAATTTTATTCTTAATTCAACTTTTCGCGGAGCCCTAAACTTCCTATCGCGGAACACCAATTGGGAAACGCTGCTCCGAATCAACCGAAGCGAAGAGACTACTGGCACAAACGGCAGCGAACCGTCGCGGTACTGGTGTACGTGGTGCCGCCTTAATCCCATCGCGGAATGTGGCGCGGTGGGGATGGAAGCTCGCCCGGTGGCCGCTCAAAGGGGCGCCTCGGTCAAAGGGGGGCCTCGAAGCCAACTTCAACCGCCGCGAAACAAGAAAAGTGCCTGCCTCGCGGCGCGGGAGGACAATCGAGAGCTTTGATCGACGATTGGAGCCCGTTTCGGGGCTGGTAGCTCGCCTGCGCGCGTGCAAACATTCGCAGCGGCGGCAGCCCGAAAAACCGATTAATGGCGTGCAAATTTGCTGAACTCGGACGCACGCGTCAAAGGTGGTGCACGCGTGGTCACGTGCCCCCGGCTGATCTGGATGCTGCGTGCTGTTTGTTTGGACGACCTGCGCGAAAAGAGGCCGACAACTTCCTGGTGGAAGGGAGGAAACGTTTTGGGTGTGGAAGGGGCGAAGAGTGGCGAGGGTTGGTCACTTTCTACTGTCAGCTGGTTTGAAGAAGCTCGACAAAATTATTATTATTAAATGTCTTTATTGCACCATTACAATTAAATTAAAATGGCGAGTAGGCGAGGTTCAGCATTAACTGCTGCTCTACAACCTAACCTAAAAAGCCGTTGGGATGTAAGAAAAAGGAAAGAAAAATAAGGAATGAAAACAAAATAAAATACAATAGGAAATTACATAGGAAACCGTGAGAGAATGAAAGAACGAGCGCTAAGTTTAAATGAAGGAATGGAGTTAAAATAATAGGAAGAGGAATAAAATTCAGGGGGTGTTATGCCTTGGATGATGCCGCCTGGGTCTATTTTGTTTTGTGAAGTTCATTGTGACGTTCTTCATGCGAGGATACCAGACTGATAATTGTGGTTTTAGGTTATTTACGAATAAGATTTTATTCTGTTATTTGTATTATTAGGTCGGGCCATAAATTCCAGCCGAATTTTGTAGCGGAATTTAGATTAATATTACAAATATATAATTTTGTGAAAATAACGTAGATAGTATTAATATTATTGGGGGTGAAAAGGGAAAATTCAACGATTAGACTAAAGGAAGCAGAAGAAGAAGAAACGGAGTGGATGGGTATAGTTCTGGAAGAAAAAGAGAAGAAAGGAAGCCCAAGATGAAGGAAGAAGACAAAACGAAACACACAATTTTGAGTTAACCCTCCCAGAAATATTTACCCAATATTTACACATGTACCCCATTTTGAGGCCGAAAGACAAAAAATAAACCTAATTACATATCTACTACTATTATATTATATTATTATCTTTGTGCATCGACTTTTTATCGCTGTGTATTTACAGTACGATTAATGGAGGCATTAATTTCTACGTATTTTACAAAAACAGATTAATAAAAATCCATATAAAAAAAAGAAACTTGTATAGTTTCAATACTTATCAATTATCACCTGATTTATTGTAACAGAATGAACTTTGAATTCGCCTTAAATATGCACCTGGTCAGTTTGAAAAGAGGAGCCAAGCAAACGTTTGAATGCGCGATTAGAACACAACTGCACCATCTGTCCCCGCTACCAAAGTACACGGACCAAGTTAAACAACTCCCGGGATAAACATGACTGCCATAACACATCCTATCCAAACCAGCCCCATGCAATATTAATTTACTTGCAAGGGTAACGAGTAGCCGGCCTCTCAAGACACTCTGCGCCACAATAGTAAAGTTCTCCGTGGGAAGTCGTAAAGGATGTTTAGGGGAGGATTTCCATGGGATGTAAGAATATTATTACTATTGCTATTATGGAAGTTTTCTCCCGCGAGCAGGTAAGCAGCTCCGAAGTTCAAAGCTTCCTTCTTACTGCCTTTCTTCTCGCTGCAGCATCGGGAGTCTCGAATTGTTTTTACTGCAGGAGCATCGGAACAGAGGGGCACAAGACGGGGGTTGAATAGGGGTGCGTTCGTGTTTCATTCTGTTTCATCCGCTCGTATTTTTTTTTTTTTTTTTATTCCTTTCTGCACGCTGTGGCAAGGAAGAGGATTAAGCGGGCAAAGGAATAACGCGAATGCTCACGGCCGGGAGCCTTTCGAGGTAACATAAAACGCTTGTGTAATCCGATTTCCAGTGATAATGCGATTTGTATTCGGTGACAGCGCGGTACGAGCGACGACGCGCGACCCCCTGCCATCGAACATCCTTTCGAGGAGTGCGGAAAGCAAACACTCGCTTTGGGGAGTGCGTAACGTCTTGCGAGTCACCAGGCAGAAACGGGAATTTAGTTCGGTGTTCGGGAATACTTGCTTTTGTCATTTAATAGGGGTGAGTTAGGTGTGGGTTTTAGTTTATGGAAAGAATGAAGACTTCTGTTCAATAATTTGGAATAATCGAACTCGTCGATTGATAGGTGTGTGTGATTAAAGAGGGAAAAGAGCAAAAATGATATGTATTTTGACATTTGTAGTGCAATCACAAAAGATACAATGTTGTGATAGAATACATAAAGCGAATGTGAGAATATTCATTTTTATATTATACAACAAAATGTTGCATAAACATGCCAAACAGAAACCAGAACTCCTTCAAAAGATATAAAGTTTCTGATCAACCTAAAACATTTTACTATAAGCCATCAAATGTTTGCGTATAAATTTAAAATACTTCATAATTATTTAATAATTTTTTGGAATAAATTTGTATAATAAAATTGTGATAAACTTATTATTTGGTATTTATATACTAAACTGATCAGGAACTGGGTCCTTGACAGTAGATGGAACACATCATCGCCAAATCTATCAATATAAGTAGCATAAGCCATACTGGATCAGACAAAGAGTATCGCCTGAGAATAGCACATGGCCTCAACAACACAATGAATACTATTCCTAACGAATAACACAACACTACATTTCCAGAACCTTGCAACTGAGATCCAGGAAACAGATTAGTCACCTGAAATTCGATGAGCTAAGGGATGGAAACATAGAACTCATGAAACATACAATCATCAAATCCTCAATTTCAGATAAAACAGTTTACAACTTCCAATCCTCAATTTTCAACAGCCACTCACACTCAGCGTTTCCAACAAACCCAAGGAGCAAACCAACGAAACAAGAAGTATCCTTGAGACGCAATAGCCAGTGCGTGAAATCCCGGGGAATTCTTCAGGCATCAGGCTGCCCACAAATTCCACGCTTGTCCCCGACAAAGGGGAAATTTACAGGAATTTCAATTCACAGTAAACAGCCCGTGATCCCCCCCATTGTTTGCCACGGGGCTCTCAGAACAAATAAGGGTGGCTGCACCGGGCAACGGGGGGTGGGAGGCTGCGGGATGGGGATGAACAGCTCGGGGGAGGGTCGCTTCTCACCTTCGCGCGTGTAACGCGAGATCCTCCGTCGTCGTTAGCGTGCTTCTGTAATCGCGGGTTCCGACGCTCATTAAGGCGGGTTCACACGTGTCGGTTCAGTGACGGTTTAGTGTTGAAACGGACCAGTTCGGAGTGGGCTCTTTAGCTCCGCTTTAAGATACTTTTCTACGCCGCTATTAACCTTCCTCGACTCACGCGTCGAACTCACAGACCGGCGAATGCAATATTTGCTCATTTTCAGAAATCATTAATAGCCACGGAAAAATGATTTTTTTATAATAAACCCGCGGAATGTAGTTTTAAGTTGAAATTATTGACGACTGTTTCGGAAGACTACTAAAGAAAGAAATATATATTTTCCAAATTAGTTTGTGCATTTTTTTTTATTGTTTTATAACCCTGAATAAATATTATAAATTAATTTTATGGAACTATACAGAATAAATATCATATCTTCAACGCGTAAAACACGGTCTCACAGACCGACGCGATTCTTTGTGCAATGAAAAATCACGCGAGTTCAGGAAGCTTAAGGTGGGGTCCCACGGCGCGAAAGTCGCCAAGCCGTGGGATCCCACCTTTAGCTATTCTTCTGCGTGAAACAGGCCAGCACATCGTCCAATAAATAACAAACGAGTTCCTTCCATCCAAGTCAATTCTTGCCATCTTTATGTTTATGTTTGAGTTTTTCCCTGTCTTTATACAGAGATGGCGTTTCAAGCATATTTTCTTCTATTGCCCAACGAACACTATAGTCCCCATTTTTTCCCTCCTCTCTCTCCCTTCGGGTCCCAGCAGCGAGCGGAGTACCGGGAAAAAAGTGGTCACCCATCTTTCCCCAGTACCCGGCCCGCGATGCTTAACTTCGGTGATCTAACGAGAACATACATGAGAACCCACCTTTATTCAGCCATCGTTGATCCGCGCTCCCTCGCGACTGCGCGCTAGCGCTGCACCCCGCAGCTTTTCGAGCGAGAAAAACGGGGGAATCGCTCGGGGAAAATGCCCCATTGAGCAGCAATTTGTAAATGGGAAATGCATTACGCGTAAATATTAAGGGCTGCTCGATCGCCCCGCTTGAAAGCTTCCATTGTTCGTGGCAGTCGCGAGCCAGGAGCGCGCGACGAATGGGAACATTAAACCCAGCGGCAAGTCATCCTTGCGCCTCTAATGTAAATGCGATCCACGCCTTCGCAGGTAAACACAGAGCATTTGTGGGTATTCGTGGGATATGAATAGCGGGCTCGGATCGATCGTGGGAAATTAAGTTGCGGGGGGGTTTAGGCGAGGATGAGGGGGCAAGATAGAAGTGGCAAGCTGGAGCGAGATAAGGAGGGCCAGTAAGCGAAGGACACTTAATAAAATCAGAGGGAAATCCGGGGAATCAGAATGGAAACTCGAGATACCGCCATGCTAGGCGCTGGGCCCACGAATTAAAACTGTTTCTGCTATTTTACAGAGTAAATAGAGTGGAAGTCTGATGGCTTGGGTTTAAGGTAGGTACTTCTGCTTTGCTGGAGGCTCGATGTCTCCATTTTGGAATACTGATTCAGGTTAGGTTATGATATCCTAATCCAGCAAAAATAAAAGTTAAGAATTTTTACAAATATGTATCTAATAGGGGAGAGTTACCAATTTCGTACTGGTCACCTAAATCGTACCTCATCAATTTCTCAGTAATTAATGAATGTAAACGACATCTGACAATAAAAATATCAAGTAAGTGCGAAATAAGAAATAGAAACAAAACCTTTTGAGCTTACACCCTATTTTGTGCGTGCTATAAATATTTTCAAAAATCAGGTATGATTGATGTAACTTTTTACTAGTTTATTTTAGCTGATAATAATCAAACAATGCAATTTTGTCCCGTATTTTTGTATTTTTCTAAAAGCGGGTTTAATGTAGAATATTTTACATTCATTTTAAGTACATATTACATTCATTATAAAGTTTAAATTGATATTTATAAATAAATCGATCATATACATACATATATATATATATAATAATCATTACTTTATGTTGAATATTTTCTTCTCTATTTGTTATGGATACTATTTTTAGTGGAGGTGCGATTTAGGAGACCAGGTTGCCTAAATTTGCAGTATGTGACAAAAAGATTAATAACAAATTAATTTGCTCTAAGCAACAGGTAAATCATATAATAGTAGGTGCTTAAACGATCAAGCTACAATATCCAATAATCATTTGCGTCCAAATTAGTACCAAATATGAAATATAACTTAAAATGTCTTAAGTGATGCGATATAGGCAACTCTCCTCTAAATAAAAATAAAATTATTCTCCTTGTTTCACATTTTTGCACCAAAATCCCCAACTCAAAATTCAAATACCTACGCAGCAGGCAACAGACTAATGTAATTGCAGGTTCGTCGAGGTACCCAGGATCTTCCGTTCAAGGGCGATTTTCCTAAGTCTCCACTGTCTATTAAGAAGGGAAGTAGCGGTGGGGCAACAGACGCACGAAACAGAGGGAAGCCGTTCGAAGCGATGGGCGATCAAACGTGGCGTTAATTAGTCCCCGTTGGACGTGATTTCGTGAATTAACCACGGAACTGCTCCGCTGGCGTTCCTCTCGAATCGAACATCCCCCGATTCCGTATTCGTCAGACCGCAATGTCTTTGCAGCTGCAAGTGCACTTGACTGCCGGCCACCCCCTGTAATTTGCGACCTGTGATCTTCGGTCTCGAACCGCCGCCGTGCACGTCCCAATGCGGATTTCTCGATCGCGGTATCGCCTTGAACGGGAACAAAGGTGGTCGCCGCGAAATTTCATTGTTAACCGATTCGATCGCCGGAGGAATCCATTCAATTCCCATTCCCCTCTTCCATTCACCAATTTTTGTCGAATCCTTCTATTCCGTCGCGCGTTAAACATCGTCTCATTGTACTACGACGATCTTATTACATTATATATATCCATGGCAGCGGTGGAAAGAAAGTTTCAATTGTGAAGGGTAACGGAAAGAAGATCGTGCCATTGAAAAGAATTGTATTTTAAAATTTATATCCCATATACAGTGGGTGTAGAAAGAATTCGTACACCCTTTAAAATCGCATAACTTTTTTCAAATTAATCCAAACAACTTGAGTTTTTTTGAGAAGCTAGAAGGATTAGTTTGCTAAGTGACGTGATTCGTAGTTTTGAAAAAAATGCAATTTGTCGGAATAGCAAACAAAATAGTAAAGGCTGTTTTCTCCACTTTTTTTTGTGAATTCAAAAAACCCGTTTGTAGATTTCAGTAAGTTATATACGTGCCTAAAATTTCATCAAAATCGGTTAACGTTGCTCTGATTTCGGGAACTTCCGCGATTTTCGACCTTATTCTGCGATCTTTAAGCGTTCATAACTCAAAGCAACGTTAACCGATTTTGATGAAATTTTAGGCACGTATATAACTTACTGAAATCTACAAACGGGTTTTTTGAATTTTCATTACAGGCTCACTGTAGTTATATTTCAATGCAATGGCGCAGTCAGGATTTAATCTCGGGGAAGTCGAATTGAAGGGATACAAATATTCATAATGTAAATTCAATAAAATTCATTAGCCTCTAATAATAATTTATTTACAGAATAAAATCCAGTTTTCTTTTCTCTTTACGAAGTTCTTGAATTACTTCAGTCGTGGTGACATTAATCTCCTTTTTTTTCTTTTTTTTTCGGGGGTGACTTCCCCCTCCCCTAACTGGATACGTCACGGTTCCATTATAAGTTTATTTTAAATTCGCTAATATTTTGAGTGAGGAATATTTCGAAGACGTGAAAACTAACCCGCCTCAAACACAGGGAACATTAATAAAGAAGAGAAAGAAAAATCAGAACAGTGGGTTTCCAAGAAAGAAAGTAAAAAATATCCCAATGTTGCAAAAAGCGTCTCCAACTTAGTGAATGCCAAACATAGTTTTTTTCCACCCGTTAGGAACAAAAATGAAGAGTCTGGTTGTTCGCGTTGAATTTTTTTAAATTTTTTTTGGTATCCCTTGAACGACCAAGGCAAAGTAAATAGGAACAATCCGAAGGGAGCAATTACAGTTCCGTCAGCCCCGGGTCTATACAAGCTGCCGAGCAATTTGTACTAATTACTTGGACGGAAGGGCTCGAATCGACGTCCGTATGCCGGGTGCACCGTATTTGCCGTTGCTCCTACAGCTTGTAATCTTCCTACTTGTCAAATATCGTGCAGACGATCGTGTTTCCATTGCCGGAAGATGGAATGGCCCGCGCAATCAGGGGTGATTAGTGTCTGGTTTCAAAGGAGGAAGCCTTCCGCCGGGGTCCCGACTCTGTTTTCCCCGTTATGCCGGCAATTTCCAAGTTATCGAATAATACAGCGATCGTTACTCGTATAAACAACCATTCGCGCGCCGCTCCCGAATAACCCAGCCAGCTGAGCGAGTCGAGACGGTCTCGAATATCAACACTCCGCGCTTGACACGCCGAGGCGCAGAAAAATGAGTCAATATTTCCGCGGCAATCGCGCCGCAACATGATATTTCGAAATTTTTTTTTTTTTTTTTCGCCCCACTTGCGAAATTCCATTGGGGTGTCGAGTTCTGTGAATCCTTTCTTGCGAGTTTTCAAAAGCCACGTAACGGGTTAATTAATGGAAAATTGGACGGTGCGTTCTGTAGGTTGCGAATGATTTCGTTATATGTGCTCGCTGCATGACTTCCCACGTTTACGTACCGATGGAACACGATCGATGGAACTACCGATGGGTATCGAGACGACGGGGCGCGCCATTGTGATTCGTTTTAATTACTTTCGTGCGTGGGAACATTGTTTTATATTATTTCGACGGGGGTGGGGCTGATGGGGCGGCCGGACGGGGAGAATGGAAGAGCTTAATGGGAAATTTGATCGTCGTTTCGCACGAATAACGGTTGCCAATCGCGGAATAATTATATTGGGAGTGACCGTTCCTCTGTTATTATCGCGTTTGGTTGCCGGTGGTTGAAGGGGATTGCAGAGTTTTGATCTTCATCGACAATGGAAGATTCCAGCTGCGCGTGGGGATGTATCGAATGACTGAATTAGGTGTGGATTGGGTATGCAGTACAATCACAGTGTACCCACATGAAACACGTGAAACACTCTTCTATTATTTTGCCTTCGGTGTAATTCACATTGCAAAAGAGAACAAAAAAAATTAATATCACCTTCGGTATTCGGAATTAGCAATACGGCATTAAAACCTAAAATTTCATGTGAGATTTTCTATTCTCGAAATTATTGCAAAATTGACACGAAACCATAAATGAATATGTAATTGAGTAGATTAAATGTTTAACTCTAAAGTTTCGACATATTTTAATAATAAGTGGTACTATTGAATATTTGCTGAAAAAGTTTTGCAACTTGACGTTTTCTTACTCTGCAGATCTAATCGAAAATGTCAAAATGGCAATACGTCCACAAATGTAATTTGCCCCTATAATTTGCAGTGTCACAAATTAAACGTTATAAGATAGTGAAATTGGGATTCAGAATCCCAAATTTAATTTGTAATATTATTACAAATTTCGATAGTGAGAACCATCGATAACTATCGTAAGTACCATCGATAGTTATCGATGGTGGTCACTATCGAAATTTGTAATAATATTACAAATTAAATTTGGGTTTCTGAATTTCAGCTGTTATTATTTTTTAATTGACTAACCTACGATTTTCAATACCGATAATTATCGATAGTGAAAATAAGCCATCTATAGTTTTCGAAAGTGATAACCATCGATAACTATCGAAATTTGTAATAATATTACAAATTAAATTTGGGATTCTGAATTTCATTTTTTTATTATTTTTGAATTGACTAACCTACGATTTTCAATACCGATAATTATCGATAGTGAAAATAAGCCATAAATAATTTTCGATAGTGAGAACCATCGATAACTATCGTCAGTACCATCGATAGTTCTCCACCACTAGTGTCGCGGACAGTCGCGCGTCGCCGACGAGATCGAAATTCGCATCACGGCGCAGACGAGAGAAGAAAAAGCAGAGATAGGGTCGCGGGTATGGGGAACCGAAGAAAATGATGAACGAGACAGCCTCCAATAGAGTTTACGGATACACGACGGCGGGCAAGCTTTTTCCAAGTTTTCTGGTTCGCGTGTAACGATATCGATGAACCCCACGCGCCCCCCTCTCGATAAAACGATCGACGTTTATTTACCGTCTCGTCGCCCCACCGAAAAGATTCTACTACCACGGAACGTATTGTGCGTACCGCCGTGAACCTGTACCTGCACACTTTCGACCGACAACACAAAAGCTCATCGATTCTTCCACTGTCCACTCGCTCGCTGTCCTATAGAAATCACGTAAATTTTGGCCCCACTTTTTCCGTGCCCTTCCGCGATGGATAGACGTGGTCTGATTAATTTGCAACGGTAAGGAAAGAAGTAGCACGGTGCTGGAAATATTTATTACATTACTGGAATAAACATGTTAGAAATTACATCCACTGTTGGATTTACCTCTTAAGCTGGGTTTACATTAGTCCAGTCGCTGGATCCAGTGAGTGGTTTGACTGGAAATCACGTCGACGTCTACATTATTCCAGTCGCTGGATCCATATCGACTGGAAATCAGGAGATGTGTTGATTATTCCAGTGGTTTCTGAACCGTTGAAAGTGGTAGAGTGTAATAATAATGGATTCACGCAAAAGAAGGATAAAAAAACATAAAAGTAGCATCGAAAAGTAGCCTTTCGATCCAGTGGAAATCTGCTGGAATGACAGCACTGTACTGGAATGAATACACTGTTTACATTATTCCAGTTCTAATCCAGTGCTGTACTGGATCACTGGACTGGACTAATGTAAACCCAGCTTTAGGCTAACAAGGCTGAAGCCTAGGGCCCCGTTTAGCTGAGGGCCCCTCATTCTAAATTTTTTCTTCGAAAAATTTATGAAAAAATCTTGCCGAGGGTTAATGTTATATTTATTTTTGATATTCAATGTTAATTTTGAAATTAAATTCTTATTTAGATTACACGAGTAGTAGGATAAAAAAAATAAAATCAGTGTCATTTTATTTTTTATATTTAACCGAGGGCCCCCCGAATATTCAGCCTAGCCAACCCTGAAAAGGTCAATACAGCTCTCATTATACCTCTTTTATTATTAGTAGTAAGGAAATATTACTGCAAAAATTAGCTTTGCCAAATTGAGTGGGATGGAAATACTTTTAACAATACTATATTTCTATGAAAATTGCGGCTACTGGGTACATAAATTTGAGTTGCAATGAATAGCTTCCAATACTGTAAATTCTTTGCTGAGAACTTGGACGTCAACAGTATTTTCTGTCGCGAGGAAGTTACTTGAGTTTAGAGCTACCTCTACTCGGAATAAGCAACCTTCCAAAATTCTAATTAATTTGCAACAGTAATAGAACACCTCCACTCTAACTCCGGTAACTCTAGCTCGCAATTCTGAAACCTCGCTCCCAAGCCCGCGCTTAAATTTCGAATTCGTCGAATTCATAGTCGATAGGGTTGCCACAGGAAGAACCGCGTGGGAAAACGGGGGCGCATCCAAGGAGCGGCGAGAAGGGAAATTCAGTTTCTTCTTTTGAACGGGGTCTGATTCGATAAGTTTGAACTCGCCCGCCCTCCGCTGGCAGCGAAGTTCCTCGGTGGAAGTTCGGCTTGTTGAACTGTTTCGTAAACAATTTTCATATTTGATATCTCGTTACAGAATGAAAACCAGGCACCGGACAAATTGAATTTTCCCTCCCTCGGAGCAACGGTGTTCCGTGGCGCAACTTTCCGCCGCCCGCCGCCAGCCGCTGGCGCAGAATTCGCGGCGCGCGGAGAGAGCTTTACCGCGGCGATGCAACTTACGTAGGCTTCCGCGACTCGTGATTAAAGAAAGTTGTTACTTTTGCCGCTTCTATCGGGGAAACTCTACGAGTTTAGAGGCTGAGCCGCTGCAAAGCGAATTCTAACCGGATACAAGCCGTCCTCCGTGCAACTTGCCGCAGACTTCCGTCGTTCTTGGCCGAGGGGACCTTAATTACCGTTCCCCCCGGAGTTTCACCCTTTTTTAAAACTGCACTTCGCCAGTTCGCAACTTTAACGATACGTTTTCATGACTCGCGCAATCTTCGGGGCATTGCTCGTTCGATACCAGTCGAGAAATGAAAAATAATCTTGGGGAGCATACCTTCTACCCTCCCTTGAGGGGAGGACCCTAATTCTTTGGATCTAAAATCATAGCAAAATTTGGGATATTTTAAAAAAAACTAGCGATTAAATTCATCTGAAATTTAGACCATGTTTTATGCACCTTTGAAGAAGTTGCAGTTTTTTTTTTAATTTTAAAAATAAATAAATATATATTCCCTCGTTAAGAAAGTGGTGGGAAAAAATAATCTTGGGGAGTATACCTTCTACCCTCCCTTGAGGGGAGGATCCTAATTTTTAGGATCTAAAATCATAGCAAAATTTGGGATATTTTAAAAAAACTAGCGATCAAATTCATCTGAAATTTAGACCATGTTTTATGCACCAGTTTTTTTTTTTTTTAATTTTAAAAATAAATAAATATATATTCCCTCGTTAAGAAAGGAGTGGGATAAATAGATACTTTGATATTTTCTTCAGTTGTAATGATAGAAAGAATATTTTTATTAAAAATGGGGTTACTTGCAACGTGTTCGATTTTTGATACCATTCGAATTTCATATAAAATATATTCTGCATGTCATCATGTCTGAGGAAGATAGGTGGCCTGCTTTAGGTGGGAGACCCTCTACGGAGGAAAAGGTGCAGGGAATGGTATCGTATTTTTCCTATTTCTCCCTTCGTTTCCTTTCTCTGTCTGTTCAATGCACGCAGACCTGGAAACGTAACCAAGGGGCGCGCCACCCCTCTTCGAGGTAACGCGAGACGCACGACCTCGTCGAGCTTCCGAGTAATCAGGCTGCAGGAGGCTGGACGGGGAATGTGAGGATTCGGTAAGCTCGATTCGAGTGAAATTTCGCGGGCTGCTCGTTAAGGTGGCAGCTATCGAAGAAGCAAGTCGAGGGCGATTCTTGCTTGGTCCTGGGGAAGTTAATCGACGATATTTTGCGACAAGATGCCTGGGAAATGTTCTCGGAAGTAATTATGGAATTTTTTAGATTAATTGGAGAACTGGAATCTTTTTGTCAAGAAAGAAGCGGTAAACGGAGAAATAAGCAATTTAAAAATAGGGTTTCAAAAACATTTTACTTTGCAGGCGTTGTTATTAATGCAGTCATAATTTTTAGCTTCTGATGCAATTCGAAATGCTTCCCAATGAAGACATAATTAAAACACTCTAAGTGCTAAAGTTGATAAAAAAAAATTTTAGCGAAAAATGATAATACAAAAATATAAAATATAAATTTTATGACACCTGCAGTGTTTTCTACTGGGATTCTTAAATTATTAATTAACAGAAAATCGAAAAATAGCCGAATTTTCAGGGGTTAATTTCCCCCCTTAGAGTGATTTTGGGCAGCAAAAAAAAATGCGTTGTAATCCGGAGGAAATTCCCTACATATCCCCAAAGTTCCAGAATTTTTTGAATTTCCGGCTTCGGGATCTTCCCTTATCAGTCATCTAAACCCAAAATTAGGCTTCCATATTGAATTAAACTTCCACCCTCTTACGATCTGAAATTACAGTGAGAATTGTAACAATACCGCAAGATTTATAAGTGTCGCGGAATTGTTCGCCCCTCCGCGGGAAGTTGGGATCTTCCACGGCTCGATGGCGCAGAAAGTTGTGGAAGAAGCAGCCCGAGCAGGAGGGGGGGAAGAGTAGACACCGCCGAAGTCGTTTCCTGGCTGCTCGATAGCTCGACGTCGAGTCGATAAATTACAGAGATTCAGCGAATCGAGCAACTGCACAATGTATCGGAGAGGCAACGATGGCATCGTGCATGAATTACGCTTTTCCATGTTTCATGGAGCATAGAGTCGATGCGCGCGCGCTCGCGGGCACGTTGCATGCGACTGCAATTCCGTGCGGGCAGGTTCGGGATCATGGAGGGGGGCTCATGGACTTTTATTAGATACCAGCCGCAGAAAGCACGGTTCCCTTCGTATCATGGGCTTTAATGAACGACACCGTGCCAGTGGCAGCTTAAAATGAAATTGCATAGAATTTCAATTTCCTGGATGGGCTGCTCCGCAGACGCGTTATTATGTCAGCGAATAGCGATTAGAGAGCACCGCGAGGAATGTAAGTACTTGAATGTTGCAAGTGTTTGTGGAGGATTTTTTGTTAATGTGGGGGTTTGAAGGTGAAGAAGTCTGGTTTAGCAGTGAATGTGAATGAAATTAGGGAGAGATGGTGTATTATAAGGATCCAGAGATACATTTAAGGCGTCATTCTGTTTAGACGGTTTTTAAACATTTTTCGAAAGTACATATCCTCGAGAATGTACTGTTAAATTTTCATGGAAAAATTCAAATTATTTTAGCTTCTACATAGAAAGAACTCATTTTTTTATCCACAGTTGGGCAAAATGTAATCTAATTACACCTTACAAATTACGATTAAAATGTAATTATTTTCACATTATTTTCTGTAATTTAATGTAGGTGGTTGACCACAATTTTATCAGCTACCTAAACTAACGATTACAGAAAATAATGTGTAATCAACTACATAATTATATTTTAATTGTAATTTGTAAGTTGTAATTAGATTACATTTTGCCCAATTCTGATTTTATCACATCATGCAAGTAAAATCTAAAAATCTATCGAACCGACTGCTTTATAAACTGCAGTGCTTATTCTGCACACCTATGACTTTGGTAGGAACAACTACAGCCAAGTATATGGCTACTAACGACACTTCAAAGCTCCCAAACAATTCAAGCCAGTCGGAGGAATCAAACTCCTACGATTGTACAACTTCGCAGAACATCCCCCGGTCTCTGCAAAGCAACCAGCGCGAAAAATCCACCCTCCAAAATAGAAGCTGTGCAGCTTGGAATCCCTATTGCCCATTTTCATTGTACCGAGGCTCACGCGTAATTTTCTTGCAGAAGAACCAGCACCAGCCGCGCCACCTGCGTTCCTCGACTTCTCCATTATCCCGTTCACCTCCCCCTAAATAGCCGAGGCCATCAACGAGCAAGTAGTTCCTCCCTTAATCGATTCCGTTTAGCCGCGGACGGTTTGTTTCCCTGTAAATACGCCCGGCGACACGGGTTATCGGGTAAACACCGTCGAACCGACGTCGAAAATTCGTTTTAATTCCGCCACTCGGCTTCGAGTCTCATTCTCAATATTTGCGCGTAAACATCGCGCAAATGGGAGAAGTGTTGGCGGTACGTCGACGCCGCGTCCCGAGCCCGCCAGCCCCTATCGCGCCTCCTTTACCGCCGTTCCCGTTGTTGTCTCGGCGGGGGAACGAGCTTCGATTCGATCTCGAGACGGTCGTACGTGCTTGAGCCGCGAGCACGGCTTAAAAGCCTCAAAGTAGCTGTCGTATAGCTGGAGGAGCTCGTAAATCGGCGGACGAAACCGCGCTCCGTCCTACCAGCGGCGACGACATCTGGGGGAACGTTCTCGGCCGCGATGCGACAACTTCGTGACCGTTCGCTCCCCGGAGGAACTTGTACCGGGGGATGGGTGAACTCGGTTGATCGCTATTTCGCAGGGTAATGGGGGGATCGTGGTTGAGGATCGAGGGGGGTGGGAGGTATAAATAAAGGGGGATTCTTTTTATTCTACTGGGAATGGGAAATCTTTCCAGCTTTTCTCTTGACAGAGGGATGTTTGAAGTTTTGAGGAACCTCAGAACAAGTTTTCATTGGGGATATTGCTTCTCTAATCGCTCTTAACGCAGTGTGTTCACTGTCAAACTGTTTCTGTTTTGAGTTTTTCCCTGTCTTTATACAGAGATGGCGTTTCAAGCATATTTTTCCTGCTTCTATTGCCCAACGAACTATAAGTCTCTATTTTCCCTCCTCTCTCGCCCTTCGGGTCCCAGCAGCGAGCGGAGTACCGGGAAAAAGATGGTCACCCATCTTTCCCCAGTACCCGCCCCGTGACGCTTAACTTCGGTGATCTAACAAGAACCTGTGTTTCCATCACGGCCACCGCCGCTGGTCGCTGTCAAACTAATTTCAACCTTTGCATACTATTTCAAACCTTCTCAAACCCGTAGAAACTATCTCAAACCTCGCAAATTTCTCCACCCACGCCACAATCAATTTCGCCATGAAGCTCAGTCTCACAAGGGGACACCACAGATGTGGAAATCGCTTTTGGAACGACAGTACTTGGAGGTTGTAGTACTCATGTAGTATGAAAATACTATTTCGGCTTTTCGCCAAATGGGCCTTGGTTTTCGAGATATTGTGGTTTAAATTTTTTAACAAACGTAGTAAACCGTGTATATACCGTCTATAGTAACCTATACCCAAGAAGATTCGTTGAAATATTTTCGCAGTACCAGAATATGAAAACACCGGTGAAAGGGATGATTAGACTAATATGTTATGTTGTAAATGCATTTTTAACCTTAAAATTTGCGTAGGGTAATATGTAACATACTAATGTCCACAAAATATATTTCCACGGGAAAAATTCGAAAAAAAAAAAAAATGACGCAGTTGCGGGGACTCGAACCCGGTCCGCCCGCGTGACAATCTGACACGCTGTCGTTGCTCCAACGAACCTTCTTGGATACAGGTTACTATAGATGGTATATAACCTGTTTACTACGTTTGTTAAAAACTTTAAACCACAATATCTCGAAAACCAAGGCCCATTTGGCGAAAAGCAGAAATGGTATTTTCATACTACATGAGTACTACGACCTCCATATACTGCCGTTCCAAAAACGATTTCCGCATCTGTGGTGTCCCCTTGTCAGTTCTCATTCACACCAACCTCAGCAGACTATCCCTCCGTCATCAAGTCAGTAGCTTTCTTAGAATCTTTATTCGCCCCCGAAATCTCGCAACGTCAACACCGAATGATCGGAGAAGTAACGATCAGAGGAGCATCCTCCCGAGCGCCAGTGCTCGTCGCTTCAACTCCGAAGAAGTTGCGGATGAAACAGTTGGTAGTTAAAGCCAGAGTCGCGACCGAGTTGCAACACCCTTAGCTGGCAACAATTTCTCTCTCTAAACGGCATTGTGGCGGAGCGTTCGGTATATTCTCCGCGCAATTCGGAGGTATTTAGCTGCGGATCCAAGGAGGCAGATGGAACGCAATCAACGGCGCGGGAACAGTCGGCTGAATTATTTTAAGTAGCGAACGCTTATGTCCCGAACGCGTTCATGCATATTCAGCCAGGCGAGAGCCAGGATTATGCCCGGGGACTGGCGAAGTCTTGTGCCTCTGATTATTCGATGGGTAGCAGGAAATTCAGTTTCGAAATCGAAGGAGGCGAGCGCGGAGCCTTCCCCCCTGGAGCTTCGTCTCGCAAACTCGCGCCAGAACACCGCGAGAAGCTGGCTTGAAATTCGCGAGGGCTGCGCACATCGTTTCGGTTTAAACGATTGTTTATTTATCCTGCTTCGGAGGGAAGAAGTTATCTATCGCTGTCATTTATAACGATAACAATTGTGAGGAACGTGAGCCCAGTAAGAAGCACCAAGGAATTTTTCAAATTTGGTAATTTTTCTGGCGGCTCGCGCGAGAAAGATGCCATAATACTGTCGATTAGAAAGAAGGAAGCTCCCCAAGCGGGAAGCACGAAGGAATTTTCGGAAATATCGGGGCAGGAGGCGGCGCGTTCCTCCCGTCAAAGGAGGAAATCACGTTTCGTTCTGACTCGCTCGAAGTGTTCTTAGAAATTGGGCGAATCGCAGGGTGTCGTCTTTTTCCTCCATCGACCTCCCGAGGACAGCCTTCAAAGCGTTTCCGGTTGCTTCTCTCTCGACGCGCCCTCCTAGAGAGGTCTCTTTGAAACGCGTCGAGGACATTTAAACGGGGGAGGAACGACGGAAACACGCGAGCAAACGTCGCTAAAACGAACGAATAAAACCCCCGGAGCGAGACGTTTTTCAAAAAATTTATCTTACCGGAGAAAGCTGCTCTAGCAGCGGAATTCGATTCTACTTCACGAAACACGATTCCTTTAAATACAGAAGAAATCGCAGTTCACTTGTGAAGGAGTTGCGGGAGGGTGGGTTCGCCGATTTCCTTCAAATTTGATATGCTCTTAGCGTAGAGCATGTGGAATAATTCCCTAAAAGCGTGGAACGTAGTTCTAAAAGGGTTTCGAGAAAATGCAGAATAAAAATTTGCTTGTTCACACCCTGAGTTGCAGTGGCAATTTCTTTGTAATCCTTCTAATAAGTACAGATATATTTCCTCTAATTCGTCAATATTTTTAAAATTAGTTACTTAAATATATCTTCTCACACAGAGACCCATATAAGTGATCAGCAAAAAAAATATTATAACCTAATTTTCTCACCAAATTTCGAATACTATACCCCACGAATTTAATAACACAGTGATACACACAACATAAATTACCTATATTCAAAATTTCATCGAAATCGGTGACCCAAAAATTCTGCACTCCCCTCGTGAATCAGCCTGTAGAATCAGCACCCAGAATCGTCTAATCTCCCCATTTGAATGAGAATAAGAAACAAGTATCACCCGGAAATTAATTGTAAATAATTCAACAGTCACTTGATGATTCCCTTTCGCTGGGAAGCACCATTAGATCCTGTTGCAGAGAGGAAAGAAAGGGGGGTGGATAAAAAGAGGAAAATCGAATGTACCAGGTGCCGGTGCCCTTTTATTCGAAGTCGGTGTGGTGACGATGGAACAGGACCCAGTGAAAATTCCTGGATAGACACTCAGCGAAGTACTTGACTCGATTATGAAAATGTACCTTCCCTGCCCTCTGCTCCCTTTCTCGCCCGCCCTTTTTCGCCCGTCCGCAGTTTTCAACCTCTCTTTGATCGCGCCGTAAATGTCGCGGATTCGTTGCAGGATACGCGGCCGCTCTTACGATTAGTCGCTATAAAATTAATCCGTTTATCTGTTGCTCGCCGTCTACTGCATTGGCCGCGCTCCCTCGGGCCAGTCCAACTCCAACTACGCGGCTACATAGCACGGGGATTTTTATGCAAATGCGCTTCGGGGGTTGTAGGAAGCACTGGCGAAATGAAGAGGACATTTCAGTGGAAGAGGGGTGTGGTGTGGTGAAAGTTGGTTGCATTTTATGTGGATATAGTGGGGAGGAAATTGAATTGAAGAGTGTGATGGGTAATTGTCTTTGGGGTTTCGAATTTAATCGATGGATCGTGGAATTCGGAAGGCAGTCGAGCAGATTCGGAGGTTCAAAGATGGAGACGGGAACTTGAAATTTGGAATACTACTCAGACCTAACTCAGGTGGATGAGTAGTCGAATTTGCAAAGCGGTCGATCGGATTTGAAGATCTGACGATGGGAAGATGAAATTAGGGAGCGGTGGAATTTGGAATATTACTGAGACATAATTCGGATAGACGAGTAGTGGAATTCCAAAGGTGGTCGATCAATTTTGAAGTCCCAAGGATGGCGGTGAGCACTTGAAATTCCGATAGTTGGAACTTGGAATCTCCACGAGACGAGTATCGAACCGCGCTTAACTTGAGATCGAAATTTCAAGTGGAGCTGTTTAATTCAAAAATCCACCCCCGAGGAATTTGAAATTTCAAATTTAACCAATAAAATTTGGAACTTGCTCTCCACCCGCTGCAATTGAAAATTAAATATTCCCATAGTGTTCCTTACTGTTCCTTTCAATTAAACCACCCCCAACCCCCATTAAAAAGCAATTCCCCCGCGAGTGAAATCGCTGCAGGAATACAGAAGCGTTCCTCCGTTAATGCACGGTATCGAGAGCCGATGCTCGGTGTCGATAACAGACGAGAGAGCTAAGCAAGAAATCCCAGGCAGCCCGGGGACCCCAGGGCTAGTTATAATTTTCCAGCAGCGGAACGGTCTCGCTGAGAACTCATCGTTTCGACTACGCTGCTCATTTCTGATTCTCGTCGCACTTTTACCGTCTAACGACGTGAAACGACGAAGATGTCGGCTGGAGGTGAGGAGGGGTGGGGTTGGTCGTAGTAGGGGATGGGGTAGGATTCTTGCCTTCGCCCGGAGTACTCGAGTACTCCGCGCAATTTCCTGCCGCCCCATGGGAACTAGCGCTCTGCTTTCGCGAGTATCGGGATGCCGCGCCATCCCCCAACGAAAAAAGAAGACACCCCGGCAGGGGGGGGAGGAGGGGCAAGGGGCAACAGGCGGAAATGTAAATGAAAATGATAATGTCGAGAGTACGTTGTAACAGCAGCGCCTGGAACAAGTTTCCCGAAGCGTTTTCCACGCCTCGCGAGAGGGTGGCTCGGAAGGGTTGGTCAACTTTCTACGTGAGATGATTGCATGGGCGATTACTGTCGTTATTTGTTTGTTTGTTTAACTGATAATAAACGTTTCGGTTCACGCGATATGTCAATACACAATATGTATATCAATACATCAATGTCAATAATTGAGCATATTGGAAATGATATCACTATTTATGGGTGGAGATTATAACCTGATGTGTAAGAAGAAATATCGACAGAGGTGACGCGATAAACGACCAACTTGCATCCTAGGGTGGTCCTTATTTTTTAATTTAAAAATTTGTATTGTCTGTCCTTTTTAAAATCTTCGATTCGACAAAAAAAATATCTTCGGGTTTTTTATTTGAATTTTGATATATAAAGGTCGCTCAAGGACTTTCCATAATTGTCACTTGTCAATTTTAATGAATCGGGACCCATATTTATATATCAGAATCCGAGACCATGCTTTTATCTATGCGTTTAACAACCTGAATAGAATGCACGTCAGAGTTTACGTCTGCATCTGTTTCGACAGCTGCTAATGAGAGAAATTTAAATGTGCATATAAAGCCGTATGCCATGTCACAATACAGTACACTCTCGTTATAAACCCGTTTCGTCTATGCGATGTGTGCCCGATTTTTAATGTTATACTCTCACTTAAAAGTTAATAAAATTATTTTATCCATATTGTAAAAATTTCCATGAATTTATACCAAAATGGTAATATTTTATTGCCTTTCAGCGACCTATAATCATTAAAATATTTTAACAAAATTTTGAGCGAAATTCTTTCAAACTATTTGGAAGCTTCTGAGAGGGTCAGAAGAAAATTTTAAAAACTGTAATTTTTACCATACACATAAGAACTACACTATTGCATCCTCGCGATAATTTCCTAACAGTAATGCAATTTAATTTAACACTATTTAAATGCTCAGTTACAAGTATTTTTCAATTTACAAACATGGAATTACTCAGTTACCGTAAAATGGGGTGACTTTGCCCACTTTTCTACTCTGACTGAAAAATTACCATATGATTGAGTGCGCTATTTTTTTTTTTTTTTTTCGTTTGACCTTGGAGAAATTATTGCTATCGATTACAAAACACCATGTCCCAATTACTTCACAATAAAATAACACAAAGTCTTTCCGAAAAGTGGGCAAAGTCACCCCAGTTTACGGCACCAGAAAAGTGTGCTCACCATAAAGCACAATGTCCTTCGTGTTGAGTACCAGCATGTACCACATAAATTTTTACAGAACAAGCAAACTTTGCGCATAAACCGAACAAGAAGTTATAACTCGCCCCCGGTGCACGCGCCCGTATCACTATGTCCGTTGTATACATTTCTTTGACACGAAAAGGGATGCGCCAGACGTGTCTGCGCCTCGAGCTGCGTTCCCTTTTTCCACGCGCACGTCCGAGCGGGTTGAAGCTTACGGGGCAGCGGAACGGCAGTGGTCTAGTTTTTTCTGGAGGAGCGCGAAGTAAGCGATTCCGCGTAACCTCTTCACTAAGCGACCGTTCAGGGGGACATCCGGGACTTTAAAGCAGTGCATTCGGTGAAAAACAACGGCCTGGAAACCGGCGGCGAGTGCTCTCGTTTCCGCGAACGCCTCCCCCCACCCCGCGTTTAACCGAGCAAAGAGGAAGACCGAAGAAACACTCGTTACGATCTGGCTGCGAGAGCTGGCGGACTAGAAGCGTAGTACTACGTGACAGAGTGCATTCCTTTGTAGATATGCAGAGCTTTTTCACGTCCAGTGATTTGAAGAGGAATGTGGGAAGATGGTTGTGTGATATGTGAATTGTGATTTACTGGTATTTGACGGAGAATGTTGTAGGTACTGCGTGATAGAGAATTCTATATTTGTCACATTTCTTTGCAGAAATGTAGTACAATTTGATTGGTGAGTGTAGGAAGATGTGATGTGATATGTGAATTATTGGTATTTAACGAAGAACATAGTAGTACTATGTGGCAGAATGCAGTCATTATTGTTTGTAGATTTGTAGCTTTTCACATGCAGTGATTTGAAAGAGGAATGTGGGAAGATGTGCGATATTTGTGAATTGCTGTCGGCGAGAAAAATATCCTGGGGCGATGGGACTCGAACCCAAGATCTGCGGCGTCCTCCGATTACTGGCCAGCCGCGTTACCAATTCCCCCAACGCCGGCTCTCCGATCTTATCTCCTCCGAACTCTATAAATAGCGAAAGCAACGGGGACGCCACCTATATATGTGCCAGTCGCACCATAGGCCGTTCCCAATCGCCGAATGCCTACATTACCGGTATTCAAAGAAAAACGTAGTACCGTGAAGGACCCAGTTCCTGATCACTTAAGATGCAAAGGGAGCAGTTTCTGATCAACCTAAAACATTTTACTATGAGCTATCAAATGTTTGCGTATAAATTTAAAAATACTTCATAATTATTTAATAATTTTTGGAATAAATTTGTAACGTGATGAACTGAATATTTGGTATTTATATACTAAACTGATCAGGAACTGGGTTCTGCTCAGGAACTGGGTCCTCGACGGTACATATGTACATCCTACGTGAGTTCAGTGTACAGAACTTCGCACGTAGCGTCTTCTCAACACTTCTCCCAAGAATCTTAATGCACAATCGATACCTGCCAAGCAATAACAGAAGCCCCGCGAGACGTCCGTGATATTCGTAAATTCCTCGCCCACAAGAGCGCCATTCGCTGAAAACTTCCAGCCCGTTGGCATTATTAATAGCCCGAAGTGAACGGGGGCGACGTCAGATCTCGAGATCTTCCGCTGTAATCATTTCGACCTGGTAGAACTTTCCTCGTTTCGCGGCTGAAAATTTCAGGCGAATGCGAAACTTCTCCAACCCCCGCCGCGTAACCCTCCCCCACCCCCCTCGATATTTTCGAATTCATAAATGTTCGCGCGACACCTCGACCCGGCGACCCAGGGAATTTCATTTAGCAGCCATCTGCCGAGGACACTCCCCCGGGGAGCCGCGTCCCTTTGGCTTCTTTCACGGAGAATTAATTCCCCGAGTGGAAAAGAAGCTACCGTCGCTCGGTCCAACCGACCCCCACCCCGGGGATCGGGTCAACTATTCCCCCCCGCGCGGGAGAGGGGTCGAAAAAAACAAAGGAGGAATCCCGCTGATCCCCGAATTTTTTATCAACCACGGAGCTTCGGGGCTGAAGTTCGCGGGGGATGTGAGCTGTCGAGGGGTGGGAACCGATTCCACCTTATTGGCGAATTCCAGGAGGGAATGCCATCGTGCTCGCAGCGACGCAGGGCCTTCCGCGTGACTTTCTCCGCGCGGGATCAAGACGTGACGTATCGTCGAATTCCCTTTTCAGGACTGAACGGGCAGGTTCAACGCGTCACTTTGTCAGGATTACTAGCCGCGTTCCCTGTCATCTTGCCCGCTTTACGACTGCGGGGGATTGGCTGTCTGACGGGGGCTAGGGAGCATCCACTTGGCTAGTAACATTTTATTTAACGTATGTACTTAGAGGTACAGGGAGGTGGAGGCAATGGCGCTATCGAGTGTCTTCTGTGGAGAGAAGAATCCCGGGATATATTCAGCACACTTTGAGTGTTATGCCGGGTTTACACCAAGGCAAACACGAACAAAAGCATTGTTCCGCCATGCCACAAACAGAACGAAACATTCACATACGATTTGTACGCCGAGTTTTGTTCATGTTTGCGGCGGAGTGAACACAACTAGACCAGACGAAAACGTTTGCGAACACTGTTTTTGTTCGTGTTCGCCTTGGTGTAAACCCGGCATAAGGGACCACTGTGGGCGTTCCTTTAGTAGACACAGTGTGTGTGCGGGGACCGCCCATGGGCGTTCGGGGACTGTGTTTAAGAGGTGCTACTGAGGATGTCACGCACGTGGAGTGTGTTCAGTGGTGTCTACCATCACAGATATCGTTTCATGCACCACTGGAGTGGGTCTCAGGTTAGTCAACATATTTTTAGAAAGTATAATACAGAATTCCTCGAATACTCATCCCTCCAATTTCCTTTCCGAAGTGGGGATTTTGAGTAGAGGTTTACGCAATAGAGGGAATTGTTATCACAGAATAAGTTTTCTCAGGAAGATTGCATATTTTCCTATTGGATAGTTCTTTTACGAAATGGAAGTTTTAAGAGAGGCCAGCGGAGCGTAGCAAGCGCAACAGTTGCGTCGATGCACCCCAAACTACATCACCACAAGCTGCAAGTGGGAGCACGTGACTACTAGGTGGCAAAGGTGGTGCACAGAGATCGAGCGAATTCCAGAGAAAATTCGCAAGAGGGCTGATCGTATTCCCCGCGTCCCAAGGAAAAATATTCCATTCAATTTTCGCGCAACCTTCGTCGAAAGAGACATTCGTATCTCCCCGCTCCTCCGCCCCAATCCCCCCCCAGCGGAGATTTGTCTGGCCTCTTTAGCTTCTCCTTACCGCTATTATCTCTATTCTCGCCCCATCCTCCGGTTCCTCCTGGATGCATTTCATTAGGGAGGCCCGTCCGTTCTCCTTCCGCGAAACTTCGCGTCCTCAGGCTCCCTCCTCGAGCACCGATGCTCAGGTCGAGTGGAGGAAAACCGGGCGGATTCAATTCAGCGGATTCCGCCGAGGAACTCAAAAATTATCCCTCGCGATCAGCTTAGATTTGCCGAGGGTTTCCCGATAATTCGACGGGGATCCCCAACCGGCAAGGGAACGTCCCCGAAAATTCTGATTTTAATGAAACTGCGCGTGAATGTAGAGCATATTGGAGGATCCAAGGAGCAATTTTCTTTCTGCGGGAATTCACTCTGAAGGGGTGAAACCAGCCCCTAAAGTTGTCTCGTTTTTTAATATAACTTTGTTACGTTGCGAGATGGAACA
Organism: Andrena bicolor; assembly: GCA_960531205.1. Taxonomy (NCBI): domain Eukaryota; kingdom Metazoa; phylum Arthropoda; class Insecta; order Hymenoptera; family Andrenidae; genus Andrena; species Andrena bicolor. Next base: position 44,452,730 of record OY482666.1, read on the forward strand.
AAACTTTCGATATAAAAATTGCTCAGTTTTCTATGCTCACTACTGAAAAGAAAGTAAAGTTGTATTAAAAATATGAAGAAAAAAAATCGATAACTTTAAGGGATGATTTCACTTCATCCCTTGAAGGTAAATTTCCGCAGAAAGAAATGGCTCCTAATTTGAACAAAGGAAGTGGAAGGGATAGCGATCACCTTGTTTCGAACAGAACCTCCTTCCTTACTTAAGTCTACATCCCCTCCTCCATAATTCTCACATTAATTAACACACCCCCTCAAATCCACCTTATTTCCACCTCGGTTTCGCGCGCAGACTGCTGAAATATTGTCCCACGGAATTTTCCACGAGTCAGACGCGGAAAATATCGTTTCCAGGATGTTAATTATCAAAGGGAGTCGTTCCTTCTGCACAGCTTCCCCACGGAATGCCATCGGGTCACGTAGCGCTGCCGGCCGTTTCCACGTACAGCTCGCTTCGAATTTCGAAAGCGCCGGTAACACGGTCGTGCCGCTTACGGCGAATTCTCGAAAGGTTTGCAGGCGTCGTGGCCGTGTGCAGCTGGCGCGAACTTAAGAGTTTATCCGCTGCAAAGCCGCAGAAACGGCCGCGTTGAGTCTCCCCGACTCTCCGCGTGCCACCCGGGTTCCCGTTCGTCCGCTGCGCCAGCATCGTCCTCTGCGCACGCGAGCGCATATCGCGCGGAATCGTTTTATAAGCGATTAAACTTCGACTTATCGGCGACGCTAAGGGAGCACCGCGCGGCAGTCGTTAACCGAAGATGCACTCTGCGCCTCTGAATATGCAACCGCATGCAAGATGCAGCGGCTCTTTTGATGGGAAACTCCTGAGGGCGGGTAAACGGAAATCGAGGAGGCAAGGTTTTTTGGAAACTTGGGAAGTTCAAGGTATTTTAAGATGCTTGTGGAGTTATGTTCACAGTGTTAATTACTTACTGTGGTGGTTAGTCTGTTAATGTAGTAGGAAGAGGGATAGTAGTACTTCTAAGGTCGGGGCCAGATATATTGGCCGGTGAATTCGTTTTCGCAGCTAAGGCACACCTATTCTGATGTATGTATCTCTACGCTAAGAGGTCGGTTTGGCCTACACGTCAAGAGCTTGGCGCTACCCCCACCACTTCTGGCGCACTCTTTTTCTGGCAAGGTGAGAGCGAGTCAGAAAACGTTGAGAATAGAAGAATACTCCTCACGAAACTCACCGGCCAATATATCTGGCCCCGACCTTAGTATTGTGAAGTTTCGCTGGACTCGTACTATAATACTTGCGTAGGTAGAATATGGCCAAATACTTCGGCTGCATTGTGCCTCAATATCTCTACTATCTTATTATCCCAAATATTAAACAAAAATAAACTTGGAAGTATATTTTAAATACGATTCTGTGCACCGCTGTTTGACAAAAGAGGTTAAATGTAATCTCAAGTTATCTTTTAAAGCCTATAAAGTAAAGGCACCAGTAGTTGACCTTTGTTCAGAAAACATGAGAAATAAGGTTTTTCTGAACAAAGGTCAACTACTGGTGCCTTTACCTTAAATCCAGAAAAATACAGAAGGAAGCGAAATGACGCTATTCACTCAACTGTTTGGCTTCTAGAGAAGTAGATAATTGGTCTGCACTTTAACGCATTTTTACGTAGAGAGTGTGAAATATAGCGATTCCATCAACTCTCCGGCCCGACTGCGTCTCCCGGATTTACCCTATATATACAAATCAGTAGTTGATGAAGCACTTGCGAGAAAGCAGGCTCGGTCGGAATGCCATCTAGCGGCGGAGTCGGAGGTATCGCTACATGGTGTTGTCATTTTAAATAACTTTTCTCGAAAACTTAGCCCCATATATTATTATATTAATATCACGGAACAGCCTGAGTAACTCATATACATATACCACTATTTCTTGAGAATCGATATATGCAGATTCATTTTCTCAAGAAGAAAGCTTCATGCAATTCAAAGCAGAGCAATGCCGGCTGAAAATTCCCTCGTCATTTCACATCGCGAAACGCCCGGGTCCCTTATTTGACGTAATTCAAGCATATAATGGCTGGCTGGGCAGCGTTACACAATGCCTTCGTAAAATCGTGCGCTTAATTAAATACAATTTCAATGTTTCAGCGGCCCGCCCCCGCACCACCCCCCGCCCAACAACAAATATATATCATTTCAATTTGTATGCAAATTAACGCGTGTATTTTGATTATATCAGCCCGACGTTTATTACCGCCTCGCGCGACTCCAATTTATCCACACCTTTTTCTCTTTCACTCCCACCCTCGTCCCGCAACTTCATTTTTCCGTTTCTCCTTCGTTCGATACCACCACCCCCGCGCCCTTCAATCTGACATAGCGCCGGTTTAATAAATATTAATTAAAGGGCTTTTCAATTACGCTAATGGAGTCACCGATCCGAGATCCGCGCGATGCGATCCAATTGTGCGCGGCGATTTTAATTTCTATAATTAAATGAGAATTCCGTGCGCTCGCGTTTTCGAGTTTCTTCCTCTCCCCTCGACTCGACGAGGCAATTCGCCCCGATTCGATTCGAAACGGGGGAAAACGACGGGGAAGCGGGAGAAAAACGGGAAAACGACGCGTAGGCTGGCTGCGATTTTCTCGCGGAGTCACGAGGGGACGAGGGCCCTTGGAAACGCGCGCAATTAGAAGCTGAAACCCCAGAGACCCGCCGAGGCTTCTGTTGCCCGTTGCGCCCTGAGACGTTCATAATTGCCCGCCACCCTGCGTATTTGCGAACGTTAATAAGCGTGTGAAGCGTCCCCGAAACGCGCAACCACCGTTCGTCCCGCGAGATTAAATGTACACACGTTTGGGAACAGGGAATGTTGTCGATGGTCGATGTTTTTGTTTGTAGGTATATAGATACATATCTTAACAAATAGAGCATTGACTCTTTCGTTGCGTTGTATAGTGCCTCTCTGAGCTATAGTGACTTAGGTGTGAAGTCCCTCAGCGGGGTCTTACCCGGCACCCTGCTGGGTACTGGCCGCTAAACGTGCCCCTCTACTACCTCTTGCAGGACTGTGGTTAGAGAAGACCAGGACAAAACTAGGGCCTTAGGGCCTTAGGGCCCCGATTTTGTCCTGGACTTCTCTAAATACTAGTCTTTCAGGACTCTGTTTAGAGAAGACCAGGACAAAACTAGGGCCTTAGGGCCTTAGGGCCCCGATTTTGTCCTGGTCTTCTCTAAATACTAGTCTTTCAGGACTCTGTTTAGAGAAGACCAGGACAAAACTAGGGCCTTAGGGCCTTAGGGCCCCGATTTTGTCCTGGTCTTCTCTACATACTGGTCTTGCAGGACTGTGTTTAGAGAAGACCAGGACAAAACTAGGGCCTTAGGGCCTTAGGGCCCCGATTTTGTTCTGGTCTTCTCTAAATACAGTCCTGCAAGAGGTAGTAGAGGGGCACCTTTAGCGGCCAGTACCCAGCAGGGTGTCGGGTAAGACCCCGCTGAGGGACTTCACACCTAAGTCACTATAGCTCGGAGAGGCACTATACCAGTCCCTACTTAATAGTAGCGTGTTCGTTTATAATAGTCTTCATGAGGCTCAGATACAACTTCAGTTAGGGGAGCTGAACTTAGAAAATGATTTCGACCTTAGCTTCAGGCATTTCTTCCTTCATAAGGTACTTAAAGAAGAGGGATTTGTACTTGGTGAAGGGGAACCGTCTTGGAGAGTTAAGCTACAGAGTATATTAGGAGTGCCGAGCAATAGTGAGGTCTCTGACGCGCTTGCGCAAACAGAATATGGGGGACTGTGAGTGGGGGAAGCGTGGAAGCATAGCTGTGACTAGATTCGAGGTCTGGCGGTCTAGTATCGAAGCATCGTCTTCGAATAGACCACCCGGGGACTTTTTTTCTCCTCACTTCCTTCTCCTACAAATCTCACCATTGTTCGGTATACTTATACCCAAGATGCAAGTTGCAAATTATAAGCAGTTACGAGGAGAGCCACGAATGGTTACGAACGTAAAGCCAACAGCTTCCTCCCATTTGTATCCCCCCGCCCCCTCCCCAAGCCCCAACGACATAGATTCACCCATCAAAAGGCAACTCTCCGCCACCTTCGCCCGTGTGCAACGCCGGTGCAGCGGGCCAAGCATGGTAAAAAAGGTAAAAGCGTAAAGCTTTCGTGTCCCGGCGATCGAAAGTTGAATTTATTGCCGGCTGCACGCGAGCCCCTCTTCAAGATCAAAGGGCGGATACGACTTAAGTGCTTTTTATCAAGCGGCCAGCGCCGGATCGCTACGACACGAGCACTGCAAATGTTCCTCTTCGATTTTCCAGACATGTAATGGTGCTACTTAACGGTGTGTCTTCGGGAGACAACGTCTTATTAGTGGAACTTCTTTTTCAGAGGACAAAGGGATTATTGGAGCTACGGGAAGACTTTGATGAGAGATGATTGAGGAACCTTACAACTGGAGCTCAATTTAATTACTGTACTATTATCTCCTATATAGATTGTAAATAACTTCGTTATTAATAAATAGTTTCTAACGCCAAAATTCGGAGACATCGCTAAATGTACTACGTCTCAAACAAAAAAAAGTTTTTTGAATAAAGTTTTATAATTTCTGAGAAAAAAATTCCCAAATATTACACCTTAAACTCAATTCCTCAAAACTTTGCGCCCCTCAAAATATCAACTTCGACTCACAATTTTGAGCCTCCACTGACTTCAAAAGCGCTTACACAAGTTCCTTACGCCCCGTTAGCGTCTTAATTCCACCCAACAACTCCCCAAAGATACACGCCGCGCGTGCGTGAGCTGTTGCGAGCAGCAAAATCGAAAACCACCGTTGGCAAATAAGGGGAATTGGCCGACGTGGGATCGAGATGAACGTTTGCTTTGACGCGAGCTAACATTTCGCTGTGGGTAGCTGCGAAACGGACGGCGCCCGATGTTCGTCGGTGCCTTTTTGTTTGCCCCGCCTTGCTGCACGCCCAGCCAAGCCCCGTCGCAACTTCCGACCGCGGAATTCCCCGTGTTTACTCCTCGAGGATGTCACATTCGTTTGCGAGCGCGCCCGCAACGCTGCTCTTAAGAAAGTGCAAACAGGCGTTGTCGTGCGCCGCGAGCTCACGTGTCTCAAGCATCTCCCGCGTTTGACGCCCGTCGCAGCGAAATGACGGCTAGTCGCGGCGGGGAGGGAGGGTAAACATAAAGTAGCGAGTGTTGTTGCCGAGTTAGGGGGAAAACCGTGTCGAGCCAGCAACGGAAGTGCTGAATGCGGTGGGGGTGGTTTCTTAGGTCTTAGTTATGAATACGTTAATTGGTCCGCTTTTAACCGCGTAGAAAAATTATATACGAACATCCTATAAACTGAATAATATATCCGCTTAAATTCGTGGATATAAGAGGATTCAAGAACTACAAATCTTACTATTCATTATCCAGTCAACAGAGCGCAAGAAAAGTTAAATTCTCTGAATCAAAATAAAGATACGAAGCACCATACCTGTACCGAGCAGTATCGAGATCTCCACTGCGCATGCGCCAAGCAGTGGGCGGGCCGAAGGGCGGGCCAATGGGCGGGCGGATGGGCGGAGCCATCCCCACCACTCCACGTAACGAGTTCTACAGAGCCTTCCACTTTCCTTTTTCCTACTCTAAAGGCCACGTATACAACAAGGAGCCTTCCTACCGCTAGCTACCATCCAATACACCTACAGAATCCCACACTAAAACGCGATTCGACCACCAACGTCCCCCAAAATCGTCCGGAGCACGCAAGCAGCCCGACGTCCCTCTCGAAGATGGAGCACAGGGTCAGGGTGGCCGGCGCATAATGGACGAGCGTAAACACACGTTTAAATTAGCGTGCGACACGCCGAGGCAGGATTTCCGAGGGCCTGCGGTGGCCGGGGCGCCCGTAATTTTCAACAACGCGACCGTGGTCGTCTGATCCTGGCCAGACCTGTGTGCCCTACGAAAGGACATCATCAGCGCTGAGGTCAGGCCAGACGCGGGCGCGTCCGCGGCGGTAAACGTTGGACGGCCCGGCGTGTAACCCACACGGGATAACGCGTGCACCCTCTTGCTTATAGTCCGTTAATTAATTTCGCCAATTACACCCACGGCCAAAGCGACCTGTCTACGGGCCGCGGGACGCTGGCCTTTGTGCAACGTCAACTTTGGATATCAGGGATGACTGGGGCAAATTAACGCGGGGTCTATGAAAGGGACCACCACGTCACTTCGAGGGGGGAAAGAGAGCAACGTGGGATCTCGTGGATAAGCGGATTGTGTTTTGAGGAAAAATTTGGTGAGACACCGGCGGGGTAGGGGAGGTTCATGGCGGAGGTGTCGTGGGGGATTGTAGAGGCTAGCTAATTGGGTGGGGATTTTATGGGATGGGGGGATCTGAGTCATTGTGTTTTGAATTGTTGCGGGTTATTTTTTAGGGCACTGTGCTGGAGTGTGTTGGTTTGTTCTGGTTGGCTGAAGGAAGAGAGTTTCTTTTGAGTTGTTATTAGGGGGAATACCTACTAAAGTTGTTCTGTTTTGGAGCAATATTTTTCTAGGGACAAAGGGGGTAGTATTTCCTCGTAGTTAGTAGGATATATTTACCATCAAGCAGACTGATCCAGCTAAGCCTCCCTTTCGCATAATTACTTGCTCATTCTGGTAACCTACCCAAAGATCAACTACCCTAAAGTATCTGTTTACAAAGGCAATATTTGCATTCCTCCACCATATGTACTACATAGGGTGTAAATCTTTGCTAAAACTAATATCCTCAATGACTAGCACCTCCCATTCCTCGTCACCCATGTGATCCACTTAAGCTTCCCTTTTGGCTGATCATTTGTCCCTTGCCCAGATCTAATGTGCCTAAGCTCACCTATCCTCAAGGTATACCCCATTCGAATTTATACTACATCCACCATTTTTAACAGCACTGACAATTCATTCTCCATCACCAAGTGATCCGATCCACCCAGACTTCACTTTTTCTACCAAGGAATCATTTATCCTCAAGGTACTCTCCTTTGCAAAGACGTCACTTGAAAATCCTTCAACACTAGAATATACCCCATGCACAGCAAATTTATACAAATTCACTAATTTCAATAACTAGAACCATCCATTTCCTTCGCGAAGTAATATAATCTCCGAAAATAATTATTTATCTTCAAGTTACTCCCTTAACAAAAACCCCACCTTCCTTCACCCCTTACAATAAACATTTATACCAAATACACTTTTCCAAGAACTCTGTCCACATACTCCCCCACCAGCAATATATCCAATCCCTCGAAACCTCCCCACCGCACATAATGCTTCTCCCCCAAATGAAAGAAACCCCTGGAGAAATGTGTCGCCCAAAGACAAGCCCGTCAAAGTCGGCCCCGTCGTCGTCACGAGGGCCACGTCCACGGGCAACAAACCCGCCGGAAGCCGCGGATATATCCGTGCGGTCGTTGGCCGGCCGCAAAACCGCGAACCGTAACTCAATTAATCCGGATTGATCCGCTGGCACACACAAGCCCGAGTAGCTTCTATGTGACGGCATAAACAGTCGCGGACCAACGTACAGGGCGGACTAAAAACGGGGTCGACGAATCCGCGCGTAATTTCTCATGCACAGCAAAATTAGTCTGCCACTGGGATCTTAATAGAGACAGGGACGGCTAACCCAATTCGGGAAAACTAATTACATCCAAATTACTCAATCAGACACGGAGTTATTTCAAATATTTTCCTGGCTGGATATTTCTCATCTACGTACTTCGATATTCTGGGTGCATTTTTACTCAGATTCTTTAGTTTTATTGATGTTTTAATCTCCTGACTGTAAATCTCTTGATTTATTTTTACTGAATCTCAAATCTTATCGATATTATTTTAACAGGAGTATCGCACTTATACAAAATGAAAATTACTGCTAAATGTTAAACTAAACAGAAATTAAACGTTAATTATCCCCGAGTATGACCGTCATGATAGATATTACTGATCTTCAGGTTTAAAAAGTCTGAAGTTACTTATAATGGAGCTTTTTCGAAACCACAGATGCTTTTAGTCCATAGACCTCAAAATTATTGACCTTTCTCACCCAGTTTTCTGAACAATTCTCCCCGAACTCTTCAACTCCCTTTTTAGATCAGCCTGTACACGTGGATCCGAGAACACGCGTATGGCTGTGGATCGATCAGGAGGCGGTGTCCTCGTCGACGACGATTATATCGCGTCGCGATAATGTCCAAGACGGCTGCACGTCACAAGAGAAATATCGCTGGCCACCCACTGACGGATGCAAGATTAAGGGAGCCCGAGGATCTTTCTAACTGCATTAGCTTCGTCGTCATGGAGTTTATCGACCTCGAAGGCATCGCATTCTAGCTCGAACAAGCTCCCGTTTTCTATAGAAATCAACGTGACCATGGAAAGCTGCAATTTTTCTTTATTGCATGGAGGAAATAATCACCTTGTGCTTTTGACGAGAAATTTTGGCAATGGAGGATTGAAGACCTGTGATAAATACAGTAGGGGTGTGAAAGTATACACTACTTTCTGATTGACGGTGGAGAATCAATTAAGGGGGCATGCTCAGTCAGGAGGCCGAAAAAAGGGTGGTCTTTGGAAATTTTCTTACTCAAAAACTATAACACATTTCTCAAAAAATCTTTTTTCCCGTTAAGGATTGCATCTAGTACCGTGCATCGTAATTTTTTTATTTAAAAATATTTATCAATAACTAAGTTATTGTCCATCACTCGAAGGTTCTCTCAAATAAAAGGCTTCTGCGGTGACCAAAATATTTAAAAAACCATTCAACCGATTTACTTCAAATTTTACAAGCTTACTGTAGGAACAATAAACTAGTCTTTGAACGAAGGATTTTTTTTTCCGATGCTTAGTTTTCTTTTAATTGACGAAAATCAGGTACGATTTATGATAAAAATTGAAACTTTTACTTTAAACATCAGCCATTTTTTTCCAAATCAATATTTCGAAAAATCCTTCGTTCAAAGACTAGTTTATTGTTCCTATAGTAAGCTTGTAAAATTTGAAGTAAATCGGTTGAATGGTTTTTTAAATATTTTGGTCACCGCAGAAGCCTCTTATTTGAGAGAACCTTCGAGTGATGGACAATAACTTAGTTATTGATAAATATTTTTAAATAAAAAAATTACGATGCACGGTACTAGATGCAATACTTAACAGGAAAAAAGATTTTTTGAGAAATGTGTTATAGTTTTTGAGTAAGAAAATTTCCAAAGACCACCCTTTTTCGGCCTCCTGACTGAGCATGACCCCTTAAATAATAATTGCAATGCAAGTGAAGCCCTATTTTAGAAATTCAAATAGCCCCAGAGAGAAAAATAAAATTTCATAACTGGATAAACACCCTCCAAGCCTGAATGAAATAAAACTTTCCACTCGCGGGCTTCCGAACAACCAGAAGAATTTCCCGCGCCGGAAAGGAGGGGGCGAAGAAATCACACAGAGCTGGAAATCGCCCAGTTCCTTTTATGCTAATCGCGCTAAATAAAAATCGTCGCGTGGCACGCGCAAATGGGGGCAAAGTAAAGGGTCCCGTTGCTCGAAGGTATAATATCGCCCCGTAGGGCGGGCATTAGGAAAATAATCTTCCCCGTACGAAAGAATACCTACCCCGTCGTAATTCAGGCAACCTCCTTCCCCATAAGCTCCCTCCAATCCTCTCAACGCGGGTGTCTTGGGCTCTGTTTAAAAAAAAAAAAGAAAGAAGAAAAGGTAGTAAAAGCAGCGAAAAATGTCTACCCCCGTATGCGGCGCGGAGGCTGCCGTGCGGGGGGTCGATAAAGAATAAAATAACGCGTGTGCGTCCAGAACGTACGCTTTAGGAGTTCGCACGCGACGCGCGATAATTCTTCTAGCCCGACAAAATCGCCCGAGACGAACACGGGTAAGAGGGAACGACACGAGAGGGCCTGTATAATAACGCTGAAAGCGCATTTTTCCTGAATATGTAACTCCTGATTACTGGGCGTCGCCGAACACACTGCTAATTTATTTAGCTCGTGCACACCAGCCCTGTGCTGCTCGCCAGGCAATTGACGCGCGGGACGCCGCGCTGGTAGGATGTTTGAAAAAGTGAACAAGGCATGTAGTTTCCTATACCTACAGTACACTTTATGAATTATAAGTGAGAGGGAAATTGGAAGAATTGTCATCGTGTTGAAATTGTGAGAGATGAAACGGGAGTATATGCGAATGGAAACGAGAAACAGAGTGGTGGGGGGTATCAGTCGGTGTGGTGGGCGTGGTCGGAGGCGCGGGGGGGATAGCAGGCGCCGTGGAGGGGAGGCAAACTCCCGTGGAGGGGATAGCAGGCGCCGTGGAGGGGAGTCGAGCTCGCGTGGTGGGGGTAGTGCGTCGAAGTCCGCTTCAGAAGCCAACTGATCTCGTCCCGACTGTATTTCGTCGAATTACGTTGTCAGGACCGAATCCAACAGGTTTCTGCACTGCCATGAGTCAATAGTAATCAATCTGATAGAGAAGCGATCGAAATTAACAGCAGCGCGTAAAAATTTACACGGGAACGAGGGATTAAACTGTTGATCTCGATGAAGAGGCATCGAAACTATGCCATTTTCGAAGTGCTGGCCATCGGAATTACACACGGCCCATTTAAACGTAACCCGGGGCTCTTCAATTGCGCCCGGAATGAACCGAACCGAGTGTAACGCCGAAATAAATTGCTGCTGCGCCACATCGACCCACTAAAGCGTATCGAACTTCATCGTTTTCGAGATTAATTTCGACCATTCCGAAAGATGCTGACGCCGGCGAGTTTGGCATATCGATTTAGGCGGGCGAGAGTGTATCGGGTGGCGAAAAAACATTGGGGATCGACTTGAACGTTTTTGTGGGAGCTCGGTTACACTGGAGTACCAAGTAGGCTGATTGAATTTGTTAATAAAAAGGATAGGCGTGGCGAATTCGCGATAAGCGGCCAGGGACGCTTGATCAAGTGTGAACGATAAATTGTGGTGATCGTATTAAACCGTAATAATTAATTGAATAATCGCGGGGTCAGGAAGCAAAGCTCCCATTTATTAAGGCTGATTCATACACCTGCGCATCGCTGCACATTCCAGCCTCATTTTCGGCCCACCTCGTCGGTCAATCGTCGAGTGATACTGATAAAACTGTGGAGTATCGTTATTACCTGTTTTGCGTCCTGTTCTCTTGCTCCGAACCTCTGGATTTAAAATACAGGACGATCTAGATCTATAAGAACAAGTTAAGGGGTTTACTGAATTCAGGAAGGTACAAGAAGAAGAGTGTATTAATTTTTTAACAAACACAGGGTGTCACTATTGGTGATTTAAGTAGAAACATAGTTTTTTTATTAAGAATCTTCAATTTTTATTGATTCTATTGGTTTCTTTCACTGATATCACTTTCTTCGTATTTCTTTTAGTATTCAAGTGGATTTGAAATCGTTCCATGGGATGATTTGTCAGTCCTCGAATCGGATATTCATTCTACGTGCGGGTACGTGACAAAGAATCATCGGAACGCTTGGAACAGGAGAGCGATACAAATAAAATCGAGGGAAAAACCACGTTTCATCTTTGACTTCGACACGACGATTTCGAGCAATCGTGTCTCGCCTGGGGATATATCTATTTCGGTGGAATAAATTCCTGGGAAATATTTGTCGGGCTCCAGTGGCCCCTGAGAAAAGGGGATATTCGATTCCGCGAGGACACGAGGTTCCAGCCAGAAATTCTCAAATAAAGGTGGCCCCCGTTTCCCATTTACACCGGCGTCGACACGCGGTGGCGAATTCGCGTCCAGCTCGTATCGCAATGAATCGTCTAACTCGATCTCGCGTTCCTCGACGGGTGTTTCTTTTCTCTTTAAAGGGAGAACGATTTCTCGACAGTCAAACGCCTTCGCCCTTCCCTAGCTGGAGGGTTGTGAGTAAGAGACACTGACCTGGGGTCTTTATTGTAGAAATCACAGCAGCGACATTGAAGGAATTGAAGAATTGAGAGGTGTGGAAGGAATCGGCAGATGTGGAAAGAGTGGAAGGAATTAGAGGAATTACAAGAATTGCAAGAACTCGTGGATATAGAAAGATTTAAAAAATTGAAAGAATTGAAAGAATTGAAAGAATTGAAAGATTTGAAAGAATTGAAGGAGAATTGAAAGAATTGAAAGAATTGAAAGAATTGAAGGAGAAATGAAAGAATTGAAAGAATTGAAAGAATTGAAAGAATTGAAGGAGAATTGAAAGAATTGAAGGAGAATTGAAAGAATTGAAAGAATTGAAAGAATTGAAAGAATTGAAAGAATTGAAGGAGAATTGAAAGAATTGAAGGATAATTGAAAGAATTGAAAGAATTGAAGGAGAATTGAAAGAATTGAAAGAATTGAAGTAGAATTGAAAGAATTGAAAGAATTGAAAGAATTGAAAGATTTTACAGAATTGAAACGATTGAAGGAGCTCGTAAATGTAGAAGGAAAAATGGAATTAAAAGAACTGCAGGAATTGAAATACTTAACACATCTAGAATGAACTGAAAAACAAAATAATTGAAAAATTGAAAGATGATTACCCTGCCCTCTATTCTCGATTACTCATGACATTTACCACCCACGTTCTAAAACTTCAACCCCTAGATAAACATAACACTGTCCACCTTTAAACTTCCCGTTCCCCTATCAAGTAGAATTGAAATTTTTCACATCGAACCCCGCCACAGTTCACAAACGTCGTCCACTTCATGTCCCCAATCACCTACTTTCCCGCGTGCAAGCACACGCGGAACATAGTAAATCAACCTTCTGTTTCTGCACAACAGTATCTTCATCCCGAAGCCAGCCGTATCGCGCATCGCTATTTGAATACTCGAATCAGTTTGCACGCCACTTGAAAGCACCAAAGCACGCGTTATTGTACACGTCCCCGCAGATTGTCGTTCCCATAGAGTAAAATTTCAAGGCTCGAGTGTGCCCTAATCAACCAGCAGTTTCCACGGGCTTATCAATACTCCATTAAGCGGAATCAGTGTTCCGCGTAGCTTCGATCAGAGCGCTGATTGACCCTCGAAATACGCACGCCGTTGCAGAAACGCGGTGCCGCGTTCGACGGCTTCTAATTCTGGAGCGTCGGCGAATTTCCGATCTGCTTAGATCGTTCCGTACGCAAGCTTAGACGTAGACGAGCCGCGATTAATTCTGGCCCGGGTCGAAGCATCCGTTTCGATCGCCATTAACGCAATTCTGGTAAACGCCAGAGGGAGACACGTGCATAGGTATATGCAAATTTTCGAGTTCCTAACTAACCAACGAAACGAGGCACTCCCCACCGTTCAAGACGCTTTCAAGTAAAGTCGAGAAGAATGTTGGAAACAGAATTTAGCCAAGAAACCTCGATCCTAGCCCCATATTTCTCCAAAGCGAAGAAATTTTGGAAGACTAGAAAGAAGACCATTTTCAGATGTAAGTTATTATAATTTCTTTACAAAGATTCATGTTAAATTCCTAAATTGAGGCGATTAAAATACTGAGGGGATAAATATTTTCCATAATCCATATTCAAGAAATAAATAACTTTTAAGCGATCGGATTCTTACATCTCTATTTAGTAGCAGAGTCTATCCCCTTAATCTCCCCCTTCTCTTTCGCTTCTCCCGATTCACGCCGCCCTGTAAATTGACCAGGATTTCATATCCAGTCGATAACGAAGCGGCGAGAAGGAGATCGATGGAAAAACCCGGGTGAATAATCTCCGCCGAGCGATTAAGAAGCTTTAACGTTGGAAACGTCGGGGCTCATTTGGACCGTGGATGCCAGCGTAAAAGCCAGGCCTTGGACAAAGCCCGAATGTTTTCCGTCGAATGGCCGTCGGCTTTAATCCGATTTGAGCGCGATCGCCGATGGTCAACGGCGTTTCCCCGTAATCAGGCCGGTTTATCTACGATCGGTGGGCTTTCCATTCGTCACCCCCTAATTCCGCGATAAATACTGCAACATTAGCGGTTTGATTTGCCGTCCTGTCGGGATTCGCTTTATGACGGCCTGTGGCTTCCCTTCGTGACGCTACCCACCCATTCCCTTCTAGTCCACCTAGGAGGGAGCAAATGTGGCGTCGAGCACTACTAACGTTCGCCGGGGCGCCCTAACGGGTGGAGGATGAAGATTGATACGATATTCGGCGGGGAATGTGTGAAGTGGGTAGCGATTGAGTAGCGGGGTGGGTGTAGTGTTGGGTATGTAGAAGGGGAACAGTTGAATTTGGGGAGAATCTTGCGTGGAAGTGGAGCAGGTAAAGATACTGTGGTCGAGTGACCGGTAATTGGGACTTGGAGGAAGGTAGGGTGGCTGTGATAAGGCGGGAGAAGTATGCATCTGTTTCTCTCTTCCACTAGTGGGGTCGCTGCCGGTCGCTGCGACCGGTCGCAGGTAGGGGATCCCGCCTATAGGAGATTTGGGCTGCTGGAGGTCGCTATCCCCACCAGAGGGCCCTGCTCCCCACTATGACGCTCAATTATCCCCACCAGAGGGCTCTGCTCCCCACTATGACGCTCCATTATCCCCACCAGGGAGGTCTACCCCCACTATGACGCTCCACTATCCCCACAAGACTGATCTGCCCCCACTGACGCACCACTATTATTATTATTATTATTATTATTATTATTATTACGTCTTTATTGCATTTATCTATATACAAACATATAGCCAATATTTACAGACAGGTACTGTGAACAGTACCGATATAGTTATAACTTGCAAAAGGCGAGGTTCAGCGTGTACGCTGCTGTATACCTAACCATACGAAAGACTACTTATTTTATTTAGAGAATAGTCGGTAACAAAAGCTAAGAATATTGATCTAGAATGAAAGTTGTAGCAGCACATTTAAAGGAGGAAAAAGATTGAGTTGAGCGAATATCAGCAGGAAGAGAGTTGTAAAATGAAGCAGAGGTGTATGAGAAAGAGGCTTGAAATTTGGCAGTGTGATGAGACGGGATGGACAGTGCTGATGTTGGCTAGGACCGTGATTTGTGAATCACGAGTGATCCGATCACGTTCGTTTCCAATCACGGTGATTTTTCGCAGTGATCCGCGGTTTTCGTGATCGCTTCTAATTGGTAGAGAGCATTGCTGCACTTTGTATGCGCCACATAACCCCAATTTCTACTTCCTCTCGAAACAGTCTCAAGTCCTCACTGTTCTTATAGATTATAGAATCTCAGTTGTATATTTCGAACCAATGTAATCATTCTTGATCTCTTTAAATTAACGAATATTTCTTCATTTTAGTTAAAAAGTATATTGTATATGTGCATACTTTAGCCAATTAAGTTAGTACATGCATACATTGACTATTTATGAATGTATATTCTATATATTCGCTGAATTAGCACGCTTTGACTATAACACAAGCTATATTGAAGTATTTTATAACAAATTATTCAATCAAGATGAAGAATTACGATCACAGTATACAATTCACTCAAATTAAAAAAATCACTGTGATAAATCACTGTTAGTGATTTTGCTCTTCATCCCTAATCCCCACCACTCTACTGTTTCTATAGCACCTTCGCCTGAAAGCTCGCCCGAATTGAAAAGGTCTAAACTTCTAAGTGTCTTTCATGAAACAGATCTCACGTTAATTTGAATTAATTAATCTTCCATAAACATTGTACAGAGACACCCGCAAACACATTTACAGCAAAGAACCTCTGACCCACTGCGACTCTCGCAACGATCCCCGTAAAAACTGATAGACCCGGCTAATCCGAACGGTTAGCGGTATATTAAGAGAACGAGCCGGGGAATCGGGATCTCGAGGGTAATCCAATAACCATCGCGGAATCGATGCCTTCCCCCGATTAAGCGCGCGCGCGTCGAACCGGCGCGGCTCCACGGACACTGGAACACTTCGGATGCGATTATCGAAAGTATCCCCAAAACGGCTGCCCCCAATCTCGTTACCCCGATACACCTCTTTTGTCCTCGTGGCGCAGTCATCGTCGAGTCAGAAAAAGACCACCCCTTCCCACCAGCTACCAAGCTCCATGTTTACGCGCTGGGAGGATTACGAGGGGGGGGACGAAGGTATTCGAATGAGCTGGAGTTGAAAAAAAAATGGGGCGAGGTGTAAAAAAATTTGCCAGCCCCGTTTTATTTCGTCCACTCTGCGCCATCACTCGAGAAAGCAATATGACGCAGCTGCCTCCGCTTTTTTAATTTCGTTTACACCCGGGCGAAAGGCAGAGAAATGGGGAAATAAAACCGCGACACGATATTCTAATAATTTCACGATTGCTTTCGCCGACCGTTTCTACACGCCCGGCCCTTCAAGCATCTGCCTCCAGCCAAGAAAATTACTTTTCCCTGCGCCCTTAGATGTGAAAATGAAACTGCGAATTCCCGTGGAATTTTGTACGAGTGCCTAACAGGCTGTACAGGCTGCTTCATATGCGGTGGTGGGCCAGTTGAGAATAAATTGTATTGGACTCAATTTCGGGTCAGTTAAGCATGTTTACCTAAAAACAAACTGTCGATTGAAGATTCTATCGTGTTTATGAGCATACGTCACTTGGTGATGCTTCTTTTGGAGCAACCTGTAGATAAATAGAATAAAAGCAAAGAAAAGAAAGAAAGGAAAAGCAAGGAAAGTGGAGAAAGAAAAGAAAAGCAAGGGAAATAAAGAAAGAAAGGAAAAACAAGGAAAGTAAAGAAAGAAAAGAAAAGCAAGGGAAATAAAGAAAGAAAGGAAAAACGAAGAAAATAAAGAAAGAAAAGAAAAGCAAGGGAAATAAAGAAAGAAAAACCAGGAAAGTGAAGAAAGAAAAGCAAGAGAAATAAAGAAAGAAAGGAAAAACGAGGAAAGTAAAGAAAGAAAAGAAAAGCAAGGAAAATAAAGAAAGGAAAACCAGGAAAGTGAAGAAAGAAAAGAAAATTAAGGAAAAGCAAGGCAAAGAAAAAGAAAAAGCAACCTGTAGATAAATAGAACCTAAGTAGTATCTAATGCCTACTTTCCTAGTCCAGTTACTAATGTGTCCTTAATTTCTTTGAGTTTTGAACCTCCGTTTTTCAGAATTCCATATTTGGAAACTGCCATGTGTTTTGAAACTCCCTGTACATTTGAATCGAACCTCAATTCCTTCTACCACAGTTTTCAGAGCTCTTTCTCAATTCCAATATTGGTTGTGAATACCAACAAAACATTCTGACCGCCAAGTGTTCAAATCCACCCTCCACACCCCAATCAACCCTTAAAACCCCAGCTCACAAATCAATTCACGAAAACCCTGGCTTACAAACATATCATCCCGGGAATCGAAGAAAAGGAGAACGTACAACGCGCCAATCAACAAAGTCTTTCACAAGAATTCATTTAAACCAAGCCCACCACTCCAGCTTCAGTCCCCGCGAAGCCACAGGTCGATCCCCGACCGACTCGGCTGCCCCATTTTCCGATGTTTCCTTTTCACGCGGTCCCGTCGAATCACAGGACAGGATCGAAAGAAAATTCCGCGCGCTAACGAGGTGGTGGAAAAGGTTTCACCACCGACCCCCAATCCACAACGAGTTCCGCCCCCACCCCCCTCGCCCCCTCTGTACGCCCGGGAACACCGACAGTTTCGAAGTCGCGGGCCGAATCGCTTTTGAGGCCGGCCGACACGTCGCTAATTTGCCCGTAACGAGCTGGCAAAATGAAAAAGACCCCTGCCGGGGCGAACTTTCGGCTAATGTTACCAGCCCCTGCACGGGAAAGCGAGCCGGTCGCGGCTTGAATGGGGAAAGTCGAGCGCGATTTACGCCAGCTAATTTCCAGGGAAGCCGGGATTTTCCAAACGCGGGACTAAAAAGAGAGCTTCTGCATCCGCGCGCGTGTCAAAGGAAAAGAGGGATGAAAATATTCGCCATAGAAATAGGACGCTTTCGGGGGTGGGTTGCGGAAACCCTCTCCCAAATGTACACACCGCTGGAAATTCGAAACGAGGCTTGCCGTGGCTAGGCACTGGATGGAAATCCGCGACTGTTCCCCTTCTCCATCGATGCCCGCGTTCCTGGGTTCGCGATAAATTTACTAAACGTCTTCCGGAACGTCCCCTTCGAGGGGGAAATTAGTGGGCGATGTATGGAGGAATTTATGGGTTTGTTTAGTGGGGTGTCGTTTGAGGGGCGGAAAAGGGACGTTGGTAGAACTGAGGGAGATGTAAATAGGGTTTGTCAGTTTTTATTTATAAATTTGTAAAATTCGAAAGAATTTGTAAAATTAGATCCATAAATATTAGATGCACTCAAAAATTGTACAGACTCGTACGGATTTTAGTTATTTTAATTTTATTTTTGTTTGATTTTGTATAGAGTATATTTTATTTTGTTATATTTTTATAATTCAATAATATTAAGAAAACTGAAAATGTTTAAAATAAGTAAAGTTACTATTTTAATTACATTTTTTGTTGTGAGAATTCGAAAACCGGTTTAACAGGTTTTTGTTGTGAGAATTCGAAAACCGGTTTAACCGGTTTTTTGTTGTGAGAATTCGAAAACCGGTTTAACCGTTTTTTTTGTTGTGAGAATTCGAAAACCGGTTCAACCGTTTTTTTGTTGTGAGAATTCGAAAACCGGTTTTTTGTTGTGAGAATTCGAAAACCGGTTTTTTGTTGTGAGAATTCGAAAACCGGTTTTTTGTTGTGAGAATTCGAAAACCGGTTTTTTGTTGTGAGAATTCGAAAACCGGTTTTTTGTTGTGAGAATTCGAAAACCGGTTTTTTGTTGTGAGAATTCGAAAACCGGTTTAACCGGTTTTTTGTTGTGAGAATTCGAAAACCGGTTTAACCGGTTTTTTGTTGTGAGAATTCGAAAACCGGTTTAACCGGTTTTTTGTTGTGAGAATTCGAAAACCGGTTTAACCGGTTATTTGTTGTGACAATTCGAAAACCGGTTTAACCGTTTTTTTTTTGTTGTGAGAATTCGAAAACCGGTTTAAACGGTTTTTTGTTGTGAGAATTCGAAAACCGGTTTTTTGGGAATATTGGAATTCGAAAACCGGTTTTTTCAAAATTCGGTTTCGTATAAACCCTAGATGTAAATGGGATGTTAAAATCTGGGGAAGTGGAAGGGGGTGGAAACTATGTAACACTGTTAATTATTGGAAGCTGTAACTTAAAAATGTCACCACGACTTTTAATTTCAAGAAGCAGAAAGCACGCAAATTTCAAGATTAAAACGGGAAGAAATGTGTAGGTACCATAAGTGACTTTCCTTTTCTCCAGACGTTTTCATTACACTTTTCTAACATCCTCCTCGGCAATCCTTCGGTTCTGGTAGCCCCCCTCTTTCGCCTCCATTTTTTCCCAGACCGAGCACAGTTTCGGGGACACATCCATTTGCGAATTGAAACAGGATACTCGGTCGCGCATTGTGCACGCGTGCAGCCCGGCGCACAGAGACCGGGGGGAACACATTTCGACAACTACAGTTTGGGAAACGAACGGCAGGTAAAATACGAAGTTTCCCACCGATGGAGTTCTGAAACAGTGCCGCCCGTTCCACCCCCCTCGATGTCGGGAATGCACATCCAGCGCGTACGTGCAACTCCCAGCCCCCCTATTTACATGCTTCTGAATAAGCGTCGAACGACGGCTGACGCGCGGGACAACGTCGAACAATGTCCCTCCGCGCGTTTCCACCGGGAGAGGAGAGATACTTTAATCTGCAGCTGGAACGCTGCAACTTCTTGCCCTCGCGTGTCGTTTGATTAACGAAATAAAGATTTAAACTGTAACTTTTTTAGAAGATAAAGTGTGCAAAATCGGAACGCGGATATTTTCGGGAAGGAGGAATTTCAAATTGTATAATTTAAGGATAATCCATTCAGTAATTTATTTCAAAGTTTTCAAACTTTCAATTTTTTAATAATACTCGCGCGAAGGAATTTTAAAAATTCGCAGATGATTTGAAGTGTATTTAATGTACCATTAAGTTTAAAAAAAAAGATCCTACTAGTGATTGAAGTTTTAACTTAAAAATGCTATTTGATCATCGTCAAAGTAGATTTAATATCGACTTCGGGAAGCACGACGGTTGACTAATTCTCCCCTCGGCGACGAGGAATATCGAGAATTTACAAGGGATTTCGCGTAAGAAGCTCCTCGAACAAGCAGGAACGGAGCAATCGTCCACTCGAGCCGAGTTAGCCGGAATGAAATACCAGCGGGGATATTTGCATGCTCGCGAGCTGCTTGTATGCATATGCAGCAGCATCGAAAAGTACTCTCGACGATGGCCGTGTCGTCCCTTTAAATTGCACGGACGCGTCCTTGCCCTCGGCGAGCAAACGATCGGGGCTGAGGATGAGGAGTGCCTGTCAGTGAAAGCGCGCCGAGCTCGTTAAAGGGGGCGTCCTTAATATTTTCCTAATAATCTGTTATCAAAAACAGACGCGTCGAGGGCCGTCGAGTGTCGTCGGGGGTGGGAGGGGAAAAAAATTTCTCAAAGTCAGGCGAACTCCTCCATATTTTCCTCCACCCTGCTCGTTACCGAAACACTTCTGCTCTGGATCGATGGAGTTTGCCAAGGCAGTGACGATGATTAAAGGCTGATATTATTAACTTTAATCCGGTCTTGGAAAGAAAATTGCTCAAAAACCGTGGCATAGAATTAGGATTTTGCTTTTTCATTGCAATGGATGTGGAGGAATGGGGGGAGAAGGGGATATTATTTTTCAACTTTAAAATTTGAATTGTCTGACCCTCTTAAAATCTTCTATTTGACAAAAAAAAATATCTTCGTGTGTTTTATTTGTATATTTTGATATATAAAGGTCCCTCAAGGATTTTATATTTAGCATGTACCATAGGGTGGTCCTTGTTTTTCAACTTTAAAATTTGTATTGTCTGACGCTCTTAAAATCTTCTATTTGATAAAAAAAAATATCGTCGTGTTTTTTATTTGAATATTTTGATATATAAAGGTCGCTCAAGGACTTTATATTCCGCATGTAGATTTTCAATGCCACTGAGCGACCTTTAATCCTTAATATACTTTAACAAAATTTTAGGCGAAATTCTTTTTAACTATTTGGAAGCTTCTGAGAGGGTCAGAAGAAAATTTTAAAAACTTCAATTTTTTACCATATATATAAGGACCACCCCAATTTAAATGCCACTGAGCGACCTTTAATCCTTAATATACTTTAACAAAATTTTAGGCGAAATTCTTTCTAACTATTTGGAAGCTTCTGAGAGGGTCAGAAGAAAATTTTAAAAACTTTGATTTTTTACCATACATATAAGGACCACCCTATTGAAGATGTCACTATTTTTTCGTGCACCTATACAATCTTACCCTCTTCGAGATTTAATCACTGCACCACCTTACTCCAAGATGAGTCCTCCCCCCATCGTCAAACGTAAGTTCCCAAATATTTCCCCCACTTTCACCCCAAGAAACCCTAAAAAAAAACTCTTTTGCCTTTTCTTTCAATCCCTTTACCATTACATTAGGGGAAAGGTGGGATACTTGATCACATCAGTTTATATCACAACTCAAATAATTAAATACAAACGAAGCAAACCATTATTATTATTTTAACAAAAAAGAAAAACCGTGATCAACTATCCCACCTTTCCCCTACTATTTCTCACCATCACTCCACGAACTAGACAAAGTCCCATCGCGCTTCCCCGCCCCCTCTGCTGCAATAAATACCCCCCCTCCCCACAAAGAGTATCATTAACCCTCGACCAACAGCTGATACCATCAAGCACACGGGTCTCTATCTTTGCATAAATTACGCGGGAAATGCACGTTCCTGCATTAAGCTCTTACTCTGCGATAGGGTATTAAGTTCGCCGGAGGGAAAGAGGCGTATATCGGGGAAGGAGGGGTGGCACAGTAGCGCGGTAGGTGGCGGAGGGGAGGCGCAGGAGACAAAGAGATAGCTGGAAGGGGAATTGGGGGGCAGAGTGGGGATGAAAGCAGTCTGCCTGGGAGGCAAAGCTGATTTTCAATGGAAAAGTCGACACCCGAGCCCTCTGCGCGCGCTATCGATGTCAGATAAACAGAAACAGAGCCGCTGCTTTGCGGAGGAGAGAATTCAAGTGCCGGGGGTGGTTATCGAGGCGAATACTATACTCGAATGCTGGTAGGTGGAGACTCGACGTACGCTGGCCACGTTTCCTTCGAGCACCACTTCGATTGGTCCTACCGCCACTCGATAAACATACCAGGGGGTTGTTTCCATTTTCCATGGCATTGTTTTTGGACGCCTGAGGGCGGATGAATGTTGAAATAAAATTAGGCGATCGCTAATTAACCAGTTTGCTTT
The DNA here is from genome assembly GCA_960531205.1 of Andrena bicolor. Lineage (NCBI taxonomy): Eukaryota > Metazoa > Arthropoda > Insecta > Hymenoptera > Andrenidae > Andrena > Andrena bicolor. The sequence continues at coordinate 44,475,070 of OY482666.1, forward strand.
CTAGGATAGAAGAAGTTGTTTATTTTTTAAGAGGCCGTGACGTGGTACAATTTTCTTCATTTTACGTGGAAGGGATGGAAAGTGGGGGGATTTCGTTTTAATTGGAATCATTTCCTTCGTTTTAAATGGAATCATTTCCTCATACATTTTCCTTGCTTATCTTCTATCAGAGACTTCTGTGGTGACAATACAGTAACCTAGTAACCTATCAATGAAGGTCCATTAAAAATATCGATAGAACTGCCTCTGAATTAAAAAATAAGAGACCTTCTCTGACGAGTATCGCGACCACTTTCGTCCATCCTATATTAAGCTATATTATTAGTCATTTATTAGTCATCCCCATCTTATCTTTTTACACAAATAATTCTAGATCACGGCGAGATTAAAATCTAATACAGAAATTTTATCCCTTTTATCCCTTAATTCATGTGAATTTGTGATGAATAAAGACAAATTATTATTATTATTATTATTAAATATACCCCAAAACATGAGTTACCTACATGAAATTATGAATCTGAATGTCCCCAATTTCTTTACTCCAATTTTCTCTATTCCCCCACTCTTGCAGTTGCAATTTTTCTAAACACATAGGTCACTTTATAATATCCATTTCTTTTAAACTACGCATCTGTTGGAGATTCAGGAAATACCAATTAATTTAAATCGCACAGCCAAAAGTAGCTACTCAAGTAGACCCCTCGAAAAAAGTAATCGAACATGAAAGTGTTGCGTTCTCGAATCGTTTTCAAGAAACAGCGCCCCGAAGACGTATCGACAGAAACGTCCATGGAAAGGTAATACGCGAACGGAAAAGATGGGCGGCTGGGGATTGGGAAACGCGGGGTTAGGGGGAAAGGTAACGAGAGGCGGGAAAACACGAGCGCTTTTGATCCTGTTGCATATGCATACGAGCATTTCGCGTATGCAAATCTTTCGCGGCGACAATATTGTTTTCGCGATATCGACACCCCACAAAGCCACGACGCGCGGCAGCGCCGAAGCGGCCAGATTTCCGCTGGATCTTGAACCGTGGAGCGTCGATGCCGATGCAATTTCGATGCCCGCCATCGGCGAGCCTCGTTCGCGAAACAATCTACGCGAGGAATCGATCCTGGTGCGGAATTAAAAAGCTCGGGGGACGTCGAGCCCTGGGGGATACCAAAGAAACATTTGAATAACCAATTATCCCGCGTAAACCACTTATTTCGATACGAGAGCTGCAACTCCCAGCTGGCTCCGGTTGCGGAGCAAATATTGCAAACATCCTTCAACAATGCTGTAGATGTTTCATGGAAATATTCATGGAAAAGCGGCGGGAGGTATTTGCATATAGTGGAAGTGCCTCGGGCGCGAAAACACGCCCACGCCACTGTGTTAAAGCTTGGAGTATTTAAATGCCAGAAGTTTGAGATTTCGAGGGGCAAGATTTGATTTTGTGCTAAATAGAAGGAACTGGAACTGTTGAATTTTTGGGGTATTTGATATTCAGGTTTTGAAATTTATTGCAGCTCGAATTTTTGAGACAGGAGAACGGGAATTTTGTGCGCGTTGGATTTCAGGATGGGAAGTTTGAGAAAATATTCTCTGTTGCCCGGATGTTAAGAGGAACGATCCCGTAGCTTCGTTAGTGGTGCTTTTACAAGGCAAATTGCACGCATTCGGGCACAAGAAACAAGCAGCCCCTTTGCTTGTGCAGGAGAAAAGGGGGACGTTAAGAATTCCCCGCGGGATTTAGAAAGCAATTGCGCCACGGCGAATTAGAATGCATCCTGTGTGCGGCACAGGCCCTTTTCTTCCTTGCAATTTTTACAGCGCGGAAGGATCTCGCGAAGCAAATGCGACTCGTCTCCATGCAAATGCACCGCGGCTGGACAGGGACGCGCGAACAGGACAGAGATTGTTGATCATGGAACGGGGAACGCTCGGCTCCCTCGATACCAATCGCACGGTTGCGAATGTACAAGTTGGAAGTACCAATCAATTTGATGTCTAAGTGCAATTGTACTGAAATTGCATGATTTATTTGAAAAATGTTTTGTCTTAGGTATTTACGAAATATCGAACATGATTGTGATAATGATGTTCGAGGATGGTGGAGGGAGAAAAGTAAAAGAAGGGAAAGAGAGGAAAATAGAGGAAAAGGGAGGAAGGGAGAGGAAGAGAAAGGAAATGCAAGGGAAATAAAGAATGAAAGGAAAAGGAAAGAAAGGAAAAGCAAGGAAAGTGAAGAAAGAAAAGAAAAGCAAGGGAAATAAAGAAAGAAAGGAAAAACGAGGAAAGTAAAGAAAGAAAAGAAAAGCAAGGGAAATAAAGAAAGGAAAACCAAGAAAGTGAAGAAAGAAAAGAAAAGCAAGGGAAATAAAGAAAGAAAAGAAAAACGAGGAAAGTAAAGAAAGAAAAGAAAAGCCCTGAAAATAAAGAAAGGAAAAACAGGAAAGTGAAGAAAGAAAAGAAAAGCCATGAAAATAAAGAAAGGAAAAACAGGAAAGTGAAGAAAGAAAAGAAAGCCATGAAAATAAAGAAAGGAAAACCAGGAAAGTGAAGAAAGAAAAGAAAATTAAGGAAAAGCAAGCCAAAGAAAAAGGGAAAATAAAGGGAAAAGGGGGAAATGTGAAAATCCGAAAAATAAAATTAAGAAAAACAAAGAATAAGAGAGGGAAAGAAACGAAAGAACAAGTGTGAAAGTCGGAGAAATAGTAAGAGGTTGCTTAATTTTTTAAGAGAACTCTAAATAAATGTTACCCTGGCTTGGAATCGTGAATTTTAGGTTATCAGTATTTCTTCCATTTCGCTTTCATTTTTTATTCAACTTCAATATTCCTTTTAGAAAATCCCCATGTCGGAACGGTGAAGCATGGTATTTTGCGATAAGTTGCGAGACATTTCCATGGAGAGACGCGAATTCAAGCAAATCCAGACTCCGGTTTAGATTCGATATCGCGGCACCGACGGGAAGAGGATTCGAGGGACGAGAGCCGAGGGCGGCGCTGCATAAAACCGCGATGAAATGCAAACGAGTCGCGCAGAATGAAACGGAGAAAGAAGCCTCATGCTTTGATTCCACGACGCACAGGCACCGAGTCGGGGATTCCAGTCCTAAATCAACCACCCTAACCGAGATCCCGCGAAATCCTTAAACGAATTCGTGAATCGCAATGCAGAGATTTCTTCCGTCGATCAACCCCGGTGGCGAAATTTTTCCTCCGCCTGTATCTAAAGATACTACCAAAAACTGATTCTCAGCAGCTTTGGCAGTAGAAAAAGAAGATGCCAGTACAGGTGTTTAAAATGATGTCAATAATGACATTCGAAGGGGTTAAAAGAAGATGAGAAGATAAATCTTAAGCCTCCTGGAGTTCTAATCTATTCCCCACGCTTGAGTCCGAGTGGAGGGGGCCAATGGCTCCGCCCACTTTTCCCCCTCCCTTCGCGCATGCGCGCTGGCGACCCCGCTATTGCTGAAGCTACCTCTAGCGCAGATACGTCCAATTTTCTCAACTGGCACTGGAGGTGCGAGTAAGACCTTTTTATAGAGTAACTTAGAGGGCATACTTCACTGGTAATACTAATATCCCATAAAAATAGCCTCCTAGAAGGTGGAACTCTCTTGCCATCGATCTTCGCTACGATCTCCAAATCCAGCCCCGTATTTCCCCGAGCCTCTCCCCACACGGCGAAAGTTTCCTCGCGCGCTTTCAATATTACAGCCAAGGAAATTACGCGGGTCCCACGAGGAAGCAGTGGTGGGACACATCCGTCACGGACGTCCGGTCGTGCGCGAAAAGTCGAATGGCCATATTGAATTGCAAAGTTTTCACGGGTTTTCGAGTTCACCGTGGCCGCCGGAAGACGGACGACAATTGCTCGGCTCCGCTTCATTTTCCTACGGCCGCAGCCCGAGGAGATTCGGTCCTCGGAATAGAAATCTCCCCGGAACGGCCGTCGACTCCCCTCCAGGAAGAACAACTTTGTCACCATCCACCGTCTGCCCGCCCGCCGCCCCTCCATTCTTATTCGATTCTTATTCCTGTTTTCAGTCGGTCCGGCACGTACCCGCTGCCTGCGACACTCGCACGGGCTTCCGGTCAATTGTCGCCGCCGATAGGAGGACAGAGGAATGCCCTTTCTCAGCCTCCACCGCTCCCTATTCGCTCTGTGCACCGTCGACTTTGCAATCCACGGCTTCTTTCATAGCATGCTACCTGTTTATCGTCTTATTCTATGCGCATATACCCTTTAACGTCTCGGTGACTGATTTCCCCGGTGTGCTTTATCAAAATATCGTCTACCATTCTGCTGTTTTACACTGGGCGATTTGAATCGTTCTGAAGTGAAAGGTGGACAGGCGAGAGTAGTAGTTGAAATGTCATCGCTTTCGCCTCTTCGGTGCGTGTGGGTGGAGAGAAGAGATAAAAGTAGAGAGCTCCAAGGAGTAGGCAACCCAGGGAGTAGAGGGACCTAAAGAACAGAGGGACTCAAGGAGTAGAGGGACCCAGGGACTAGAAGAACTGAAGAAGTAGGGGATCCCAAGGAATAGAGGGACCCAAGGACTAGAAGGACTCAAGAAGTAGGGGATCCCAAGGAATAGAGGACCCAAGGACTAGAAGAACTCCAGAAGTAGGGGATCCCAGGGAATAGAGGGACCCAAGGACTAGAAGAACTCAAGAAGTAGGGGATCCCAAGGAATAGAGGGACCCAAGGACTAGAAGAACTCAAGAAGTAGAGGATCTCAGGGAATAGAGGGACCCAAGGACTAGAAGAACTCAAGAAGTAGGGGATCCCAAGGAATAGAGGGACCCAAGGAGTAGAAGAACTCCAGAAGTAGGGGATCCCAGGGAATAGAGGGACCCAAGGACTAGAAGAACTCAAGAAGTAGGGGATCCCAAGGAATAGAGGGACCCAAGGAGTAGAAGAACTCCAGAAGTAGGGGATCCCAGGGAATAGAGGGACCCATGGACTAGAAGAACTCCAGAAGTAGGGGATCCCACGGAATAGAGGGACCCAAGGACTAGAAGAACTCCAGAAGTAGGGGATCCCACGGAATAGAGGGACCCAAGGACTAGAAGAACTCCAGAAGTAGGGGATCCCATGGAATAGATGGACCCCAGAAATAGGGAATTCATGGAGTAAAGGGTCCCAAGTAGTAGGGGGTCCCAAGGAGTTGAAGTTCCCTAGAAATAGTGTGCCCAAGGTGTAATAGAGGGGCCCACGAAGTAGAGAGTCTCAACCACCATTACCAGGTTTGAGGGAAAAAGAAGAGAAAAAGGGAAAAAGCGGATGGTAGTGGGGGACGTAACTCGAATCACGTGATGCAAGCGAGGTAGGTGATAGGCCTAGAGTGATAGTGGGGCTAATGTGACTTTATAGTATTTCCCTCACAAGAAATTTCTCCTAGCAACGTTCGTCCAAGGGATAAGAAGGATCCAAGGATTAGTGGGGGCAGCCACAGGTCATGGTAGAGGAAGCCTCCGCGACCGACCTTAGGTGGCCATCTGCTTTTGTTCTGACTATACCACGCAACATTCCACACCCGACCCTTCAGACTCTAACAACCCTTCCACACCCATCCAGCAATTCCAGAAACCAGTGTACTATAGTCTCTAAACTTCAACCCACGTTCCGAGCGAACCCAGTAATGCTTTCCCCTGTTCCCTTTCACAAGGTAACGTTAATCAGTTCGCAGATTCGCGCGGCAACCCCGTTCAAAGTATCGTCGGAATGAGTCGAGATATCTCGACGGAGGCAAGACCCATCGGAAATTACGGGAAGCAAAATAGTTTGACGTGCATAGAAGAGAGGGAGGACTGAGACGGAATCCGTGCTGACGTCGAAGTATACCCGAACGTCGGAGGCTCAATTTCAATTTTCCACCCTTCGGATGCAGACTGCAGCTTGCAGCTTACACTGGGATCATTGCTTTCTCTGCCCTTTCTCACTGTGTAAGCGCGTGTACGTGCACCCGCGGCGGCTCTGTACGCGCGCTATCGACAGTCAAACGCGTCGGAATGCGCCCCGGACAATATTCCAAGAGGAGGTTCTTACTTAATGGCTAATAAACCAGCCCCCGATAAATTCTCTTGCCTATGCCCCTCTATTCTAATATTCTGCACACTCCTGGTTCATTCTGACCTGGCCTCTTGACTACAGCCCTCGCCCCTCTCTTGAATATTCACCTCGTTCCGCCTAGCGGCCAATTTTCTTTTATTTCCAGCCCACCCGCTCCTCCTTTTCCGTCCACTCTTCCTGTGCTTCCTCTTCTCAACACCCCCGCGAACGATTTTCACACACTCGCCGGAGTCCCGCGCTTCGCTTCGCTTTTCTAGTAAAGTGGGAAGTCGATGTGGAGTATTTCGAAGAATTTGTAGATTCAGTTCTGCGCTGTAGAGTTCTATTGCTCGGTGGTGGGAATCATTTTTGAATTCGAGGTAGATCCAGTGATGGGAGATTGAGGATATACCGCGTCTGAGGAATATCCAATGGGAGTCTACTTTCCCTGGCCCTCGGATATGGTTCTCGCTGAATACACCTCGGTCGTGTCGCCAGTGAATTCACTTTTCCCATTGTTCGTTCGAGGAAACGGGGAAAAGAGCGTCGTGATATATACCGCCGTTCGACAAGGGTGATTTCTTTCTTTTATTACCGCGAATGATGCAGAGACTGGTGTCTCTGTAATCTGTTGACCGAGTCTCTGCTATTCACTCGGGGACTTTGATTAATCTGCTAGCGACGCGCATTTCAAATGCGGACGGAGCAGCTTTCTCAATAAATGGTGATTCGAAAATGGGTGGCAGGTCCAAACGAGAAACTGCCTCGCGATGGTACAGGGCGGATGCGAGAACTGTTGGTGACAAAGATTTTAGTAATTTTCGCAGTTTCTTATACTGTTTTTAAAGTGTGTTTTGGGAGTACTCAGGGAGTGTGGGTATCCAAGGAGTAGGGGACCTCAAGGAGTAGAACGACCCAAGGATTAGAGGGACCTAAAAGAATAGAGGGACTCAAGAACTAGAGGAACCTAAGAAGTAGGGTGACCCATGGAGTAGAGGGTCCCAAGGATTAGAGAGACTCTAAGAAGTAGAGAGACCCAAGAACTAGAGGAAGCCAAGAAGCAGAGTGACCCAAGGAGTAGAAGGTCCCAAGGATTAGAGAGACTCTAAGTGGTAAAGAGACCCAAGAACTAGAGGGACCCACCAAGTAGAAAGGCCCACCGAATACAGAGACCCAAAGAGTCGTGGAACCCCAGAAGTGGGAGCCTCTGTTCCCCCACCAACTCGCTCCATTCTTCCTCCGCCCTGACTATAACTCACTCCACATCCAAAAGAAAATCTCGCGCGTTAAAAGGCATACACTCCCGCCCCACCCATCCAAATACCGCCAGAGCCATAGAATCATGTAAAACTGAGGAACAATCGCGAAACTCCATTCTTCCAAAGCGTTTCAGTGAATGGAATCCAGCTGAGCCGGCGCGCCATCGATTAAAACCGGCTCAAAACCGGGCTGTTTAAAAGCGTTTCATTAGTTAGACGATAATTCAGCCCGACCAAGCTATTGTTAGACGTCGAACGCCTCTGGATGACCAGAGGGGAGGCGCGGAGGACGTAAAAGGAGAAACTACGACAGGATCAATATTGGCTGGTGGTGGTATTTGTTTGGGACGCGACTCAGACGCGGATTGCTACGTGGACGCCGCTGACAGAGTGAAAAGGAGATGGTCCCAATCGATTCGGGATGGGACTCCCTTTCATTAAACCCGAAAAACGTCTTCTCGTCCCGCCACTGCCGCTCAAGGCAACCGGAAAGTGGTGAGAGGAGATATAAAAGGGCTTGGAATGACCGCGGGAACGCGGTGATCGAATTCCCGAGGAGAATAGATATTCCCAACGAGTCAACTTTTTGCCCACCCTCCCCCAAACAATGGAGTAACGAGGGGAACCTCGGCGAAATCATAATCGAGGGAGTTCTGATGGATTGAACTGATCGGAGCAGAAATTCTAGCCTCGTTTCTGGCTACAAACCTCTCCAATAATTTTCTTTCCAAGCAATTTTCTTTGTCACATTTTAGACATTTGATCTTTTTAATCCGCATTGGAGATATATAGTTGGAGCAAAAATTCGTACCACTTTTTAACTGAAATTTAATGACAGTGTAAATGGATTTATTCAGCCACATATGTGCCATTTTGCTCCACCTTTCAGAATACAACCATGCGTCATTGTTTCATTTCCATTTTCATGTGTCCCAACGTCATCCATTGAAAAATTCCTTTTTCCACCCAGAAATACGAAGATATATTTGCCAAATAATTTCGAATGATTTGTTTAGAGGGTGGACAGGTCACAACCCTTCACCCCTTCGTCCCTAGAAACCGGCAGCATAAACAAATAAAGCCCTCGGCCCAGTTCAGGCCGAGGTGTGACGATAAATATTAAACAACCGCGATTTTCCATGTCATTAAAATTCGTAACGACGTCGTGTAAACAGATTTCGGGCGATTCTTCATGAAAATTTATAGCCTCGACGCGATACTCGGACAAAAACGCCGATGAATAATCGGAATTAATGGCGGCGGGCCGACACCGCGTTTCGAGGGTCGCGGGAGGCTTTCTGGGTACTGCCGAGCACAGAATCCCTCGTCGAATCGAGGGGAGGTAGAAAAAAAAGGAGGACCAGCCACGAGGATCTAATGAGCCGATGGGGATCTTCGTTAAAATTTAATTAACGCTCCCTCGATGCCTAGTATTGCCGCAAAACTCTTTCGACAGCGAAATCCTGTCGGGGAATGAGATTTACCAAGGAAAGGGTCGCGCTGGATTCTTCGAGGTCCACGCTCGAGCACTGTAATGGTTAATGGTTTGAAGTATTCCTTTAACAAGGGATGATTTAAAGGGTGTTTGAGGGGATGGAATGGAATCGTGTTTAAAAATTTGGGAGATGTGCAAATGGACCCGAGGGATGACGTTGTTCGGGGGTAGTCAATCGGTTATAGGAAACCTTCTGTTTGCAGAACTAGACTAACCCTCAACGTACGTCAACCAGTCACACTCGACGGACATCGGATTCCCTATGTGAGAGCAAACATCGTTAGGAAGTTGGATTGAATGACAGAGAAGCAGTTGGGGAACAAGATTCTTAAACAGTTGCTAGTGTTTTATAGATTATTAATCAGTGCATAAATCTTTTTATCCCATTTAAGGGAACATTAGAGCTGCGAAATTTTAGAAAAATTGTTGGGTGAGGTGTTAAGGTTTACGCTTTCGAATGATTTCGAAATTAAATATGGTAATAGGTGCTATTCTCTTTGCTATAGAAAGGTCCACACTAAGAATCTTCTTGATCTCCTTGATCAAAGATTTTAATGAATATCTCAAGAATTTTATAAATTCACCAAGTTTGAGAGTTTGAACGATTTCGAAATCGACTATGGTCTAGAGGGTCCCATTATTATAATAACGACCCTGAAGAACCTCTACAAGAATCTTCCTCCATCATTATAACGTTCACAGATCTCCACCCAGTGAAAATGACCCAATCACTGGCTCCTGGATCAAAATGATGAATGAATTAAAATGCCTCTACTGTAAATACTCGTCTATTCTAAACACTCCAGCGAACATCCAGGGAAGCCTTTCCCAGCTTCATCCAGGACATGGACGAAAAACAGGAGGAACGATGAAACTGGGGGAACTGATAGGGATACCAATTAAAATTAGGATGTTGCAGGGTGTAACGGTTTCGGCGATCGTTTCCTCCTGTCTTGCCCGATTTGCATAACAGTGGAGGTCCCGAGACCCACTCTCCGCGCAAGGATACCGTGGTCTTTACTTAAGCAATTTCATTAACCGCGGACCCACTTCCTCTGTCCCTCCACTCGGGATACAAGCTAGCAGTTGCGTGGCGATCGCGTAACTATCCGCCTTCTTTCCAAACACCAGCATTCCGCGGAGCTCTCCGTGTACCTGCTTTCGCTGGATAATCGTCAGTTTCAATTTCGTGGGAAATTCGGCGGGAAGTCGCGCGAGCAGCTAGCTCAGACACCCAGGCGCAACAATTAGGAGGTGAAGTAGACACTATCGTCGAAAGAGGCACAGGGGGCCAGCAATTTATTTCTCTTGATGAAATCTGAGAGGCAGTGCGACTCTAGTGGAAACGGTGCTTTGGTGGATTTTGGGGCGGTAAGTGATCGTTGGGGTAGATTTCGAGGGTGGTTTCTTTATGTAGTAGACTTCTTGGTGGGAAAAGATGTTTTTGGGGTGGAACTGAATTGCTGATGTAACATAAAATCGCTGGTAAGGTGATCTCAATCTCGGATGGATTACCTAGTTTTCATAGTTGGAGCTTTAGAGATGGAATATTCCCTAGCTTTTATAATTGAGGGTTTAGAGCTGGAATATTCTCTAGTTTTCATAATTGAGGGTTTAGAGCTGGAATATTCCTTAGTTTTCATAATTGGAGTTTAAATCTGGAATATTCCCTAGTTTTCATAATTGGAGGTTTAGAGCTAGAATATTCTCCAGTTTCCACACTTAGAATTCTAAATCTTGCCTATTCCCTAGTTTCCACACTTGGAATTCTAGAGCTCAAATATTCCCCAGTCTCACGCTTGGAATTCCAGAACTGTAACATTCCCTGCTCGCTCGATTCCACTAGGATACACCCACTAAACATGAAGACTGAACCAAGCTTAAAATTTTAAGGAAACTTCGCCCCAACTTAGCTCACCAATTCTCATGATAGCCCCCTCTATCCCCATTTTTGTCCACCCTAATTTCATACACATAACGTTGTCCTGATCGGGGGGATTCTTTCACTCCAGATCAGAATTACCAATTCTCTAAAAACCGCGACGTGTATACATAGGTAGGTGTTAGCAAGGAATCCGACAACGATAGCAAACCGCGGTATCTTCAATCCACTGTCTGCAAGCCACGTTGCGAAATTTGTTTCGAATGCATTCCCGACCGCTATCGGAGCCAGGGATCAGATGCACGAGGAGGCTCGCCGTTACGCAAGCGTTTTCAGCACACGTCGGGGCGCACCGTTGCAGGATCACCGCGATACCCAGCTGTTTTTGATTCATCGTGACTGGCGGTGTCGCTGGGAAGAAACGTATCTCGTCGTGCCATCAGGGATTTGGAACCAATGGGACCCGTTAGACACTGCACTCCCGTGTATCGTCTTGTAACGGTGACACCGGAGTTTATTAGTGCTCCAGCTAGGATGCAGAATCAGTTTGGCGGAGCGTCGTGTCTTGTGGGGGAGTGTAATGTGTGTTAGCGCATGAAGGGGGAATAAGAACTTGGAAGGTTGTGAAATATAGTCAGGGGGGTCTTGAATTATGCGGAGCCTAATGTTGCTGATTCTAAAGACGTGGTTATGCGTTTTCTTATGAGGGGTGTAGACTTGCGAGGAGTTATGCCGGAGGTATTAAATTCTACGTGGAAGGCTCTATTCTGAAGATCCTCAACTTGTGAGTTCTGATGCTGGTGATGTTCTAACTCTGTAGCTTCAAGGATCCAGAGTATTAAATTAAGTAGATACTCTCGATTATATAGTTATAATTGCCACATCAGTGCCTGCTACATCAGATGATCATCAAATTGGTGTCCCCCAACATTGACGATCTCCTTGCCAGTGCCCCGTAAATTTGACTACGCCTAAATTGGGGGTACCTCAAATCTGACGATCTCTATGTCAGTGAACATTTCGAAATCAGGGGCCTCCAACGCTAATGGTCTGGCACAGGACTCTACACTAATGATAAATTCCAGAATATGGATTACACAGCATTCCGAGTCTCTCGGCGGCATGAAAAGCCAGTCGATGGTATCGACACCGATGTCCCAAGAGTTGTTGATATAAATTCACATATCCCTGGAGTCCCAACTCGCGTATTTCGTCTCGGTCCACATCTATATCATCTTTCACAATCTCAGAAATCCTGACTATCTACTTTTACCATCCGAATCCTGTCAATATCGACCTCCACGAAACCGGCATTTATGCCACAGAGGATATTCCTAGCAATCTCTAACTGAATGCTCTTGGAGCAGGGTGATGGAATAATAAGATAGAGGTAATAACAAGAACGTAACTATATGAACCTAGAACTACTCTCTATTGCTCTACTAGCTACAATTCTTTGGTAACACTGTCGAGACTCCCTGAGAATTCTGGAACTTTATTAGACACTCATTCAAGTATCTAAAAACTCTCTAACTACTGCAATTTTTATCAACCTTAGTCCTTTTCTCAGGTGTCTATTGCACCTTTCGCCTTATATCTTAGGCTTTATTTGAGTTTTCTATCACAACTTTGCACTACCTTAACTTTCCCACCGTCTATCTAAGAAATACGTTCAATTTTATATTCCAACTTTGCCTCCTTCTACTTTGCTCTTTCCCTCAGCTTTCTACAGCAACTTTGCACTACCTCAACTTTGGCCCCTTCCACTCCTCCCTTCACCTCACTTTTCCACCTCAACTTTACCGTTTTCAATCCCCTCTTTTCTTGAATTTTTCACCTCAACTTTGCCCCCTTCCACTCCCCAGTTTTCTTGAATTTTCCACCACAACTTTGTTCTTTTCCACTCCCCGCTTTTCCTCACTTTTCCACCTCAACTTTGCTCCCTTCAGCTACCCTATTTTACCGACTTTTCCGCCTCAACTTTACCCGCTTCCAGTCCTCTCTTTTTGAATTTTCCACCAGAAGTTTGTTCCTTCTCCCCTAAGTAGTCTTCCAATCACTTTCCTATTGCAACTATACTCTACCCCAACTTCTCTCCCTTCCACACCCCACTTTTCCTCAATTTTCCACCTCAACTTCGCCCCCTTCCCTCTTAATCACCCCGTCAATTTTCCACCTGAAGTTCGCCAGCTCCGCGAACAACTATAACGGAAATCAGCGGCCCGCCATCGTCCGTCCCCAGCCACAAGGCACGGTCGCGGTATCGGTGCACGCGCAATTCCAATGGAATGCAAAGTGTACAACTTCTTCGAGATTCGATGAGCGCCCGTGTACCGCGGAATACCGATAAAGCCGGCGCGGTCGTGCAAGTATTCTTGGCACTGCGGATCGAGGGAGGAGACGTGATGGAAGCGGCTAGAAACGTTTGCCAAAGGAGCTGATGATCTCCGTCTCGTTGGGCAATAAAGATGACAATGCATCCGAAATTCGCGGTGCTTTACTACTCCACGCGAATTGGACGCGTTCCACCCGACCGAAAGATTAAATTCTTCCACCCAAAAGCACCTACTGATCCGAATTTCCCCTTGCTACTCCTCCAAACTATCGACCCACCCCTCCAACCAACCACCCCTTTCAACCAAACCGACACATTAACACTTATTAGCAAACACAACCACTACTGGACGCGAATTTCGAAATTGCTGGAGTACAACTTGCAGTAATTGAGCTTTCAACAGGCGTCATCATCAATTAACACGGTGAATGGCGTCGACGTGTTTTCACGCCGAGGCATTTCTGCCCTACGACATTTTCTAAGAACCATCGAAATTATTATCCTACAGAGAATAAAATTATTATCAAGCTAAAAGTGATGACACTGTAATACCTGACTAATTTAACGTAGCTGCTACCCAAAACCTTGCGCCAATCGGTGTCTACACTATCAAATTCCAAAGAAACAGGATTCACGACGCTCGAAGAAGGCATCTAGTCGTGGTATTCAAAACGAGCCGAGGGGAATAAAAATCCCCCTCCCTATGCTGTTTCTCAATCTTTTACTGGGACCGGGTACGTGACCCGTGTACTCGCCGCGGAATCGGTAAAAAGTAATAGCAGTTTTACCGGAGGCGCATGCCGAGATCGATAGCGAGAGCTTTCTCGCCTCTGTCCAGCGGCATCTGCTCCTTTCCGCTTCATCTGCGACGCTCGCGCTCGGAGATCTCCGAGCTCGAAGTAATTGCTCGTTTCTACGATGAACAGCGGAGATAGAGGAGCGAGCTGGGCGAGATAGGCGGCGTGCATTAGATATATCAAATCCGAGCAGATTTCGAGAACGAACGGGCCAATTCCCAGGTAGCTCATTGCCAGGGGTATCTACAGGTGCGTCCTTGCCCCGCGGTTTCATGCCCGCCTTGGGACGTGTCGCTGCGTGCTCGAGGTAAGCACACAACGAGGTGATCAGCCGGATGCGATCTCCGGTAACGGTTAGAAAGAGCGAAGCAGATTATTCGGCTGCCTGATAATGGATGAACGTTGGAGGAGACTAAGGTGGCTAGAGGCGCCCAGGTGGTGAGATTGGGGGTGCGATTTGGGGGGCAGACAGTCGCGAGCATTTCTGATTAGTGAAATCTGTGAGTTGGGAAAGAAACGAGGGAGATCTGACGACTTCGGAATTTGAATACAGTGTTGTCTCTCAAATTGCACGCGTTTTCGAATTCTCTATAGACGCGAGGTTATCCCCACTACTTCGTTTGTAGTCGCCACACTGCCGAGGGGAGATCCCCCTTAAGCGCTCGAGCGTGAAATCAAAGGAAGCCGAATAGACTACTTGTCTCTCAAATTGCGTGCGCCCGGTTCCGACACACGTGGCTATAGAGAGACAGAACTGTACTCGGAATTAGTATTTATAAAAATTGTTGAGTTCTAGGAACTGATATTCTGGGATTCATTTATACTCATCAATTTTAACACGTTTTAACCCTCCGTGGTTATACGGGGAGTATCGCACCCCAAGAGAAGTTTTCGAGGCCAAAATGCCACGCATTTGAGACTTTCAAAGGGGATTTATCGCAAAAAAATCGCTCTTTTTCTAGAAGAAGACTATTAGAGCGTGATTGTATGAGCATCAGGAATGTACAATAATTATGACTGAAAAGTGAAAAGATTCTAAAATACAAAACTGGTACCTAACTCTAAAATTACGCTGGAGTGCAGTGACCCTATGTGACCAATTTGTGATTATAAGAAGGTATGACCACGAAGGTTTAAACGCAGTTCTACCAAAACCCTAACCTTACGAACCCAGAATCCAAAATTTCTACATTTACCTATACTACTTTTTCCCTCAACCCTTTCATTTCACTTCAATTTTCAAATTTCAATAATAAAACTAAATACCAGAACGCCGCCTAAAATCCATTCCCACCGCTAAAGGAAAAATAAATCGCCCTAAATTCTCCCAAGATGATTCAAGATTCGAATACCTCGGCACAAGACACCAATCCTCACGACCCCTCACCAGTATTCTCGCCCATTTGCATACACCCCAATGCATTCATCGAAACTTATCGAGCCACCCAAAAGTTCCAACAAGCCCCCCCCCCTTCCCGAGACACAACAATCCAACCAATCACCACTTCCCTAAACAGAATCCCCCGACCCCTACGCATCGACCCCCACGTTTTTCCGACCTTCCATCTAACGAGAGCCGAGCGGTCTGTAACTGGCGTGGAGGGTGCTGAAAATTCAGCGAGCCCCGGCGGGGGCCGAGTGCACCGGTCAAGACGTTAGCACCGGGCGCGGAAGGAGATCGGGCTCGCAGAGGGCTCTGAAATACGACACGGAGAGGCACAATGCGCCTTGGTAATCGGGCGAGCGAGGCATGCAGGCCATTCAGCGCCGTGGAACTAATAACACAACTCGGCGAGTTCGGCCGTCGCGAGAGCCAGCCCCTTTGGGGAATTTCCTTGCGCCAGCAGTCGGGGCTGCTGTAATTCACCCTGTGCCCAGGAATCGGGTCCACCTCGCGTGTCTCCCGAGCAAATAACATCTTTCGACGACGTGCTCCGGGAGAAATATCGCGGGCCAACCGTGGAACCAACGTAATCGCCCGCGGAGGAACGAACGCTGGGTGCCTGTGCTCCCGCTCTATTGCTCACAATCAGGGGGACCACGGGAAATTTGGAAATAAAATGCCAGCTTTATGGTACCTGCTACTGACTTCGTGGGGGAGGTTTTCGGGGAGAAGGGATGTGATAATGGGGGCTCGTGTTGGGTGTTATTACGTCTTCATTAAGGTCACAGTTGTGTAGACTTTACAAAAAATATAACTTGCAAGTGAAAGAAGAAAAAGAAAGAGGAAATCATAATAATACAAATTTAGGTATCTAAGAAGGCGAGGCGAGACTTTGATAGCTTTTCTTAAGCCTGACTTGGAAATTTTCAAGGTCAAGAAAATTTTAAGGTGGTCTGCAGTAGATTTTAATTTTCGTTAGGGGTTGATTAGCGACAGAGCACTGAAGGTGACGAGTAAAGGAACACAGGTTGGACGTGCAGAACTTGATACAAGGTGCAGAAGTGCCCGAGAATACTGTGGGGGTATTGGGGAACTAGATTGGAGGTCGTGGGCGATCTAGTATCGAGGTTTACCGAAAAAAGCTCCTCTATTCTGCCTTCTTTAGTTAAAATGTCCTATCTAGCATTTTGAAACAACCGAGAAAACTGAAGTTTTATCATTTACTTTGCACTATACTTATTTTCCTTCTTTCAAATTAAAACATGTTGTCATTATTTCGTAATAGCCTAATATCATTTTTTGTAATAGTTGTACCGGTAAGGAATGTATTATTAACGTACCAATTAATTAATTGTTTCAGATAAAATATTTTAACCATTTTGAAAGAACTTCAAATATTTCAACATATCTCAAAAATGAAAAAATGCTAGATAGGACAGTTTAACTAAGGAGGGCAGTATTGCTCACAAATAAACATTCACAAATAGTGAATGGAGTTTCCTGATTTAGAATACATTTTTTTAAAGTGCTCATAGTAACTAAGAAATCCTGGAAATTATATCTGCAATGTACCTATTTTAATCATGTTATTGAGACATACGCGAAAAACAGGAAAAATTCTCTTATATAAGAATAATTGACTAAAACCTGGCATCTATATGTTTTTTGAGGTGCTAAATCCGAAAATAATGTTATTTCTTTTTGTAAAAAAAATTCCCAAGGTAGTTATCTTATTAAAAAATCGTTTTTTGGAAACAACTCAAAAAGGAAAGGCTGGAGAATTTTTTAAATAGACAATTTCAAAGTTAACATGGGGAAACATGACGAAAACACTTATAATTTTATTTGAACGCGGTAGAGTAGTCAATATAAAGGTCGTTGAATTGGGGCCCAGATGTAGCTCCTAGGAGTTAAAAAACAGATTAACATGAATTTTGAAATAAATTGGTGCGACGAATCCGAAAAATATTTAAAAAATTCTCGGGCCTTTCCTTTTTAAGTTATATAAAAAAAAAACGATTTTTTATTAACTACTTTAGAACATTTTTTCACACAAAAAACATACAGATCCCAAATTTTGGGATAACACGAGTAAAATAGTTCCATTGCAGATCTAATTTTCAGGGTTTCTTAAGTACTGACTATGAGTGCTTTAAAAAAATATATTCCAAATCTTGAAACTCTATTCACTATAAATGAATGTTTACTTGTCAGTGCGCCTATATTCCCTCCGTCATTAATAACCGCAAAATGCCCGTTTTCACAAATACAACTACTCCTCGCCCCGCCTATATTCAAAGTACGGTTGAAAGTATAATTTCGTTCTTCGAAAAGCGAAGCACGGCACAACACCGCCGCTGGACCATTACTGCCCCCGAATGGCAACGTTTTATCTAGCCAAATCGAGCGTGGCTATTCATCAACATCGTTGCACCCGCCGACGCGAATTCCCACGAACGAATTACTCGATTCCATTCAGCCGTGTCGGAGATTTATCGCCGGACGGCGTATAATTAATAATTCATAGGAAAACACTGGTACGCTTTTAATTCCAATAAAATCACGCGGACGAGGCTCCGAGTGAAATTAATTCGCCCGGGCATTATCGCGGCGGACAAAGGCAGTCGCAAAAATAACGGGGCCACCATAGCCATCGGATACGCGAAACACCCACGAGAACCTAATCGAGCGTTAACAATCGCGACACCTCCCCTTCAACGACACGCAAAACGCCTGGCCAATTTGTCCCTCCAGTTTCCTCCGGCGTCCGTGGAATTTCGTTGGGCAAAGGCCTGCCTGCGTCAGGCTCGATTATTGTTATTCAAATGGGAGGGGGGATTTAGGGGCGGCGATGGCCGATCAATTTCCGAGGCATCGTTTATTCTTGGCAGCAGGAATTGGCTTAGAAAAATCGTTAGATTTCTTGATAAGCTGATCTGATCAGAGTTTGTGGGTGATTGGGAACACTTCGACTGGCGCTGGCGTGTTTTCACGCCGTTTTTTTTTTTTTTTAGATAATATCGAAGGGGATACGCGCAGAGGGTGGGAATCTGAACCAGGGTGGAGTGGAAACTAGTTTTGAATTTTATTCATGATTCTTGGATATTATAAAAGGTGGTCGCGACTCAGAAAAGGTTGAGAAACACTGTTCTCGGCTCTAGAGTCACACAAATTTGAATTTTCTAGAAATATCGTCGATAAAAAAAAACAGGGAATGTCATAAAACAGCTTGAGAATATTAAATTTTAATACTTTTGTGGAACAGTAAAGAAACTTCAATGAATTTAATTTTCTTATACTTATAATTACCCTATTTTTTTAAACGATTTTCCCCCTTACTATTCATATACATATACAGTGGAATTTCTACAATCAATACAGTACTACACAAAAGCAAAGTTCATTAACCTTTAAGTTTATTAACCTCTTTTCCTATTTTCCCGAGCATTTCCGTTCCCATTTTCAAAAAAAGCCTCAAAATATCTGCCTTAAGGGATTTTAAACCAAATTTCAGAGAATCTTCCCCCACTCGAAGCGTCAACTGCGATTTCACATCTCACATTTCACTCAAACCACACGCGCAGTACCAGAAATTCCATTGGAATCTAGGAAACAGCAATCCCAATCCCCAACCCACGTCTAATAACTCGAGCCTCGCGATTAATTACACCATATTCTTCCCGTTCCTTATCTCCCTAACTATATGCGCTCTGGAAATCGACAGGAAACGCCGCGGGCGCATTACGCGATAAGGCTGGTGCATTGCCTGCCGCGAGGAGCGTTCCACGCGGCGCGGTCGCGACGCACAAAGTGCCATCAAATCATGCTCGTCCACAATTGCAATCTATCAGGTGCGCGTCAGGTATCACACCTTCGCCGGGGAATAATTTATTGCGATCCGGCCGGGGCCGGCCGACAATATAAGCAATTTCGTGCGTACAATGCGCCGAACCCCGCGGGCTCCGCCGATAAATATGAACAGAGTAGTAATAAATTACGGGGGACGATTAGAGGGAGAGAGGGGGGGTGGGGAGGTGGGCGATAAATTAACGGGAACGCATGGCACAGTGTATCAACGATGTGTCTGGCCGGTGATCTGCTCGATCATACGATAGATTAATCCTTTTTTCATTCACCGTCGGCTTAGTGGAGTGGATGCTTCTACGTATCAATTTCTTTCACGGTTTTTCGGGGATCAGTGGTTTTATTTGGGGATGGGGGAACGTAAGTGTTTTAAAATTGAATGGGAGAAATTTGGGGCCGTGTTTATTGGGAATGCTAAAGAGGCAGTTTTCTAGATTTGGAAAGTGAAGGTTGGAAAGGTAAAAACGGATTAGGTTGAGAAGATGAGATGTGTTTGACTATATATTTGTCTAAGTAGTTTGTTTTGTACAGAGTTGAGCATTATTTCATTTTTATTCGAATAAGGAATTATTCGTTATTCTCGAATAACTTCATATTTTTCGCAATTCTTATTCGAGATCATTAGAATAAAAATTTATTCGTTAAAGCTGGTTTCGAATTGCGATGGATAAAGTGTAATAAGGAAAAGGAAGATCCAAAAAACACAAAGTGATATCAGCGCATTTTTTCGGTCAATTAATTTAATTTAATTGACCGAACAATTAAATTAAATTAATTTTTCGGTCACTTAAATTAAATTAATTGTTCGGTCAAGTAAATTAAATTAATTGTTCGGTCAATTAAATTAAATTATTTGTTCGGTCAATTAAATTAAAAAAATTGTTCGGTCAATTAAATTAAATTAATTTTTCGGTCAATTAAATTAAATTAATTGTTCGGTCAATTAAATTAAATTAATTGTTCGGTCAATTAAATTCAATTAATTGTTCGGTCAATTAAATTAAATTAATTGTTCGGTCAATTAAATTAAATTAATTGTTCGGTCAATTAAATTAAATTAATTGTTCGGTCAATTAAATTAAATTAATTGACCGAACAAATGCGCTGATATCACTTTGTGTTTTTCGAATATTCTATAAATACGGTCGAAATTCTAATTTCTTTATTTAAAATGAAAAGGAAGGTGTTAAATTTAATAAATTCTGCATTTGAAATTCGACGATATTCGTACATTCGATCGAATCATTTTGGTACACCTTACGTAGTGAGATAAACTAGACTGCATTATCGTCGCAGCGTCCACCGCGATGTGCAACTGCACTTCCAGAGGGCAGCAAGCATTTGGCGGATAGAACGAAGCGATAACGACTATGCCGCGTTTAATTAAAAAAATGTAATAAGAGGATATGATTAACGAGGAGGGAAGAATTGTTCCGTACCACGGAAATGTGAATTGTAACTTTTATATTTCCTTTTATCACATCATTATGCAATATATTTGCATTATTCGTTTTATAAAAAATAGTAGAAAGGTACGAAGCGCGGTAAGGTTAGAGGTAATGAAAATTTCGAGAAGAAAAAAAGAAATCCTTCGAGCCGGATTCGAACCAGCGACCTATGGATGTCTCCAGGAACCAAACAACTACAGTCCACCGCTCTACCAACTGAGCTATCGAAGGTGTTACGAAGATCCTCGCTTTTACCGTACATCACCTACGGCTCGCCATGTGAATGCATATATATCAAGGTCACTTACTAAAAACATCATTTATCCCCATAAAAACCACGAACCAACAATAATTAATATCCCCTAAACCACCATAATCACTCTCCCATGCAAACAAAAAAATTTTCCGAATATCGAAATACTTCGAAGCTCATTCGTCGAAGTTCAATCAAAGCTCAACGCAACCTACAATTTAAACAAAGAAAATGAAACAAAACAAAACACCGTTCACCCGTTTAACCTTAAAAACTCCAGCCACAGAAGCCCAGTATAAACAAATAATTGCACCTATATAATAAACGTGCTTACGTTAACGAGGAAAGCGACTCGTCGTCGAACGTATGCAAACGATAGCGCATTCCAACAAGGAACTGTCAAGATTCGTCTATTCCCATGAGACGTAAGTAAAGCTAGGTGGTAACACGACACTAACGCAATGACACCGAGTGACACAGTGATGCGAATCTGTGTCGCGAATCGACCTTGAATGGACGAAGATTGACGGGAACGAGTGTCAGAACGATAGATCATCGCAACGGAGATATGAATCGGCGATAAATCGGCGGGTAACCTAAAAGTCGCTCACCCAAAGTGCACACCGCGATGGCTGATCGTTCGGACGGTAACCGCTACACTCCTTGGCACCGACGTCCACAAGATCGGCCGACGATGATAACATTTATCTCCAACACACGTCACCGTTGTCCAACCTCTCGATGGGATTCGGGGCACTTTTGTTTACACGCACATCACTTCACACTTTCAGCACCGAACGCTACTTGTCCAACGTTTCTAAAAAACCGGAACGTGAAAGCCGCGTAGACTGGCCCGCGATCGCTGCGCATGCCGCCATCTAGCGGCGGCGACTTCAATTTACATTCGATAGCGTTCGAGTTGCTTTCGATTCTCGAGTCTCTGAACGAAGTGTGCGGAAAGTGACGCGAAATTGGAATTGCTTTGAATTCAGGGCGAGTAGTTAACGTTGAAATTATCGTCTGTATTATATTCCTTGGGCGATGTTTAATTATCCAAAGTGTTGTTTTTTAATGTTTCGAAGGTGATTTTAAAATTTGATTATGATTGTTGAGGGTTTGCATTGGCGTAACTACTTAGGAGGCCGGGTGAGCCAGCCCCCTACCCCCCCCCCCCAAAAAAATGCGGATTGACCCCCCCAAAACGCGGATATATCGAAATAAATAAAAAACATTCATCTGTCCTGTAACAGGTCCTAAATATTTTCGTAGAAAAACAACGCAAATTAAACTTTGTACAAATATTAGCTATAGGTATACACGATATGCTCTTTCTTTTAATAAATCAGAATTTATTTTTTCTACTACATTTCTTTCTGTTTTTAAAATTTTTGTTTATATTACCCGAGATTAAATAATAAATAAGTAGGTAAATGAGTTTTATAAACGTGTATGCATATAAAGATTTCTACCTATAAAAAGAAGAGAGAGCCCTTGAAGGGGGGTGGAACATGGAGCCTACCCCCTCCCCCAAACAAAAATCCTACTTACGCCAATTAGGGTTTGCGCAGTTCGTCGGGATTGAGCTTTGTAGCACAGTTCTAGACTGATTATTAACGGAATGTTGTTCCACGGGGCAAGTTTTATAATTCTAAGTGTTTTAACGTGAATTGTTAGTGTTTTAATTCACTTTTGGGAGTATTTCGCGAGGAGCACAAACGACCGTGTGACGCGCGACTTTTACCCGTTCAAACTGATGGATTGCACGCTATTGGTTAATTTCCTAACGTGACTCTAGCGCCAATGTATAGAAACGGCGGGAAATTTGAAATACCGACTACGTTATTCCCGAAAACATTAAATTCTCTCTATTTATACCCGATATAATTCCCACACCTTCAAATATGTCTTATCACTACGTATTCTTCTATCTTCCATTCATAATTTGTACATCCGAATTGACAAATTAATGAATTATGAAGAAATTCAAAAATATAGAACGAATTTACTCGCAGAAGAATAACAAAATCTCAGCCGAATATTAATCGAATTTATGCTCGTCCAAGCTTCTATATTAAACTCTTTACTGCCTCTGACAGGTAAACTGTTTGTACATGCGATACGTTATCAGTAACCGCACCGTAAATAATGCGTTAGAACTACTACGCAGAAAGTGGTTGCAAACAAAGAAATGTAACATAACCTATAAAGCAGTTAAACAAGTAGCGAAGTGAAAATGTAAGGACCTCCGTAATGTTGAAACTTATCAGGTTTCCATGTATCCTGTGAAATGGAGCGATAGTAATTAACTATATAGTAGAAACTTAAAATAAAGCAATATCGCGATGTATTGCTTTAAGGCACATTACGAATAATTGCTTTAAATAACTGTCCGTATTCGTAAACCTGGAACAATGTAACTATAATGGATAACGTAACGCAACAGAGTGTCACAATTGCACATTCACTTAACCAGGATAGACAGATGATAAGAAAAGAAACAGCGCTGTGGTTCGACGATCGTCACATAAATGAGAACGAGGAACAGCCGTTACCGTTCGAACCGTGCTACTACAAATATCGGGATAACATTGGTAAGGAACGCGATAATAAGCGGTGCGCTAACTTTCCGCAGAAAAGTTCTGTCGTTCTTGGTTAACGATTCTTCTCTCAGCTCCAATAGGTACTTTCATCGATATATCCGGAAACGTACAGTGGTGGAAAGACGCATCTGTTACGAATCTAAATACGCAACTCGACTACCAGCAGGAAGCAGTTACCCCGTCGATCTATCCGCTAACAAGTAAAGGACGATAATGTAGATTCTGTAAACCAGTGACGAGCAACCCGAGGCCTGTGGGTCGCATTTGGTCTGCTAGGCGCTGATCTGAGGCCTGCCCGAACGTTTTGAACTGTAAAAGATATGGGAATGAATTTTGTGCCAAGAAATAGGACAAAATTATCCCTTTTTAATGTTGTATAATTATAATTTATGTGTGAGCAACGATCTCGAGAATGAAAATTTTAAGAACTGATCGTTGTAATCGACTCGATGAACGATTATATAATTGTATTAGAGTAGCAGTGTTGAATATCGTGTCTAATATTGATAAGCTTGTTGATGAGAAGCAGAAGCGAGGATCTCATTAAGTAAATTTCAATAGTTATTTAATTTCAGTTAGTTAGAAAAATATACGTGGGCATAAATTACTAATAAATAGTAAATTAGATTTAAAAAAACTGTTTTATTGTAAATCGATGGCGGAAATAACAATTTCAGCGCATAAATTAAAATTCTTTGATTAGTATATTTAATATTGTGGCCCACTTCGGACCAAAGGTTGCTCACCACTGCTATAAACCGCAAAGTAACAAGTTAATCTTCTGAATTTATGAATACTTACTATTCCGCAGATCACTCTACGAACGCCCATTCAGATCCATTAGAGCAAGAGGAATCGAACGCGAGGAAGTCCGTGAAACCTAAGCAATCGAAGAAACCAAAAAGCATAAAGGAGCGTAGAGAACCGTTGAAGCGTACGAAGCACCCGGAACTATGGAAAGTGAACTTAAAGAAGAACGCCAGGCTAAGAGGCGAAGAGTATGTCGGAGTTGGAGGTAATTCCGAGATGTTTCTGAGAGGAACGTTCGCGTGGAATGTATCTACCGTTACGAATGTTATTTATAGGAAAAATAGTGGCTGCGAAAGCCATGGGGCCTCCTTGTAAATGCCGCATGCGTTGCTCTGAGAAGATAGACGAATCGGCCCGGGAAGAGCTGCACAACATTTTTTGGAGAACCTGCAGCTGGGAGCAGAGGAAGCAGTACGTCGCACTGTCGGTCAAGGAATCCCCGAAGCAGCGATCGCGGTGTCGCGGAAATGTGAAATCCGAGCATCGCAGGCAGGTCACGTTCACCTACTCCCTTTTGTTGAAAGGGGAGTTCACCACGGTGTGCAAGTGCATGTTTCTCAGCACTTTCGCGGTGTCCGAGAAGTTCGTGCGCCACGTGATGGACAAGAAAAGGGCGTCGCCTGGTGGAGTTATAGGGCCGGACCAAAGAGGCAGGCACACGCCGAAAACGAAAAAGAGCGAATGCGTTAAGGAGAGAGTGCGCGAACATATTAAATCCTTCCCAGCGGACAAATCGACGAATCCCAAGGATCGCACGGGGAGGAGATATTTAGATTCTAGATTGAGCATAGCTGCGATGCACAAACTTTACGTGTCACAGTGTAAAGAAGAAGGTTCTCCGGACAGCGATATTGTTAAGGAGAGTTACTACAGAGAAATGTTTAAGACGGAGTTTAATCTTGGTTTCAAACCAGCCACGTCGAAAGAGAATAAAGTATTAGCAGGTGTTACTGATGGCGAAGGTACAATAAGCACGTAATTCCTGTATATTTTCCTACGATAGGAGAACGATTCCATATTAAGGGGGAGCCTTATTTAGGACGCTAGGAAAAAAGTGATTCTTTGGAATTTTTTTCTAAGAGACTGTTAAGCGGTTCTTTTCCAAAATTTTAGTGTATTTTAGTTCACATTAGGACTCGCGCGCCGGAGTTGCAAATTGGCGATTCTAATGGTGGCCCCATTTTTTCCCTGAAATAAGAAAACCAAGGATTTTCTTATTTCTAGTATAATTACATTGTCGATGAACCTAACAAACGAAAAGAAAAGTTAAAAGTTGGCAAATTGGTGGGACTTAAAAATTACGATTCTGCTTCAAGAAATTTTGTACTATTTATGGAAAAAGAGTTGTTCAAATCAATTTATTTATCAATGTCTTAGGTTCATCGACAATATAATTATACTAGAAATAAGAAAATCCTTGGTTTTTTATTTCAACGAAGAATTCATTTCTACCGAACACTTTGTAACGTAAAAATCAATTTTAATTGTTTGAATATGATCTAAAATACCCTAAAAGTTTGGAAAAGATCCGCTTAACAGTTTCTTAGAAAAAAATTCCAAAGAATTAGCTTATTCCTAGCGTCCTAAATAGAGCTCCCCCTTTAGACAAGATTTTTATACCAGATGTTCCAGTAATATTTTTCTTCCCAATGTTGCCATGTATCCTGATAAGAAGTATATTTAACTATTTTATATGTTACTCTTCAAGAGATGCTAGTACAAGTACTAGTGTATTCTATCTTAAGAATATCAAGGAAGATCGTATAAGGCTGTATTTTATATAACACTTTATGTAATCTGTTTAACGATTATTATTATAAAGTTTACTCTGAACAGATTCACAATACAGTTGCTATTCCATTTAAATATATGCACGAATATAAGCATATAAACGTTGTTACTAAAGATAAAAAATATTTACACGTAAGATCATATGCTACAACATTCGTTACAAAATATGTTATTGTCAAGTAATAACAGATCTATATTTCTAGCTGCTACGCTTTAAACGAACAATACATCGCAGTTTAACATTTTAAAGGCGCTATATATTTACAAAATATACAAAAAATTTCTTAAAAAAAAAAAAATGGACAACGCATTTCTTACGAGCTACACAATTGGAGAATGAAAGATTGTACGTAAAAAATGTATCAAATCAACACGCGTCATCACTATCGCCTAATTTCCTTTCTATAACTTTAATCACTGTTTTTGTATTTCGTTCGTTTCTGCTTTAACTGGTGACAATATTCCGTTCCATCGTTGTCGGTGGATTCTAGCTTTCGTCTGGAAGCGAACTGACTTCCAAGCACCGCTTCGTCGCGACCTCAACGGCACCGATTAGAGCTGACCTCAGGCCATGCTGCTCTAGATAATGAACCCCACTTATGGTGGATCCTAAACACAGTGGAAACAAGCAGTCGGTGAATGGAAGAACACAAAATTAGCGCAGAGCTCAACCGACCACCGATATATTCTGAGGAATCTCCTAACTCTATACAACACATTGAAATATAGTTGCTCCGCAATTCTGAAACCTCAAGATATATTTGTTTTCCGAACCTGCTGGTGAAGTCACATCGTCTTTGAGTTGTCCTGGATGACAATTCGTCTGCATAACCATCGCGCCAGCTCCAAGAACGGTCTGGGCTGCCAACTTATAAGCAATCGACCTCATAAGGCCCATCTTCACGCCTCCGTCTGCCAGTGCCTCTATCATCATATACACCTGAATGAAAAACAGAAGTCTCTTTACTGCTCAGCTTTCCACACACCACTGTATAAAGCAGTGATGAGCAACACGCACTTGGCGGGCCACATGTGGCCCACCTGAACTTCGCCGCGTGGCCCACCTGAACATCGTCATATCGGATTTTTCACGAACGAGCTTGATAATATTAGGTGCGATATTTGTAATTTATACGTCATTTAGATTTTAGATTCAGTTACTAAAACAAACGTGAAGGTTAACAATTTTTAGATTGATTTTCACTAAAACTCAAGGTACTTTGTTTATTTCACCATGAGTTTAAATTCTAGTAGAAAACGCAAAGTTGTAACGGCAAATTCTTGGATTAGTTATATATATGTATTTAATATTGTGGCCCGCATAGAGAAGTAGGTTTCCACTTGTGGCCCACTTCTGACAGAAGGTTGCTCATCACTGGTATAAAGCAGGGCTGTTCGAGTACTCGAATATTCGAGTCAGAGCCGGATTTACCTTTTCAGGGGCCCTAGGCTGAATATTCGGGTGGCCCTCTGTTAAATATAAAAAATAAAATAACGCTGATTTGATTTTTTTCATCATAATACTCGTAATATAATTTAAATAAGAATTTAAGTTGAAAAAAAATTGAATATCAAAACTAAATATAACATTATCCCTCGGCAAGATTTTTTGATAAATTTTTCGGAGAAAAAATTTTGAATGAGGGGCCCCTAGCTAAACGGGGCCCTAGGCTTCAGCCTTGTTAGCCTAAATCCAGCACTGATTCGAGTAGCTTGAAATTCGGACCCAGCCGAGACTCGTATACAGTAAATCCTCGTTAGAAGCCCGTTTCTACCACGCGTTAGGAGCCCGGCGACTATCCCCACCATTGCTTAGAATCCTTCGGACGAGAGTGGGGGAACCCAGGACCGAGCGAGAGGCTCTTCCGTTTCCTCTCGCTCGCTCATTGGGTTTTCTCTCTCGGACCAATGTCCGCGCGGAATAGTGTCCAGTCGCGTTAAGAGCCCGCCGCCAGCCCCGTTCGTCGGGCTCTTAACGAGTACTGACTGTAGTCGGTTCTCTTATAGCCCCTCGAAAAAATTCGAGTAGCTACTCGATTCTTCGAATCCGCTCGGGTTTACGAGTATTCGGTTCGTCGAGTACTCGAACAGCTCTAGCTTAAAAGGGTTCCGAAAATAACTGTTTAAATCTGTTATATGAAGGTTCAGATTAAAACAGTTATGGAGAACCATTATTCCAAATAACTGTTATGAAGAACCGAAATTTCCAACTATTTTATGTTTCGGTTACTGTTCCTATTTCCCTCCTCGTTATTTTTTCGTTTCCGAAACGGTTCCAGAATCAATTCTTGTATCGTCTTTTCCGTAATTGATATAATTAATTATTGTAACTGCAGATTACTGTATATGTGCGTAATTTTTACAAAATTCTTATAGAAATAGTAAAATGTAAAATTTATTTATATCAACGCTTTATTAGAATTCATTGATATATATAAATGTTTCTCCTTTTTCTATAAGGATTTTGTAAAAAAATATGCACATATACAGTAATCTGCAGCCATAATAATAATTAATGATATCAATTAGGGAAAATTCGATACAAGAATTGATTCTGGAACCGTTCCGGAACCGAAAAAATAACGGTTATGGAACCAATATGAGGAGCGAAATATGAACCGTAAGCGAAGCAGATAATACTTGGAAATTTCAGTTCTTTAAAACAATTATTCAGAATCAAGGTTCTTCATAACCGTTTGGAGAACTGAACTCGGTATTATAACAGTTTTCAAGCTCTGGTATAAAGATACCGCTGCTTTAATTTTACTCACATACGCAGGTCCAGAACCGGCCAAAGCAGTGACGGGATCAATCATGCTCTCGGATATTTCTTCGCAGAAGCCCACCGAACAAAACAGCTTCTCTGCGATTTCTGCTTCCTTGTCACCGGCGGATGTCCCGCGGGCGAATACCGTTGCCCCGCATCCAACGAGGGCTGGCGTATTGGGCATCACCCTTATTACTGGCGTTCCTTGTGGCACAGCCTAACATCGATATAAATTTATAAGTACATTTTTCCTTGCACAATCCATTAAGGGAAGATTCCGGTCTAGAACCCATGAAAATAGTTGATCTTTAGGAATTA
This sequence comes from Andrena bicolor, assembly GCA_960531205.1. Taxonomy (NCBI): domain Eukaryota; kingdom Metazoa; phylum Arthropoda; class Insecta; order Hymenoptera; family Andrenidae; genus Andrena; species Andrena bicolor. The sequence continues at coordinate 44,504,124 of OY482666.1, forward strand.
ATTAAAGGAAAACTATTATATATAATTTAATGGGACTTTTTGCATTGTATTAAGGATGTGTTAAATTATGGAAATATATTTTTTGTTTTATAATTAATCATTGCACACGGCACTGGAGAGTCGTTAAAGTCGAGGCGTCAAAAAAATCATCCAAATCGGTGGGACCTGTATCTCCAAAAGTTATTATTCGATTCGACTGAAACATTTTTTATTTTGAAGAATATTCTTCTGGCTTCGGGGGAAACCAGAAAAAATACAAAATTTACATTTATTTGGAAAATAACGACACTTGAAGTTTGAAATTACTTTTCCCCTATATTTTTCGTCTTTTCAACGCCTTTAAAAATTATAGATTTTTAAATTTTACTCGTTTCTCCCCTAGTCAGTAGGATATTCTTCAAAATAAAAAAGGTTTCAGTCGAATCGGATAATAACTTTTAGAGGTACAGGTTTCACCGATTTTCTGAATACTGTTTCGAGAAAAACGCGTTTAAACTTTAAAGTTCTACGTGAGTGCCGAGTGTAACCCATGCATTTGCCATTTTCAGGAATTCTCCAACAAATACTTTTAAACACGTATTCCTAAAAGTTTGAACATTCCAGAAATCACATGAAAAAAAAATCAATTTTTAGACCGGAACCTCCCCTCAATTCAGTCGCATAAGTTTCATCATCACCTTTTCCAAATACGCCAAAGGTACGCCCATGGCGATGGACAATAAGAGTTTGTTATAATTCTTCAAATCCGGGAGTATTTTCGGGATCACTTGCGGCTTCACCGACAAGATCAGAATATCGCCGTAATCGACAACAGGTCCGTTCGTGAACACAGTGTTCGACCCCATTTCCTATAATCACATCGCAGCTATTAATTAATGAGTGAATCGCCCGGCTATACACTCCAGCCGTTGTATTGGTAAACGGAAAAAGTTTCAGAGAATCGCAAACGCCGGGCTTGAAGCACAATTCATAGACTTATCGTGAGTCGGAGATAAGGTAGCGATATTGGAAATTTTCCTAGGCGTGATAATGATCAAGGCACAACAATCGGGGCTGGCGCCCACGAGCAATTAGCTTAATTACTTTCAAGATTTGAATTCCACGTGTTCAGGCGAGCGCTCGCGGCCCGTCGCGTGATCGTTTCCAAATAAATTACAAACGATTTGAGCAATCACGCCGATATTTAAGATACAGTATCTTTTAATTACAGATCGGGGCTGTCATCGGTGGGAAGATTATTAATGAACATCGTTAACAAGCCGCCAGGATCGCGACGGCTCGGCTCAGAGGCAACGAGTGTTTCGGTAAACAAGATATGCTAATAAGTGTACAGATACAAAGCCGATTACGCGTGTGTTTCACAATCGCCGGATAAGTTTGCCGAGACAACAAAAAATATTTGTTGCTTCGCGATTTCTTTCTGGCCCGAGGCAAACACCGTGACTGATAACGCCGGCAATCGGCTGATTATCTTTTATCAATTTTATCTTGCGTATCGGGAATGCAACGATGACAAATTAAGCCTCGACACAACAAGAAACTTATTATTTCCACGCTTAGAAAACCGTGGCTGAACTCACCTTGAATGCGTCTATGCTGCTGGCGTCGGTCGGGAGGCAACTCGCCAGTATCATGTCGCCCTTGCTCACCCCTGCGGATTTATAATTCACGATTAAACCCGTGGATTTATTTTTAAGCACGATTCTCAAATCGACGTGCCACGCAGACGTTAAGGAGGTATACCCGTTTGAACCCTCAGAAAATGTGTACATTTTGTGGATTTTTTTACAAGTCAACGGTTTGATGCAGATTTCCCGTTTTTTACTATCGATACATAGTATTATGAACTACTCAAAAAAAAAGTTTCAGTTAAAAAACTATTGGTTTTGGGAAGTTATGCATACACATCCGAAAGTCTTTCGATTTTAGACGGCTAAACGGTGGCCCTAATAACTCGCGCTACGTTCAACCAATTCACTTCCAATTTTGCATGCAGAATCACAATAAGATTCCACATCGTCCAACGTAGCCGATTTTGAAAATTTTGAAAAATAAGGAAATGGTGAGGGATCAAAGGTAAAGTTAAATTTTTCTAAGAGAAAAATCCACCTTTTTACTTTATAAATAATAAACGGGGAGTCGGAATAAAAAAAGCCTTCGTTGGACGATGTGGAATCTTATTGTGATTCTGCATGCAAAATTGGAAGTGAATTGGTTTGAACGTAGCGCGAGTTTTTAGGGCCACCGTTTAGCCGTCTAAAATCGAAAGACTTTCGGATATGTATGCATAACTTCCCAAAACCAATAGTTTTTTAACTGAAACTTTTTTTTTGAGTAGTTCGTAATACTATGTAAGGATAGTAAAAAAACGGGAAATCTGCATCAAACCGTTGACTTGTAAAAAAATCCACAAAATGTATACATTTTCCGAGGGTTCAAACGGGTATACCCCCTTAAGCTGGGTTTACATTAGTCCAGTCGCTGGATCCAGTGAGTGGTTTGACTGGAAATCACGTGGACGTCTACATTATTCCAGTCGCTGGATCCAGCGAGTGGTTCGACTGGAAATCAGTCGATATCTTGATTATTCCAGTGGTTTCTGAACCGTTGAAAGTGGTAGAGTGTAATAATAATGGATTCACGCAAAAGAAGGATAAAAAAACATAAAAGTAGCATCGAAAAGTAGACTTTCGATCCAGTCGAAATCTGCTGGAATGACAGCACTGTACTGGAATGAACACACTGTTTACATTATTCCAGTTCTAATCCAGTGCTGTACTGGATCACTGGACTGGACTAATGTGAACCCAGCTTTAAAGCTTGAACGGTGTCGACGACTTACCGGCACGAATGAACCCCTTGGCCAGAGCCTGGGCCATTTTACCGCCACCGATGAACCCGATCTTCAGCATCTTCGTGTCCACGTTCAGGGAAATCCTCTTTCTCTTCTCCTCGCCGTCAGCAAGAAGCTGATCACTTACTATTAAAAAAAACAAGGCAAACGTTGCGCAAAGGTACTTCGGAAATTCTCAAAGAACATTGAGATTCACTTTCTTCGCCACTTACTATCTGGTAACTTAACGCGCTTTAATCACTCGTACTGATTTTATTAAAGCAACCTGGGTCTTTTTTTTAGATGTTATTGGGCTCGGTTTGGAATTAAAATCGAAGCTTCCGGAGCTTCTGATCGACTCTGCGCGAGGAGGTCTGCTGGATCGCAGTATTTGAAATTAAAATCGAAGCTTTCGATCAACACAGTGCGAGGTGGAAGCGCGGCTGGATCGCATTGTTTGCGAAGGAATCGACGGCTACTGCTTCTCGGCCTTTGCCTCGCGTCCCTAGACCGAGATTTCAGTACTTTTCTTCTCTTTTTTCTCGTGTAATCGCGAACGAGATACGAGCTCGTTACGCGACCGAGAATGCGCGCGAATAAAGCGCGTGCAACGATTTCGCGGTCGGGCCGATGAATTATCGAGCATTTCCGTCGCTTTGCGGAAGAAATACGAGTAAACGTAACTCATTGTATCGCGGTTTGTGACAAGAAAAAATATCGAACGGCTGCGTGTTAAATCATTCGTGGCACGCTTCGGTAAACTGGCAGTGGGATTACGTAATTGGGGCTTAAATCACTTTCGGCTGAATGAACGCGACGACGGAGGGAGGGGGTGTACTTAAAAAGGCTTATCCAATTTCTCAGTTCCCTCTAATTATTCTAAGCAGCGCGGGGCATCTGTTATTAACTTTCGATTAGGTCCCGGTTAGCTCTCGATCGCCCCTCGGGTTACTGAACGATAAAATCGCTTGTATAAATGATCCTCGAGTTGTCCGGGGAAACGAGTAGCTGATCGAAAGCTTGGGTTAGGTCTGGGTTAAATCGAATTCAAGCTCAAGCCACGGAACATTAATCTTTAGTGTATAGTGCCTCTCCGAGATATAGTGACTTAGGTGTGAAGTCCCTCAGCGGGGCCTTACCCGACACCCTGCTGGGTACTGGCCGCTAAACGTGCCCCTCTACTACCTCTTGCAGGACTGTATTTAGAGAAGACCAGGAGAAAACCGGGGCCCTAAGGCCCTAAGGCCTGGTCTTCTCTAGGACTGTATTAGAGAAGACCAGGCCTTAGGGTCTTAGGGCCCCGGTTTTCTCCTGGCCTTCTCTAAACGTGCCCCTCTACTACCTCTTGCAGGACTGTATTTAGAGAAGACCGGGGCCGTAAGGCCCTAAGGCCTGGTCTTCTCTAATACAGTCCTAGAGAAGACCGGGCCTTAGGGCCTTAGGGCCCCGGTCTAATACAGTCCTAGAGAAGACCAGGCCTTAGGGCCTTAGGGTCCCGGTCTAATACAGTCCTAGAGAAGACCAGGCCTTAGGGCCTTAGGGCCCCGGTCTAATACAGTCCTAGAGAAGACCAGGCCTTAGGGCCTTAGGGCCCTGGTCTAATACAGTCCTAGAGAAGACCAGGCCTTAGGGCCTTAGGGCCTCGGTCTAATACAGTCCTAGAGAAGACCAGGCCTTAGGGCCTTAGGGCCCCGGTCTAATACAGTCCTAGAGAAGACCAGGCCTTAGGGCCTTAGGGCCTCGGTCTAATACAGTCCTAGAGAAGACCAGGCCTTAGGGCTTTAGGGCCCCGGTCTAATACAGTCCTGCAAGAGGTAGTATAGGGGCACGTTTAGCGGCCAGTACCCAGCAGGGTGTCGGGTAAGACCCCGCTGAGGGACTTAACACCTAAGTCACTATATCTCGGAGAGGCACTATACTTAGATCTCTACACCTGGCAGTCGATCTGGGATCTGGGTTAGCTTGCGACGAAAAATTAAGTTACAGTAATCATTAGCATACTCGAGCCTCTAACTTAAAGTGACCAGATATTTTCTGCCCGAATGCGGGACAGGCAAGGAGGCAAGTGAGGAAGCAAAAAAAAATAGGGGGTTCCCAGATCCATGTTTCCGCACTTAATAAACTCCGGAAACATGGATCTGCGAACCCCCCCCTTTTTTTTTTGCTTCCTATGTTGCCTCCTTGCCTGTCCCGCACTGGAGCAGAAAATATTTGGTCACTTTGCGGCAATGCGGGACACTTTGCGGGACACTTTTCAGTGCGGGACAAAGGGCTAAAATGCGGGACTGTCCCGCCTAATGCGGGACGTTTAGTCACTTTAGACTCTAACTGCTCCTAGCAGTCGATTCGAGATCTGGGTTAGGTCCGGGTTTATATTTAAATTGCAGAGCCGTGCTGATCTCTCATTACTGCTACTCTTCCTTTGGAGATCTGTGCTAGGTCTGGGTTAGCGCTCTATAAAGCCATCCCTCTGTATTCTATTCGTTATCTACGTGCATCCACTATTAGGTCGTCTATTAATACGTTTATGATCACGTTGCTGCCTCAGGTGGATGTGAACGAGCGTGTCGCTCGCACGTCCGTAAACAGTATCACGTGTGATAGGTGTTACAAGTTGATTTAGTGGAATCACGTTCCGGTGTGTTATCACGTATCGTTTGATAGTATCGCCGTACTTATTGAATGGGTCTAGGTATAATATTTGCGCCTCGGTTACTCACCACTCCGCGCGTTCAAACGTCGACGGACACGTCGGCTTAGCTTCAAGAATTCCATTGTTTTTAGTCCCGTGGTCATTTTCCTTCCCTTTCCTATCCTCGGCTTTTCGAAATTCGAATACAGGAACCGTTTGGTGGACGCAACGCGATGCCTGGTCGCGAGTAAACAACGCTCGGGATGATAAATCTAGACGATGAAAATAGACGTAGTAGAACCTGAAAATCATGTGTGCATTAGGATTTACTTGGCGCCTATAATTTCGTTGAAAATAAGTAAGCAATTAACGGCACTCGAGCCGCTTGCCAGCAAACAGACGTGAGCGTTTAATCGGTGCAAATAAACTCGGAAAATGTGTAACCGGAATTAATGGAATCTACAGAAAATTCTTTCGCATTCGTGTATTTTAAACTTTGCACGTCTGGTGGACAATCAAATTATATTAATCGGCTAAATTATTTTGCCCCGTACACTCGCGTGCTTCGATTTCGCCGGCGTTGAAAAAAGAATCTTAAAAATACGGTTACAGTCGTCGAAGAATCGAATTACAGTTCTACTATTAAAACACTAAACACTACAGAATTTTTTAAAAAAGAAATTATATTAGAATATATTAAAACGCGGAGGTATATTTAAATTAAAAAAAAAAATAATCCCCTTATAATGGCACTTACGCGTTTTACATACTGCAGCCAGATCGTTTCGGTCGTTCCCTGATGCAACGGGTATCTACGATTATCGAAGCAACTGTTCCCCTCGAGATTGCATACGGCGTTTAATAGATAATGTTTGTTTCGGCCTCCCTTATATACTGGCGACGCTCGCCCCGTGGTGCTAAAATGCGACTGACAATTATTGTTCGTGAAACGCGGAAAACTACCTATTCGGTCGCGGCCAATCACAATCCAAATATAATTGTGTCACCCCCTTATCTGATACAGTGCCTCGGCGAGCCGAGCGGATAGGACCCACGAGTGATCTACGGTCAGGTATAGCATCATCCTTGCGTTCGAACTTGCATACGAGCACGGTCGAGAGTGATAAGACACCTTGCACCGACGATGCATCTCCTCGAGAGGTTCTGTGCACTTTACATCGCCGAATCTTCGCCTGGGTTACAGCCAAACGCAAGAATGACGCAATCCCTGGAGAAAAACGTGTTTGGTAGATTTACGTTTCGACGTTTGCTCCGTGGGGTGTTGTGCTTGACGAATTGATTAGAATGCAACGAATTAGCGACGAATTCTGTGCTCTTGTGATTTGTGAAGTGTTTTAAACACTGACCACACGTAAACCGCGATTAACGGAACTATAGAATGATGCAGAAAGGTGTTGGTAATGTGGACCATAGATGTCAGCAGGGATACGATTGCGTGGAGGTGTTAGTTCGTAATAGGAGCGCGGTTTTTGGATCTGTGTGTGAAGAAAGTTGTTTGCGCGAAAGAAGGACAAATGGGGGAGAGATATTTGTTTTTGGACAGACCATAGACGAGGTAGAGAATAGAACTAGGATGTTATGGACTTTCGAGGTACAAATTTCACTTCACTGCCTTACCGACCGAGATATTCGGGACTGATTGTAGTGCCCTCTACTCATGAACGACGGGCAGTTGAAGAACTATTCCCTGAAGTAGTATTGATGTAAAGGGGAAGTGTGTGTGGCAGAAAGCGTTTCGGTATAAAACTCTTCGCGCTAATTCGGTCGCATTTTACGCTCGAGTCAAGCTTAATTAGACTATCAAGGATTTTAATGAAATTGTTCGGTTTGAAATTAGAAGGGAGGTGTAAGTAGTCATATTGCAAGTTTCGAATTTATTTAAAAAGTACAGAACGCTCTAGTTTCTATACTTCGTCTGCGATAAGACTAATTATGTATTCACGTTTAGAATGATGATAATTATGTAATCACTGTTACCGATGGAGTAGCAATGTATTGTCGCCCCATCTAGCCTTGTAATCTTAAAGCATATCCCAGAATTCCCTGATCATGGAAAGAAACCACTTCTCACAGGATAAATATCGGTTTTCTGAAATATACAAAGTGATCCTCCCGCGACTGGACTCAAAGAGTGTTATAACTTTCGACCCTCGAAGGGACTGAAATACCCATTAAGAAGTGAGAAATGTTCAAGATCCGCATTTCTCATCAGATCTCTGCGAAAACAAGGCCAATCGATTCCTTATGTTTCTCCGATGAAAATAACACCAAGAACGACGTAATTCGGACCAGAATGAAAGAAATCACATGAAAAATTGATTTGCATAATTTCAAGCTAACTTCGTTAAGAATATGTAGTCCGACTTACCAGACATTTGGTATCTAAATTGTAAATCGGACTATTTTTAACGAAGTTAGCTTGAAATTATGCAAATCACATTTTCATGTGATTTCCTTCATTATGGTCCGAATTACGTCGTTCTTTATGTTAATTTCATCGGAGAAACATAAGGAATCGATTGGCGCCGTTTTCGCAAAGATCTGATAAGAAATGCAGAACTTGAAAATATTTCAGCCCTGTATATTCTGTGCATATTTAAATTATCGACCATTGTCAAGATAACGTGGCAAAAATTATTTCCATCTTAACACACAAAGCAGAAAGCTACTAAGTATATATTTATGTGTTTGTCTGTCACCTAAAAACATTCGAACAATAAACTCTATGATCACGAAATGTGTCTCAGCTAATTATGCCTGACTAATCCGGAGGAATGTGACCATTTTCAAAAAAAAAAAACTATAGAAAATTTATTTTACAAAATCAGAATTCAAATTTCGGGCGAAGCCGAGTAATAAAGCTAGTAAATCATAATCACGACAAGGTTCCGGCAAGGTCACTTACAGGTCTCGTTAACGTGTTATTCTTCACGACAAAAAGAACCTATGTACCTTGAACTTTAAAAACCACATTCCAAATTTTGCACTCCGCTCGAATGACGTGGCAGGCATTGTATGCACGGGCGTTAATGAATCGCCAAAAATTTCAATACGAATTAATTCCTCTCCATCTCGAACTTTTCACGCGTTACATAAACCAATTCCACATTCAATCTTTCCACGACAATCACCGCGCGACGCTAATGCCACAGTTATTTACACAGTAGATCTCTTTACTAAGATAATCCATTCACCAACAACTCTTAAACGCCCTCTTCCTTAAAAAAAAGAATCGCGTCTCCACTCCGAATACGATAAACTCTTGCCTTATCACTCAGGCATATACACATACGCTAATAATTCCCATTAACTTGAAAATCATTTTCCAAGAATCCCTCGAAAAATCACGATCATCGTCCATTAACCACTCAAATACTATTTCCATTCGCGAATGCAAAGCCGCATTGGAAAGCAGTTTAAAAACAGCACGTCCCGCAGCGGCGGGGCAAACACGTTTATTCGAGAGTCGCGTGTTCGAAAGGTTTAAGGTCGTTTGACAGCGAGAGTCTCCGCGATTCCTTTCATCGTCCGAGCGCATCAGCAGCCGTTAGTAAGCGACCAGCGCTCAACCAGGCCGGACGTCGCTTCTTTTCTCCAATCACCCACGACTTACGTCTGTTTACGATCGATCTGCCCGAAAAGCCCGAGGTTGTAAATACATTTATCTAATCCACGCTCGATAACTTCGACCAATGGCAGATACGACCCAGTCGTAATCCAGCCCGCGATTAAATCGGTCCCTCTGTTGCGCAATTCCAAATTAATGGGCAAAGTGACACAGCTCCGTAGAAAATGGGATCGGCAAAGTGTGCCGTAGCAGTGGACCAGCGGAGGGAACAGTGACAGGCCGGAGCGTCGTCCCGCTCTCCTTTGCGAGTTTGACGTTTCGCGACAAAACGGAGGGACCGCCGACTGCGCCGAGCACAATGCCTTCCCAGCTGAGCAAGTTCTTCATCGACGCGTCCTGCCGCCAGTACGCGCATCCTTGGACCGACTCGTGCATCAGCACCACTGCTGGCCTTGGGCTGCACGCCCTTCAAGAGAGCTTCAGAATATACTCCACCGTCTATATAGTACGCTCGCCACCTCTTCTCTCCTTCCTCAGGATCATCCTGTTCTGCACTTTGTCCCTCGGATAAATGACACTGCGATTTTACTAATCAGCCTCTCCATTATCGGCGCATAACTAACTGCACTTGGAGAGGCCTGTTTATACAACGAGACTTTTTTCCCCTCACTTTATTTCCACTCATCCATAATGCATGAAAACATAATTCCAACTTATGCGCGCATCGAGCTACGCTGCGCTGGGAAACGCAATCTAACGTGGAGTTTCGATTGCTATTTGTTTATATCGCCAGCCGATGACTCAGCGATAGCGCATTTGTATTCTTCGCTATCTCGTTTTTTTTAAAAAAAAAAACATGACTTTCGTGAACCATGAAGGAGCACTTTCGTCGAGCATCGATGCAGAAAATCTTGCTCTTTCTAAGTTTGCGCTGTTCTGCTTTTAGGTTACGCTTTTAATGAGAGGAAAGATACCGTCTAAAGGAGATATCACGAAGACGATTCTGGGGATCTTGCAGTCGACGGGCTTTCTATCCTGGAGCGCTTTCTCGTATTCCATGTTCATTTGCTCCTTAAGGTTCGTAGGTGTTTGTTATGCGAATTGGTACCGAGTGGCTCGGTAATTTTGCATGAAATTATTGAGCTTCCTGTTCGTCGATTATTGTTCCATTGTTTTCACGCGATACATTTGTAATATGTTATATTTTATATTTCAGGCGGATACTTGGGAACTTCAATATTCTGACTGTATCCTTCCTTCCATCGTTTTTATCCAATTTGACAGCCATTCTCGTCGAGAGGCCGTCTCGACGCACGTTACTATGTTTATATGTATCTAACATTGTGAGTAGATTAGCTTCAAGGTTCTTACGGTTTGTATTAAGGGGGGATTCTACCTTGTTGGGCCAAAAAATAGGTAATTCTTTGTGAATTTTTTGTACGAAAACGGTTTGACAAATTAATTTGAGATTTGACGGGCTGTTTTATTGTATCTTGAGCTATTATTGTGAATTTTTATGTGACAGTAGGAAAAACAAATGTGGCTGATACAGAGCGCTGACTTGAGGCGTTGAAAAAAAATCGAGTGGTTAACGAAATATTGGGAAACCAAGAATTTCGGTACGCCAACTAGTGACAGAAAATCAAACTACTGTGAGTAGGCCGAAATCCGTCGTAGTCCATACGATTATCAGTGTTTATATAGACATTTTGTGAAAGAACGGTGTTTTCAAATTTTTTCAACACTAAAATTTTACTTCTTCGATTAATAAATACTTATTCGGAATGTTTGGTGAGATCCGGGCCTACTTGCAATAGTTTGCCAACTTACCACCGCAGCGCTGAAATCTAAGCCACGCCTCCCCTTGGTTTCCCAATATTTCGTTAACGCCAGGACCACCCGATTTTTTTCAACGCCTCAAGTTAGCGCTCTGTATCAGCCACATTTTATTTTCCTACTGTCACATAAAAATTCACAATAATAGCTGAAGATACAATAAAACAGCCTGTAAAACCTCAAATTAATTTGTCAAACCGTTTTTGTACAAAAAATTCACAAAGAATTACCTATTTTTCGGCCCAACAAGGTAGAATCCCCCCTTAACATAAGTATAACAGATTCTGTATTACACGTATGTATCTCATTATCATTTACTTTTAGGCGACGGAGACGTTGTTCAGAATGGGACAGGCAAGGGGATACTATTCTTTCATTCCACACGGCGAAACGTACATTTTCGCTACGAGTATGGCATTGTTGCTGTATTTCTTTCGCGTGAAAACAGATAAGCGCGATTCCATTTATAGAATACTTAGGTAGCTACAGTAACTTCTTATGAATACTATAATTACGAGATTATTTCTAGCTAATAATAATAATTTAATCATTTCCATTAGCATTATTGTTGGAAAGTACGAAGGTGCTGAATACCTTAGCCGAAACAGCTCGCAACTCGAAGCGTTAGCGTGTCCTGATGCTGGAAGTATTAGGAAAGATTCCAATGAGACACATAATGTAAATAAAGAAGTCTATAAAAAGAATCTTAATATATTCATGAAATCGCTTGAAGCGTATAAGACAATTGTCGAGTGGGTAAAAGCTCAAGGTAAACATCTTTCTTGTCCACATCCTCATAGCTGTGTTCACTATGTATTAACGGTATGTATACAAGTAATTAAATGTAGCATCAGAATTTATTCGTCTCTATAAATCAGTGTTCTTCAACCGATGCTCCGCGGAGATTTCCTGCCGACCCGCGGTAAATTTTGCTCGAATCGTGTAGCCACTGTATTAAATTGAATTGAATTCTAATTTTATAACATTAGATTTTGTGATTGAAATACTGTCTACATTGGTTTTTCTCTTAATTATTCTCGCCAGTTCGCAGGTGTAAAAAGGTTGAAAAACGCTGCTACGAACGTGCATTAATCACATTCACCTTTACTTGCAGGGTGGTTTGAAACTTTTTAGCTACGGTCTAGGTGCTCAGTTAGCGTTAAACTTCGTCTTTCAAATTAAAAACTTGCTCTCCAAGCCGCAGTTACTGAAGTCCACGATCTTCAAGAAGGGTAACTTGAATCTGGCCATGTTCCTAGGGGGTTTCGCCGGACTTTATAGAGTAATGTCACATACTGCATTCTAAAATTATTCTGCTCTTAAGCGGGAGGCCTATTTAGGACGCTTGGGAATTTTTTTCTAAGAAACTGTTAAGCGGATCTTTTCCAAACTTTCAGGGTATTTTAATTCACATTCAAACAATACAAATTAATTTTTACGTTGCAAAGTGTTCGGTAGGAATGAAGATATATGAACATATTCGTTAGGACTCGCGCGCAGGAGTTTTCGCGCCCATTTCTTCCCCGAAATAAAAAACCAAGGATTTTCTTATTTCTAGTATAATTACATTGTCGACGAACCTAAGAAACGAAAAGAAAGTTAAAAGTTGGTAAATTGATGGGACTTGAGAGAAAAAGTTACGATTCTGTCCCAAGATATTTCGTACTATTTATGGAAAAAGAGTTGCTCAATTCAATTTATTTATCAATGTCTTAGGTTCATCGAGAATGTAATTATACTAGAAATAAGAAAATCTTTAGATTTTTTATTTCAGGGAAGAAATGGGGCCACCATTACAATCGCCAATTTGTGTTCATATATCTCCATTTCTACCGAACACTTTGTAACGTAAAAATTAATTTTAATTGTTTGAATGTGAACTAAAACACCCTGAAAGTTTGGAAAAGATCCGCTTAACGGTTTCTTAGAAAAAATCCCAAGAATCACCTCATTCCTAGTCGTCCTAAATAAGGCTTCCCCCTTAAGTAACACTCTAACGATCTTCGATCTATTTCAGCTCCTGTCTTGTTCATTGAGGAGATTATTGCAAAAGGATTCGTCCTCCCTTGCGGTCCCCGCTGCGGTTATAAGTGGCCTGACATTTATGTTCTACAATAACACCACGGTAGCTTTGTACTTCATGTGGAAAGCATTGCAGGTATCTTTCCAATACTGTTCCATCGATATATCAATATTTCTCTTATATTACACCACTTCTCTCCAACTTAGTTATCATGGAACGATCTTGTGGAAAAGAAAATAGTACCTGAAGTGAAGTGGTTCGTGATATTTCTGTATTGCTTTAGCACTGCAGTACTCTTCCACGTAGCAATTGTGGAACCACAAAACTTACGATCGTCCTACTGGAAGTTTTTGTGCTCGATATCTGGGGACAGGTAATAAGCATTAAACCAACTTGCGTAATAAGCATTAAATAAACATATATTCTGTATTTCATCTCCACGTTTTACACAATTGCAGAATCGCGGTGATGTCGCGAATACCATTGGACCAGTTCGGCTTAGAATCGAGTAAGCATCTCGAAGCAGTGCTCAAGAAAACAAATACCTCGAACGTGAGAGATTACATATTTTAATTTCACAATTCGATTGCGACAGTTAAAGGTACATGAAATTCTCGTATCAATTCTTTGCGTTGTATATATCGATAAAGGCGACCAAAGAAATTTAAAACCGTATCGTTAATCGTTGCGCTGTTAAAGTTTTATAAGTAACTTCGAAATGATAAAAAAAATCGGTTCTATATGTTCATCTTGTAATGTGAACGCGTGAAAGTGCCAAGATTTTGTATATTGTGATAAAGAAATATCTTCTATTCGTGCTGTTACGAACGTACTTCCTCTAATTAAAACTTGTGATCACGGTACATTTATATAAATAATTGTACAGAATGGCGAAACTGTTACTATAACAAGTGGGTGTTACAGGATACTAATGTATAAACGATATTGTGGTATAGATAGCTGTAGAGGTATATTGCAGATCCATGTATAAAATTTACGATACGTAAAGCTACCAGTTGAAGCTATGTAATAAGTAGTCAAAGAAATTTTTATGCTAGTGAATTTTGATACATTTGTATAATTTATTTGTTAAGTTATAAAAATACATTGTTGAATTACTTCCCTCCCTATTTTCATTTCCGCCACGAACCTAACGATCATAAATAGAATACTCGAATTCACGATATACATCTAATTCGCTATTTTCTTTTCTTAGCAGTCTCCAGTGCTCTATTCACTATCACATCCGCGTTCCTTCGCTCGTGTTTCCGTTTCAGGCGTTTCTTCTTCCGCAAGATATTGTCCCAGTTAATTTGGCTCTGCATTTTCAAGTCTTCGCTGTCTATGATCCCGGGGATAATTTCAGAGTCTAAAGTCGAAACGATACGCTTTCGCGGCACTGTTCCCAGCGGACGTAACGTTTCCAGCGAGTCGACTTGCCAAGGGAGTAAACCAACTGGACAATCCACCCAACGATCATTCGCTGAAACGGTTTTAATTCCTCCGTCATCGTTGCTAGTTTATTATTAAATAAAAAAGTAATTCCGTATACTCACCAAGGGCTAATTTCCAAAGAGGATTTCTAACTTTCTCATCGGTCAGGAATTGCGGTTCTCCATTTTTCGATTCACTTTGTTCGCTATCTGTATTTATTCCACTATCGCCGTATTCTTTCCGAATATCATTAAGAGTAAAAGTCTTTCTCTGTTCGTTCGAGGCTTCTCCGTCAACTTTCCCCAGTGCGTAAATGTTCGCCAAGCTCAGCAACAATTCTCTGCTCTGTTCGTCTATTTTTGGACCGATCAACTCCAATACAGGTAGAATGAATTTAATATAAAACTCATTTACATTTAATACAAGCTTCGAGACGAAGTTGACGTCGGTTAAACAAGGTAGTACTATGTGCGACAAATCGAACCACAGAACATGTTTCAAGCGCGGATACGCGTGATCTGTTTCTTCCTTGACTTTGAATTCGAAAGTCTTCGGTGGTAATTTTTTCTGCGCCTCTTCTAGCTGATACTCCAAAGTTCGAGATACGCAGTGCGCAGCATCCAATTTCACGAAACCGTAGAATATAGAGCTTATCCATAACGAGGCCAGCAGTCTCTTCTGCTTATTCTCCTCTTCGTTATCTATTAATCTGAGTAGCTCGAAGACCACGGCTTCCATCATTCCTTTCTCGATTAATAGGAATATAATGTCCTTCCAGAATCTCATCATATCCAGCGGCAATAGGTCATCTTTTAATTCATTCCCAGTAATTTCTTCTTGAACGAAGATCGAGAAAATATCTCCAGTCGGTAAGAACGCTTCCGAACTGAAGAGCGCGTCGCAAACTATATCTTTCTTATTAGGAACAGACTTTTTATTAAGATATCTAGAGATTTCCGACAAAAGAACGGTCCTCGCCGTCAGTAATGTGTACTTCTTGTCTTTTTTTATGCCTTTGTTAGCAATCTCCGCGTAATTATCTTCGTTGCCTCTAGTATCGTCTTCCGACGAGATGGCGTACGAACGCAGATCTTGCAGCGTCTCCCTAAAACAAATTTATCGATACAAACTACGCAACAATTCGTTCGAGGCGATGCAAAATTATACGCACTCCAACTCTGAATCTGGAATATCCGATACTAAAGAATATCCGGCATGAATATACAAGCTAACGGCAGTCCAGAGCTCAATTAAATCGCTGAATTCTTGTATCTCTTCCTCGGCTTCCTTTATAGACTCGTCGGCGACGATATATTCTTCCATTCCCTTAGCTTCTGCTCCCCAGTATTCCTCCTGCAAACACGATATTTATGCAGGGGTCATTCTGGTTAGCGCGCCGATAAATTCAGCGATTTTCAGGAATTTATTGCGAAGACCGGAATTATAGTAATGGAATAAAACTTTTTTCTATCGATTAAACTACATTTCTACAGTAAATAAAAAATACAAAAGTTATAAAATTATTGCTTGTAAAATGGTTTCGTTGGCGATTTTGATGACGTGTTTGAAAATTCATGCCTCGCTTGTGCAGGTGATTTCTGCAGTTAGACTTAAGTATTTGAAAACAAAAATACAAACAGATATAGCCCGTACTAGAATAAATGATTTATCCTTAAAATTAACAAAATGGTGGGCAAAATAGAAGAGTCAATGTATTTTGGCTGTGTTTACTGTGCTGTTTTCGATTTTAAAAGTAGGTTCGACTCAACAGAAATACAGTGGGAGACAAAATTAAGTGGACACTTTTAAAATCGTATTACTTGTTCAAAATTGGTCCAAACAACTTGAGTTTTTTTGAGAAGCTTTTGAAGGATTAGTTTGCTAAGTGACGTGATTCGTTGTTTTGAAAAAAGTTGCAATTGGTCGGAATAGCAAAAAAAATAGGAAATATCATTTTTTGAACTTTTTTGTCTGCCCTCCTAATAAAAATTTAAAAAATGCATTTGTATATTGAAGTAAATTGTATACACGCCTAAAATTTCATAAAAATCGGTTAACGCTGCTCTGAGCTATAAACGCTTAAATATCGCAGAATAAAATCGAAAATTGCGAAATTCACAGAAATCATCGATTTTCGACCTTAATCTGCGATCTTTTATCGTTTATAGCTCAAAGCAACGTTAACCGATTTTGATGAAATTTTAGCCATGTATACAATTTACTTTAATCTACAAACGGGTTTTTTGAATTTTTATTATAGGCTCAAAAAAAAAGTTTAAAAAACGACGTTTACTATTTTCTTTTGCTATTCCCACCAATTGCAAGTTTTTTCAAAACAACGAATCAAGTCACTTAGCAAACTAATCCTTCAAAAGCTTCTCAAAAAAACTCAAATTCTTTGGACCAATTTTGAACAAGTTATAGGATTTTAAAAGTGTCCATATAATTTTGTCCCCCACTGTACTCGGTTGTAGTACCGGCTAGAGATATATAAGATATACAATTTATAAAGCAATCGGTTCGATAGATTTTGAGATTTTATCTGCACCATGTGAAAAACTGAAGTTCCCAGAAAAACGCGTTCAAAATTTTTATCTATGCTGATCGAGGCTCTGCGTTCCCCACAAAATACCTATGGAGAAGCTAAAAATTATTGAAATTTTTCAATGAAAATTTAACAGTACATTCTTGAGGATATCTACTTTCGAAAAATGAAATAAAAAAGAAAATTCACTTTTTCGAATCGTCTAATCAAAATGAGCCCTTAAAAAAGTTCCTTTTGCCTCTCGCTGGAGGTAAACTTACATGCAGCCAAGTTAGCAGTATGTTTATAGCTATTCTGAGTACACCGATGGACGGCAATTCGTATCCGTGTGCAGTGTCGTGCCTCAAGTTCACTATCCACTCCGGGATATTGAGCTGCTTGGCGATCTGGAACAAGGAGGTCTGCTTCGTGTGCCCTATGTTAGATATATGATTCAGGAATCTCATTATGGTGGTCGAGTACATCAGACACAGATCGTTCTCGTAACTGATCGGCAGCTCGCCGTCAGCGATCTTGGGAGTCCATTCGCGGTCCCTGAGGCAGACTTGCATGATCGCGAGAGTGCAGTCGACGCCTACCGGCAACTTCGGCATCCTGAAATTATTATCGTCAATATCGTTCGTAACGTTACAGTGTTTTTAGTATTCAAGAATCACCTCGCCTTCCACGCGAGAAGCATCTCGTACGCCTTGGTTTGCTCGGCGGTGTCATTGGAATAGATTTCCTTGTACACTTGGTGCCACTCCGTTCTGTGGAATTCAAGCAGTTTTCAACGGGAATTATTTATACACGAGAATCCTTACGCAGTTATACTTACAGCGAAAACCACGGCACTTGCTTCGAGCCTTCCTGTTTCACAGAGAGCGCCATGCTTGTTTACCACGTGCGCTTACAAACTCCGCCGTCTTTTCATTGACCGCGTTGGAGATGTGTGAAGCAATTGGGGCACGCACTAATACACACGTGCTCGCGGTGGTGTGAACTGCACCTCGGAATATAGCGGAGCGGCTGCTGCGCAGGTGACGAGTGTTTTTTTAAAAATATGGCGAAACAGATACGAATGGTGCTAATAGACCTGAGTGGGACGCTGCATGTTGACAATACAGCGATCCCAGGCGCAGTGGAGGCGTTAAACAGGTGGCATTCTTTATTCATTCCGTAAAGATGATTTACGATAGTTCGCCGTGTCGCCGCGCATCTCGCATCGCGCAGCTACCATTTATTGGCGCGCTTCGAAGGAATTCAAATTTCGAGTAACTCGAGTGTGTTATTAATTGTGACGCAGGCTTCGTGGCGCTAATATACCAGTGAAATTCGTCACGAACACGACGAAAGAGTCAAGTAGCTTTCTGCACAGCCGATTGACGAGGCTCGGTTTTGAAATAAGGAAGGAGGAAATCTTCAGCTCCCTGGCCGCGGCTAGAAAATTGATCGTTTCGAGGAGGCTGAATCCATTGCTGTTGATCGATCCTGCTGCTTATGAAGATTTCGAGGATTTGGTGAAGGAAGATGAAAAGACTAATGCTGTGGTAGTTGGACTGGCGCCGGATAAATTTCATTATGACGAGTTGAATAAAGCTTTTAGGTGGTTGTTGTAGATCGAGTGGAATGTTTTGGTTTTAGAGAGTTTTGCAATTTTATTATTAATTTCAGGTTGGTATTGGAAGGTGCGCCATTAATAGCGATTCACAAGGGGCGGTATTATAAGAGGCCAGACGGTTTAGCTTTGGGACCAGGCGCATTCGTAACGGGATTAGAATACTCCGCCAATGTCAAGGCGGAAGTGGTCGGCAAACCCACCGCGGAATTTTTTAAAGCTGCTTTGGGGGACGTGGCCCCTGAGGAGGCAGTCATGATTGGCGATGTAAGAAACTGGATATTTGTTACATTCACTATTTGCAATTACGTAAAGTGTTTCATGGGAAATGTTTGAAGAATCTGTTTCTGTTTGAGTTTTTTCTCTGTGTATATATACAGAGATGGCGTTTCAAGCATATTTGATTCTATTGCCCAACGAACTATTTATATAGGTAGTAGTCTCTATTTTCCCTCCTTTCTCTCCCTTCGGGTCCCAGCAGCGAACGGAGTACCGGGAGAAAGGTGGTGGTCACCCATCTTTCCCCAGTACCCGCCCCGTGACGCTTAACTTCGGTGATCTAACGAGAACCGGTGTTTTCATCACGGCCACCGCCGCTGGTATGTTTGAAGAATAGTTTTTTATATTTTGCACGGTCCTTAAATTACGTAAGGGCAATTTTGGCGATTTCTTACCTCCTCCTCCCACAAAGTACAATAATTCATAAGATTTGATATTTCAACCCCCATCTCCCTTTTTTACGTACCTAATATTTTTTCAGTTATTAAAATTCTTTTAAAGGTTTGTAATTTTGTATAATTTATTTTAGTGGAGGTTTCGGTCTAAAAAATCGATTTTTTTTTAATTTCATTTTTCGAGTGTTCAACTTTTTAGGAATACGAGTGTAAAAGGATTTGTTGAAATTTGGAAAATTCCCGAAGTTACAGGAATTTTTTTATGACACTCTCATAAAACTTTAAACGCGTTTTTCTCGAAACAGTGTTCTCAAAATCGATGGGACCTGCAACTCCAAAAGTTATTATCCGATTCGACTGAAACTTTTTTTATTTTGAAGAATATACTTCTGCCTGCGGGTTTCTCTTAAATGAAGTGGGGATAAATAATATATTTTTCTCTTTGAGGAGGAAATATGTAATGAGTTATTTAAGACCAGTGGCGCACCCAGAGGAGGGTGGGGGTAAGGGGCCCTGGCTGCCCCAAAAAGGAGGCCTCGCAAAAATAAATCGTAAAGTGGATTTTATTCTGTAAATAAATTTTTATAATCACCTAATGAATTTTATCGAATTTTCTTTAAACAAATATTTTTATCCGCTCAACTCGGCTGCCCCAAAATTAAATCCTGAGTGCGCCACTCTTTAAGACCCTCTCTGTTACTTGTTCTTCGTTAAACTAGGATGTCCAAGACGACGTAGCTGGTGCACAAGCTGCTGGTATCAGCGGTTTCCTGGTGCAGACTGGGAAATACCGGGAAGGAGATGAAAGGACTATCACACCACCCCCTACAAAAGTATGCAGCTCTTTCGCGCAGGCCGTGGACCACGTCCTCAAGAAGGAACTATAAGCCTTCGCATTAGCAAACCAGAATATAATTTACAGAGCAGTTGTTCTGTATTAAATTAGACGTTTTATTTAATTATCAATAACCCCATAATTGGTGTACATGATCTGGATTAATTTCACAATATAGGAATTTCAAAGTACAGAGTAGACAGTAATTACAAAGAAACCAGCACGGTGTCGTTCGTGATATGAAACATTAGACACCGATCTCTTTGTCCTTCCTATTCGACGCCACTGGAAAATAAGTTCTAATGTCGCGTGTTCCCGACGTGGCGACGACAAATGTATGAAAACAGAGCATGTTCTAATTATTAAACGAATATCGTCTCGTTGCGTAATCGTCTGTAGAAAAGTTGTAGAAAATTTCATCTACCGTGACAATAGTGACGTTACAGTTTAAAAAATTATCTTTACAAATTAGAAACGAAGCTGCTATCATCGGGGTCCGGACACTCCAGCCTCCGAACATCGTGGACGCCTCTAGACTCGAGACGATATTTCTTAGATTCACGTGTCGCTCTAAAATAACGAGATGGGGGGAAAAGTAATCGTTGTAAATTGTTTCGAATTGCTACTAATACGTGGCCTTAAGTAATAAATATATTACGACTACTGTATCCGCTACGTTATCGTTAAAAGCAGGCATACAGAAAAGATTTTTCTTAGTCTCTCTCTTTAAAAGGAATTGGTGCACTGCGAGAATCTCTTTCAGTATAAAATTTGGCACCGCTCTGTTAGTTGTTCTCTCTATATTATAAGGGCTAACGAACATTTCATTTACCTCGGGAACGTTTACAGGCCCGTTCTCTAAAAAGACAGGGTGTACGAGTTTAGTTTTGATTCGACGTTCTCCTCGCATCTGAAAGGTGCAATTACGAGAGTCCCCTTCGCTTCTCCCTTCAACGTTACACATTAATACTTCCGTTAGCGAACAGTTTTGTTATTTGCTTAGTGAGGAAGGCTCGGTTATAATTCTTTTTTTTTTACGAATACTGTATGAAAGGCGCGCCTCTCGCCTAAAACCTACATTATCCACGCGTGGAAACGCCGCGCGGCGTGATCGAGCTCGACGAATCTCCATCGAATTACGCGAGTAACGGATAGGAATCTGACACGAACGAGAAACGAAAGAACGGAATCCCTCGCGCGATAAATCATTGGAACGTCTAATTCGATCGCGAACGGTTTGCGAGTAACGAAACAATCGACACCTGGATTACAACGATAAACCTAATTTAAAATCTAAAATCAAAGCACGCCAGAGTCCCGCCAAGCAACTCCGTGATTATGCATCGCAACGGTGTAGCTCGTGATTCGTGGTTAATTTAAAAGATCGATGGATCGGCTCGCAATTGAAATGCCCTCTACAACTTATAATCTATGATCAGGCACATGTTGATTTCCTGTCGCAATAACGAGGGTCGCTTGGAGAATACATTTCGGTTGAAATCAGGCGATAAAATCCGGCAACCAACGCTACTGTGCTTGCAATAATGTGCACACGACGCTGTTTCGCCAGCGTTAAAAATGAATCAAACTTAACTACGAATGTACAGTGTGTTCCATGCACTTTCTTTTTTTTGGTAGATATTCTCTTAATCAACGTCGTCTCGAGACGAATTAACGAGACAGAAGAGTGATAAGCGGTTGCAATGAATTTCTACGCACGACGGAACAAGTGTAACGAAAGCTTAGCAAATGAATAGACTCGCAGAACACGCAGCGCATTTAAAATGTAACAATGGAATAGTCTCTAGATCTGTTAAAAAGAATCGCTTCTACGCCATCTTTGCCAACGCAAACGTTACAACACTTAGGGCCGTATTAATAAAGAACAGTATACTCTCTTTCTCATCTTTCATTTATAGAAAAGTCAAGCGTCCGCCGGAGCCCCGCGGGATCCCAGCAGACGCTCCAGTTTTCGGTACAACAGTTGCTTTAGTTTCATTTATACAGCCCATCACCGTCACCGAGGGACATCAATCAAATCTCATCCGTATATACAAATTCGTAGGGTTCTAGTAGAACGAACAATTTTTTAACGCAAGAATCCAACTACGTACTCTCTTTATCTGTTAAGAGGCATCTTCTAAGGTCAGATTCTGCCCGACGCAGCTAATATACTCGTTTAACTGGCAACTATACTGTATTTATATAATTTTCCTTCTCCCGGGCCGGCGCGAGACATCGTTTATACATCTCGCGAGATAGAAATTTAATTAATGGAAGTCCCACTAGAGACAGAATTCGACCTTACGCCGAGGACAGGTATACCGTTTGCTCCCTATGCTTTACCGATAGGAAACCTTGAACTGTTAATTTGGCTGTTCAATCGTAATTTGATTAGTAGTAAATTGACATTTCCTTCTTCCCCTCTAATCCTTTCTTTACCTCTCGGACAAGGCAGGTGTGCGGAATACTACTGACGCGTGTCGCGGGACACATGCATAACAGTTCGTTCAATAAATAGATGATCAGTATCTTACTTAACTCGGGGGGGATTAAGATACTACTACTTATAAATTATGAAACACAACTAAGTGGTATTATACACAGAAGTAGTTGAGAGACACGACATTTAGAAATAAGTATGAGACTACAGTTTCCTGGGCCACGCGATCTGTCCCTTACATTTGTGCTTAACTCTCTCACTGGTACTTTCGACGTGGGAAGACGATGAAATGGCTGACGGCAAGCATTTGCTACTTCTACACCCAGGTACAAAAAAAACATACGCCTCTAAAAGCAGACTAAACGAAATTAGCATTCCGCGTCGCGGGGATGGGTTTGGCCTCGGGATATACGAATATACAATTGTGAGCAATCCGCGGTAATACTTCCGCACCGTTATTGCCTTCGAAACCGCGCTCAAGTACCCCCGGGCGCGTGGCCTCGCCTTTTACTCATCCTCGGCCGCGGTGTCCAGCGGGGCGTCCATCGAGAATCGATTGAACACCTCGTGAAGATGAGGTAGCGTCAGGTGCCACACTCTGCAACTAGTCCACATGTCTTCTGTTATTCTGAAAACCCGTCGGCTAATTTAGAGCGATTGTTTCGGCGGCGAGCGACGAATCGGAAAGATCGTACCTACCTTACCATAGTGAAGAACCAGGCACACTTCAGAGATCCTTGTTCTGACGTGCCCAGCCCTAACTATTTTACAGGCCGATAATGAAGCGTTAAATCCGCCGAACTTTTCCAGATGAAATGCCTGACCTGAAATTCAACGGATGACGTGAATACGGCTCGAAGGGCTCGTTGTTTCTCAAGTGCAGTCGCGGCGGAAAATAAGTTGACGCTCTTTAAAATCGCTTAACTTTTTTAAAATTGGTCCTAATGTCTTGAGTTTTTTTTAGAAGCTAGCGGAATTAGTTTTCTAGAATAAGGTCGAAAATCGCTGATTTCCGGGAATTTCGCGATTTTAAAGATCGCAGAATAAGGTCGAAAATTTCTGATTTCCGGGAATTTCGCGATTTTCGACCTTATTCTGCGATCTTTAAACGTGTCTAGTTCAGAGCAACGTTAACCGATTTTAATGAAATTTTAGACACGTATATAACTTGCTTAAACCTACAAACGGGTTTTTTGAATTTTCATTCAAGGCTCACAAAAAAAGTTTAAAAAACGACTTTCACTATTTCTTTTTTGCTATTCAGACCAAGTGCATTTTTCTTAAAACGTCGAAACACGTCACCTAGAAAACTAATTCCGCTAGCTTCTAAAAAAAAAACTCAAGACATTTGGACCAATTTTAAAAAAGTTATGCGATTTTAAAGAGCGTCAACTTATTTTCCGCCGCGACTGTATGTTCGTATATCGTTTCACTGGATATCTGAGAACGTACCGTTCTTAAATCCATAGAAGGGTCCAGAACTTGGTCGTTACACAAAAGTTCGACCTTTTCTTCGGCCAGCGAAGAGTTATCAGCGTTCGAGTCTGTGTTGGTTCGGTCTCCTGCTGGAGACCCACCAGAAACTGTGTTCCCAGTGCCCGCCACTGATCCTGAGTCGCTTCCTGCGCCGAGCACTTTATCACATACGTGCTCCGCCACTTTGCGAATTTGTATGAAATCATTTGCGATCAAACGATCCCTTGAAAAAACGGAAATATGGGAATTATGGATTCCTTATGGAATAATAAATCTCCGGGAGAAGTTGACTCGTTACATACTTCTTTAAACTTTTTATACCGGACGTGGCGTGTGGAAGAAGGTAGAAAGGTATTTTAATAAATGGTGGAAGATTCTTGTTGTCCACAACGATGTTCACTACCCATGATGGTACAGTTTCAGTTAATAAAACTCCTTCTGTTTCTCCGGCTGCATCCTTAACTAGTAATCTATACAGAGTTCTTCCTCCCACTTCGCTGAAATAAGATACCATTTTTATTATTGGCGATTGAGTAAACGGGATGGCGGTTTCGATGATCACTGCGTACCTAAATATAACAGGTGTATGACTAGGTACTGAGAATGTCTTTCCTCCTCTTATGTGTACAGGACCATTACCATCGTTACCACTTCCCTCGTTCTCATCGTCAGCGTGTAGTCTCCACCAGTGCTTGAGCAAAGCTTGTAATAAAAGATTCCCATAATTCACTGGAAAAAGAAAGTAACACTCAGAGAACAATAAAAGCTCTGATAAATCTTATTGGAACTATGAAGAACGATCAGCGCAATAAATTTCGTAATTTCCATTAACTTTTACTATTATGTTTGCTGCTGTTATTATTATTAAGATTTTTTATATCTATTTTATCACTATCATTAATGCGACGTGCGTTACGAAAAGTAGCACTTTTCATTTTTCTTACAAAAAGCAGCACGTTTCATTTTTTTTTATAAAAAGCAGCACGATTCAGTTTGCCACGCACATTTCATCGTTTCTGGCGAATATTAGCACGTCGAAAACTAACATATTTAACTGCTTAGCCACGAAGAATAGCATATTTCGGCGCGTGGTTAGTTTAAATTGTTGAAGTGTATTTTACATCCAAGAATTCCACTTTTGAAAGTATTGTTTAATAAATAATAACTCCGTCTAATCTCCAAAAGGAAACGTATGAAAATTTAAGTACGGTGTTTAATGTTTAATAAATTACCGATCAAGGACTAAATAAAAATCGCGTCGGATGGTATTTAAGTTGACGCACTCGATGTTTCGTAGCCAACCATCCAAATGGAACATGCTACTTTTCGTGGCAAACCGCTCGAATATGCTAGTTTTCGCAGCGAAAACCGAAACGTGATAGTTTTCGTAACAACGAAGATAAACGTGCTATTTTTCGTAAGAAAATTGATACGTGCTACTTTTCGTAACGCACGTCGAATAATGATTCTTTTCCGTTTATTTCTCTGTTTTTATTTCTTTTAATTATTCTTCTTTTCTATTTCCTAATTCTTTGTTCTATGCTTATATGACTGCGACTTGTGTTTATCCATTTTATATACTCAACTAGATAAATAAAAATCGAAACAAGAATTCTAGTAAAGCGATCGTTACCTTTCTGATCGACCGCGTCATTTTCTGCGAGGCCCGTTTCTCTCGCAGAGACCCACGCGGAGAAGCAGTCGTTCTCATCCTGCCCCAAATGAATGGTCAACATCTACGAACATGGGAATATTAATTATTACGCTCGGTGCCTCAACTCCTGTTGTTTTAGTCGATTTAAGTAATTGTATAATTATGTACCCCAGTTTTAAGATCTACACTGAACCAATTTGGAACGTACACCATGTTATTTCGTTTCTTAATCTCCTGCTCGAAGTCTACCCTTCCTAAATCCTCGACCTTGCACGCCTTCAAAACATCGTACAGTGCCACGTTCTCCTCCGTATCTTTCGTTAAAACGTATCTGCGATCGTTCAAAACGTGGCAATGCCGTATCGCAGGGCCGCCCAGTATCTTTTGCGCAGGGTCTAGATTCTCCGCGACGTTCGACGTTACTCCGCTGTCGGAGTCATAGTCGTGATCAATTTCGAATTCTTGCCAATCTTTCTGGCTTATGGACTGCAACGGGTTTCACAACATTAAGTCACTTATACCCCCGACGGACGTTTAATCTTGTTTGTAACACGCTAGATCATTACCCAATTATTTATCGTAGACTCGCTAGTCGCCACCCAAATGCTAGACTGATCGGGCGTCATAGCCATCTTCAGCACAGGCGCTTTCTCTTCGCATATAATGGTGTATCTTTCGGGATAACTTAGCTCGGTCATTACGACCGTCTTATCTCTGCCTCCCGATATCACGTGGCTGAAGGTGTCCGTCGCCTAAAAATTACAGTTCCAATTAAATAAATCCGCTCGCCCCGCGCTCGAACACATCGTTACGCACGAAAAAACATGTTAAAATTACCAGCAACGCCCAAACACCTTCTTTATGCACCCTGAAGGTTTGAATACACCTCTGCTGGCCCAGCGACCACAATTTAATCGTCCCGTCGGAGCTGGCGGACAGACACTGGGTGCCGTCTCGGTTTAACACCAACGCTTTAATATTATCCATATGACCTCGAAGCTTCATTAATTTACTGCAACACCTCGGGTCCCACACTCTCAGAACCTTCTCCGTACTACCGCTTACGATAATCGTACCAATCTGATTCATAGCAAGGCTGTATATGGAGTCCTTATTCCCGCTAAGCGACGACGCTGCAAAACACCAAAACGCACTGTAAAAAAGCGAATTAACGATAAAACTGAGGAAAAATTCTGTTAATAATCTCTTCTTTACTTGTCACCGTGTTGTTGCTCGCCGTCAAGGCGGTCAACGTATTAACGTCCCATAGGAAGATCAATTTATCTAAGCCTGCGCTAGCGACTTGCTCCCTATCTTTAGCGTACGCCAGAGCTTTCACGTAGTCCTTGTGTGTCCTCAGCGTAGACATGCAGAAACCTTTGTGAGCATTCCATACTTTCACCGTCGTGTCGGAGCTGGCCGATATCACTGTAAAACATTAATTCATTTGCTGTTATTCATTTCGACGAGTCTTAAGCGATATAACAGAAAGCCACGTACGATTCTTGCCACCGCAACATAATACTATATCGTTGACCCAATCGGTGTGATGCTCCATGGACTGAATGTACGGCTCCTTCATGTTCTTGCAGTTCCATATCCTTATAATACTATCTCTGCCCGCGGAATAGAGTCTATTCCAAGCCGGATCGTACTGCAACGAGTTCACTCCAGCTCTGTGCCGTTTCTCGACTTCGTCTCTTATGACCATGGATACCTTCGGTGAAAAAACAAAGAAAAGTATGTAGAATCGAAAAAGCGTGGAAATCTTAAGTAAACTTACGATTCCTTCGCGGAATTAAGAGGTAAGTGTTTCTAAGAGAATTTCTCTCTGCCGAAGTTACGAAGTGTTTTTTTTTTTTTTTTTTTTTTAAATTTAAAAGATCGAATCGTCATTGGTGCCCGAGACTCGGTCACGCGCCGATGCTCGGTTTCTCGTTCATAGAAAGGAGGTTGCCCCCGTTCGAGGGGGCGAACGAGGCGAAGAGGTGTTGCTGGAAACGAGAAGAGAGATTTGCCACGCGGGGCGAGTACCTGGACTTTCTTTCGGGCGCTCTGGCCGCCTGTTTTGTGAGCTGCCATTGTACCGCGAACTGTTCCGTGGCTTCGAGGGAAACGATGACGACGGGGCGCACTCGAGGTGCAGGATTATGCTGCGGCGCGTCCACGTTGCGGTGCCTCGACTCCACGTAGCAGTCTCATCGCCGATCACTCTGGAAACTTTACGCGACCGTGCGTGGCTGCGTGTCTCGGAAAAAATAATCCAGCGCACATCACGGCCTGAAGCTCGCGGGCAGCTGTCGTCCAGCGATTTCCGGCGACGGTTGCTCGCTGGCGTTCATGACCGTCGCGGAGAACCAGAGCCGTGTATTTATGTCCCGAACGCCGGTGTCAATAAGCTGCCCGATGTCACCCACGTTACATCACGTTTCACAGCGTCCGACAACGCTTCGACTCCATTGTTGTGATTGAATAAAGCCGGATATATCGGTTGATTCTAGCGGATACAGTATACACTCGCGGGTGTGTCGGGAATGTACCGTGATTCCTGCGAGCGTAACGCGCACTGAGTGGGAAAGGATTAAATGAATTTATGAATTCCGAGTATCGGTATTTTCAACAGCCGCACGGGGTATTGGGGGCCAATAGTTGAACGGGATACGGTTGCGAGGGTAAGTGACCACCTGCGGTAATCGGCCAATCGGGGATGGGGATCGATGGGATTCAGGGGCATTTGGGCGAATACGCGTTTGTTGTACTTCGTGGGAGGACGGTGATTGGTTCGGTGTTGGGGAGCGTTAGATGGGTTTTGGTCGATCTTTGGAAACTGGAGGGTATGGAGTTACTCAGATAGCACGAAAACGTTTTTATAACGTCCGGGGCGGACGTTCAGGACGTTTAAAAATGTCCAGAAAAGGTCCTGAAAACGTCCATTTTCACAAACCAGAACGTTTTCTGGATGTTTTTAAAATGTCCAGGAAACGTTTTGTGGACGTTTTTAAAACGTTTTCAGGACCTTTTCTGGACGTTTTTAGGACGTTTTAAAAACGTCCATTTTCACAAATCAAGCCATGGACGTTCAGACCTAAAATGGACATAAACTGGACGTTTTTAAAACGTCCAGTGCTATCTGGGTATTGGCTGAGATACGAAATTATGATTTGAGAACACTTGCTGTGGGAGTAACGCTGAGGTTTTATTAAAATGCACAAATCGAGCTTATATACTGAAAACACTTGAAATCTCGCTATGTTTAATATTAATTCTAGATACTAGTGGCGTTGTGATGATATTCTATTCCGAATCGATAACGTCGCGTGCGACAGAAAAGTGATATTGGGAAACCAAGAATTTCGATGCGCCATCTAGTGACAGAAAATTAAACTACTGTGAGTAGGCCGAAATCCGTCGAAGTCCATACGATTGTCAGTATTTATGGCCGGTATTCATAGTCGCTACTTATTCTTAAGCAAAGGCTTAAGCATGCGGCATCCTCTACTAACCTAGTAGCTAGTAAAGGATGCCGAATGCTTAAGCAATTTCTTAAGAATAAGTAGAGACTATGAATACCGACCTATATAGGCATGTTGTGAAAACCGAGTGTTTTTAAATTTTTTTGAACGCTAAATTTATACTTCTTCGATTAATAAGTACTTATTCGGAATGTTTGGAGGAATCCGGGCCTACTTGCAATAGTTTGCCAACTTACCACTACAGCCTCCACTTGGTTTCCCAATATGCAACTTTCAAAAAACATATCTACATTATACATAGTCCATGACAGAACACATCTCCTTAATTTACATATTAATCGCTAGATGGTACATCTTTTCTATTTCAAACTTCCACGACCACTTAATACTCCCAAAATCTCCCTCGAACACCCAAAACAATACTTCCCCCTCGCGCTTCACCAACCCCGCCAATATTAAAAACCAAATACTCCCTTTCCGCGCAGAAAATCGTCCCTATTTTAAAATTCAAATACGAAACTATTCCCGCCGATTCTCCACCCATCTCGGCGTTCCGAAACCCATCGGTGCGCCGACTGGCGAGAATCTCCCGCACTAATTCCGTTCGGAAAGTCAGCATCCGGCTCCGGTACGCCCGTCGAAGAGGCGAGAGTATCCGTCAGTCGAGCATCGCCATTTTTGTGGTGTGAAAAGAAGTTCTTGACTCTCGGCGGCGGAGTATCGTTCGCCAGCTGGTGAACGGGCGGCTGCATCGACGTGTTTAACGTCCGCCAGCGAGCTCTGCGTCATGAATCAGTCACGGAATTTCACGTCGCTGTTGAATCCCAGCTACTTGCAAAACGCGCAGCAGAATGCTGCGTCCGCGAACGCGGCGGCGGCCGCGGCCGCTGCGGCCGCAGCAGCCGCCGCGGTAAGCGCCGCGATTGCAAATGGAACGCAAATGAACCCGAATTCACCGAATTCCACCACGGGCAACGCCAGGAAACGCGAGGCGGAATGTACGTATTTCCCCAATCTCCGCGTCGATATCTGTCTCCGTACCGCGCGACCTGATTCCGCGTACACAATTCGCTCCGCCGCACGCCGCGATGTACCACGGCGTGTACACTCAACAATTCTCGCGTACGCAACAAACACTGGCTAATCGAAGCACCGTGCTAATTAAAAACAAATCTCCTTCGCCTGGCAAATTTACCTGCATTGTTTTCGATCTTTATCGACCGCGAGCGCACGCGAGTAAATATCGAGTACGAATCGAGTAAACCGGCGCTGCACAGACGGAGGCTTCCGATTATTATTTTCTACATTCCCATAATAAAAAGGGTTTTTTGTATAAATATAAGATGCATTGACTAAGTCAAGATTATTCCAGGTGACGGTAAACAGGAAAAAGAGACGAAAGAGGAGCGCAAGAAGAGGAGGAAAACTAGATGGGGCGGTAGCGAACATGACAAAACTTTTATACCGGGCATGCCTACTGTTCTGCCGACAAACCTGACTCCTGAACAGGAGAAGGCTTACCTATGTAAGTTTATTCCTCTCGTTCCTTCACTCTTTCGGATTAATTATGTTGTGTGTATATATGGATATATATATATACATATATATACATGGAAGCGATTTAAGAATCTTGCTTCTGCGCACGAGTATCTGAAACTTAATTTGTAGTAATGTAAAAGATGTAAGTATGTATATACCGTTGAAAAATTTACAGTTGCCAGAGGTAATCGAGCTTGAAAAATATTTTCGAACAAGCGAGCTTGGCAATGGGGATTGCCAACTTCGCTGAATAACGAATACCAGATATTATCCGAGTTCCGTAGCTTACCTTCACTCGTTCCGTCGAGTCTTTTCCGATTATCAATTCGTCGGATATTTGCAATGGGCGTACTTAACGCCTCGTTAAATGCTCCGCAATAAAGACGTGATCTTGCGGCGGTAGGAAAAGTCAATGAGATATATATTTACGTGAAATTTACTGGAACTTTTACCTCAGGGATTTTTGCATTAAACCTAAGCGATTACCCTACAGTTTTAAGACATGCTTACATTATAGAATGTATATGGTTATGGCAATTTGGCAATATCTAACTGTTGGGGTTTCCGCCCCCTCTAACCCGTTGGTTTACAGTTCAGCTGCAGATCGAGGAAATCAGCAGGAAGCTACGCACTGGAGATCTTGGAATACCGCTTAATCCTGAGGAAAGGTTTGAACGAAACTTACATACCAAAAATGACCATTACATATCTACAATACCTATCTACTGACCAATTCAGCAGCCCGTAAATACAGGGGCCTTACGATACGGCTCCAATACAAATTAGTGCGGGATACCGATGCCTCTTTGAAATGATCGGGCTTCGTTAAAGCCTCCACGCAGCACAGAAGATGAATTTTGATAATATTGGTTTGCCCTAATCAATTTCTTTTACTAATTCATTTTCATTAAACACTGCTACGAGACCGAGCGTATTTACTGGCGGACGTGCGATCGTTTTTCGGGGGCGATAAATGGGAATCACGTCGGACATCGATGATCGAGCGTTACGGAATTAAGTATTTTTAAAACGCTTCGAAATTTCACTTGTAAATAAATTGTACATAAATAATTCAGTAACGTTCGATGCAATGAGATATTTAAATCGAAGGGTGGCTTTAGTAGCAGTGTTTAACATACAGTGGGTATCCTAGTCGATATATATATATATATATTTCGTAAATAGTTAAATATCCTTGCACATGTAGGGAAATTCTAAGGTGTTCCTATGCAGACTGTTTCGCACAAGTGAATAGCCTGATTATCATCTTCTGTAACAGCAGAATTACTTTGAGCTTGCCAATGCCCGATAGAATAATGAAAATTCATGCATGGGGCACCTTGATATACACTCTCTTCGATTAGGCCGCCGTGACTCGCACGGCACATCGAATTCTATTGTTTAATATCATAATGCCGCAGGAATATCTTGTCGTTGATCGACTGCCATAGACTTCTGCCCCCCCTCCCCCCTACCCCGCCTTTAATTACAATTTTAATGAGCAGATTTCAGGAAAGCAATGAAAAATCGATAAAAGTTTATAGTTGCTAATGTAATAAGCATTAATATTATAAAGATCAATCTTACGTTACTTTCAGGTGCAACTCTTAAATAAATACACGTTAATTTCTCTAATAAATTAATTTACTCCAATAGGTTTAACTTTTCTGATTTTAGCTGGAACCATTATTTTATATCATTGTGTTTCATTAGTATTATACAGTACAGTAAGATATACAAGCTGTTATGAACTAACCGAAAAAAATTGTTTCCTAATAATCACAGGATCTATCTCTTAGCAGCTGACATCATACCGATATCTGCCGTGCACAAACGCGCAGTCTTCCAGTGGTTGCCTACTGAATAGACTTATAGCAATGCTACAATTAACGCTATATAATTTTTTATCCTTTGTTTCGATAACCTTGGCACCGTTGGGAAAGCTTTGAGAGAAATCGATCTTCTTTAAATAATTACAGCGTATCGTACTATCGGCTGACAACTTTCTTTAGTTATCTGGACGAATCATTTTTATCACTTTTTTTTTAGCATTGCCCAACTGAATTCAGAACTATCAAACGTCCCCCGTTAAATATAACTAGCGATTATTAGAATCTAACAATTTCTGTTCTCGATGAATTACCCGCCTCTTGATTAAAAAAAAAAATGATCGAACGCCTATATACAAGTGTACTTGGTAGATCGTTTAAGTTCAGTTTCGTTTCTTTCATTCCGCAAAGGGCGATATTTGCTTGAAATGTTACCTCGCGGAGAAGATTCTCCTTCTAAAAAGGTCAGAACGTACCTCACCTTTTAATAAGAAAGAAACGACTGAAGTCTGATAATTCCGAGAAGTCGATCCCAATTTCTAATTTGCCTGCTAATAATCAGCAGTTCTTTCCTCAATCACACGATCGTATATAGTAGGATCAGGTTGCTTGTACGCTAGTACCATCTTGACGCAAACTTTGTATCTTGACGGAGGCTTATCTTTTTGTTTTACAGATCACCGTCCCCAGAACCCATATACAGTAGCGATGGTAAACGGTTGAATACAAGAGAGTACCGTACTAGACGTAAATTGG
Source organism: Andrena bicolor (assembly GCA_960531205.1). Taxonomy (NCBI): domain Eukaryota; kingdom Metazoa; phylum Arthropoda; class Insecta; order Hymenoptera; family Andrenidae; genus Andrena; species Andrena bicolor. The sequence continues at coordinate 44,537,292 of OY482666.1, forward strand.
AGGAAGAACGTCACAATCTTATACAGAAGATTCTCAAAATTAACCCGGAATTCAAACCTCCGCCGGATTACAAGTAAATCTCGCTTATTTCTGCGTGGAGAAATAATTTTCATACGTTCCGAAGCGCCTGTAAACTGTAACGCTTATTAATTTCAGGCCTCCTATAATACGAGTTCATGATAAAGTGATGATTCCCCAAGAGGAGCACCCGGACATTAACTTCGTTGGCTTGCTAATTGGCCCTCGTGGGAATACTCTAAAGTGTAAGTACACTTAACTACCTTCGCCAGTAATTACGCGAGTCTTGCGCAACGCGTGTAAACGGTTCTTCAATATTGCAGCAATGGAGAAGGAAACCGGGGCTAAGATTATAATCCGTGGTAAAGGCTCCGTGAAAGAAGGGAAAGTTGGGAGGAAAGATGGCCAACCTTTGCCTGGAGAGGACGAACCTCTGCACGCGTATATTACCGCTAATAACTTAGACGCCGTGAAGAAGGCTGTCGAAAGAGTACGTCTCGGTTTACCGCCATCGAATTACTGAATATACACAAACGAATTCTACGAAAGATTCTAATTTTTCAACAGATTCATGAAATCATACGACAAGGTGTTGAAGTACCCGAAGGACAGAACGATTTGCGACGCAATCAGCTCAGGGAATTGGCTTTATTGAACGGAACGTTGCGCGAGAATGATGGCCCACGTTGCACTAACTGCGGCGCCTCGGATCACAAATCGTGGCTGGTTAGTACATCGTTTTTATGAATTAATATTCCATTCTTCCAAAGGTCGGGTTAGAAAAAGGAACTCCGCTCTACCTTCTTAATTATTGCAGTGCCCGGACAAGCCCAACGTGACGAATAACATAGTATGTTCGAGTTGCGGCGGAGCAGGTCACATTGCCCGCGACTGCAGATCCAAGAGACCCGGTCAAGGCGGCCCGGCCGCGGCTGGAATGGGAGGGATGGGTCCAGGCGGCGACAAAGCTAAGATAGACGAAGAATACATGTCCCTTATGGCCGAGTTGGGCGAAGGCCCGCCGCCCGACAGATCCAAAAGCGGCCAGCAGCGTCAGCAGAACCCGAATCCTAATTACCCTGGCCTGTTCGATAGGTAAATATCATTCCTATTTATCAAAAGCCCCCCGTCTATGCGTGGCTATAAACTTCCGTTACCCTCTTTCTCCAGGCAACAAGCACCTCGCGCTTTGATGGCGGCACCGGCACACCCGCCGCCGCAGATGATGCAAGGCGGCCCAATGATGCCTCCGCCGGGAATGGCCCCGCCGCCGTGGAGCCAAGGGGAGGTGAACAACATGAACGGCATGAACATGCAGTGGCAGCCTCCAGTCAGCATGCCCCCGCCGCCGGGCGTGATGCAGCCGCCTCCGCCGCCGCCCGGCTCCACGTCCCAGCCGAACATCCCGCCGCTGATGCCCTGGATGGCTGGGAACAATCAGCCACCGCCACCCGGACAAATGCCGCCGACTCAGATCCCGCCGCCCGGCATGGGGATCCCGCCGTGGCAACAGGGGCAACAAGGACCGATGCGCCCGCCACCGCCCGGCACCGCTCCGCCGCCGGGATTCCCGGGTTGGCAACCGCAGCAAATGGGCGGATGGCCGCCCGCCGCACCCGTCCCACCACCTCCTCAGCAACAAACCCCAGCTCCGCCTGGCATCGATCTCAACACGTTGCCCACGTTACTTGCGCAACCACCTCCGCCGCCGCCTCCAACCAGTTAGTGTAAAGAATCATCCGACCGTTTAATTGAATCTTCTTCATCCGTAAAATAGAGAGAGATATATATATGTATATTACATTTTTGGTCGTGTCAGTAAATATAGATTGTAATAATGGACCTGGAGGGCAGAGATAATTGTTACATTAGTTCGAATGATCGAAGATTTTAAATAATCTTTTCGTCGCGGGACGGCTTTGTCTTTCGCGATCGGGGAAGGACGAAGCCGTGGATGTTTCTTTTAATCCACCTTCATGGACCACGGCGGCGCGTGCGGGGATCGCCGGCCTGGCGCATTGCACCCGGTAACTAAAGAGGATGTATGTATAGGTTTGGTTACCATTACTTTCGATCTTATCGTATGTACCTAAAGCTTTCCTACGAGTGTAAATGTGAGCGACGTATGCCAAACGCATTTTTTATAATGCCCACACCAAGAACGATGATTTTTAATTGTACGTCTCTCGATACACGACATCGTACGTTGTGGCTAGATTATGATTTACATTGTAGTCCGCGGGCATGCGTGCATAGTATGCGTAATACTATGTACAACGTAGTGCACTCGCTGCTCTTTATAAGTATTATGATCAACAATTGCTTCAGGACATCACCCACTGTGACGCGAACGTTATTGCGATTAATGTTCGACGATGGAACTGTGACTCAATGTGGGACTCCGCGCAGGGTGGGTCGCCTGATATTATCTGTAGGGAAAGGTGTATTAAAGTAACGTTTCCGATGGATTTCGATGATGGATTAAAAACTTTTCGAAGCGGAGAGAGGCGCTTTCGGAGAGTCGGAGGTGCAGTAACGCACTGCGATAATAATCTATTTTTCTCTACAGATGATAATATTGGCGTGAATCAAGATGGTGGGAATCGGGCGACCCACCCTGTACGCAAGTTATCGTAACTTTGTCACGTATTAAAATTGTCGCGATCAGTTTTCTTTTAAGACTATCTGAGTAGCTTTAATCGATGATCAAGGCAATTTTCAAGCCCGGCCATCGCTGGGTAATACGACGATGCATGAGAATTATTCTTCGTACACCCGATCAGTTGTCAATTTTTAAATGTCACTTAGATTATTTATACACGTTAGTATAATTTCTGCAAATATTTTTTCACTCGATGGTGAAACACGTTTACGGTACACCGAACCGGAGCATAAATGTATGACATTGCAAACGTCCAAGCGCAATAATTTCGTATTAATGATTCACTAGTGAGAATAAAGGTGATCGAGACCTTGAATCAGAAAGAATTCGCTTTGTATGAGATAACATTAGTATTGCGTGTTACGTTTAAGATACAAAAAAAAAATAGTTTGTCAAACTTTATGATAGCTTAATGTGTATGTTAACTACACAATAAAGGTACATACTATACAGGAAAAGTGGCGTGTTCTCTTTTATTGTAAACAAAGTAGCATAAGCTTCGTAAACATGTTCGTAGTTTCCTGAAATCCGTATAGACCTGAACTGTTTTGACTTCCGCTGAACGCGTATTTATGATTTTGCGTGATGAATATTCCGGCCGGGAATCCACCTGGAAGCGAAGCTAAGCTATGCTGTGTCTGGCTTTATCATAGCATAGCTTAGCTTTCAGTTGGATTTCCAGCTTTAGCATAGCAGAGCTTAGCTTTCAGGTGGATTTCCGGCTTTAGCATAGCAGAGCTAAGCTTTCAGGTGGATTTCCGGTTTTAGCATAGCACAGTTTAGCTTTCATTTGGATTTCCAGCTTTAGCATAGCAGAGCTTAGCTTTCAGTTGGATTTCCGGCTTTATCATAGCATAGCTTAACTTTCAATTGGATTGCCACCTTTAGCATACCATAACTGAACTTTCAGTTGGATTTCCGGCTTTAGCATAGCAGAGCTTAGCTTTCAGTTGGATTTCCGGCATTAGCATAGCTTAGCGATCAGTTGGATTTCCGACTTTATCATATCATAGCTCAGCTTTCAGTTGGATTTCCGGCTTTAGCATAGCATAGCTTAGCTCTCAGTTGGATTTCCGGCTTTAGCATAGCATAGCTTAACTTTCAATTGGGTTTCCAGCTTTAGCATACCATAGCTTAGCTTTCAGTTGGATTTCCGGTTTTAGCATAGCATAACATAGCATAGCTTAGCTTTCAGCTGGATTTCCGGCTTTAGCATAGCAGAGCTTAGCTTTCAGTTGGATTTCCGGCATTAGCATAGCTTAGCGATCAGTTGGATTTCCGACTTTATCATATCATAGCTCAGCTTTCAGTTGGATTTCCGGCTTTAGCATAGCATAACTGAACTTGCAGTTGGATTTCCGGCTTTAGCATAGCAGAGCTTAGCTTTCAGTTGGTTTTCCGGCTTTAGCATAGCTTAGCGTTCAGTTGGATTTCCGACTTTATCATATTATAGCTTAGCTTTCAGCTGGATTTCCGGCTTTCGCATAGCATAACATAGCTTTCAGTTGGATTCCCGCTTTTATGATTCTCTTTCCCTTTAGTCCGGACACGAACCAGAAATTTCAATAAGAAGTTGAGCAGCTGCTCTCAGATGGAGTTGCGCTGTTCAATAAAAGTGCATTTTCTCTGTGGTGCAGTCCGTGCAGCCGCAAGTATCACGAAAGGGAATTCAAATTTTTACCAATCTATCCACGATTCTTCCATTGTCACTGAATAATTCTATATTCCGGCGACATTTACTTGCACTACCGTTAAAAGTGACGTAAATCCAAGAATTTATATTGAAACAAAGACTGAGCTTGAAAGACTGGAAATATGTTGGAAGAGGTTGCAAGCAGTTGGGCCATTGGCCTGCATTCTTTCCTAGATGTTTCGCAGTTCACGCCAATGGTCTCAAGCTTGTGGGACAGAGAGACGTTCAACATACAGCCACTGAACGGCACGAAAGTAAAGAAATCTGACGTACTCCTCGGACACTTAATCCTATTCTGGGTCGTACTGTATCTGGCGTACGAAAAGTGCCTTGACGTAAGTCCCACAGAATTCCCATCGCAGGCTTCTGCGTTGCCTCGTTAAGTTAATTAATGGACTCGTTAATTGCGTTCTCTCTGAGCCATTCATGAAGAGCGCAGATAAACGGTAACAAGCCTTACATCTGATACTATTCCTTCCATTTAATAACACAGTCGCTGCTTCGACGTATGCGCGTGCCATTGATGCAGCGGAGTAGAATAACAGAGGCTGTGTGGAATTGTGGATTTTGCTTCGGTAGCATTTGTTATCTAAAGTCGCCCTCGATCAAGACGCTAGACTTCTTCTCCGGCGGACAGGCAGTGACGCACGAGGAGCTCGGCGTCATTCTGCATAAAAGCTTTTATTTCCACCAGGCGGGAGTAGAGATTTTCTGCCGTGGCGCTTGGACGAGGGGCTCGGCGAACTTGCTATTCGCATCGTTCATCATGAATCCGTATCAAGAAAAGTAAAGCAGCTTCTACATTAATCTATCGCCCCGCTCTACCATTCATTCCTTAACAACGGGCTCGATCATTCGCGACTATCTTCTCTATTACTCTCTAAAAAGTAAAGTAACAGAGCCTCGACGTCGCAACTTCTGCTCCGTAACTTAGTCTTCTTTTTACAGATGGTGCACAGTGGTGAGCGTTTTCTTATTTTACAAAGCAGTCGACACCATTCTGATAAACACTTGCAGAGTTCTGTTGTGCGTGTCTCACTTCAGTGGAAGGAAACTGCTGCCCAAATTATTGTTCTCTATTCATTGTTTCAGCTGGTTAGTACGTTATTTAGCCGCTCGAATCTCTCAAGTGTTTCTCTAATAAATGTTTCTTCCAGGGTGTATTTGTACATACTGTTTGTGCCTAAATTGATGTTATGGCCGGAAAAGACAAATTATATGAGAGCAGAGCTCGGTTTATGGCTGTGGTTTATCGCGGAATGTATAGACTCTGTAATATCGTTGAATAATTCGTTTCTGTATCGCGATATTTCTTCGCGATTCTTCGAGGCGCGTTTCACTTACCGTAAGCTTTAATGCACAGGTGTGGCTGAGGCTTTTAGGATGTGCGAAAGCAACGTACTGGCTCGAAATCTGTTTATTTCCCCCACCAACTCGGGAAGCGATTGAACTCGCTGGGATACAAAGGCGACATAGGGATTCGTTGAAAAGATTGGTTAACAGAGCATCGAAGAAAACTGAACTGTGGCAGACTATGCTTTGTAAGTATGTTCGAGTGTGAACGCCAGATTATGCGACTCTGCTAGCAACGGTAACAATTTTGAAATTGGAACCAGGTGCGATGGCTATTAAGAAAAAGATCAAAAGAATTCGACAAGCGAAGCAGAATGACTCTGAATCGACGATAGACTCCACGGACAAGGAATTATTTCAAACAGACGTAGCCGAAGACGTGAGCAAGGAACGGAATGATTATTAACGTAATCTGCGTTGCAAACTTGTTTCGTGTTAGGTGTTGCGAAGGGAGAACTAAAAGTGTATAAATTGTTGATAGTTCCTGCGATATACTCAAATGACTTATTGCCTATACATGATGTTACTCAAAATTGCGAACCTTACGGCGAACTTAAAACAGGTTTTTGTTTCATTCGCATACTCGATGCTTCGCGGCTGCAATGAATACTTGAACAGATTAAGGGGAAGTCCCGGTCTAGAACCTAAAAAATAGGCGATCTTTAGGAATTAATTAAAGAAAAACTACTGTATATAATTTAATGGGACTTTTTGCATTGTATTAAGGATGTCTTACGTTATAGAAATATATTTTTTGTTTTATAATTGATCATTGCAGACGGCACTGGGGAGTCGATAAAGTAGAGGCGTCAAAAAATTCATCCAAATCGGTGGGACCTGTATCTCCAAAAGTTATTATCCGATTCGACTGAAACTTTTTTTATTTTGAAGAATATACTTCTGGGTTCGGGGGAAACCAGAAAAATTACAAAAATGAAATTTTTTTAGAAAATAATGATACTTGAAGTTTGAAATTACGATTTCCCTATATTTTTCGTCCTTTCAACGCCTTTGAAAATTACAAATTTTCAATTTTTTGTAATTTTTTCTGGTTTCCCCCCTAGCCAGAAGTATATTCTTCAAAATAAAAAAGCTTCAGTCGAATCGGATAATAACTTTTAGAGATACAGGTCCCACCGATTTTGAGAAAACTATTTCGAGAAAAACGCGTTTAAAGTTTTACTCGAGTGCCGATAACTTCGGGAATTTTTCAACAAATCCTTTTAAACACGTATTCCTAAAAAGTTGAGCAATCGAAAAATAAAATTAAAAAAAAAAAACGATTTTTAGACCGAAATCTCCCTTTAATTGAGCGACTGCGATGGAGATTTATTCTATTTAAATGGACTCTTGCATTTATAAGCGCAAAGAACTGCAAGAACACGCTGTTCCTAGATATATAAAGTTTTATTTCCGATCATTCTGGACTGTGTCGATAAAATATAGTACATGTATTTAGGCTGAATTGTTCCACGATGTTATACAGTTCAATGAAAAGTATTATAAATGAATGTTATTACGAATAAAATTGTGTATTCAATACAACGCCTGGCAACGTACACGCTTCGATAGTGTCGTATTTCTGAAGATCGTTAAAACACTCGGTTTAGAAACTTATACGTAAAATGTTGTATTATACAAATGCATAATACATTACATCCGATTCGACAGTAATTAATATTAAAATTATCCAAGCGACTGTACTTTTGTGACAATGTCTGAACGCAGGGAGATACTCTATTTTCTCACAGATCTGTAAATGTACGACAATCCTTGCCATAATTAAAGAATTACATGTTATTCTTTCTCTCTCGTGAATAGGAGTTACAGGGTTTCTCGAGACAAGCATCAGAAAAGCTAGAAAATGTAACAGGACTTATCTTTCATTTCTTATCGATTAACTGAATTTAGTTTTTCCGAGGATTCTTTCGTGTTGTTGCGTCAACGATACAAAAATATCGAGTGGCTTTCAATAACGTAAGATCCCAGGTGTCCGCCTCCGATTGCTTTGGATTTTGGATATATTTTAGAGGACCCAAAAATATGATATACGTTTTTTTTTTAGGGATGAAACCACCCCTCAAAGTTATAAGATTTTCAGCTGTTCGTCTCCGATTGCTTTGGCCAAAAACCAAAGCAATCGGAGAATGGCACCACCTATTCTCATGAAATTTGAGGGGTGGTTTCACCCCTTAAACATGCAAACAGGCCAAAATAAAAAGACACCTGTTTCTTATTTTTCTGTTCTCTAAAACATATCCAAAAAACAAAGCAATCGCAGACGAACGCCTGAAAATCTTGTAAATTTGAGGGGAGGTTTCACCCCCTCAACATGCAAACAGGCCAAAATAAAAGAACACCCGTTTCTTATTTTTCGATCCTCTAAAACATATCCAAAAATCAAAGCAATCGGAGACGAAAACCTGAAAATCATATAACTCTGAGGGGTGGTTTCACCCCATAAATAGTCAAACAGGCCAAAACCAAGTATATCTTATTTTTCGGTTCTCTAAAACATATCCAAAATTCAAAGCAATCGGAGATGAAAACCTGGGATACTCTCCTCGTTAGTCTCTAGTTTATTTACACGATAAATATGTCTCTCTGCACTTTTATGGTATCGAAACATTTGACAAACACATCGCTACTAACGCAATACCAGATCCTGAATAAACACTGACAAAAGATAGTCCTGTTACGCTTCTTCGTAACTCTTACTTGTTAGCGACTGCCCCGTTCGACACTCATCCGAAGGCAAACGGTACGAAAACCATCAGCCTGCTGTAACGTATCGAGCTGAAAGTATCTGGAAGGTTCGTCTGAGAAATAAATATACAGTTCCACGCAGCCGATCATTATTAACAAACGAAACTGTGTGTAAAAAAGTGACGATACAGAATTGAGTCCATGGTAAAACATTAATCATAAGTCCGATCGATTGTGCGCTACACAGAACCCGGTTAACTTGCTGCAACGATTAAAACTACGTTTAATACCGCAACAACTTCCTTTCTCCCTGAATGCGTGTGAATCTGTGTGCTGAATAAGGCCTTTCCATGTGAATGACACGACCGTTAAAAGTTCAACACCGTTTATAAAATTCCTCCTCCCTCTACGGGAACAACATCCTCGATGATCTCGTGAACGATAGACAACTGTCTATTCCATTACGTAAGTTTTATAATCGAGCTTATAGACACACTCACAAAATATCTTGCCATATTGTTTTTTATCGTGTGTGTAATGGTTATTTATAATATTTATATATGTATATCGTTAAACTGTTTCTTTAACTTACGTTGAGTAACTATCACTGCTCTTACTTCCGTAATAACGTACAATCAGCTTTTCTTTTCTTCTTTTCTTCTTCTGCTGGTCATTAGCGACCTCTTCACGCATTCACACCGGCAATCTTTCACACTTCCCCCAGCGCGTAAAAGGAAGAAAAGAAAAGTACAGAAACAGATGCAAGGTCCACGTGTAAAATGACAAGCCGATTTCTTTGTTCTTTTGTTTCTTTCTCCTCTAAAACGGGATCACGTTCAACTGTGTTTACATTGATCTCTGAGGCCGGACACATTATCGAACAGGACACGCGGTTGGAGATTGAAATTCTCATGGATATCGTTGTGATTACAGCGAGGCGACCGTCGAGATTACATTGACAAGCCTCGAAAGAGATCCGTCAGCACGCACAGCAGTTGCGTAGACATAACGATACTCCAAAAGTTTCAGCTCAACCCGCGCATCTTGTTCCTCACAAAGCCGGGAATCCCCCGGGAAGCTAAGCTATGCTATGCGATGCCATGCTACGTTTTAAAAAAATTAGCTTCAATACACTCTGATGGAACCGTTTCCACCGAAAAGCTACGTTAGAACATAGCCACGCATAGCACAGCTTAGCTTAGCTTCCCGGGGGATTCCCGGCTTTAAGCTCCTGATTACAAGCTTCCCAACACTTGCTATTAGGGCTGGGACTATTTGTCGAATTTTTCGGTATTCGAATATTCGAATACTTCAGTTGCTCAATTATTTGGCGAATATAATTCGAATATCCAAGTATTCGAATAATAACATTCGAATATCCAAGTGTTCGAATAATATTCGAATATCCAAGTATTCGAATAATATTCGAAAATCCAAGTATTCGAATATAGCAGTATTCGAATAGTATTCGAATAGTATTCGAATAATAACATTCGAATACTGAAATATTCGAAGTTAATTCGTAGCATTCGAATACTGAAATATTCGAAGTTAATTCGTAGCATTCGAATACTGAAATATTCGAAGTTAATTCGTAGCATTCGAATACTGAAATATTCGAAGTTAATTCGTAGCATTCGAATACTGAAATATTCGAAGTTAATTCGTAGCATTCGAATACTGAAATATTCGACGTTAATTCGTAGCATTCGAATACTGAAATATTCGAAGTTAATTCGTAGCATTCGAATACTGAAATATTCGACGTTAATTCGTAGCATTCGAATACTGAAATATTCGAAGTTAATTCGTAGCATTCGAATACTGAAATATTCGAAGTTAATTCGTAGCATTCGAATACTGAAATATTCGAAGTTAATTCGTAGCATTCGAATACTTGTGAAATATTCGAATATTAAATTATTCGAATAGTCGCAGCCCTACTTGCTACCCATCGTACATCAAACGTAGCCTTGTCGCTAACTCCGTCGCTCCAAGTAAAACCTCTGCGCATTACAACCATTAATAACAGTACAGTTCTAACAATGTATACCATCGAGTAATCCATTTGCTAGGCTTCTCCGAGCCACGTGTACAAAATTGATAAAACATTCCTACTTGTGATGGACATTCGTAGTTTGTCGCTCGCAGGCGACTAGAATCGGGGGCTTCGAAGGCTGCGATCAATTACGTATCGATTAGATGGGCCGATCAATGAGCTCTACGATCAGCAGCCGATGAACATCACGAAAGAAAACAGAGTTTTCAAGCGGCAGACTGTTGCTTTTGCCATTAAGACGTATCCTGACTACTCACATATACACTTAACTAGCGACTTACCAATCAGATTCTACTTCTTTTTCCACTTTTTTTTTTTCATTTTTTCTGTTTTTCATTTTTGGCGAGGGCAACGGCGAGTCGTAGACACGCGATTGCTCATCGAAAGTAAATCGTAATTTCGTACCTTAGGAAGACAGTAAATTATTGGAACGCGATCGTACAATAAACAATTACGCCTTTTACTTTTTTTTGTTATTTTGCTTAGTTCGCTTCTTTCCTCGTACACGCTGCGTAAAATTTCTAATGAACGTTCACGGTTCGTCAGTGGTGCTGGAACGAATACAATTACATACGAAATTTATCTTATTACAAACATATACACGTTTATATGAGCAATAAAAGTTGAGTCGGTTAAACTTTCTTAGGCCCAATCCGTTTCTCTTTCTCTCTTTCTTTCTTTCTCTCTCGCTCGCACTCATTCTCTTTCACACACTCTCTCTCTCTTTCTCTCATTCTCTTTCTTATCCCACACTCTGCGCTTTCAACGTGGATGCAGATATTTAGAATTTGTAGTTTCAACGAGAGGACACGCACCTTCCCTTCTTCTCCCTTTTTTTGTTCGTTTGTTTTATTTTGTGAAAATATGGCCCCATTGTTACAGGCTCGATGTAGTTTCTGGGAAACGGTTCGATATTCTCCTTCGTTTTGTCTCTTCCTGAGTCTGCAACAGGCTTCGTTGAATTCTATGCCATCTACATTAAGTGGATCATGATCCTTTCTCCTGGCTTGCTTCCTAATTAATCCTCTCCCCGTTACGTTTCACTCAGCTCGTCGTTGATCGTTCTTCGTTTGAACCTCGAGTTTCGATCGGCACTAAGAATGTAGAATATTAACGCTTCGGTCCCATTTTAAAGATTTCTTGCACCCTGTACAACGAGACGCGAGACTCGACTGGAAAACTTCCACCCTCTACGATCCCCCTCCTCAAGGCTGATCAAGACATTACCACTCATCCCCCGAATAGGATTCACCAGCCTCGCATCGAACATTCCTCTCTGCAATGCTCGATGCCATCGATCAACCCGGCGGATGACTCCAAATGTAATTCGTTTCGTAGTTTCACCTCACGAAGGATCACAATTGTATTGCGAATGCAAGTGGCATAAAATTGAACCCTCTTAGATCTCCGTATTAACTCTACATTGTGTGTGTGTTTCAATAAATTGTTCTCTCCTGTAGTTTTAGTACCTGCTTCTTTAAACTTTGTAGCTTTTCTCTCATCTGCAATATTAATAGTAAAACCACGAGCTGCGATGCGCTTGCCAGCAGTGTTTCTGCGAGGACGTATTTCTCGCTCTCTGGAGCTACGAATTTTCTGCCTGGGAAATTAACAAGCGTCGAATCGTCCGAAATTATAGGGGTGTAATACAGATCCGGGGGAAAAAAAAATACAAGGGTGTACTAGAAATTCTTAGCTCCAACCAGAGATCAAGAAATGCATCGATCTTCATTCTCCGATCAATGAAAAATTCTATCACCTCCGCTCTGTGTTTTAACCAATTTATTCCACGTGCACCTTAGGAGATCGCAATAAACTCTCCGAGTGCTAACGAAGAGCAGAGATTTACTGCCGCGCTAAGTAAACGAGTTATAACGAAGAAGCTAAAAGTAGAAAGGAATAAACATATACAGCTTCTCGTTAACACTCGGAGAGCTGAGATTCTCAACAGTTGTCTTGTTCTATCAATGTTCTGGTCATTCGTGTGCATATGGCTCTGCGATTAGTTGGCCATCGATCGTTTAATTTAAAAGTCGAAGACTCGTCGAGAGGCTTCGCCCTTTCAGTCGTTAACACCAGGGACGTGAAACCCTATTACATTCAAATGTCATTCAAACTGTATCGTACTGCGAAAAAAAGAAATGTACGATGGATGCTCGGATATATTCAAGTACACTGCGACACAATATAATCACACGTCAGAAACCAACGGAGCTTCGTTCAAGAATACAACTAATTCTCGAGGTAATCGCACGGTTCCCACTGATAATAAAATCTGACCCAAAGCGACGCGAGTATTCCAACGACGGCAGTACTTCAAGAATCCTGGTGTACTGGATCGTTCGGAGCCGAAGTACACCGAAATTATTGACGGTACGGTGGGCATTGTCCTTCGTAAAAAGTCCCTGGTTAACGTGAACGCGTTTTATATTCGGTCTCTCCCGTCTTGGCGAACGTGTATCAAGTGTATATGTATGTGTGTACGTGAGCGTGCGTTGTACGTGGAGGTAACGAAGAAGTTAACAATTGTCTCTCAGAGGCTTGTGATGATGTGTGGCTTGGCAGTGGTGGAGGCGATCTCGGACAGTCGCACGTCGATGGGAATGCGATCGTCGTACAGCGTTGGCGCCTGGAGTATGATCCCCGCCGTACCGACGACTACGGCTAGTGTAAAAATCCACAGGAATAGCCTGTCGAGCACCATCGCGACGTACTTCCAATCTTCTTTCACCTGAAACAAACAGCCTCCGTCAGGGACTCCGCTAAGGCTCAGGGATGAGGATGAGCTTCTTGAATCTTGACTAGATACATTGGGAGTCGTATAAGTTTGTCAAGTTTCGCTCCCTCTAATTATTATTGCAGCGTGTTGAAGATCTAAACTGGGCTCGCACTTGGTCTTGCTGAGATCTGTGTTCCACCTAACTTAAACCCGAGTCAGTGGTGACTCCTAATTGCTTTATCTATTCCATTGGAGATGTCTGGTAGCTTTAATGGAAGGACTATGAGATAGTAGAGCTCACGTACTCTGGTGGAGTCCTCTTCTCTCTTCGTATGGTCAGCAATGAAACGGATGCCTTCAATGGCCTTGTACAGTTCTGGGCAGTGGTGCCAATGATGAAGCGTGTTGCAGAGAGCGTCGACGCTCTCCTCGGTTGGGAGTTGGGGTGGAGGAGCAGCAGTGGCCGCTGGTGAACCGTGAATGCGGCACGTGCTTCCCAGATTCACAGCTTCCAATTCCCTGAAGTTCGAAGCCCTTTTATGTTAGATCGCAGCAGAGTGTCTGGAGTCTCGTGGAATTTTGTGGTGTAAGAAGTCCTCTGAGACTCGGACGTAGGGGGAATGATTGGAAATAGGGCTGGGAGTTTTTGGCGAATTTCTCGGTATTCGAATACTCAAATATTCGAATAATAGCATCCGAATACTCAAGTATTCGAATAATAGCATTCGAATACTCAAATATTCGAATAATAGCGTTCGAATACTCAAATATTCCAATAATAGCATTCGAATACTCAAATATTCGAATACTCAAATATTCGAATAATAGCATTCGAATACCCAAATATTCGAATAATAGCATTCGAATACTCAAATATTCGAATAATAGCATTCGAATACTCAAATATTCGAATAATAGCATTCGAATACTCAAATATTCGAATATTAAATTATTCGTAGCATTCGAATACTCAAATATTCGAATAGTAATTATTCGTAGCATTCGAATACTCAAATATTCGAATATTAAATTATTCGTAGCATTCGAATACTCAAATATTCGAATATTAAATTATTCGTAGCATTCGAATACTCAAATATTCGAATATTAAATTATTCGTAGCATTCGAATACTCAAATATTCGAATATTAAATTATTCGTAGCATTCGAATACTCAAATATTCGAATATTAAATTATTCGTAGCATTCGAATACTCAAATATTCGAATATTAAATTATTCGTAGCATTCGAATACTCAAATATTCGAATATTTGAGTATTCGAATGCTACGAATAATTTAATATTCGAATATTTGAGTATTCGTAGCATTCGAATACTCAAATATTCGTAGCATTCGAATACTCAAATATTCGAATATTAAATTATTCGTAGCATTCGAATACTCAAATATTCGAATATTAAATTATTCGTAGCATTCGAATACTCAAATATTCGAATATTAAATTATTCGTAGCATTCGAATACTCAAATATTCGAATATTAAATTATTCGTAGCATTCGAATACTCAAATATTCGAATATTGAATTATTCGTAGTATTCGAATACTCAAATATTCGAATATTAAATTATTCGTAGCATTCGAATCCGTGTAAAATATTCGAATATTAAATTATTCGTAGCATTCGAATCCGTGTAAAATATTCGAACATTAAATTATTCGAATAGTTCCAGCCCTAATTTGAAACGTGTCCTTCGTGGGAATAAGTTTAGGATTTCCTGTCGTCTCGAGTAGTGCGTCTGATGCTAATACTTGTCAGGTAATAGACGCGACTACGTATTGGAGGAAGAAGCCCAGAATAGGATAATGGTTTATACTTGCGCATACCGAGGGTGTAATTCGTCCCGCGAATCGAGACTCGGGAATAGAACGGAGGATTCAACCAGCTCCGACGCTGAGGTCTCCACGAACATAGATGGATCCCTTAATTCGAGACCGTTGCACGTTCTGACCATTACACGCTGACCGTGATGGCCACCCATGCTACGTTTGTCTATCTGGTACTGCGGCCTATTAAAAAATTCACCAGAAATGTAATCACAGTTGGGAGCAGAAAGATATCCTATTTGTTAATTAGTAGAATTCATTATGTATCTCCGTGTCTCTCGACTTTCATATTTTTCTAAGTGTTCTACTTGGCTATATGTACTACAAAGTATTCTGAACAAGATATACTGATTCTTCAACCAATTCACAGCACGTTGGCGAGTCAAAAGCTTGTCGAAGCTTTAATTAAGTCAATTAGTTCACGTTCCGGAGGTTAAAAATGTAATTACATCGGTTGTACGAATAAGCAATTCATTGATATGAAAGTATTGTTAAAGGGAAGACTTCTTTATCCGATACCATTAGGATTAAAAAAAAAATGATACAATTTTTAAGTTGAAAAATACGATTTTATCGATTTCTTGTATGACAAATATTTGTTATCTTCTTTTTTAAGAATTTATCTCGAAAATTTACTCCCAACATATCGTAGGGAATGGTTTTCTGTACCTCTAATTAAATTTTCATCCAAATCGTTGGAGCGGTTTTCGAGATTTTATGTTCACCATCAAACGGTGCATCGCGTACACGCATTTACATTTTTACTCACAACTTTTATGTACATAGAGATATTTAGACTTTTCTTTTTTTGTGTTAAAGCTCGTAGAATAACGACTAAAACTAGAAAAAAAAACGTTGTCTCTATTGTTATTTATCGCTTTACAAATTGCGTTTGAAAAAAACGCCTACTTTAGGGCTATCGAGGGTGACCTACCCTCTTAAATCGTTGAGTTTGCGACACTACATTTTATGCTATTACGGATAGAAGTTCGTTTGCACAGGTGATACAGTTATTGTAGACAGTGGTGTCAAGCATGTTGGTAACAATCCATAATCCCTATTATTTACTGGAAACATTACAAATTGCAATAGTGATTACAACGTCCAAGCAAAGTGCTATGATATAGTGCTGAACTGTGCGTTAAAATTTACATGGAATTGTCAAACTATCAGTGTTAGTATTTACAGTGATCGGTGCAGGATTCTATTTCTTTAACGAACAGAATGGGTATCGATAAGTTGCAGTCCCTGCCCTCCTCAGAATTCAAAGATCGATAAAATTGAATTTAGACTCCCCGAATTTGGACCAATCGAAGCAATGCCTCCTCTCTGCTATTAGCTATTCCCTCCATAGATTCTCATTCGCTTCTCATCCTCAACATTTTCTCATCAACACATTTTTTTTTCTTCTCATGGCTTCGAAAGAATTATTCGACTACTCAAGTCTTTTTATTTGGTCCGAACGAGCACTTAGTACAAAGAGACACTTTCCCGCAAACCCTTGCCAGGAATTTATTACGACACACAGCCAACATTACTACTACGGTAAACAAAAGAAACTGAAGTTAATCTTCGATATCTAATATCACAGCACAAGTGGCTGTTGATATTTTAACTACGTAGACTTCTGAGACCTACAGTGGTGATTGGACGAAACTTTAAAACTCGAATCTTTAAATATCCACGTAACTGACTTAATAAAACAAAACTCTTGAAGTATTAAATTCCAACAACCCCTCGCTATTTACAATATAAAATTCAAGATACAATATCCTGTTTCTATCAGCCTTCGTAGTTCAAGTAGAGTTGTTCGAGTACTCGGAAAAAGCGAGACGAGCCGAGTACCCGTAAAAACCGAGTAGCTTGATAAATCCAAGTAGCTCGAATTTTTTCGAGTAGCTCGAATTAATATGAATGTTTCGAATATTTTAGGTCACGTTTATCTACTGGAATGTAAATAATGGCTCTCGATAAGTAATGTAAATAATTAAAGTATAAGCTGTAAATGGAAATATTCTATAACTTTTGAGAAGTACTAAATTTAAATACTCAATTCGAGTTTCTCGGTTGTTTCGGGCCGTTCGAAAATATTTGAGCTACTGGAAAAAATTCGAGCTACTCGAAAAAATTCGAGCTACTCGAAAAAATTCGAGCTACTCGAAAAAATTCGACCTACTCGAAAAAATTCGAGCTACTCGAAAAAATTCGACCTACTCGAAAAAATTCGAGCTACTCGGATTTATCGAGCTACTCGAAAAATTCGAGCTATTCGAAAAATTCAAGCTACTCGGATTTATCGAGCGACTCGAAAAATTCGAGCTACTCGGATTTATCGAGCTACTCGAAAAAATTCGAGCTACTCGGATTTATCGAGCTACTCGAAAAAATTCGAGCTACTCGGATTTATCGAGCTACTCGAAAAATTCAAGCTACTCGGATTTATCGAGCTACTCGAAAAAATTCGAGCTACTCGGATTTATCGAGCTACTCGAAAAAATTCGAGTTACTCGGATTTATCGAGCTACTCGAAAAAATTCGAGCTACTCGGATTTATCGAGCTACTCAAAAAAATTCGAGCTACTCAAAAAAATTCAAGCTACTCGGATTTATCGAGCTACTCGAAAAAATTCGAGCTACTCGGATTTATCGAGCTACTCAGTTTTTACGGATACTCAGCTCGGCTCAAAAACCGAGTCTCGGCTCGGTCCGAACTTCAACCCACTCGAATATTCGAGTACTCGAACAGCCCTAAGTTCAAGCTACTCTTTATCACTGCTACTGTGCACCAACGCTGGTGAACCGGATCACAGAGCTTCAACTTCGATCTACTATTGTTGCTCGAAGTTGAAAGCACCGACAAAAGTGCCTCTTCATTGAATGCCCCCTCGGACCGACCAAAAAGACCCATTTAACTAAAGAACGGCGTTCAGCGTTCAACAGGTACGAGCGGGCTGTATGTACAGGAGGCTTGTCAGTCGGCGATCTGGCGGTAGCCGGAGATCAGCGAGTTCGATCCGAGCCAGCGGACAGAGAATGGTTGGCAGTTGTGTTAATGGTTGCATGGGGACGAGCGTGACGCGAACGTGTCACGCGCTAGGCCGCTAATGAACGTGTCTAATGCTGCTTGGCAACAGGCCCGGGCGGCCGGCCCAAATGCCCGTAGAGAATCATATCTTGCCTGGAATCGTAATCGGTTCTCTTCGAAGACGTATTATACCTGCGCATCACCAGTAGCCTTGGCAGAACATGGATAAAAACACGACGGACCCACGGTGCCATCACGTGCGTCTGTGGCGACCGGAAGTGAACATTGAGGACTACCACGGTTACGCATATACTGAAACCAGACGTCACCATTAAACCCAAAAGAAACAATTTTTCACATACTCCGTTGCACAACATGCCTGCGTACGATTGAACTTGAGATACGGGTGAACTTAATTTTTTACATGCACTTTGCATAACATTGGTTAACCCTCGCTGGACGGATGCTGGGTCCATTTTGACCCGCTCTGAGGATTCAATCGGAATTAAATATATTACTTCTTGGACGGGGATTAAAGCCGTTGCGCATTTTGGCGAAGCGCGGCGGTACGAGGAGAAAAGTTTATAAATAATTGACGCCCGAAGCGATAATTTTCTTTTCTTTTTCTTACCTCCCAACGGCTTTTTAGGTTAGGTTGTAGAGCAGCAGTTAATGCTGAACCTCGCCTACTTGCAATTGTAATTTAATTGTAATGGTGCAATAAAGACACTTAATAATAATAATAATAATAATAATAATAATTCATTAATTATTATTCATTTCTTCGATTCGTCGCGATTTGCTAAAATATGCCACGACTTTGAGGTTTGCTAAATTAATCTAAGACAGTGGCGCACCCAGAGGAAGGCCAAGGGGCACCCCCCAAATTGGGAAACTGGATTTTATCCTTTAAATAAATCTCCTAATGAATTTTATCGAGTTTGTATTAAAAATATTTTTATCCCCTCAACTCGGCTCTCCCAGGATTAAATCTTGAGGGCGCCACTGATCCAAGATCAGAGTCTAAGGCAAGAGCTTATTCCGAGGGGTGTATTAATGAGACTATAGGTTTAAATGGACCCTGAATCCAGTGCGCAGTCAAGCTATCTGCTCTATTCAAGGGTTCAGCTACTGATGCCCCAGTGGTTCACTTAGGGTGGTTTTTTTGTAAATGTTAATGATTGATTGTACCTGAAGGTGTCTAGGATCATGGTGAAAAGGACGAATTTACCGAGAAGCGGTACCACGAGAGATGTGGGCGGGATGATTTCGGCCAGCAGGAGGAAGAACACAGTCAGCGACAGTAAAATCGAAATTGATAGGCTGACCTGAAATTTGAAAACGGCAGTATTAGTAGCATTCTGCTAGACGTGTGGGGGATTAAAAAACGACGTTCGGATCTGATTTAGAAATTGAAGGGCACACACGCTCGGGGAACGCGACTGCGCCGCAAAGAGACATAGAGGAGGCCCTCGAGGGCTAAGTGGGAGATGAACAAAACGTTCCTTTCATTCCCACGTGACACAAGTATCGTATCTGGGAACGTGTTAAGGCCGTGTCATTGCTTCCACTAATGTCGACCGAATGATATGCAGGCGGGCAATCTAGGACAGGGATGTGGAGGAACCTAGGAGCATCTTACTTTCATTCTATTTGTTAACGAACATCTGGAGTCCTGTGAATTCTTGCTGAAAATCAATTGAGGCAGTCAGAGCAACAACGAATCCAACCCACATTAAAAATTTTTTTTTTTTCTTTTTTATGTGGTTAGTAGAGCCTATTGGAATACATTATTGCTACTAATTCAATTTCGAAAAAAAATGTGGGTTAGTCCGTTGTTGCTCTGACTGCCTCAATTATATTCTCGTGGAAGAAGAATAGAAGTCACTTTTCCTCGAAAATTCTTAGTTTTTTTTTTTTTTAATTAGAGTTGGTTCTCCCTGAGATACTTCGGTTTTCGTCTTTGTTAGTAATTGAAATTTTTTTTCACTGATAACATAGTAGATGTCGACGGAATTAATAAACGCATATATATTATATGCACTGTATTGCTATACATAATTAATTGAATTACTGGTAAAAATTTGAGGGCATTCCTCGCTTTTTACCGAGAATCCCTAATAACCTTCTCATAGAAAAATAAAAAGACGTAATATCTTCTTTCAATATTATAAGAAGGCCTAATAATATTTTTTCTAATATTATAAGAAGGCCTAATAATATTTTTTCTAATATTATAAGAAGGCCTAATAATATTTTTTCTAATATTATAAGAAGGCCTAATAATATTTTTTCTAATATTATAAGAAGGCCTAATAATATTTTTTCTAATATTATAAGAAGGCCTACTATTTTTTTATAGGTACTATTTTAAGACGACCTACTATTTTCTTACACTGTTACAAGGTGGCCTATAATCTTCTTCTAATACTACCAGAATTCTTACTATAACCTTGCACTAAATATGAAAACAGTTAAAGTAATAGGCAACAGAGTCATTGTCAAAGAAAAGGGGCTTCCAATCTTCCTCCCTGAGAATTCGTCAAATTACTTAACGAAGAGTACCTTTCTACCTTCCCACCGTCGTTCCCATCCACCCTTTCCCACCCCTCATCTCCGAGACGCTATTCGTCGTTGCTGTTCCACGCTTTTAAGGAGAAGCCACAGTAGAACAGCAAACACCCCTCGTTACGTTCGGTACCTGGGATGCTCAAGAGTCCGCGATTCGGTCGAATTACATTGTCGAGGAGGAGGGAGATGGCGGGGTACGAAGATACCCCAGGATGTTTCGAGATACGCGAGTGTGTACGTGTGCACACGGACGTGATGCTCGTAAAGATAGACGTAACACGAGATTAGAAAGTTCGCGGTGCACGGGGCCTGGGTGTAGGTTTCAAATCGGTAAGCAAACGAGAAACGGAGGACAAAGGCCGATTGGAGAGGGCATTGTTTCACCGCCCCCGCATTGATCTAAAGTAGCTACCCGGGTTTCGACTTTAAAGCCCGATCCACACGCTCCCGCGACTCGACGCACCGCGCCATCGAGCGTTGCTTGGACTTAGCTGGGGGCATTTTCTCAGAAACTGTTCTTAGGAAAGGAGAAATAAATTAACGAATTCGTGCGACACGTGACGTTACGTGATTTGGGCAAAGAGTGATCCAAGAGTGAGGCTCTTCTTAGTCTCTTTTTGGTTTCACGATTTTGGAACTGAATTTTGTGTCAAATGATACCTTATGATGAGACATCAATCGCAACAAATTTTCAAGTTTAGGTGACAAGTACCTAGTTTTTGAGATGTGGGAGGTCAAAAAAGTGAAAATTCATGTTAGTTCAATTTTTATGTAAGTCCGAGAATTTGAAAAATTATTTTCAGGGGTTTTGCTGACTGCTAACAACGAATTTGAACTTGGATTTTCAAAATTCACAAAAAAAAAAATAAAAAATCAAGAAATATAAATGTCCGTGTAGTGGGTGCTTTTTTTTAATATATCTTCCACCATATTGAACGGACCATTGTGAGTTTTGCTGACTGCTAACAACGAATTTGAATTTAAATTTTCAAAATTTCCAAATAAAAATAAAAATCAAGAAATATAAATGTCTGTGTGGTGGGTGCATTTTTTAATATATCGTCCATCATATTGAATCGACCATTGTGAGTTTTGCTGACTGCTAACAGCGAATTTGAAATTAAATTTTCAAAATTTACAAAAAAAAAAAAATAAAAAATCAAGAAATATAAATGTCCGTGTAGTGGGTGCTTTTTTTTTAATATATCCATATTGAACGGACCATTGTGAGTTTTGCTGACTGCTAACAACGAATTTGAATTTAAATTTTCAAAATTCCCAAATAAAAATCAAAATCAAGAAATATAAATGTCTGTGTAGTGGGTGCACTTTTTAATATATCTTCCACCATGTTGAATCGGCCATTGTGAATTTTGAAAATCTAAGTTGAAATTCGTTGTTAGTAGTCAGCAAAACCCCTGGAATAAATTGTTTAAATTATCGGACTGACATAAAAATCGTATGGCTGACGCATTTCACCTCCCATATCTGAGAAACTAATTGTCACCTCAACTTGAAAATTTGTTGCGTTTGATGTCTCATCATAAGGTATCATTTAGCCCAAAATTCAGTTCCAAAATCGTGGGACCAAAAAGAGGCTATTTCTTAAGTCACTCTTTGACGTGGGAGTAAATTTACAGAAACCGAATAGCAACGAAATTTAATTGGAGCCTTCGTGATTTAGTTAGTCATGTCTAAAGATTCGGGGTCTGGAACGCCCGAGGCGCTACTGACCTATGCGCCGCTGATCGCCGAGTTGCCGTGCTTCAGGCGC
The DNA here is from genome assembly GCA_960531205.1 of Andrena bicolor. Classification (NCBI taxonomy): domain Eukaryota; kingdom Metazoa; phylum Arthropoda; class Insecta; order Hymenoptera; family Andrenidae; genus Andrena; species Andrena bicolor. Next base: position 44,559,720 of record OY482666.1, read on the forward strand.
TTCAGACCTCGAATCTCCAAGCTTAATAACCAAACAACGAAGCCTGCAACGCATTTTCATCTTATTTCGTCACGTAGAATCAGCCATTTAATTTTCTAGGACCTAATGCTTCACCCATAACGCCCTGTCTAAGTGTGTCAGTGAAGAGCGAAGTGTTCAAGTGTGGATGGGGCTTAAGAAAGGGGGTCTCGTGTTCGCGCGGGATCTGTTTCAGAACGAATCGAAGTGTCGTTAAGCGGCTGCGAATGGCACGCTGACATCTGACCTTCTCCCCTCGGCTTTTTTTTTCATCCCCTCGCCCCACCTCTCTCGTTGCCCTCTGTCCGCCTTTTTCGAGCCAGAACAATACGACTGAATTATAGAGGGGCACACGGCGTGAAGTGGGTATCGGCTCGAGGTCAAGAGTCCACGAGGAATGGAGGCCGAGCGGCATTTACAGGCTTGCATTCCGACGCTGGATTTTGATATTCGACCCTCACCCACCCTGGAATCCGTTCCGATCGAACGAATCCGCTTCCGCTGAAATTTCCCCTCGCCGTGGAATGGCCGTTTTGTGCCTTGGACGGTTCTTGGGTCGCTTGAGCGTCTTGCTTTTGGGGGATAGGGAATGAAGAATTAGGAATTATTGAGACTGGGTGGCTGAGAAAGTGGGACATTGGTGGGGATTATTAGGCAATCAGGTTCTCGTTTAACGATTACATTCTACTCTTTCTATTGATTCCGAGAAAATAATCAAAGGATCGCTCACCTTCTCGCCACTGTCGCTTGGCAGGTAGAAGACCAACACCGTGAGAAATGAGATACCCATGCACGGTATTATAAGGTTGACGGTGTAAAATAGCGTCTTCCGTCTCATGGTGATGTTGAACGTGATGTCGAGGTAAGGCTCGTCGCAGCACGTGTAAAACTTTTCATTTCTGAAAACGGGAGACTGGTGACGCTTTCAGAATAGGTACATGGGACTATTAAAGAGTCATCTTCAAAATTGAGTTTCGAATGCGTGCGCCATAATATTGTATCGCCCGCAGGGCTCAGATGAAGAAGATATCCCGATCTGATTATGATCACCCTTGCGCAAAGTCTCACGGATTAATATCTGTTAGAATTAAGGTGAAAGCACCTCGCACCTGACATCCGGCCAAGATTATAATTAAGAAACTGGCGACTCACCTCACGGCTGGGACTTCGAGGATGTCCCACTCAACGGAAGTGTAAAATTCCGACAGATCGACGCCGATGTCGACGACGTTGCTACCCCTGATCTCGTCGATGTGTCGAAGATCGACCTGCGAAAAATTACTCACGGTAAAACCTGTAGTTTTATCCGAAAATAACTTTGTCGAAAATAAAAATAAATAAAATAGAAATAAGTTTGTCGAAAATAAAAATAAATAAAATAGAAATAAGTTTGTCGAAAATAAAAATAAATAAAATAGAAATAAGTTTGTCGAAAATAAAAATAAATAAAATAGACATAACTTTATCGAAAATAAAAATAAATAAAATAGAAATAAGTTTGTCGAAAATAAAAATAAATAAAATAGAGATAACTTTATCGAAAATAAAAATAAATAAAATAGAAATAAGTTTGTCGAAAATAAAAATAAATAAAATAGACATATCTTTATCGAAAATAAAAATAAATAAAATAGAAATAACTTTATCGAAAATAAAAACAAACGAAATATATAAAATAGAAATAACTTTATCAGAAAATACTCCCACTTTTCTAACTTAAAATAAAAATATATTACACTAAAATGATATTTAGTAACGTGTCAATTTTCTAGTACAAATATTTCTTTTGTTTTCCATATTCTAGTTGATGCTCAATTTCGGGTATTCACTGGGAAGGTTTAGAGCGTTTCACGTGATAATTATCAGTGGGAAATTGACGTGAGCGTATCAATTAGCAAATCGAGGCAGTTATCTTTGATCCACTCGTGAGCCGTGATGCCACTCGATGTTCCTGATATTTGCGTCCATTTCTGCCCGCTAAGTCGGGGTTAACGAGATTGCTCGGGGAAGTTCCACTAGAATCCTTGATTATTCCTTCGAGACGACCCTCGGAGGGGCGGAACTGGCGCGATGCAGCGCGCAGATACACAATCTGTTGTCCAAAGTTTCATAATTTGCGCAGACGTTTGGGATACATTCGTCTTACACGCGCATTAAACATCCGCAGGAAACATACAAGGTGTAAGAAAACGACACACCTATGAATCTCAAAATCGAAATCGAATTTTTCCTACTTCAAAATACTCCTTTCAACAAGAGGATAAAAAGTTGTGAAGGAAGCATCTAAAAAAAACCAACCGTTCTCTCGCAAAACGCTCCCAAAGTTTCGACCAATACGCGCGAGGCGGCAGAGTGGGGGAAGCGCCGCGCGCTCCAATTGGCGCAAACTTCTACCGCGTTTTGCCAGCAAACGGTTCATCCGATTCTCATGATTCTTTTTGCACTTGCATCCTCTCTTCAAACAGAACACACAGAACTAATAAAAAAATAACATTTTTATATTACAATACATCCCTTCGCGTGTCTTTCTCGAATTCACAAAAGCCCCGACCAGTACCCCGCTTCACGCCCCGCAGGTGTGTCCAAGCAGCGAGAATGGATGAAAACACCAGCTGCGATCGTCAATAAGTCACGTAAAGCGATAACGTTTGAGTTAATCCCGTTCGCCGCGTCACGTTTCCGCCTCTTTAAGGGGTTTCCAATACTTGTCACAGTCCAGAACGACGGAATCTCGGGGATTTCTGCTCGAATAAAACCGATAACAAGCCATGAGAGCCGGCTGCGAGAAGATGCTGCCGGGCTGAACGACAGAACATCGACGGTCCTCGGTTTATCGTTGCGGCATCGTTGATAAAAGCCCCCACGTAATCGTCTTTCATGGTGCATGTCCATTCCGCGAGGTTGATCGATCGTTACGCGCTTCTTATTAAACGAACCTGATGGATATCCCCGTGGCCGATGACGCATGGGCGACATTCGCTCGCGCACGATGCATTATTCACCGTCACGCGTGGATATTCTGCTGCGATATTTCAAAGCCGAGAGAACACGTCAGGGGGGGCAAGACAGTCGCTGAGGGGGGACAATGGGGCGAAACGATGCGGCGTGGGCCACTTGTGGATGCTTTGCGGCTGGATTTCTTTGGTGGAGAAGGTTCAAGGACCTCGATCTATGGAACTCGACCCTTGGCAGTTTGAATGCGACACCTGGGTAGCAGGAATACTCGACACGCTGCTTGAAGAGTGCCTTCCAGTCGGCCGGGAGTTTGCAACCAGTCAGAGACCTACTGTTGCATGACGATTCGGCCTGTGCTCTGGTTTATGTGAATTAAATGGAAGGAGTTAAGCTTCTGGTTGTAAACAGAAAGCTATTTCAGAGTTCTGTGCTTAACACGCGGTGCATGTATTAGACAGAGAGTGCTGAGCAAATGGACCTCGAGGTAACAGAATCTCGCAGGATGCTTTCAAAATGTCTCTACTTTCAAGATTCAGAAGCTGGTGCAGTGAAAGGCGAAAGGTATCTTCATTACTGAATCACATCAACCGATGTTAACGCCTGTCTATTCAAGTTTACCCTGCTTTCTGTGGTTATTTCAAAGCTAGCCTGCGAGCAGTGAACTTAACGGGAGAACCTGCTTTAGAGGGTCGAGATTTCTCATTTTTCTCTGCTTTAATCGATTGTAATACACTTAGAGAATGTATTCCTAATGTTTTACAGTGAAATTCGAAGTATTTCGGAAGTATTGCGACGGTTTTTTTTCAAAACAATTTTTTTCAAGCTGACGAGAATAATAGCAGAAAAATCTCACGGGTCTTTTTAGTTAAATAATGACCAATCATCGCCGATGAACTAAAAACATTTATGAAGAAATTAAATTATAGCATATTTTTGCATAAAAGCTTTGAAATTTTTTCCTCAAAACTGTAACTCTTTCTTTAAAGTCCCATAATTTAGTCAATCTTAGACTTTTTTTTAGTTCATCCATTTTTTTAGTTCACTATTTCACAATTTCAGTGGTAAGGCGCACTAATAATTACTCAAATTCAGCGGTATGAACTTGAAATTTTTCGACTAAATTTTTTTCGTATCATATAAATATATATTAAAATACCGTAAAGTTTTGGAAAGAACGACTGTATTTTTCTGTGTTAAAAAAATTCGCGAAAATCACCTTCATCAGCGTGCTAAACCAGGTTCTTCACATATCTGCCTAACTACAAGTCTTCATAGTATTATATTCTACCAATCCTCCAATCTACATGACATAAATTTTAACACGAAAATTCTTTCAAATTAAGCTATCCTATTCCCATCATCGTTCACAGTTTAAACTTTTTTTTCGCTCCTGAATTTTCCTCCACTATTATCCGATATGACGCTCAGCATTCCTCCGCGTGGGTCAAAAAAGACCCAGCCACCGAGTTTAACGACCAACGTTACAACTTCCACTCTCCTTTCTTTTTTCTCCCTTTTCCAAAAGAAATTCTTCGACCACTCTTGCGCCCGATTCGCTCGCTTCTGCAAGTCACTGGCAATAGCACAAGAAAGGAGGATCGTTACCTGGAAGCCGTCGTAGGTCCAGGAACCGAACTTCATGACGCACGTCTGCTCGTCGAAGGGGAAGTATTCTACGTCGATCTCGCAGGAAGACTTGTATATCGCCGGTGGCTTCCACTCGACCCTCCCTGTGTAATTCAGCGTCGCCTTCGTCGCCAGCGTCACCTCGAAATTACCGTCGGCGCTGTGTCCCGTGCACCGAGAAAACAACGAGAGCAAAAGACGGGAGCCGCCTGATCAATCGGCTGCGTCGCCGTGCCCCCTGGATCTCGGGGGAGGGCACAACTGTGGGGTCCATGCACTTTGAGAAATTCGTATCGGAAAACTAATAACAAAAATATGGAAGTAAACCAGTCTACCATCGCACGAAATAATTGTACAAGGCTGTAGTTGCTAATATATAGACTTTAAGGGTTGTGTCATGCATGGAAGCCATCATCGGGGAGGTAAATAAAGTTTTCTTGTGTAAAAAATAGGGTTTGATTCCTTCAGCGTAGAGATTCGGATGTGAGACATATACCGCGTGCGGATATTCTGTAATTGTATCTGCTAAGCATACTAAGTGAACGCCCATGGGCGTTCTCCGCCCGTGTTGCGTGCAGTGATCGAATATGCGAGTTTGGAAGTTTATTCTCGTTGGTGGTATGTGTATTATTTTATTAAACGATGATCTTACTTGTTGTACAAAACTATATCGGGCCTCCATATATGATCGGATGGCACGTGCAGCATCTCCACCCCACCATATTCTTTGGGATCCCATTTTAACTTGTAATCGTACCATGACTGCGAACCAAACATCGAATCACGGTTAATTATGATCGAGTTCTACATCTTTTTTAAGTGCTGGGAAACGTTCGAACGAACGCAATGCTCCTGTCTAACTCGATGAACCGTGCGACGACCCGCTTCTAGGGGAACCCCGGTTGCGATGTTTTGGAAGAATAAACGAGGACGATCGAAATCGCGGATAACGGGGCTGGAGGAAGATCGTGGAAAAAAAGAGGATAATTGACAGTCGAAAGGAAACGTTGGGGGGCGGAATTGCATGGCACAGGGATCCGCGTGCTCCGATTACCGCGGCAGGCATTCGCTCTTTCAGCGTTTTCCACGACGAATTGTTTCTATTGAGCGCGGCCTGCCAACGGCAGAAAGACCACTTTGTTCGCGGGGCTCAACAGTTTTGACGTCTGCCAGTGTCCCCGCAGATCAGACTTCCAGCAAGATTAATTAAAGCGAAAGGGACGACGAATCGTGCCGCCGATAGCAGCGTGTCGCGTTATTCTAGACATCCTTCTTGCCGAATGCTGGGGCAAACTTTGCAGATCGAACGGGAAATATGACCCTTTCTCTTCGGGGCCGTGCTTAAATTACGTAAGGGTAATTTTGGCGATTCGTAAGATTTTATATTTCTTCAGGTATTAAAATTCTTTTAAAGCTTTATATAATTCACTTAACTCGGTATTGGGAAATTTAAACTAAAATTGATCCTTCTTTTAATCCCCGAAAAATTAACTTCTTTTCAGCCGTCACACTAGAAAGACCTCTTAAATTACAAGAATATGTATAAAGAATCGAAGGTAGGAAGGTGAGTAGAATACCCACACGTTTACTCTGACAAGTGAAATGTGGCGTTAGACTCGCGAGGCAAGTAGTATAAGACGGCGTTTGCGTAGACAAGTGGAGCAGGAGTGTGCTGTTTCAGATAAGTAGTAGAGTCAGCCGTTGCAACTGGTCAGACAATGAGAATGGGACAATTGATTAAACAAAGGGAATAGAGTTGTACCTGGTGAAACTAGGAGTACAGGATCGCGGCTGTTCAGCCAAGGGGAGTGAGGCCGTGGTCGATCAGACAAAGGGAATAAAATCATAACTAGTCAGCCAAGGGAAATAAGATCGTAACTAGCCAGACAAGGGAAATAAGATCGTAACTAGTCAGACAAGGGAAATAAGATCGTAACTAGTCAGACAAGGGAAATCAGGTCGTCACTAGTCAGACAAGGGAAATCAGATCGTAACTAGTCAGACAAGGGAAAGCAGATCGTCACTAGTCAGACAAGGGAAATCAGATCGTCACTAGTCAGACAAGGGAAATCAGATCGTCACTAGTCAGACAAGGGAAATCAGATAGTCACTAGTCAGCCGAGGAGAATAAGATCGCATCTTGTCAGACGATAACAGTAGTTAAATAAAAAAAAAATAGTCTACAACTTCACACTTAACGACTCCATCTAACAAAGCTCAACCCCACAAATTAAATACCATAACATTCAAGCAGAATGGTGGTGAGAAGGAACTTTAAAAATGATATGTACATAAATACAAAACTTTAAGTATTACATTCTGCGAAGTCTATGGAATACGAATATTCTAAAATCTAATTAAGCTCTCTTATTTCCATCGTCGTTCACAATTCAAACTTTCTTCCACCACTACTGTAGAAGAAGAAATCTCACGCGCAACCATCTCACCACAGTTTCATTCAAGAGGAAGCAATCATTACCAGCATACCAAAACACAAATCTCTCCTGCACCAAACTCCTACACCAACGCCGAAGCTTCGATAGTTACAGAAGTTACTTCGCACTAGTCTACCCGCGCACAGATCGATTCGGACGCCCAATTTCCTTTTAATCGACTCGACCTTTATTTAATCCCGACGATGGGCATTCACGCCGTATTTGCGGCCCATTACTCGATCGGGCAGCGTCGCCGGCTAACGATCGTCGAGTACATAGCGTCGAGGGCCGATATCAAATAGTTGGCGGTTCGTCGAAACGCCGCGAGCAAAGTGGTGGTCCCGCGTATATTAATGGAGGCGAAGCCACGTGTGACTGTCGCTACAAAGGCTGGGAGGAGGGTCGGATTTCTCAGTGACCCGCTAAAGCTTTGGTTTACGTTTCAGCTTCACGTGGAAATCGCCCCATTCCATCGATCAATCCTATCTTCTCAGTTTCCAGAGAGATCTGCTGGGGAGAAGAGGGTGCATTCCCCAATAGCGGAGAATTATTCGAGGGATTAGCGAAGTTCCCACTGGAGGAACGTTTCTCAAGCGCTGTTTTCAACTTCCAACCCGCCCTCTGGAAATATACAGGGTGCTTCATATTCGCTCGCAGACGCGAAAGGGTGTTAGTTCTGCTCGAAAGAATTTGCCAAAAATATAGATTAAAAGTGTGCAGAACGAAAACTTTGACTTTCTGCTGAGTTCGCGAGTAATGAAGTTCAATTTTGGTCACAGAGGGGCTCGAAAAAGTGAGGGGTAAGAATACAGAATGAAATGCTAGTAACTCGTTTAATTTTCGAGAACATTGACTTCGGATTTTGACTCAGTAAGCGAGCACCTTAGTAGAGTTTCGGACGACTCTGGTCAGACTAGTGGAATGACCCGATGTATAGTCAGCCGAGCACAGTCGAACTTGTCTCGTAAGTAGAATGGGACTGTGTTTGTCCGGCAAGTAGAACAGGACAGGCGTCTAGACAAGGGGAACAAGACCGTAACTGTTCAGACAAAGGACCATAGCCTGCTAAGTGGATTAAACAATGATTGGTCAGACAAACATTAGAAAACTCATAAAGACTTGTCGCAGGACACGTCCAGTGAGCATGAGATACTGAAAAATTCAATCTCACAGTGAAGTATATACCGGGTGTTCTAAAATTCGCGAAACGACCAAAAATCGATCAATTTCTCGATTGAACTTAACTTCAGCTCGTCGACGAGAAGTAGGGAAACGGAATAAAAATTCCTGCACGTCAAAATGCTCCGTCCAGAAGCAGAATCGGTTTTAAGAGACGAGTGCCTGCATTTGAGTGGAAACCGCGCGTCCACGGAAGCATGGAACTCCCGCCGTCGATAATTTCCTTCGGGTACCAGGATGTTTCCAGCTTGCGTAAAATATCAGCTACAAAAAAGGCAGAGGAGGGGGTGGGACGGGCATAAAACCGGGGAGAAAGAGAGGGAGGGGGGTGAATCTTACGTAATCTAGCATTCGAAAGTGGGTTGCACGGTTCACCGGACTTATTTTGCGACTCCCGAGCGGAAGCTTCTGGCCGATTTTCGTTTTACCGACTCCGCGCTGCTCCACGCGTATTTATACGTCCGCGGTAGACAATGGCGCGTCTCGCGACGCGATCATGCGTCCTTCTCGGCTGCCTGCACCTCGCGGCAGCGGCAGATACTCGCAACTGTAGTTTATTCAACGAGCCCAGTCAGCGGATATAAACAAAATAATCTGCGTGCTAAATCATCGGCTGGCGAAAGCTGAAGCACGATTACGCAAAACTTTGTAGTTCTCATAATTTCTTTTAGGGTTCAGAATTTTTTTAAAAACATTTCTAACAAAATATTTTAACAACTCTGTTTACTACTGTGGCTTAATAACTTGACTGATAATTTTCCCTTATTCGTTGTTTCGATAACATCAGTGTATTCTAAAGCCGGGTTTACATTAGTCCAGTCGCTGGATCGATATCGACTGGAAATCAGGCGATATCTTGATTATTCCAGTGGTTTCTGAACCGTTGAAAGTGGTAGAGTGTAATAATAATAGATTCACGCAAAAGAAGGATAAAAAAACATAAAAGTAGCATCGAAAAGTAGACTTTTGATCCAGTCGAAATCTGCTGGAATGACAGCACTGTACTGGAATCAACACACTGTTTACATTATTCCAGTTCTAATCCAGTGCTGTACTGGATCACTGGACTGGACTAATGTAAACCCACTGGATCGAAAAGTAGACTTTCGATCCAGTCGAAATCTGCTGGAATGACAGCACTGTACTGGAATGAAAACACATTTTACATTATTCCAGTTCTAATCCAGTGCTGTACTGGATCACTGGACTCGACTAATGTAAACCCAGCTTTAGGGTTGCAACCCCTCAGTGAATTATCATATAATAATCATACATTAATTTACAGTAACCGACTGGACTTGTCGAATTTACTATAAAAATGGATCATTTTGTGCACGTACCTGCTCGACCCACAGGTTCGTCGTCATGATCTGATTCTTCAGGTTCTGCAAAGAAATTCAAGGGCGATGGATATTCGTTCACGTGCGTGACGAGAGGGTTAAAGTTCTTCCCCGCCCTTCTCAGGGGGAGGATATTTAATTTCTATCTGCGCAATTTAATTGACATTCTCAACGTGTTGGGAACACGTCAACGCGTGAGCTTCATTGAAAAAAGGAGTCTACGCGTAATTCACTCGAGCTCTCCCGTTCGTTCGCGTCGATCTGGGATTCTCAGCCGAGCAGCTTGGTAACTTACAACGTCGATCAGTTGCGAGAGCTTGAGCTTGATCTTAACGGTGAGGGCGTCTGTGACGTTGACCACTGGACGAACCAGCTTGTTGTAGTTCGACAGGAGGTCGTCGTACAGTCGCTTCGCGTCTGGGTTTCCTGAGCATCCTGGAAACATAAACGGTGCAAGTGTAGTGGGGGTGGATTTCGACGCATCGGTGAGGAAATATATAGGTATTTTTACAATAGTGGTCGAAGGAAAGTTTGAACTGTGAAGGGTAACAGGAACAAGAATTCTAGCTCCACCCTTTGCACCTCGAGTGTCTCTCAGCTTGCAAACAGAATTTTCTAACAGTTTCAAATTTTCAGTTTCAAGTTTCTGAATTTTGTAACAGTGGAAGAATTCGTGGCTTTGTAGAGTTAAATGATTTATTAATTTTCAAAGCACTATGCTATATTCTGTCCTCTTCCAAAGCTCTATATCTAGTAAATACAATACCAAGCAAAAGAATTATTTTCGATTGATGACTCACTAATGTAAATTCAAGTGCAAAGGGAGAAAATTTTCTCCCATAATTCACGGATTTCTAAGTATACTTTTATTATTCAAATTAACGTCTTTATTGCTCTAAGAGAGTAGTTTAAATATAAGTTTGACCGAGATAAAGAATATTCTGAGAAATCTGTGCAATACGAATATTATTATGCAATACAATCTATATATAAGAATATCAATGATAAATATTATATGAAGAAAGTAATTTGTGTCAAGAAGTTATCTCCACGTTAAATATACACCAGTGATACGTAAAGAAGTTATTCATAGTTATCTCTAAATTAAATATAGCATACCAATGATATCAGCATAAAAATATGAATGCTTAGACTTTCCATTCACCACCGCTATAAATTAAGTTTTAGTGACAAATCACGTACACACGTAAATTCTTCGAACATCGCCCTGTTTCAATAAATTTTCTAAGTGAAGTCTATCAGTCCCAAGAATAACTGCAAATAAATCAACTTAATAGTCATTACCAGGACAAAGCGTTCTTTCATCCTAAATCAATTGCACGTTTAATTCTAAATAACGTGACGCATCTTTGATGAGGATGGACGACTGGGGGCGCGTAAATGGAACTAATATAAGTCATATTCCGCGAGCGTGAGGGGTTAAACGGGGCTACGAAAGAGGGATGAGCAATCTGCGAACGCTTAATCCGCGAAATAGGAGAGCTACGCAACTTGGTCCGCGGTGTTTCTGTATTATTCAACTCTCTGCTTCGCGTGTGCTTTAAACGACGTTGAACCGTGGGTAGAGAGGGCTCGCTAAAGTAAATTTCACATCGTTTCTGAAATCTTCTTCAGCGTATGCAATTTGCATCCCTAATGAACCACGATGACGACGCGTTATCCTGATTCGAAGACACTAAAGCGCTATTCATGACGGCAATAAGACCACCCTGTCCGCACAGATTTTTATTAACGGAGCTGTATAATTCGAGATAATGAGCGGAACTTCGAGTTGGTGGTAGGTTTTAGCTTCCGTGAAAAATTACCGTCAATTACTATTCGGTGGATGACATCGTGGCGATTCTGGACCGTGAGGTATGGATTTTCTTTAAATGGTTGCAAAGCTTTTATACATCTTTCTGATACCTGTTTGAGTTTTCTAAATGTGTAGTAATTTGTGCTCTTTGAACTTCGGTGGATTTTTTATGGGCGTTTATTCCAAAATGTCCAGTGCCACCATCTGCATTTACCTATATTTCATGTTTCTTCAGTTCTTTTGGTTAAATATTATTCCAGCGATGAATCTTAATTTATTTATAGGCGATTATAATGTTTTGTGTATTCTTGTGTATATACTGAGCTCTTTGCTATTAATAAATAATAATAATAATAGGAATAGTACTACTTTTCTCGATTCTACGATTGAAATTACAACTTTTTTCAGAAGACAAGCTTGACTCAAAATTCGATAATTCCAGCAGCTTAGTTTCCACCCCTTTTTACCACCTTTTTCAGAAGAAAAGCTGGACTCAAAATTCGATAATTCCATCACCTTAGTTTCCACCCGTTTTTACCACCTTTTTCAGAAGAAAAGCTTGACTCAAAATTCGATAATTCCATCACCTTAGTTTCCACCCCTTTTTACCACCTCTTTCAGAAGAAAAGCTTGACTCAAAATTAGATAATTTCATCACCTAAGTTTCCACACCTTTTTACCACCTCTTTCAGAAGAAAAGCTTGACTCAAAATTCGATAATTCCATCAGCTTAGTTCCCACCCATTTTTACCACCTTTTTCAGAAGAAAAGCTTGACTCAAAATTCGATAATTCCGTCACCTTAGTTTCCACCCCTTTTTCAGAAGAAAAGATTGACTCAAAATTCGATAATTCCATCAGCTTAGTTTCCACCCCTTTTTACCACCTCTTTCAGAAGAAAAGCTTGACTCAAAATTCGATAATTCCGTCACCTTAGTTTCCAGCCCTTTTTCAGAAGAAAAGCTTGACTCAAAATTCGATAATTCCATCAGCTTAGTTTCCACCCTTTTTTACCACCTCTTTCAGAAGAAAAGCTTGACTCAAAATTCGATAATTCCCCTTTTTACCATTTCTGCTAAAAAATCGAAACCATCTTAAAATCAAAATCATTTTAAAATCGAAAAGACCCGAAAATCGAAATGATTTCAAAACTGAAACGATATCGAAATCGAAATGATTTCAAAACTGAAACGATCTCGAAATCAAAACAATTTCAAAACTGAAACGATCTCGAAATCGAAACAATTTCAAAACTGAAACGATCTGGAAATCGAAACAATTTCAAAACTGAAACGATCTCGAAATCGAAACAATTTCAAAACTGAAACGATCTCGAAATCGAAACAATTTCAAAACTGAAACGATCTGGAAATCGAAACAATTTCAAAACTGTAACGATCTCGAAGTCTAAACTCTAAACGATTTCAAAATCGAACCGATCCGAAAATCAAAGCGACACCCGATCCCCAATTAAAAGAACAAACGCTTACACGCCCGGGTCGCTGTTAATAATTCGATTACCGCGTCAACAGCAAGGGCTGGAGATTTCGTCGGCGATTTTCGTCCCGTATTAATTCCGGGCGTTAATCGAGTTCCGCGAGAACGACCATTACCGATTAAATTACACGGCAGGGCGGAGATCGACGGAGAGACAGGGGGATCCCCGGCGTTCACAGTATCCCGCGACGATGATCTCTGCTTAACGTTTTCATTAATTCGGTAATAGATTTCCCTGGCACCGCTCGCAGTTATTATTTATCGCCGCCGAACGTTATATTATCGGTGTTTTACGAGGTTCCTGGAGCGGTACCAGGATGCTTCATAATACGCTTCAACGATACCAGGCGATTTCAATTTTGAAGCGGTGCCAGGCAATCTTTACGATACAACCGCGCGCACGTGCACGTGCGTCGCGACGCCCCTATGGCGATGCCCTCGCTCCACTGATGCTACCCTCGTGCAAGTTATAGGCAACGGAAGCATCGAAACAAGAGAATATCCATTACTGTTTTAACAACTTCGGAACGCCGGACCGTCGGTCCGTTGTGTTCTATCGGGTTGGGGAAAGTAATGGCGGGTTTTCACCTTGCTAAGATAAACAACTTCGAATGGCTCGCACGTAACTGTTTACGATAAATTCATTTTGTCAGGGTGGTGCTTCACGTTTATCAAACACTTGACTTTGGTTGCAACCTGGAAATCGATATTCAAGTATAGAGAAATAATACTTCTTTTAATGTTAATAATTTTGTTTGTAATAGTGTTCTTTCTTCTTATTCTTCTCGCTGATATATTTGTTGTGTTAATTTATTTTATTTCACTTCAGTTCTTTCTTCTTCTTCTCTTTGAAATTTGTTATTTTATTTTATTCCACTTTTCTTCTTTCTTCTTCTTCTCTTTTATTTAATATTATTTCTCTTCTTTCTTCTCTTTGATATCTGTTATTTTATTTAATATTATTTCTCTTCTTTCTTCTCTTTGATATCTGTTATTTTATTTAATATTATTTCTCTTCTTTCTTCTCTTTGATATCTGTTATTTCATTTAACATTATTTCTCTTCTTTCTTCTTCTCTTTGAAATTTGTTATTTTATTTTATTCCACTTTTCTTCTTTCTTCTTCTTCTCTTTTATTTAATATTATTTCTCTTCTTTCGTCTCTTTGATATCTGTTGTTTTATTTAACATTATTTCTCTTCTTTCTTCTCTTTGATATCTGTTATTTTATTTAATATTATTTCTCTTCTTTCTTCTCTTTGATATCTGTTATTTCATTTAACATTATTTCTCTTCTTTCCTCTTCTCTTTGAAATTTGTTATTTTATTTTATTCCACTTTTCTTCTTTCTTCTTCTTCTCTTTTATTTAATATTATTTCTCTTCTTTCGTCTCTTTGATATCTGTTGTTTTATTTAACATTATTTCTCTTCTTTCTTCTCTTTGATATCTGTTATTTTATTTAATATTATTTCTCTTCTTTCTTCTCTTTGATATCTGTTATTTCATTTAACATTATTTCTCTTCTTTCCTCTTCTCTTTGAAATTTGTTATTTTATTTTATTCCACTTTTCTTCTTTCTTCTTCTTCTCTTTTATTTAATATTATTTCTCTTCTTTCTTCTCTTTGATATCTGTTATTTCATTTAATATTATTTCTCTTCTTTCTTCTCTTTGATATCTGTTATTTCATTTAATATTATTTCTCTTCTTGCTTCTTCTCTTTGAAATTTGTTATTTTATTTTATTCCATTTTTCTTCTTTCTTCTTCTTCTCTTTTATTTAATGTTATTTCTCTTCTTTCTTTTCTTTGATATCTGTTATTTCATTTAATATTATTTCTCTTCTTTCTTCTCTTTGATATCTGTTATTTCATTTAACATTATTTCTCTTCTTTCTTCTTCTCTTTGAAATTTGTTATTTTATTTTATTCCACTTTTCTTCTTTCTTCTCCTTCTCTTTGATATCTGTTATTTCATTTAACATTATTTCTCTTCTTTCTTCTCTTTGATATCTGTTATCTCATTTAATATTATTTCTCTTCTTTCTTCCCTTTGATATCCGTTATTTCATTTAATATTATTTCTCTTCTTTCTTCTTCTCTTTGATATTTGTTACCTTATTTCATTATCATTTAATTTCTCCGATCCCCATATTATGCCCCTCCACGCTATTAAAATCTACCAAAGAGTTGTCACTCGCACAATAAATAAGAGAATAAATATTAATTTCACCCCTGTCCCGTTCCATCTTGATTTCCCCGCTGAATACACAAATACCTTCTTCCTTTTATGCCGGGGTCATTAGTTACCCCCCGTCATTTCTTTTCAAAGCGTGCCATTATACCAAATACCCACCACCAATTCGTTTCGCCCCCCCTTTCCCCTCTTTCACGCACCAAAATAAACAGCGGAACGAAACCCTCAATTAACTCCTAATGGAAATTTCACAACCCCACGCGAAACAACCCTCTTATTCGCCCTGGGACAAACCCTAATGGAAATTTCACTGCGGATAAACATCACGGGCCACCGGCTGTTAAGATACATTCCCATCAGCACGAATTCCGCCGCGACGTATCATCCCTTCCGAGGCCTTCATCCCCCGTTTCTGGTTAACCCCCGACGATCGAGCTCGGATCCACCGCCCTCCGGGACCGCGCTCGGTTTTAATCGTCCGAACGGCGGAGGGTCGGAATCACGAAGAAACACTATCGGGGCAATCAGTCGGCGAGCCGACGTCCGTGAAATTGTTGCTCCGATGTAGCGGTGCCGCCAATAAGAAACCGCCGCTATATTACACAGACGATATTGCATTTCGCGCGAGACGGGATTGCTCGATGAGCCGGACATATCGAGAAATATCGAGTTCCGGCAGCAGACGTTTAAAAGACACTTTATTCGCGGCTCGAGTATCCACTTATTCGATGCTCATTTCCTGGAAAAGCCCTGGCAACCCCGCCCGACGGGGGAGGGAGGGGGGAGGATTTTCGACGGGCGAGGGATCGACGTGCGGAACGGAGGAACAAAACGTATCGTCGAGGCAACAACGAAATCACTTGTGTACGTACGTTCCCGTTTCATTTTTAGCATTCGATATCCACTCCACGTTTCGAGATCGCGGAAGGCACGTTTCTGCATTGGTTCCGCTCATATAGGTGCAAACTCGAGTAGCCATCGACGTTTCGAGGATTTTGTTTGTTTATATTTAGTTTCGTGGAATATTTCATTTTTGTGGAATTAATTTTGTATAGAATTGTTTTCAATTTTTTTGCTTCCTTCAGCTATATGCACACAAATAAATTTTGAAATGTTCTGATTTTCAATATTAAATTTGCCTTTGAGTTACTTTTTTTAGAGATTAGGGAAAATTTTTTAGGTAAGCTAGATGTGGAATATTTTATTAGTGAATCAGTGCGATTGGGAAAGTGATAGGAGTCAGTGGCTTTAGCCAGTGCTTGGGTGTGCTCAACAGGCTGGATGTTGGCATGGGCGTAGATTTAAAGTAGAAGGGGATCGTAACTGGTCGGGCGAGAGGAATGGAAGCACTGCTGCGAAGACAAATAGGATGGGAGCGCGTTTAGCGGGGCTAGTAGAACGAGGCGACATATGGCCAGACAAGGAGAGTAGGCCTGGGCTGATCAGAAGCTACTGGAAATATTTATTGCATCCACCGCAGAGCCAGGTGGTGTGCGCCATTCTCGGGGCTGCATGATTGATAAAGTCACAACCGGGGAGTATTTTCATAGTATTAGTACCAAGAGAATTGTAAGTAGGCTTTAGAGACAAGTTGTGGTACAAGATTCTTGTGAAAAATTTTATAGAAAGCTAGCTAACGACTAAGCTAGTAGAAAACTTTTAAATAGGTAGATTTTGAAGAAAAGAGTGGTGTGAAATAAAAAAATTGGTAATTAAAAAAATGGCGACACTTTGAAGTTTAAGTATCAATTTTTTCATGATTTTCGTATCCTTCGGGGACTAAAAAAGCGAGAGAAAACCTGATTTTTAATTAATTCCGCCTCCGGCTATAAAACAACTCGTCCTAATTAAGAATAATTTGGGTTTTTTTTATTTTAGATGAATAGAATATGTAGCCGGAATCATAAACACTATGGCTACACTTTTTTCTCTTGAATATGTTCAAACATTTGCACTGCCACAAATTTTAATTATTTCTGTCTAATAAAATTTATAAACTTTCTACTTTTCTATTATTTTATACATTACCTAAGAACAAAATATTCATAGAGGTTGATCTAATGTCGACTTTACAAATTTCTGTGTCCTTTTTTATTTGGGGTCTGCCACGACCCCAAGATGCCAGTTACGTTTGAAAAAAAAAATACCAGTTATGGGTTAATAATAATAATTTTAAAACAGATAACTCTCGATCTAACCCCTAAATAACTTCAAAGCTCCCAGAGCCGAAGAACCCCCCTCCCTATCCTCCAATCCCATTTCCCCACACCCTCTACACTTTCCTTCACCCACCCTGAATCTCTCACAAACCCCACTCAGCCCCCACCAGCGAAGCCAAAAGCGTGAAAAGTGCCACTCATAAACCGGAAACACCTAACCCAGACCCAACCCTTATCAACGAACCGCAACTGATGCTAAATACTATACATAAAACGGAAGCAGGAAGCACCTAATGGCATCGTCGCAGCGAATCCGTAACGTTGCTTAATCTGCCTCGTAACTTTTTCCACGTCTGACATCGTTCTAAACTAAGTAACAGCCCGTCCCAGTTCACCGAGACGCCCTTCCATTTATAATACACCCGACCTCAGGAGCCTGACGATCCTCGAACTTCCTCCTACAGGTCGAATAAACTACTATCAGCTTGGCGTGCACGAAGCTAGAATGAAAATATTCCCTGCTTCCCAAATAGTGGTGGAGAACTATCAATGGTACTTACGATAGTTATCGATGGTTCTCACTATCGAAAACTATCGATAATTATCGGTATTGAAAATCGTAGGTTAGTCAATTAAAAAATAATAACAGCTGAAATTCAGAATCCCAAATTTAATTTCTAATATTATTACAAATTTCGATAGTGAGAACCATCGATAACTATCGTAAGTACCATCGATAGTTCTCCACCAATATTCCCAAGTATTTTATTTATTTTATTCACTCAATTTCCTCCGACATTTCTCAAGCCAGCGTTACGCAATTGTTTCGGCATCCCCTCAGTAAACAAAGGAAGCCTCACGCCATACGCTATCGGCGATTTCATATGCGCCAACCGAATGCATTTTGCAACGCGCTCGTCAGACACGTCCAGCCACCGCGCGGCTACAAAACAAGCGCCGGTTGTTTCGCCATGATACCCCGAGCCGAAACTACCCCTTTACAACGAGTGGAAAAAGGCCAACGCTCGCCGGACGTTGACGGCGGCCATTGTCCGTTCGCGCGTGGACGATGAAATATTTACATCTGAATGGGAGGCAAGTCGGCGCAATGCATATGCAGCAGGCAGAATATCTTATATGATAGCTTTTCTGCGGGGGATCGTATTTAGGGGTTGTTCCCGCCGCGAGCTGGACCGAACGGCGATCAGAATTGCAGAATCTAGGATCTAGAGCGATGTTTGGAGTCCAGAATCCGTGATCTACAATCTACAATAGGGGATGGAATCTGAAATGTAGATCATGGGTTTACATGCACGATTGGATTAGTTGTGGTAGATGGAACTCCGTTTGGGTCTCCTTCGGAGGAATAAGACACTCCTTGTACGGGTGTTTACGGGTGAGACGGTTCCATTAGGGAGATTTCTATCTTCGGGGTTGCCCTTAAATTACGTAGTAATTTTGACTTGGGCAGAAATGTTATTTAAATCAAAATTTCGAATGAAGAATAAAAGTTGAAGAAATTATTGTCGAATGAAAAAATTAACTTTATTCGTCAAATTTTTACTTGGGCAGAAATGTTATTTAAATCAAAATTTCGAATAAAGAATAAAAGCTGAAAAAATTTTGTGGAATGAAAAAATTAACTTTATTCGTTAAATTTTGACTTGGGCAGATATGTTACTTAAATCAAAATTTCGAATAAAGAATAAAAATTGAAGAAATTATTGTCGAATGAAAAAATTAACTTTATTCGTTAAATCTTGACTTGGGCAGAAATGTTATTTAAATCAAAATTTCGAATGAAGAATAAAAGCTAAAGAAATTATTGTCGAATGAAAAAATTATCTTTATTCGTCAAACAATCAGAAGTTAAAGTAACTGTTATTTGATCGGTTATTTAAATAACTTTTTATTTAGTTAATGCCCAACTCTGTCTCCTTCCTTACATTGCAATTTTTTAAAGGTTTCATATTGAAAATTAGGTTAAAAAAATAAGACGCTACCTCAATCCCTCTCACCCCCTTGTAAGAAAACGTAAGAAATCCGCGACACCTCGCTCCCTGAAAAACCTTATGTAACTAAAATTTAAGGACGACTCATTAGAATTTATACCCCACAGATTGTGGAGTTACAAGAGTGGCCCAGAGGTGTCAACATAATACTTGAAGCTTTGTATTAAATTAGGTATGTGGGCATATGGAAATATGAATTGTAAATTTTCTTTTGACCAGCATTGTGGGTACGGTGTTATTCTACTCGTCTGGATGAGTAAGTTTCTATTCCACTTGCAGGCTTAACGAAGCTTTCTATTCTACTTTGGTTATGCACGATCTTATCCTACTTGTCTGGATCAACACAGACCCACTCTACTCGCCTGACTAAACACGAGTCTAATCTCCTCGCCTGGCTAAGCGTGAACCCATTCTACTTGTCCCATTAAGCACGATCCTGGTCTCTGTGTCTGGAAAGGCAGAGTGGTTCTACTTATCTGATTATGCCCCGTATAGTTTTCTTGTCTGATCATATACTGCCTCTTCTACTTGCCTGATTTTATATATTCCTCTTTTTTCGTATATTTTATTTTAATTTTCTTTATATCAACATGTATAGTTTACTTGTCTGATCATATACTGCCTCTTCTACTTGCCTGATTTTATATATTCCTCTTTCTTCTTATATTTTATTTTAATTTTCTTTATATCAACATGTATAGTTTACTTGTCTGATCATATACTGCCTCTTCTACTTGCCTGATTTTATATATTCCTCTTTCTTCTTAAATTTTGTTTTAATTTTCTTTATATCAACATGTATAGTTTACTTGTCTGGTCATATACTGCCTCTTCTACTTGCCTGATTTTATATATTCCTCTTTCTTCTTAAATTTTATTTTAATTTTCTTTATATCAACATGTATAGTTTACTTGTCTGATCATATACTGCCTCTTCTACTTGCCTGATTTTATATATTCTTCTTTCTTCTTATATTTTATTTTAATTTTCTTCCACTGGCTACACAGTGCTGGTGAAAGGGAAGCTTGAAATTCATACTGTCACATGTCTGTATAAGCAATTATTATATTCTGACAGCTCGCCAATCAATGGAATATAAATTTGAAGATAGAATTCTTTGTGATGGAACTACTTCACTTTCATGACCCTCCAGAGTTTAAACTTTCCATCCAAAGTGTCTGACAAATCATCCGCAACCCCAAGCTACTATTTGCAACTTAAATTAAGTTGACGTCAGTGAACCTCATTATCAATAGCATTAAGGTACATTTCAATACACTAATCCACTAAAAAATTCTTCCCCTCATCTTTAATACAACATTTCAGTCTCAAAACTAAATCACGATTTCCTCATCTCCATCCAGACAAATAAAACTCGAAACTCCCCTAAGAAGATCTCAAGCAATTCCACATATATCAACACCCAATTAAACATATCCAGAACCTAATACTTTCGCCCAGAGAAATCGCCTTCAAGCTTCCTTGCCGAAACAAGGAAACTTTTCCACCAACCCAATACAATTCAAAGCCACCGTCGGCACCCACCGAAACCAATCAACTCATTAACTCCCCGGGTAGCCTCCCCCCCGGTGCTAAGACGGGCCATATCCAATTACGCAAGTATTTACAGCGTCGGAGCCGACGCTGAAGCCGAACAAGGGCTCGTAAACCCCCAGCGTTTCGCGAACGTCAACGACCATCCAGGCTCCCCAGCGATGGTGTAACAGCCGCGAGGGGGCGAGACACGCGAGTCCTTTATCGCTGGATAGATTTATCGGACTTACCTGATATGAGCACCAACACTATCCACATGATCCCCACCAGGCTCTTCATCATGTCATTGTGTCACGTCCGACTCATTTCTTCTCGCCTCCGTGCTCCCCGGACCCTTCAGTTCTAGCACTGGAACAGGGAAAATGTTGCTCGATGGAGTATATATACCGCGACGATGCGCCTTGAATAAGTACTCACGGCTGGAGCGCGGCGCACGTTCCAGCCGTGATCAACGGCCAGCGATCTATCACGTGTCAATTAACGGTGCTGGCTTTACGGGCAACACAAACGTTTATTCTTACGCTAGAAGAATTGTGTACGGCACTTAATCTCTTGCACTGCAATTATGTCTCTCAGCTACGGCGAGGGTGACTGACTAGTGATAATCGTTGAAGCTCGTGGAAGTGGAAGGGACTCCGTGGTTGGTGAGACTTACAAGAAAAGATCCCAAGGAAATTCAAAAATTTCTGACAAGGAAAGTATTTTAGGTGTCCGCCTCCGATCATTTTGATTTTTTTTTATATGTTGTAGAGGACCGAAAAATAAGAAATACGTGTTTTTTTATTTTTCCCTGTTTTCATATTTGGGGGGTGAAAAGTGGGTTCAAAGTTGGGGTTGAAAAATCATTTTTGTGGAATATCTCGAGAACTATTAGAGATAAGGGAATAGTGTCAATGGATGAATTTTGTGTCTTTGAATGAGAAATATCACTGACTCACCGGATTTTCAAAAAGTCCACAAAAATGATTTTTTAACCTTAACTTTGAACGCAGTTTTCACCCCCCAAATATGAAAACGGGGAAAAATGAAAAAATACGTATTTCTTATTTTTCGGTCCACTATAATATATCCAAAAATCAAAATTATATGGGGGATTTCTTCCTGATTACAACGGAATTTTTGTTTGATGCCCAAATTCACTATAAGGGGTGAAATTGACCCCTTAAATTCCGGCTATTTTCCGATTTTTTGTTATAACTTGCGAGCTGTAAAGAACTGTAAGTTATTAAATGATAGTCCTAATTAAAAGAAGTAACTTTTGTCTTGAAACTTCTTACAGATTGCGAGTTGTAAAATAAAAACGAAAAATAATTGAATTTTCAGGGGTTAATTTCATCCCCTTAGAGTGAATTTGGGCGGGAAACAAAAATTGCATTGTAAACAGGAGAATATTACCTACATATTATTATTATTATTATACGTCTTTATTACTCAAAATGCGAGAAAATATTCACAAACTCCCAGATTTTTTGAATTTCTAGATTCGAGGATCTTCCCTTGTAAGCTGAATTATTACTTTTTTATATTTCTTTCTTAATTTATGGTCTTCTAGTGCGAGGGATTAAGTGTGTCTGATGCTTAACGTTATATTTCCTTGAATATAGTGTTTTTTAAATGGAATATTATTGTAGGCGGACAACTGAATCTCGGTCGATGGAATTCGAACCAAAAATCTTCGAGGGGTTCTTCTATTACTGGCCAAGCGCGTTACCAATTCCCTCAAAGTCGACTCTCCGATCTTCCTCTTTTCCGATTGCCTTTAAAGACGAATTCAACAAAATACAACAGTTAAAAAAAATTTAAAAAACGAAGTTTCATTTTATTAACCCCTCCGAACAGAATAAAACTATTGTCAGAAATAATTGTAGGAAACATTTTCATGAAAATTAGGTGAAACACCCTGTATATGGAAAATTGATAAAATACTCTCCCAAGTGAATAAAACTATTGTCAGAAATAATTGTAGGAAACATTTTCATGAAAATTAGGTGAAACACCCTGTATATGGAAAATTGATAGAGTCGAAATGCGGTGGAACTTTTCTTACGAGAATGTCATTTGTAAGAGTAAGGTTTGTTGGATTGAGCGTTTGAGGGCACGTGTTACATTCGTAATCGCGCAAAAAGATGATTTATGAAGTAACTAATTACAGTTTCCAGCGAAACAGCGAGACTATTTTTGCGCTTACGATATGCTCACGGTAAGATGACTATCAGTGATTAATTAACTTCGGTGGACACCGCCACGTCCCCACCACGTCCCGACAGATAAGGGATTCAATTTTCTTTTACAGCAGAGATTAATTTTATCGAGCGAACGAGCACGGAGGCACGATTTCCTGAATAAACTTTGTCACGTCGAAATTTTTAATTAATCTCCTTGCTCGATCGTGGCACCGCTCACCAGATCGTTCCCTCGAAAAATGACTACCAGAGTACATTTGCAATTATTTTCCATTTCAGTCTCCTGTAAATTCCCCAATTTTAGTGCTGAAGCACATACTTCGTGCTCGACTCATCAAATTTCTCTTCTTTTATTTTACGAAGCCAATCAGATTATTAATCCAGGCCAAGTATTAAAATAAAAGCTCCAGAATTTTCATTGAAATTTATCTAAATAAAAAAAAATTAACCTTTAATAATGCGTTTATGTAAAAACATAATAAAATAAAAGCTCCAGAATTTTCATTGCAATTGATCTAAATAAAAAAAAATTAACCTTTAATATTGCGTTTACGTAAAGTAAAAACATAATAAAATAAAAGCTCCAGAATTTTCATTGCAATTTATCTAAATAAAAAAAAAATATTTAATATTGCGTTTATGTAAAAACATAATAAAATAAAAGCTCCAGAATTTTCATTGCAATTGATCTAAATAAAAAAAAATAACATTTAATCTTGCGTTTACGTAAAAACATAATAAAATAAAAGCTCCACAATTTTCATTGCAATTGATCTAAATAAAAAAAAATAACATTTAATATTGCGTTTACGTAAAAACATAATAAAATAAAAGCTCCAGAATTTTAATTGCAATTGATCTAAATAAAAAAAAATTAACATTTAATATTGCGTTTATGTAAAAACATAATAAAATAAAAGCTCCACAATTTTCATTGCAATTTATCTAAATAAAAAAAATTAACCTTTAATATTGCGTTTACGTAAAAACATAATAAAATAAAAGCTCCAGAATTTTCATTGCAATTGATCTAAATAAAAAAAATTAACATTTAATATTGCATTTACGTAAAAACAGCTGTTAATAGTGTTAATGAATTCAGCAGACCAAAGTATCCATGTTTAATGAGTTTAATACCCATGAGGGGGTGAGTTGGAGCACAGAGGGTTAATTCGCGAAGCCTTCAATAAGTAAACAGCAGCAGCAATATAAATTCCCATGGCATCCCCAGGCTTGAAGGTTAAAAAGTAGAACTATTAAAGCAACTTCCACTGCAATAAATTGAAGCCTGTACTGCTACGTTAAAGAAACATAAAAGAAACTATCCCTTCTACCCTCGATGCTTACAGTAACAGAAAGAACCGTGGAAAGAGGAGAGTATTCACTTCAAAGGACCAACTCGCTCGACGCAACAGAAGCTTTTATCGACTCAATCCTAAAGTGATTAACTGTGAGTTCCGCGAGCTTTTCTGTATCTGAATATTACACAGCGGCGAAGCTCGAGGCGCCTGCAGGTTTCAATCCTTTCCGCATCGTTTCTCTGACAAAAAAATCCGACCGATCAAAGGGACCCTCGCGCCTAGACTGCCCCTTTGCCCCGTCTTATCAAAGACAACGGGAACGCACTCGCGGCGATGAAAACAAATAAACCGCTCGGAGGGCGATCGATTGATCATCCTCCACTCGAACGGTATTCTTTCCCCGTGTCCAGCTCGGTGGAAAAACGGCCGGGCTGCGGTTGCGGCGGTCGCCACGAGGCAGAATTCGCAGACGAACGGTCGGTTCGATCCGTTTCGAAGCCACCGCACCGTTTCCAGAGCCACGTGCACCGCAGAGCTGCGGGCTGCAGTCGGTGCACTCGGTTTCTCGGGGGCGGTTCCCTACAGGGCGCTTCAAATCCACGGGCAAAATTCTGTGGCTCCGAAGGCAGATCGCGGGAAGATAATTGGAAAATATTGGAAAACTGAAGATAACTGAAGTTGGCGCGGCTTGCGGCGGGAAACGCCCGAGGGGCGTTCGAGGGGTATGGTTGACATACGGGGTTATGGGAGTCCCGCACATGGAGTGGGGTTGAAAGTTCGAATTTTAACTTTGAAGGGGATTCGATGCTGGAGCATCTGAATAAATAAATAAACACTGTCTATCTTCAAATTATTCTGTTGTGGATAAGAAATTAAATTGAATTTTAGTAATATAATTCTGCGATTTTGAGTGTTGCTTATTTCGAAAACGAAGCTTCCTAGGGGAAAAGTCTATTACATTGGTTCCGCTCGGTTCGAAGAGCAGATTTCAGTAGAACCTGTAGCGAACGGTGTGGGAAGGTGTAACAACGATCCCCGTTGATTTGTCGCAGCGCGTGGCTACACCTTTTTTCACTTATCCGCTTACACAAAGCCCCAGCGACCGATTGGCCGCGAAAAAGGGGAGCGAGGGTCGTTCGTCCGTGAATCTAGCTTCCGGAATCGTATGAAACACCAGGTGTATCCGTTGAAACGAAGACAGATCCCATCCACGCGCGTGCAATCGTCCGCTTTGATGTTCCCCTCGCTGGACGGACGCAGCTTCGCTCGAGGATGAACAATGCCTTCCGCGAGGGACGCTCTTCGAATGTCTACAGGGCGTTGGAAGAATGTGGGTCAGTCTTCTTGGATCGATTTTAAGATAATGAAAACTGTTTTCGAGGGAACGAGATCCCGACGAGTGCATTCGCTGAAGTAAACCAGTTCGCAGCATCTAGACTTGTGTATTAATTAATAATGAAGCGTATTGTTAAATAACGATTTGAACAAAGGGACTGAATTTATGAACAGTAAATCGCGTGCGGAAGTCCTCCTCTCCCATTTGCTCGCAATGCTCACTGAACGCCGATGGGCGTCACCCGCGCGGGTATAGTGATTCGACTTCTATGTGGAGTCAGGTTTGGTGAGGTGACCATAATAAAGTGTTCTTCATCTTGTGGATAAGTCGAGAGCCTGGGGGTCCATTCAGCACACTTTTTGCGCGTTAGTAGGTTAAACCCCTTTTCTTTCTCTTATAGCGGCAGATGCCCCAGAATAATTCCACCTCCATCCCTCCATCGTCCCTCGGGGAACCGTTGTAGACATTAGGTAGCGAGGTACACATTACTTCGAGGGGTAAACATTACTTCGCCAGGAAGTAGTTTAAAGCCCCGGGGTGTGTAAACGCGTGACCAACTAAATATGGCCCTACACTAGGGGAGGAGGAACACGTTTGGTCACTTCTGGCCACAACCTAATGACTCGTGGCTTCGTAACTTCTGATCACCACGGAGGACATCCTTGCAATAGTCATGTAGCTTCCCCACAGAAAAATCCTCCCATAGAATTCTGAAGAATTTTTACTTCCACGGAAAGTCCACGTTTATCGATTTAAAAAAAAAAAAACAAGGTGGGGACCAACGGTGGCAGGCGATTGACGCTGCAACAGCGGCCAATTCGCATTGGAAACGTTCTTCCTTGGGGAAGCTTCCTCCAGGGATCGCCTATCAGTATTTCGCTACTCTGACGCGGCGAGACCGCCTTTCGAACAGCGACACGCGCGAATCAACGCGTCGAAGGGAATCGGGGACTTGAAATGGCAAGTGACGTAAGTGCCTGAAGTGAATTTTTTTTTTTACGAATCGAAACGTGATTTTATCGTCTCAACTCTATGTTGCGAGTGCCTGAGAAAATTAAATATTCTATTTTTGGGGCTAAAATCATGGCAAAATTGGGGATTCTTTTTTTTAAGAAACCAACGATTCGGATCTTCTGAAATGTGGATCACGTTTTTATGCATTTTTGAAGAAGTTGCAGTTTTTTTTTTAAAATTTTTGTAATGTGTAATAGGGTGGTCCTTATTTTTCAACTTTAAAATTTGTATTGTCTGACCCTCTTAAAATCTTCTATTTGACAAAAAAAATATCTTCGTGTTTTTTATTTGTATTTTTTTACATTTTCAATGCCACTGAGCGACCTTTTATCTCTAATATACTTTACTAAAATTTTAGGCGAAATTCTTTTAAACTATTAGGAAGCTTCTGAGAGGATCAGAAATAAATTTTAAAAACTTTGATTTTTTACCATACCTAATTTCAATGCCACTGAGAGACCTTTAATCCTTAATATACTTTACCAAAATTTTAGGGGAAATTCTTTTAAACTATTTGGAAGCTTCTGAGAGGGTCAGAAGAAAATTTTAAAAACTTTGATTTTTTACCATACATATAAAAACTTGGTGCAAATTTCAGATAATTCGAATCGTTAGTTTCTCAACAAAAAATCCCAAATTGTGCTATGTTGTAGCCGAAGAAATCACCTCTATATTCGCCCTCAAATTTACACCCTTGTCTCCTAAAAATAATTGTTCTCCTCTGAAGAATCTTCTAAAGTAGGACTCATGTTGTTTCTCTCAACGCTTCCCAGAGCTTAGCCCATAAATTTCACTACGTAGGAGTGCTGGAATAGTGTATCCATTGGCTTTGAACGTTTCGTCTCCCTTAGGTGACTTTGAAATTTTCTGACGAACGATCGATTCGTTTGGAGCGACCACCCCGAGGAGTGAATCACGTCCTAGCGCGAGTGTCATCGTTCGCTCGAAAGGAGTCGCGGCGAGACTGCTTTAATCCACTCTCCCAGAGGCTCCTCAGCTTTTATTCCCAGCTGCAGGTTATTTCTGCAACGTGGCCCGCGATCGATAAGCACCGAACTCGTCCGCGTCGAGATATGCTTGCTGGTGATACGGGACCGTGGTCGTCTGGCTAGGCTCGGCCACGTGTGGCTGCTGCTTCAACCCCTCGACTGTGCCGGAGTGAAGTGAGCAGTGGAAATTTCAACGAAATTGACGAGCAAGGTGTGTGGAAACTTTAGAGCTCCCTGTTCGCGAAGCTTCTTGTTAAGAATAGTGAAAAGTAAATTTTTATTACGTGGTAGCTATTTTTCTGGAACTGATCTAAGGGTTGGGATAAGTTTTAATTTAATTAAATGTAAGGTAGGTCTAACAAGGAGAGGTTTTTAGGGGTTCGCCTCAGATTGTGTTGGTTTTTGAAAATGTTTTAGAGGGTCGAAAAATTATTAATACCTATGTGTTCGTTTATTTTCATATTTTGATAGTGAAACCACCCCTTAAAGTTCGTAAGAAGAGGTACAAAATTTCCTATTGTTAGTTTAAAAAATATTATAACATTGTGTAGGTATAGTGTAAACGCACCAGTAAATGAACAGTTAAGGCTAATGAATGAACACTATTATAAAATTATGTTTACAGCGCGATTGATTCCACGTGCTGCAAAAATTGTTTGGATATGAAGCAAGAAATGTAAAGAAGTCTCTAATTAATTAGTCGCTTAGTTTAATAACGTATTTTACTCATTTTAATAAAAAATGTTCATTCACTGGTACGTGTTCATTTACTGGTACATACACCCTATCTAGTTTTATTTTATAATATTCTTTAAACTAGCAATAGGAACTTTTGTACCTTTTCTTATGTACTTCGAGGGGTGGCTCCACCCCTAAATATGCAATCAGGCCAAAATAAAAAAAAAAAACACGTATTTGTTATTTTTCGGTTTTCTAAAACAAATCTAAAAATCAAAGCAATCGAAAGGGAGCATCTGAAAACATCGCAAAATTAAATTTCACTTTTATTCAATTCTAACTTTATTTTATTTCTCCCAAAAAAAGATCTCCAAATTCCTCCACAATTCACAAATCCTACAACCTATACTTATTCAGCTATTTCTAAAACTCCAAGCTGCCAATTTCAAAATTCCACTTCATTCCAACACATTTCCAATTATTATTAAAAACTTTCTTATCTTCCCATCCAAGTTCGCCCCGTTGACATCTCAGGTTTCACGCGACACAGGCAGCTGAAGAATTCCCCGACGAAACAGGAAGCCGTGTGCAACCCCCCAGTCAGAAGTTTCTGCAGCGAATCGAGCACACCTGACAGGTATTTTTACAAAGTGCGGGGACAATTGGAGCCGGGCAATTAACTCCAATCATCGAAGCGTTCCTCTTGGAAATTCGAGTGAGAGGTGCAGCAGCGGCCGTTAAATCGCAGAAGCTACTCGAAATGGCAGCAGGTGCCCGTTACTCATCGCCGAAATAAGATTTATGAATTCAATAATAGCGGAGCATCGCCCCTGGGAACAATTAAACGCGGCGCAATTGTACGGCCGCAGTGCGGTTAAATATCGCGATTAGTCGACGGTGAAATCCACGGTGGGGCAGAGTCGAGAGAAAAAGCGTCCGAAAAACGAGGGAATAAGAGCAACGAATCTACCACTTAAAAAACTACATTAATCAAATTAATTAACTTCGCGATTCTATGGAATAAAAAGTCACCCCAAGTGATCACAAAACAATTAATTGTAGCGTACATAAATTTTATTAGCTCATTAAGTCAATGTTTCCCAAATATTTTCTGAGTCTTGATCTCCTTTTATAATATTTTAATATTCAAATGACCTGCGATTCCTCTGTAGAAACTAAGATAAATTTGATAAGGTAATGAAAACACGTTAAGAATACGTATTTCAGAATCTCATTCTAACTTATTAATATTTAGAAGAAAAAAACCTGGCGAAACCTCAGAAAAGTATTCGCGATCCACAGATTGGGAATCACTGCAATGACTTAAGAAGACGAGTTAACTCGTCAATGGTAGACTCCTCTGTTTTAAATAAGATGAGTTAACTCGTCAATGGCAGACTACTCTGTTTTAAATAAAACGAGTCAACTCGTCATTTTGAGACTCCTCTGTTTTAAATAAGACGAGTCAACTCGTCATTTTTAGACTCCTCTGTTTTAAATAAGACGAGTCAACTCGTCATTTGTAGACTCCTTTGTTTTAAATAAAACGAGTCAACTCGTCATTTTTAGACTCCTCTCTTTTAAATAAGACGAGTTAACTCGTCAATGGTAGACTCCTCTGTTTTAAATAAGACGAGTTAACTCGTCAATGGTAGACTCCTCTGTTTTAAATAAGACGAGTTAACTCGTCATTTTTAGACTCCTCTGTTTTAAATAAGACGAGTTAACTCGTCATTTGTAGACTCCTTTGTTTTAAATAAGACGAGTCAACTCGTCATTTTTAGGCTCCTTTGTTTTAAATAAAACGAGTCAACTCGTCATTTTTAGTATCCTCTTTTTTAAATAAGACGAGTTAACTCGTCATTTGTAGACTCCTCTGTTTTAAATAAGACGAGTCAACTCGTCATAAAAATTAGAAAAGTCTCCAATTTTTTTAATTTCCGAGCTACTTTTGACTTTCAAACATTCCTTGCAAGCACTAAATAAAAATATCTCTACTGGATCAATTGCAAAGAAGTTGGAACGCAGAAAGTTAATTCGTTGAGTCTACAATCAGTGAAAAGCCGAAGCAATGCGAAGCAATTTTCTCTGAGCTGGATCATCAAAAATTAAAAATTCGAAAACATTCCGTTAATTTATATGGTTCAAGTCAGTAGATGAACGAGGATTTTCTATTTTAAAAAAACTCTATTTTTAATTAACAAAAAACGAATAATTCAGACATCGAAAAAGCGTGTTTTTTATTTAAACGGCCGCCACTTTGTCAAAAATTAAATTTTTGAAAAATCCTTCCTTCATCTACTGAATTGAACCATATAGGGGAGAGTCGTGCAGTACCGACCCCTTTAAGTTTTTTTATTATATCTTGGGATAGAGTCGATAAAAATCAGAAATTCAAACACGTGTTTGTAGTATAGATAGAACTCAGTAAAAGGAGTGAAATTATTTTTATGAAATTTAATAATAAGAATTAATAAATCGCAAAAGTAAAAAAGTTGTAATTTCTAAGAAACGAAAAATTGTCGTCCAGTACCGACCAACTATTAAATTACTAGATTTTAGGCATAAATGATAACCAATGTTAATAAAAAGACATTTTATTACTACAATACAAGATTTTTTTGAAATTTTATTTGTACAAACTCGCAAGTAAAATAATTAATATTGCCCAACCATCACATTCGGTATACTACACCCAATCTTTGTCAAATGATTTCTTGCAAGCAGAGATGGGCAAAATTTTTATTTAAGTAAAATGTCTAATAACGAATGAAAAAAATTAACTTTATTCGTTTAATAAAAAATTTAACTTTTTTCGTCCAATAAATTCTCATCGAATGAAAAAATTAAATTTATTCGTCGAATAATCTAAAATTAAAGTAAGTTTTATTTAATCCTTATTTACATAATTTTTTATTTAGTTAATGCCCAATTCTGCTTGTAAATAACACACTGGATAACTTCTTCATTAAATCCCAGCCTCCTGTTTGTTAGGTTATCATACCTATCCTTATTTACTTTATTTTTCTGCGGGAAAAGCTAGAAGGAAGGCTAAATGAACATCTTAAAAATTAATCTGAGTTGTTAACAGATTGAACTTACTGATAAGAAAAATTTGGTCTCTAGTGGTTGACAGAGTCTGTTGGTCGGTACTGCACGACAGTTGGATGGTCGGTACTGTACGACAAACACGGGGAAACATTTTAGATCATGGTATATTATGTACAAAAAAATATTGCAAAACTAGGACGTTTTAATAACCTTAATAGTCTAGAGATAGTATACATAATAGGATAAAATCATTTATTTACACAAGAAACAAAAGATCAGGTTTAAAAAATAACTTTTAACCTCCCAAATATCAACGTATACATTTAATGCCTCAGAACATCGAGAGCAATGGAGTAAACAATATGGCCCCGAAATATGTTATAGAGAATTGGATTTTCCATTGGTTAATTCAAATAAAGTGCTAATATTTGGTTCAAGAAGCGAGAACTAGCTTTGGTCGGTACTGTAAGCTGGTCGGTACTGTACGACTCTCCCCTATTAACGGAATGTTTTCGAATTTTTAATTTTAGATCAACATAGCTTCCGCGCGAATGGCTGTTATTCGTTTATTTCTTAATGTTTTTCTATAATAAAATTAGTGAAAGTTTCTCCACACATGTACTTTTAAAGTAAAATAATAGTTGTAAAAAAATATACAGTAGATATTCCACAAAAAATTCCCAAAAATCGCGTTCTTTTTCGAAAGCTGACTAGACGTAACCCCTTAAAGTCTCTCATCCCTCCTCGAGTCTCCGAAGCTCTCCTGTTCCAGCACCGGTCGCGCAACAAACATCTCGTTGCAAATTGTGGTAGGATCGAACAGCAAGGGCCGAGATGGAGAATCAACTCGTCATCTTACGATCGTCGCCCGATTCCTCGGCCAATGCCCGATGATTTATCGCCCCGTGCCTAAGACCTCCATCCATCAGTGTCCGTGGGTCACAAAAAAATGGCCGTCGACCCGCAACTTGTCGATACTCCGTTTAGCCATCGTGATTACAAGCTGCCTGGGCCCTGGCTAAGTGTACTTTTTAACCGATTCCACCACGCTGTTTTCTTCCACCCCGTATATATATATATATATAT
The DNA here is from genome assembly GCA_960531205.1 of Andrena bicolor. Classification (NCBI taxonomy): domain Eukaryota; kingdom Metazoa; phylum Arthropoda; class Insecta; order Hymenoptera; family Andrenidae; genus Andrena; species Andrena bicolor. The sequence continues at coordinate 44,592,144 of OY482666.1, forward strand.
ATATAGAAGCCACACCCTCGGGAAGCACCGGAATTTAAAAAAAAGATGCTGATTTTATTAGAGCTCCTAAAAATTAAGTACTGAGATAATTGAGTTTCAGAATAATTTGAAAATAATTTCGAAATAAATATTCAGCTGGCTTCAGGGTATTGGAAGGAGTATCGCGGGGTTTCGGTAGAGTTGGGCGAAATGTAATCTGATTACAATTTACAAATTACGATTAAACTGTAGATGTGTAGTTGATTACACATTATTTTCTGTAGGGAAATTCCGGGTGAGATGGCACTGCGGGTGAGATGGCTCGATCGCGCTCCTTTTGCAAATATATTTTTGTCCTTTATAAAACTACTAAATTTACGGTGTGCTGAATTTTTTAAAAAGTGGACCATCTCTCCCCGACTTACCCTAATCGTTAATTTATCTGGTTGATAAAATTGTGGTGAACCACCTACATTAACGATTACAGAAAATAACGTTTAATCAACTACACAATTACAGTTTAATCCTAATTTGTAATTAGATTACATTTTGCCCGACTCTGGGTTTCGCAGTGGACGCAGGGGAGGGAGTTGGTTTTTCGGTTCGAAGAGCTCACAGACACCGGGGCCTGTGAATTTTCCATGAAGCAGCTGGGGAAAGCTGGCGATCGATCTTCGGCCCATCGATACTGGGTGTATCTACAGCGCGACGTCGCGCCCACGGCGACGAATAATTAACCGACGGTTTATTTATCGCGCTGGTTCGGGGGAGGATAAACGTGACTGGAGCAAACGGCAAGGTGACGGAGGGAAGTGCTTTCGAATCGTTTGCTGAGCTTTTCCGGGGGGAAGCTTGCGGAAGATGTCGTTCGGAGGGTTGGGAACGTGTTGTTTGGGGATGGCGGAGAGGTTAATCGAGATCGGGAATGGGGCAGAGATCTGGGTTGTAGAATCTTAGCTTTCTTTCTTAAGAGATCCACGGTTAAATGTGTATAGGTGTATCGAGATCTTTGCTTTCTTTTCTAAGAGGTCAACTGTTATATAAGTTTTTTTTTGTAAGTGTGATAAATAAAGACGAATTATTATTATTATTACTGTAGAAGTAAACCTAATTTATTCTTACCTAATATCTGTGGTTGTGAGGAAAAACGAGGCATGTCGGAATTTCAAAAAATTTCAGTTTCTGCATTAATTAAACTGTAGAATATTGGATGTATGTTTTTATCAGAAAAAATGCATGAAAACGAATTTTATAAGTTAAAAAAATAGTGCAATTTAACCGAAGTCACAACAACGTAAGTCCACAGAAAATTTGGAGAATACGACGTATCTTTCCTTTGTGATCGCTTTTTATTTTCTATTTTTATTTATCAGATTTCCAGGCAGATAAATATCATGCACACCAGGGGACACCGAATCATGAATAGCTACTATATTTATGGTTAAAAATTGACAAAAAAAAACCTGCAGCTTCTTCAAAGATGCATCAAAACATGGTCCAAATTTCAGACGAATCGAAACGCTGGTTTTGAAAAAAAAAATCCAAATCTTGCTACGTTTTTACCCCAAAGAATAGGATTCTCCCCTTAAATAAATGCAGGTCTACCAAGGAATAATGATAAATCTTATCCATTCATCCACACTTAAATAAATATAGCTATACCTACCAAACAATAATAAAGTTTCTATAATATATCGAGTACCCAAGGATCCCTCGTTTCCAAGTCACCCAATATAATAAAATCAACAAACTCCAACTCCTCTGCTTCCAACAAACTGAACCCCACAAAAGAATATTCCAAACCCCGACATCCTCCTCCCAAACGACAAAATCGCACCAAAAAAATCCACCAATATCCCCCCCTCCAAAACGAGTACACAGCACCGCAAAAAATCCAAACAGCAAGCTTACACACATATAAATCCGAAACTTAATGGATGCCCCAGGTTATCCGTTCTTCAACCGTTCCTCGACGCCAAGGATCTCCTCGCGTTTTCCCACCCCGGCCAGGAAATCCTGTTCCGCGAAAACAGAAGGGGGATAAGTGGTCGACGGGGTAGCTGCCACCAGTGGGAGGGGGGGGGGGCGATGTGAGGGGCGAGCTTACATCCGGTGAGCACTCGCGGAAATTTCAGATTCGACGAGGACACGGTCGAGGCTGCCAGCGTTGGATAATAATTAATTTTCCACGAGGCAAATGGATGCGGCTACGTGTTCCCTCTGGAGCTTCACCCCCACCCCCCCTTCCCTCCCCTTCCTCCCCAACAGCGTGGAATAGATACTTACATTCTGCATGAACCATCCCGCGAAGAGGGGGGAGGGGTGGCGAGTTTTCGCGAACACGCCGAGGTGTTTACACGGGCTGCGGCTTTATAAAATATACCCAGCGTCGAGAAGACGCTCGAGAATGGAGCCCACTTCGGGTGTTGCGCGGTGAAATGCTCGTGTAAGAACGTTTCTATAACGCCCCACCTACGCTCAGCGAGCGTGCCCGTGTGGGAGGCACTTGTCTTACGCTTGTGCCCTGATTCGTGGATTGGATTTCATCCCCCGGGGCCCGGGACGAGGGGAGGAAACGCTGGTATCGCCCGGCGATAAAAGGTTTGATGACCTTTGGTGTGCAGCTACTTTCAAAGCCTGTGAATGACTCGTAGGGGATCTGTAACTTCGCGTTTGCGGAGTCGTTAATGTTGCACGGAGGGTGGGTTGGGAATAGTCGAATGGAACTGCTTGCAATCGCTGAGAATTGCTGGGTACACGGAGCTACTTGTATTTTGAAACTCTTTTTCTGATGAAATTCGGTAAATCTTTTGGAGAAACAAATAGGTACGTTAGTGGTTACATTGAATTGGCTTGACGGAATTTTTTTGGAGAAACAAATACGTACAGTGACTCGCAAAAATATTCGGACACCTTTTAACATCGCATAACTTTTTTAAAAATAATCCAAACGACTTAGCAGTTTGATAAATGATATGATTTGTCGTTTTGAAAAAATGCACTTGGTCGGAGTAGCAAAAAAAAAATAATAAAGGTCGGTTTTTAAACTTTTTCATTTAGCAAACTGGGCTCTCTAGCTTCTCAAAAAAACTCAAGTCGTTTGGATTGATTTTAAAAAAGTTAGGCGATTTTAAAGGGTGTCCGAATATTTTTGCGAGCCACTGTATATTAAATATTTATTGAAACCGAAAAAGAGGTGAATTATTGTTAATAATTTTTATGATTAATAATCAAATTAAATAAACACTATATATACGTTTGTATGAGCTTGTGTTGTCTTCTCCAAAATATTCTGCTTTTTTAATGCATTGTGGGAAACAAGGGGATTTTTTGGAATGTGTTTGCACAGCTGTGTTTTTTATTAGAAAATACACGATTTTGCTATTTACACCGTTAGTAAGTTTCGAAGATATTCGACCAAACATGTTTCTCACCCTCAAGTTTGAGGCCTGCTTTCACCCCTTCATCGATAAAAACCCCTTAGTCGATAAAAAAAATACCTGTCAAATATTTTTGTAAGAAGTACTTTCTACCAAAGTCGCATCGATTGCCACTTCGATATGTATTTTCCCTTGTGGGTGTATTTTTCAGAGGGGCGCGGTGGAAAATGGGAAAACCTTTGGAGAAGATTATGAATGAGCAGATTCCCCTAAACTCGATTAAAACTAGGAAAAGTAGATTCCAGTGGTCCAGAAAGTCTTTACTTCCACCATTCTGTGGCAACTATTTTCTCTCGTCTGATCTTCAAAATGGGATTAGACACAGATTTTTCGAGGGATGTGCAGCCCAGCACGCAGTAATTACGAGCGTTTAGCGCGTTTAACGAAAACGAATGCAAAACGAGGGAACGAAATGAATTTACGGCAGCTCGTATCGTAATTCAACCGCGTCCCGAACGAACACGAGACATTAAGTCCTTGTTCCGGGCTCCACCCTCTGCTCTACGATTCTGTAGTGCGCTGTACGCACTTTAAACTTTTAACATTAGTCCAGTCGCTGGATCCAGTGAGTGGTTTGATTGGAAATCACGACGACGTCTACATTGTTCCAGTCGCTGGATCCAGCGAGTGGTTCGACTGGAAATCAGTCGATGTCTTGATTATTCCAGTCGTTTCTGAACCGTTGAAAGTGGTAGAGTGTAATAATAACAGATTCACGCAAAAGAAGGATAAAAAAACATAAAAGTAGCATCGAAAAGTAGACTTTCGATCCAGTGGAAATCTGCTGGAATGACAGCACTGTACTGGAATCCAACACACTGTTTACATTATTCCAGTTCTAATCCAGTGCTGTACTGGATCACTGGACTGGACTAATGTAAACCCACTGGATCGAAAAGTAGACTTTCGATCCAGTCGAAATCTGCTGGAATGACAGCACTGTACTGGAATGAACACACTTTTTACATTATTCCAGTTCTAATCCAGTGCTGTACTGGAATGAACACACTTTTTACATTATTCCAGTTCTAATCCAGTGCTGGACTGGATCACTGGACTGGACTAATGTAAACCCAGCTTTAAAGTACAGATCCAGTTAATGGAGATGTACAGGTAGTTGACGAACTAATGCAACACAAATGTACGGTTCTGGCGTGTTTACACCACATTTTTTGGGAACTGTTAGCCACAGTGAAAGAAGAACTTTCCAACCATCGATTCCAAGAACAATTCCTCATTATTCACTCCTCCGGGGTGGTTCACGCCTGCGTTCGATTCGACCCCAAGTTATTGTTTCACAAAGTACTTTCTTTCTATCTTATTTTATATTTTATTTCCAAGGCTTTCGCTGATACAGATTACTATTACGCTCGACGGTGTTACTTGCGAGCGTAAAAAGACTCGGGCACCAAGAGACGGATTTGGAGATTTGGCGTCTCCAGGCTAACAAGCGTCTGTCACCCTTTTCGTAAAATATATCATCAAATATTTTAATTTAAAAGAGTTGAGACAGTTTTAAGATTAATTCAATAGGCCAACTCACGTATGATTTATGCGGCCGTTGTTAAATTAATATTTGGCGATTCCTCGAGTATAAGAATTCGTAAGAATTTATATTCCACCCCCTCCCTTAAGTAATATTCTTTACACTGCATTTATTCAGTTATTAAAATTCTTTTAGAGGTTTCTAAATTCGCCCTATTGCTAATTTGCTACATAAAAAAAAAGTTAATTATTTATAAAGTTGTCTCGAGCCCCTTAACTTTCGGGTGCGAGGGAAGATAGACTATTTATTTCAGAACGAAAACCTACGCTCTTCTCGCGAATGGAAGCATAAGAAATTACAGGCATAAACATTTCACTGCCCCTGTAAATTTCTTTCGCCCACAATTTATTCATCAAACCTATATTTATAAATCCACCCCCTGCGGTTCTCCAGCGACCAAGAGTTAATATTCTTAACATCTTCCAACGATCCCGGCAAACGTGCGTCCGACATTCCCCTCGCTCGCAAACATGAGAAATTTATACTGCCGAGGGGGGACACGCGGCAGAAGGAGAGCTGATCACAAAGGGGGGCAGCCTCTGGGAAACCTTTCGGTACGAAAGCAAACGGCAGGAGTTTGCCGTCGAAAGAAGAGAAGACGCCGCGACTGTGGCGTAAAAATCGAGAAAAACGACGACGGAAAGCGGGGGATCCAGCGGCGATCTCCTTTATTCGCGGATAATTGAATATCAGCGGAGGCGGGGGTGGGGGGTTGGCGGAGGAAGCGATATTCCGTGGGAATCCTGGCATCGAGAACTGTCGGCCTAGGGGAACCGATCGGGGGCCCAGGTTTCACGAGAGAACGCTTCCCACCAGCGATTCCGACTCATGGAAAATTAAATATCCACGATCCCATCCCTCGCCCCGCGGACCGTCGGAACTTTCTCCGATCCAATGACGGAGGGAGAATCGATGGATGTTCCCTCCAACACTTCGTAGAGACCTGTCGGGGCTGGTTCTAATTGCGATTGGAAACAGTATTCGCTGGGTAGATTCTTTTCTTTCCTGGTTTACAGACTTTTAGGGGCTAGGGACCTTGGTCGATTTGGCGGGGGAAGCAACATCGAGATTTGGGTGATGTTAATAGTGAATTTTCTGGGGAAGACAGTTTGCAAGTGGTCTACTAGGGTGTCAGGGGAACAGCTTTAATTTTTAATGGAAATAATGTTTGGTTACGGTATGAGTTTGTGTTTTTAGTATTTTGGGGTGCTATGGAGTTCCTGAAAATTATTTATGGAAGATTCTTGGGAACTTGTTCATCTTAATTATGGATGTTTTAGGGAAGACACTTTTCACAGAACTAATACAAAGACCTCTAATTTTAAGGGAGAAGAAGATTCATAAAGATTCTTTATCTCCAATTTTTTTCTTTTCAAAATTGATAGTAAATTGATTTTAACATAGTTAACTTAAAACACTTAATTTTCTCGATAATGTTGTTTTGCGATATTCCCTGTTTTTTTTTTCCCCTTACCTTTCATCTTTAGAGTAGCAGCCATTACTAAGCAGTAGTTTACAAGTTTCGCGGGTAGAAATTCGACAAGTATGATCCACGATTTTTCTTCTGTATCTCTCGAGGTGGAATCGTTGCCAGATTTCCCAGCAAAATGCGGTCGAACTGCGTATGTGTCACGCAGGATGCAAAAGGATCGCTCGACTGCGTCAAACTGCTCTCGTCCAATGGCGCAGAAACCTGTTCAACCGTACGGGACGCGATAACGACGATTCTACGATACAAGAAGATCGTGCTCGGCATGATACATCGACTAGCTGCCGGCCAAAGAATTCGAAATACTGAAAAGCTTGGAAATAATATATCAAAACCTTAGAATTCACTGTGTACACGTCTCTCGCGATTCCTCCTTCCATCTCTCCGCAAACCATCTTCCATTTTTTTCTTCCTTTCAGAGCCAATTCTGAGCGAAATTTGGGTTAGAGCTAGGTTTCATTTCAGTTGGACTTGTATTATGGGGTAACACCACTCTAGAGGCAGAGAAAGAAGACCTAAATTTGACAATTTATTTTGTGAGTATGACAAACGGAATGGAAATTCTTTTCAGAGGGTTTATTTAACACGTATTGAAGGGGGTGAAACCCACCCCCGAAGTTCATAAGAATAGTTGGTGTCCGCTTCCGATTGCTTTCGTTTTTGGATATGTTTTAGAGGACCGAAAAATAAGATATACGTGTCTTTTTATTTTGGCCTGCTTGAATGTTTAATTTACCCCCTAATAACCTAATAACAAGAACATCGTCCATACAGTAAATTATGACGCAAATGAAATTTATATGAAATTTATACTCAACACAATTTTGTATCCCGTATGAACTTTGGAGGGGTGGTTTCACCCCCTAAACATTCAAGCAGGCCAAAATAAAAAGACACGTATGTCTTATTTTTCGGTCCTCTAAAACATATCCAAAATTCAAAGCAATCGGAGATGATCACCTGAAAATTTTATAACTTTGGGGGGTGGTTTCACCCTCTAAATATGAAAACAGGTCGCTATAAAAAAACACGTATATCTTATTTTTCGGTCCTCTAAAACATATCCAAAAACCAAAGCAATCGGAGATGATCACCTGAATATTTTATAACTTTGGGGGGTGGTTTCACCCTCTAAATATGAAAACGGGCCACTATAAAAAAACACGTATGTCTTATTTTTCGGTCCTCTAAAACATATCCAAAATTCAAAGCAATCGGAGATGATCACCTGAAAATTTTATAACTTTGGGGTGTGGTTTCACCCCTTAAATATGAAAACGGGCCGCTATAAAAAAACACGTATGTCTTATTTTTCGGTCCTCTAAAACATATCCAAAATTCAAAGCAATCGGAGATGATCACCTGAAAGTTTTATACCTTTGGGGGGTGGTTTCACCCTCTAAATATGAAAACAGGCCGCTATAAAAAAACACGTATGTCTTATTTTTCGGTCCTCTAAAACATATCCAAAATTCAAAGCAATCGGAGATGATCACCTGAAAATTTTATAACTTTGAGGGGTGGTTTCACCCTCTAAATATGAAAACAGGCCGCTATAAAAAAACACGTATGTCTTATTTTTCGGTCCTCTATAACATATCCAAAATTCAAAGCAATCGGAGATGATCACCTGAAAATTTTATAACTTTGGGGTGTGGTTTCACCCCTTAAATATGAAAACAGGCCGCTATAAAAAGACACGTATGTCTTATTTTTCGGTCCTCTATAACATATCCAAAATTCAAAGCAATCGGAGGCGGACACCTGGAAGCCTCTCCTTGTTAGTTCTACTATAAGTCTAAACTAACCCTAGGTAAATTTCAAGTAAAGTCCAGTTTAGTTTTAAAGCACCCCCAGTTAAAGTTCAACTTAGGACTCCATCCCTACATCAAATTAAATCCAGCACACGTCTACCTCACTCCTGCTTAAAATTCAGCTCACATCTGCGACGTACACCTGAAACCTCAGACTGGAACCCCACCTAAGTTAGGTCTGAACAGATTACTGCACCCGCTTCACTCTCGCAGGCCAACCCGTTGTCAGTTTTAGCTGAAATCTGGGCTAACTTGAACCCGAGGCTGTTGGAATCACGATGAAAAATGAATTCCACCCTGCCTCCTGTCCGTCCGTTTATTCGTCCATTAGACCCCCGAAACGGTGCAACAACGACGACGATGGCCGATCCTCGAAACTCGACCCAGTCTCTCAGGATTTACGGTCCCCCGTAAATTGAGTTTCGCCGGGCGGACAGGGCCGCGACAGATCGTACGGATGGGAATGGAAACGTCGATGAAAAATACTCCCCGCGGAAGCCCACGGGCGAGGAGCGGAGTCGGGGTCCTCCTTCCTAGCCGCTTCGACAACGGATTATAAGCGGCCGCGATTTATCACGTGTGCATCGTAAAATAGGTGGCGAACAACGGGGACGCCGTCGCGCTCCTTGTCCCATGAAAAATATCCCACGGTTTTTCCGCCGCGTTTCCTCGGCAATCGTTACTCCGCGCGATCAGGGGGCGGCCAGTGCGGCGTTCAACTCCGTGTCGCGGGGAGGACTAACAAGATTAGAAGATTTAGCTGGATGACGGTGAAGTAAATCTCTCCGAATGCCATTTCCCCCGTTCGAGACGATGCGCACCAAGTTTTCCATGATTTATTAGACAAATGGGCAAATTTCTGTCTCGAGATTCGATCTCGGCTCAATGCTCTTTCGGCTTACATCAGATTATCTCGAAATTTTTATAAAATGCTGGGGCTGTTTACCCTTTACTTTAATCTTTATCTACATTGGCGAAATCTGGCGTACACAACTTTGTACACTCGCTGGGTGGTTTTTTACAGTAAACTTTCGTGAGAGTTTTACCTGAAATGAAATTTAAAAAGGGGCAGTGTAGTTAACAGTATTTAGAACTACCGGAAATTGATGTAGACCAGTCAAGATGTCTGATTATTTATAAAATATGTTATGCAGGGAAAGTCAAACTTTATTCATATCTCTTTAATTTTTATATTGTTAAAAAATATATACAGTAGCGGGGAAAAAGTTACTAGTTTTTGAATCCACTTTATTTCTATTACTTTTTATCGTCAACTCAAAACTGCAGCATAGGTAGTTGAATAAAAAGTTACCAAAAGTGATAACTCCTTTTACTGCCATATATAACTTTTGTTTGGCAGATAAATAAATTCAACTTTAACTGGATTTTATACAGCTTTAAATTCTCCATGAGAATGTGTATATTAAATACATGCCGCAGTTCCAAATTGACGCTGAAAGAATAACAACAATAAAACAAATCGGAAAGTGGTAACTTTTTTGTCCACTACTGTAATAATATTATACATATTTATGATACTTGCAAATATAAATTTTGATATATTAATTAATCTTCTAGAACCCCCCACGCGAGTTCGTCGAATGTGTAACTATGGAACAGCAGGTCCGAAATCAAATTTCATTTCAAAATTTCACTTCAAATGTCATTTCAAAATCAAAATTCTTTGATTGAAAACAATTTTTTTTAAATACCCTCGAAAAACTATCCATCTTATTCGTGGATTTTCGAAACTTTTCTTCCAAAGAGTAACATTTTTACAAAAATAATTTGTTTAAGAAATCGGTACGTACAACGGAAACTACATTCATATAGTTTATAAAAAAAAAATGAAATTTGATTTCCGACCATATTAATTTTAATATCGTAATTCATCTAGATTAAGATGAATTAATATATTAAAATTTATGGATATTTCTCTATTTATTTTTTTTTGTATAATCTCTTAAGACAGCGTACTAAAATTATAGGTAATAAAAATTTTCTACGAAAACTGTAAATTATTCCCGAAAAGAAAATCTTAAAAACGGCTTACTTTTCCGGGCGTCACAGTTCTATCTTAACCCCGAGTAAAAACGTCCAACTACAGTGTCCCAGCTTCTGCTCGAGTCCCCCAAAAAATTAAAGCACACCCCGTGCTTCACAAATACGCAACAGCGTTTATCAGCACAACAGGATTGGCGCGTCGATCCTCGAGCACAGTGCGCGCCAAGTGGTACACTCCGAAATAATAGCGGCGTCAGACGTGCAGTGGAGAACGTGGAGATGACGGTGACAGTGTGTGACGGGTGACGCGACGACGGCCTAACGCGATTGCACGGGCCGGCGGCGGGTCCCGATAATATGCAGAGCAAGTCGTATTGCGGCGGCGGTTGGGCGCAAAAACACAGCGGCGAAGGAAGGAATAAGGGAAGAAGGGAAAAAGGTAAGGCAGAAACGGTCGGTCGGCTGGCAAGTAGGTCGCATCTCACGGCTCAATATCGCCGAATACTCTTTTGTGTCCTCTTCTAAATTGGGTTACGAGGGTGCCGCAGCCGTTAGCTGCTGGCTGCGGCTTCTCCGTCTTCTGCTTCGAGTACGCGGCCCACCAGAATTTCAATATACCAATCTTCTCGCTGCGACTCGAGCCCTGTGTACACTAGTCTCCTGGAAACTCGCCGATCGTCGTCCCGATTCCCCGAGGGGATCCTCATCCTGATCAGCCGTCCCCTTGTCGCGCGCGGAGGAAACGCGGGATATTGGCGAGTCGTTTTATAGGGTAAGCAAGCCAGTAGATGGACGAATCGTTGGTTAATCGTTAATATTGAAAGAACTAGAGTTTTAATCTATATTATTGTTTTTTTATTTTGTAGAAAACAACGTTTGTGGTTTTATAAAACATTAACATATTTATCGAAAAAAAAATTTTTGTATGCAAAAAATGTATTTGTATGTACGATTTTCCGCCACCATGCGTGAAACGTCTAGCCACATTAGGCTAGAGATAACCTCACTTTATTTGCGGCCTGGGCCCATAACCTATTGCACCGTTTTCTGCCAATGAAGACTCCATACGTTTTTAGTTTTCATGAAATAAACTATATTTTCACAAAAAAGAACTTGATCTAGGTAACTACTATGGCTTATAAGTCTTTTATTCATCTAACCAGACACCCGTCCATCTATTGGTTTTGAACTGCCCATCTACTAGCCCTATCATCCATCTACTGGTGATACGGGCTATGAGTAGAATTTTCATCATTTTATCCTTAAATACAATAAAAGTTATAAAATTATTACTTCTAAAATGGTTTTGATGGCGATTTTGATGACGTATAAAAATTTATGCCTCGCTTGTGCAGGTGATTTCAGCAGTTAGACTCATTTGAAAACAAAAATACAAACAGATTCTTGATCAGTATGACAGTCGCATTATTGAGGATAACTACTTTCGAAAAATGTACTTAAAAAAAAAATTGTTTTGTTCAAATCGTCTAACCAAAATTACCACTTGCGAGAGAGGGAGATCGGCCGGAAAGCCATCTAGCGGCGGCGTCGCAAGTTATCGCCACACGTTAGCGGAAAAAAAGAGCTGAACCAAGCAAAGTTGTCCCGATCGAATGCACGTGGCCGCAATCGAATGGGCTTACTGCACCCCGCACCTTGAATATACCCCCGCCTGTCCTTTCCACCCCCGCCCCCGCCATTATTCCCTGCAGGAGACAACGAAAAGCGAAGCGTCAAAGTTGCTTGGCAAAGCCGTAGCTCGGAGCGACCCGACCGGTCGTTACACGCTTGAAAGTTTAAGCCCCTCGTCCCGCTGTCAGCTGAACGTGACGCGCGTACACCCTCGCGACGAACTTCCCCGCCCTTGTCGCCCCGTCGTAAATATTTGATGTCAAATCCTTATCCCGTAAGAGGCGAAAATCCATCCGCCCCGTCGGCCGAACAATGCTGGGCGTAGGCTCGACGTGTGCGTCCCGGCGCTCCGCGTCTTCGCTCTGCCTTAGCTCGGCGAATTAGCGAGAATGAACTTTCCTCTCATCGCCACTAGGGCTGGGACTATTCGAATAATTTAATATTCGAATATTTTACAAGTATTCGAATACGAATAAACTTCGAATATTTTACAAGTATTCGAATACGAATAAACTTCGAATATTTCAGTATTCGAATGTTATTATTCGAATATTTCAGTATTCGAATGTTATTATTCGAATATTTCAGTATTCGAATGTTATTATTCGAATATTTCAGTATTCGAATGTTATTATTCGAATATTTCAGTATTCGAATGTTATTATTCGAATATTTCAGTATTCGAATGTTATTATTCGAATATTTCAGTATTCGAATGTTATTATTCGAATATTTCAGTATTCGAATGTTATTATTCGAATATTTCAGTATTCGAATGTTATTATTCGAATATTTCAGTATTCGAATGTTATTATTCGAATATTTCAGTATTCGAATGTTATTATTCGAATATTTCAGTATTCGAATGTTATTATTCGAATACTGATGTATTCGAATAGTATGGTGTGAAGTGGGTAAAAATTAGCGTACAAGATTGCACCCTGACAAATGAACCTAAAGAACTTGATTTATAATTCACACCATACTATTCGAATATATCAGTATTCGAATACTTTAATATTCGAATATATCAGTATTCGAATACTTTAATATTCGAATATATCAGTATTCGAATACTTTAATATTCGAATATATCAGTATTCGAATACTTTAATATTCGAATATATCAGTATTCGAATACTTTAATATTCGAATATATCAGTATTCGAATACTTTAATATTCGAATATATCAGTATTCGAATACTTTAATATTCGAATATACCAGTATTCGAATACTTTAATATTCGAATATATCAGTATTCGAATACTTTAATATTCGAATATATCAGTATTCGAATACTTTAATATTCGAATATACCAGTATTCGAATACTTTAATATTCGAATATATCAGTATTCGAATACTTTAATATTCGAATATATCAGTATTCGAATACTTTAATATTCGAATGGTATTCGAATACTTTAATATTCGAATAGTATTCGAACACTTCGATATTCGAATTATATTCGCCAAATAATTGAGCAACTGAAGTATTCGAATATTCGAATACCGAAAAATTCGACAAATAGTCCCAGCCCTAATCGCTACTTGGTAGTGCTATGAAAGATCGAGGAGATCGAGGATGAACGTTCTTCGGAACGGTGTATTTCGCTGAAGTTTCCGAAGTGTAGAATATTTTTAAACGAGCCGCCGGGCTTAATATCGTTAAGCGTGGATCGCGTGCACGAGCTGCGATATACAGTTGCGGGGGTGGCGCGGGGGACGGTTACAAAAGCGCGGTAGATTTTCTTCTCGCGAGCGTCACAAGTTTCGAGGGCCCTAACGCCTCTCTTATTGTTATATACGAGGAAAGTGCTTGCCCGGGACGGCGAAAAACTCGTTTTTCTCCTCGCTGCTCGCCTCGAGCAGCAGCAGGGCTCCGCGAGGAACTTCCTCTCGCCTGGCCTGTTCAACTCCTGTTTCGCGTTTCGGATTCACAGGCGGACGTGCTTTTACGCGCCTCTCCAGTTCTCTCGTACCTTTGCATTCCTGATATATGGAGATGTGTCTATCGTTGGAGGCAATTTTTTATGATTATCCATATTTGAAACGTAGGTAAGCGGTATTACACTTATAATTGTGCTTTTGGATGAAGCTGGTATTGTTCGGATGATTTTAGATGGGGAGATAATTAGTTAAGGGTGGTGGTACTTTGTGTTTTATTCGGGGGAACGTAGCCCTGCGTGCTTTATTTGGGGAATGTAGTAGTAAGTGTTTTATTCGGGGGAGGGGCAGGACTAAGTATTTTATTCGGAAGGAACTACGGTTTTTATTCCGAGGACTGTAGTAGGTACTAGGTGTGTTATTCGGAAGAACGCACAGTGGGCTAACGAGGGAATATCCCGAACTCGGAAATTCAAAAAATTCTGAAATTTTGTAAATATGTAAGGAATTTCCTCCTGATTAAAACACAATTTTTGTTTTCTGCCCAAATTCACTCGAAGGGGATGAAATTAACCCCTCGTTCTTCCCAAAATACTACATGCATCCATCCCCAAACAAATTCACCTATTTCGAAAGCCTCATTTTCTCTTTCCTCAAGCACTTTCCGCAACGACATACGCGAAGCACCCAACAGCCATGCAAGAAACGCCCGAAACAAATCACCAACCAACTAACCCGCTGCTAATGGACACCGTGGCGCGCTCGCGCTAATTGAGATCCCATCGGCGGAAAAACCTGACGAGCATATCCCCCGCTTCGTCCCGAGGAGCAGACACCGCCCGAAAGTGGCTGGATACGTCGGCCCGACGGAATCAAACGGCAATTCGATCCCCGGGCAACTTAGTTTTCCGACGAGGACCGGGGGTCGATGTACAATTAGCCGCGCGAACTTTAACTTGCAAATATGGAGAACCGGCAGCTCGGGTCAGATCGATTCGTTTCCGAGCGTCCAATTAATTCCCGCTCACGGAAATTCCGCGAGCATGACGCGTCGTCAAATTCAATTTCACCCAGGAGCCTGACGCTGCTCCCCCGATCATCCATCCATCTGTCCCCCTCGCGCAGGCAAATAGAATCTTATTTTAATGAGACGCCCCCGGGAAGTGGGGGATCGAAATGTCACTCCCGAAATAAAGAACCATCCCCGCAGCGCGTTTCCATGAATCTTTGATAACGATTCTTCTACGAGGGGGTGGACTGCTTTCGCTACGGTATCCAGCGTAGAAAAACGGCGATTCGAGTTTGGCGATCTACGCGACACTCAAGGAAAGACTACGCCTGAGAATTTTTAGATGAACAGCTCCCACTAACGAGGAAGAGAAGAACAGAATTTGCACTTTCACTGTCACCAGAGGAATATTCGCAAGTCTCGGAGAACTTTCAAGTTACTGCAAAAGACCTTTTCTTTTATGCCACTTTTTCGATTCACAGGGTGTTTTGTGGTAGGTTTCTGGGGTGGATTCTAGGCACAGAAGAAATTCATTGAAACATCGGTCCGATGTTATGTTGTTTCAGAGTTGGGCATTATTCGAATAAATTTTTATTTATTAATTATCTAATTTAATAATCTTCGAATAAAATGAAGTCTTTCGAAATGAATAATTCGAAATATTCGAAAAAAAATTATTCTTGTGCTTAATAATTTATTCCAATAATGCCCAACTCTATATTGTTCCCGAGTTAAGGCAGAACCACGCATTCGGCATTCTGCGAATCCCGAAATATTCGGCATCCGATAAATTACTCGCCAAAGTATTCGCGTATACCTCCGCACTACGCGCTTATTCGGCAAATGACGAGGTTTTCAACTAGCGATCGGGAACTGCGAACATTCATACAGAAGCTCGCGTAAATATTTGATAACCGGCGAATAGCGAAGATTCGCCTTCGCCTCTAAACCCACGCGCCGATAGCTTACTGCAGAAATGTCCACTTCTCGTGAAATTATAGATTTCTTCAATTATAAATGACCCATTTTAAAAACACTTTTTCCAAAAACTCTGAAAAGTCGATATACAATATTTGTGCAGCAAGCCATCACCCCGTAATTGTTCGCCAAATGACTACTTAACAATCGTTATTCAGCATTCGCCTGCAGAAGGTATGGCTGCGCCTTTACAGTAGGGCTGGGACTATTTGTCGAATTTTTCGGTATTCGAATACTCGAATACTTTAGTTGCTGAATTATTTGGCGAATATAATTCGAATATCCAAGTATTCGAATATTAAAGTATTCGAATATTAAAGTATTCGAATATTAAAGTATTCGAATATTAAAGTATTCGAATATTAAAGTATTCGAATATTAAAGTATTCGAATATTAAAGTATTCGAATATTAAAGTATTCGAATATTAAAGTATTCGAATATTAAAGTATTCGAATATTAAAGTATTCGAATATTAAAGTATTCGAATATTAAAGTATTCGAATATTAAAGTATTCGAATATTAAAGTATTCGAATACTATTCGAATATTAAAGTATTCAAATATTAAAGTATTCGAATATTAAAGTATTCGAATATTAAAGTATTCGAATACTGATGTATTCGAATGGTATGGTGTGAATTATAAATTAAGTTCTTTAGGTTCATTTGTCAGGATGAAATCTTGTAAGTTAATTTTTACCCACTTCACACCATACTATTCGAATAGTATTCGAATATAGCAGTATTCGAATATAGCAGTATTCGAATATAGCAGTATTCGAATAGCATTCGAATATAGCAGTATGCGAATAGTATTCGAATATAGCAGTATTCGAATACTGAAATATTCGAAGTTTATTCGTAGCATTCGAATACTTGTAAAATATTCGAATATTAAATTATTCGAATAGTCCCAGCCCTACTTTACAGCCGCGCGTGACGTTCGCGA
Source organism: Andrena bicolor (assembly GCA_960531205.1). Taxonomy (NCBI): domain Eukaryota; kingdom Metazoa; phylum Arthropoda; class Insecta; order Hymenoptera; family Andrenidae; genus Andrena; species Andrena bicolor. Next base: position 44,608,873 of record OY482666.1, read on the forward strand.
AGAAAGCCCCCGACCATGCGAAGTGTTTCGCTAATCGAGCGCGCGTGGCCAGAATTGAACGTGCCTACTGTACGCACAATCTCGATCCTGGAGAGCCAGAACGTAATCCATGCACAGCGGCCAGCTGGCCCCAGCGCCGTGCAAAATGGCCCCCATTCCGCGAGGATCGCTTCATTCCTAGACTTTCGACCCAGTTAAATTCCACGACGCTCGTGTCTGTTCAATTGAAAATCCCAATATGCCCTGTCCCTCCCCGTCGACACCAGGAACGTACTCGAAGGTCCACCCCCTCCCCCCCCCCCCCGGCCCCTGCAGCACGATCCCGCCCTGGAATTCGAAGGCCATTCTGGGCATACACGCGCGTATCTATGCTTCGACGTGGTCCAATAAGCGAATCAATCGCGGGCGCGTTAAGATATTCCCTGCGCTCCGCTCCGGCGACGGTAAAAAGGGAAGATTTGGAGGGAGGCGAGGGATTGGGAGACGACGCCTAAGGGTGAAAAGCTCCCGAGGCGCGGCTGATTCTCTTGACACTGTGCTTCACAGCCGAGGAAGTATGATTCGTGCATTCCACGGCGATATTGAAGACCCGAGACTTCGCGTCAGCGATTTTCTCGCACTTCCGCGTGTGTGGCTTGCAGCTCGCTAGGGGAAGAATGGTGTAGAGTGTAGAGGATCTTCAGACGCAGCTAACCTAGATTCTACGCTGTGTATGATTGGAGGCTGGTTTGCAGATTTTTTGGGGAGAGTGTCGAGGGAGTTGAGATATGGGCAATTGTCTTTCGTTGGATTTAATGTATAAGGTAGTTGACCCAGTCGTCGATCGGTACCCAGTCGTCGATCATTTGAATTAATATTGAGATTTTATAAGGTTTTTGAACAATATTGTGTAAAGGACAAAATTGCAAGTTAATATTTAAGAGTCTTTACCTACATATATCATCACAATATTGTTCAAAAACCTTATAAAATCTCAATATTTAAGTGATCGACGACTAGGCCTAAACCGATCGACGACTGGATCAACTACCTTATGTAGGATACTATGGGTGTAGTGTATTTAAGTTCGCGGTGATTGTGCCTTGTTAGGCCGAGAAATAGGTAATACTTTGTGAATTTTTTGTAAGCAAAGGGATCGAGGAATTAATTTGAAGTTTGACAGGCTGTTTTATTGTATCTTGAACTATTGTTAGGAATTTTTGTGTGACAGTGAAAAAGAAAACATGGCAGTTACAGAGAAAGCATTGAAAAATAATCGGGTGGTCCTGGCGTTGACGAAAAGTACTGTAAGGATTATCCGAAACACAAATAGGAACAGAGATATATTAGTAGTAGAAGCCTTAAGAAAAATAAAAAAAAATGTTAAAATGGCAGCCTTTTGGAGAAGATGAAGCGCCCTGATTTGAGTCTGAAAAAGGTTTTGCCCCAAAATCGGGAAAAATTGTTTAAAGAAAAAGGAAAGGTAACAGATACGGCAATGAATTTACTACTACAGATTCAGATAGATTAAGTATCTCTTTCCCTTTTTGTGTTTCAGATAACCATTACATTACTTTCTGTTAATGCCAGTACGACCCGATTATTTTTCAACACAAAAATTCAGAACAATAGTTCGAGAAAGAATAAAACAGTCTGCCAAATCTTAAATTAATTCGTTGAGCCGTTTTTGTACAAAAAATTCATAAAGAATTGCCCATTTTTCGGCCCAACAAGGTGCAATCCTCTTTAATGGGAGCTATAGGATTTTAAAAATAACTTCTGCCTCGATCCTTGTCGAATATCGTAGTTTACACTATTTTACCTTAAAATTTACAAAATATCATAAATAAAACCTACATCCGAAACCAAAATTACTTTCAAAAATTTTCAAAACCAAAGTTTAAACTGCAAACGGTAACAAAATACAATCCATTTCAGTGACATCAACCCAACACTTCAAAACGAATTATTAAAACCCCTCTAATACAAAAGTTGAAACGCTAGACGTAAGTCACGTGCGGAAATCCTCCACTCCCGTTTGTTCATAGTACTCGTTCAACGCCCATCGGCGTTCCCCGCACGGGCTGCTCGCATACATGGGTTCACCGTCCGCAGACTTTTTTCTCTTCACCACAGCGTCCAAGTACCTCTTCGCTGCACCTCCCGCGCGCTATTATTCGGGCATTAAACGGAGCCTCGAATCTGGCCAGCTCGATTCACCAGCTCCATTCACTGCCACGAGGATTAGTTACACGTCGAATGGCCACGGACACAGAACCCGAGGTCGGCTCGATCGACCGGTGGCGTGTGACCGTGGGCAAATTGCGCTCGGACAACACCGAGCCATGGGTCCAGGAAATTTGCCAAACGGGTCGGGGGATCCGCGAAGTTGCAATGAAAGTGAGGGGGCTAGCCGAGGTCCCAGCGTCGCCGAGGCGACGTTTAATTGGACGATATTTGCCGAACGCGTGTAATCACCTGTTGCACGCAGCGGCCGCGCGCTAATAGAGGCCCAGGTGGAATGAATTCGCGGAGGAGGCCGTTGGGAGACGCTCGTAGGGCTCCTCAGCATTGTCCTGCGGGAGCACTTCGGGATGAAAATTCATCGACGGTTTTAAATAAATCCAAGCATCGTTGGAAAGTAAGATGTCAGATCTTAGGGTGTTTAGTGACACCTGGGCTGGCTATATTTCCTTTCTTCTCTGTGTAAACTAATGGGACTGTGCCCGTTTTAATAATCGTGGTAATCACTAAGGGTGTTTTTAAGGATGTATTGGACCAATCTTCAAAATGCTACCAAGTTAATGAAAATTTGTACGATTGTTCTTTTTAATCTTCCTGGTGTGCTCCAAAAATTTTAAATGAATTCACTAAACGGTTGCTGAGTTATAGCGATTTTAATTTTCACTGATTTTACACGTACTCTTATGGAAAGAGACGATCTTGACAGATAAAACAGTTGAAAAAATTTTGAAGCAATGATACCAATGATTTCAATTTTTTTTTACATGTAGTATATGGGTAGATGAAAATATCTGCCGAGTTTCAAATGTTTTCACTACACTGTTTTAAAGAAACAAATTATAGCTTGAGGAAATTGTGAATTCAGGGCATTTTCACTGATAAAAGTTTAGCAAATAATGCTGCAGAAAACATTTGCAAAGTGGAAGATAGCTTCTTAGGAGTAAAAATAAGACTCCAACTGTCGTTCATATAGGTACTTTTGTCTAATATCGTAAGTCCGATACATCCCTAAATAATATGTGGAACACCCTTGTGGATCGCTGTTTTTGGAGACGAGTATAGCTAAAATACCAGTTGTGTTTGGATTACATAACAGTTAGGAAAATCTAAGTGCACATTTGACGCTATTGTGTGGTAGAAATTTGAACAGAGGCACTCTGATTTCGTATGAGAAGTTTGCTCCAACATGGTTCTAGGGTTAAGTGCCGTGTGATTTTTTTAGATTCTGTATTTTTTTTTTTTTCCCTCAAGCCCCCATAATTCCATCCAGTTTTACACACGCACTCCGAAAAGTGGCTAAAATTTTCGCGCTCCCGCGTGGAAATCTACCGAAACGAGAGCATTAAGTTGTCCCGAAGCGGATGAAGGGTCTCCGCGTCTCCCGTGGGGCAGAAATCCAGCGATTAATACCGATGCACCGTTCCAGGAAGCTTCTCGCTCGCCGAGAAGCGCGGATGGTTCCATCGACCTTAAGGAAGTTAAGGCACTTAAAGCAAATCGTGATCTACGAGGAGCTCGCGAGGGGCTCGGCATCGAGGGAGCGGCTGACTTGGCCCGAGACACCTCGTTCGAGGCTCGCCACTAATTAAGAAATACACATCACCCTTAATGCCCGCTCTAACAACGCGGCGACGCGTGCTTCAGCCCAGCCCCTCTTTGTCCCTTTACCCTGTGCCCCTTTTTCTAATTCTTCTACCCTCTCGATTGAAACCGTAATTCACTCTTCACAGTGCTTACTTTAACCACAGAACTTCCTCTTACCGAGAAGTAACAAATTGAAGAAACAAAAATTTTGAAAACACATCTCTTTGACAAAAAGTTAAAGTCAGTTGAAATTCTCCAAAGAGAATTGTATAATCTTCTTTTTATAATACAACGGAGAAGGTAGAGGCGAATTCAACGACTACCGCGGGAGAATTTGAGGTTATAGTGCAACTTGTAACTAAACTTCCATTTAATCCAATTTTAACCTGCAATATACATTTGTTCACTCGAATCTCGGAAGAATCTCCCACAAAAAATGCAAAACTCGTTCCGATACAAATTCTTTACGCTCTCAAAGTAGCGAGGTGAACAAACAATGGCTGACGTAAGCAGTGCAGCGTGGCTCAACTTCGACCCAGCATGCACCGAAAACAGTTCGCCACGCGATTAACGCGAAACATCCCTCGATATTTGGAAATCGTAGACAGCAGGGACGTAAACACAGTGATTTGAAATTACAATGAGATCACAAAAGCGGTGAGAATTATTTCGACGACTGAGAAAGGGCGATCGATCGTAGCCGCGGTAATGAAAAACGCCGTCCCCTCGATATCCCCTCCCGGATATCGAAAGGAGGGCCAGAAAAAAAAAAGGACGAGCCGGTCGGTGGAACGAGAAACGAGTCGCGCTGAAGTAGAAAATAGAATGCAGCAGCTTTGCGTTCAATTGTTTCGCCTGAATTTGTTTTTCCGCCCCGCTAAAGTTCGCCCCCTCTCCCCGCCAAGGCACGGGAAATAAAAACGAGACCGCGCCGGTGTGTCGTCGCTGGGAAATAGTGAAATAAACGAATAAGTGGCGAATGAAATCGACTAGGGGGGTGGAAATAAATCCGCGCTACGCGAATGCGCGAATTATAGCGACGAATAGCTTTCTGCCCACGTGGATGTTGTTTCCTAGCTTTGTTTTTTTTTTCCTCTCTTTTTTTGGCCGGAGTCCCTTTTTTCCAACCCCCGGGCATCGCGGTTCGTCGATTGCTCGGCAATTTTGCATATCGACCACCGACGGGTATTATTTGAGCGTCGACACCGAAAAGCTCGTTTTTCCAGGCTCTCATCGATGGACAATCGATCAGTTCGCCGGCGATGTGACGAACCGTGAAGCTTCCTTTCACAAACACTCGTACTTTTCGCCGCTGTGGCGAACGAGGGGCGTTCGCCGCGCTCGCCTGATATTTTACACGATTTTTGGTTAGCGAAAAGCTGTGTGTAAAGCTTCCTGGAAGATGGAGCTCTTAGGTTTGACTTTCGTGGCGACGCGGCCCTTCGTGTTATTCTTCACTTTCAAAAGTAGCTACCCCCTCGCCATTGCTCCCCCCGCATAGCAATTTTACACGAAATAAATGCGAGTTTCTGCCGCGCGGGAAGAAATTTGCATAAAAATGAGTTCTCTGGAACAATAAGCGTTCATCGAGATACTACGTCGAGTCCGAGTGACCGTGACAAAGGAGGAGCTTCTACTGGCCAGGGAAGTTAATTGAATCGCAAGGGAACGATTGTCAGAAGCAGTCGACTATATTTTAAGAGACACTCAGGTGAAAATCAACTTCCAATTGTTTTACACATCAACGTTTGAAAATATGTATTTTAATATTATTTCTTCCCTTGGACTGAATTTTGTGAGAATTAATATAGTAGAAAATCTGTATTCATAATTTAAGGGGGGTCACTCAGGTGAAAATGAACTACCAGTAATTTTACAGATAAAAATTTGAAAATATTTATATCCATATTATTTTTTACGCTGAAATGAATTATGTAAGAGTTAATATAGTGACAATTTTTTTTTTCTTCAAAATTTAAAAATAAAATTTCGAAAAAATTATTCTATTGTAAAATCCATTCCCTTATTTCTGTAGAATTGTATACAAAGACTGCAAAAAATATTTCAGCTCGAAAACTTCATTTTTGTCCGAGTTATAAAGTTTTTTGTTTTGGCGTAGTAACTAAAACGCTCCTGCTTCGTACATAAAAACTTTATAACTTAGACAAAAATGAAGTTTTCGAGCTGAATTTTTTTTTGCAGGCTTGGAATACAATACTACAGAGATAAGGGTATGGATTTTACAATCGAATAATTTTTTCGAATTTTTGTTTTTAAATTTGGAAAAAAATTGTCACTTTATTAACTCTTACATAATTCATTTCAGCGTAAAAAATTATATGGATGTACATATTTTCAAATTTTTATCTGTAAAATTACTGGTAGTTCATTTTCACCTGAGTGACCCCCCTTAAAAAACAAGAGTATAAGCTATAGATACTCTAAACAATTAATTTTAAATTTGAAAAGTAAAGTTTTCGAGCTGAAATTTGTTCTGCAGTCTGTGTATGTAATAATAAAGAGATAAGAGTGTGGATTTTGCAATCTTAACATTTGTTCATTTATCAATTTTTGTTTTTAAATTATGAAAACAAATTTCGTTATTATATTAATTCTTACACAACTCAGTTCAGCGTAATAAATAATATTAAAGCACATATTTTCAAAATTTTATTTGAGAAAGAACTGGGAGTTGATTTTCACCTGAGTCTCCCCACTTAAAGCGGCGTGTTTCTTGGTACGTGCCGGCGTATTGGAAATAATTTTTGAGACACAGGTCGGCCTCGCAGCGTCGTTTGCACGGCGAGAAGGGGTTGGAGCACCTGGCAGGACGAGGATGTGCTCTGGAAACTGGAGGACACGGCGTTGCCTTGCGCGTTCGCGCATAAAGAGATGAAATTTCGACCGTAAAGGAAGGGGCGCGTCGCCTTGGGACTGTGAAAGTTTGAACAGGACTTTTGTCTCTTCCCGAGAATTTCCTTTTCTGCAGTCAATCGCCGGGGCGGGCTTGTTCTGTCGGCGAATCGTGAAACGGGGACGGACGGCGACGAACGTCGAGCAGTCAGGATAATACAAAGACCCGCGTGAGGAACTTTACGTACGAGGTATTGGATCTTCGCCGAGCAACCCACATTTCTTTTATCTCACACTCCACCCGGAAGTGGATATTAAAATATAGAAATGACTTCCTAATTGCGAATGAAAAATTCGAGTGGGATTTCGCTTTACAATTAAACACGTGGGAACGGGGCTTTAGGCGCGATTTTTGCAGCGAATCTGACACGCGTGAATGGGCTTTTAACTGCTTTATATGTCCACGTGTTGCGTTAGTGGGAACGCGACTTTAAGTGTTTGCGATAATTCGTGTTGCAACACGTGCGAACGCGGCTTTAAGGGGTGTTTCCACTGAAACGCCTTAAAAATTTACCGTAGTTTAGATTTTTTTATCATAAAAATAATGTATTTACTAAATTGAATTTTTTTTCTATTTATTAATATGTGTTTTATAAATTCAAATTAAATTTTTCATATTTTGTTAATGCTTGCTTTTGCCAAAATAGGTCGGTGTAATAAAAATATATAAAAAAATTCTATCCTCAAAACACGAATCAATAATAAAAAAAACTTCAATTTCGTAAACACATTCTTTTTGTGACAAAAAAATGTTCTAAACAACCGTAAATTTTTGAAAAACCAATAAACAGATTAAGTAGGAAATTCGAAACAGATTTGTAAATTTTCCCCAAAAAATGTACTCTTCATAGTTCCAAGTCTCAAGATGAGTTCACCAGGAAACATTTTCATGCTGATCTTGGAATCGATTGAACGGTAGTGAAATATTTTCCAGCAGCCAGGAAGAAGGATGGCGATAAGGATCTGCAAGGACCACGTGTGCCTATTGTAGAATTTCGACGTGGAGAAAAATGGCGCGCGCCCGCCGTCAAGACGGTTTGCATTTTTTTCAGTCGAATACTCAGAGTTAACGATAAGGTCATGCTGACGTCGAGATAAGGAGACCCCGATTGGGAGAGAGATCGCGTGCTCGGCAGAATACGGGGCCACGAAACGTAATGTTATCAGGTGGGCGCACAACAGCTGCACTAAATTTTTTTCGCCGACAGTTCTACTTTTCGAACGATAACTCGTACTAGCACGCGGTCGTGGACCGGCTTAGCACGATGACCTATTAAATAATACGACACAGTTTGCCCCAGCAGCGCGGCACACGCGTGAAAACAAATTTTCATAAAAAAGGAAAATATTCATAGTCCATTTAGTTTCCGAAAAAAAATTCATAGCTCAACTATTTTCCTAAATAAAAATCGGGAAAATATTCATAGTTGGGCCACGATGACTCAAGAGACAATGAAAATATCAAAGTCATATAAAAAACCGTTAAGGAACTAGTTTCTGATCAGTTTAGAGGGTTTCCCGCTTTAATATTTATTTTTAACCTAATAAAACATTAAACCATAGACTTTTTTTATACTCAAAGTGGAATTAATGTTTAAACTTCAAGGAAAAATTTTAAAAAGTTGAAAATAAGTATATAATTTAATTATTTATAAGGTATGAAATAATAAGGTGACTAGGAACTAGTTTTTGATCATCTAAATTTAACAATACTAACGGCTTTCACAGACAACACATATATTTTTGAATTATCAGTTTTTATGTTAGTAATTATTTCAAGCAATTATTTATTGACATAAACTCAAAAGAACGGTTTATTTCATGAACTGATCAAAAATTAGTGCCTGATCAAGAACTAGTTCCTTAACGGTAGTACACAGAAGTAGTTTAAATACCACAAGAAGTACCATTTAAATCTGAACTTACTACTATTATTTGTATATCCTCACCTCTACCACGTGGATTTGATTTTTTTTTTATAAAATAGAACGCAGAGAAAGGCTACTAAATAATACGACACAGTATGCCCCATCAATATGCACATATAAAAAGAAATTTACTGTAAAAAAAATTGAGAAAATATTCATGGTTTAACTACCTATGCAATTTTAATAAAGTTCGCAGGGATCAAGTTTACCAAAGGATTCATCAAAGTCGGTTTGCTTGGCCACAGAAGATGTTTAAGTAGCACAAGGAAGGCCAATTAAATACCAACCTACTGATATTATTTGTGTATCGTCATCCACGCCGCGTGCATTTGAATTTTTTTATAAAGCAGGGTGCAGAGGGGAGGGCGGGGAGGGGATTACAAGCAGTAGGATAAGTTGGTACAAGAGAGAGAGAGAGAGAAAAGAAATTGCCTAGAAGCAATCTCTTGATGGATTTTCTGATTAAATGTCCCGCGTAGCAAAGCTCTCTGGGAGATGCATACAGATACATTTTTTCTGCTCCTTTCCCCGCGCATAATATTCGATAATTTCGACCAACAATTTCCCCCGCCGCCCGCGGCGGTGTCTTTTGCGCGACCCTTTGACGCTGGCAGCCCCGTCCGCCGTTGTTGCGCTACTCGCGGGCGCGTTAATCTCGCGAGGAACAGGTTGAACCGAGAGAATTGCGGACACAGACGCCTGGACCACGGACAAAGACGGGAAGGTCCATGAGAATTATGTCCAGCGCTGAAATTATTCCCCGTCGCGACGTTTAAACGCGAATTTACATAACGCTGTCGCGCTTTAAATTGCAAATAACACAGCCACGCTGCGTGAAAGTACGGGACACGGGGAGGTGGATGGCGAGAGGTGGGGGGAGATGGACACGGCTACGTTAATCGATAAATTTTCGACGGTTCTGAGAGGCATGGAGGCTGAGATGGGTGGGGAAGGGGAACGAGACTTGCTATAGTCTGGGCGAGAGACTTTGGCCGCTCGAGGTTACCCCCACTTTACTGGCCGGGTCCCCCCACTTCGTTCCCTACTTTGTTAGTTGAAATAGGTGGGATGCTAGAAACAGGCACGGGCTACGAGAAACAAGTAACCAATGGGGGAGGTGACTGCAACTTTTTGCCACCCGTGGCGCCACCAGCGCACTTGTCGTCGGTGTTTTAAATAAATACAAAGAATGGAAGAATGTGATAAAAGGTTTGACTGTTGAAAAAGTTAAGGATGTTTATTAGTGTTAATGTCGGGTGTTTGAATTAGAATTTATGTCTTTTTATGAAGTAGTTAGGTGGGGGCATCATCAATAGTAATTAAGACAGAAGGTACTTTGATTGAAAACTTGTTTTTATTAACGTGAAAGACTAAGTACTTTGAAATTAAAAAAAAAAACATGTGAAGCTGTCATAAAAAATTTGAAATTGAGAATTCTTTGGGCAACAGTTAAAAGTCCATAATTTTCATCTTTTGTTTCAATTTTAATTTTAAAATCAACAGCCAGAAAATAAAAAAAGAAACTTAAATTAACACAACTTCTAATATTATATCGTCATTTTAGTTTGGTAGGTGCGCTAGTGGCGCCCTCTACGCCCTCTACCATTTTGTAGACCTCAAGAAATACTTTCAGAAAAGAAGAAACTCACGTTCGGAGCTAAATTACTTGTTGGAACTAATCGAACTTCAAAATCAATCGACTTCGAAACCCCATGGTGCTGAAACTTCGAGTAACTCACAGCACACCTCCGTCCCTGTTATTAATAAATTACACGGTTTCTGCAAACCTCGTTGTCGCTGTTTGTCGCACACCTGAAGCTTGGTGGCGGTTACGTTTGCCGAGTGCGTCGTAAATATTCGCCTCGCCTCGTGAAGATTAGAAATGACGAAACAAGAAAACTTTGCTCCGGAATGGAGAGTTGATGGGGGGGGGGGGGGGGGCAGGAAGATTAATGAAATATTCACGAGATTAGTTGTATCCGCGCAGAAGTTTAAGCGTAATGTATTCGATAGCTGCGATCCTGCCCCGCGTCGCTTCTCTTCCGCGTCCAGTTGGAGGGGAGAGGTTGGCTTTCCACCGTGGTGGGGGTGAAACTCGAGCAAGCATCGAAGTGCGGCTCGCGAAATAAACCGTGGCTCGCGCGACGTAACACGCTTCTCCGATATCCTCGATGAGCCCCCCTCGCCGACGCGGCTCGATACAAGTTCGAAGGATCGTTCTCTCGTTTCCCTGGAACTTTTTTTTTCCCTCCCCATTTCCCGTGGAAAGTTCACGGAGCCCCCTCGGGGAGAGCCGTGATAAGGGTCGCGTGTAACTTTCGCGGATGCTTCTCGGAACGAATTCACTTCACGCGGCCCCTCGGTCGTTACATCGAAACGAATAGCGCTTCGAAATTTTATTATCTGTTACATTATAGGTATCCGTGTTTGTCGGTACTCTGCTCTCATACGTGATAGAAATTACTTTTAGACGCGGTAAAGACTGGAGTGAAACTCATCATAGTCCTCTTACCAAAAGGCGTAGCCTTCCCCACTCCGTGGCCAGATCAGTGGCGGACCCAGGAGCCTTTTTTGGGGGGGGGGGCCGAAAAGTGTAAAAGTACATACCTACATTTTTTAATTTTCTTTACGAGATTTAAAATTTGCTTGTAATTTATATTTTAATATATCTATCTGATACTATACTGCCCTCCTTAGTTAAATTGTCCTATCTAGCTTTTTCATTTTTTGAGATATGTTGAAATATTTGAAGTTCCAGACGTCTGTTACCTTTTAAGTATAGTTAGAAACGTCTACGTGCTTCATAAAGATTTATAAATAGTCTAATGTATTTAACCTAACTTTTTTCAAAATGGTTAAAATATCTTATCTGAAACAATTAATTAATTGGTACGTTAATAAAACATTTCCTACCGGTACAACTATTACAAAAAATGATATTAGGCTATTACGAAATAATGACAACATGTTTTAATTTGAAAGAAGGAAAATAAGTATGGTGCAAAGGAAATGATAAAACTTCAGTTTTCTCGGTTGTTTCATTATGCTAGATAGGACATTTTAACTAAAGAGGGCAGTATAGCCTGAATAATTAAATTTATATTACTTATTTATACAGAATAACACACAACGTCATAATATTTTTTGTATTTTATTATTCTTCGAGGGGGCTGTCGCCCCCGTCGCCCCCCTCAGGATCCGCCACTGGGCCAGATCCACCAGGAACAGAGTCCCTATTCATTAGCAATGCGGCGGCAGGCCGCTTGCCATTCCCATATTCTTTATCTCACTCTAAACAACCAATCCCTCGACACCCGATAGCTGGGAGACCCAAAGTGGTCACCAGCCATCGCCCGCCGCCACGACTGTTTATTAGTCTCACGTACACTCTGCAATCAGGACCGCACACAGGCGCTAAGTCCCTACCATAAAATTCTCGAAGGCATAACAGCATGGGGCCATCCGCCCTCGGCTGCCCGCATAAATTTGGTGACGCTGACATATGTACATATGTCTCGTGTGTGCCGTAAAGTATTTTAAACTGGGACTGTACGATGGTATTTAGCTTAAGAGGAATCTAATAGTTGATAAACATAAGTAACACTTCTAATTTCATATTACAAATGTTGCGACATGAGATAAGAAGAAGCGTATAGATATGTAGAAACTTTGAGAAGAGAAAAGCACAGGCCTCCGTGGCGCAATGGGATAGCGCGTTCGGCTGTTAACCGAAAGGTTGGTGGTTCGAGCCCACCCGGGGGCGATTTTTTTTTATTTTAGGAATTTGATGAAAAATTAAAAGATTGGCACATCTGCGACAGGAATTTATTATTTAGCACTTATTTCTAGTCGTTCGTAAAAAAAAATGTGACTTCTAAATTATCTTCACTTCATAGTCTGAGAGGATTGGATATTATAAAATCCGTTCTCTAACGGATACAGCTATTCGGTATACGACACGCATCGATACGGCTTTATGAAATATTCACGTGCCCGTCTCGCAAATCTTTTATAAGCCACGTCCGCGTTCCCCTCTCCCGTTGGTACGTGCACTCGTAAGTTTCATAATATCCAATGCTCACCTGTGCGCTGGAGACGCGCATTCCCTTCGCTCAGTACTTCTGAAGAATTGCGTCCCATGAAATTATAAGATCGATATCGTCCGACATGAATTATACCCGCCATTCCATTCACGCGCGATCGGTCCTCGAAAACGTAATCGATGACTTAAAGTTCAAAGAACGGTGCGCGTGCCTCACTCCACTGCGATTGAATATTTTTTTCCACTCCATTGTTAGATACTCCTAGGTACGAATAAATGAAATAGGCGTTGTAACATCTGCAGTGGAAAATAGTGTTCACGATTTAGAGGGTAATTCGTATTCACTAAACCGAATAAAAATTGTTCAGTAAACATTGGGTAGAAAAACGAATGCATTTAATGTTACCAGGATTTTTCGGCGAAACAAGTGATTTGCTAGCTTCCATATATCCTCCACAGTGTGAACATCGTTTTTGTTCAATTTAGTGAGTGCATACATATTGTCTACCCTGTAAAATTTGAGTACGTTTTTTATCTGCTGTTTCGTGAAGTTTATTTACGCTGCAGGTGGTGTATTGATAAAAAGAGCAGTACTCTTGTGTAGAGTGCTTGTGCAGTGTGCTGGCAGTGAATAGTTCACTCAGTTTCTCACTAGAGGGCCACGGGGAACAACTCTATCTCGCAGCTGAAGTTGTACGGCTACGGTGATATCTGGGGAACGCGAGACTGTCTCGGCAGTCATTCAGTGGGTGTACTACTGATCGATATAGCAAATGATGATAATCGGAGATGATCCATGATTAAACTCCGCTCCCTGATTCATCACTAGCAACGACGATGGTCAGTGGAATTTCTGATGCTAAATCTTTTTTTTTATGTTAATTTCCAAAATAAATGCTGTCTTTACATATTACGTAACGAAGAGTTAATGTTAATATTTATAACTACCAAGATGGAAAGGTTTCCTTTTAATACTTTTAAGAAATTCTTCTAACATTATCTTCTATGTTTAATACAAAGTAGAGAAACTATTTATATATATATATAAATAGCTAAAAATATATATATATAGCTAAAAATAAGTCTTTACGGAGTCTCTTTTGCACGAAAAAGAATTATTAATCACTCCGTAAATTGTGCCGCGTGTGTGTATACATATATGTATACTTCTCAATACGTTTTCTAAACAGAGCGATAAGAAGAGGTCGATACTATGTTACGTACTCTTTGTTTACATCTGAAGTACATACTGACCACAGGCATCGAGTATGTTTCATAATGAAAGTAATAGGATGGACAAATTCCAATATCTCCAGAACAAAGTGTTTTAGCATAAATGTACCTTACTACTTTTCTATTCAGAATTCGATATTCTCTCAAATTTTACTATAAAAATAGTACATTCCATTTGAAAAGAAAAACAAATTTGATTTCTAGATCTCTAGAGTTTCCATCTATAAAGAAATAATTACTATTACCTTCTTCCAACTTTTTCTCAACACATTGTACGATAAATCCCTTATCTGCTTTGATATCTTTAGGTTCTCAAACACCTAATACCCCAAAAGTACATACACACATACATTGAACACGTCCCTGACAAGGGAACACCGCGAACCCGAATTCACCGATTGGAACGCAACTTTGTGGGTTTTTAGAGTGACTCAAAACAAGAACAACGGTGTGTTTCATTTGTGCCCTATCGCCCTTTAAGCCGGTGAAAACTAACCTCAAAGACAAATAGGCACTTCCACTTTTTCGCATATAACTCCCAAACTACAACAGACAGAAAAAAATGTTTCAAACAAAAGATTAACGGTGCAATGAGCACTGCAAACTTGCTTTAACAAAATTTTGAAAAAAGTTTTTTTTCATTCAGATATTTTTTTTTTAAACTCTTTTCAAAATTTTCTTAATTCAACTTTGCAGTGCTCATTGCACCATTAAACTTTTGTTCGAAACATTTTTTTCTGTCCCTTGTACTTTAAGAGTTATACGCGACAAGTGTCTATTTGACTTTGAGGTTAGTTTTCACATAGTGAGTGTTTGATTCGCCATAGAAACACTCATAGTCGTTAAGGAGCCCGCCGCTGTTAGCACAGTCACTATACCAGCTAAATTCTATGGACCGCGATCGCGAGGCTCGGTAACGAGTGTGAACGGCGCGTAACACGGTGACGGTTGGGCGATCGATGGTAAGGTCAAAGCAATGCGAGTACTCACTCGACGATCCTGGAGCAGGCCGCTGAGGATGCGTTGGATTCGTTCGCCCGCAAATTCGTCGCCGCGGTATTGCGCGGCTATGGTGCACACTCCCGACCTCATTTAACTCGCAACTGGCGCCGGGAAACGGGCCACTACGTATGCACGCGCACCAAACAACATCTGCCGTTGCCGCGTGCTCGGACTCTGACTTTCCTTCACCCCCACCGCCTTGCTCACTTATCGCCCACCCTTCCCAACCGCCCCCTCCGCCACTTCTTTGCCGGTAAGTCCGTGGCTCGGTGTGTGACACACGTGGGCTCGCCGAGGGCCTCGGCCTGGCGACACGTGAGGCAGGAATGGCGATGGAAAAGGGACGAAAATCGGATTAGGAACTATATAGAGACGGTCAAGTGTGATCTGGGAAGTGGGTAGGCCCCGGAAATGCGAAGGGCGGCGCGGTATCTAGGATTGAAAGCAGGAAGGATCAGGGAATCAAGTGGAAGATGGCGGGTCCGAGGAATCGGACGGCGGCCATTTTACGGGATTAGGTTTAAGAAGATGGAGGCTATGAAGCTTGGGTGTTTATTTAGTTAGCTCAAGTGGAGCAGTGGCCCTTGCGATCCTATAAATTGGGACCCTTTTCCTCTGTCACGGGGATGGGAAGAGATCGAGATGGAGATAGATTCAGTTCACTCTGCAAGGGACGCCTTTAGTACCCTTCGCTCACTTCCCATCTCAGATTCCAAACTCGTATTGAGAATATATTCTATATTATGTCCAATTAATGCTCCTGATCGACTGTTGTCACGACACTAGAAAAACACTTGTGTTTTAACTAATTGTAAGTAGTAACAAAAATTATTTTAAATATGAAATACACTTTACACTTTGGAGGAGAAGGGACGAGTCACAGAATGATGACCCAAGTGTCCCGTGGATACAAAATTATTTAAATAACGGATAAAATAAAAGTTACTTTAACTTTACATTATTTGTTACCGGGTCAACTTAATTCAACACATGACGAAGAATTTTTTTAACTTTTATTCGTTGTTCGAAATTTATTTACATTAAAAATATTGCCCATCTCTCCCGTGGGCTTCATCGAGGACTTTTTATATGCCCGGATGGTGGTTCCCCGTGCACTAGGAATTTTTAAAAATAGTTCTACAAATGTTGCATCTGGCAAATCCAAAATATACATATCCTTGACTAGCCGACAAACTTTTAATTGAGGAGTCCTTGCAGAAAATACCATAAGTGCCAAAATTAAAAAAAGAAAATGTGGAAAACTGTTCTACGCGCCAATGGCAATTCTATAGCATAGAATTTAATTTTTGGCACTTAAAATGTTTTTTACAAGACCACTTCAATTACTCAAAGCAGAGACAGTCACAGGTTTTCGATCCTTTTTAGGCTAACACCCTTGTTGACACAAGCATGGATGCTCTTCACAGATAGTAGGCTTCTTAACACCGTTCATCCCACTTCAAACCTTCCAGCAACAAACCCCGCATTAAAACTTTCCCTCCAATTGCGAGCTCATCGGAACACACTAAATTGGGCGTTAATTATGAGACGCCAAAGAAGGCCCAAGCGACGAGCAGCGATTAAGTCTGCGGCTGGATCAGCCTCGCCCGCGGTACAACAGTGAAGTTTCGTCCGCGAAATGAAGTCTGAAGGAGGACGAGGAGGTGGAAAGTGATTATCGTGGCAAAGGAGATCGAGAAGCCTATCGTTGGGCTGCAGGCGAGCCTCTTGGGCCGGTCTCTCGATACACCGGTCAAAAGAACAGAGGCGAACCTCCTCGTACAAAGCTTTTGTCCGTTTCCAGCCAGCTCGGCTCTCCCCTCTTCAGACGGTAATTCCAAGTGAACGTGGATTCCACGCCGCTCGACCGTGAGTTCGATCAACTCCTCCAAACGATTCGTATTTCTTTCCACCCCCTTTGCTTCCAGCTTCCCAGCTGTTTCTTTCCGCGGACTGATGGCTTCCTGCGATCCCGTTGCGAGAGATCGTCGATTAATCGTCGAGGCAAAGTGTTCCGCTGGCTCTGCCAGAATTACGAGCGCAGACTCGGGGGTGCTTGATGGGGTAGTACGTTAAAGGTGATCGAAGCACAGTTTAAGAGAGAAGCTGGATATCGTGAAGCTTGGATCATAATAAATGGGTCGAAATTATTGGAAACTGGGATTGAGGTATTAATTAATTTAAATTGCGGGGGAAACAGCTTGGGGGATGAAAAATTGCACATGGAAGGATCGATTTTAAGGCTAAATTCTTGGATAATAGGTAGAGCTACTTAAAAATAATTATGACTTTATTTTTCTTTAAAGAAAAATTGGACGGTTTTTGTCTGCAAGGTTCAGTTTTATCTGAGCCGTTGTTTTTGAAAGTGGAATAAGCCCATTTATTCATACTTTGAAATGTTTAAGGGTTTTCGTTTGAATCAATTTAAAAATATTTGCATACGTTAATCAATTCGAGTAATATTTTTAAAATTATAAACTTGTTAAATTTTATTATGCAATAAGAATCAATAAAAATGTTAAAGAAAATAAACGAATTTTTAGCTACAAGTGGACTTATATCACTTTCAATAATACCTAACATATTATGAAAAATATAACCAATAGCAATTTTAAATTTATATTTTAATTGAACTTGGCTTTTGTGAAATGTGTTTTGTAATGTAAAAAATAATAATTAAAATGAAGACATAGATGTCTTCATTATATTATAATGAATTTATAAATAAACAAGTATGAAAAGTAAATTATTTCGTTAAGATAACTAATAGTAACAAACTTATTCATATGTCAATCTTATTTCTCCTTTACACTTTGCATAGTGAAGTATTTTTGCCAAAACATGGATTCATACCACTTTAAAAAACAACGACTCATCTTTTATTTAAAAAAAGGAGAAACCACGATAATTTGATGACTGATTTCACCCCTTCAGATTGAATTTCCCGAAAAAGAAATTGCTCCTTGAAATACTCCATATGTTCTACGTTCACACGAAGTTTCGTTGATATCGGAATTTTCGGGTTGGGAAAGCTCCCTTCCCTTTGGAGAAGATGGGCGAGGAATAATTCTCAAACGTTTACCTCGAAGGCATGAAAGGTGCTCGTGGGAATGACTTTAATCGCGTCTCGAATGCGCCGACTACCCCCAGCAGCCCCGGGACACTATTATCGTAAATTAGCCCCGCTTCAAAGTTGCTTCGACCATCGAGTGGGCTTATTGTTGTGGGCCAGCCTCCGTTGTTTTTAATTTCGCTCCAGTTTTATTTGCGCGCGTGCAGCAACTAATTACCGATACTTGGCTAGTTTCCAAAGTCCCCTGGACAATACCGTCTGCTTATATCCCAGTGAATTTATCGTTAGTGAAGGAACAATCCTTCTTATTCTTCTTTACTTCTAAAGGGGGATGAAGAAAGTGTCGCCATTGTTATAAACATTTAGAAACTAACAAACTTCTCAAATGAAGTAGGCTGCTATTTTTATTATAAACAGAAGGTGGTGAATAAAACAAAATTTGGCTCAAAGGTCGTAGAAATTTTAATGTTCCTGCGTTCTTTTTGAATTTTTGAAGGAAGAAATGGGTTCACCATAAGTGATATAGAAGTCTGAAAAGTTCTCCTCAAAGGGAATACAAGGATGGCACTACATATTTTTACTCGGTGGACTGAAAGCTCGAAATTTCATTTCTGCTGACTTCTTTTCCACTTCTGAAGGGAAAGGAGAAGAATGTGGGAGAATTGCTACATACATCTCTGGGAAGTTTACGATCAGCTGAAGAACACTTCAGAAATTCACTCAAAACTCGAAATTTCACTTCTGCTGACTTCTACCCTTCTAGAAGAAAAGGAAAAAGAAGGTGTCACGGTTGTTATAGGGTAAAGACAGGTAATATAAAACATCTGATTTCAAAAGCTTGTCAAAATTAGGTTTTTTTTATAAATAAAACTGAGATGAGGGGACGAAGGAATTAATGCATAATCATATTTACATAATCAAATGTAAAAAATCCAATTGTTTTGCAATTATAATAAAAAAAAACTGAAAAGAGTGAAAATCGGCGGTTCGAAAAATCAAAAACATGAAAAATAAGGTTTCTAGAATTGACGATCTTTTGAACAGAGTGCTGTTAGAGAACTGCACTTTGATACATGGTCAAAGACTACTGGTGCCTTTACCCTAATTAAGTGTTAGACGCCTGAAAAGTGGATCAAAGCTCCAACTCCCATTCTACCCCTCTAAAGCAAAACAAAGATGAACGTTCCACGAGTGCTACACACTTCCCATATAAAACTCTCATCAACAGAAATCGAATAGCGCCACCCTTTAGCAATGAACACCTCTCAACTGGACTCCAAGCCCCATTTCCATGTCCACCGACAAAGGTGAACGCGAACTCCCAACTACAATTACAATACAACCCCCAGGATACATACTCCAACCCACCCCCAAAACTCGAGCAGCGTAACACAGGTTGTAAGTAATTCCCACACCTGCGTAGTTGGCGCAAGGCGGTGGTTCGCGGTGGGGGCTCGTTTTCTGTTAATTCCATCGTCGGAGCTAATCCTTGTCGTACCAGCGTACAGAGGCGTTAATGAGGTGTGTTAATTAGAAGGACGCTCGATGGGGCTGCGCGCAATTATGTGGTTAATCCAGCCTCTTTTTGCTTCGTCGTTTATACCCCCTCTCTCGTCTCCCTTCATCCGCCACTTTCTTGATTAACAAGCTTTTCCTATTCATTTCTCACCTGCCATTGGCCATTTTATCTGTTTCCTGTTGCTCTGCGTATACAGCAGCGTTTTCTGGCTCGAAAGAAGGTGACTGCTATCCCCTCCACTCGTCCCGCTGTCGCGGCAACGTTGCCGCGGTGTTGCCGCGGCGAATGACACAGACTGCGCATGCGCGACGAGTGACAAGGGAACTTCGGTAGCCAGAAGAGTCCGATTTTTGTTAACTTTGCGGGTTTGTAGGGAAATCTCAGTAAAGTATCAGATAATTTTTACTTTGTGCTACTTTTGGAGTCTTCAGGGTGAAATCGCCACTTAAAGGTTACAAGCTTTTTTACTTTTCTGTACCTACATATATTTAGAGAACTATAGTTGTTACGCAAAATGTAATGGTTTGTACTCTGTAAAAGTATGCAACCAAATTGTTTAATATTTGTTGTGGGGAAGGTTGTTTTTGTTTAATCTAGCTAAAGAGATTCTACTGTGGGTCAGGAATGTCCCAGTTCCTTTTTTCTCGATCCCCTCTTTTCCTTTCTTCTTGCTGTTTACTTCTCTCCCCTGGGCATCGATCAAAACTGAAGGACTTTTTTCCTCCGCCAACTTTATACCTACTTTTTTCTAATCGACCACGTAGATACTGCCCTGATCCCCTGTCCGCCCCCTAAGTAGAAGAATCCCCAGGTCCTGATACGGTGAAACGAGCTGACGTGCTAGGTGGATTATCAGGGCGGGCCGATGATAACCGTGGGAGTATAGTTTCCCTAATGATCCATGTATCAGGTAGAGTAACTGGCCGAAACTTCACCTCGTTATCTGGGGAACTTGTAGCCAGCCTGACGAGCGAGGCGCAGATAAAGGGAAGTTGAACTCTGCTCGAGGTGAGGTACGTGTTCCTCGCGTGGAATGCTCGGGGATCTGCGGGGCTGAGTGGCCACACTCTTGGTGGAGGATTTATAGCAAAAAAAGAGTGGCGAACTCTTGCGAGGGGAGAGCTTAATGGAGTTCCCTGGGTAGGGCGGAGCTCTGGCGGGAACAACGGCGAGGTTTGAAATTCGTGGAGTCATGGCGACACGCAATCTTGGGTAATTGGGGATTTTACTTTAGGCACTCAAATATTCGATATCTTATTTCTTGTGGATCCCTAGCTATCTCTTTAAATACTCTAGCATCTCTATAATGTATTCTACTCTTTGAATTGCTTCAAGTCTACAAACATCCCTTCAACAAGAGCTCTACTACTTGTACTACTCTTCCACCTACTTTGGGACCCCAAATACATCATCAGACACTCAGACATCCGAATGGTAAGAATTCTACTGTGAAGTCATCATCGATCCTAATCAAACTCACACAATACTTCGAGTCATGCCTGTATAAATAAAACCGCCACTCTAAAATTGTAAGACAAACAATTAAGAAGACATCAGCTACAATTCCATTGTCGTTACCAACAGTTTCTCGTCATTACCCAGTTCCCCCAATAGAAGGGGGCGAAATAATTGTCGTAGCGGGTCGATAGCTGCCCGTTATCCCCCGTAATTCCACCGTTCGCCCGCTCTAATTTCGATTCGCTGCTGCTTCCGCGGGGCCCGGGACAAAAAAAGAGCACCGCGAGGAGCCAGAGGGAAGCGAACCATGGGACACAGAAGCCAACTCGAGCGCGAATATCCACGGCAAACACAGAAAACTTTTCTCCCTCCCTTCTGCCTCTCGCCCTTAACACGTCGCGCCTTTATGAAAATCCTGTTAAGTTTAGTCGAGCAAAAGCTCTCGCAGCCCCTTTTTCGGACCGACAGCGATCGAGATCGAAAGAAAGGGGGCTCGTTCTCCGCTGGTCTTCGGCTACTTTTTACCTCTCAGGAGCCTGACTCGCGGTAATTCATCGGCCATCTTCTTGCACCCTCGCCCTCGTTACAGAACCGGCTGTACGAGGAGCGAGACGCGTGAATCGGGGGAACTGAGCGTGGAAATGGATTCCTCGTGCAAAAATCAGTCGAGATTGTGCAGCGAATCTTTCGCGTAGCACACTTCGTTTTGGAGAAAAGTGGCTTTAAAGTTCGATGCTTGGGAAGCGCCCTCTGTAATGGCGACGCAGTGGTTGTCAATCAAGGAGAGTAAAAGTGTTTTGACGGATTGTGCGATTTTAACTGGTTGTTTAGTATCGTATTCGACAGATCGTTCTATTAACTATTGTAAGAAATGGTTTCAAGACCAAGTTGAGAACCACTGCAAGCTAGACCACAGTTTCAAACCCATATTTCTCCGAAATGAAGGCTCGTAGGGGAAAAGTGTATAGCACATTTTCGACGTATTTTATGCCAAAGAATCGACCCCTGTATGAAGCATCCCTCTATGATGTCCCTCAAAAAAATTAGAAGCCAAAAACCGATTTTTTTTGTTATTTCTCGACTCCTAGACGCCACAGACGAGTGTGGAATCACCTCGAGAGGTATCTGCACCCTCAACATCCCCTCAGATAATTGCCACACTCATCCCCCCAACTGCCAAGTAATTTCACACGAGGGAACGACCTCTTCTACCCAGCAGAAGGGTCCGAAAATCGACTTTCAAATCGCGGAACGCCCAAGGAGTGTCCCTTCTCGAGCAGGCATCCTCTCCGCGAGAAGGAAACGATTGCAATTTAAAAGTCATCGTCCCAATGCTTCGGTTCGCGGGCCCTAATACCGAATCTCGCCCCCGATCCCATCTCAGACACTCGCGGGGAAGGTGCACGGACATTTTCGAATGAATTCCACGTTCAACCCTTCCCCGACCCGAGCGATCCGCAAATTATTCGCAGCTCGGCGCGCCCGATCGAATCGCAGGCAAATCATTTCCGTTCTCGCGGGCTTCGATCCGCCAACTTTCGGCCGACCTTTTGTCCGGATCTTCGGGGCCGAGCAGCCAGCTTCTCGAATAAAACACACCGCGGACCCAGGCTGGCCAATTATTCTCGCGAGCCGCGAAAAAAACGGGGGTGGAGTCGCTGCGCCTGACAAGTGATTAATTCTTTCGGGCGACGCAAGAAACGTTTTCGGGGGAAATCGGTATCGAAGACGGGACCGAATTTTGAGGTGAAAATGGCCCTTCTTTTTCGAGCTAAATTCTAAAGGGCGTTTTTAGCAAAATTTCATGGGACTCTCTTGATTCGTTCGTTGTCTTCTTTATTATAGTAAAAATCCTTGTGTTTTGCAATAGCTTTCAATTATTATTAAAAAAAAACTAATCTGTTGTAATAGATTGATCTTCAAATTAACATTTACCGAAATTTAAGAAATATAGAGTTGACCAGTTTTAGCAACAAGCCATATATCGATTATTATGTAGTTTTATTATAATAATAATGATCCTTTATATTAATACTATCACTGTATAATAGTTAAGGTGATTATTATTATTGGGTTAATAGTGATTATAATAATGATTATTATTATTATACTAAACTAATAATATTCTTCCATTACTATTACCCCAATAATAATTACCCTAACATTATACAGTGATAGTATTAATATTAAGGATCTGAAAGCTTTTCTCATAATCGCGGAAACTGAAAAACATTCCCACCATAAGAATCGATTGTCCAGCTCGTGCATGCGGGCGATGTTCCATCTTTGGGAAGAAAGCGAGTGGCCCCCGTAAAACGTGATCACCGCGATGCGATTTGGCAGCCGTTTGCGTGCCGTATTTCCGCGAAAGGACGCACCGAGCCGCGACAAAGGGCCCGGGGAAAAACAGCAGCGGGGAATTGTCGAATGGCCCCGCGAACGGTTAAGTTCGTTTTCCCTTTAAAGCTAATTGCCTCGGCGGGGGCGTTAGCGTTGCCCGTTCTAACGCGTGTAACGACGTCTGGCCATTACGCGGCTTTGCCCCCCGGGGGGTGGCCACGTAAACGAAATAGAGACCCGAACGACTCGATTTAAACGGCGACGACAAAATATCCCGCGTCCCCGGCATGGTCGTTTCAAACGAACCCTACGAAAACACTTAAAAAAAATCCCACCGTGCCTCCCGATACCGTCGCAAACTTCCATCAGACTTCCCAACACGCGATCCCCATGTCGCAGCGTCCAGAAAGGGAAAGTTCTGTAAGTACATGCGCGTATTGCCTCTGTCCGTCGAAGCAAGATGGATACTTCGGCCCAGCAGTGTTGCCTACTTTCCCCATTGTTTTCTTCCAGCCATGCAGAAGTTTGTCGAAGCTGCTGGTAGAGCTGAAGATCGATGGGAAGCATTTCGCTGCCTCCTCTTTCCGCTCGTCACGGTTCGCCTCGGACGTGTTAGTGGGCGGCCGGGATACGCCTACCACGGAAGATCGCGTTGAGAAATTTAATGAAACCTAATGAAAGGAGGCTCCCCCCAGCGGTATTAAAGGTCCGAGTTCAATCCCGCTCAACGAACGCTCCGGCTAATGTAAGATCGAGCCAACCCGCTGGGGATCCACTGCATCCTCAGCGCCGGCAAAAATCTGACGGTCGTTAAGGCAAATTGCATCCGCTCGAACCGCGACCCGCAAAATGCAATATCAGGATGGGAACAAGTGGTTAGGCGCCAGCCTCCCTCGACCACCAACGAGATTAGGCTAAATAAAGGCAATAAGAGACCTTTGCGTTCGATTCCTTCTACCATTATTCTCGTGGCTGACTTTTCTTTCATTTGTTTGGAAGAAGGTATTGGAGGTTCGAAGGCTTTGTTAATCTGAGTGGTTGGTGTAGCGAAAATAAGATGGACAGGGTGACTGTGATAGGATGAGAGGAGGTTTTAGAGTTTTGGCTGAATTTAGAGAGTGAGTTTTTGGGGAATAAAGTATTGAAACAATTTGATTTTCTAAACGGAACTGGTGGCTCCAAAAATCAGTGGTTCCTTCGACTTCTAAATTAGAAATGGTGAGTTTAGTATGAGATCGTATTTAAAATCTGAATTGGGATCATTGATTTCGATATGGAAATACTTTTAAGTTTCTAAGTTGGGATTACTGGATTCAATGTCTTTTTAGATTTTTAGTTTTCCAGTGTTTTCTTTACTATTGGGATGTCTTCAAATCCCTGAATAAGGGGCTCTAGTTCAGAAGTATTAGTCAACAGTGAGTGTATTCTCAGGTCCCCATGTCCACACTGTAAATTCTACCACAAACCCTCCTCAAACTCCTACAATTACACGCGAAATCCCAACACTAGAATACCCTTCCACCAAAACTACTATTCTAAAATACTACTATTCTACATACCACCCAAAATCTTCAC
The DNA here is from genome assembly GCA_960531205.1 of Andrena bicolor. NCBI lineage: Eukaryota > Metazoa > Arthropoda > Insecta > Hymenoptera > Andrenidae > Andrena > Andrena bicolor. The sequence continues at coordinate 44,633,763 of OY482666.1, forward strand.
CTAACCCAAAACCACGCCCTCAATTCATAAATAAACAAAAGGGGACCCTTTAAACATCCCCAAACACACCCCCGCCATTCAACAAATTACAACACCCCAGCTCCTTTATTTATAGAATGAAAACAAACACTCTAAACATCCTTAAACGCTCGACTCTCCTGAACTATTATTATTATTATTATTAAATGTCTTTATTGCACCATTACAATTAAATTAAATTAAATTACAATGGCGAGTAGGCGAGGTTCAGCATTAACTGCTGCTCTACAACCTAACCTAAAAAGCATATAGCACCTCTCCCCTTTCATTTACAAAACGAAAAACAAACCCCGCCAGCATCCCGAACAGATCAACCCCCCAATAAATCTATAACATCCCTCCCGCCTCATTTCTAAAATAAAACACAAGCCCCCTAAACATCCCCAACCGGTCAACCCCCGCCAAACTACAACAAAACGAGAAACAAAAACCCTCTAAAGGACCCTAAACCCCAACAAACGATAACACCTCCACCTTCGTCCACGAAACCGAAAACAAGCCCCCGAAGCATCCCCTCCCCAAACCAAACAACAACGCCCTTCTCCCCGACTGGGAGGCAGCAGCCAGCCGCAGTTTCGCCTAAACAAGGGATCGATCCCTCATCGATGGCCAGCGACTCCGTGTGGCAATTATTCCCATCGAAGTAGCGCGTTTCCGGCGATTCTCGTGGACCGGCCGAGCCGTGTCTCGGGCCGAGGCAGCGTGGCCCGATGGCTGGCGCGTACTGTGCCTGTGTGCGCCGCGCTACCGCGGGACGAGCGGGGAAGGCCGATGGGGGCGGAGGGTCGTCGGTGTAAAAGCAACGACCGGAGCTGACCTGAATCCAACGGGCCGGGGCGATGAAAAGGGAGCAACAAAAGCCGCGCGCGGGACGAGGACGAGAGTGAAAATACGGAAAATAGGCCGTTGTGCGCGGGGCCACCTTCTGCAACCATTTCACGGAACGTCGATTCCTGGGGGCCTACCTGCCCGTTCCTAGAGAATCCCTTCGCCCGCGTGTGTGACGGCTAACTAGCGGGGCTTTCTTCGTGTTCGCCCGGCTAGGCCACTCCCCAGACGGGGATCCTGAACCTCGCTTCTGGGTGCTGGCTAGTTTTTGATCCCCTGCTAACGACGTCGCGCGGCGGACTTTCCGAAGTTCCGCTTCAGACGATTTGGTGGGTGGGTGGATCTAGGTGGAATATGTGTCACAGTGTGGTGAGGATGAATCGGGAGGTTATGGAGGGGACGGGGAGTGATAAAGGGAGGTGGTTTGGGAGATGTGGGTGTATTTGGTTATTGATTATGCCAAGTGTAATGAGTAGGATGAGGAAGTGGGGTAAGTCTGGAGGAGATTGGGTGCTGATGGGGTGTAATTTGAAGGGAAGGGGAATATTAACAGCTTCAAAAGCATTATTTATTTATTTATTTATTTACTTGCTATATACCGGTGGGCACCCTTTGGTAAAAGATGAAATGTACATGAGCTGAAAGACGGAAATATGTACGTGTGACAAGATGTAGTATATGCGATTACAAAATTAGTTAGGCAGAGTTACTGCGCATTAGCATTATGAGCTTGTTCTTAAAAAACATATTGGTGTTCGAGAAAAAGTCAACAACATGACAGAACTTATTAGCTAAGTTACACAGGCGGTGGATGGTGTTATTCTCACTGAAAACGGAAGTTTGGTGTGACTGATGAAAAATTGAGAATCTCCTGGGGTCCTTGAGTGGAGCATTAAGTTTAAATAGTTTTAAAATCGGAGAGCAGTCGATATCATTGTTTAAAATCTTAAAAACAAACAGTAGGTCTGATACGGTTCTACGCTGTTGGAGAGTGAGCATGCCAAGAGATGTTAGAATGTGGTCGTATGTGTGGCAGAAATAGGGAATCGGGGATTATTGGTAATTCAGGGGAGACGAAATAAAGTTCTCTTGTCCCTGTCTTGTCTCTTCAGTCAATTGCCTCGAGACATCTCGAAATTCCAGAGAATACGAGCGAGTCGAAAATTGCGGATTCGATGATTACTGGTCGACCAGCCGCGGCGTCGGAGAAAACGGGAACGCGGGTCGTTTCCGGGACGCTGTCCAGGGAACGGTATAATCCTCCCCGGCCGTGGAAATCGCGTAATTAATATGTGCTCCAATTAAATGCGCGACGCTTCCGCGGTGTGCTCGAGTGTTTCTCTGTGCTCTCGACGAACCATTTGTCCATTTCGACAGGCACCGCGGATAATTATTTCCATGCGGGGAATCATCGTCAACTGGGCGCCATTATCGCCGTCGCTCGTCGCCCGACGTGGCCGATCAACCGCGGAATAATCGTTCCCTCTATCGGGCGGCGGGATCAAACGGGCCCCGTTTTCTCGTCTAAATTAATGCACGCGCTGTTTGGACGCGTGGCCGCGCTCCTTTCAAACGCTCCGCGCGGCGCTTAAACCTGCCTTTAAGTAGATATAGGGTGCGTTCCAGTTGGGCCCATAGAACACTCGAGGGACTGAAGCCTGGGGGAAGCTGAGAAGCTCGATGACTGAGAGTTTAACTTGAAACTTTGAATTAAGGGAAGCAAAGACGACAAGTGTACGTAGAGACTTGGAAAGATTGTGCAGCGAGTACGCTGAGGAGTGGGGGAGTCTCCACTGCGCATGCGCGGTAGGTGAAGTGGGCGGAGCCATGTTCCCCCTCTACTTCGCGAGGTAAAGGGCCCAAATTTCGGCCCCATTTGTATTTGGCCCTGTAGAGGCTGTAAAAAATGTTGGAATGAGCTGGCAATTGGCATGAATTTTCTTTGAACGTTTCTCTATGTACCCACGAATCGGAAAATGTAATTATATCATGTCAATACGAGATAATACACAAAATGTGAGATTTAAAAAAGTGTTCCTAATTTCGTCCCCCAAGAAAATGATTCTAAAACAGGAAATAAATTGAAAAATTAATTTTTTTATTCATACAAGTGATCTTACAGTTTATGTGTGCAGGCAATCGCGGCAAATAAACGTCTTCTTTTCGCATGGACTCCTTAGTGATTAGTCCATTGTTTCGTTTCGACATCTATTCACAAAAAATTAAAGATTTCTACTAAAATTGCTAGAAAACCAATAAAAGATAATCCACTCCTGTAACTGTTTATGTTTCAGACCTTCTTATTTCAAATATCAAATTTTTAGAAAATCTATCTCAATTTGACTTTTAGATTTCTGGAGGCAAAATTTAGAATTCGCGCAGTTTCAGTGTGGTGATCGCTCTAACAAACCACGCGAGTGATGGCCGTTAAATTTATTGCGTATAAGAAACTACAAGATATGCCCACAAAAGTGTTACAACTTCAAATTTGAAATAATATTCACTTCTATCATACTGAAGCCCGTAAAAACTCGCCTTGCTGAAAAAATCTTCTTCTCCTTTGCAAACGCATAAACACGTAACCTGTTACTTGCAAGTCTGTCAGAATACTGACGTGTACTACTTAATGCAACATTTACCACCAGATGACACTGAATATTCAACTATAGAAGTCGAGAAATCCAGGGGGACGAAATTTGGGCCCTTTACCCTATTTTCGAAGTGTCCACTAATTTGGGGACGAAATTCAAGTGGGAATATTATCAAAAGTGAGCTCAAAGTTTGTTCCGAAAATGGGAGTTTTATATAAAAAAATTTCTTCCCCAAGTGTCCAAAGGATTGAAATAAAAAGTATTATAGCTACAAAATCCACTGCTCCCTCGTGACACCCATCAATTCCAAAAATACTTTTCCCAGATCCCTCCAACGCCACAAAATTCCCCAGAAAAATCTCCCCACCTCCGGCAAAGCGTCCACCCATCCCCGACCACCGACGACTCCCCAATTCGCCGAGCAAACGACTGTCAACGACGCAGTCGCTGCGTAAAGTGGCAATCGATGTCGAGACCACAGCGAGCGAGCAAACTACCACGCGCCGTACACATGTAGCACTGGTGCGTTTTCTTGGCAGCCCAGCCCACGGCTGACCGCAATAACTTCGGGATCGCTTACGAGGAATCAGCCAGCGTGATTTAATAAAACGCCCGCGCGGCCCCTAAGCGCCGGCCCCTGTATCGATAAATCCAAGGCTGGGGAAAACTCCGCCGAGCCACGTAAAAATTTTATTCCTTGTTCCAGGGAACTCTGCCGTCCGCTGCCTATGATCGAAATTGTCGCCAGTTTGGTGCTCTCGATCCCAAAGAACCCCCGGAGCTCGACGTTCGGGGATATAGAATAAATTTCGCCGAGAGGGGAGCGGCGGGGCGGCGGCGAGGGACGTATTGCGAAACTACAAGGTGGATAACCCGAGTTATTTTCTCGCGCGGGATCGAAGGGGGAGAAATTCGGGGGCCGGGCGGCGGGACGAGCATTAGGCCGAGACAGGCTCATCCAGCAGCGAATTCGCTCGGTGAAACGCTTTGAAAGTATAATTCCGACGGGCCGTAAAATCGTGCCTAGGCTCGTTCGGCCTAATGGGGGCGTCCGCGCTTTTCAATTTGTTCGAGCAATTTCCGCTCCGCCATCCAGCGTCCCTACCTTATTCGGATACGTGTCGAACCCACCCCCGTCTGCACCCCGGATGAGTTACTCGGGTAAGATTCGACTGGGCCAACTCTTCGCGCCACGTTTTTCAACGTTTCTACAGGTAGCTCCGTTCGGCTGATCTCAGTTAGTGTAATTATCGAGATATTAATTCAAAGAGTGTCAGTTGGGGTGTCGAGGGTAGTGGTGGAGAACTATCGATGGTACTTTCGATGGTTCTCACTATCGAAAACTATAGATGGCTTATTTTCACTATCGATAATTATCGGTATTGAAAATCGTAGGTTAGTCAATTCAAAAATAATAAAAAAATGAAATTCAGAATTCCAAATTTAATTTGTAATTTCATTACAAATTTCGATAGTGAGAACTATAGATGGCTTAATTTCACTATCGATAATTATCGGTATTGAAAATCGTCAATTCAAAAATAATAATAGCTGAAATTCAGAATCCCAAATTTAATTTGTAATATCATTACAAATTTCGATAGTGAGAACTATAGATGGCTTATTTTCACTATCGATAATTATCGGTATTAAAAATCGTAGGTTAGTCAATTCAAAAATAATAAAAAAATGAAATTCAGAATTTCAAATTTAATTTGTAATATTAATACAAATTTCGATAGTGAGAACTATAGATGGCTTATTTTCACTATCGATAATTATCGGTATTGAAAATCGTAGGTTAGTCAATTAAAAAATAATAAAAAAATGAAATTCAGAACCCCAAATTTAATTTGTAATATTATTACAAATTTCGATAGTGAGAACCATCGATAACTATCGTAAGTACCATCGATAGTTCTCCACCACTAGTCGAGGGGGTAGTAAAAAGTGGGAGGACGATTTGTGTGGCGGAGATACGGTGACTTAAGCTTAACTTTCTGTTGAATTTTGGTAATACCTGGATTTTTCTTGGAATTTGAAATTGGAGGGTCCAAGCAAAATCCAGGTATTACCAAAATTCAACAGAAAGTTAATAATCTAGCAAGCTTAAGCCACCGTATCTCCGCCACAAAAATCGTCCTCCCACTTTTTACTACCCCCTCGACTAGGGGTGGAGAACTATCGATGGTGCTTGCGATAGATATCGATGGTTCTCACTATCGAAATTTGTAATAATATTAAAAATTAAATTTGGGATTCTGAATTTCAGCTGTTATTATTTTTTAATTCACTAACCTACGATTTTTTTCAATACCGATAATTATCGATAGTGAAAATAAGCTATCTATAGTTTTCGATAACTATCGTAAGTACCATCGATAGTTCTCCACCACTAGTCGAGGGGGTAGTAAAAAGTGGGAGGACGATTTGTGTGGTGAAGATACGGTGGCTTAAGCTTAACTTTCTGTTGAATTTTGGTAATAAGTGGATTTTGCTTGGAATTTTAAATTGAAGGGTGCAGACTCGATTTCACTACTGTCACCGGTACTTTATGGATACTTGAAGGGACCTATGAAATGTCCGTGAGGGAGAACCGACTCACCGTAGGCTGTGTCGACACGGCAACGCCTGGGAACGCTGCTACTGGACGGTCACCTGTAACAGGGGGTAGAATAATGTATTTTCATCTGGAGATGTCGGGGCTGTTTTATTATTCATGGGGGGTGGAATATTGTTTCTTGAATCACATATATCGTGTCCAGTCTATTCTTCTTCAACATCCCCATGATATTCAGACACAACCCCCTCGATACTACCCCTAATATTAATACCCCACCCCTAAGAATTCAAGAGAAAGTTTTGAAAGACGAAAATCTTCTAAATATGTAATTCGAAATGCCGGACAGGATTGCTCCCGCGGAGGACTCTCGCAGCTGAGGGTGAAACGTACGTGTTCCTATATCGTTCTTAATAAGCCACTATATCACGAAGGGTGCATTACATACAGTGGGGGGTAATGGCCGGTGAAATTGCGATCGTAACACGGCACGAACATCATCGTTACGCGGTTTGTTTCCCGACAAAACATAAATCCTGCCCCGGGGGTGGCTCCTGCACGATTTTGCTGCCATTACCTCGCCCCTCCCGCCCCTCCGCGAAGCCTGACGTTCGCTGAAGGGTGGCCGCCTTGAGAACGGGCGGGAGGGGGTAACCGTAGAGCGTTCAAAGGGCCCGGAAAGTAATTCCCACTGTATCGATCCCGGGGCTCAATTATGCAATCGTATCCGCGGATTAATGGAATCAGTCGGGCCGACGAGTTATTTTGACCGCGGCGCTCATCAGCGGAAGAGTAATTAAAAATGAAACGCGATATTGACGCTTCCAACGCGTATTTGCCGGGTCACCCGACGGGTCGATGATGCGCATTGTACATACGAGCCATGGATTTATTCGACGGGCAAGGGTATTAAAGTTACCGGCCGTCGAAAGCGCATTAGTGTTTGTTTGAAATAATTGCGATAAGGAGTCATTCTTGAGGGGTTAGGACACAGTAACGGGCCAAAAAAGCTGACGATTTTTAGACGACGATAGGGTAAACCAACCAGTAATTAACCGCATACCAGTGAATGACCATTAGGCAAAGAAATGTAAATTATAAATTTAAAAATTACTATTTGTTTATAAATAGTAATATTTTAGTTTTGCGTATTAAACGAACATTAATAAGTACAATTCTTAATAAAAGTATGCGGTCATTTACTGGGCTTCTCATTCAACAATTCAGTCATTTACTGGTTTCTTTACCCTAATAAGAAAAGTAAACAATCGATTGATGTAAGGTTTTGTGTTTTAGTTCACTATATTATTAACTATAAGAAAAGCTTATAATATTTACAAAATAGCATTTGTGTGCCGTGCAATGTCTCTATTTAAAATGTCTTTTTTTTTTCGAATGGCCAACTGGTGGGCCGGATTCTGGGAAAGCGGATGAACTGAATCAAAAACCCGAAAAATGTCATAAAGTGTAATATATTTCCTAGGCATTGACGATCCAACATTTCAATTTTTCGAAAATTGATAAAATGGCCGATGTTTAAAAAATAATGACCAAATTTCGACGTCTTTCTGTTTATATTTTGTACAATAATTAAAAAATTTGACCTCCTTAAATTACGTAATGGTAATTTTGACGATTTCTTTCCACCTTCCTTGCCCCGTGTAAGAAGTTCCACGATTTTATATTCCAACCCCTTCTCCCTTATTAACGTAATAATTTTTACATTCGATTTTCAGTTATTAAAATTCTTTTAAAGGTTTATAATTATAATTCATTTAACTCTGTTTTGGCTGTGCGATGAAATATTGTTTTTAAGGCTCCTCGGCTTGAAAATTAGGGTAAAATATATTACATAAGACGCTACCTGGCTCCCTCTCCCTCCCTTGCAAGAAACCGTAAAAAATTCGCGACACCCTCCATCCAAAAAAGCCTTACATAATTTAAAGACGACCCCTAAGGGAGATGTGATCGATGTGTTTCTTTCTGGGTTTCAAGGGAAACGTTTCTGCATGTTTCATAGTGTGGGATTAGGAACCATCATAAGAGGGAGCTCGGAATAAGAAACTTCCTTTCCTTTTTTTCCGTGACTCCAGAATGTATAAGAATTACAACCCCTAATTACGAAAATAACTGTTTCAAACTGTTATATATAACTACAAACTTATGTAGAGTTTCCTATGTAATTTCCTATTGTATTTTATTTTGTTTTGTTTTCTTTCCTTTTTTGTGCTTTTCTTTTCTTTCTTTCCTTTTTCTTACCCCCCGACGGCTTTTTAGGTTAGGTTGTAGAGCAGCAGTTAATGCTGAACCTCGCCTACTCGCCATTGTAATTTAATTTAATTTAATTGTAATGGTGCAATAAAGACATTTAATAATAATAATAATAATAATAATAATATAGGGTGGATGTACCAGTAAATGAACACGTACCAGTGAATGAACATGTTTTATTGAAATGAGTAAAATAAGTTATTAAAGTAAGCAACTAATTAATTACAGACTTATTTTCATTTCTTGCTTCATATCCAAACAATTTTTGCAGCACGTGGAATCATTCGCGCTGCAAACATAATTTTATAATAGTGTTCATTCATTAGCCTTAACTGTTCATTTACTGGCGTGTTTACCCTATCTGTTTCAAGATTATTTCGGATGTTATAAATGTTTCGAGACTCGAAACCGATGTCATAACTGTTTTCAACCCCTGCGTACAATATAGTTGGACTTTTTCTGTTTTTTTTTGTGTTTAGGACTGTGCCCCTTTTTCTGTTTCGATGTTACTTCTGTGGACTAAACCCTTCCGTCTAGTGTTCTCCATTCAACCTCTACACCAACTTTCCCTTTCGTCTGTGCTGTTCGCTATTCAACCCCTACATCAAGTTTCCCTCCGTCTACCCCGTTCTCCATTCAACTTCCCCTCCTTCTACACTGATCTCCATTCAGCCGCCACCTCGATCCCAACTTCCCCTCTTTCTACACTATTTCCTATCTGTCATTACCATTTTTCAGGCATTTCTTCCGTCTACACCTCTTTCACTCTATAAGTACCCTTCCGTCTACACCCCTTTCACTCCATAAGTACCCCTCCTTCTACCCCACTTAAACCCGCCCCTCCATCTTTCACCTCTCCTCGCCTCCCCCCTCTGCCCTTCAATCTCAGTAAAGCAATTCCCCTCTATCATTACCCTTTTTCCATCACTCCTTCCGTCCACACCCCCATTTATCCTATAAAGTACTCCTCCCTCGCCCACCCCCTCCACTATATTCAAACCCCTCCCTTCCTTTTTCACCTTTCCCCACTTTTTTGCCGCCCCCCTGCCTCCGCGCTTTCAATTACAGTGAAGCGAAAAAAAAGAAAGGAGAAAAGGGATACTAAACCCGAGGGGATCTCGCACGTACGCCACCTAAATTCGACGCGCGAGACACATTTTATCCCCGCGGCCACGATCAAGGGCGCAAGCTTGTATTTATTGCGGGCGCGGTAGAAAATCGAATGAAGTGGAATCAGTGCCGATACACCGGCGGGACTTTATATTCAAGAATATGCACGGGCAGCTCGGCTCGCCCTAATACAACGCGCCACGGCTGCGTCGCGGATAACGCGTGAGCGCCGCTGCGGGTCGATATTTCTCATTTTCCCTTGTATCTCCTTCCGAACCGTGTTCCGAGCAAGGGTCTTGCAGGGGCGGTTTTTTTTTCTCACCACGTGTCCGGTACACTCGACTTTTTCAGCACGGATGTGGACACGAGGAGGGTGGACTGTGGAGAGAGTGGATCGAGAGCTCGGTGTGGTAATGTTTTCAATTGTGGAGTTGAAATGGTGAGCGATGTGAGTGCCGGAGAAATCGGAAATGATTTTTCTAGTGGGAGGGGATGGAAATTCCATGCTGAATAAGGTGGTAGATGCTGTAAGTGCTGGAATAAGTTATTTTATTTCACGATAGAAGTACCAACGTCGCTGTGGTTGAAAAGAAAATATTGTAAATTTTCAATTCTGGCGCTTACTTCAATTACAATTTCAAATCCTCTATTTGAGTAAGGGTCTGATAGGAGTATTGTAAAAATTCTATTACTTCGCTTGTGTATGGGTATGCCGAGCGATAGAGGCTGTTAGCATATAAGAAGAAGGGTGGTGAAAGAAAGGAAGCTATAGGAAGTAGAGCTGTATATATTCGAATAATTTCTTCGAATAATTTCGAACACGAATAATTTCTTCGAATCATTTCGAATATGTATCATTTTTTCGAATATTCCTAATTATTCGAATATTTGAATACTCCTAATTAATCGAATATTTGAATACTCTTGATTATTCGAATATTTGAGTACTCCTAATAATTCGAATATTTGAATACTCCTAATTATTCGAATATTTGAATACTCCTGATTATTTGAATTTTTGAATACTCCTAATTATTCGAATATTTGAATACTCCTGATTATTCGAATTTTTGAATACTCCTAATTATTCGAATATTTGAATACTCCTAATTATTCGAATATTTGAATACTCCTAATTATTCGAATATTTGAATACTCCTGATTATTCGAATATTTGAATACTCCTAATTATTCGAATATTTGAATGAATACTCCTAATTATTCGAATATTTGAATACTCCTAATTATTCGAATATTTGAATACTCCTAATTATTCGAATATTTGAATACTCCTAATTATTCTAATATGTGAATAGTCCTAATTATTCGAATATTTGAATACTCCTGATTATTCGAATATTTGAATACTCCTAATTATTCTAATATTTGAATACTCCTAATTATTCGAATATTTGAATACTCCTGATTATTCGAATATTTGAATACTCCTGATTATTCGAATATTTGAATACTCCTGATTATTCGAATATTTGAGTACACCTGATTATTCGAATATTTGAATACTTCTGATTATTCGAATTTTTGAATACTCCTGATTATTCGAATATTTGAATACTCCTAATTATTCGAATATTTGAATACTCCTAATTATTCGAATTTTTGAATACTCCTAATTATTCGAATATTCAAATACTTCTAATTATTCAAATATTCGCATGTGTAGCATTGCTAATTCTTATCACGACCAACTTGACTTTTTCTCCGATTCAATACACAAGATTCGTACAAAGCTTTTATGCCTGTTGCGTTTAATATCTCATATTGTATATTCATGCTTTTCTTTTTCTGTCTGTCAGTCTTTCTTAATGTGCGTCCGTTTCTCTGCCTTATTTTGTAATTAATTGTACCAAAGGGTTGGCTAACCTCTCTATTGTAATTAAAATTAAAAAATTAAATATTCAAATACTCCTAATTATTCGAATACTTGAAGAAATTATTCGAATTTTCTGATATTCGAATACTTAGATACTTAGATATTCGAATAACAGAAAATCTAATAATACTTAAATATTCGAATATACATTACAACCCTAATAAAAAGCATTTGCCTCCCTTGCTATCCCAAAGAGTATCCACTGTAGATTAACACAGAAAACATTCACCTTTCATTCCACCTTATACTCACCCCCTGCTACTTAACAAACCCACACATACATATTCACTATCAAACAACTAGATACACTCTCTAACTGAACACTTTTCCACAAATTCCCCGAGTAACCCAAACCCACCACAGTAATTCACCCCACATAAAGAACTTATCTCTTCATTACCCTTCCCCCATTAACCATATCCACCCACCCCCTTCAAAAACAATGTACTCAACCCTCCTAGGGTTCCCTTCGACGTTCGAGCCCCCCAATTCGCCGAACGACAGCGGAAATAACTGGGGGAAGGAATTCGCTGCAGCGCTCCAAAGTCCTCGGAGGCTTCGAAGGCAAAGTCGAGGCGCTCCAGATTCCGTGGCCCCCTTAATCTCTGGAGCAACATTATTTCGGAGGGGGGTCATAGTCGCCGGAGCGAATCGACGCGACAGCACCGGGATTCCCACCCAGCGCTGGCAACTTCCTCCAAGTCCGAGAGGAAAGTCGTTGCAGGGGTGCTCAACCTCTCCACCCCCTCCCCCCCCCCCCCTCGACTCGATATTTTCGTCAGAGCTCACTCCCGTCCCGTAGCCTCCTCTGGAACGAGACTCGACCGCGTAATTTGTCGGCTATTCGCCGTCGCCGTAAATTCGCGCGTGTTTCCGCCGTGGAAATATATCCGGTGCCCCCCGTATCGCGATAAATCTGCGACTGTGTATGGCGTTTAACCGCCTGGCTGCATGTGCGCGTCCCCCAAAATAAACCACCCCCGGCTCGTTGATCGATTCCTCGACTTCGGGGGGGTTGATTAACGCTTCTCATGTCGAGGGGTAACTACCCCTGTTTATATGGAATTTCGAAATGTTTTGCTGTGGATATTTTTCGTGAAGTTGGGCATTATTCGAATAATTTTTTCGAGTAAGATTTATTTCGAATAAAAATTTATTCGAATTAAGCATCATTCGTTATTCTCGAATAACTTGATTTTATTCGAAATTTTTATTCGAAGATTCTTCGCTTACATAGTTTACCATTTCCACAGTTCCTCAATTCAGGGAAACTTTCTCGGCGGATTGCTCGGTAACTGCCACATTTTTATTTCGCCCTCTTCCACCCCTAATATAGAAGATAAATCTTATTCAATTTTCCTTAATTTTTTTCAAGATGCGCGCAAAAATTAGATATCCAGTGATGTGAAAGTTTGTTGATTGGCATACATTAGCTTCGTGCGTGGTGTCGCCAGCCACTTAACCCGGAGTTAATCACCTCTCCCTTCTACTTCTATGTTCATCTTGCCGTAGGCTACAAGGAACCAGTGACACTAGAATTATTAAAACGGTGAATCTTTGTGTCCCACGATTTGATGATAAATACAGGGTGTTTCAAAAAGGTGTCGTCTAGCTTTAGCAGCGCACTAATTTTATTGCAATTGTGAAAAATATACCCCCTTCAGTATACTTCCACCTTGACCGTTTCCCAGTCATACTAGAATCACTAAATAAAGTGAAAACCTTCGTGTTCCACGATTCGATAATAAACACAGGGTGTTCCAAATAGCCTCATCCAACTTCAGCAGTGCACTAATTACAATGACAAAAGAATATTTATAGATATTTTAGATAATCTGATTCCGAATTGCAGTGCTCACCGCAAAGCAACTTTTTAAAAAGGCTTCTTGGATATCGATTCTAATTCTATTATAAACGTAAATACTTTTTTACGAAAAAATTACCAAATCTTCTTTAGATGTTGCACTTTTAAGATCAAAAAATTCTGTAAAAATAGATGCTTCCGTTTTTCAAAAAAAAAATCACAAACATTCACCTCTTTTCGGCCTCCTGACTAGGTATAACCCCTTAATCATCCCCTAATGCTACTAGAATCACTAAATAAAGTGGCTAGCAAGTAATAAATACAGGGTGTTCCAAATAGCCTCGTCCAACTTCAGCAGTGCACTAATTACAATGACAAAAAAATACACCCCACCTAACCCCCTCAATTCCACTTCTACCTCAATCATCCCCTAATGCTACTAGAATCGCTAAATAAAGTGGCGAACCTTTGCGTGCCCCACCGTCGAGTAATAAATATATTCCATACCAACTGACTATCTAAACACACCCCCCACCCCCGAACCGAGCGCGGAACACCCCCGAATAGCTTCTCGCGGCGGCGACACAGTAAATTTCCCTTCCAAACGATCACGAGCGCACAATGAATATTTAAACCGCTGCAGGCTCCGGGGATCGTTGGAATCGACGGGAAAAAGTCCGCGCAGGGGGGGAATAAGCGTGTATAGGCGCGTTTGGAGTGGAGTGCAGCCGAGGGGGTGAGCACTCCGCATTGATTCAGGGAAGAACAGCCGCGACTAATGGGCTCTTCTTAGCGCTGAAAGGTAAGCAACCGACGGGGAGAGGTTTTACAATATATTTGCGCGCCGCTGGCGGGCTGCCGGCCCTCTGATCCTCCTCCCAGAAACGAGGATTTCCAAGCCTTTTCACCAGCCACTTCAGCGGGCCGAGCATCCGCGCCCAGACCTCTGATTATGCGCGCGTCCAAACGATTTCGCGCGCCTTTTCGCGCTGATTCGCGGCGGGCGAACGCTCGGCGGGAGCCGGCAGCTCGCGCATAGACTGCCTCGAGGATAACCGGTGGTTTCTTAAGTATTTCAGTGCAGGCACCTTTGCCTATGCGAACTGAAAAATTAGACAAATATTTTTGCAGGGTGCGAAGCATCTCGAGTTTTAAAAAACTTTTTGGCAACTTTCGCGGAATATTTGTGATACATTGGGGTAGTAATGGGGTGAGGATTTTGAATTGATTCAGAGCTTGTGAATTTTAAAGGGTTTCTAGGATGTCTAATCGATTTACTGTTTTTTGGGGAATAACATAATGTGAATTTTGCTAAGTAGAGTATTGGTAATATATTCACCCTCAACCATTGAAGATATAGAGGGGAGTAATGGCGCATCCAGAGGGGGGCCCAGGGGCCCTGGAACCCCCCAAAGAAGGGGCTTCGTAAGAATAAAAGAAAACTGGATTTTCTTCTTTAAATAAATTTTTATGATCAACTAATGAATTTTACTGAATTTTGCATTGAAAATATTTTCATCCCCTCGACTCGGCTCCTCCCAATATTAAATCCCGGGTGCGCCACAGGTGGGGAGGTAAAACTTTTTGTGAAAATCGTATTGAAATCCATTAATCTTCGAGTTCTCAAAATTTAAATAAATCTAATACTCTATACACAGGGTGTCTCATCTAACTTGAGAATCCTAACTCCTTTCTTCCCATAATACGAACTTTATAATTGCAAACCATATGAGTATAGAGAAGAGAAGAGAGGATGAAAATGAAGTATAAAACTTTTTTATGAATCACCTATTTTAAGGATTGAAATGCTTGAAATAAGGGGACCCCTATGTTTCCAAAATTCCGAACGATGTTGATTAGGGTATGTCGGTTTTTAAAAACCGGTTTTAAAAATCGATTTTTATTTATAAATTTGTAAAATTCGAAAACCGGATTTTAAATTTAAAAAACCGGTTTTATATACTAAAATTAATATGAAGAAAGGATTTAATTATTTAATTAAAAACGATAACATTTTTACTTGAAATCGCCTCGGACACAAGCAAATTGTAGTAGGTAACTGTTTATTGTAGGTACTAATCATCATGAGTTCATATTTTCAGAAAAAAATTTATATTTTTGATTTTATATTTTGTACGGATTTTAGTTATTTTAGCTTTTTTCATTTGGTTCTGTATGCAGTCTGTTTTATCGTGTTATAGTTTTGTAGATCCATAAATATTAGATGAACTCAAAAATTGTACGGATTCGTACGGATTTTAGTTATTTTAATTTTATTTTGTATAGATTATATTTTATTTAGTTATATTTTTATGATTCAATAATATTAAGAAAACTGAAAATGTTTAAAATAAGTAAAGTTACTATTTTAATTACATTTTTTGTTGTCAGAATTCGAAAACCGGTTTTTGGGGAATAGTGGAATTCGAAAACCGGTTTTTTCAAAAGTCAATTTTTGTATAAACCCTAATGTTGATATCATCAGGAATAGTGAAAGCACAGGGTGCATCATCGATCCTACGAAACGCTCCTGCTTTCGGCGATCCAGATTTGAATAAACGAGAGCGAATGGAAAACGTGGGACAATCGTGTGGCAGTGAGCACGTTAACGCGCAGGAAACGGACGACGGAAATCAGTTTCGTGGGAGTAACGAGCGCGGAGGGTTGGCGAGCCTCTTCGCGGGAATTAAAGCGTTCCCGTTCGCCGGGGAAGAAGAAAGTGGGACTGCGAGTGTTAGGACAGAAGCGGAGCGAAACGTGGCGTGTTCTCGGAGGCTGGCAGTATTGTGTGCTTTATATTTCTGAGGAACCCTCTCAAGACGCTGAAGGCGAACGAGTCGCAGACAGTTGTGTAATGGACGTTCACTTCGCTGAAAAAAGGCAACGTGAAACGGTTGCATAATAACGGCAAACGGTGTCGAACATCGAAGAATGGTGTTGATAATATCTTTTGCGCATTGAAGATTATGTTTGTAGAAAAGTAGCGGGGCTATGAAATTTATTAATACATCAATCGGTATCAAACATTGAACAATCAAGTTAATAGAGGTAATTGAAAGGTTTAATTGGGAGGTTTGTAAAAAAAGTAGTGGCACTCCTCACCAACATTGACAAACACTCAAGCAAACCTGGGCAAATTTTATTAAAATAAGAAGTAGCTGTTTGAAATAATATTTCGGTACGTTATTTTCAATACTGCTTTTTGAAAATATAGAAAATGTTGATTTCGGTACTTGAAATTATAGCAATTTCAAATAATGAACTATTTCATTAATTTTTTTATCTCAAATTTGGCGAAAGAAATAATCGTCGAAATGATACAACTGAAAGATTTTATTTAAAGAAATTTTTATAACTTCCTTCGAGCAAAACTCTCTCCTCAAGAAATTCATCAATAAGAGATTTTTGTTTGGGACAGTTGCAAAATAAATAATCATTCTGCTGGTGCGAAAGGTGGAAGGGGTGAGTTATTTTTCAGGAAAACTACTCTTATTATCGGATAATCCAAAAATTAATCACGATACTATCAATCAATGATAGTATTTCATTATTTTATTATCTTAGATACACGATAATTATTTTCAAAATTATTCCTCGAAATAAAATAACACAATTGTATTTCGAAAGCGAATTAATTATGAAATAAAATAATCTGTCACTTGATACAATATTTCAAATAATGTTATTTTAAAAGTGCCCAGGTCTGCGCTCAAGAGTCAGATTTATCATGATAATTGAAGGTATGTAATCCGTTATACTCTAACTTATATTAACGAATCAATCAAAAAATTTTTACTCAATGCCAGTTGCTAACTACAGAACTTTGAAATACTAAGAAATATTAGTGATAAATAGTGAATCTTAATAAATCATTTAATTCTATAGTATTAATAAATCATTTAATTCTCTTCATAAATAGTGAAACTTAATAAATCATTTAATTCTATAGTATTTATAAATCATTTAATTCTATAGTATTAATAAATCATTTAATTCTCTTCATAAATAGTGAAACTTAATAAAACATTGAATCTCGAAATTTTCTACTTTTTCTAGATCTAATATTATCACCATGCAATGTTAATTACACGTTTTAAGAATCCACGAAAGCTCATTTTCCTAAGAATTATACAAGCAATGACCATTTCACGCCATTACTTTTTAATCAACGTTTAATATTCCATATAAACATGTACAAATTGTTAATGACTTTCTGTCCCAGAATTTGTCTCAGCCGCTTTCTACGCGTATCTTCTCAAGACCCGCCTGATCAATGAGTCTCTCGTTCCCCTGAAACGCCAGCGACCACGGGTCGACGTTAAATAACACGCGACACTCGTGACGGTCCAATAAAATATTCGATACTTTGCATAGTGAGAAAGTTCCAGCCAAACTGTCGTCCCGAGTTTCATCCCCCCAAGTGAAACTAACTAGAGCATTCGGAAAACAGATCCACGGGGAGGGCACGTAGTCTGCAGGAATATACAGACGCGAGCTGCCTAGACTCAGACATGCCTGGTAAATTATTTATCCATCGAATAGGAGGTTATTGGATTTCTTTCTCGGGGTATATGGGATTACCATCCTCGAATCGGTTCAGACACCGAGAAAATCCGTCACGAAGGTGTAGATTTTAACGGCGAGAGGAAACCTGCATGCTAATTAATTTAATTAGAAGCTGGGAGGAAGTATTTTAATTTTTAATTTTCTTTGGTTCAGGGACCGGTAAATGGTAATTATAACAAAGAAAGGGGGAAGATTAAGAAGTCCCAAGTTGAGTGCACAGTTATAGTCTGCGATTAGAATTGAAAATAGTAAAGGAGTGGATTTTTAAGCCTCTATTCTTGGAGTCAATGCAACCCCCGTGCGGGGAACGCCTATGTGCGTCCACGGAGCGTAGAAAGGAAATAGGACTGTACGACTTCCGCACATGGTGTGCGCTCAAAATTTAATACTCTTTGAGTCACGATGGAGTGACTTTTAGATAACATATAGAAATCAATTCTTATTCAATTTGTCACTCACTTTAATTGTGTTTAAATTTAAGAGTGTTTACAGGGTAGCCACCCCCTTTACTTTAATTATTCCTGAATTTACATATATTTTCCTGTAATGAGTAATAAAGACGAATAAAAATAATAAAAAAATATCTGCCATATTCCAAATCGAAAAATTCAATACACAGAAAATTAACATAATTCCAAGTCGACAGCTAGCATCCCCACTCAATACCCACCCCAATTAACAAACACCACCACCCCACCCCCGAGGGCTAAAAATCCCCCCGAATTCAACCATTCACACCTTTCGATCGCGAACAATCTCACCCTCGAGGATCCTCAAAACGTCCCCTAATTAACCGAACTCGGCCTCCCCTTAAGACTTAAAGCCCTCCCACCTGCCCCTGTAGCGGAGTCAACGAGCCGTCCCCGACGACTTGGACGCGTTTTCAGACGTGAAACGCCTACTGGAACGCTGGCAATTAACGCCACTGCAGTAGCCTGCTTCTCGGATTAAGGCCCACGCGCACATATCAGTTCCGTGACGATTCAGTGTCGTCAGTGTCAGTAGTCCCTTTCTTTCAGTGTCAGTCAGAGATGGGCAAAAAATTATTTGAGATAAAAATTTCTGTACGAAATTTTTATTTCAAATAATTTTTCTGTACGAAATTTTTATTTCAAATAATTTTTCGTACACAAATTTTTATTTCAAATAATTTTTCGTACACAAATTTTTATTTCAAATAATTTTTCGTACACAAATTTTTATTTCAAATAATTTTTCGTACACAAATTTTTATTTTAAATAATTTTTTGCCCATCACTGGTGTCAGTAACTACCGCGAACACTCGCAGTGGTGCACTCGGGATTTAATCTTGAAGAGAGGCGAAAATATTTTTAATGGAAATTCAATAAAATTATTTAGGTGATTATAAAAATTTATTTAAAGAATAAAATCCATGTTTCTTTTCTTTCTACAAAGACCCTTCTTTGAAGGGTGCCAGGGCCTTCAGGCCCCCTCTGGGTCCGTCACTGAACACGTGTGAACTGCACCACTCGAAAACAAGAAAACGACATTTTTGTGCCATTTTATGTTTTTTTTTTTTTAGTGTAAAGTATCGTGTGAAGAAAATTTGGTAGAGGGTTTTTAGCGAGCTCTGCTTGCTTTCGTTTCCAAGGCTCAGAGAGATTAGTGTTTGAGTACACAATTTGTTGAAAGTTTAGCGCAGCGTTATTACGCCGTTGTTCGTGTTAATCTGGCATTATAACACGTAAGTGCATTAAGATAATTGATTTCGATCCGATAACGACGAATTATGTCGCGATATTAATTGGGAATTCAGGCTGTCGCTCCGTTCACAGGACGCGGGCTTATCGCGCTTCTGTGTTAATTCTAGTGGATGAATTCATAGAGAGGTTTAAAAAGAGAAGGAACAGAGAATGATGGTCGTTTGAAATACTTCGCACTGTGCTTAACACGGTGGCGACCATTCGGCTGTCCCGCGTTTCCCGGTGGCTCGCAGAAATTTCAGTGCGCCCGGAAGTAACAATATTTCATAATTCAGTGATGCAGTTAACCGTTTGAATTCGGGGAATTTCAAAACTAAAATTTTCGCGAATAATTTCTTCGCATCAATGTTTATTAATTTGATATAATTTAGATGCCATTCAATCCAAATATAGAGAATGTATATTGCCCGGATTCAATGGGTTAATATTCTACAGAATTCTTAATAATGACAATGTTATCCACACCATTACGAATCCAAAGGTTTGTTTATTAATAATACTGAGTCCGTGGCAGGGAGCAGGTTGAACAATGTAAACAGAGCAACAATGATAATAGTGGAACAATTCGAATTAACGTAATTGTCTGTCCGAATGGGAATCAAACCACAGAGCTTCCTGCTGTAATCGAAAATCCAATGTCTGACCATGATCGCCATCAAACTTCTAGGCGCTCCCTGCGCCTGACGTCTGACCACAATCAGTCAAAACTACTGGGCTGGCGTCAGGTCCTCTTATCATACAGTGGGGAAAAGAAAATTTAAACCGTCGAGGGTAACAGCAATAAGATTTATATTTTCAAATTTGTATTGAACAGATTGCCTATTTATCACATAAGTTTTTTTTTTGTCAGTGTGATAAATAAAGACGAATTATTATTATTATTGGAGGTTGATGGGAATAAATCAGTGATTTCAACATAATAAATTCTAGTATTAGATTTGTTACGCAGGCATATAAAAATATGAATTTTAAACTTTCCTTCGATCACAGCTGAATGTGAATAATTCTTCTCGAAAAAACAATAATACTATAAATCCACAGTTTCCCTAAGTAAAATTCAAACTTGATACAATTAAATATTAAGTTCCTTACGCAGATATAATAACAATTCTTTATTGCACCAGTAGAATAATAAGATAGAAAAAGCATAAATAATAAAAAAAGAAATAGAAAATAGTGAAGATAGATATTAAATAAAATATGTAAAAGTAGAGTGCAAAAGAGTTGAACTTTCCTTCTATCACAGCTGATTGTGAATAATTCTTCTCCAAAAAACAATAATACCATAAATCAACAATTTCCCTAAGTAAAA
Organism: Andrena bicolor; assembly: GCA_960531205.1. Lineage (NCBI taxonomy): Eukaryota > Metazoa > Arthropoda > Insecta > Hymenoptera > Andrenidae > Andrena > Andrena bicolor. Next base: position 44,654,463 of record OY482666.1, read on the forward strand.
TTCAAACTTGATACAATTAAATATTAAGTTCCTTACGCAGATATAATAACAATTCTTTATTGCACCAGTAGAATAATAAGATAGAAAAAGCATAAATAATAAAAAAAGAAATAGAAAATAGTAAAGATAGATATTAAATAAAATATGTAAAAATAGAGTGCAAAAGAGTTGAACTTTCCTTCTATCACAATTGATTTCTACCTCAAATAAATATTTCCCAAGAACCCATGACTTCCCCAAGCAAAGAGACAACTCGACACAATCATTTAAAAACACTTAACAAACACTTTGCAGAGCCCCCCACTTCAATTTAAACATAAAAACCCTCCAGCCTTGAAAAACAATGAACACCGACTCGTTACTTCAAACTCTTCAGATTAGAAGACAGAGGTACGAGCAATCTTCAACGAAAACAAGCATCCCCCCCACCTCCTGAGAAGAAAACATAAAGTCCCCGCGTGGAACGCGGCTCATTATGAAACGCGTGGGGAAACGAGGGAAAGAAAGCCACCGAAAAGAATTCTCGTTGTAATTTAATTAAACTGTTGTAACTCGTCCCGAGCTTCGCTCAGCCGACACGCTACCTCTGAATTCACAATGCAGGGTGGTAGGTCCGGCCGTGGCAATTATTCCTGGACCTCCTTCGAGCAAGACGCCTTGGGAACGAACACAAAAGGCCCCGTAAAAATGGAGACGCCACGAGGGGTGGAAAGAAGGGCGAAAGCAAGCAGAGCAAAGTTAACCCTTAACTGGTTAGCTGGAAACTTTCTTAGCCAACTGCCGAGGCGGGGTCCAACGTGCTGCAATCTTCATTTCTATTTGCACAGAAAGATTTTGACTCCTTCCCCGGGACAAAGATTTCGAGTATTTTCGAATGTGCGAATAAAAGAATTTAAAATTACGGCCGGTTGCTTTGCAACGGCAACGTGGGGAGACACCCCTTGCTGGTTAAGGGTTGAAAACGAAGAGGGGCGGAAAATCGCAGAGTGTTTTGATTGGCTTATAATGATCGAATTTTTTTTTATTTTAAAATCCCGAGGAAATATCGATGGCTTGGTACACGAATTTTTATATTCCATGTCCACTTTTTCTGAAGTTTGAGTTTTTATATGCAAGAAGTAGTTCTTAATGTTTCTTCATGCTGTATAAAAATCGTAAAAAAAATGTATAAAAAATATAAAAATGTTATTGTGTGTCCCTGAATCTGACGTACCATTGCATATTTAAACCTGTTTTTCTTGAAAGCACTAAAAGTGGACACACAGTATTTGTGCCCTAAGCCATCGATATATCCGGGAATATAATGTTGAGAGAGGTCAGTGGACTGATGTGAGGGAAATCTAATGTTGGGTATAGACAAGTGCAGAAATGTGAAATGTCAAAGCATCATACCAAAAATGGCACCATGAGTCTTGCATAATGTATGCCTCACACTGCAGTGGCTGTGGGAGAGAATATATGAAAAAGAAAAATTAGTACAATTACCCTAACTTTGCCAAGTGGTCGTTATTTTTTTTTTTAAATTTTATTCCTTTTGGAAGAGAAAAGTGTAGAATTGTTTTGTTTTTTTTTTTTTTTTTTTTAGTATATGAGTGTGTTATTATAATTAAAAATAAATCCTTTTAAATGAATCCTTTTATTTTAAGTAGGAAACAAAATTTGTTATTGACTCTCAACCAAAAAAGGTGGCGTCTCTCCTGAATTTACCCTAATTATTCATTTCACTCAATTATCATCCATTTAATATAAGAAAATTTCCATAAAATTTTATTTTAAGTGCGAAACAAAATTTGTTATTGGCTCTTAACCAAAAAAGGTGGCATCTCTCCCGAATTTACCCTAATTATTCATTTCACTCAATTATCATTCATTTAATATAAGAAAATTTCCATAAAATTTTATTTTAAGTAGGAAACAAAATTTGTTATTGGCTCTCAACCAAAAAGGGTGGCGTCTCTCCTGAATTTACCCTAATTATTAATTTCACTCAATTATCATTCATTTAATATAAGAAAATTTCCATAAAATTTTATTTTAAGTAGGAAACAAAATTTGTTATTGGCTGTCACCCAAAAAGGGTGGCGTCTCTCCTGAATTTACCCTAATTATTAATTTGACTCAATTATCATTCATTTAATATAAGAAAATTTCCATAAAATAGTATATGGCGTTTTTTTTTTATATCCCAACAGTTTCAGTGCCCAATTTCCATAGTTCCTCAGCTCAAAAGCTACGATGTTCTACGGCGCTTGACTGCGAACTTTCATCGCTGTATTTCTTTCATCCAATTGAGAATCGACCTCCGCCGCTGCCAGCAGTCCACGGGAACCCGTCTGAAGGCGCCCGGTGCGGCAGGCGTCTCCAGGAAATTAAAACCCTCGAAAGGGCGGTGAAATAATACAACTCGAAAGGAGTTTCGGACCGTGAAACCATCCAATTCTACAGCTTTGAATTCGTTAAATGGTTTAACGGTGGCGGTGTTTTCCTTGCCTGATCGAATGTCGGAGCCTGGAGGAAGGAAGGGCTGATTCCTTGTCACTGAGAGCGGGGCGAAAGATGGTTTTTGCTCGCTTTGGTATTTGGAATAGTTTCGCGACGTGTGATAATGATCTGGGTGGAAATACTATTATCATATATAATAATATTATCGCTATCAGCGCTGATATCACATTCACGCGTCGAGATTATATCGATAATTTTACTCTTCATATTTGAATTAGAGAGAAAGTGAATTTATTGCTTATTTAGTCCAATGCAATACGAAATGAGTAACAGACTCACTTGTTTCGATTTTTTTCTGGCAAGGGACATCGCCCAAGTATTACTCAGATTATTATGAAAAAATGTATTAAAATTTATTTATTTATTTCTTCTATAGTTCTCGAAAAAATATTTTATGTGTATGTTTTTTGTCAGCAAACATTTTCTCGCTTTCATATATGTTTTCTTTTGTAAAGTGTGTTGTGCAATAGAGAATTATTTTTATTATCTAGAGAGCGGAATCAGGCCTCAAAGTTGGGGGTGAGAAACACCCCTTCTCTGTGTTCTATAGAGAAAAATCTTTTAGACGAAAATGATGTATTTTTTTATAACAAAAACGCAGTAGCTTTAGCAATTAATTAGTTTTTTTATGTTCGTGTGAACGAACCCGTGAGTGACTGTATATTGTATATTGGGAAAAGCGACTTTGTCAATGGAGCGGTGCAGAGTTTCAGAGCAATATAGGGGTGGATTCGACGGCTGGGCGTTTTTGCGATGCACGGGGCTCGAGATGGATCGTCGTCAGAAGCTCATATTGCCTTCTCCGGGGACGTTAAACGGTTAATCCCCCGAGATATATACCCGCGACGTTCCTCCGTGAAATTCGCTTAAGAAAGTTTACAACGTAACGAAGTTTCGGTCGAACGAAAGAGTCGGAACTGATCCTAATTAGGGAACCTCCTGCCTCTCCCAAGGTCCACCTCTAATTGGAATTTTTTAGACAATCCTGAGAAAAGTTGGCGGCGAGCTCCGTTACTTCCCGAGTCGCTAGGGACGCGCGCCACTCCCTTCTCAACATTATTCAACCCTTAACAATCTCTCGTTAAAAAATTCAAAACTCAGTGTACGGAGCCGTGCGTGGAACGCCCATGGGCGTTCAAATCGTATGCTTCTTAAACGCGAATAGGGGTTGTCCGCACATGACAAAGTGTTCGAATTCCATCGACAAGGAGGGATGATATTTTTCAAAATTCCTTATACAATTATATTCAAAGCTATTGGATAAACGGTGATTCGACGAAAGCTTGCGAGATTGACGGACTATCGTGGCAGTCAGAGTGCTAACGAATCTGTGAAAGCAGAAAAACGGGGAGAAGGCTGAGTGCGGTCGACAGACTTGCAGAGGAGCTGAGAATTCGCAACCCCCGTCCCCGGCACGGTTGCCAACGTCGCCCTTTACGGCCGCGTCTGTGTATTCGGAACACTCGTAGCAGATAAACTGCAGAGGAGAGTTGACAAGGGAGACAAGAGGGCACACGCTTAGACCATCCACCCCCGAAAGCTTTATGCCTGCCCCAACCTACTCCCCCCGGCCACCCTCCCCCACCTGGGGTAGCGCGTTCGAGGTGGGTATCCATTGTGAGCCGCGGAATTTCTTCTCCGCTGCAGTTGCCCCGAAACTAAATTATCCGGCGCTAATGGCGGAATTAACCCCTCCCCTCGGGGCGTCTTGGAGGGCGCATTCGACGGGCGACGCGTGCAAAAAATGTCTTGAAAAGCGGAGGGTCGCGCTCCTTTTTTTTTCAACACTCGCGTGTTTCGAACTGGCTGACCTGTTTCTCCAGCTACTTAGACACTGGCGCAGATTTCTCCGGCCCGTTGTAATTTCGTTTAATTAAAACGCTGCCAACCCGCGCCACCCCTAAGTGACTGATCCTGGAGAATTGATGGCGGTTGATTTGGACTGCTGGGCATTTTTTTAAGTAACCGATAATTCGGGTGCAAATTGATAATAGGTGGGGTTACGAATTAATAGCTTACCAGAGGAAGAAAAAAAGAAAGGGGAGGAAATATTTAAGTTAAAAAAATCTGCGGGGATATTAAGATACTGGGAATTTGTTTGAGTGACAAATGCTTCGGGAGAAAATTAATGATAAGTGATGTCACGATTTTATAGCTTACCAGAGGAAGAAAAAAAGAAAGGGGAGGAAATATTCAAATTCAAAAAATCTGCAGGGATATTAAGATACTAGGAATTTCTTTGAGTGACAAATGCTTCGGGAGAAAATTAATGATAAGTGATGTCACAAATTTATAGCTTACCAGAAGAAGAAAAAAAGAAAGGGGAAGAAATATTGAAATTCAAAAATTGATCATAGGTGGGGTTACGAATTAATAGCTTACCAGAGGAAGAAAAAAAGAAAGGGGAAGAAATATTCAAATTCAAAAAATCTGCAGGGATATTAAGATACTAGGAATTTCTTTGAGTGACAAATGCTTCGGGAGAAAATTAATATCACAAATTTATAGCTTACCAGAGGAAGAAAAAAAGAAAGGGGAAGAAATATTGAAATTAAAAAATTGATCATAGGTGGGGTTACGAATTAATAGCTTACCAGAGAAAGAAAAAAAGGAAGGGGAGGAAATATTCAAATTCAAAAAATCTGCGGGGATATTAAGATACTTCGACAAATGCTTCGGGAGGAAATTAATAATAGGTGATATCACGAAGATATAGCTTCCCAGATGAAGAAGAAACGAAGGGGAACGAAGGGGATGAAATATATAAATTTAAAAAATCTGCGGAAATATTATAATATTCAGTAGATCCAACAAGAAAAATGTAGAAAATATAAAACGACATAATCCCTTGGGTAATCGTGTTGGAAGAGTGAGAGGGGGGATCCCCTGAAACGAAATCGAGCGTAACCTGACGGCAGCGGAATCGATGGGAGCGGTTGGAAACGGAGCATCCAGGTTCAGCGATGAAGATTGTTAAAAACGGGACGCTGGTTAATCGAGCCAGAAATCCTGACAAGGGGTTGGATCCATTGAGAGATAACGGGGGAAGGAAGAGGACTGCGCCTAGAGGGAGAGCAATTTTATTGCGCCCTTGTGTCGCTTTATGCAATTACGAGTCGTTGTCGGGCCATCGTGAAAACATGTCGTTCATCTTGTCGTGCCCGCGCATACTTTCATCCACCCCCTCCTCCTCCCTGCTGCCTCGTGTAATCCAAGTTGCTTTTGTACACATCTCACCAGCGACGGCAGGGGAACGCGTTCTTTTTCTCCTCCGCGAAGAAATTGAGACGACGCCCATGATGACGCCATTTTCATCCCCCTTTTAGTCGCACAATATCCCTTAATTCATCACCTGCTTCGAATAAAACGTTCCATCGGAATTAAATGACTTGAAAATATTCACTGGCGGCGGCGTGCTTTCACGCCGGGGCTTGCACCCTGTAGCAAGATTTGTGGCGTGCTTTCATGCTGATAGTGGTGGAAAGAAAGTTTGGAAAATTTCTATTGCGTAGGGATGGAAATATAATACGTGAAGCACAGTGTTAAGTTTGTTACCTAAATATGTAAAATTATGAATTTTAACCCTCGTACAACGAATGCAGGTAATTTTGATCCAAATCTGACAAAGTCCATCACGATGTTATATTTGTGTTGACAACGGCAAAATATAGTATAAGATGTCTAAATTGCAGTAACATTATTTGTAAAAATCATGCAGGAGATACACCTATGTTAAGTATCAATGTACATAAATAAGGTTTTTTTGTGTATTTCTTTATTAATAAAATTTAGTTAATTTTAGAAATTTTAATTATTTAATTCATTTTATATTATATTTTTTCGTGCAACCCGTGTACCATAGAAATGTTGTTGTGGGTCAAACTGACCCTGCATTCGCCTTCGGAGGGTTAAACTTTATTTTGACCACCACTGTACGCTTGAAAAAAAATAATTTTTCCTATTTTAAATGATTAGAACATCTTATTGAATGCATTATTAATACTACCTCAATTTCGCAAAAAAAGGTGGATTAGTTCGTTTTTGCTCTCAACGTCTTATTTCATCCCCTGAATTCTGCCACAAAAAAAACCCTTCATCAAAAACCCAACACCACCATAAACCCACATTTTCTCTACGGAAAACTGAAAATTGATGCAATTGAATAATCACACATCGCAGGTCTACCATGGGATCGCGCCTATTAGTGCTCGTCAGCGCCACCAGAGGTCTAATCTTTCAAACTCCTTTCTCGCAAGTCCTATGTTGCAGTCTCTTTCGTATATATACAAGTTCCAAGTACATTCCTCTCGGGCATCATGCGTCTATAACAGAGTTCAGGCGTGAAAAGAAAATTGAATATAATTACCAGTGCTATCAACATAAAATATGAGATCCAAACTTTCTCCTGACCACCACTGTGTGTTCTTAAAAAGCGACGAAAGTAAGCTAAGCTTCCTGAGTAAAAGATATATCGCTGGGAGAGGCTCGAGCAACTTGAAAGGATATATATATATATATATTTCCTTAGAAAAAACCTTCCTCCACTCAAAGCGCCAATACTCATCCAAAATCTCCCAAGTGAATCCCAATACATCCAGCAAGACTTCAACCTTGATCCTCCACACTAGCAGACGGAAAAAAGAAGTAGAGAATGCCCACACACACCCAGCTCCCCAAGAACCGCCCTCAAACGAGCAGAATAATTTTTCCACGCCGACGATCGTCCCCCCCATCCGCCCTCTAATTCACAAAGCGATCGTCGATCCCCGGAGCAACAATATCCCGTTGCTCGTCTGCTACCCGTGAGGCAACCCGGGGAAACAAAGGGGGATGCACAGCGGACAAAAGAGAAACCCCGAAGAATAGGATCACGGGATAGAGACTGGTAGTAGGGGGTGGTTGGTGAAAGGAAGGTGAAAGAAAGGGGGAAAAACAGAGCTAAATACGACGGTCAGGCGACTAAGGGGTACGCGAATGGTAACGTCAGAAAGAAGCTGATCAATGGCGGGGGGGTTGCGAGGTCGCCCGATACATAATTTATCGTGCCCCTTTCAGGAAGCTCGTTAATGCACCTGGAAACGCGGGATATCCAACTTGGCTTCCTGACCGTGCCCCACTGCGCGGCCAAAGCAGTTAACCACGTCCATTCGGACCAATTCAAAATACCAAATTATAATGCCTCTCCAAGCTATAGGGACTTAGGTGTGAAGTCCCGCAGCGGGGTCTTACCCGACACCCTGCTGGGTACTGGCCGCTAAACGTGCCCCCCTACTACCTCTTGCAGGACTGTATTTAGAGAAGACCAGGACAAAATCGGGGCCCTAAGGCCTCTACTACCTCTTGCAGGACTGTGTTTAGATAAGACCAGGACAAAATCGGGGCCCTAAGGCCTCTACTACCTCTTGCAGGACTGTGTTTAGAGAAGACCAGGACAAAATCGGGGCCCTAAGGCTTCTACTACCTCTTGCAGGACTGTATTTAGAGAAGACCAGGACAAAATCGGGGTCCTAAGGCCTCTACTACCTCTTGCAGGACTGTATTTAGAGAAGACCAGGACAAAATCGGGGTCCTAAGGCCTCTACTACCTCTTGCAGGACTGTATTTAGAGAAGACCAGGACAAAATCGGGGCCCTAAGGCCCTACGGCCCTAAAGCCTCTACTACCTCTTGCAGGACTGTATTTAGGGAAGACCAGGACAAAATCGGGGCCCTAAGGCCTCTACTACCTCTTGCAGGACTGTGTTTAGAGAAGACCAGGACAAAACTAGGGCCTTAGGGCCCCGATTTTGTCCTGGTCTTCCCTAAATACAGTCCTGCAAGAGGTAGTAGAGGGGCGCGTTTAGCGGCCAGTACCCAGCAGGGTGTCGGGTAAGACCCCGCTGAGGGACTTCACACCTAAGTCACTATAGCTCGGAGAGGCACTATACACAGATCACTTATCTTTACTATTGCTTCTTGAGAGGATCAAAATTCCAAGTCATGAAGAAATTGGAAATTAATTTACCTACATTGATACTGAATTGCTGCCGGAACAAGAAAATAAACAAAATACGCAATTATTTTGAGGTGTGCATAAATGAAGCTGTGGGTCTAAATGGACCCAGCGTCCGACGCGCGCCAAACTCTCCATCTTTCGGGGGTTAAGACCGTGTGAATGAACTCCACGCAGAAACCAAGGATGCTAAGAGGGGGAGGGTTGGTATCTGGTAACACCATCTGCTGCGAGTGAATCCCTGCCCCTCCCCCCTGTACACGGGGGTTGCAATGTCGCGCCCCCAGAGAGAAATGAGGAATTACGCGTCAAGACTTCACGCGTCCACGTTGCCAGCATGTTTATTGTGATTTGTGAACTTGTGCCCCGTGTTAGACGGTGGTGTTTTAGTAGTGCTAGCGCTTTTGGTTTTCAACGAGAGGCTTACGGGTTCTAGAAAATATTTTTGGCGGTTTTTTGATCGACTTGGGTTTTGAATATTTCATTTAGTATTAGGTTAATGCATATAGCAGTAATTCCCAACTTGTGGGCCGTAAAGTTTTTTCTTTTTGGGGGGGGTTTGAATATTTCTTTTAGTATTAGGTTAATGCATATAGCAGTGATTCCCAACTTGTGGGTCGTAAAGTTTTCTTTTTTTGGGGGGGGGGGTTTGAATATTTCTTTTAGTATTAGGTTAATGCATATAGCAGTGATTCCCAACTTGTGGGTCCTTTTTTTTTTTTAAATTCAATTCTGCAATACCTATTTTTAATGTGTTTTCATTACCTCATTTAATCTGCCTTATAAATTGGATCGCAACTGAAAAAAGGTTATGAAACACTGGCATATAGCGTTAAAGTTCCTCCGTTTATGGTGGACATACAATACCAATTGTTGAGTCCAGCCTACGACTTAAAAATGTCAGCGACTCAAAAAATAAAATAGTTAAAAAGGAGAAACTATTTTTATTGAAACTCCGCTACGCGAAATTGCAATTTCGCATGCAGCAGCCTTATACTTTAGTGTTTCTAGTGTCCCTGGGGGTTTCATAATACACCTAAGTAGTTGTTATGTCCCCTAACCGAGTTTCACTGGTTCGGTAAGTGTTGTGTTGTTTAGTGGCTTCGCAAAGGTCTCCAGCGGCGATAAATCGCGGCCGCGCGTAAAGTGGAATCTCCATTGACCACCGACGAGAAGATATCGTAAATTTCGCGGGGTGGGAATCGGTGGAGAGAATTAATGGTTGCTCAGCTGCGGAACACGCGCGTATCTTTCACGGAAGGGATGAAAGAGGGGAGCCTCGCAGACAGCGATATCGCGGGGGCTGTTCTAAAGCGTTGATCGAGTTTCTATGAAATCGGAAGGGCTTCAATGGGTATTATTATGGCGCAAGGGGGAGCGTGGCCCGTAACGACGGTAATTCCGCGGGTCGATAAGCGACGGCGGCGGCCTTAAAAGAACGGAGATAAGCAACACGTGAAAAATCCTTTGGTGTTCACGTGGCATGCGACCGTCCAACCCTTATCGAGACAGGAGCTTCAAGAAGCTACGGCGAAAGCTTGCGCCTCTTATCAGCTACCCCCTCCGAACTGAGACGATCGAAAAATGAAGAGGGGTTTGACTCTTCAACCCTCGCGTAAAAAAAATTCTACTTTGCCTTTCAAATATCTGACGTGCCACCCGATGGTTATTATGAGAAAAGGAAAAAAGTTTTCGGAGAATTTACAAAGGGACGAAAATTTTTTATGCCCCCTTCAGAACTCTTCGATTCGTCCTTACTAGTTTCTTTCAAGATTCCTTTCGACCCCGCGTATCCCATTTTCCCACCAGATTTACCTTTTCCAGAATTCACCCGGTGCCGTGCCAAAAATTTCGTGTCCCAATGAAACGTGCATTTTATCCAACGCCCAAGAATTCCCCAGGCATGAGCGAGTGGAGCCCCCATATCACCGAGCGAGCGAAACGAGACAGACTCGAGCGCTACTTTTTTCACCCCCTTTGTGCCCCGAAATTGCCCGGCATTCTTCGCGCGGCGCACACTCCGGTGGAGCCTAATCTCGCAAAACACCTTCCCTCCGAACAGGAGCGACCTAAAGGCATTCCTCAGAGACAAGCCTACCCCTTTTAAAAAAAAAAAAAACCTCATTCAAAATTCCACTAAACCTACCTGTAAACTCAAAATCCACCGTAAACCAGAGATGCGCAAAATTGTAATTTAAATAAAATTTCGAGTAACGAATAAAAGTTAAAAAAGATTTATTTGTCATATATGTCGAATAAATTTATTATTTAAATAAAAATTTTCCATCTCTGCCATAAATCCCTTCCCGAAACAAAAAAAAAAAAAACTACCACCGAGTAATGCACCCCTAAAGCAAAAGAAGGGGTGGGGCGAGAGGGGCGCAAGCACGCCGAGGAAAACGGCACGCAATTCCACTTCCGATTCCGCGGGGTTTCTGCTTCCGAATCCCGGAAATCGCGGCCTCGACGAGGCTTCCGGCCGTCCGCCGGCGAATCTTCGCTGCAGGCTCGCGTGAAACCACCCCCTCGCGCCCCGCCCCGCGTCGTTCGAGCCGCGACGCTCTCGGAATAGTTAAGCAGGGGCTGTTAGCGCAATACGGAAATATATGCGGGGCCTGCAGCCAGCCCAGGCTTCCTGGGGCTGGGGTGTGCGGGGAGGGGGTGGGGGTGGTTGGGTGGTTTGGAGAGAGTGGAGGGGCGGAGGAGTCCAGTCCACTGCGACACCGGGCCGGGTCAAAGAAAAACTTTAATTACCGCGTTTAAAGCCCCCGACCGTCTAGGGTTGAACGGGACCGAGCCCCAGGCTGAAAACTACTTCACCCCTTTTATTTCGGAGCCCGTCTAATATCGGCCTGCCAACGGGCAAGAGCGGCTCGACTTTAATCTCACCGGTGACTTCGGTAAAACCGACGTCCTTTGATGTCTGCTGGCTGACGGGACAAGGGGCAGACGCGAAGGAGCAATGATACTAACGGGGCTCGGTTGAATGGGCTACTTAGGGGTGGCGCGGGGGGGGGGTGAGACAGTTGGGGGTCGCCGGCCAAATGTCGTTGTTACGCTTCGTAATAGGCGGGGGATGTTTTATTGGTTGATTTGACGGAATCCGGAGGTGATTCCTAATTCTTGGGTTCCGGACCAAGGTGCCGAGAACGTGATTTGGGATTATTCGAGTAATTCGAGGCTATGTGATTGTCGGGGGGTATTTATGTGGATGATAGTGGCTAGAGGGATGCTCTGTTGACGTAATCGTAGGAACTTATTCCCGGTGAGAGATGAGAAATTTTTATCTCTGATACTGCGAAGACGGAACCAAGCCCTGATTACACTTTTTTCCAACGAGCAGAGTGCTGTTCAAACTTTCAGCTGCGCCGCTCGTCTGGGCGGAACGCCTTACACGCTTCTCGCATCTTCCTTGCAAATATACTTCAAGGGGTATTGAAATTCGGGGTGGAATTAAAATTTTATTAGACGCCTTTCTGACGGGGACACGGGGGTGTTTCTTTCGCCCCTGTTCCTTCGCCGTCTGGGGACAGGATCGTCGAGAGATCGACAAGCCCCGATCGATTTTCATTACCCGTTCGGAGATTTATGTAAAATTTATCGGAGGGGTGGAATTTCATTAAAAACACGTTCCCGCTGGCGGGACGGTGTGGAGGAAGAACGGCAGGGCGTTAAGGTGTCGTGGAAAAATATATAACCAATAACTCGCCGTCGCCCACCGTGGAAACAGGCCGGGGCATTAAAGAAGCTGATGGGCCAAAGAAGTTAATTGCGCGTGACACAAATTGTGTCCACGGGAAAAAGGGATTAAAAGGCTTCCGTTAAATAGGTTGTCGCTGAAATATAAAAAGGGCTGAGGCGGATAAAGGAACTGGGTTAGATTAGGTCGCTCGTAACGAGCACCAAAACAATACCAGAACCCTCGAATCTTTTATCGATCAAATTCCCCGATTAAACTCAATCGTCGAGCACTCGTTTCGGTTTAACAATTCTTGCCTCGGGTCTACCAAATTTCTTTAAAAAAAAAATGCGTCTTACCTATCTGCAGGACGAAAGCAGATATTCACGTGAGAAAAAGTCCCTAGGAAAAAAGGTAAACGACCAATGGAAAATTGAAAGCAACGATTTTAACAGCAATAAAAATTAGTGGTGGTGTTAAAATTATAGTACGAATATCCGCGTGACTATTAACAACAATTAACCGTCTCAAGCAAGTAGCAACGCTGGGGCGATAAATTTCCCCCATAACCTAGTGAAATTAACGCGACGCACAGTGGGGCAAAGTGACGATGTTTGTTTCAAAATCAAAGAACTTTTGATAGAAATGAGATAGATCGATGATTTTTTTTTTAAATTAAAGCTGACAGATTGCAGAATAAGGGAAAATTAATGAAATTATGGTACGAACGTTTTTTACCTTTGAAAATCTGTGTTAAACTTGAAAATTTACAACAAAATTATGTTCTATCCAATACCATGTCCGGTTAGAAGTTTTTTTTGACATGTTGCACATCATTTCCTATAGATTTTGTTGCGCTGATTTCAAATCCGTTCGCAAAATTTGTCTACTACCTCAGGATTTTGAAAAAAAATCGATTTTATGTTTAACACCGATTTTCAAAGTTAAAAAACGTTCGTACCATAATTTCTTTAATTTTCCCTTATTCTGCAATCTATCAGCTTTAATTTAAAAAAAAAATCATCGCTCTATCTCAATTCTATCAAAAGTTCTTTGATTTTGAAACAAACATCGTCATTTTGCCCCACTGTGCGCGTCTACGCTGCAGTGACGAAGTTTGTGACAAAATCAAAGAACTTTTGATAGAAATGAGATAGAGCGATGATTTTTTTTTTAAATTAAAGCTGACAGATTGCAGAATAAGGGGAAATTAATGAAATTATGGTACGAACGTTTTTTATCTTTTTTAATCGATTTTAAGTTTAACACCGATTTTCAAAGTTAAAAAACGTTCGTACCATAATTTCATTAATTTCCCCTTATTCTGCAATCTGTCAGCTTTAATTTAAAAAAAAAATCATCGCTCTATCTCATTTCTATCAAAAGTTCTTTGATTTTGTCACAAACTTCGTCACTGCAGCGTAGACGCGCACAGTGGGGCAAAATGACGATGTTTGTTTCAAAATCAAAGAACTTTTGATAGAATTGAGATCGAGCGATGATTTTTTTTTTAAATTAAAGCTGATAGATTGCAGAATAAGGGAAAATTAAAGAAATTATGGTACGAACGTTTTTTAACTTTGAAAATCGGTGTTAAACTTAAAATCGATTTTTTTTCAAAATCCTGAGGTAGTAGACAAATTTTGCGAACGGATTTGAAATCAGCGCAACAAAATCTATAGGAAATGATGTGCAACATGTCAAAAAAAACTTCTAACCGGACATGGTATTGGATAGAACATAATTTTGTTGTAAATTTTCAAGTTTAACACAGATTTTCAAAGGTAAAAAACGTTCGTACCATAATTTCATTAATTTTCCCTTATTCTGCAATCTGTCAGCTTTAATTTAAAAAAAAAATCATCGATCTATCTCATTTATATCAAAAGTTCTTTGATTTTGAAACAAACATCGTCACTTTGCCCCACTGTGCGACGTTGCCGCGTGACAACAGTAAATAACCGGCACCGATGCAGAAGCACTTGCATCGGTAGTAATGATAAATCGAACAACGACGTTTAACCAATCATCGTGAGGGTTGCCTAGGGAATCGGGATTATGTTTCGGGACACGTGACCGGGCAGCCCAATCACGGGCTGGGAATATTTACTATCGCCGTTAAACTGGGGAAATTAAGCAACTTGTGCCTAAACGGTAGAAGAGGATAACCTATACGTAACAATATTTAATCATTCAAGACGAACCACAGGGAAATTCCTAACATCCCCTGCAAATTCAAAAAATAAAAAATCCTAGGGGCATAAATAACTATCACACAAATTTCTTTCATGTTAGTCAGATCGAAGTGAGCATATTTGTTATATTAATTATACATATATTGTTATATTAACGGGCGTTGTTCAGTCTGTTCGATGCGTTTACAATTTAATTTTAGCTTAATTTCAGTGTGATTCATCGTCCGGGGACGAAAATCGTTTCCCTATTGTTTATCGCGGATGAAAATAAAACGCGATTGTTGCAAAGCCACCGTGATGAACGGGTAAACGAGGAAACGATACGGGAGTGGGAGGGGGAGGGGGGGAGGGCGAAAAAGCAATTTCAACCGCGTAAAATAATCCTTTTAAGTCGCCCGCGCTACACGTTTAATAATGGCGCACTTAATACGCGGCAATGGCCGTGCCTGACGCGTATGTAAACTAACCACTCGGCCACGAGTCCGTCGTTAATTAGAAACTCGACAACACGAAAAAAAAAAAAGAGAGAGGAAAAAATGGGGTATTCCCCCAGCCGCGAGACTCCATACGATCGGCGAACGGCACCTCGTGATCAAAAACGGCGGAAAATTCAATTTATCCCGAGAAATTGAAAGATGTCCGATCAATCCCATTTCGTACTACTGAACCGTTATTTCACTGAATTCTTTCGTCGGAATACCTACGTCGAATCCCGCGAAGAATATCTCCGAGGATATGTAAGTACTTCGTTGGAATACCTTATCACGAGCTACGGAACCCACCAGCAGCCTTGAAATTAAACGTTTCCATTCTTAAAACTAATTTTTAAGAATCCTCCGAAGCAGTTTCAAAGTTTTTACAGTTAAGATTTGAGATATCAAACTAGTGAATCTCGTCTTATTTTAAATTATTCGCAACACTTAATAAGTGGGGGTAAACCAGTTTGTTTGAATAACATAGATAAACAACATTACTTATAAACACTTCCCATAGCCGGAAGTAATTTCGAAATTGCAGCAGCAGTCTAATCACACCGCACGGTACGTGTCTGTACTTTTTACGCGAAAGAAGAAACCAGAAATCGAGGGAAACGGGGGGGTATCGATTCTAAAAAAAAACATCGAGCCTCCTCCTCCATTCCTCCGTGGAGTACACTCGGCAATTAACGGCCTAATTAATGTCGTTAATTAAGTTCAAGTATCGATGTGGCGCGACGAGGGGTTGCAAAAAGTGTGGGTGGACGCGTTGTGGACGGGACCAATGGTACAGATAACGCCCGGTTCCACGCAAACTTTCAAATGGCCGTTCTTTTCGCGGTGTAAACACGAGGGCGTTCCGAAGATCCACCGTAACTGGGTTAACCCTGACAGAGGATTCAGGACGCTGCGCGTTCGACAACTGAGGATTGGGTAGCAGCCTTGTGTGAGAACCGCATAACTCCCGATCGTGTATTTACCTCTTTGAAGCCAGCAAGGGCAATGAAAAAATAATAGAAGGAAGAAATAAAGGAATTATTCTCGACTCGAACTCTAACCCCAAACCGCGTGCGGAAATGTCCTAATCGCATTCCCCGAGCACAGTCTTTAACCGCCCATAGGCGTTCCCCGCCGCATCCACGTCAAGCGTAGAGTTAAGAGTCCCACTTTCGACTAAACAACCCACAACGATTCACGAAAACGAGAGATTCGTCTAGAAGCCTTTATACATCACCCTCTGTATCGACGTTAAAGTGTCGATCACCAGCCCACGTATCCTTCTTGAAATAAACGAAAGGGCGGTCGGGAAATTCGTAACTAGGTTAATCTTGATAGGTATGGAATTCCCCGCGGGATTCCTAAATCAGCGACCGAGCCGAGGAACGCCGATAGATCGATAATCTCCCTCCCTACCCAAGCTGTTATCCGCCGAGCGGCCGCTCGTCAAGATCGAGAAAGTAACGAACGATCACCGCGAGCGTGAATCGCGCGTAATCGCTCCCCGAGCCACTCCTCTGGTCCCGGTTGTTTCGAACGTTTCGCATTTTCGCGGCATAAACACGAGGGCGTTCCGCGGAGAGCTCGCAACTAGGTTAACCCACAGCACTCGCGCTGCGAACGTCCGACGAAGAGGGGCGCGGAAATGGGGGACGAAAGAACGGGTAGAGAGCGAGCCAGGAGGGCAAATGTTACTCACCCGCTGGCCAGCTGATCGGGAATGACGACGGCGACGTCGCCGATGACAGGTTATAACCTCCGATTCCACCGTGATCGAGGACGCCTCTCGACGGGTAGACACGCCGTGATGTCATACGCGACCGTGAGAACGGTACGAGGAACGTGTTGGGGGAGGGGAAGAGGGGAGCGGGCTACGGGGACCGTAAACGCGTTATCGACTCGACGACTGCGGATAACGATGTGCCACCTTCACTACACCGTTTAACACGAGCGCGCACCAAACGAGACGAGAGACGACCGTACGACAACAACGACGAGGAACGGGCGAACGGTAGGAAACGTTTCCCTGCTTCCACCACCGACACCGCCCTCGCGCCTCGCCACACTAACGGTGGCGCCGCGCACGCGCGACGCCGCCTCGGGTCTGCGCATGCGCACACCTCGGGTGCTCCGTGCCTCCACGTCGCGATCACAGTGTTTAGAGTATATGGCTTTCCGCGACGAAAATCATAACTTAGCGTTTGTCCCAAATTCTTTCTTCGATTTAGTTTCCAAATTAATTACATATCGTATGGTCTCTAAGATATTAAACAACGCGCGTATTTTGTTGTTTTGATAAGTGTTTGTATCCGACAATTATAAGTGTAAGTTCGAGGGAAGAGTAAATAAAGATTAAGAATTTCTTCGAGTTAAGTTATTCGAGGTTATGTAACTCGCACTTTCACGGGGCGATGGGAGTTAATTGTAAGTACATTGTATAGTTTGGGGGATTTAATAGTGAAACGATTTCGTCAGGGTAGTTTCGAGGTGGAATTTGTTTCGTTTGCGATCTTCCAGGATTAAGCAAGGGTTAGGCGAGATTTTCCCAGGGTGCTTGTCGTGTTATCGCAAATGAAATCTAGCGGAGATTTTAAAAACGATGTCTCCTCGGCTTCCGCCCACCGGGGGAATGCAAATCGACAGTAATTTGAAGTTAGCGCGCGCGACGCTGATGCACGCTGCTCTGTGCGCGCGTTATCTCGTACGAGGCACTTCTGGATTATGATGAATGGAGATTGTTCCGCTGGCGTAAGAGCCTACAGCTTTGCAGTATATTAATCGCTCAGCTTCAACTATTAATTATATACGAAGCCGTCTCTTTCGGTACCGTTTCGTTACACGTAGCGGATGTTGAGCGACCTTGCGAGTGTGCCGTTGAACCCTCTCGAGAAACAATCGCCAATTGGGCTTCGGGATAAAGTTCCGCTGGATGAGAGGAAGGTAACCTTGGGGTCTCCTAATGCAGATTCGATTAAAGTCCGCGGGGCACGAAAAAGTTTTCCAATCAGAACGGAACGTGCTCGCGCGGACCTTTTCTTTTCTCTTCTAAGGGGGGGAGACAATTGGCGTGCAGAACGGGGGAAGAAAGTAGTCCAGTATCCACAAGATATCCTTCCCAATGAATTCTTCCGAGGCGCGGTAAGGGATTTTATAACGTCGCTGGCTACTTAACAGTTCTCCACTCCACCCGTCGTGATTTCTTTCCTCTTCGGATCCTCGAAACTTCGAGCCAGAGAAATGAACCGCGTAAGGTCATTATAGGTATCGCGAGCAGTAGCGAGCTTCGCGGGAGATAAAAGAAGCGAGCGCAAGAAATCAAGCCACCAATCACCCAGTGTCACTACTGCTCGGCACACCTATAACGCGAAGCTGTAGCGATACTTCCGATTCCGCCGCTAGATGGCATTTCGACCGATCCCGCTTTCTCGCAAGTGCTCCCTCGAATACCGGTCCGTATATATACGAGTTTCCTCGTATCTTCTAACATCCCCGCGTTTAGATGCGTCCACTAGCAGGTGCAGGACGAAACGCAACCTTTCCTCTCCTTCAGTCCTACCAACCCAAAACTATTCTTCAACGCCCGCCAAAAAGCTAAAACATTAACCCTCTGGTTTTTTAAGGTGATATAGAAGAATATAGTAGATCAGGCCTTCCCAAGTAGGGGAAATGCACTCCTGAAACACATGTTTGGGGGTACTGTCTCCTCGGAGAGAGGGTAGGATGATCAGGCCCGGATTAAGATTTTTGGGGCCCGGGGCTATCGAACCTTCGAGCCCCCCCCCCCTCCCCCGTGGTTCAACAGCGCGTGGGGGGGGGGGGGGGTAGTAATCTAATCGCTTTGAACGGGGCCCCCACCGGGAAGTGGGGCCCGGGGCTACAGCCCCCCTAGCCCCCCTTTAATCCGGGCCTGAGGATGATGATGAATCCGTCCCAATTTTAGCAGCTAAGGCGCAGCGTTGGAGGGAGAACCGAAACATGCGTTTCAGGAGTACATTTCCCCTACTTGGGAGGCCCGTATTAGATACTTATAAAGCTGTTCCTCTGAGCATATTCAACAACCCCACAGAAGAAGGCCCGCGCCCCCTATCATCAAAATCGTCTGTTCTCATTATAAGCAGCCCCTGTCCGTGGACAGAGTTCCGTAGAAAAATATAAATATATGGTACCGATAATCGTGTACACGTCCGGACGGGGACGACTGGCGGCAGGCAAAAATTTTGTTAGTCGGTTCGGCGGGTCGTTACCAGCGGCAGTTTCGCAGAAAAAAGGACGGCCATGAGTTGGCTAAGTACGATGGAATTCCCTCGTAACAGCCGAGAGGTACAAATACAAGGTGGCGGGCGCGAGGCGTCCCGACGCTCGTTTCCACGGGCAACGCGCGCCGATGGATCAAACCGTATCACGTGTTTCAAAGCCCCGCGAGCCAGCTTTATCGAGCAGCATTTAGTTCCGTCTGAGCACGACGTATCATGATTAGTTTTACAGAGTTTTACGGCGGCCCCGGCGTCACCCCTCGGAGGTTAGACCAGCCGCGATCCCGCTAACCGAATCGCGGAACTTCTCGCCTGGGCCCGCCGAGCCGCGGAGTAAGTAATTGCAATGCTCCACCCGGGGAGAAGTGGGGATCCATTTAAAAATAAGAAAACCATCGATCCGGCCGTCGTTGATAGCCCCGGTCCTCCCTTTAATTGGGGACTTTGGTAAACCGAGAGCCGCAGAAACTTCGCCCTCCCCTTTGCTTCGAACGATCCGAGGGGAGTTGAAATTAAATTTCTCGATTTCCAGCGGTTTAAAGTTCCTCCGGTTTCAGGGGCCCTCTGTGATCGTCGCGAGGAGGGCAGTGATTACTTAAGAAGTCGATTGATCGAGCTGCAATGAGGATTTCGATGGGACTGCACGATTGAATTCGGTGTTTAAGATCGAGGGAGCCAGAGGGGTGGAAAAATCGCCGGCGGGGTGAAAAACCTCTGACACACGATGGCTACACTCGGGGCGGATGGTTCTTCAGGCCTCCCGCCGGCGGAACGACAGGCGATATTAGCACTGCTCGAGGAGTACGCAAATGCGCTAGCCATTTACCACAACACCCTGGAAAAACCACTGGCACGCGATAACTGTATCCCGGTCGACTGCATCTTTTCTGGAGACGAGTACGTCGCGCGGCGATACCTTCAGTAGAATCGTAACGACACCGTGGAGTTGGAGAGAAAATGTTGTGCATTAAAGTGTCGAAGATATCTGATGTTGGGGTGTCCGAAAAGTATGAAAGCAAGTTTTTACTAAGTTTAGCGACCTGCCAAGTTCTTGGCAAGTATTCGCCAGTTCTTTGCACAGTTCTGAGTGATGTATCTACAATCGTAAATTATGATAATTAGGCAGTTCGAGATTAATAAATTAGCACTAGATTTTTTTAGAGACCTCGGTTGAATTTGTTAATAAAGTGTATAAATTTGGTGCATACTGTTGGGACACCTTGTATACGTTACGAAAGAAGAAGACTTGCACCTTATGCATGTTCCAGCGACTTGGACGTATCGAGTATGCTGCTCGATCTCGATGACATTGCGAGAATAGAGGATGCGAAGGAAGAAGCTGCGTCCGCGAAACTTTACGAGGACAGGTTCGAGTCACTTGGTTGGGTCACTGAACAAGTTCTTCCTTACAATTTTTAATACCAAGAAGTTGCAGAAGTATCGAAGTGTAGAATGAATATTGTCGAACCCTTTACAGTAGCACCTCGATCATATTAATCAATTACCAATTGTTTAATGAAATTGTTTGGTTTGAGTTGCAAGTAGGTTTTTAGACAGCTCTGTTGCCTGATAACGCTTCTCAAATAATTAAACTTTCCATTGTATGATGTTCCACTGTTCAAGCCTTCTCAAACCAAAGTCCCCCCAACAATATTTCGCAGTTCATACATAAGAAACATTGTGGAAGCCGTGATAGAAGAGATCAGCGAGCGTGGAACCTACAAGATTCTGTCTGACGAGGTGGAAAAGATAACAACGCGCAAGAAAGAGGAAGAGGCTCTGTTAGCAGAAAACGAGAGGCTGGAGAAGCTAGCAGTGGAATTGCAGAAGACGATCGCCGAGGAGAAGATCGCCAACGATGAAGAGAAGAAGCGTATACTTCAGGAACTCGCCGAGGAACAGGTACTCGATTCGTTTGGCACGCGGTTTGAAACGTTTCTAACTATGGTAACGTGGCATTCGAAAACGGCACAGAGGAGCCTGGAGAAGCTTGAGCTAACCGCGGACATAGAGCTGAAGTACTTCACCGCCTGGGAGGAAGCGAGGTGCGAGCAGAACGCACTGCATTGGGACATGGAAATAGAGAAGTTGGAGAAAACACTGAACGAGTGTCGCGTCCGCGAGAAGAATGAGCAGCGCGTTCATCGAGAACGAATGAAGTTTCTGATGCAGGAAACAGAGGTGAGCGTAAAGTAAGGTAAGCCGAGCAGTAGTGGAGTCTACAACGCGCATGCTCAGAAGATTGAAATAGCGCTTACAAGGGGACATCACAGATGCGGAAATCGCTTTTGGAACGACAGTATATGTAGGTCGTAGTACTCATGTAGTTACTATAGATGGTATATATCCGGCTTACTTACTACGTTTGTTAAAAACTTTAAACCAGAATATCTCGAAAACGAAGGCCCATTAGGCGAAAAGCCGAAATGGTATTTTCATACTACATGAGTACTACGACCTCCATGTACTGTCGTTCCAAAAGCGATTTCCGCATCTGTGGTGTCCCCTTGTTAGTAGACTGGAGGTGCAGCAAGCGATCTAGTATGGAGGCTTCAGTGAGTAGACCTCTATGGAAGTTCCTTCTTTTCCACCCCTACTTTTAATTCATCCTAAAATATCGCTTTAGCCTGGTACACCCATTCCGATGAATGGTTCAATTTTATACGAGGCACAGTGCTGCATATGGAGATTTCGGACAAAAATAAAAGAATACATACAATGTGGTAATAAATTAAAAGTTGTTCCAAGTTAACTGATTTTTATTACATAAATACAGTAATTATTATTATTGTTGTTTACTTATTTATTTTCACGAGAACGACCCCAAAGCTTCCAAAAAAAATCACGAACCCACATTACCGCCCATGAGAAATCATCCATGAGAAAGGTTTCGAATTGACAAACGTTCTCGAGTTCACAGAATTTTGAAAAGAAAACCAAGGAGTGGGAGGACCGATACGTTCGCGAGAAAGAAATCTACGAGAACGAGATCCGCCAGCTACGTATCGAGATAGCGACTCGACAAAAGGAACTTGACGAACTTAAGGAAGAGGTAATCAAGCTTTCCTTCCGTAAAGTAGAAGTCAAAGACACTCTGAATCGAGGAAAAATATGAAAAGACATTTGACTATAGAAGCACTTATAAATTATTTATTTATATTAGCTCCTTTAAACCCACTAATTTATATCACTTGCGTGTTCAAATGGTATTAAACGAATCCACTGGATTTTCCTGGCACGGCTCTCCCAGTCCCAATTCTTTTACTTACAACTTCCATTCGGAACGCAGATCAGAGAGTATAAATCCAAGTCGAATTAGTGAAGAAAAATAATCGCCCTCCCCAAGCTACTCACTAGAAACCTGTGCAAACGTAAACACTACCCGCGGAAAAGGATTCCTCGGCTACTATCGGATCCGCGCTCTCCTTTCCCCGAGACAGAGGCAATGTAACAGCCGAGCTCATTAAGAAAGAAACGGCCACCCTCCCCGCGCGAACTCATGGCTCGTCTCATTAAGTATTCCGTGTGTTGCCGTTGATTTACTGCATCGCGACCGTGCTAAGCCTATTGGAAATCAAGCACGGTAGCCCGCACCTGTAAGCTTAGAATCTACGTGCAATGCGGAAATTCTGCCGGGAAATCGATAACTCGTGTCAAGAACCTGTTTGTGGCTATTCTAAATCGCGCGAAATTCCATGAGCGCGGCGGGGTGGAAAAGAATTCGTGCCACGCGATTCAAGGCGACTTACAAAATCCGCGGAGACGCCCAACGAACAAATTCCTTGTTCGTGGAAACGGACCTGGGTAAGTGGGCGACCGGGCGAGCATAAAAATGGGAAATTTGACTTATAGGATTAGGCGTTCGGCTGCAATATGTGGGCAATGGAAAGTTTTATCTCGAGGAGTTTAGCCACGTCACTTTTGAGCGAGTATCGCTCAGCACCGATTAGAATTGTTTATGAAGGTAAAATTAAATTTTTATTTGTTCCACTTGTGCTTCGTGGTGGGGTTTGTCGGTTTTTATTTATAAATTTGTAAAATTCGAAAACCGGGTTTTAAATTTAAAAAATCGGTTTTATATACTAAAATTAATATGAAGAAAGGATATAATTGTTTAATTAAAAACGTTAACATTTTTACTTGAAATCGCCTCGGACACAAGCAAATTTTAGTAGGTAACTGTTTATTGTAGGTACTAATCATCGTGAGTTCATATTTTCAAAAAAAAAAAATACGAAATGGAATGAAGATTTATAATTTGGTACCACATTTTAAAAGATTTATATTTTGTACGGATTTTAGTTATTTTAGCTTTTTTCATTTGGTTTTGTATGCAGTCTGTTTTATTGTGTTATAGTTTTGTAGATCCATAAATATTAGATGAACTCAAAAATTGTACGAATTTTAGTTATTTTAATTTTATTTTTATTTGGTTTTGTATAGAGTATATTTTATTTCGATATATTTTTATAATTCAATAATATTAAGAAAACTGAAAAATTAAAAGTAAGAAAACTGTTGTGAGAATTTGAAAACCGGCTCAACCGGTTTTTTGGGGAATAGTGGAATTCGAAAACCGGTTTTTTCGGTTTTTGTATAAACCCTACTTCGTGGAGATCTAGAAACAGTCGAATTTATTTATTTTGTAGAAGGACGTCGGCAAAGAAAATCATAAAGCTTCAGTTTTCTCGGATGTTTCGAAATGCTAGATGGGACATTTTAAATCGGAGAGGGGCAGTTTAGACTCTGATCTTATTATTATCTAGAGTCTTCATTTTCTAACTCAAACTTCTATTACATATTAAATCCTGGTCCTATTACCCAAAATCCTCATATCCTAATTCAAATTTCTAGATTGACCTCTGATCTTATTATTTTCCTGTGCCAGTGATCCTAACAAGCACCATCTGCCTGAAAGTACAAAGTGAAAACAGACCCCGGTTCCCCGAGGCGAGGCTTAAAACGCACCGCGTCCGTTTGCCAATTTTCCTTCCCCCTCCTATCTTCCCCCGAATCGATGCTCCCCCTCGGCCACTTAAACGGTGCACCGTTGCAGTATCGCAGCAACCAGGAATTCATAGACACGTATCTGGCGGAAAAGGAAGCCCTGAGGAGAGAAGAGGAGGCGAAGGAGCGGGCGCTGAGGAGCGCGATCAGGATTCAAGCGTGGTGGCGGGGCGTTATGGTGCGCCGGAAGTTGGGCCCGTATCGACCCGAGGAGAAAAAGAAGAAGCGACCGGCTAAGACGAAGAAGTAACGCCTCCTGTTTGACTTGCCCCTCGACGCCGCCGCGTGCAAATACACAGCGCAACCTCCCCTCGAACGAAACAATATTTATTCTTCCCCTCGGCGAGGGTTGCTTTCTGTCTTTTCCACATACAGACCCCGTAATCGTTGAAACGAAATAACCGAGGCTCCGCTGCTAAGCGGCCACTGTGCCGCCGCATTTATTCGGCGAAAATAAAAGTTCCGCGGCGCGGAATGAGAACGGAGCGCGGGCACTTGGTCGCAATTTGTTTCTCATTGGATTAGTTGCGCATTGTGCCCGAGGAAGTGGGCGAAATTCCAATCTCTATGGTTCGTCACGTGGTGGGAGGCCCAGGGATTGTTACCCAGGGAGCAGTGTTCACGCAAGAACCTCATTTCCCGTGCAGCACTTCCTGGGATCCTGCGGTGCTCAACGGCGCATGGAGCACCGTAGTAGTCGGCGCGGCGAGGCACGAAATCCTTTCTATCTTTATAGAATACACGTATAAACTTTCTATAGGCTCGTGCATACGTAACTTTATTAGCGGGAATGTTTCTGCTGTATCTAGAATTTCATAGAAATGTTTTCTAGGAGAGTTGCATAGTTGAGGCTGGCGTATAGTGGGAATAGTTTTATCGTGACGAATGAGATGAAACTTTATTCTTTTAACGCTTTTTAAAGGATTTTAGTGGCCTGGAGGGACTTAAGCCTCGTTCACATTAGTCAAGTTTTATTTCGAGGCAAGTAAAGTTGAAAGAATCTCCACTTCACTGGGAACCTGAAGGGACTTGAAAGGACATTTCCAGTCAGGTTCACGTTGGTAAAAGAGTTTCAAGATTTGAAGTCAAGTAGCTTGACTAATGTGAACGATGCTTTACTGTTGTAAAATATGTATAATGCAAATTCAATAAAATGCTTCAGGTGATGATAAAAATTTATCCAAAGAATAATATCGAGTTTTCTTTTCTTTTTACAAAGATCTCTTTTTGGGACTTACCAGCAACCCTTCCCCCTCCCCTCATAGTCCTCGCTATGGGGGCCTAAGTTTACCAATCGAATCAAACACCGAGGACCAATTCGTCAAAGTGTCATTTCTGTGGTCCAGCAGAATAAGCATCCAGAGTTTGGCCAACCAGTTCTGATCCAACACCCCGTGTGTACCTATGTGTTTAGCAGATAAAGTAGAATATACACCTCGCCCAGCCATCTGTGATCCAACATCCTGTGTATACATATTTAGCGGATAGAGTGGCGGATATGTTCGACGCAAATGCACGGTCGCTGGTCGCATAATGGAATTTCGTTGCAGCGTAGTCGCAATGTGTCCAAAGCGAGGGACGAGACACGACGGTACCAGACGGATAAAAATCCTACCAGAGGACTCGTTTCCTTTTTTTTTTCTGCACCCCCCTCCCCGCCTGACGCAGTCCCAACGAAAACACGTAGGCAGCCCGCGCGACCAGCTTCGCTCGTTCAGAAAGTTTTTACTCATTTTTGGTAGGTTCCTCCGGGGTGCGGCCGCGCGAGACGCAGCCGTGTCGAATACGTCCCCAAATAAATAGTTGTCACCCTCGTTACGTTCGTTCGGTTTTAATTCGAATCAAACGTGGACAATTTTGCTAAATTCGATTTAAGAAAATTACTAGGGGCTCGGGGCGGATTTGTATGTAGGCGAAGTAGGTTGCAGGCTGGGGCGACAAATTTTGGGGGGCGACAAATTTTGGGGAGCGGCAAATTTTGGGGTGAGATGAATTTTGTGGGAGCGAACAATTTTGGGGTGTGATGAATTTTAGGAAGCGACAAATTTTGAGAAGCCGTAAATTTTGAAAAGCCACAAATTTTAGGATGCGACAAATTTTCGGGAGCTGCAAATTCTGAGAAGCGGTCAATTTTGGGAAGCCACAAATTTTGGGATGCGACAAATTTTGAGGGGCGACAAATTTTTGGGAACCACAAATTTTGGGAAGCGATAAATTTTGGGGAGCGGCAAATTTTCGGGTGTGGTGAATTTTGGGAGAGCGACCAATTTTGGGAAACGACAAAATTTGGGCAGCGACCAATTTTAGGGAGCGACAAATTTTGGGGAGCGGCAAATTTTGAGAAGCGGCAAATTTTGAGGAGCGACAAATTTTGGAGAGCAACAAATTTTGGGAAGCGACAAATTTTGAGGAGCAACAAATTTTGTGGAGTGACAAATTTTGAGCGGAAGAAATTGAATAAGCTTTAAACACAAAGGCTTAAGACAACTTTAACAACAATTCCCTGTTTTTTCATGTACCAAATTAGCAGTAAAAAATCATATACAAGTTTTCCAATACGAAAAGTAGTGGAAGAAACCCTTGACACTTCGACCGAAATAAGAAATTAGTATCAGCTTTTTATGGCTCTGAAGAGGATCAGAAGTACACCCGAGTGTCGCCGACTGTTTGCTTTATAAGAAACGGAGTATAGAATTAAAAAGAAAGTTTTGAAACTTTCTCAAGAAGAGTGATAACTTCGGAAGGTCTGACCGACTTGGAGGGACGTTTGCCCAGAGCCCGCGCCAGCGTTAATGATAGTATCGATGAAAAATGTCCCTCTTGTAGCATCCTCCGACCCCCAAAGCTCCGCGGCGGCACTTGCCGCTGTTTTGTCGCCGAGAGAAAGTCCCTGACTAGACGTGACCGACAACGACGACCCCGTGCATTTTCCTTCATGAGAAATTCACGAACCCTCTAACCTACTCCGTTTGAAAGCATGCAAGCTCACCCCCCGTGACCGTGCGCGGCCAGCCACCTCCTTAGATTACGATATAAGGAATGGTTAACGCGATGTGGCGGTGCACGCACCCGATAGTGCACACCGCATATATGCAACGCTTCCCTGACCCAGCTTCTCTCTCGTAATTCATCGCCGGATCGAACGGGCCGCGATTCTTCGCGATAAAACGAATCAGCGGCGCAAGCTGACTCGATTTCTCGCGGCTCCGATTCGAGGGAAGGAAAATTCACCTGTGGGCGTGTGAGCTTAACTGAAGCGCCTTAGTTATCATCCTTGGAGCCAATCGTTACGGCTCAGTGAATCAATCATCAGGATGAGGAACATGTATGCGATCTGTGCGTAGGGACCGCGCGGGAAACGCCTATAGGCGTTCAAAGTGTATGCTTGATGCACGCTACTGCAAGAGTTCCGCACGCGAAACTACGCTGAAGGTTGGATCTCTGTAGTTGAAGAGTTAGTGATTAGATGATAGATTGGCTTTCGAAAACTCACAATCCTTTGTAGCAATTAGTCAAATGTTAATTACCAGATTTCACTTTCGTCATTTTCAGATAGATGGTTTTATTTAGTTATTAGCAGTTGACAGAAGAGTAATAAAGTCAAATGAGTCCGTAACCGTCAGCTGTGTAATGTTGGCTAGTTGGATATAAGAATTTCTTTAACTTGCAATTCTTTGGTAGAATGTAAGAATAAATGTAATTTGAAATGTTGACCGATTGTTCCTACCCGACCCTAGAATACGAGTATAGTGTTAAGATAGAAGGATAAGTGGGTTTTTGACAATTTTTAAAGTCCTCTCTGCTTCAGCACCATATTGAAATATACCATGTTACAATTCCTTGATGAAGTATTTCACTTTATATCATCAAAGCACGTCTTCTACAAATAATGTTGTTGTTTATATAAATTTGTATGTTAAATAAATTTGTTTTGCGTTAAATAAACCCTAGTAGAACAGCAGGGTTCAAAGGTGTATGTGTTCTTGTTTTGTTGTGACCCTTCTTCCTCTGTCGTTGAACGGAATAAGTTTATAAAACTATCTTTAAATTGTTACTCTAACAGAATCCTTTGTAAATCGCGGGTTTCGAATGACCTAGTTTTACCCGTGATGAATTCTAATTCCTACCACGCGTAGCGTTACAATCTGTTTCGAGACTTCGCCGGTAACGTTGCATGTGACAAAAATCGGGTGATAGGCCTACATCACAGACGAGGCATAGGATAGACCTATCAACCAATGCATTTTTCTGTCACCGGTTTGGGGGGTCCTGGGACCCCCTTACCATTTTAGAGTCGCATGCAACGTTACCGGTAAAGTCTCGAAACAGATTGTAACGCTACGCATGGTAGGAATTAGAATTCAACACGTGTAAAACTAGGGCCGGTATGCATAGTCGTTACTTATTCTTAAGCAAATGCTTAAGCATGCGGAATCTTCTACTGATCTAGTAGCTAGCAAAGGATGCCAAATGCTTAAACATTTGCTTAAGAATAAGTAGCGACTATGAATACCGGCCTAGGTCATTTGAAACCCGCGATTTACAAATGATTCTATTAGAGTAACAATTTAAAGATCGTTTTATAAACGTATTCCGTGCAACAACAGAGAAAGAAGGATCACAACAAAACAAGAACACATACGCCTTTTAACCTTGCTATCCTATTCAAGTTCATTAAACGCAAAACAAATTATTTTAACATAAAAATTTATATAAACAACAGCATTATTTGTGGAAGACATGCTTTCATGATGTAACATGGAATACCTGAATGTCAAGAAATTGTCAGTTGGTATATTTCAATAAGGTGCTGAAGCAAAGAAGACTTTAAAAATTGTCGAAAACCCATCAGTTCCAGTATCTCGCTGAAATATTCCAACTTGCACTTATTCTTCTATCATTACGACTTCTTCTATCCAACTTACACTTATTCTTCTATCATAAAGTTACATATTTTATTCTTATATTCTATCACAGTATCGTAAGTTAGAGAAATTCTTATATCCGACTAAGTAGAGTATTTGACAATCGCAGCCATTGGCTCGGTTCTCACCAATTACCAGATCTCACCACGAGGAGGTTGCTGCGCTTGGAGACCCGTAGAGAGATAGATGGAATCAAAGTCCCATCGATCTCCCTGTACATGAAAACCTTAGCCTATATACTTGGCAATTTTACATGGGGCCTTAAATACTTAATGCTATAATAATTTAGCCTAGGTTTCCTTACGTGTCTTCTGTCACTATCACTTTTCACTATCACTTTTCTCAATCACTTTTCACTAGTTTCTTTCAAAAGATTTTACTTTAAAGTCTATAGGGTTCATAATATGAACTTCATATGTGTGTACACGTTGCGAGGTATAGTATAGAGGTAGCTCTAATTTGAAAAAAGAGCAGCAAATTTTGGCCCTCTTGTATTTTAAACGCGCCATCAACAGACGCGGTCGCGTATGGAAGCTAATTCCCATTGCCCCTCTAACCATAGGCACACTAATAGCGAATTCGGGAGACCTGCACTGGCCGCACTGAGTGCAACTTTTAGCCAATTGGAAGCGAGAAAACTCGCACTCAGTGCGGCCAGTGCGGGTCTCCCGAATTCGCTATAAGCGACCATGTCTCTATACACGAATGATAGCGAAATTGACAGGTCCCCGCAGCTATTTTGGCCTTATTATCTTATTTTATGACATAGTCCCGGTGTTTTAATATGATTAAGCGAATAATTTCTTTTTTCGAACCCAATTGTCGTTTTACTTAATATATCAAGCTGTTTGTCTAATAGATAAAAGATTTATTCTGA
Organism: Andrena bicolor; assembly: GCA_960531205.1. Taxonomy (NCBI): domain Eukaryota; kingdom Metazoa; phylum Arthropoda; class Insecta; order Hymenoptera; family Andrenidae; genus Andrena; species Andrena bicolor. The sequence goes on from OY482666.1 coordinate 44,684,365, forward strand.
ATTAATAGTTATCAAAATGATCATTTTTTTTACGAGATCAGACAGTCAGAGTTTTCGTGACATCACGTTTTTCTCCTCCACTTGACGCCAATAATTGTCACTTGGCTGTCACTTAATCATAACCTGCTAAGTTTTGGGTTAAATTCCAGTTTGCAGATATGAAGCAAAAATACAAAAGCAAACAGAGGATCAAAGCTAATAACATCGTTTAAAAAGTACGATTTCTTTTCATTTTTGACGTTGCAAAAAAAGAATACAAGAATATGAACGGCTCTCAGGATGAAGACCATTATGAAATACGGCACATACAAAATTTATAACTAATTGTGAAAAAAATTGATGAAATCCCCCCCCCCCCCCCAAATAAACTTGACTCATGTCTAAAAGAAGCTAATTCCCTATAATTCACGAAAAACATTAAAAACGGAATTGGCGGGCGTTGTATAAGAAAAAAACTATAAAGTCGACTTAAAACAAAATGTTTCATATTCTCCGCATCTCTCTTACAGCGTATTCGGACGGTCGCAATGGTGCGCATTGGGTGCGAATTTTCGCCAATGGGAAGCGAAAAAGTTCGCATTCAGTGGGCACTAGTGCAGGTTGCCGAATGTGCTATTAATCTATTACCGACTTCGATTCGTTTAAATCAGTCTCTACCAAGTTTTTATTATTTTCCATCATAAAACGATTTTCATACGACACTTTTAATAGAAGATGTCTCTCTTATAAAAGTTTTTGTGTCAACTACAGACATCGCCCGCAAATTCCTTGAAAATCTGAGCACTGAATTGATTTGTGGCCAATAAAGGAATGTCAAGTATAAAAAGTGACAGAGGAATCAGTGTTCGAACGGAGAACGAGAATACAATTGGAATTAGCAAAGTTGATTTCACAATCTTTGCGTGAGAACGTTTTTAATGTTTTTCGTGGATTGAAGGTACAATTGGAATTAGCAAACATGATTTCACAATCTTTGCGTGTGAACTTTTTTCGTGAATTAAAGGGAATTAGCTTCCTTCATACATGAGTCATGTTTATGGGGGGGGATTTCAATTATATCACATTCCTTACTCTCGGAATGGACTCGGTGGGTCATGCATTTTGTAAGATGCATATCCTACCAAACTACACTGCGTGCAATTAGGTAGGATGCTTACCCTTCCAAAATGCACGCACAAAGATTACTACCCAGATATACAAGATACTTGTGTCTATTATCGCATGCAAGTACAGAATATGACTCACCGGTCGGCGAATATGGTCCATCCTGTCATCCTGTCATCCTCGCCAGCTTCCAAGCTAGCGTGACCCTAGGCCCTCTCTAGGGCCTATGCTGCAGGCCCTCTCTAAGGCCCATGCTTTGGGCCCTCTATAGGGCCTATGGTAAGCCCTCTCTAGGGCCCCCCTTTTGGGCCCTCTTTAGAGCCCACGCGCTAGGCCTTCTCTAGGGCCCGTGTCTTGGGCCTTCTCCAGGGCCCACGAGCTAGGCCCTGTCTAGGGCCTAGAATCTCATTGGCAAGTCTAAGCTGAAAATTGAAGCTAAGCGAAAATTTGACTCTACTTTCGCGATAAAAAAGCAATTAGAGCAGCGGTGCTCTGGACGAGGTTTGTATGCGCAAAAAATTGGATCTACTTTCGCGAAGAAAATTCAACTGGAGCTGCGGTGCTCTGAACAAATCTTAGACACGCAAAAATTTGACTCCAAATTCGCGGTAATACTCTAAGTAAGAGCCGCGGGGTCATCAAAATATGTAGATAGACGCGAAAAAACCGGGGAATCTACAATCGCATTACGCGCGACCACAAAGGATCTTGCTCGACCGCAAGATTGCTAGGAAGTCTGGTTCCACATGGAACCTTTTCAAATTTTTCGCGGTGACTCTACTCGACTCGAGCGATTCCATTATTTTACGAATTATTAATCGGAATTGTAAAAATCGCGAGCAACATTTGTATTGATTTAATTTTCTGGCCCTCTCCAGGGCCCATGAGCTAGGCCTTCTCTAGGGCCTAGAATCTCATTGGCAAGTCTAAGCTGAAAATTGAAGCTAAGCGAAAATTTGACTCTACTTTCGCGATAAAAAAGCAATTAGAGCACCGGTGCTCTGGACGAGGTTTGTATGCGCAAAAAATTGGATCTACTTTCGCGAAGAAAATTCAACTGGAGCTGCGCTGCTCTGAACAAATCTTAGATACGCAAAAATTTGACTCCAAATTCGCGGTAATACTGTAAGTAAGAGCCGCGGGGTTATCAAAATATGTAGATGGACGCGAAAAAAGCGGGGATTCTACAATCGCATTACGCGCGACCACAAAGGATCTTGCTAGACTGCAAGATTGCTAGGAAGTCTGGTTCCACTAGGGACTTTCTCAAATTTTTCGCGGTGACTCTACTCGACTCGAGCGATTCCATTATTTTACGAATTATTAATCGGAATTGGAAAAATCGCGAGCAACATTTGTATTGATTTAATTTTCTGGCCCTCTCCAGGGCCCATGAGCTAGGCCTTCTCTAGGGCCTAGAATCTCATTGGCAAGTCTAAGCTGAAAATTGAAGCTAAGCGAAAATTTGACTCTACTTTCGCGATAAAAAAGCAATTAGAGCACCGGTGCTCTGGACGAGGTTTGTATGCGCAAAAAATTGGATCTACTTTCGCGAAGAAAATTCAACTGGAGCTGCGGTGCTCTGAACAAATCTTAGATACGCAAAAATTTGACTCCAAATTCGCGGTAATACTGTAAGTAAGAGCCGCGGGGTTATCAAAATATGTAGATGGACGCGAAAAAAGCGGGGATTCTACAATCGCATTACGCGCGACCACAAAGGATCTTGCTAGACTGCAAGATTGCTAGGAAGTCTGGTTCCACTAGGGACTTTCTCAAATTTTTCGCGGTGACTCTACTCGACTCGATCAATTAGATTATTTTACGAATTATTAATCGGAATTGGAAAAATCGCGAGCAACTGTTGTATTGATTTAATTTTCTGATTTTAAAACAGACACATGCATGTCACTATCTACTATACTACTTCTACTAGTACCTTGTATGGTCAGCTCATTGAATTCTGCTCTTTCCAACACATGCGCAGGGGTTAGGGACCGATTTCATATAATTAGCATTCGTTTTAAGAACATTTCTGCAATATTTCGTAAATATGGTTTAGAAAAGAGCCACGTCATGAGGCTACTGCCTAGACGCCCTAGACCATATTCGCGAAATATTGCATAAGTGTTCTCGAAACGAATACCGACCATGTGAAATGGGCCCCTGCATGTCGCGCATTTGTGTTGGAACGGCCAGAATCTAAAGAGCTGGCTACGCTACGTTTTCTACAGAAACCGTTATGTTCTATTGCGTGCACCCACATTCAAAGAGTTATAAAGTTACTCACCGTTCGCTGTCATCAGGAGTACTGCATCTCTGCAAACTCGTAACCCCTGACCGGCAACCCTGAGACCAGCAGCCCTCTGACCAGCACCCCTCAGCTCAGCACCCCTTTAGCCCTCAGTCCAGCAGCTCCAGTTGGACTCGTGCATGACTCTACTTTCGCGGTGAAAAGGCTATTAGAGCACCGGAGCTCTCGACTAATTTTACTTGCGCAAAAACACTGACTCTACGATCGCATTACGAGCGATCACAAAAACTATTACTGAAACAGACAATTTGTATTTAAACAAGTTCCAAAAAATTTGCTTTAATTTCCAGGCAGCCGCATGGAGCGCCACGTAATTCGGACATTCAGAAAAATTTCTAGCAGCCACATTGGGCGCTTAATGATTTTAAAGATTGATAGAAAAAAGGAGTGCCCCTTTGGGTGCCTAATTCTCATGACTGATAGAAACAAGCAGTGGCACCTTTGAGCGTTTAATACTTTTCAATTTTAATGAAAAAGAAAAGAAAACGGCAGCCACTATGGGCGCCTGGTAACAAGACGGAAGAAAAGCAGCCTCTTTGGGCGCATATTAATTCCGAATTGTAAGGTGAAAACAGCAGCCTCGTCGGGCGCTAATGGCATGCAATGCCAAAAAAATGTTCTAATTCTACTCTACAATGTTAGTAAAGCTTAACCCAGATCTAATTCCACCCTGAGGCCGCCAACGAAATTCTGAGTAAATCTCCTTAGAGTAGTATTACCGCGAATTTGGAGTCAAATTTTTACGTATCTACGGTGCAGGGTGAAGCTAATCGTAAGAGAAAGCAAAAGCAAATACAAAAGGTGTCACTAAATTTAGCCTATCGCACTCTTTACAATGGGCCCCGGTGGCATAATCTATTGCAAATATGCACTTGCGTAATCTCGAGGGATATGCGAAAGCTAAGAATCTCCCGATTGAGATTGCAAAGGAGACAAAACGACCGAAAGGACCGAAAGATGCGACGCGAAAATTCACCGTCGATGCACCGAATTTTCGAATCGAAATCAGAGATCGAAGGCGAATTGTATTTCTAGAAGAGTGCATTTGATACTCTTATATTTAAAAAGAACGAGGCGGAACACAGAAGCTTATCGTTCGAAGTACGCAAGTGCATTTTTGAATAGATGTCCAGACCGAACCAAGCTCACCGAATAAATTGGTTTGGCTCGATCTGGACGCTTAAACTAGATCGTAGGCTTTAGCTTGATTCCGTTTCGCAAGTCGCAATGCTCGGGAAACGTTACCAAGGAGCCGAGCACACCAGCGTGGAGGTACCTACGAAAGTGACCCATTTCTACGAAATATTTCTGGTCCACATTCGACCAATGCTTTGTGCATTTTTGAAAATTTGGAAAAATCTTACGACTAAAGTTCTTAAACTAAAACTTATTGCTAGGCTGGTTTAAATATTTTAAGGAGTGAGAAAAATAGCACAGTGACCAAGTAGTACCAATAGCATCTGTCACTCTAAGTTATTTATATTTATATGAGAAAGAGCTTCAAGTTATATAGTTGAAAATCCTTAAGAAATGAATGCTTTCCATTCTCGTTTTATTAAGAGAATCTAATGACTCGAATGTAATTAAACTTGAGAAGTGTGACTCGTCTTCAAAGCATCAAGCTTTGATTATAAAATTCAAGAAAGATAATTTGGAATATTTAAAACGCGATATTAGAATTTTGACGTCGAATTTGAAATTTATTTATTGCTTTCGTCTGTATTAAACATTTGGAAGCACGCGCGTTAATGTTACTGTTCACGAGAACTAAATACGTATTCGTGATCACTGATCACTGTGCTCGCTCCAGCAATCATTCGTTCAATAGCATGCAGAAAAATTGAGAAAATTAAAATGTACCACTCACCCATTATAGAACACAGTCTCACTGCTATCCATGCAGACAGGAAGCTTCTTCAGCAGCTTCAGAGACCAAGCTCAGTAGTACCGAATAGAATGTATCACACACAAAAATGTCACTTTAATTTCACGATCAAAAAGCAATTTGAGCACCGGTGCTGAGTCTTAACTAGTTCAAGATGCGTAAAAATGCTGACTCCACACTCGCGTTGACAATACTAAAACGCACAGCCATCTCATGTTTTTAAATACAAAGCACTGCAAATTTTTAAATGTACCGAAGCAGTGGGTCAAGAAGTCTCCTAATACTGAGTGAAATGCAGTAGAATCTTGTTAAGCGACCTCCCACATGGTCCAGTAATCGATGAAATTAATTTAGGAATCGATATATCACGAAATAATATGCTCGCACGTTCACTGAGTTCCGATCACTCTCGCGTGTAAAGTTGAACTGGCAGGTGTTATCGTTCGGCGATGACGCGCGACTTTGGCAGAGGTCGGTGTCGTTCTCGTTTGTTGTTTCGGCGCAGAAACGTGGTCAATGTTTGGTAGTAATTTAGGGATAAAGTATAAGCCCGATTGGTTTAATTCTTTCTGTGTTTTATAGGTATACGTTTATAGATTATAAAACATGTATGAGAATTGGAAAATTTTTAAAAATGTGGCGTTCGTGGGCAGTGGCGTAGAACATGTTTTCTGGCGCCGCCCAAAACGGTGGGCATGATTCAGTCCGTACGAGTGGTCCAAAACAAAAATCACCGATTTTTTAACAATTTTGGGGATCATAGTTATCGGGTGACGTCGCCATTTTTCGAAAAAAAATTGCGAAAATGGTTATACTTTGAAGAAAAGGATCGTGATTTGCGCTATAAAAGTCGTACATTTTTGCTTGTTATTAAAAAATAGTTGAATTTAATTGAAAAATCTCAACGTCACCCGATAACGAATCTTATGTAGAATATGTGTGTGGAAACAATGAAGTTAATCGGATGAACGGTGAGGCAATTATCATTCCCACCGTCTTGGAAAATGATGCTTTGAGAAAAACCGACATTTTTATAAATTTTCCAATTCTCATGTCTGAGGTATATAACCATAAGTATATAGACATATACCTATAAAACACAAAAGGAATTAAACCAATCGGATTAATTGAATGAAAATTCAAAAAACCCGTTTGTAGGTTTAAGTAAGTTATATACGTGTCTAAAATTTCATGAAAATCGGTTAACATTGCTCTGAGTTAGACACGTTTAAAGATCGCAAAATAAGGTCGAGAATCGCGAAATTCCGGGAAATCATGTATCTAGCTCAGAGCAACGTTAACCGATTTTAATGAAATTTTAGACATGTATATAACTTACTTAAACCTACAAACGGGTTTTTTGAATTTTCATTCAAGGCTCACAAAAAAAAGTTTAAAAAACGACCTTCACTATTTTCTTTTTGCTATTCAGACCAGGTGCATTTTTCTTAAAACGTCGAAACACGTCACCTAGAAACTAATTCCGCTAGCTTCTAAAAAAAACTCAAGACATTTGGACCAATTTTAAGAAAGTTATGGTAGATGCACCATTTGTGGCCACTTTAAGGTTTTAATTGACTTTCATCGTAATTATCTTTAAAATTGTACTTCAAATCAGAAAACTAAAAGCTTTACTAAATTTTACACTATCTTTACTATTAATGTCTAAATTACCATTAACTAGAGAAATCGTTAAAGAATTAATAAAGTTAAAAAATATAAGAAATCCATTTTTCACCGTTTGTGGCCACTTGCCACTTTTCGCGTAAGCAATAAATGTAACCTCATATTTCTGGTCGTATACTAAACAAAATATTTACGGTATAATTCTACACATAATTAAGTGTCTGCAAGCAATTTCGAGCTAAAAAAACGCGATAATTATGGACATGGCCAAAAACGGTACAATGGCTACAAACGGTACATCTACCCTATGCGATTTTAAAGAGCGTCAACTTATTTTCCGACGAGACTGTAGCTGCAGCTGCGAAAAGTACAAGCGTTAATAGATAAAATTATTTCCGGGCTTGACGAATTTCAAGTTAAGGGGTTATATACGTTTCTTAGCTCTAAATCGTGGTCAATGTTTGCGAATGATTCAGGGATAAAATATTAAACCGATTGGTTTAATTCCTTTTGTGTTTTATAGGTATATGTCTATATACTTATGGTTATATACCTCAGACATGAGAATTGGAAAATTTATAAAAACGTGGGTTTTTCTCAAAGCATCATTTTCCAAGACGGTGGGCATGATAATTGCCTCACCGTTCATCCGATTAACTTCATTGTTTCCACACATATTCTACATAAGATTCGTTATCGGGTGACGTTGAGATTTTTCAATTAAATTCAACTATTTTTTAATAACAAGCAAAAATGTACGACTTTTATAGCGCAAATCACGATCCTTTTCTTCAAAGTATAACCATTTTCGCAATTTTTTTTCGAAAAATGGCGACGTCACCCGATAACTATGATCCCCAAAATTGTTAAAAAATCGGTGATTTTTGTTTTGGACCACTCGTACGGACTGAATCATGCCCACCGTTTTGGGCGGCGCCAGAAAACATGTTCTACGCCACTGCCCACGAACGCCACATTTTTAAAAATTTTCCAATTCTCATACATGTTTTATAATCTATAAACGTATACCTATAAAACACAGAAAGAATTAAACCAATCGGGCTTATACTTTATCCCTAAATTACTACCAAACATTGACCACGTTTCTGCGCCGAGAAACGTATATATATATATATACCCCTTAACTGGGAGTCGTTGGAGCGAGAGAGAACGACACCGACCTCTGCCAAAGTCGCGCGTCATCGCCGAACCATAACACCTGCCAGTTCAACTTTACACGCGAGAGTGATCGGAACTCAGTGAACGCGCGAGCATATTATTTCGTGATATATCGATTCCTAAATTAATTTCATCGATTACTGGACCATGTGGGAGGTCGCTTAACAAGATTCTACTGCATTTCACTCAGTATTAGGAGACTTCTTGACCCACTGCTTCGGTACATTTAAAAATTTGCAGTGCTTTGTATTTAAAAACATGAGATGGCTGTGCGTTTTAGTATTGTCAACGCGAGTGTGGTGTCAGTATTTTTACGCATCTTGAACTAGTAAAGACTCAGCACCGGTGCTGAAATTGCTTTTTGATCGTGAAATTAAAGTGACATTTTTGTGTGTGATACATTCTATTCGGTACTACTGAGCTTGGTCTCTGAAGCTGCTGAAGAAGCTTCCTGTCTGCATGGATAGCAGTGAGACTGTGTTCTATAATGGGTGAGTGGTACATTTTAATTTTCTCAATTTTTCTGCATGCTATTGAACGAATGATTGCTGCAGCGAGCACAGTGATCACGAATACGTATTTAGTTTTCGTGAACAGTAACATTAACGCGCGTGCTTCCAAATGTTTAATACAGACAAAAGCAATAAATTTCAAATTCGACGTCAAAATTCTAATATCGCGTTTTAAATATTCCAAATTATCTTTCTTGAATTTTATAATCAAAGCTTGATGCTTTGAATACGAGTCACACTTCTCAAGTTTAATTACATTCGAGTCATTAGTTTCTCTTAATAAAACGAGAATGGAAAGCATTAATTTCTTAAGGATTTTCAACTATATAACTTGAAGCTCTTTCTCATATAAATAAAAATAACTTCGAGTGACAGATGCTATTGGTACTACTTGGTCACTGTGTTCGCTACTTCTATTTTTCTCACTCCTTAAAATATTTAAATCAGCCTAGCAATAAGTTTTAGTATAAGAACTTTAGTCGTAAGACCTTTTCCAAATTTTCAAAAATGCACAAAGCATTGGTCGAACATGGACCAGAAATATTTCGTAGAAATGGGTCACTTTCGTAGGTACCTCCACGCTGGTGTGCTCGGCTCCTTGGTAACGTTTCCCGAGCATTGCGACTTGCGAAACGGAATCAAGCTAAAGCCTACGATCTAGTTTAAGCGTCCAGATCGAGCCAAACCAATTTATTCGGTGAGCTTGGTTCGGTCTGGACATCTATTAAAAAATGCACTTGCGTACTTCGAACGATAAGCTTCTGTGTTCCGCCTCGTTCTTTTTAAAAATAAGAGTGTCAAATGCACTCTTCTAGAAATACAATTCGCCTTCGATCACTGATTTCGATTCGAAAATTCGGTGCATCGACGGTGAATTTTCGCGTCGCATCTTTCGGTCCTTTCGGTCGTTTTGTCTCCTTTGCAATCTCAATCGGGAGATTCTTAGCTTTCGCATATCCCTCGAGATTACGCAAGTGCATATTTGCAATAGATTATGCCACCGGGGCCCATTGTAAAGAGTGCGATAGGCTAAATTTAAGGGGTTAGGACACAGTAACGGGCCAAAAAAGCTGACGATTTTTAGACGACGATAATAAGAAAAGTAAACGATCGATTAATATAAGGTTTTGTGGTTTAGTTCACTATATTATGAACTATTAGAAAAGCTTATAATATTTACAAAATAGCATTTGTATGCCGTGCAATGTCTCCATTTAAACTGTCCTTTTTTTTCGGATGGCCAACTGGTGGGCCGGATTCCGGGAAATCGGATGAACTGAATCAAAAACCCCAAAAATGTCATAAACTATAATATATTTCCTAGGCATTGACGATCCAACATTTCAAATTTTTTAATTATTGTAAAAAATATAAACGTTGATCATTATTTTTCAAACATCGGCCATTTTGTCAATTTTCGCAAAAATTGAAATGTTGGATCGTCAATGCCTAGGAAATATATTATAGTTTATGACATTTTTGGGGTTTTTGATTCAGTTCATCCGATTTCCTGGTATCCGGCCCACCAGTTAGCCATCCGAAAAAAAAGGACAGTTTAAATGGAGACATTGCACGGCATACAAATGCTATTTTGTAAATATTATAAGCTTTTCTAATAGTTCATAATATAGTGAACTACACCACAAAACCTTATATTAATCGATCGTTTACTTTTCTTATTATCGTCGTCTAAAAATCGTCTGCTTCTTTGGCCCGTTACTGTGTCCTAACCCCTTAAGGGTAGAGGTGCGCTTGCTTGTCGAGAGTGACACCTTTTGTATCTGCTTTTGCTTTCTCTTACGATTAGTTTCACCCTGCACCGTAGATACGTAAAAATTTGACTCCAAATTCGCGGTAATACTACTCTAAGGAGATTTACTCAGAATTTCGTTGGCGGCCTCAGGGTGGAATTAGATCTGGGTTAAGCTTTACTAACATTGTAGAGTTGAATTGGAACATTTTTTTGGCATTGCATGCCATTAGCGCCTGACGAGGCTGCTGTTTTCACCTTACAATTCGGAATTAATATGCGCTCAAAGAGGCTGCTTTTCTTCCGTCTTGTTACAAGGCGCCCATAGTGGCTGCCGTTTTCTTTTCTTTTTCATTAAAATTGAAAAGTATTAAACGCTCAAAGGTGCCACTGCTTGTTTCTATCAGTCATGAGAATTAGGCACCCAAAGGGGCACTCCTTTTTTCTATCAATCTTTAAAATCATTAAGCGCCCAATGTGGCTGCTAGAAATTTTTCTGAATGTCCGAATTACGTGGCGCTCCATGCGGCTGCCTGGAAATTAAAGCAAATTTTTTGGAACTTGTTTAAATACAAATTGTCTGTTTCAGTAATAGTTTTTGTGATCGCTCGTAATGCGATCGTAGAGTCAGTGTTTTTGCGCAAGTAAAATTAGTCGAGAGCTCCGGTGCTCTAATAGCCTTTTCACCGCGAAAGTAGAGTCATGCACGAGTCCAACTGGAGCTGCTGGACTGAGGGCTAAAGGGGTGCTGAGCTGAGGGGTGCTGGTCAGAGGGCTGCTGGTCTCAGGGTTGCCGGTCAGGGGTTACGAGTTTGCAGAGATGCAGTACTCCTGATGACAGCGAACGGTGAGTAACTTTATAACTCTTTGAATGTGGGTGCACGCAATAGAACATAACGGTTTCTGTAGAAAACGTAGCGTAGCCAGCTCTTTAGATTCTGGCCGTTCCAACACAAATGCGCGACATGCAGGGGCCCATTTCACATGGTCGGTATTCGTTTCGAGAACACTTATGCAATATTTCGCGAATATGGTCTAGGGCGTCTAGGCAGTAGCCTCATGACGTGGCTCTTTTCTAAACCATATTTACGAAATATTGCAGAAATGTTCTTAAAACGAATGCTAATTATATGAAATCGGTCCCTAACCCCTGCGCATGTGTTGGAAAGAGCAGAATTCAATGAGCTGACCATACAAGGTACTAGTAGAAGTAGTATAGTAGATAGTGACATGCATGTGTCTGTTTTAAAATCAGAAAATTAAATCAATACAACAGTTGCTCGCGATTTTTCCAATTCCGATTAATAATTCGTAAAATAATGGAATCGCTCGAGTCGAGTAGAGTCACCGCGAAAAATTTGAAAAGGTTCCATGTGGAACCAGACTTCCTAGCAATCTTGCGGTCGAGCAAGATCCTTTGTGGTCGCGCGTAATGCGATTGTAGATTCCCCGGTTTTTTCGCGTCTATCTACATATTTTGATGACCCCGCGGCTCTTACTTAGAGTATTACCGCGAATTTGGAGTCAAATTTTTGCGTGTCTAAGATTTGTTCAGAGCACCGCAGCTCCAGTTGAATTTTCTTCGCGAAAGTAGATCCAATTTTTTGCGCATACAAACCTCGTCCAGAGCACCGCTGCTCTAATTGCTTTTTTATCGCGAAAGTAGAGTCAAATTTTCGCTTAGCTTCAATTTTCAGCTTAGACTTGCCAATGAGATTCTAGGCCCTAGACAGGGCCTAGCTCGTGGGCCCTGGAGAAGGCCCAAGACACGGGCCCTAGAGAGGGCCTAGCGCGTGGGCTCTAAAGAGGGCCCAAAAGGGGGGCCCTAGAGAGGGCCTACCATAGGCCCTATAGAGGGCCCAAAGCATGGGCCTTAGAGAGGGCCTGCAGCATAGGCCCTAGAGAGGGCCTAGGGTCACGCTAGCTTGGAAGCTGGCGAGGATGACAGGATGACAGGATGACAGGATGACAGGATGACAGGATGGACCATATTCGCCGACCGGTGAGTCATATTCTGTACTTGCATGCGATAATAGACACAAGTATCTTGTATATCTGGGTAGTAATCTTTGTGCGTGCATTTTGGAAGGGTAAGCATCCTACCTAATTGCACGCAGTGTAGTTTGGTAGGATATGCATCTTACAAAATGCATGACCCACCGAGTCCATTCCGAGAGTAAGGAATGTGATATAATTGAAATCCCCCCCCATAAACATGACTCATGTATGAAGGAAGCTAATTCCCTTTAATTCACGAAAAAAGTTCACACGCAAAGATTGTGAAATCATGTTTGCTAATTCCAATTGTACCTTCAATCCACGAAAAACATTAAAAACGTTCTCACGCAAAGATTGTGAAATCAACTTTGCTAATTCCAATTGTATTCTCGTTCTCCGTTCGAACACTGATTCCTCTGTCACTTTTTATACTTGACATTCCTTTATTGGCCACAAATCAATTCAGTGCTCAGATTTTCAAGGAATTTGCGGGCGATGCCTGTAGTTGACACAAAAACTTTTATAAGAGAGACATCTTCTATTAAAAATGTCGTATGAAAATCGTTTTATGATGGAAAATAATAAAAACTTGGTAGAGACTGATTTAAACGAATCGAAGTCGGTAATAGATTAATAGCACATTCGGCAACCTGCACTAGTGCCCACTGAATGCGAACTTTTTCGCTTCCCATTGACGAAAATTCGCACCCAATGCGCACCATTGCGACCGTCCGAATACGCTGTAAGAGAGATGCGGTGAATATGAAACATTTTGTTTCAAGTCGACTTTATAGTTTTTTTCTTATACAACGCCCGCCAATTCCGTTTTTAATGTTTTTCGTGAATTATAGGGAATTAGCTTCTTTTAGACATGAGTCAAGTTTATGGGGGGCGGGGGGATTTCATTACTTTTTTCATAATTAGTTATAAATTTTGTAAGTGCCATATTTCATAATGGTCTTCATCATGAGCGCGGTTCATATTCTTGTATTCTTTTTTTGCGTACTTTTTAAACGATTTTTTAGCTTTGATCCTCTGTTTGTTTAATAGGTTTATATGATTTCATCATTTTTTTTCACAATTAGTTATAAATTTTGTAAATTTTTTAATTTGCTGCTCTTTTTTCAAATTAGAGCTACCTCTATACTATACCTCGCAGCGTGTACACACATATGAACCCTATAGACTTTAAAGTAAAATCTTTTGAAAGAAACTAGTGAAAAGTGATTGAGAAAAGTGATAGTGAAAAGTGATAGTGACAGAAGACACGTAAGGAAACCTAGGCTAAATTATTATAGCATTAAGTATTTAAGGCCCCATGTAAAATTGCCAAGTAGTCACTGAATCATTAGCTTTGTCGCACTTTCGTAGGATGGAACTTTCTTTCCATCCATTTGTTTGGGTTAATAGGCTAAGGTTTTCATGTACAGGGAGATCGATGGGACTTTGATTCCATCTATCTCTCTACGGGTCTCCAAGCGTAGCAACCTCCTCGTGGTGAGATCTGGTAATCGGTGAGAACCGAGCCAATGGCTGCGATTGTCAAATACTCTACTTAGTCGGATATAAGAATTTCTCTAACTTACGATACTGTGATAGAATATAAGAATAAAATATGTAACTTTATGATAGAAGAATAAGTGCAAGTTGGATAGAAGAATAAGTGCAAGTTGGAATATTTCAGCGAGATACTGGAACTGATGCGTTTTTGACAATTTTTAAAATCCTCTTTGCTTCAGCACCTTATTGAAATATATCAACTGACAATTTCTTGACATTTAGGTATTCCATGTTACATCATGAAAGCATGTCTTCCACAAATAATGCTGTTGTTTATATAAATTCTTATGTTAAAATAATTTGTTTTGCGTTTAATGAACTTGAATAGGATAGCAAGGTTAAAAGGCGTATGTGTTCTTGTTTTGTTGTGATCCTTCTTTCTCTGTTGTTGCACGGAATACGTTTATAAAACGATCTTTAAATTGTTACTCTAACAGAATCATTTGTAACTCGCGGGTTTCAAATGACCTAGACCGGTATTCATAGTCGCTACTTATTCTTCAGCAAATGCTTAAGCATTCGGCATCCTTTACTAGCTATTAGATCAGTAGAAGATGCCGCGCATGCTTAAGCATGTGCTTAAGAATAAGTAGCGACTATGTATACCGGCCCTAGTTTTACACGTGTTGAATTTTAATTCCTACCATGCGTAGCGTTACAATCTGTTTCCAGACTTTACCGGTAACGTTGCATGCGACACTAAAATGGTAAGGGGGTCCTAGGACCCCCCAAACCGGTGACAGAAAAATGCATTGGTTGATAGGTCTATCCTATACCTCGTCTGTGGTATAGGAAATACCTATCACGCAACGTACCTCTCGCGAGCCCCCTTACCATTTCCATGTCGCATCCAACGTTACCGGCTAAGCATGAAATAAGAGTGCAGCACTACAAGCGGTAGGAATGATAATTATAATAACGGCACAGACGAGGTATAGACACAGACCAGGTATAGAATAGACCTTTCACTCTTTTGTCTTCGGTGTCACCGTTCTGAAGTACCGATATTCTGAAACAACCACTGGTTTTCGAGCGCCCTCTCGGATTTTTGAGCGGTGGGTGCGGCAAACATAATGTATTTCTAGCATTGACACAGGTAAAGCTGCCGGTATCACCGAGAAAAGTATAGAAGCTGTGTTATACAGGGTGTCCCACTAACTCGGTTTCCCTTAAATATCTATTATTTCAAGTAATAAGCGAAAATATTATTTATAGAAGTTGTCTCGTTGTAAGAAACACAAAACACGGTGAAACTAGTTTATTTACAGGGATAGATTGGATGTGAGGCCAATTTTATTTTTTCAAATGGACTGTCAAATTTTTTATCGTCAAATTCAATAGAATAGCGAATTCTGAGTATGAAAGTACTAAAGTGCATTAATCCTAAAACTTATTGTTTTTGAGATATTCAACATTGTCCATCCTATTACTTTGATTATGAAACATATTCGAAGCTATGCTCAGTTCATTTCGGATAGCCAGCCGTTGAATGCGGAAATAATACAGTAAAACAATAAATACGAACGTGAAAGAGCGTTTTTTTACTCTTGAAAATATAAACATGCTATGTGAGGCGTGTGTAATAAACCAATTGAACGATTACAGTAATGCCTCGTTAGAATCACGACGATCGGGGCTGGCAGCGTGATACTAACGCGATGCGGATACTATTTCGTGCCGACGACAACTTCGCGTCGTCTCTTTTGTTCTGTCTCGCATATATCGGATTCTCTCACTCTCGACTGAAGGATGCCATGAAATGGTGGGGATAGTGAGCGTGATTATAACGCATGGTAAAAACGTGACACTAACGACGAATTACTGTATATAACATTTAGTCATTATCTCGTATCAGGCTAGTTAATTTTCTGAAACAGGTGTACGGATTATCGTAGCAATTAAATGCCTGAGATACGACACTTTAACTTTGTAAATGAAGTGAGATAGGATTAATATTAAAAATTAAACCTAAACCTAAACCTAAACCTAAACCTAAACCTAAACCTAACAATGTTATACAGTAATGCCTCGTTAGAATCACGACGATCGGGGCTGGCAGCGTGATACTAACGCGATGCGGATACTATTTCGTGCCGAAGGATGCCATGAAATGGTGGGGATGGTGAGCGTGATTATAACGCATGGTAAAAACGTGACACTAACGACGAATTACTGTATATAACATTGTTAGGATTAGGTTTAGGTTTAGGTTTAGGTTTACGTTTCGGTTTAGGTTTAGGTTTCGGTTTAGGTTTAGGTTTAGGTTTAGGTTTACGTTTCGGTTTAGGTTTAGGTTTCGGTTTAGGTTTAGGTTTCGGTTTAGGTTTAGGTTTAGGTTTAGGTTTAGGTTTAGGTTTACGTTTCGGTTTAGGTTTAGGTTTCGGTTTAGGTTTAGGTTTAGGTTTAGGTTTAGGTTTACGTTTCGGTTTAGGTTTAGGTTTCGGTTTAGGTTTAGGTTTCGGTTTAGGTTTAGGTTTAGGTTTAGGTTTAGGTTTAGGTTTAATTTTTAATATTAACCTAAACCTAAACCTAAACCTAAACCTAAACCTAAACCGAAACCTAAACCTAAACCGAAACGTAAACCTAAACCTAAACCTAAACCTAAACCGAAACCTAAACCTAAACCGAAACGTAAACCTAAACCTAAACCTAAACCTAAACCTAAACCGAAACCTAAACCTAAACCGAAACGTAAACCTAAACCTAAACCTAAACCTAAACCTAAACCTAAACCGAAACCTAAACCTAAACCGAAACCTAAACCTAAACCGAAACGTAAACCTAAACCTAAACCTAAACCTAAACCGAAACCTAAACCTAAACCGAAACGTAAACCTAAACCTAAACCTAAACCTAATCCTAACAATGTTATATACAGTAATTCGTCGTTAGTGTCACGTTTTTACCATGCGTTATAATCACGCTCACCATCCCCACCATTTCATGGCATCCTTCGGCACGAAATAGTATCCGCATCGCGTTAGTATCACGCTGCCAGCCCCGATCGTCGTGATTCTAACGAGGCATTACTGTATAACATTGTTAGGTTTAGGTTTAGGTTTAGGTTTAGGTTTAGGTTTAGGTTTAATTTTTAATATTAATCCTATCTCACTTCATTTACAAAGTTAAAGTGTCGTATCTCAGGCATTTAATTGCTACGATAATCCGTACACCTGTTTCAGAAAATTAACTAGCCTGATACGAGATAATGACTAAATGTTATATACAGTAATTCGTCGTTAGTGTCACGTTTTTACCATGCGTTATAATCACGCTCACTATCCCCACCATTTCATGGCATCCTTCAGTCGAGAGTGAGAGAATCCGATATATGCGAGACAGAACAAAAGAGACGACGCGAAGTTGTCGTCGGCACGAAATAGTATCCGCATCGCGTTAGTATCACGCTGCCAGCCCCGATCGTCGTGATTCTAACGAGGCATTACTGTAATCGTTCAATTGGTTTATTACACACGCCTCACATAGCATGTTTATATTTTCAAGAGTAAAAAAACGCTCTTTCACGTTCGTATTTATTGTTTTACTGTATTATTTCCGCATTCAACGGCTGGCTATCCGAAATGAACTGAGCATAGCTTCGAATATGTTTCATAATCAAAGTAATAGGATGGACAATGTTGAATATCTCA
Source organism: Andrena bicolor (assembly GCA_960531205.1). Taxonomy (NCBI): domain Eukaryota; kingdom Metazoa; phylum Arthropoda; class Insecta; order Hymenoptera; family Andrenidae; genus Andrena; species Andrena bicolor. The sequence goes on from OY482666.1 coordinate 44,701,943, forward strand.
AAAACAATAAGTTTTAGGATTAATGCACTTTAGTACTTTCATACTCAGAATTCGCTATTCTATTGAATTTGACGATAAAAAATTTGACAGTCCATTTGAAAAAATAAAATTGGCCTCACATCCAATCTATCCCTGTAAATAAACTAGTTTCACCGTGTTTTGTGTTTCTTACAACGAGACAACTTCTATAAATAATATTTTCGCTTATTACTTGAAATAATAGATATTTAAGGGAAACCGAGTTAGTGGGACACCCTGTATAACACAGCTTCTATACTTTTCTCGGTGATACCGGCAGCTTTACCTGTGTCAATGCTAGAAATACATTATGTTTGCCGCACCCACCGCTCAAAAATCCGAGAGGGCGCTCGAAAACCAGTGGTTGTTTCAGAATATCGGTACTTCAGAACGGTGACACCGAAGACAAAAGAGTGAAAGGTCTATTCTATACCTGGTCTGTGGTGTCACCACCCAAACTGTATTACCGACCCATAACTCGAGGACTGAATTTAGCGGCCTCTGTTCATGAACAGCGTCCATCTCCGGAACTACTCTGAAATGTGTTGCAATGCTGACAGGTGTGTGCGTGCTTTTATACTAGGGTGGTCCTTAGCTATTGGGGTAAATTTTTTTTGAGTTTTTATTTCATCTTACCCGCCTAAAATATGAGGTTTGGTGAGAAAATGATATTGTAAAGTTTCAAAGTGATTAGAGAACTTCTAAAGTAACCGAAGACCAAAGAAAAAATAAAACAAAATTTTACTTCTATAGCTAAGGAGCGAGTCGCGCCAGGCGGTCCGAGTTAAAAACCGTTCCGACATTTTTCGTGGGTGGTTTCTACTCCAGAAATGTCTACAGAATCCGATACTGCGTAGCGAATTAGTGCTACATAAACAACTTTTCGTAAAAATCCAAAGTATTGCGTAGAAATCATGCACGAAAGTCTCCCCTATCTTTTGAGACTAAATTGAACATTCTAGCATTCTTGGTTTCCACGTAATACCTCATTCTTGCCCAAAATCGTGCGCTTTTTACAAAAACTCATATTTTTCCAAAACTGAGGGCAGGAAATCGTGCCTAGTTGGATAAGCTTGGCGCTGGCGTCGGGTCGTTTCCCATCTTGGCGTTGATTGGTTCGACGTTGCGGCGTCGATGAATCTTGGCGTTGATTGGTTCGACATCGCGGCGTCATCACGCGCATGCGTGAACGTGCGTTGTCTCCCATACCCTGAACCGGCTAAGAGGCATTTCCCCACAGTCGCTGATCAGTTTGAATCTCGCAACCCCACAGACGTGTTCGTCTTGAAGCTATCGTGCACCAGCGTTGCTACCTTCACGACCAATTACCCAACAGTGTTGAAACTAGAGGAATTTTCGAACGGTGCTTCCAAAATTACGGTCAGTATACTGGTATTCACAAAGTGTTTGAGAAAAGAGGCTGAGGTTGTGCAGTGTACATAGCATTTGATTAGACAGATTGTGAATGAAAAAGTTTCACTTGACTTCGTTTAAGCAATGGTGGATTAGTGTACTTCACCAAAGAATCAATTTTGAAATGGCCTCTTATGAATTCACAGTACTAGGACAAATATTTATTTAATCACTTTGAAATTTACGCGGTACCCAGAATTTTTATAGCGATATGATTAGTGAGCTACATTTCTGTAATATATGAATTTCGCAATAAATACGCCCAGTACTGTATTTGTGTAAAGAAATTAGAATTTTGACCGTATTTATAGGATATCCAAAAAACACAAGTGATATCAACGCATTTGTTCGGTCAATTAAAACATATAAATAAAAGCAATTGTGCAATTTTAATAATTCTTAATTCCAACGTTTCGGTCTTTGGTTTCGACCATTTTCAAGGAAAGTTAAAGGAAAAATACTGCGTTTGCTTTTATATACTTAACACGATAGCTAAGAACGTGCACCGTGCGAGTCGGTTGGAACGCGGCTGAGGTAAATAGTATACAAAGGCGAGAACATCTGAAGGGTAAACCAAGTAACGGCCAAAACGGAGTCAAAAGTAGGAACCGTTGATAATTATGAACTAAATTAAATTTTTTTTTGAGAACAGTTACTAATAATGAATTCAATTGAAAATTGAAAGGAAAAAACCAAAACGATGTATTTTTCCAACTAACTGTTCCTATCTTTTTGGTTTTTTCCTTTCAATTTTCAATTGAATTCATTATTAGTAACTGTTCTCAAAAAAAAAATTTAATTTATTTCATAATTATCAACGGCACAACGGTACATAAATGACACAATTGCACCCCGTGCGGAAATTCCCCGTTCGTGTTCCACCACAACACAGATCGAACGCCCATAAGCGTTCCCCGCAGTGGAGTGAAGCACTGATCTAGCACTTAGCATTCAAAGTACCAGTTAATACCAATCTCCCTCCGCGTATTAATTTCTCTGACATTACTTCTGTCCGTAGGTTACCATGGGCAAACTATTGCTGACGCTGACGCTTGTCGCTTTTTTGAGCGGAGTGCTTTGCGCTGTAACACAAAATCTGACCAAGAGTGGCCCCACTGCAGGTACGCGCTTTTATTATATTTATCGCGTTAATTAGAAGATAATCCAAGTTCTACTGTACTACCAGTATCCAATGACATACATGGTGTAATCGATTTCAAGTTCTCTTTAAACCACTTCAGCATTCTCAATTATAAAAATCCGTTCAAAAAAGATGCTGTGTCCCTGTCAAAAAATTTCGCTTAAAAGTATCGCAATATAAAATTATCTGTCTACTTAATATCCAGTTGGGCTTTCACACGCCACTCTACAAAAAAAAAAAAAAAAAAGAGTAACAAATCAGCCCTCTTACAAAATTGATCGCGTCTTATTTGCCCAGCCAAAACACTCACCATATCATATCGAATAATTAGGCCGGGTCCACATTATCAAGCCCGACGAGTGTGGACGCTCAGGGATATGATTTTGATCGAGACCGGACCGATTGTGTGGATCTGGCCTCGCCCTTGCCCAGCAATTACTCATATTCAGTGTCGTCTCTTTCATAAAAACAAACCGAAATTATTTCTACACTATTCCTTCCTTTTCCTCGAATCGCGTCACACGCGACTTTTGAACGTGATAAGTCTACACCAGTTCGTTTTTTTGCAATGAAGCTGTTGAACGGATGGGCCGGAACTTCATCGGACGCATCAGGGCGAACGGGACCTGCGTAGGCGTACCGACCCACAAGCTGCACAAGCGCCCGATGCATTGGAACGAGGCACGGATATCTTGCATAAGCGAAGGAGGTGAAGCAAATTATTTCTATCTTTGGGTTTTGATATTCTTTATCCGCCTCTTCTTCTCAATACTTAACCCTTCGTGGTAACACGGGGTGTATTGTACCCCAAGAGCAATTTTTTATTTGAAATTCCGCACCTTTACATCTTCCAAAGGGGATTTATCGCAACAAAAAAAATAAAAAACTTTTTAAAAAATCTGTATTTTACCACGACGATGGAAAATCGCTCGTTTTCAACTACAAATTTTAGCATATCAAAATTTACATTTCTAGAAAAAGACTATTAGACCATGACTGTATAAGTATTACGAACGTAGAATTATCACTGAAAAGTTGAAAGATTCAAAAATACGAAAATGGTAACTCAAAAAATGACGCTGGGGTACAGTGAACCCCGTGTGACCAACTTGTGATTATAAGAAGGTGTGACCACGAAGGGTTAATCACCTTCCAAGATCAAAATCTCTCCCTCCTTTAATTCTCCATCGTTCAAATTTCCTCGCAGTAGCCCGACGAAGAAAATCCCAAGTGTAACTTAATTCGAACCTCTGCACACCAAAATCTGATCGAGGTATCAGCCATTCGTGCTACAGGGTTTAAAGAGGATTCTCCATTGTTGTTTAGGTCAATTGGTTGTCATAAACTCGGATGCGGAGGGGGCGATGCTGGTGGATTGGATGAAGAAAGAGGATATCGAGAGGACTTGGATAGGTACCCACGATATGTTCAAGACTTACGATTGGGTGACTTTGACAGGCGAAACGTTGGAAGCGGCTGGCTACGATAATTGGTTACGGGATCAGCCTGACAATGCGGACGGCAACGAACACTGCGGGACCCTCGTAATTTCGAATGGAATGAACGACTACCCGTGCGACCGTAGGCTATCTTACTTCTGTAAAATTTACATCTGCTGAACTATCGGCAACCATCTTGGGTGGAACTTGCCCAGGATGAATACCTGCAGTATCAAGGAGATGATGTGACAAACTTAGACATTGTTCGAGGAGTGCAATAAAATATATCCTTGTTGTAACTTATCTAGAATTTTTGTTCTTGAGTGATAGCCGATTTTCAGTGTATATGGAATGATTGAGTGTTTATGGAACTTTGGATGCTTGAAGCTTTGAGGGGTTTGAGGTGTTTAAGGTGATTGAGATTTTGTACTACCAAATAAGGAGAACTGTATGAACTGAAATCTGATCTGTGAGATTTTAAACAATTGAGTATTCCCGTTAAGTTTGGATACCCTGCACACTACTCAATGTTGAATGAACCTAAAATTAAAAATTTCAAAAGTTACTGTTCTCAAATCCTTATACAAGTGAGCTTATACCTTTCTTGCGAATAATTTTTGAATAATTATTAATAATGGTGCAAACATGTTGTATGAAGAATTGCAATGACAATGATGTTACATGGGCCCTTCCGGCCCATCCCGTGCTTGCTGTCCTCGCGTCGCTTTCCTTCGCACCGCGCGGGGCACTCAGTCACAACATGAGTGCTGGCGGCCCGGGCCCCGATATTTCCCAATAAGGAGGAATCGTCAGGTGCCGACGGGGCGATTTCCCCCATCGATTTCGGAAGCGCGGCCCTCGACCGCGGGACTTGAGTGGGTTCCGCAACCCACTAGCGTCAGCGGAGACGGAGCGCCGTCTCCAAGGGTAGGTAATCTTTATTTGCCTTTTCACAAGAATATATATGTGTCTTTATTATTGTTCCTATAATTCCTGTGTACTATCTCATTCAACCTCCTTTCTGCCTTCCCTCTCCCCGGTAAGTATAGTCAAGGTGGGCCTTAGCCCTTTGACAGAGCAAGATCCCGGTAAATCATTCTATCTGCTCGGGGTGATTTAGGTGCGGAAGGTCCCTTGGGAACTTAACATTGATTAAATTGTATTTTCGTAAATTTTGCATACATTGGAGGAACTTGCATCCCTACTTTGTCCACATGTGACGTCACGTAGACGATTTTATCTTTGCGTCGAGGCAGTTATCTGGAGCCGTGTCTATAAGTAAGGGTGATTCTGGAGGAAATGGGCTCAAAGAGAGTGCATCACCGAATTTATGGCTTTCGATCCTCGAAAGGGTTGATGTTGCTTAAGATGTGAGAAATCCTGTACTTCCGCATTTCTCATCAGACCTCTGCGAAAGCTACATCAATCAATTCCTTATGTCTCGCCGATGAAAACAACATCAAGAACGACGAAATTCGGACCATAATGAAGGAAATTCCATGAAAAATTGATTTATATTATTTCAAGCTGACTTCGTTAAAAATAGTCCGATTTACATGAGATTTGGTACGATTGTCATCGGTAAAAACATGAGGAATCACATTATTTAGCAAATATTGATACATCGGGGTTATTTTTCATGTCAGTTATCAGTTTCTGTACACTATTCTTTATACGTTACATTTTTATTAAGCAAAATAAATAAAGTGGCAGTAATAGGGACATCTACCCTAGCCCTATTTGTCCTCTTTATGGGCAAGTTTGGAAAGCTGTGGAGACTTTAAAATTGGCCAAATGAAAATTAATTGCATGCGATGCTGCGTGGCCAGCACCGGCACGGCTATATCTGCTAGTCTAAAGGTGCGTACCGACGTTGTGAGGTTTGCGCGCGAGGCTCCAGACTCTGGAGACTACCTCGACATGGTCACATTGCAAAGCAGCCTCGTGATGCTCCCGTGTCAGCCTTGCGCTACCTCGAGCAAAATTCGTAGGGTGATTCTTCAGCTACGCCCGTCACCCCGTGGCGAGGACAATATCCCGCAGTGCCTCATCGAATTTTATGGCTTTCGACCCTCGAAGGCTTTCGAATACCATTACCCCTCAACGACCACCTCAGTATCTGGCACGGACCCTAAAGTTTTCCACTGGTCGCCCACCTCCGTATCTCGTACGGACCCTGCTTTTCAAGCGGCTCCCGCGTCAGTACCAGATACTCTTGAGGCTGTCTGTACAGCGATGTTTCAGTGCTGAGGTCTCAGGTAGCAAAGTGACGTTTTCGTTCCGAGGGCCCAGGCCTCACGGTCAGTTTTTCGTTTCAGGGGTCGGTCGTTGAGGGATTAATGGTATACCAAACCCTTCGAGGGTCGCCAGCCATAAAATTCGAGGAAGCACTGCGGGCTGTTGTCCTCGCCACGGAGTTACGGGTGTAGCTGGAGAATCACCCTGCGAATTTTGCTCGAGGTAGCCGAAGGCTGCCACGGGAGCCTCACGAGGATACTTCTAAAGTAGCCGACGATAAAAAAAACTCAAAAAATGTTTGATTCCTATAGCTAAGAACCACCCTACCGGGCACCGTGTCGATTGCGCGTAGCCACGGCCCTGGCGAGTCGCGCCAGGAGACAAAACACCGTGCACGCGTTGCCGATGGATATTTTCTCGAACAGTCCGAATTATAAACCGTTTCGACATTTTTCGTGGATCGTTTCTTCTTCAGGAATGTCTACAGAATCCGATACTGTGTAGCAAATTTGTGCTAGATAAACAACTTTTCGTAAAAATGCAAAAATACTGAGAAATCACTATTATTTAAAAACTTCGACTCAATTGCGGTACAGGTTGCCGTTCCCCAATCATTTTGAAACTTTACACATATCATTTTCTCACCAATCCTCATATTTTAGACGGATAAGACCAAATAAAAACTCAAAAAAAATTTTACCCCAATAGCTAAGGACCACCCTAATGTCGGGGCCAGATATATTGGCCGGTGAGTTTTGTAAGGAGTATTCTTCTATTCTCAACGTTTTCTGACTCGCTCTCGCCTTGCCAGAAAAGGAGTGAACAAGAAGTGGTGGGGATAGCGCCAAGCTCTTAACGTGTAGGCGAAACCGAGTTCTTAGCGTAGAAATACATACACCAGAATAGGTGTGCGTTAGCTGCGAAAACGAATTCACCGGCCAATATATCTGGCCCCGACCTTAGTATAAAAGCACGCACACACCTTCCAGCATTGCAACACATTTCATTGTAGTTCCGGAGTTGGACGCTGTTCATGAACAGAGGCCGCTAATTTCAATCCTCGAGTTATGAGTCGGTAATACAGTTGGGTGGTGACACCACGTGACACGAAGTCCCATAAGGTGATAGGTCGATGCCACAGATACCAGGTATACCTCTCGTCTGCGATGGTAATTTTTACCGGTTACCTACAACTGAGAAGTCTCCTTCGAATATCTTTACTTGTTTGCAGTTAATAAAATAGGAATAATAATTTCGCGATACTTATACTATGTATTTATGTCATATTGTACTCGATAAAATATTAAACGAATACCCCTGCAACGAACGATTATTCCGGAATATTTTATAAGACATACTTTGACCACGTTGGTTTCATTGAATATTTTAAATCGTCAGATATAAGCGGCAAGCTTTCTACATTACAGTAGTTATCGACGTCAACTATTTCTGTCATTCATATCATTTAAATTAATTTACCTATTTATTTCAAGATTCGTTCGCGAAGAAGACTGCGCCACCTAACCTTACTCTACTCGAGTGTGATACGTACCTAACCTACTTAATGCGCGCTGCTTCCCACATGCGCCCCTCGGTGGCGCTGTAATTCGTTATGTTGTTCGACATATTTAACCACTAATTAGTATTATTCCCATTAAAAGGACGAAACATCTTAATACTAATGATATATTCCGCATGACGAGCACTTTTCATCCCGCAGACGCACCCGGCGCCGATTCTAAAGGGCCGTTTGCAAGAATAAAACGCTCGTATTAGGAATGGCGCCAAGGTGTCGCCATTTTCATAAAACTTTACCAAGACGGTAAATCGAGAAGGCTGTCGGGAGGAAGAATTCCTCGAAGGGAGTGCGCGTGTCGGAATAGAGCAGGAAAAGTCGCCAAAAAGCAAGAATAATGCGCTGGCCGTAAGTATATCTTCCCTCCGTGCTATTTTCCGTCGATTTGAATCGCTTTCTGGCACAAAACACGGAACCTATGGCATGGGACTTCCGTTTAATGAACAGGAACAGGAAGTTCCTCGCAATCTGAAATGGCAAAATAAAAACATCCTGTGTCGAAGAAAATTTCGAAAAATACGCACGCTGCGTACCGGAGCAAGTAGGCAAAACTGAGTAGACTGCGCCCGTTCGATCGAATTCGAGTCAAATTTTCGTTTTCCGACCTACTTTCGATCCCGGCGATGCCTCAAGGTCGAGCAACGCCGACGAATCGCACAGTGGGAAAAATGGATTGGTCACGGCTAGCCCTATTTATATTGAAAACCACCAAAGCGATATCAACTATCATGGATCATTTGATTTTAGTGTGCGTCACAGAGAACGGGATTGATTTCGACACACGAAAATGCAAGCTGAAAGTATTTGCACCAATGATATCGAGGGTTTGGACTCAGACACCCTTATTCCTGTACGTACGCGACACGCGTCGCTGCAACCTATTACCTCCCATCCCCCCGTAGACTCGTTGCTCTGTAACATACTTCGCAGGTTGAAATCCTTTCGTGCGATGTCTCTCATCGCGGACGACCCCAAGATGCCTTAACGATAGTGGAACTGGGGAAGCAGCTTCTCTTTAGCGCCAAATACGGGGACACCGATACCGTCCGCGACCTGATGTGCAGAGGCGCGCCGTTCACCACGGATTGGGTATGTACCTCGACGATAGAATCGCCATCGACGCTAGCGAGCTTAACGAAATCTCTATATTTCCAGCTGGGCACGAGCGCGTTGCATTTCGCAGCTCAGAACAACCACACCGATACCGCGGAGGTTCTGCTGAGAGCAGGTATCTCGAGAGATGCGAGGACAAAAGTGGATAGGACACCTCTGCACATGGCTGCGTACGAGGGCCATCATCAGATGGCCCAGTTACTTCTTAATTACGGCGCGGACGTCGACAGCAGAGACATGGTAATTGAAATGGAGGTTGCGAGAGTAGAATTGTGTTTGTAGTATGTTTAAGAGAAGTAATGTTCGCAGCTGAAGATGACTCCGTTGCATTGGGCGGTGGAGCGGGAGCACATAGAAGTGATGCACATTCTGTTGGAGCACGGAGCCGACGCGAACGCTACTAGTAAATTTGACAAAACGCCGATTAGTCTGGCACTGGAACACGATAGATTAGACCTGGTAGATATATTGCAACAGGAAAGACAAATCGTAGGCCTGAGAGCTCATCAGCAGAGCGAGGCGAACTCGGAGGAACTGGAAGTAGCGACTCATAACTTAATACAGTTGGAATCTGAGAGAGAGGAGGAGCAGAAGTTCGAACTGTCGCACCAGTCGCAATCTAGAAGAAAAATTACTCAAGGTGTGTTTATTGATCTCGAATTATTTTAGACGTTAATCATCGGTCGCTAATATTTCTTCGCTGTTCAGTGCAAATGGGGAAGAAGCAACGAATGATCTTTCAACAGATCCACATTGGACCAAACATCGACGCCGATCAGGAGAAAGAAGTGGAGGATATGGACGAAATCAGCAACGCGAATAACGTTAATAGCGGTAGAAAGCGCAAAGATGTTACAGCCGTCGGCGGTGTGAACAAACAGTTTAGGTTATTAGAAGCTCACGGGATCACAATGATACCTGTAGATAATGATTCGTCTATCGTAGAGAATGCAATGGAAAGTGGAAGAACAGTCGTTTTGACTGGTATGGAATATTTGCAAGTAATAATGTAAATTCTACCGTTCGTGGTCCCTTTGACATGATCTATTTTTGCAGAAGCTGGTAAACTTGCTTTAAATTTAACAAGGAACTCTCCGATAGGTGTGAAACGGCTGCAAGTAACCGGGAAGAAGGGGACTCCTAGGAAAGTGATAGCAATTAGAGCGGATCAGATTTTAAGTCACAATACTTCTACCCTCTCGTCCAGAGGGCCGAACATATTGAAAAGATCTTCTGTGGATAATAAGGCCGGGAAATTGTTCATCTCGTCTATTTCCAACGCCGCGGCCGTGTCAACACCCGCGCAATCTAAACACATCATTTCTTCGCCGGAGGTACGAGCTTAAAACTTTAATAGAATCGGACGACGATTTCTCACGATTATAATAATAAATGCTTTCGTTCCTTTTTTTTTACTGCTTTAACAGAACAAGATCATTAGCTCTCCCACGAAAATGGCAGAACCAATAATTTTACAATTAGACGACGACATAGAAGAAATTACCGAAGATGCTAACGCGGATAACGAGCCAGTGATGGACATTGCCGTACTGAATAGACAATTGGCGGAGGCGCGAAGGCAAGCGGCCGAGTACCGTAAGCGACTTCAGAAGAAAGAGGAGGAGGCGGAAATATATAAGCAGCAATTGAAAAACATTACAGCGCAAAGAGCGTCTAAGTGATTTTGTATGAGTATATATTTTGCATTAAGCTTTCATTTTACGAGTAGCCCCGCTTTTTCTACACGAAAACTTTTTACGTACACAATTTTCAGCTTCGCGAGAGACAGACCTCGATTGAAAACTTGTGCCCCATACGCTCTCGCCCATCTTTCTTTCTCGACATCTGCATTGCAAAGCATTGTAACAATAGTACTTACGCGAGCTTTTCATTACTAACTGCTTTTTGTAAAGTGTACCCTTAACAATTTACAAGATTCTTCTAATTTCTGTGTCGCTAATACTGTGTACACGTACCAGAAAGTTTAATCATTTTAATTCAGCCTGATTCGCACGGGAAACGAATGCTTTCCGAAAGCTTGCGAGACGTTTAATTTGCTTTCCACATAATGTCTCCTAATAAATCGTAACGAATCTCCTATTTTATACAGTGTCGCTGGTTTCAGAGAACAATTCACTTTGCACGCGTCAAGTTGTTTAGATATCGGTGTCTAGGGATGTTACGCGAGTTCACTGCTCCAACTAATTCTGTTACGAGGTACTATTAACGTATAGTATTTCTCGAAGCTGTATAAAACTTTCGTATCGAGCATATATTGTTGCCGAGACTAAAACCGATACAGAAATTAAATAATAGATACTATAGAAAAAGAACGCGTATTTTTAAATTATATACGATCTATTTTGTACATAGTAAATTTTTATATATATCGTAAGGTTGCATAATAATTAGAAAATGTTTATGCAGTATTGATAAATACCTAGTTACACGATGGGAAATAAAGCAGAAAATTTCTATAAAGTTTTGAAATTTTATGAAGGGGAAGTTAATATAACAAACGTTTCCTAACTATTTATATTTTGTAGAGCAAAGGGTTGATAACATTTCGTGAAAAGAAGTTTATCGTGTACATTAGTTACGGGGTAAGAGATAAATAACAGTTTCGTTCAGTTTCCCCGCTGTGTCGACGAAAGAGTTATTTATTACGGGACAACGATAAAATAAAATGTGGAAAGCAAATAGACTTCTCATCGATGTAAATTGAAATTCCCTTAAAAGGCTAGCCATGCATCGGTCGGATACTGTTGTCGCGTTGTATGTTCCCGTGGAAAACGAAGCAATTTCATTCTAAAGATTTCTCCCACCAGTTCCGTCGCGACGGACCCTTAATTCAAACCATGTTTCGCGAATGAATGAATAACTATTTTTTTTTTTTAATCTACACGGTGCTATACACTCTGTTGAGATCCCGATATCGAAGCCGTTTAATTTAAGAAGACAGGACAAAGTGAAATCATGTACAGCGGACGAAAAAAGAAAGTAGTCTACTCAGGTACAAACGATGCAGTGTATAAAGTACGAAGGGGGGGGGGGATCGAACAGTATCAAACATCATCAAAAAGAACACAACCGATTACATAATACTAAGACTTTTCTAGTAATATATGTTGTAAATACAAACATTTATACATATGCTGATAGAAGTTGTTGATGAAAAGTTACGAACTTTCATTCAGAAATAAACATTTTATATTTCACGAGTCGTTTCTATTTATCCCGTCGCACGACGATCCCACGAATTATCATTCAAAAAGTCAAACGTACCATACATCGACTTCAATTCCGACCTGCAACGGACCTGCGTGGTGTGCGTCGAATGTAGAGATGGAGTGCAAAATTACTAACGGTGATTTATCACCGTGATCGCAGAATCACGATCACCATCGTGATTTAAGTTAAATCACAACCGTGATCGTGATCGTGATTTAAGTTAAATCACAACCGAGATCGTGATCGTGATTTAAGTTAAATCACAATCGTGATCGTGATTTAAGTTAAATCACAATCGTGATCGTGATTTAAGTTAAACCACAATCGTGATCGTGATTTAAGTTAAATCACAACCGTGATCGTGATTTAAGTTAAATCACAACCGTGATCGTGATTTAAGTTAAATCACAACCGTGATCGTGATTTGAGTTAAATCACAACCGTGATCGTGATTTTTTTGCCTCGAGTGAATTTGCTCACTGTGAATATTGTGATCGTAAATTTTGCTCGTGATCGAATTATTTTTTATAAAATGCTTCAATATTGCTTGCCCAACAATATCTACATATAATGTAAATTTAATATTACGTTATGTTTTCTGTATATAACGAAAATTTGCTTTATTTAATTAATGAAATTAGAATTTCGGCCGTATTTATAGAATAACCAATTTATACTATCCACCAATCAGAAGCGATCACTGTTCTGCCTGCACCAATCAGAAGCGATCACGAAAATCACGGATCACTGTGAAAAATCACCGTGATTGAGAACGAACGTGATCGGATCACTCGTGATTCACAAATCATGGTTCTAGCCAACACTAGTCGAATGATCTCCCAGGCACACACATCCGAAACCCCTATAACCTTAAACAATCATTCGAAAACACAGAAAGCTCCATAAATCATCGTACGAGAATCACCAAAGCGCGTATCCTAGCTGTATAAAAAGCATACCTACCATCGATCGAAGTTATTTCCCGCAATTCCTCTGGCCACGAACGCGATCGATAACCTCGCGGAGCTGCCTCCCGCGCTATCGATTTGAACGGCGCCCGCGGCAGCACCGTCTACCACGAAAACTTTCATATTTTAAAAACTTTGCTTATCGATCAGTTCGATGGATTTCCGTTTCGCCTGCCGTCGCAGGTAGAGGCGTGGGTCGCCCCCCCGGTGTTGCTCCCCGATCGGTGGATCCGGAGGCGAGCCACGAATAGCGGGCAGGGTTAAAGTAAGATCCTATCGTTTGCTGGGGAGCTTAATGGTGCCGGGACAAGGAGTCCCGTCTCCACGCCTTCGCATATAGGTATACAGGCTCGTCGGTGTTTCTGGCTCGCGCGATCGATCGCAGCAGTCGCACAATCTCGGCCCGCTGCGAACGTCGCGCGTGTTTACCGTGCGTTTGATGTATAGGCGGCGTATAGTAGAAGGCCATGTAAATGGTAGTCGTAAACAGTGCGGATAGCGAAACGGAGGCATAGTACACGGCCGTGTGTCCGCCACAGCCGCGCGTTTTCTATCCACGGGGAATTCGTAACGGCCCGCGTGTGTCCACGGTGGACGGGGTAAGGATTAGCTAGAAAAATATTCTCCTTCTCTGTATAGTCGGCACTGATCGATCGAATCGTTCGGCCCCCGCCTGCCTCCGAGTCGCACGGAACTACGCAGAACTACGTCATTCGGCGAGAGCATCGTTCCCGAGGGGGGGAGAGCCTTGAAATCTGCGCCCCGGACCTTCCGTCCGAAACTTTTCGCGCTCTTTCCACGTAATCGAAATTCAAAGGTGCATCGGGCACGGCTCGCGCGTGGATCGTTGATCCGCGGGCCGGGCGGGGGTTGCACGTTATATGGATAGGGGTGGCGACGGGGACTCAGAGCTGGGTAAAATTTTTCGGGTAGGATCGCGTGGATGGACACGGTTATTGGAATAGTGGGAGGAATTCTTCCATTGGGGGGGGGGATATAGTAAGTTGGGAAATGAATTTTTTTTTAAATCGTAAATAAATGAAATGGCAATAGTTTATTTTAAATCCTGAAATATATAAATGTATGCGATAAGAAGGCACGAGATGAAAGAATTCTTGTATGCACTCGTGCGTTTGGTAAGAGCAGGTCTCCGAAGGTTGCTTTGCAGTTTGCTGTATCGTCGAGGCTAGTTACTTCGCATTTCTAAATAGTATTTCAGGAACTTAATACAAATAAAATGCTATATAAGAGCACGTATAATTGCACATATAAGAGAAATAGTTTCCTCGTAATGGTCTCCGCTTCCCAACGATTCACTAGTTTCATTACCCGCTTCGACATAAGTATATGATTTCTGAAATTCGAAGGCTCTTTTTACAATTTTTGGTGTCTTCGCTGAATCTTCAATGATCCATTCCCACCGTAACAATCAGAATGAGCGCTGCTGAACAGAAAATGTGAATGAACAACGAGCCATAAGTAATTTATGAAATAACCGCGACAATTTCTGAACTCCGCTGGTTGGATAAAAAGAATTTCCAACAGAAACACCTGTTACGCAACAAGAAATGCACATTGCAGAACGACGCAAGGCGAAGACATTGAGAATGATTTTATCCAGACGTATCGTCAATCAAAGTACCACTCCAAGTGCGAGTAACTTTTGGGACAGCGTCTTCTTAGTGGAACTCTCTTAAAAACCTCCAGGTGACCTTGGATCGTTCGTTAAAAAACAAAACTATCGTTCCACTTCCCTTCCGTTTGAGCGCGCACACACTCATACCAACGGATTCTTTGTCAACCTCAACCGTGGTATGCGGTTCAAAAGTGGCGGCCACCCCTGCGTGGCCCGGCCTATAGGCTAATTACTCGGTGAACCTCCGAGCGGCGAAACTGTCTCGCGCCCATCAGCTCGAAATCCAGGGAAGCACGTTTTACGCAGCTCTGAGTACAGTGGGTTAAAGTCACAAACGGAAAAAAAGTAGCCCCACCTCCCACCGCATAAACGCGGCTTAAAGGCTTGCAGGTAATCGTGAGTCGCGTCGCGGCAGGTTGAGAACCCCCCAAATGTTTCGCAGCCCGGAGCCGAAGGCGATGTCCAGTGCGGCGCGCAGCAAGGAGCAGGGCCGTTTTCGTTGTTGTTGTCGCCTCCGCGGTGGCTATTACTTCCCGGCCGCCCGTGTACCCTGTGATCCAACAGTGACGCCGAACCTCGCCGGATAGAACGGACGGAGGCAGCCAGCGAACGTGCCCGGGGAACGCGATACCCCGCGATTACGTGCATCGTTATTATTGCGCCCGAAGGTGCGCGCGCGCGCGCGCGTCGCGCGTGCACACACTACACACGTCGTGTATACATTATATACTCGAGAGGCGCAACGATCTCTCTCAACGCCTGCTGTGTATATCCCCCTCCCCCCTACTCCTCCTCCTCCTCCTATTCCCTACTCCCTCCCCCCTGGCGTGTGTGTTTGTGGCGGTGGAGCGCGCCGTGATATGTGGAAAAGTGCGAAGTGAACGAAGAACGGCAGAAGAGAGAGAAGAGCGAGGGCGCCCGCGCGCCCGTTTGTGAGCGCGTGTGTGCGACGAAAGTGTTGGCTTTTCTTGAATGCCCTGCTGAACGTTCCGGCCGAAAACAAAGTGGAAATATACGACGGGCGGACGGAACATAGAGCGCGCGTGTTTCCCCCCCATCGGCGGTACGGATCGGCTCGCCGTCGCGTTTTCTACCCCACCGTGTGTGCACCGACCGCCCGTGGCCTCTCTCGGTGTTCCTCTCCCGGTTCCCTCCTCGGTTCCCTCGCGAGCGAGAGGCGCGCGCGTGTGTGCCCCATTCGACCGAGCGTTTCTCTCGCGGCGGAGCGACGCGCGCGGGGTGTTAGTGGCGGTGTGTGGCAGGTAGAGAAGCGATCGGCTCGCCCGCGTATAAAGCGAAGGAAGTCGGCGAGCGAAGCGGGAAGCGGCGTCGGAAGCTGGCTTAAACAAGGGGCCCACCTCCCCCTCCCCCCGTCCACCAGCGTTGGCAGCGTCGCCCGGTCCTTCGCGGGGCGCAAGCTGTTGCCTCGGCCGCCACCACCAGACGCGGTTTCACGAAAATGCGATACGAGTTGTTAGGCCGCCTAGCGTAGTATATCGCCTAGCGGCCACGGGCCCAGAGAGAAGCGGCGGAAAAATGGCGTCCGATAACGAAGCCTCTTGCGCGAGTGACCCAAATTTCGCGGTGATCTGCTCGTTTCTGGAGTGCTTCGGCAAATCCTGCGGCGTCCTTTATCCCGATATCGCGCGCCTTCAAGAGATGCTCGAAAACACGCAGGAGGGTGAGTAAACTCGAGCGTGCATACGTGTATGGGTTGGATGGAGCGAGAGAGCCAGCGAAAGAGAGGGAAAGGGACAGACAGTGAGGCGGAGCGAGAGAGAATGACTGACCCGCCCCCGCGAGGCCAAAAGTCTCGCGTGCGATATTATGTGTGTGGTTTTTTTTCATCCTCACGTCCCGACGCTGCTTCCCCCCTTTACGAATTCTCTTTCTTTCGTTCGTGCCCTGTTACTGTTTCTGGGGGGGGTCGATTAATTCGTCTACGAGTAAACACGATACTTGTGACTCTGTTTTCGTTCCCGTTTCTTTTTTTACCATTCAATCGGAGACACTGCTTTCGCGGATTCACGACTTGCGTTTAGATTTAGCGGGCTTCTGCGTCGCGGGGGATTGTTGCGGATGAATTAGCCGCGCTCGGTAATCGTCTTGTGATCACGATTCATCGATAGGCTTGAATAATATTATTGACAGGCGAGTTCGATTTGTTCTCGACGCTGTTGTTATTTTCTCCCGTGCTGCCACCTCCCTTGTTGTCAACGTCGGTCACACGTGATTACAAGCCTGCGAACGTGAACCGTGCTTCAGCGTGGGGCCGTGCACGAAATTTCTTTTTACGCGGTGATTTTGAGAATCTTTATCTCATTGATTATTGTTCGGTGTTTTTTTTTTTCTTTTTTTTTCTCGGAGTTTTAGTCGGGGAGATCGAAGTGCTGCGTAGGCGAATAAAATTTTGGAATTATTCCGAGATTTTTGGTTGACTGAGACGAATACTTGCTGTTCGCTGTTCCCTTGGAGTAATTCGCTTTTCTTTGTAGTACCGCAACAACTGGTAGATCTGCACATCAAATTGTTACGTAAAACTCGCAAGACAGTGTCGCCGGAGAAGTGGGAACGAGCGCTGGTGAAGTTCTGCCACACGTACTCGAACCAAGATGGATGGGAGCTGGAGCGGTTCGGTTACAAGAAGGCCCGCATTGCTGTCAAACTACGCTTACTTAAAGTATCTACACGATTACTTTATTATAAAGCTTGAGTTTAGTTTTTCAAAGTTACGTACTAAGAGATTGCCAGGTTCAATCTGTTCTACATGAAAAGCCTTGGGTCCCTTGCAGGTTCTTTTGGAGACGCAGTTCGATCTGAATCAGAAGTTTAAAAACGAGGTGAACAAAGTGGCGGCCAGAGAGCTGCGCGTTGAGCCGCTCGGGAGAGATAAGTCCGGCCTGGCTTATTGGTGCCAGCTCGACGAAGAGTGCAATATAAGGGTTTATAGAGAAGATTTAGACGAAGAGAATTGGGAGCTCGTAGCTAAGTAAGTTTTGGGCCCGCGTACGTTTCATGCTTTTCGAGCTACTTTTAAATGTATTCCAATATAGATGCTTAGTTAACGTTTTGTTAACGCTAGGGATCGGGAAGGTGTTGTGAATCTTATAAACACCTTGTCGGATGGTGAGGTCGGACCTATACCGATCAATGAGGATAGTAATAGTTTAGAAATATCCGAGAAACCTATTATCGACACGGGGCAAATAACAACGTCACCGAGTCTGGAGGATGAGGCTGTGCAGGAGAATGGTATCCACGTCGACGATCGGGAGGAGAAGGAATTAGAGAAGAACGAGGGCGAGGATTCCGAGGATGATCAGGACGACACAAACGACGCTGACAACGCGGACGACGATATGGACGAGGACGAGCTAACGGACGATAGTTCTAAACAAAACACGGAAGAGGAGGACTCTCAGGAAGCGATAGAATCAAATTACACGGAGACAGCACTCTTAGTGTCGCCGGCGCTGAAAACTGTAAATGGCAAGGTTGACGTGTTGTCGGAGAAAGGTGCAGCTGCCTCGCAAGAGAAGGAGATGCACGCACCTCAAGAGATAGTCGCTTCTTGTGCATTCGATAGCAAACCCACAGGAACGTATAAATCCGAGGGGCACATGGTAGTGAGTAGCTCAAAACTTGACTCAGAGGAATCGATGCCCCTGAAATCGATCGGAACGCCGGTCATCACCTCGCCTCTTAAATTGGTAAATCCCTCGGAAGCGAAACTGGCGTTCGAAGACAAAATGGCAGCTGGAATAACACCGGTCGGCGCTGCGTTAAATATAACAAAGAAACACGAAGAATCTGTGGAGCAAATCGTGAGACCACTCGATAAATTGCCGGGAAAGAACAGCCTCAGTTTTCCTTCCAGCGACATGCCAATGACGCACAGCAAGTTGTCCGTCAAGCCGATAGACCAGTTGGCCGCGAACCTTGTCAGGATACAGTCCGAGAAGCTCGAGAAGCCGAGTGGAATAAAGTCGTTGGAGAAGATAGCGGAGAACTTGGCGAGGTCGGGTAGCATCGTGGGAAGCGTGGTGAACGGGGACAACGACGGATTGCCGCAAGATTTCTGCGCGAGAAGTCAAGCGGAGAAAGCGAACGCGCTGAGGGGGCACAGGGGCATGGATCTGTCCACGTCGCCCAGAGGCTGGGAAGCGGCCAACGAGCAGAACAGGCCGATGGACTTCTCCGGGATCGATCTATCTAGTCGAAAATTTAATAAGAGCATAGATCTACCATCCCCCGGTTACAGAGCGCAGGATTTCCAGCACAGAGAGATGGATCTGAGCACGAAGAAGCTGAACAAACCGGAGGTGGCGAACTTACAATACGACGCTCGGGCTGTGATGATGCGTAACCACGCGATGGTGGCGGACTTGAGTAAAAGGCAGATGTCGTTCACCGCTTACGACATGCCGTCCGGCCCGTACCACAATGCCGCGAGGATACCGAGCAAAGAGGATCACAGACTACCGAACTACACGATACTCCCCGATCCGAGCAAGATAGCGGCTCTGAGGATGAACACGACGCCGGTGAAGCGGCCGTTGGAGGGAGACGATCTGCAGCAGGATATGCTGAAGAGGCTAAGAGCGGACGTGATACCGATCCGAGGGTCTATGGACAAGAGACCGATGATAGGTAGCAATTGGAGGGACGAGGTCGGCGAAGCCATCGAGGAACCAGTGATGATGATCCAAGGCGAAGGCTCCGGCAGCGATTGCGACGCGGTGAACCCTGTCCTCGGCGAGGCAGTCGAGGAGCCCATGATTTTTTTTTACGGCGAAGGATCCGGCGAGGATTGCCAGACGGGTAACCCCGCTGACGACGCGGCGGCTGACAATAAAGAAAGCACGGAATCAAAAAGCGAGGCTGATTCGGCCACTTCGTCTTTATCGGCGAACAAAACCTTGACCGAGGATAGCCTTACGAACGAAGTGTCGGCTGGGGGTCTGGTAGCGAGTAAAGGTAGCATCAAGTTGAACAGGAACTACCCTCAGTCCAGCGACAGCGTGAAGGCCAACTGCCAGGTGGGCTCGACGCAGGAGAAGCCGAAATTCAAGCCGACGCTGGGCGTTCAGATCATACCTAAGAACAGCAGCAGCTCTGTGAAGAGGTTGTCCAGATGGGACGTGGGGAAGCCGGGGGAGAAGACCGAGTGCGACAGCAGTATCATATCAAACGAAAGAGACATATCACCGAAGAAAAGTGACACCGACTGCGAGGACTCCGCTGGCGAAAGTCAAGACGTCAAGGTAGACGGGAACTCTATAAATAAAGAGGGCGCAGCGTCGCAGAAGAGAAGCGCGGATCTCGGGGATCCGCAGGAGGAACCGGGCGAGAGTTCTGCCGAACAGAAGCAAACCACTGTCCAACACTCCATCCAGTGTGATTCCTCCATAGCCTTGTGCCAGGCAGATACTTCGGAGGCAGTTGAATCTTGCACAGAGGCCACGCCTCGCAAAGACGCTGTGCAAAATATCTCCGATAGCATAGCCTCCTCGCGCCAGACGGACGCTAAAGATAAAGTCGATAACGAATGCAATCCGATGGCTACGTCCCCGCCGAGATTTTTTTTTGGACCCAACTGCATTTCGTACACCTCGAGGTCAGGGATCTTCGAGTCGCAGTCTGATCATGTAGTTTCCACGACTATACAATCCAAGTCAGATACGCTGCAATACGAGTGCGTGTCTTCCTCGAAACCCGTGGAAGACATCATCACCTCGTACAAATCGGAGGATTTCGATGTAACGCAGACGAATAATAACTCACTCAAGGTCAAATCGTATACGTCTGAATCCGACAACTCGTCCTGCGAGAATGACAGCACCAGTAAAGTGGAAAGTGCTGAAGGACCAACTGACACCTGGGAACAAACGGTCGCTTCGAAATATTCCATGGAACAGAATCGCGGAGTACCGAAAGCGGAGGCAAGTCTGTCAAACTCTGAGTCGACACTGACGGTCGAGGAAAACTTCAAACCCTCCACTACGGACACTGCGCAAGATCCAATCTCCAGCAGCGAAACTGCGACAAACGAATATTTGAAACCCGAGGGAGCGAAAACTCTGGACGCCGTTCCGCAACCTCATAGTACGAATGATTTAAGTAAAGATGTTGTAGACTCGAAAGCGGAGAACACAACCGCCACGCCGTCTGTAACGCAGTTTAACGAATCAATGGAACGGGAGACATTAGAACAAGGGTGCGGTAAAGTTGAATGGCAGTTACAGAATGAAAAGGCAGATTCGGAGAGCAGTGCTGTAAAAGCAGCGACGATACCGATTTCTTCATCCGAGGACGAAGCTGACTGTAAATCATTCGATGCGCCGGTGCTTGAAGAGAACGAATTGAAAACAGATTCAGTGTCTGTTAATAATTCGTGTTCGTCCTCCCTCGTTCAATGTTCGCAGCTGGAGGCGGAGCACGAAAGCGATTCGTCTGAGTCGAATCATGCGAGCGGAGGGGAACTTTCTACGTTTCAAGAAGTGGATAGTTCGGCGGGAAAGGAAGCAGAGAATGTTTGTGAAAAGGAGTCTGATTCGTTCGCTGAGAATTGCAGTAAACAGAACGAGAAGAGCGACAGCTTTTCAGGGTTCGATAGCCAAGAGGAGCAATCGATAGACACTGATAACGAGAAGATCGAGAACCAGGTTGGCTCTGACACGGACTCGGCGTATGTTAATTGCGACAAAGGCAAGATTGACGGTGCGCAAGACGAGGTTCCAGGAAACTCGGAGGAAACGAAGGAGAAGACGGCAGTTGACTCGGTTATCAAAAACTCTGTGCCTGATGTTAATACTGAATTAGATTTTGCGGGGAATTTTGCTGTTACTAGTTCAGAGTCGATTGAACCGTGTAACAAAGACGCGTTAGTTCCTACGATTAGTAGCTCGGATGACGGTTGCACTCGCGACGCTTCGCCCGACGAGGCTGTCAAGGTGCAAACGGATTCGGAGAAATCGTCCTTTAAAGATGAATGTCCTATTTACAATGTATTACCAGAGATAGTACCTGACACAAATAATTTTAAACCATCCGAATCTGATGCTGTTGAGATTACGAAAGAAATGGATTTATCTAACTTAGTTCGACCTGGCAGTGAAATCGAGGACGCTGCATCGAAGGAGCAGAGTTCCTCTGTCGATGAAGAGTCGAATGAAAATACAGTTGCTAGCGATCAATCGGCGGAGTCCGAGGGATCTACCAAATTGCACGAAGAGGAGAGCGACAATGCGTCGCAGGACAAAGATGCCGATGGTACTTCGTTAGAATCAGGTGCCTCCTCCGTCGAAGGTAACAAAGATGATGCATTGGCTGTTCCCGACGCAGAAGAGAACTTTGTAAATATTCAGCAGGACTCTCCTAACAACACGGTGGAGCGTAGAGCTTCGGAGGAGGATAACACAGATCGGTGCAATGATGTTAAAGATTGTGTGGAAGAGATCAGTAAAGAAAATCAGGAGCAAGATTCGACAAATAATATAGTAAAGAGTGCAAATAACCCTGAAGAAGAAAATAATATTACCGAAGAGCCGTGCACCGATGAAGCAGATTGCAACGAAGTAAACGCAGATCCTGTGAATCCTCAAGAATCAGCGAGCGAGGTTAAGCAGTCTTTAGTTGCAAATTATGATAGCGGTGATTCGAATGACGGCAGCGATGATGTTTTCGAGCCTGTTGCTACAGAATCTTCCGAGACTGAAAGCAACTTGTTTGGCAATTCAGAAGCAACCGTGGTTAGCAACGAGCAGAATGAAAAAGAAAGCGTTGAACAATCGACTGCGAGCAGCGATGTACTGGCAAATGAAATACAAAGTGCGTTGGTTGACGATCAGCAAACAGGATCACCGATAGAAAGCAATATTCAGGAAACGGAGGAGGTTGTGTGTAAAATAAAACCGGTAAGTAACGACGAAACTGTTGGGAAAGAATACAACTGTAATGTTTTTCAATGCGGTACGAATGATAAATCAGTTACATCGGTTAATGAAAGTAGAATCGCTGACAGTTGCACGGTGACTGGGGTCACGGAATTGGTAAAGCCAGACGCGCCGCTGGTCCTTTGCCAATCTGATCCTGGAAACCTGTGTAACCAAGTCAGCAAGGAATGCGTGAATTCGGCATTAACTAAAACAAACAATTTAATGGACATGGTGAAAGCAGAAGACGAGAGCAAAAGTTCGGTTCCAGTTGCGGAGAAACTAGCGAACTTGGTTCAGGAACAAGTAGACGATTCTAAATCAGAATGTTCCGAAAAGAAAATTGGAATTCTCGAAGGAGCTAAAGCGGGAATCGAACCCAACGACACGAATAACGAAGTGACTCGTGCGAATTCAATGGAACAGCACGTCAAGTCTATAGAAGAGAAGCTGGCAACAAATTTAGATAACGATATTAAGTTTAACAACACTAAAGCCATGGAGCACGTTGGCGAGGAACTCGCACTCGTCGAACCGTACAAGAAATTGAAGGAACTCTCGCAGTTTGGCGACAAGGAAAATAAATTCGATATGAACTTGCAGGACGAAAGTCACGTTAATAAAGAGTTGTCGGAGGAAGTCGTCGCGTCCGTTCACTCGGTACCAAATCTTCTGCCGTTGAAATTTGACAATATATCCTCAGGTATAAATAAAACAGAAATATGTAAGAATAATATCTCAGCTATATCGGAAGGCTTCAAGCCCATAGACAACTGGCAGTTCGTAAACTTCATGTCCGAGAAGCCAGAGAACTTGGACGTTATGGAAAACCACGAGAAGCGCAACGAGTCGCTTAGCGTTATAAACAAAATGATAGAAACTCTGCCGGAGAGTATCGTCCCAAATGCGAACGACACCGCGGCAATGTTGCAGGTAACAGCGCCGGAATCGGCTGTTAAAAACGATTCTAAGAAAGAGGCTAGTAAAAGATTAAGCGACGTCTCTGACATTCAAGATGTTCCTCCGTTGAAATCGAAGCCCCCGTACGTGGAGTCTAACGAGCAAGTGTTAGAGAATTTAACAAGTTCCGAAGTGCAATTGGATAAGAGTTTGGATAGCTTTAAACAAGTAACCGTGCCAGTGGAGGAAACTAAAATAAGCGGAGATGCGGTATCCGGCACCGGCGTAGCGCAATTAACGAAGGATGAGTTCAGCGCAGTTTCCAACGAAGCAGATACGTTGAAAGAAGCTGAAGAGAACAGTGACGAGGAGAAGGAGAGTTCGGAGATCCAGAGCGTGGACATAAAAGAGATCTCCTTAACGTCGGATGACTCCATGGGAGTGGACAACGAAAACATATTTAATACAGCTCCGGAAGAGGTTGATCCTCTGGCGTGCACCGACGAAGATACTTTAAGAAAGCTGGGCGAAGAGCAGACAGACACGTGTGCCCCTAAAATAGGCATCCGAGTGAAGCCTGTGTCCGAGCTCGTTTACGAGGGATGGAAGTTGGACTCCACGGAGTCTCCAAAGGTATCTCGTAAACGGCGGAACAGCTCCCACGACTCGAACTCGGACGACGGGGGCACGAAGCAGGAGGAGGAGGAAATGATGGGTGGCAAGAGGATAAGGCTACGCGGGAAACGTGTGTCTGACAAGCAGCTACGGAAATCTATAGAGGAGAGTCGCGTGGTGACGATAAGCTCCGAGGACGAGGCTGTGAAATGTAGTCCCGAGAAGTCGGACGAGCTTGAGATTAAGGATGTTAGCGACGACCAAAGCACTCCCCACTTAGTTGCTATCGAGAGGAAAGCGAGGGGACGTCCCAGAGGAAGGCGGCGGCGCGGGTACAGGGGAAACGCGCGCGCGATTCGTCCCAAACACTCTGAATTTCGGGGCAACAAAGTCTCGGAGATATCGCCCGAGATTCGCCTCGACGGAACACAGACTAACAATGATTCACTGAGCATGACACCGATCTCGCAGAAGAAACGGAAGAAAAGTGAGTACCTACGTTACGTCAGTGTTAGTGGTGGAGAACTATCGATCGTACTTATGATAGTTATCGATAGTTCTCACTATCGAAATTTGTAATAATTAAATTGGAATTCTAAATTTGTAATAATTACATTTGGAATTCTGAATTTGTAATAATTAAATTTGGAATTTGTAATAATTAAATTTGGAATTTGTAATAATTAAATTTGGAATTCTGAATTTGTAATAATTAAATTTGGAATTCTGAATTTGTAATAATTAAATTTGGAATTCTGAATTTGTAATAATTACATTTGGAATTCTGAATTTGTAATAATTAAATTTGGAATTTGTAATAATTAAATTTGGAATTTGTAATAATTAAATTTGGAATTCTGAATTTGTAATAATTAAATTTGGAATTCTGAATTTGTAATAATTAAATTTGGAATTCTGAATTTGTAATAATTAAATTTGGAATTCTGAATTTGTAATAATTACATTTGGAATTCTGAATTTGTAATAATTAAATTTGGAATTCTGAATTTGTAATAATTAAATTTGGAATTCTGAATTTGTAATAATTAAATTTGGAATTCTGAATTTGTAATAATTAAATTTGGAATTCTGAAGTTGTAATAATTAAATTTGGAATTCTGAATTTGTAATAACTAAATTTGGAATTCTGAAGTTGTAATAATTAAATTTGGAATTCTGAATTTGTAATAATTAAATTTGGAATTCTGAATTTGTAAGAATTAAATTTGGAATTCTGAGTTTGTAATAATTGAATTTGGAATTCTGAATTTGTAATAATTAAATTTGGAATTCTGAATTTGTAATAATTAAATTTGGAATTCTGAATTTGTAATAATTAAATTTGGAATTCTGAATTTGTAATAACTAAATTTGGAATTCTGAAGTTGTAATAATTAAATTTGGAATTCTGAATTTGTAATAACTACATTTGGAATTCTGAATTTGTAATAATTAAATTTGGAATTCTGAGTTTGTAATAATTGAATTTGGAATTCTGAATTTGTAATAATTAAATTTGGAATTCTGAATTTGTAATAATTAAATTTGGAATTCTGAGTTTGTAATAATTGAATTTGGAATTCTGAATTTGTAATAATTAAATTTGGAATTCTGAATTTGTAATAATTAAATTTGGAATTCTGAATTTGTAAGAATTAAATTTGGAATTCTGAATTTGTAAGAATTAAATTTGGAATTCTGAATTTGTAATAATTAAATTTGGAATTCTGAATTTGTAAGAATTAAATTTGGAATTCTGAATTTGTAATAATTAAATTTGGAATTTTGAATTTCAGCTGTTATTATTTTTTAATTGACTAACCTACGATTTTCAATACCGATAATTATCGATAGTGAAAATAAGCCATCTATAGTTTTCGATAGTGAGAACCATCGATAGTTCTCCACCACTAGTCAGTGTGATTTTAAATGTTTTAGTAAGGGCTTCTTGTGATTCTACTGTACGCAAAAAAATATTATTCATAGGGAAAATGGTTTTGGGCCTCGAGGTAGGAAGAGACATCGCCGAGGTACAGTCAGGAACGGCACTGGACGAGACGCCGGTCAGACAGTCCAGACGAATAGCCCAGCAAAAGATCAAGGAGGAGGCGGATAAACGAAGGATCGAGGAGGAAGCCGTGGTCGAGAGAAAGGATAAGAAAGACTCCACGGAGAAGAAGAAACGAAAGAAGATAAAAGTACATTTCTATTGCGTGTAAACGTTTGGCGGATGTTGATGTGTTGATGTAACTCTTGTAAATTTTCCAGCCCGAAAGCGAGGAGGAGATTATAATAAAAGAAATAGAGAAGGAAAAGAAGTCTAGCAAGAAGCGTAGGAAAAGGAAAAAGAAGAAAATGCAGTCGAAATTTAACGAAGCGAATCCGTGGCAGAGCTCCTCGGGGTCTAGTAGTGACGAAGAGAATGAGAACGACGAGGAAGACGACGACGAGGAGGAGATAGAGAGCGAAGGTTCTCTGCTTTTCAAAAGTGACCATGAGTTTTCGCCAGAGAGCGATCTCGAGAAGGATCAGGAGTCCGAGCCGCTGAGAAGAGCCAGAACTGCGCAGAAAGGTACTGCGTAGCCGTTTGCAGAGTCTCGCATGTTTTAGAGCTACGTATCTTAACGAATAAATTATTTTCCAACCGTAGCTCAAAGTGACGTGGAAGAAGCGGACGACGAGTACGCTTGCCAGAAGTGTGGCAAGGCGGATCATCCGGAGTGGATACTTTTGTGCGACTCTTGCGACAAAGGCTGGCACTGCTCGTGCCTTAGGCCCGCTCTTATGCTGATACCTGAGGGTGATTGGTTCTGTCCTCCGTGTCAACACGTAAGTGTACAATCGCCATAATAAATTCCAAGAAACTTTAAACATTCAACGTGCGTGAAATTAATTTCAGAATCTTCTCGTGGCTAAATTACGGGAGAGTCTAAAGACGTACGATCAGTTAGCAAAGAGACACGAGAACGAGGTGTTAAGGAAGAAGCGATTGGCCTTCGTGGGTATCAGTTTAGATAACGTGCTTCACAAGAACGAGTCGCAGCGTCACCAGAAAGGATCCAAGGCGTCCAGCCAGGAATCAGACAATGGTGTTTATGCCAAGCAGTCCTCGCAAATTAATTATTCATACGAAGAGCTGTGCTTGTTGACTACACATTTCTGTTTGCAGAATCCTCGTCTGCCTCCTCTTCCTCGAGCACAGAAACTTCCAGCAGCGAGGAGAGCGAGCCGGTGTACCAGTTGCGCGAGCGGCGATCTGCTAACAGGTACAAATTCAACGACTACGACGCCATGATCAATGCAGCGATCCAGGACGAAGTGGAGGCCGTTCAGGGAGCTGGGAATCAAGGAAGAGGGAAAGACATCGCGACGATAGTTAACGCGGAGAAAGAGGAGGCCCAGGTAAACTGATTTCTCACGTATTTGAACGTGGCGCTAAGTCCTTTCTGTTTCAAGTTTCTATAACGATTCTCCTTGTCCAGCTTCACTTTAAGAACGAAGTGTTGAACATGGAGGAGACGCAGGAGAGCAAAGACAATATAGAGAGGAAATCTGAGAAGGACAGCGACGAGGAATACAAGATCGAAGGGGACGACGGTATGGACGAGGAGGAAGAAGAGCAGAAGAGAGTCGTGAAGAAGTTCCTGTCGCGCAAGAAACATCGTAAATTGAACAGCCTCGATATCAGCAGCGAGGATGACCCAGAGAGCGACGAAGACTTCAAAGGCTCGAGTTCGGAGGAGGAGGAAGACTTCGACGATCATCTGACGTCCTCTGACGAAAGCACGTTCGCCGATGTGAAGCGACGCAGTAGAAAGGGGGATCCACGATCGGTGCGAAGAAGCACCAGGGCCAGAACTACTCGCTACGAGGGAGACTTCAGTGAGTGCAGCGGAACAGATTTTGTTGAAGCTACTTTTATCGCCGTTTCGTTATATAATACAGAAACTTCTAAATAATGGTTGCTTCTTACAGTAAACGATGATAGCGAGGAAAGCGACAGGCCAAAGAGGAAAAAATCTCGGTCCACGTGGGATTCGGATAACGAAGACAGTGACAATTCGTGGCGACAGAGGAAGAAGAAGTAAGATGCCGTGTTCGCGTAATGAAACCCAGGTCGCTGCTGTGCTCTAATAAAACTTTGTTCCAGAAGTAAAACTTTACCAACGTCCAGATACAAGACGTTGCCGAAACCGAAGAGCAGGAAGAAAAAAAAGAGAAAACGCATCATCGAATCTGACAATCAAAGCGATAACGACGACTCAAACGACGAAGCGAGGATCGAAGCGCAATACGAGACGCAACCGCAGTTGGAGAACAGCGAGTCTGTGATGTCCGAGGGGTTAGATGTGAAGCTCGATAATGGGAATGAGATTAACGAGAACAGGGACGTTAGCGAGGCAAACGATGGCAATTTGGAGGAGATGAACACAGAAATACCTGATGTACCAGCAACTTTGCCATTAGTAGTGCCTCAGCAAAAGAAGAAGAAAGTAAGTTTACCCCTTTCACCGTTTTCAACTTCTTTTCAAACACGTTCTCTTAATTTTGTTATAGGAAGTCACACAGAAATCTAAGAAGGCACCATCCATTCGAAGAAAAGTAAATTTTATTTCATTCTACTTCTCTCTCTTTTTTTTTTAATAGACGCGGTATTCAGGTCATGCAAGTTCCATTGCGTTTTTAGATAATCTACGGTGGTCTTCCAGACGATAATAAACCGGAGGAAGAAAGTGTATTAGGTAGACGAACTCGAGGGAGGAAGATCAATTACCAAGAGGAAATAGCGTCAGACAGCGAAGAGGTAAAAAAAAACAAACGGAATTAAAACTGAGACACCGTAGAAGTACAATATATTTTTTGTAATATTCTAGGAGTTGAAAAAAGCGTTAAGGAGAACCGGAGAAAGTGAGGACGAGTTCGTTGTGAAAGAAGGTGAAGACGTAGACGAGGATGTTGAAAAGGATTCAGATTCAGGTAAGTTCGAAAGCGTGTTCCTGCGTCGTGTTGATCTATATAATAATGTACTTTCCATTGTTATCGATAACATTTCGCAGGCGACATCTACAACCCAAAGAAAGATGGTCACAAGCAGAAAAACAAATCGCCAAAGAGTAGGAAACCTCGAAAGAGCAAAAGTCCAGGAGCTAAGCGAAAAACGAGCAGCGACGGGACCCCGAAACAGAGAAAGAAACCGGGCCCGAAGCCCGGTAGCAAGAACAAATCCCGGAAGCAGAATTTTCTGATGGGTTCCGTGATCCAGAAAAGAGACGAGCAAGATACGGAGAAGGACATCATGGCGAATGTGATGGACAATCCTATAGGAGAGATGGACTCTAAAATTGACGACAATCTTTCAGAGAACGTGGGACTGACCGGTACGACTATGTCAGCGGCAGGTTCGTTCACGGGGGACGTGCCAGAGGGTTCCCTGACCGGCCTCGGACCCGGCGAGCTAGCCGACTTGGACGACGAGCAGCTGGAGCAGATGATGATGGAGGACGAAGAGTACGGTAGGCGCCAGTTGGAGCTAGCCGCCATCGAGATAGCCAAGAAGAAGAAGAAAGAGGAGAGGGAGGCCAAGAAGCTGGAGAAGGCGCGGCTGAAGGCATTGGAGATATTAGCGGCCGAGAGGCAGAGGGATCCGAACGCGCCGGAAGGGATCGACGGCGAGGTACCAAAGAAGAAGAAACGGGGCCGACGTAGCAAGGCGGAGATTCTCGCGGAGCAGATGCGCCGAGACGGCGCGCCTACCCTGAACACCACCAGTTTGCCCGTCGCTGTGCCGCAGAGCATACCAAGTAATATACCAAGTAGCATACCAAGTAGCATGTCGCCTAACGTCAACCCCATTATGCCCACGATTATGACGCCTGACGCGGAGAGGATCAGCGAAGGACACATTCCCATGTTAACCGGACCAGAGGGGCACATCTTCAGCCCCGACGGGTCCCCCATGAAACCTAAAAGAAGAGGACGCGGCAAAGGTAAGAAGACACTCGCCCTGGAGGCAGCTAGAGCCGCGGAAGCAGCAGCGAAAGCCGCCTCTGACGTAGGTTTGATCGGCATGGGCACAGACTCGAATCCAGAGATGAAGCCTGGCGACATACCGAACGTGCTACCGACGCCAGGAAGTAGCACCTCAGGCTCGGCACCGTCCACGCCGCCAGCTGTGATCGTCACCACCCAAGGGCCACCGCCGTCCTCGCAGACCCCGACCCCGCAGTCCGTCTACCCGTCGATGCCGCCCAGCAACCAGCAGCAACAACAGTCTTCCGTGATCACCAGGATGCTGCAGTCCCAGCCAGTCTCCAGCAGCCCGCAATCGTTCTCGGCTGCAGCGGCGGCGATGGGGCACAAGTACTTCGGTGGGCCGAACGCTGGCGGCCAGATCATGGCGGGCCCAAGGACCGGCTACGAGATGCAACCGCGCGGGAGGATACCCTCCCCGTATAGGCAAGCCGGTCAATCGGCCATGCCGCCCCATTTCGCGGCGGTGAGATCGGGAACACCGCCGATGAGGATGAGGGTGCCTGGCCCGCAGATGTATCACACGCCCCACCACCCGATGGACCCGTCTCCGTCGGGCGGTGGGCCGATATCCATTAACAATCGAGATCGTAGCTCACCGCTCGGACCCGGGCCGGCGATGATCCCGCCAGCCGCCGGCAGCCCTTTAGCGAAGGGTGGACCCACACCTCCCCCACCGCCCCCATACGTCAGGGGACCCCCGCCGTTGTCCAGGTTCGCGGATAACCCGATGGGCCCCAGGCACCAGATGCCACCCTTCACGAACGCCTCCCCGGTGAACCACAGCATGCAGCAACCCTCGCCTCCCCCAAATCGACCTCCCGGCAACTTCTCCCCCTATCATCCGCCGCCCCCGCCCAACTATCATTACGGTGCCTATCCACCTCCCCCGCCCATGTCCACCGCCGACGACGCGGCCGCTTACCAGGGCTCCCCCTACCCGGCCGACCACTTCTCGTCCCCCGCGGATAATCAGCCCCCGATACAGGCGCCGCCGCCACCCCAGCCCCATCCGCCGCCGCAGCAAGGGCACCCGAACGACGCTGGCCCCGGGAACAAGCAGTACGACGAGGAGGGCACCGGCGAGTTCGGTGGCCTGGTGTCGTACTTTAGTAGCCAGAGGGAGGACGATCTTGATTCGTAGCATGAGTGAGATCTTGGCCAACCCTGAATCGTTAGGTAGGGGGCACGGTGTTAGGACGGGGCCGGGGCCAGGTTTACCTTTTTTCAGACAACGGCCAGGTAAGATCGCAACTGTTGCTCGAGAGGGACAAGTACAAGAGCGAACCAGCGCGGGGAATGATAGAACGGGGGGTGTTGCGTGTGAAATGTAATCGTAAATAAACAGTAGGTATTATAAACGTATGCATATACGGGATATGTGTCGGGGGCATTGAAAAGTTTTTTCATGATATAACGAAAGAGTATTCGCATTAACATACGACGACGATGTACGTTCTAGCATTATTTTATACACTAAACGCGTACTTGTAACATGTTTTTAAAACGTAAGGGACAAGTAGAGATTAGTAATCGTCTTCCTCTTCGACCTCTTAAGCAAACAGTTGTCTGATTGTCTTTGCGCTTTCAGAAGTGAAAATAGAAAGAAAGAAAGGGGCGGATATGCCGGGCGGTGATCGAAATCCATGGTTGGCCAAGGGAATAACGGAGAGGGCGGGGAAATTTAATGTATCGCTATGGAGCCTATTTCCTAAGAGTTGTAAGCTTTTTGTAATTAGTTCGAGTTTGATTAAATTTATATAACGAGAGCGAACGACCACGCGCGTGTAGCGACGCAAAGCATAGAGGGGGAGTAACGGACGGAGGGTGTTGCGTTTGCGCTAGAGAAAGGGATTATTACACACGAGACACACACACACACACACACGCACGCATACAGACACGTATACACACAAAGATCTGACCAGAATTTTAATCTATTATCCGTTTATTAGTATTCACAGATGAAAATTCCGTGCACAGTTACTTCCGGATCCGTCGTAGATGTGTAGATGTCCTTTCCCCGGAATAAACGTTTTGCTGTTCGAAGGGAATACAGAAAGTCGGTGTTTTAGTAGCGATCCGAGAAGAAATGGCGAGGAGAAATGAAACGGGGGAGAAAGAAAAAGAAGAAAGGGCGAGGAATTATTGACAAATTCGGACTACGCGCCGTTGTTACGTGTATATATGTAAATACGATAAGTCCTTTAGATTATATTACATGTATTATATATGAAAAACACAGTCACGCAGAATAACTATTAACGAGACAAAAGAAGAGGACGGGAAACGAGTTAGTGCGACGGGCACAAATGTAATATTTAAATTAAAAAAAAAAAAAAAAGAAACGAAAGGAAACGGCATCCGATTATAATAAATTAACAAATGGTGTGAAGACTACTACTATAATAATTATTATTTATAACGAGAAACAAAAAAAGAAAAGATTAAGAATTTATGATAGGTAGTATATTGTATTTTACAAATTTTACTTGAATAATTATATTAAAAGGAAAAGGAGGGAGGACACAAAACAAACATTGAATATATAGTTATATTAGAGAACAGGAGGCTGCTGAGTCCAATCCTAAGAAAGTGTGCGAGAGTGTGTGTGCGAGAGAGACCAGACGAGTGAAAGGAAGAGGGGGAAAAAAAAAGAGGCGTGTAGATAATCGGCGAATAGTTTAAAATTGGAGAAATTTTTATTGTTTCTATCGTCGCGTGCAATTGAGAAAGATGAAAAGTTTACATAAATATATATGTACCTACGTGCGAGATTTATATGATTTTGTCAGGCATGTGCAACCGTATCGACAGACTAACAAATTTTTTTTCTTATTTTTTTACTTTCTGTATCCTTTCTTTTCTTTTCTTTTCGGACGATCTTTCTAAGACGCTTTTCAAGCTTTTAAGGAAAAGGAGAAATAAAAATATATATAAATATATATATTATTATATATACATACGCAGATGGTTATATATGTATAATAAACTGTAAAAGAATCCATTATTGTACGAATATTTCGTATTGTAAATCACTATGTATTTGGCCCAAAGGTCACAGTTGCTCGTGCCTATAGCGAAGTCTCAACAAATTCGTTTGCTGAATCCTCTTCTTAGACCGAGCGCCTCGAGGGTGTGTCCTTAAACCGATGCTCCCTCGATTGACGAAGAAGATTCAGTATATGGGGAACTGATTCGATCAAGTGATTCACTGAACAGATACGATTACGCGCGTGGCGAACAGATATATATATATATATGTGTATATATATATATATATTCGCGGGAAACGAGAACGAGCAATGTTACTTCTGTTTGTATTATTTTGTATTCCGTTCGACGACGCGCGACAGCCTCCTGCTCTTTGATCGAGCCGCAAAGCTGGTAGTGTCTTTGCGCCACAAAAAATCATGTATCTGTTTAGTTATCACACGTACGTGCATACCTAATATAAATAGAAGTTATATAAATAAATACAAAAAAAAAAGGAAGGAAATACATTATCTTAGGATTAGCTGCTTGGGATAGTTTCCTTTTAACTCGAATGAACGTTTAAACGAAACCGAATCGAACCGATTCTACCCACGATTCTTACACACCGCCGTATAACGTAATAGAGAGAGTTTCAAACTATCGCTAATTTTTATTATTTTTTACACACACACCTATAACGATGATAACTTTTTTCGGTTGTATACCGTTCAATGTACAATCTCTCCTATCGTCTTCTTTGAACGTAAACGTGCGTCTTCGGACCGATCGTAGTTAGGATGCGCTTCAAGGAAAATGCGAACTCACGGTTTCTATGAACTATCCACTCCTCCAATTCTCGAAACCCGATATTTGGTAAAAAAAAAAGGAGAAAATAACGGAAAATTCACCGGTTGAACATATATATATATAAATGGTGACGTTGAAATGTTTCAACATGTCCGAAGACTCGTTTTTGTTTTTCTTAAATCGTCTTAAAACCACCGAATAAAACAGAAAAGATGAAAATTAACAATAAGATAACGCGAAATCGATTTTTTCAGAAGATATATATATATATATGTATATGTACATTCGTATATATTTGTATTGCTTTTATGCATGGCACGTCCGCATTTAGTGGAACCCTCGTATATTTCGTACGAAATATATTTGTGATAACACAGTGAATTCGATCTCAAAACCTTGGATAAACGTTTCTTAAAGCGTAAATCTAATGTAACAACTGGGAACGGGTGGCGTTACGTTTTTGCATGTGTGCCGAACATTTCTCGCATTTATGAGTGTTTCCTTGAAACGTAAACTGACGAAGTGTCTTGTCGGGACAGAACAGTAAATGTGGTGCAGTTTAGCTTTTCTTTTCATAAGGGTCTAGACCAAACGCAATTATTATATTACATGTTGTAGCCTAAATACAAAACATTTTGTAATAAAATTCAATATATTGAAATAATATTATAGGGCGGTTTTCTTTCACTTCTCGAGCATTCGCCGCTGTATCGGAATAATTCGTTTATTCATGCCTCTGTGTTGCTTCATAATAATATAAAACTTTTTCACATTACAAAAAAATATGCGTTATAGTCGACGTGTCTTAAAATCAAAAATCAGATAGCTCTCCGCTGTTCGACGTAAAACCGATAGCAATAATTTTTCTTTTATAAACGAAAAGAGAGAGACAGTGCCG
The DNA here is from genome assembly GCA_960531205.1 of Andrena bicolor. Lineage (NCBI taxonomy): Eukaryota > Metazoa > Arthropoda > Insecta > Hymenoptera > Andrenidae > Andrena > Andrena bicolor. The sequence continues at coordinate 44,736,876 of OY482666.1, forward strand.
CGGCACTGAGTTTCGCGTGAACATTTTTACGTAGCTCTTGGGGGAACATCTACGGACGAGAAAGTATTTCAAGCTAATGTCTAGCGTGTCGTTGCGTTGAACGAAATGAATATTTTAGATCCATTGTGCAAAGTATTTTATAACAAATACAATGATCTTGTATCGTGTATACAATAATTGTACTGCGAATAAGGGAACTTAGAGCGAGAGTTGCGATCTAAGTTGGTGTTTTGGTATATAACACTGAATATCATTTAACAATCTTAACTTTATTATGAAATACTTTGTCGCCAGCTGGCTTCACTTCACCGAATCTAGCTCTCCTCTTTTCTATTCTGGCTTCCAATTCTGCCTGAAAATATACCGGTAAGCATTACGTGTCACAAATCCGTTTAAATCAAATGATATTCGATCTATTACCTTCTCCATCAAAGTAGAAACAGAGGTGCCGAACCTTTCCGCTCGTTTCTTTAAAACTTCGTACGTTGTGTGCTGCGAATATATACAAAACGGGAATAATACATCCGAGAATCGTAATATTTCGATTCTAATTAAACAGAAATACGTACCACAGGCGTCTTCACGGACGCAGCCGATTTACTGTTCTGGTTAATAATACTGAATCTCGCAGACCTGGCTTCCTTTTTAGCAGCTTCCGACAAGGGCATCCCAAATTTCTTGGCCCTCATTTCTAGTCTCTGTTTAAACGAACGGCGTGAATTACGTTAAAAAAAATCATACTTCGCTTGAAATCTAAACCACTCGATTACCTCTTTGATGCCGAGCTCCGACAATTTAATAATTTTCTTCTCCGGCGGTGCAGTTTCAGTTATTTTTGTGTCGATTTCTGGTTTCTCCGCTTGCTCAGTCTTAGCTTCTTCGATTACTGGCTTGCGGTTCAGAACTATTTTCTTGGCGCTCACGTTACTCTCCGTAGACAATTTCCTTTTCTGATTGACTTCCTGCGAATCAGGCTTACTCGACAGCTCCTCTATTTCTTCGTCCTGTACAAAGATACTCGTTAACGTTCCAACTTACACCCGATTTCGCGTATTATCGAATTACTCACCCCAAGGACCGCATCTTCGTCTAAAATTTCTTCCGCCGTCTCGTCCAAGGATAGCGCGGAATCTAGTAAACAGAGGCATCGGTCTATCAACGCATAATTCTCGGACAGAACGATTTACCGTAAATACGTATTCAAAAGCATATACCACCATGAATCGCCAACTGAAGCCTCTCGACTAACTCGGTCTTGTTACCAGTGGTGGGAAGTCCCCTCTGTTTCAATTCGATCTTCAAGTCGGCGACCTGTTCGGAAAGATTCGTTTAAAGCCGCGTCGCAACTACGTGCCCGAGAATCTCAATAACAACAAGTATATTTTATACGATCAATTCTTCCCGCAGCAATAGAAATTCACGTAAACACGATCGTTCCTTCGGCATCCCCTCCATTTTGGAGGTTAGCTTTCCGGGTGCGTGGGTTATTAACAACCAGGATACACACGAGTTACCTTCATTTTCGAAAGCTCGGTAAGCCCTTTCTCGTACGACGAATCGGCCATGGTGCTTCTGTGTTATTTTATCTCAACTGATGGAACTTTTCGGTCTCCGATTTACATGTCACAATTCGTTCGCTGGGTACTCTTCGAAAATCGGAGCGGAGACAAATCAAATCGAATTGCACGCAACATGAAAGGTTCGATATCGTTGCTCCGCCGAGCGCGGCTTACCCCTGAATCGATCCGGTTTCGATTGTAAATAGATAGCGTGCTCGCGAGCTTAACTATCAAACGTGTTACTCGCGATCGGTGTAATATACGATAGAAGACCGTTTATCTAGGAAGTAAACCGCTCGCGGCGAGGTGCAATTATAACTAAAAATTTGAAATGTCTCTATACGCTGCGTAGGTCCCTTCGATATATCGATTATTATTGCGACACAGCTACCGAACCTAACCTTCAAACACGCGGAGACTGGTGTGTATAGGTTAGTGTTGGTCAACGTTGAAAGAACAAAGTAGTGGAAACTATAGAACACTGCAGAACTGTCATCTTTGATAGTTGATAGTTGCTCAGGTTGACAATGGTGGATGATTCAACGAGGAAAACATTAAGTAACATTCCACTGTTACAAACGAAAGCAGGACCTAGGGACAAGGAGTTATGGGTGCAAAGATTAAAGGAAGAATACCAAGCTTTGATTAAAGTAAAGTCAAGTTTGTATATTACTCCATATGGCCGAGATTCTTGCTGAAAATTTAACACTCCGTCGTAATCAAAAATTGGTCACACATTTTTCAGTTACCATTCTCGTGTTTTTGGGTCTTTTAACTTTTCAGTGATAATTTTATATTCGTAATACTCGTACTGTAAAATTGTCAATTTTGATATGTTGAAATTTGTATTTGAAGATATAATTATGGTTGAAAGTGATTTTTTTTGTTAAAATTTACAAATTTTGTGATTTTTTTGTTAAAATTTACCAATTTTGTGATTTTTTGTTAAAATTTACCAATTTTGTGATTTTTTTGTTAAAATTTACCAATTTTGTGAATTTTTTTTTTAATTTACAAATTTTGTGAATTTTAACAAAAAAATCGCTTTTGACCATAATTATTATTCACAAAATTTGTAAACTTCATTATCAAGGTCTAAAAATTCACAGAAATATTGGCAAACACGTGTCCTGGGATTGTGATTAACCCATGTGACTACAAAGAAATAATGCACCATTATTTACATTACAGAAACTAATGTAATTCCTATTTAATGAAAGTAATCTTTGCACACTTTCCAGTATGTTAAAAATAACAAAGACTCGGATAATGATTGGTTCCGCTTGGAGTCGAATAAAGAGGGAACAAGGTGGTTCGGCAAGTGCTGGCATATACAGGATTTCTTAAAGTATGAATTTGAAATTGAATTTGATGTAAGTATTGTTCGATTGTTACCAAAGTCTTAATGGAGTCCTATTTAGGACGCTGATTCTTAGGATTTTTTTCTAAGAAACTGTTAAACGGATCTTTTCCAAACTTTCAGGGTATTTTAGTCCACATTCAAACAATAAAAATTAATTTTTACGTTACAAAATGTTCAGTAGAAAAAAAGATATATGAACACGTTCGTTAGGACTCGGATTTGCAAATTGGCAATGGTAATGGTGACCCCATTTCTTCCGTGAAATAAAAAAACCGAGGATTTTCTTATTTCTAGTATAATTGCATCGTCAATGAACCTAAGACATTGATAAATAAATTGAATTAAACATCTCTTTTTCCATAAATAGTACGAAATATCTTGGAGCAGAATCGTAACTTTTTCTGTAAAGTCCCACCAATTTGCCAACTTTTAACTTTTTGTTTGTTAGGTTCGTCGACAATGTAATTATACTAGAAATAAGAGAACCCTTGGTTTTTTATTTCAAGGAAGAAATGGGGCCACCATTAAAATCGTCAAATTGCAACTCCGACGCGCGAGTCCTAATGCCGGGTTTACATCAAGGCGAACACGAACAAAAACATTGTTCGCAAACAGAGCGAAACATTCACATACGATTCATACGCTGAGTTTTGTTCATGTTTGCGGCGGAGTGAACACGACTAGAACAGACGAAAACGTTCGCGAACACTGTTTTTGTTCGTGTTCGCCTTGGTGTAAACCCGGCATAACGAGCGTTCATATATCTCCATTTCTACCGAACACTTTGCAACGTAAAAATTAATTTTTATCGTTCAAATGTGAACTAAAATACCCTGAAAATTTGGAAAAGATCTGCTCAACAGTTCCTTAGAAAAAAATTCCCAAGAATCACATTTATTCCTATCCGTCCTAAATGGGGTTCCCCCTTAAATTCCATGTTAAGAGTAATATTTTTGCCATTCCAGATACCTGTTACATACCCGACAACGGCCCCCGAAATCGCTTTACCAGAACTGGACGGTAAAACTGCGAAAATGTACAGAGGTGGGAAGATTTGTTTAACAGACCATTTCAAGCCTCTATGGGCGCGCAATGTACCAAAATTTGGGATTGCTCATGCCATGGCGCTTGGAGTAAGTTTCCCATTCATCGACGAATCCTTAAATCACCATTTTCACGGTTTTACGAACTTAATAAATCGTCCTTTTTAGCTGGGACCATGGCTGGCGGTTGAGATTCCCGATCTCATAGAAAAAGGAGCGGTGGTGCACAAAGAAAAACTCGACGAGCATAAATCGTAATAGAGCGAAGGAATGTCGCGCTACTTATTGTTAACCGAGATTAACGTACTTGTTAATATATTCGAGCAGAATACAGAAAGATTTGTATAATGAGTATATTTTATACTAAGTATAAATATTTACAGTGCTTCGCATATTATTTACAGTTACTTGTCTTCGTCTATCTTAATTTTCTTAGTTTCTTTTACGATCTCCTCCAACTTGTACAGATCTTTAAGCGACACCTCTCCGGTGCCCCTTTTTATAGGCTTCGGTTGCGACGCATCCGGCTTCCAACCAAGTAGATATATCACTTGAAACGTAGCCGGTACAAACGGCACGCCGTCTTCTTTAGTCTTCCCATACAGCTCCTTATATATCGCAGCAGCAGCCAGCATAGTGTCTCTGTTCAAACGTAAATTTCGATTTCTCGCTGCGTTATTCTCGGCCATTCCTATAAAGTCAAGCCTCTGAAGATAAACAAGTCGATTCAGAGTTACCATAACGCGAGAATCTTAATCGCTACCTTTCAGGTCCCACATTAACTCGAACATACTCGGATAGCCGACGACCATTTCGTCCGTATCGATAGTCAGCATCGTAAAGTTGGCCCTCGTTAACAAACCTCCGACATCCCTGATGTCCGCGAACGGCGAGATGTGCGCCGAGATTCCGCCGTCCCTCTCTAACTCCGCCAGTTGTAAAGAACTCCTGAAAAGAAGTAAAGTATAATGCAATCCTGATACTCAATACTTCCAACGTTTACCTCAATTCGTACAACGTCTCTCCTCCGAACATAGCTGCCATGAAGACCCCGTCGCTCTTCAAGCTTTCGTTGATACTCTTGAAGCACCGAGGCAAGTTGTTCACCCAGTGGAGACTCAGGGCGCTTATTACTAGATCTAAACTCTCCGGTTCGAACGAGAACTCTTCTTCATCCATGACTGTTCGCGTGACTTTAAGCCCCTCAGCGGTTTCAGCTTGGCGCACGAAGCTCGGGCACGCATCGGTCAAGACCAACTCCTCTACGTAGTCTGGCAGAATGTGCCTGGAGACGTGGCCGCGGCCACATCCTAAGTCAAGCGCTCTTTTGAATTTTCTCTTTATGTCAAACACTCTATCTGATAGCCTGTAACCTACTTCGTCCTTGATGTAGTCGTACAGATTCGCGTCGGAGGCTTGGGCTGCGCGCTCCCTCTGGAGATGCTTCGCATTTCTGTCGAACACGTACATCACACTTTCCGCTGGCAAAGCGCAGTTTGACGTACCGGTGAACATGCCTCGGACATTGCTCCGACTTTGGGCGTTCAACTCCAGCCGAAGTACGCAACGTTCGAGCAAGTGTAACATTCTTTTGTTTTCCTTCAAACGATTACGTAATGATAATGTTCCGGCGAGTTTTCTGGGCGTGTGCTTTTCATTGAAAGGATTGATCGTTTTCGATTCCCCTCGTGCGAGACCTGCGCGACATAACCTATTATGAGATGGAGTAAATATGTAGAGAAATTGGAGCTCGATGGATTTTCTTACGAATCGGGTTATTGTTAGAAATTGTTGATTTGAATAAGTTTCATTTACTTAATAGTATATAATTAGTAATTTGTGAGCGGGGTATAATAAATTTAATATTTGCTTTAGTATTGGGTGCTAAGATTATACACTTTTTATTAATAATAAATAAAAGAGAATTATTTTGTTAGGAGATATGAGTATTGAGTAGGGCTGGGACTATTTTTCGAATTTTTCGATATTCGAATACTGATGTATTTGAATAGTATGGTATGAAATATAAATCGAGTTCTTTAGGTTCATTTTTTTTACAAGCTTTTATTTAGTTTCAGTTTTGAGTTATTTAGTTTGTCAGGGTGAAATCTTCTAAGCTAATAACTTGATTTATAATTCACACCATTCAGTATGAATACATCAGTATTCGAATAGTATGGTGTGAATTATAAATCACGAACTCACTCGAAATATTCGAGTAGTATTCGAATACTTAAATATTCGAATAATAACATTCGAATACTCAAATATTCGAGTAGTATTCGAATACTTAAAAATTCGAATAATAACATTCGAATACTCAAATATTCGAGTAGTATTCGAATACTTAAATATTCGAGTAGTATTCGAATACTTAAATATTCGAATACTCAAATATTCGAGTAGTATTCGAATACTTAAATATTCGACTAATAACATTCGAATACTCAAATATTCGAGTAGTATTCGAATACTTAAATATTCGAATAATTACATTCGAATACTGAAATATTCGAAGTTTATTCGTAGCATTCGAATACTTGTAAAATATTTGAATATTAAATTATTCGAATAGTCCCAGCTCTAGTATAGAGCCGCCATCCGTAAAATTATTAATCTAGGACAGAGAGCATTAAAACCCCGGACATTTTCACTTGAACCCCGGACACTTTTACCTATTTCTTATATTAGGAGCCCAAGATGAAAATTTCTGTAAATTATAGAGTGTAATCGCAATCAAGAAATAGAGATAAAATATTTATGACTTTTTGAGCAGCATCGAAAAATCCGGAGTACTACAGAAAATCCACCCGGACGTCTCCGGACGCAAAAAAAAAAAAAAAAAAACGGGGAAACCCGCGAACGAATGACAGCCCTATATGAGTATAAAATAATTAAACAGCAAGAAGTACATTTATTCTTGTCTTTTTAATTTTGCAATATTCTTGGAATACAGCTGAAATCAAAGTTCTCTGTGCCCAGACAACATCTCATCGTTACATTCTAGTTATAATGAAAAGTATCGTATTTACTTTCTAGACTGTAACCGAAGATGGGTGCGAATGATTTGTATCTAGCAACGGTTGACTATCAAACAATAAGTTACCTTACATTCATCGTATATTTTGTGCATGCATGTCTAATATTAGGAGATTCGTGAACTGCCTACGCTCGAATGTATAGATCTCTAATTTTCAACACGATATATTATTCCCGACGTGCGCATAAAAATTAGAATCTTAAAAGTGTAATATGATATCTTAAAATAAAATTTCAATGCCACAATTATTATCACATACGTCTTCAGTGGTAATGAAGCACAACAATGTCGACAAGTAGCGCACGATGTTGCTCCAAACTCAAGGTACATCCAGCGAGATAGAAATCGATAATAAATGCACCATTGTTCGTCTAATGAAATATGCGTACTAAGATGCTAGAATACTTGCTATTCGAATAAGAACAAAAATCACCATATTTCTGTCATAAAAAACATAAATAAATCATAAAACTCGAAATTATCAAATATTAATTGAATGAAAAGAGTTTTATTTCTAATGAAAGAATAAGTATCGTTTTAAACAGTTTCGAGACTGCGTAACGTAATGTAAAAAATCAGTATAACTTTCAGATGCGTTTTAATAATTCTAAAAATATACTATACAATTAATAAAGCGATTATTGTTTTGGTTTCGGAATAATATAATAAAATACTTTTAAGAATATCGAATTCGTGATTCAGTTTGTAAGGCAGCACCCACTCAGACGACTCTGACGCGATGCTTAAATGCGAATATATTTGTTGAAACGCATCAGCGAAATGTGATATGATCGATACGAAAGATATAAAATAAGCGCTAATGATATTCAAGTACGTATCATTTAATATACGATATATATATAAAAATTTAAGAGCCACGTACAAAATACAAGTGTCACGTTTGTAACAGCGAAAGCGTAAAGTCCTACATAAGCTTACTTAACTTTAATCGTATGGTGAATATGACAAAGCTTTTCGTGACGTAGGGTCAAACTTGCGAGGAAGATTTGTGCGAAAGTAACCGAAAGAAGTTCAAGGAAATGTAATTGTTCGGCTGTGAGCGCAAAGATTCTAACTTCAGCTTCAGTTTCTTTTACAACCGATTGAATGAGCTACGATGTGAATGTAATGCTATAATTAAGTACAAATATTAACTTCAATGCAGAAGTCGTTCATGTACACCTACTGATGTGTGAAGTCGAACGTAATCTTCGCGGGTCCTGCCTTTTAACACGTTAAAATTTACAAACAATGAAAATGTTTCGCAACCGTGGAGAAAGATATTAAAAGAAACGTTCTATATAAAAGTCTTATTAGTAGAAAAATTTGTACAGTTATATAAATCACAATAAAAACAAATATCAATATATATTTAGAGGCACAATATATAATATTACACCTGAAACCTAGGAAAGCTTTTTAGAAATTCGTTGCATATTCGAGAAAGTTGTTTAAACAGAAAAAAAAAGCAATTCACTATTGTTCGTTACAAATAAGCGTGAGAAATGGTACTTGCATTCAGACAAATCACCTAATTAATAGTTGATGAAGTATAGATAGCGAAATAATGATATGAAAGCAATTATATATCTCTAATATATTTAACATAATTATTGAGACTTTGCGTTTTAGAACTGCGATTAAATTGCCATAAAAATATTTTCCTTCTTCTATAATACAATTTAATTTTAGAGCGCCGCCGAGTACTTTTAAGTAATCAGCTGCGAAGTGTTGGAATTATATACTTTTTAAACTTTCTACGCTCGCATGAGCACGCAAGCGAACGAGTATATTAGTTTCCACTCCGGGAACGTACAGATTCGCTCGCAAGGGCGGGTGTCTTAAAAGAAGATGAAAAACAGAGGAGACGATCAATCAGAGTGTGCAAATTAAAGTTTTCAAACGGGGCATGTTTTACGAAGGTAATGTCGAAGCTTAAAACCTCGCGTGGTAAGAGTAACAAAGCCTCTTTGCTTTTCGAAAATCTCAATAATTGGCGATGTTAACGATGATTACTTTGGCCTCAGACTATTGACGGGAGTGGGTAATGCGAAATGCGCTGACGCTGCAAGAGTGGTCGCAGTACACGTAGGGGCAGGAATATCACCGATAATTGCAGTAGCATTCGTTTCACTCTTGTAACGAATATTAGTATATTCCCGGCCTAAATGCAGAGATTTCTGTAAAGAAAACAACACACAGAGGATGATTAAGCGAGGAAGGATCGCAGACGCGTAAATGAAAGCGGCGCTCGATATAATTACCTGTTCTGCCTGCACTCGCTGCGAAACAGTTTCAATGTAGTGCAACACAGCGAGGTAAACGAATTTATACTGCGCTTCAGTCTGGACCATTCCCGATCTTTGCGAGCGTACTCTTTGGATCGTTCTCTGAATATCGATCTCGCAGTCCAGCCCTGCAAGCAGAACGTATAAACCGTGAATGTCACGCAGCGCAAAGATTTTGTAGCAAAATCGTGCGATCGATTAAGTTTACCATGTCGCTTGATCTGATCAAGGATCATATCGATGACAATAAATGTTCCGGTCCTGCCAATTCCTGCGCTACAATGCACAAGAACTGGCCCTATGTTTGACACGGCTTGACCGCTCGATGCAAGAGAAGCGGCGATCGATTCTTGCCTCGCGTTCACGTCGTGAAGAAAGTTCAGTACGCAGCCAGGATCTGACGGGACACCGTGATCAGGCCATGCCTAAAATCAATTTTATTTCACGAAAGAAAATGAAGCGCTGTTGCGATAATAAGGAGGGGGTCGAAAGAGTTCTGGAACTTTTCAATAGATTCTATTTGAAACCTGGACCGTGGAGCTTTTTTAAAAATGTTTCTCACGAGAACTGCTAAAGTGAAAGTTCTAGTTGGAATGGAACTTATAAAATATAAAAATAAAAATTTCTCGGTAATAGGAACAGATATTTTACTCATCGATATTAAAAAAGTTCTCAATCTTTGCAACAAATATTGAATACTATTCAAGTAATAGTATTGCAACAATAATAAGTAATTATTATAGTTAAATTGATATTCTGAATGTGTTATTTATTTGTCACATTTACCTACGTAGATAATTTCTACGCAGATGTTATAGAGCTCTTTTAATAAATATTCTAATATAACTGTTTCCATGGAACTTTTAAAATATCTGTCCCATGAAAACCCATTTCCATTTCCCATTTCTTTCAATAAAAATTCCACAGGAACAGATACTTTCTTAAGGAGACTAGGCAATCGAAAAATCGATTTTTTTCGGCATCATTGTTTGTGCGCTACTGAAATCCGGTGACGTCTTAATTTTTTTCTGAAAATCTCGAATTTTTACGGACCATATCAGAGGTTTGCACCGAAATGGCACATGTTTCACACATCCTGTAATTTTTTCCAAGTCGATCTGAACCTCCATTCGTTAGCAATCAGAGAAAATGAAAAGAAAAAAATATTCCAGAAAAACGCTTGACGTTTTTAGCTGCCAAATCTACAATTTTTCGAATTTTACTATAAACCAAACGGTATTTTATTAAAAAAAAATAATACTTTCAAAAAATGCAATAAAAGAATCGATTTTTCGACTGCCCCTTAAATGAAATATATAAGTTTTAACAGAATCCTTTTAAAAGTAAAAGTTCCAGAACTTTTTCGATCCCCGATAACAAGACACTCACTTGAAAGTGGTAGTGATAAATTCGTCTGGACTCCGTAAAGCACGGTTCGCTTCCATGTAACAGAAACTCTCGCAGCGTGTAGTCTGCCGTTGAAGTACGAGACAACGCACGCACCTTCCATTCAGCCCCGTACTCTGCGACTTCGCCTTCCTCTGGCCAATAACGAGCGCATTTATTCTAAAATACACGCAGACTTTTAGAATGCAGTTCGAACACGCGGCGCTCAAGTGACGCACCTTTCCCCTTTCCATCTCTTTGGTGGTCATAACAATCACTCGCGTGTTCTCTTGGTACACCATGTGCCAGAAGTCTGCTATTGTATTCGGGAGGCAGCCTTGCGTCGCGATGTAACATTTATTGAACGAGCCACCGTCCCCGCAACTGCTTATTCCACCAGTTTGTCCATCGCCATCCTCGTTCTGTATACATTTGTGCGTCAACGAGATTCCAATGCATATACGTAAGATAAACTTCGCGTTATCCAGACAGATTTACCCTAATGTAGTTAGCGTTGATGTAATCAGCCCCGGGAACGTTTAGATCGACCTCCTTCAACCGCACCCTCGTGTGATCAACTGCGGAAAAATGATTTAGCAATTGAAATCTATAACATCGAGATTCAACAGCGAAACCGAAGACTATCTTACACGGTAGGATATTTTTGTAGCGATTCTTCGCTCGGTTCTCGGGGCGCAAGCCTTCCTTCCTGGAAAACAAGTGGCGGCATTCTAACTGCTGCAACGACTCGAACTCTTCCCAGAAGCCAGCTTTTCCTTTACCACGCCCTGCTCCTCCTTCGTTACTTCCTGTAGCTCCGTTCCAACACAGCCACCCGTTGGAGCAGCCATTTTCTTTATGCAGCTGCCTCACTCTGCTCTCAATGCCGCTGGCGTTTATGCGAGTGGCATTGAACGGTTGCCTTGAAGGTGGCACGAAACGTGTTGTAAGAAGACATTCGTATAAACATCCACGAAGGCGATAATGCTATTACGCTTCCTACCTCAGATGGACAACGCTCCCACTTGTCTCGACCATCGGATTACGCTTGTAATGTTCTATCAGATCACTGAGACTGTCGAACTTATCGCCCCCTCCGACATCGTACTTATTATCCTACAATGTTTATCGGTTTTCAGTAACGAGGCGTCAGCCTTGGTTTGTAACTCGTCATTAAATTGGATTAGATAGACATTTAAAGTGATACGTATAATATAAAATATGAAATGTAATTAACCTGAGATCGTATTATAACATGTGTAACACGATCGTCTGTGCGCACAGATAATACAAAGTCACCAGGTTTACTTTGGGATTCGCGAACCAGAAAAGATCCGTTTTTACCTCGCTCCAGCATTAAACGTTCTGCTTCTTTGGCTGATAAATGGCCATGGAACCACCTTTACCCATATTTTACTATTAACACATACCATGCTATATGCGTGCATTCAAAGTAACAGTAACAAGAAAGAGTGTTTTCCAAAGCATAACAGAACTTATCGTAATGTTCATTTGTGAGAATGGTGACTAGAGAATTCTGGCTCGATTCAAGGGATACCTTTCGGTCGTCGGGTCGGCGCAGTTTAACGGATATTTCAATTCGATTATTTCCCCGTTCTTTTCGCGCAACTGTCCGCCGTTTTCCATATAAAATTGCACGAGTTCTGACAGAGTCGCAAACTTCTCACCGCCGTACAGATCATAGAAGTCTCCGGTGTTTTGTATTTTAATATGAGTCACCTCGCCGTTTCGTCTGAGAATTAAATAAAAATATCAGACATTATACGATACGAAGTCGGCACGATTTCACCGCAACGTCCATGAAATTTATATAATCGACCGGAGGAATATTTTTTGCATTAACGTACTCACCTAACGGACAACGTAAAATCGCCGGGATTAGATGAACTCGGACGTGCTAAAAACGAGCTATCGTAACCTCGTTCCATTAATAAATGCTCTGCTTCTAAACCCGATATATTGGGATGAAACCATCTGTAATAAATATTCGGTCGTTACCGTGCGAAGGATCGTTTAGTCGTCGAAGAGGTAATTACGCGATATACAGAGCTAAATGTTTTAATACCACGTTGGTTTACATGAATTTTAAGGGGGGCGCAAAAAGAGATTTTGTTGAGTTATACGAACGGTTTACGGGCGAGAGATATTATTTTGTATTGGCGGATATCGGAAACTGAAGTAACTGGATATTGGAAATGCATTTTTCGGAGAAACGATAGCGGTAGCGTTAAATCGATAATGATTACGATAGAATTGGTAAAAAGGGGGATACGACTTATAAGCAGTTTAATTTGTTGATGCTCTGTAATCATTGTATAACGTGATGAGAAAGTGTAAATAAGTCTGGAACACACGTTGGACGGCAGAGGAATACGTGAAAGTGTGCGATCGAGCGGAAAAGTAAATATCCGTGCTGTAAATATCTGTGACAGATGCCTATATAAATTGGCACTGTTCTTATCCATTTTTGGACATCGTGGATTCGACGGCGTTAAATGATTTAACTGCGCATACCTTACCTCTGACTGTGTTCGACTAATCCGCGGCTAACACTGATAAATAAGTAGGCCTGTTCCAGCAAACGTCCGTGAATTATGATAATTACATATTTTTTATGCAAGTACAAAAACGTGCCTCACCTGCGGGATGCCATGTCGTGACTCCGGCTATGACCACCTGGTTATTAATAATTCATTACGATTCATCGATACTCGCGCTTATAATTCGCAATTGTAATTGCCCTCCTAACTTAGCGCACTAGCTACACATCGCCACGGTCTTTGACATATTCACTTTGCGGAAAAACAAAAAGAAACCGAAAGCACTAAAAGATTCTGGCATAGAACAGCGCTTTTCAGATTAGGATATTAAACGAGTTTTCGGGCGGGCTGGCCGCCCAAACCTAATGCTGGGTTCATAAAACTGTGTGTGCTTCTGAAGCTTGCCGCTAGATGGCTGCAACTAGCGGCTCGTTCTCGCATGTTCTGGGTACACCTTTCGATAAGAAAATTGGAAATGCCTTTGAGATAAGATGAGATAATTTTGGATAATTGCCAATGTTGCGGGGCCGGCTGGGAATTCTCGAGATGCAAGGGAAATTCTATGTGGTTCGTCGTCCGTGGAGCCCTGAAGAGCTCTGCTCGCGAACGCGTTAATTTAAATGAACGAAATATTTTGTAATGAATAACTTTGAATTGAATAAACTTATTGAACTGAACTAATTGAATTAATTGAATTATAGAATGGTTTGAAAATAATATAAACGGGAAACAAGACGACAAGGAAATTGGAGAATGACTAGGATATGATTTATTGTCACGTCTATATCGTTATAACGTCGGAAATCAAATGCGAGGAGAAGAAACAGGCTTCTTCTTATGTTCGTTCCTCTTTTTATAAAATATATTGTTTTTCGAGCGATAAGGGAGGAGGCGAAGACTGTTTCCAAATGTGATAAGGTTCATCCTTAACTCTTTCCTATTCAAACTTCGCGTCAAAAAAGCTTGTACTGAGAGCCGCTAGCTGGAGCGAGGATCGCAACTCGCATCACCAACCCCACTCTTGTCTCTCGAGCAGTGAACGGAGGAAATGCTATGATCCTCTGAGGAATTAGCGGTGGGGGAAAACGTCGAGCCAATCAACGCCAAGATTTGAAAAGAAACGGCGCCACCGTCGAGCCAAGCCAGGCCAACCAGAGTCGTCGCAGACTCGGTTGTCGATGCTGGTTGGCTGTTAGTATTTCATAGTTAGTATTGGCATAGAATTTCGTATAATAGACGGGAATACCCTTTCTCGCAGCGTATCCTTTTCAACGGTCGATCCTCACTTTACTAATAGCGAATTCGGTACCTCGCACTGACTCTGTGCTGGTGCCAGAAAATGACTTGGATTGGCTAGCTCTATAAGAATCAACCAATCCAAGTCATTTTTTGGCACATTTTAGCACCAGCACAGAGTCAGTGCGATGTACCGAATTCGCTATAACGCTACGCAGACGTTCTTAACATTCTAGACTATTCAAAGGTCAGCCCCTTCTCTATAGACTGTTGTTATTGTTGCTTCCGTACACCAAAACAAATCTATAGCGCGCGCAGTGATAACAAAAGGCGCTCAGGGCATACACGAGAGTAGTGGTGGAGAACTATCGATGGTACTTACGATAGTTATCGATGGTTCTCACTATCGATATTTGTAATAATATTACAAATTAAATTTGGAATTCTGAATTTCAGCTGTTATTATTTTCTAATTGACCTACCTACGATTTTCAATACCGATAATTATCGATAGTGAAAATAAGCCATCTATAGTTTTCGATAGTGAGAACCATCGATAACTATCGTAAGTACCATCGATAGTTCTCCACCACTACACGAGAGCGTTGCGGTAGAATTGAAAATTTGACATTTAGACATTTTTGCCGCCCTCCATCCTTTGGTATATTATTTTTAAGACCCTAAAACACCTTTTAAACAAAAATTTTTTTTTAAAATTTCTACAGTGGTTTAACCCCTTAAACGCAGTGAATGGAGGGGGGAACACCTACAATAGTGTTGGTAATGTGTGCGTGACAGACGCAGGTGCATTTCACAGCGACTAAACGCAGTGAATGGAGGGGGAACACCTACAATAGTGTTGGTAATGCGTGCGTGACAGACGCAGGTGCAGTTCACAGCGATTAAACGCAGTGAATGGAGGGGGAACACCTACAGGAGTGTTGGTAATGTATGCGTGACTGACGCAGGCGCAGTTCATGCTCCTACCACTGTGAACCCTGATTGGATTACATGTTCAGTCACGCGGATGATTTTTTCGTAAGATAGATCGCGCTGTAATCAGCGGTTAAGCTGGGTTGCCGATTGATACCGCCGATGATTCTGCCGGCTATGAAAGATATTTGATATCTCTGTGCACTGTATAGTTGCTACTGGTAGCTAGTACAAATGCAATTCGCGATTGTTGGTCGGGTAGGAGTCCCCGGGTGTGCGAGCGTTTAACAGAGCCGGTTAGGAAGTTTTTTTTACGCCGAAGATGGGTCAACATGTGTCGAGGACCGATTTCGAGTGGGTTTACACGGAAGAGCCGCATGCGTCACGGCGAAAACTAATATTAAGTACGAACATTAAATGGCACATTTCACCTTAGATATTCTTTCTATCAATTATCAATAAAATTACGAGGAAGAGTGACACCAGTCGGTAACCGCCAATGCAGATGCGATTGTCATGCAATGTCTATATTTCCGTAGACTGATTAAGAATTCTTACCTCGATGATTTTTATTATCACGTGTCAGCTTATTGCACGTTTTTAATCAAATGGCTTCTCTTCCAGACAAGTATCCACAGATAAAGAAACTCTTCGGATACGATCCAATGTTTAAATGGATAGTGACGGGGATGGTGTTGATCCAATTTATATCCATGTTCTTCGTTAAAGACTTAAGTTACCCGATGCTGTTCCTCGTAGCGTACTGCTTCGGAGGTGTTATAAATCATTCCCTTATGCTAGGTACGTATAATAAGCTATTCCAATGTGAAACGCATGCGAATAATTGGTGTATCCCATCAAAAACATTTTATGTAATAAATGCAGCCGAGTCTCGTGACTTTTTACCCTGACTTGGTAATTACGCAGCACAGGGAAGTTATTACACCTTACAATGTTATGTAAAATTAAGTCCACGCTATAAATATGTGTATGTTCAGTTCCTGTATAAATATTATTTTGAATATTGAAATGTAAGCAACTTCCGTCACATTCTCGTACTGCGTAATTGGCAAGTCAAAAAATGTTCTTTAACTAAAGATGTAGGCTTGGAGTGATTTGTGAATGAGATTGTCAGAGTTAATGAGAGCGTTAGACTCGGCTCTACAAGACATCTCACAACTTTTTATGGGTAAAGAGTCACGAGACTCGGCTCCATTTTTACATGAAATGTTTTCGATGGGATTTCACTTCTTTATGTACGTAATCCTCCTTTAACATTTCAGTTTCCATTATAGAGCTGTTCGAGTACTCGAATATTCGAGTAGCTCGAAATTCGAGTCGAGCCGGGACTCGGTTTCCGAGTCGAGCCGGGACTCGGTTTCCGAGCCGAGCCGGGACTCGGTTTCCGAGCCGAGCCGAGTACTCGAATGAAGCGAGCAGCTGGAAACAATCGTGTGGCTCGAACAATCCACATGTTTCGTTCGTCTATCGCTACCTCCACTATGCAGTGTACTCGCTTTTTAATCGAGCCGCTCGCTTTTTAACCGAGCCGCTCGGCTCGGATCGGTTATTCGAACCGAGTATATCCCGGCTCGCTTGTTCCGAGTACTCGAACAGCTTTCCATGCTGTAAAAATATCGCTGCACGACAACGGATAGGCTCCATATAATAAAAGGCGATTGTGTTGGGCCTGTTTGTTGTTGCGCCGCGATATTAGTAGCGAAACCGTAGATTTTTACACGCGAGAATTGTGATTCGCTGGTACCCAGCCATTTGGCGGTCGCGGGGCTAAACTTTCATGTACCGTTTTTCGGTAATAGGGCGGCGAGTTTTTTTTAAATTTCTTAGCGAGCACCTGGGGCTAAGAGGAACGTGCCTATCAAATTTCATTGTTATGGGTTCAGTGGTTCCAGAGATATCGAATTTCGTTCGTAAATTGTTAGTGAAGAGGATTCATCCAGATTTTTTAATTTTTCCTTTCATTGTATCCCAAACACTATCCTTCTGGCAAAGTTCAAGTTTCTAGGACTGCGAGAAGTACGACTGATCTTTGATGATTGGTCACAGTCGAAATTACGAAACTTTGAGTTCAAATATCTTACGAACTAGAAAAGATAGAAACGTGAAATTTGGAGGTGTAGTCCCGTTTGCCAAGTAACTCTAGATAAATAGGAATTCAGATTTCTGGGTAACACCTGCACGAAGATACGGGGGGGTCAAAAGTACGTTGAGTCGCTTCCAGAGAAGAGTGCTTACAGCAGGTGCTCGACTCGACTTAGGGGGGGACACTGCCGTGCCCCCAGATTGTACGATTATTACCGAGATAGTCTCCCTCTCGAGACGTCTCACACCTGCCTGAGAAACTATTTTACACAGAGCCTTATCAGAGTGAGTTAGTATTGACGCGTCACTTCCAGACTGATGCACCACTTCCAGTGAAATCAATTATCAATTCTTATCTGTCGAGTGTGTTATTTACACAGTAGATATGACTCATTGTAAAACACTTAAAGTTATTGTAACGGAATTTATTTACTAGTTTCCCCTAATTCCAAACGTATAGTTCAATAATGAATATTGTTGCTTGGATGTTAAATATCCGGACTAATTAAATTTACCGCCGTTATGTTTTAGCGATACACGAAATAGCGCATAATCTTGCCTTCGGACATGCCCGGCCCATGGCGAACAGATTATTCGGGTACTTTGCCAATTTACCTATAGGTCTACCAGTGTCCGTTAGTTTTAAGAAGTATCACCTGGTGCATCACCGTGTAAGTAGAAAAGATAACTCGCTAGTTAATTATATTTTATGCAAGCCGCTTCTAATTACAACGAACAATTTACAGTATCAAGGGGACGAAGCATTGGATACTGATTTACCAACGTTGCTGGAAGCAAAATTATTTTGCACGACATTGGGGAAATTTTGTTGGATAGGCTTGCAGCCGTTTTTCTATGCATTTAGACCCCTGATCGTCTATCCATTGGCACCCACGCTATTGGAGTTGATAAATTTAGTGATACAACTCATTTTCGATGGGCTGGTTTGGTACTTCCTAGGTGAGCCTTTATGTTGAACGAAATTATTGTTTAATATCGGTTTTATAAAGCTGGGTTTACATTAGTCCAGTCGCTGGATCCAGTGAGTGGTTTGACTGGAAATCACGTCGACGTCTACATTATTCCAGTCGCTGGATCCAGCGAGTGGTTCGACTGGGAATCAGTCGATGTCTTGATTATTCCAGTCGTTTCTGAACCGTTGAAAGTGGTAGAGTGTAATAATAATAGATTCACGCAAAAGAAGGATAAAAAAAACATAAAAGTAGCATCGAAAAGTAGACTTTCGATCCAGTCGAAATCTGCTGGAATGATAGCACTCTACTGGAATGAACACAGTGTTTACATTATTCCAGTTCTAATCCAGTGCTGTACTGGATCACTGGACTGGACTAATGTGAACCCAGCTTTAGTAACGGAACGTTAATGTATCGTTCAAAGAAGGGATGTACTTATACAGCGGTGACTTGTTAACGATCGTAATATTTTACTTTAATGCTACATATTTATTTTTAATTGTTTAGGTGGAAAAGTATTAGTTTATTTGCTTTGTGGATCGGCAATGGCGATGGGTTTACATCCCGTAGCTGGGCATTTTATATCGGAACATTACATGTATAAGAAAGGCTTCGAGACGTATAGTTATTATGGTCCATTAAATTGGATCACATTTAACGTTGGATATCACAACGAACATCATGATTTCCCAGCGGTTCCTGGTTCGAGGCTTCCAGAGGCAAGAGTCAATCAATTTTACGACTTTATTCCGCTTGCTCCATTTTTCTTAGAATAATATTATTTCTATTCTTCTTGTAGGTGAAACGAATAGCCTCGGAATTTTATGACGATTTACCTCAGCATAACTCTTGGGTCTCTGTGCTGTATGATTTTGTTATGGACCCCGAGATAGGTCCATACGCAAGAATAAAGAGAAAGCACAAGGGGCTTAGTTCCTAAAGCCTAGAAACTTTTTTAGGACGATTAATCTAATAATTAGCATCTGGAACTTAAAATTATGCGTATGCCTAATGCATCGAGTATTATTATTAATTTATTATGTTATATTCAGTATTAATTGGTAGCCATCGTTGCTTTCTATTATTGGATACATATGCTAATGCAACGAAAATAACGAATTACAAATGCGAGGGGCATCGGAGCATAAGATTTCCTCAAATTTCTGTGTTGCGTTGAAACATAGTAACTTTTGCCGCGTTGCGTATCCAGTTTGAAAGATCTATAAAATTATATCGTATCTGCTCTATCGTTACAACATTTAGAGCGCAAGTGAAAGATGCTAAACTAGCGAGAATTTTTCTATTTTATGATGCCTGTAAATAACAAGTGTAATAAAGGAAACTATATACATCTAACATGATAAATAACCAAAGATATGTGCGATGATATTTTCTCAGCTGCGCGCGCATAGTGGAAGCACAAATTTCACAATTTTGTAATCTAGTCATAATTGAATAAATTCTTTATTACGAATGACAGCGCTTTAATCAAATGAATGTGTATTTTAAGGGAGTAATAAAGTGAAATTATTGTTGGCTCCTGTTCATTGCAGTATCGTGAAATCGTAACGTTAAGTACTTTATTCAATCGATCCTTTGGGTAACGAGATTAATACATTCTTTTTGCATTCACAATCTATTCGTTTGTTCGTGAATTTTGAATTCAAATTTTTTAATAATTTTAGGTATTTCTAAGCTACCAACTTTAGGCACTTTAAGATTCCTAGCTAGTGACATTAATGGGTGCGTTCAGCAGACTCAACTGTTGAGTGATTTCAATATGGGCGAATTCCACTTACGCCCAAATCGCTCGTAATTTTTATTAAGTTAGTTTTTCCCGTACGCGACTAAACGCAACGTCAAAAATTTCAAAGTCGATTTTCTCGAAAATGAAGCGCAATAACAAAAAATTTTATTCTTGTTTTTCGACTTCTTTACTTGTTATAAATCAAAAAGGAAGAGTAACTTTTTTACATATCGCGCTTCATTTTTGAGAAAATCGGCTTTGAAATTCTTGACGTTGCGTTTAGTCGCGTACAGGGAAACCTAGCTTAATGAAAATCACGGGCGATTGGGCGTAAGTAGCCGCTCACTTCTCAACATGTTTAGTGATTGGTCGGCATTTTTTAAGCGGAGATAAACGGCGCGTTCCGATTCACGCATAATGCGCATGAACTGCATAGGGTACGTGACATATCCTATACATTTTATGCGCATTATGCGCGAATCGAAACGCGCCCAAAGGGTGTGTTCAGCAGACTCAACTGTTGAGTGATCTCACTAGATTTTACTCTGAACCTTCATTGGTCGACGCGACTGAAATCTAGAGAAATCACTCAACAGTTGAGCAGAGATGCAAGATGCGAAGAATTCCGACTGCAGCGCCCCTTGCGGTGGAGTAAGGAATCTCAGCTCGTGATGTCTCCGCTCTATAGAATAATATTCTTGAGTAGTACATTACACGGGCTTTTTTGGCGGGATACCGTAACAAACATGCGCGAACGTAGAGTAATGACGGTTTTGATACGGTTACTCTACGTTCGCGCATGTTTGTTACGGTATCCCGCCAAAAAAGCCCGTGTAATGTACTACTCAAGAATATTATTCTATAGAGCGGAGACATCACGAGCTGAGATTCCTTACTCCACCGCAAGGGGCGCTGCAGTCGGAATTCTTCGCATTTTGCATCTCTGCGCTGAACACACCCACTGCACGATTGTAAACTGTGCCCGAAACCAGGCAACCAACATCCGTTCCTTATTCCACCAATTTCAGTCACGTATGACGTATCCCATTCTGGAACCACCGAATCGGCAGACTTGTGTGCGCAACGAATTTTTTCACGTTTAGTAACTAACAACGGGCAAGTAGGAAAGTGGTTATCGATGTTTGTTTAACGCGTCGATTACCAGTACTTATCTCGCGCTAAGCCAATCCTCTGGTACCTCCACCTTCGATACCTCAACAATAAGGAATAAATGAAGTGGCAGCTCGGCAGCTCGACTCCTCGATCTCCTCGGCATTACCGCGAAGTGTACATTTGTTAACTGAAACGCTAACGATGCCAGCACGCGTTCGATCCCTTAATTCGCCACGCGGGTGCTACAGCCAATTTTGAAATAAAAGATTGATCAGGCTTCGAGGCGAGCGATCCGCGTCTAGTCGGCTTTCGCATAGGCGTCGATACTTGTAATGCCCGTGACAGAAGGGAAGCGATAACAAGATAACGCTCGCCTGTTTATCGTACGATGGTTTCTCGCTCCGTGAGAACCTCCGACTGCGTGCTCGCGCTCCGTGCAACGCGCCTGCAATGGTGCATCGGTCTGGCCGTGGGAAAAGTAACGTGCACGTGAACGGCGGTATTGTGTACACATGTTTGTCTGTAGCACGGTAAACAGAATGGGAAAGCAAGAGGGCTCTTGTTGGTGGTTCGTCAAGGCCGTGAAATGGATACCAGTTATTTTCATCCTCACCATTGTTATGTGGTCCTATTACACTTACGTGGTGCAGCTATGTTTTTGTAAGTGCCTTAGTCGGATCCAAAGAAACACACTTTGTTTATGCACTAGATGCATCGCCACCATTATTTCATTTCCCCACCAATACAGTACTCTCGGCTGAAAAATATTCCCGAAAACTCGTGGCGGGAGTGATAGCTTGTTTTCCAAACAGCTCCGTAATTTTACAATTATGGTCTAGGTGTGGCGTAGCTCTAATCTAACGCTGGTATTTTCTAGCCGAGTGTATAGCGTTTTAGAATCGATCCCTACGTAGCGGAGGTACATCGATTCGACGAACTAAGGTCGGGTGCGGATATATTGGCCGGTGAATTCGTTTTCGCAAACAGCGATCGAGGAGAAATTAACCACCGCCATCCGACGATTGTGGATTTGTTAGTTGTGGCTTAACGGGAACGCTGCTCGGCTCTGCCTGAACGTAGCTGTGTGGCTGTTATTTATTCTTAGCGTAATCGAGAAAGAATCACTGTTCTGACCAATAAAGCTCCAGAATTTTTTCCGAACTAACGCACACCTATTCTGATCTGTGTATCTCTACGCTGACAGCTCCGTTTGGCGTACACGTCAGGAGCTTGGCGCTATCCCCACCACGCGTGGCTCTCTCATGTTCTGCGGAGGCGAGAGCGGGATGGAAAGAGAGCGAGTCAGAAAACACTGAGAACAGGAGCACCGACGCAGGCAAGCGGTATGGTGGAAGAATGACCCTCACGAAACTCACCGGCCAATATATTTGGCCCCGACCTTAGATATTCGTCGATTATAGGATATTGTACGTCTGGCGTTACAACCAGGGAATTCTTGATTTTAATTAGAATAGCATTCGACTGCGTTCGAAGAGAATTTATTTCCCTCCGAATTGTATTTCGAAGCGTGTAGTCTAGGGAGATTGTAATTTTCAATGTAATGGAACTGTATAGTGGGTGAAGGGATGGGTATATTGTAGAAGTATAGTATAATATTGCATTTATATATCGTGCACAGTATTCTTTATCCATTAGGGCTGGGTCTATTCGAATAATTTAATATTCGATTATTTGAGTATTCGAATATTTAAGTATTTGAATATTTGAGTATTCGAATATTTAAGTATTTGAATATTTGAGTATTCGAATATTTAAGTATTTGAATATTTGAGTATTCGAATATTTAAGTATTTGAATATTTGAGTATTCGAATATTTAAGTATTTGAATATTTGAGTATTCGAATATTTAAGTATTTGAATATTTGAGTATTCGAATATTTGAGTATTTGAATATTTGAGTATTCGAATATTTAAGTATTTGAATATTTGAGTATTCGAATATTTAAGTATTTGAATACTACTCGAATATTTCAGTATCCGAATACTACTCGAATATTTTAGTATTCGAATACTACTCGACTATTTAAGTATTCGAATACTACTCGAATATTTCAGTATTCGAATACTACTCGAATATTTCAGTATTCGAATACTACTCGAATATTTCAGTATTCGAATACTACTCGAATATTTCAGTATTTTCAACGCAAGGCTGTGCATAAAACAACGTGTAGAAATAAGTTCCTGGTTGCATCGCTAGGCACAGAATGCCCTGTATAATTAAAATCTCTATCGTTTGTTTACGTGTGCTAATAGTTTGATTTCTCCTTCTTTCAGATACGATAGATAATTATGTTCAGAAAGGTATATATATTTTCGTAAATATCACTAAATAATACTGAACGGTATTAAATTGGAGTTAATAATTCTTTGTTTTTGTTACCAGCCTTTTACTTGTTTTTCTATCACGTCTTGTTTCTATTATTTTTGTGGTCCTATTGGCAAACCGTCTTCACAGACTTATTAGAAATACCAAACAAGGTAAGATTCTAATTCAAGTAGCAATCGTCGAATAAACATAAGCATAGCGTATTAACGATGAGTTATTCCATATAGTTTAGAATACCGGACGTAGAAATAGAGAAGTTTCACAAAGCTGAGACAGAGGAGAGCCAGAGGCAAATATTAGAAAGATTTGCGCAAGATCTTCCAGTGACGAATCGTACTTTAAAAGGAGGTAGAGTGCTCGTCGATTTATCCGTCGTTAGCGGTTCACGGGGACGTTTACATTTCATTGAAATCACTTGTTCCAGTAATACGCTTCTGCGAGAAATGTCAGTTGATTAAGCCAGATCGCGCGCACCACTGTAGCGTGTGCAGTACATGCGTCTTAAAGATGGATCATCATTGCCCGTGGGTAAACAACTGCGTAGGCTTTCACAACTATAAGTTTTTCTTGCTGTTTCTGGCGTACGCTCTTCTTTACTGTATATTCATTACCGCTACATCTTTAGAATTCTTTATACGTCTGTGGAAAGTAAGTACAATCCTCGTATACTTGAATTAGCTGCAGTAGCGAATTAGCGAACGAATCGACGTATAGTTTACAATTATACGCTGTCGTGTATTATAAGATTGCTATGCGCGCCGCTTGTTTTAAACCAGAGATGGGCATTATTTGAATGAAAAATTATTTAAATAACGTATCAAATAAAAGAGACTTTATTAGTCGTTAAATAAAAGTAACTTTGGGTTATTTAGGCTTTCCCGATGAAAATTGTACCAAACCAGACGTAATTTGAACTATAATTAACGATATTAGGCTTAAAATTAATTTGCAGGATTAAAAGCCCGTTTCGTTAAAAGTAGTGCGATTTGAAATTTTTTTGTCAATTTAATCGGGAGAATGCAAGGAATCCATTAGTGCCACTTTCATATTGATACGACGAAAAATAAAGAAATTCCGGTTCTGTATAATCGATTACACATCGCCGAGCAACTCCGCGCTGCAGTTTATACCAGGGTTCGAAAAAGTTCTGGAACTCTTATTTTTAAAAAAATTCTGTTTGAACTTATATGTTTCGTTTAAGAAAATATCTGTTCCTTTGGAATTTTTATTGAAAGAAGTGATACTGTTAGGAAGTTCTTTAGAAAGTGTTCACGTGGAACAGATATTTTAGAACTTATATAATAAAAGTTCCATGGAATCCCTGGTTTAGACGGGTGAACGATACAACGTCTCTTGGCTTCGATCAAAGGCTCTCGAGGCTCGTCCAAAGTTATCCGAGCTTCGAATAAAACTACGAATGAAACTGAGAAAACCATTCGAAGCTTAAAATGAATTCCCGTTGAATGAATTTCTGTCGACTAAAAAAATGATTTGAGGCGCTTCGAATAAAAATAACCGAAAGTTATTTTTATCTGACGAGTCTCGAATAAAATCCTTGTCTTTTATTCGAAATGAATTTTTTATTTAAATTAATTCTTTGCCCATCTCTGGTTCACACTTACAATAATGTGAATATTTACTGCATAGTCAGAATTGGATGGAATGGGTAAATATCAGCTGCTGTTCTTATTCTTTGTGGCACTGATGTTCGCTGTCAGCCTAAATTCCCTTTTCTTCTATCATTGCTATCTCGTTATACATAATAGGTCTACGTTAGGTAATTAAAACCCATTTCTATATGAACATTTGACTCATCTATCGTCTAACAACTGAGACCATTTACATCATACGGCGTAATGTATTTGTAGAGGCGTTTACACCACCCATGTTCCGCACAGGAAAGGACAAGGATGGTTTTAGCCTTGGAAAGTACAATAATTTCCAAGAAGTATTCGGCGATAATCCTAAACTATGGTTCCTTCCTGTTTTTACTAGGTAAGCTAATGGAAGCGATTCGAACGCTTCGTATTATTTAACATAAATGCTTCTACTTCGATAATACAATACAGTTTCTCTTACGATAAGACTGTGAACCATTTGCACAATATACGAACGTAAAGGGTTTAATGTATCTACCGCAGTCGTTCAAGCGTTTACGGTTCATGCTTATTTACCACGTAAAAAGGCATGTGTACATTGATATACGTACACGTGATGCATACATAGTGTAACGTAGAACTCACTGTGAACTTATGAATATTAAGTGTCGCATACCGCCGAGAAAGTTAGCACGTTCGAATATTAAATGTGACCGTGCATAGAGAATCAATATTTAGAAGTAACATGGACGTATTTCAGCCTGTAGTATCACCTATCGTATTGTATTCTTCTTCTTTTTTTTTTGTATGTACGCACTTCGAATCGAGTAGACATCGTAGCACGGTTTCATGAGAAAGTAAGTTATCGTTTCGTAGGCGAGATATAAAAGTGAAGAAAATGCTGGAAATGGAGAAGTTTATGTGTATTACTTTGCATAGAAATTGTATAAACTGCCTTAAAAATCAGACTCGTTAAGAGAAATCGGTGAACAGAATTCCTAACTTCTGATCGATTATGCCGTGTTAGTTTATGTTTCATTTCTTCAGAGATAAGTACATTGATACGGTAGCAATTGAATTACTGTTAAATCGCGATGGGTGCGTTGAATGTGTTCTAGTCTTGGAAATGGTGTCACCTATCCAGTGCGCGCTCAGCATCAGGGCACACCCAATACATACGACTCCATGGGCAGTACTCGAAACAGGTCAGCATTATAGAAATCTCAAGCGCCGTATGTAATGATAGTTGCATATAAAACTTTACTATGGAACTCGTTAGTATCATTGATTGAAAGGCAGTTCATATTTAAATCGCGCGAGCATACCGATATCCGGCATTCGAATGCTTATCGAAAACGAAACATTTTCTTCATATTTTCTTTTCTTCTAGACTCACCTGTTAATCCATTTCATTCGAAGAAGGCCATCGTCTTTAATTTTCCAAAGGACTCTCATTTACCGTTTATTTTACACAGAGTTCCAGAGTAATGAAGACGCATACAAATCGCTTCCTGGATGCATGCGACTGTTTATTTCTATTGCGTTCTCATTCCTTTTCCTAACTTACAACTGTAGCCGAAGGAACAGCTGTTATAAAGTGTGTTTGTTTCTTACTAACATTGATACTTATTTTCTGGTAACGTAAGACTAATGGAAATTTATAACTCGGGGTCACCGTAGGCTCTGCGTATTTAACACTTGCTGTCTGTGTGATCGTTGAAATGCGTGCTTTGCAGTGTCATTGACGATTATGGTAGCGAACGATGCTAAAATTCTGATGGAAAGAACTCGCGATACCTCGGAGAATAATCACAAATCTCGTCTCAGTTTTAATTTCATTCCGCGCGCTCTTATTGGAAATGGTACTAGCCGCGTGCCATGACCAACGACACTCACAATTACTGTAATATTTACAGCCGCTGTGTACGATAAGATTAAATCTGTACCCTTGTATTTAATCTGCAGATAATCAGTAATTGAGCCGGACTTTGAAATAGGTATTAGCTTTATTCTTTCGAAAATCGATATTTAAAACCGCATGCATTCTTCGTAGATGCATCATATCGTGCATTAATGAGATGATATTTAATCAGTATAAATTCTCTTGCAATTTTTGAGAGGTATTGTGCATTTGGTTCTTACAGATCGATACTTATTGAATTATTAGATGTGGCGTAACTATGCTTTAATGTCGATCGTAATGCGTGGGTCATTATGAGGACGAATTAGGGACGAATCAGGCAAACGTACAAAAATTCCAAGTACCGGGACAGTTTGTAGCTTATGTAGCCCTTTCAGAGATAAGTAGTTACGCTACCTCTGAGTAGAAATGGGATTACATCAAGTAGAAGGTAGGGTGTGGGTTACAGTTTTGGCGATGGGGTAAACTTTCCTGAACGGCTGTGCAATGAAGACACGCATACTCTATTGGGGCATACTACCCAACAGTGGGGTGATGAGACCGAGCTTGACTCTCCACCTCCCTATGGGTCCCAAGCAGGTATTGTATAGTATGAATCAGTATGTCGAGACAGTACGATAGTCTACGTGCATTAGCCAGATTCATGTTACACTATCCCTAGTACGAAACCCACAGTAGCTACAATTATTTCCTACGTTACATTCATAGAGAACATACGCTACTCCACCGAGTAAGTCGACACACATCTATGAACCGACATCCTTAATCGTCTTTTCTTTCCTTATTGATAATAATCGCATCATTCGACGGAAGGTAGCGCTCATTTTAGAGTATCTTAAATATCACATATGCGCGTTAAGTGTACTTACCGTAAACTCTTTATTGTATGCTGTTCACGTTGATTTAATGGAACTGTATAGTGGGTGAAGGGATGGGTATATTATAGAAGTATAGTATAATTTTGCATTTATATATCGCGCACAGTATTCTTTATCCATTAGGGCTGGGTCTATTCGAATAATTTAATATTCGAATATTTGAGTATTTGAATACTATTCGAATATTTGAGTATTCGAATACTATTCGAATATTTCAGTATTCGAATACTACTCGAATATTTCAGTATTCGAATACTACTCGAATATTTCAGTATTCGAATACTACTCGAATATTTTAGTATTCGAATACTACTCGAATATTTGAGTATTCGAATACTACCTGAATATTTGAGTATTCGAATACTACTCGAATATTTCAGTATTCGAATACTACTCGAATATTTCAGTATTCGAATACTACTCGAATATTTCAGTATTCGAATACTACTCGAATATTTCAGTATTCGAATACTACTCGAATATTTCAGTATTCGAATACTACTCGAATATTTCAGTATTCGAATACTACTCGAATATTTCAGTATTCGAATACTACTCGAATATTTCAGTATTCGAATACTACTCGAATATTTCAGTATTCGAATACTACTCGAATATTTCAGTATTCGAATACTACTCGAATATTTCAGTATTCGAATACTACTCGAATATTTCAGTATTCGAATACTACTCGAATATTTCAGTATTCGAATACTACTCGAATATTTCAGTATTCGAATAGTATGGTGTGAATTATAAATCAAGTTATTAGCTTACAAGCTTTTATCCTGACAAACTAACGAACTCACCACTGAAACAAAATAAAAGCTTAGAGAAAATGAACCTAAAGAATTTGATTTGTATTTCACACCATACTATTCGAATACATCGGTATTCGAATACTTAAATATTCAAATTATTTGAATACTTGGATATTCGAATTATATTCGCCAAATAATTGAGCAACTGATATATTCGAATATCGAAAAATTCGATAAATAGTCCCAGCCCTATTATCCATTAATATAATTCTGATCGTGAGACTACTAATCAGTAAAGAGTCTACTAAGTATTCGTTTCTCAATGGGAACGAGTCAGTGCCGCTAAGTCAGTGCTTTAACGTAGCAGTCGGGGGACGGCTGCGTACTTATAAATAAATAATTACCTGGTAATCGGTGTAAATTTTTTATAGTGCTTGGTACAAACGCGTAATTTGTACAATAAGTAAAATAGGTAGACGCCTAAATGCACAAGGATTATACACGATATATGTCAGTGGACAATGTTACATTCCTTATTTATGTATTTGCTAATGTATTTGAAGATATACATATAAAATACCATGTATGAGATACACGCGAAATACTACTGTCTATTACTGAACAGAGCTGTAATAAAAAAAAAAAGACAAATAAAATGGTAAAGTTGAAACGTTCTATGTATTTGTGGTACATAAAACTTCTTTCTATATTAACGCTTTCTCTACCATCGATTTATTTTTCAACCAAGTCAGATACTACGCATGGATGTAGAATTATCTCTTTAGATACGCATGTTCTGTCGGGTGAGATTAATTCGTGGATATTTAGTACGCTTGTAATTGTATGTTCAAAGGTAGTACTAATAAAATTAATACTAATAAAAAGTCTAATCGCTTATTATTGCTTGTCAATTAATGGAAAAGCATGGCAGTCGATGTGTTATGTTTTCCAGAATTTTATTACGCTTCGAGTGTATCGCTCTTTAACTAATCTATATTACAGCTTAACGCTTCTGTGAGTGCGTCACGTATGTACTCGATGCTTAAGTCTAGTTTCTGGCTGCAGGTCCAACATTGATCAGTTGACTTTGGTAGAAGGAGCTACAATATTGGCACTTGGCACTGGGTAATGTCAGATACACCTTCGACTACGTTTTGATATTCCATCGAAAACTGTTGACATTGATGAACTTCCTTCGTTCTAACAAATGAAATCGACAACATAGCTTAAGCTAAACGCCAGTTAAAGAATCAACGCAGAAGATGGGAAGTTCATCAAAGTTCACTAATTGTACTAACGTTCTGATTCTATAATAACACGTTTGGACTACTTGCAAATGGTGCGAGTGCGAAGTAACCGAAAGACAATGCTCCTGATGCGTAAAGTTAATTTCAGACGCAGTAGAATTCTTTGCGAGCAGTGTACCAAGAAGAAAGTTGCTCTACTTGACGTACACGCAAGCAACTTCTGTAATCGTAGATGGCAAAATTGTCAGCTGTGTCGTTGCATGCTATTTCTGTTTTAACCGGTTACAGAAACTAACGTTTCACGCTTCGTTTCTTTGCGCCACTAAAGCGCGACGAACTGAATCATTGCGATTACTAAATATTTTAGTGAGCCTTTTATAATTCTTTGTACTTTTATGCCAGATAACGTGAATAATTATGGAAACTCTGTAAATGTGTTTATATAACAAATCTCTGTAGTCAATTGAAATTGGTGATCCTAAAACTAATTAGATGCTTCTTAAATATTTTACAGCACTGCTGTGATAGGTCCCACCGCGGATGCCAACGAACCACTGGTGACTGCGACCGAAGTAGTATGACGCAAGAGTTTAAAGTTTCTTCACCTTCGTTGCGAACATATCTTTGTTACTAACACCAATTTGGTTTCGCAGTCTTCGTATGAATCTTTTGCATTTATGACATTTCGTTGGGATTAAGCTGTCTCGTTCAAAAGAATTTGCAACGCTACTCCGTTGATCTGGTTAATGAGTTGTGAATCGAACCGGATCGTCCCTTACCGTTCAAATTATTTTCTGGATTCAATCGTCCGACTTGTAAATGCGAAGGGTTGATGTCGAGACCACCTTTCACGACTATACAATTGGATTTTTCTTCTATGTATTCTATATATTACTGATGATGGAAGTGCAAAGTAATTTGCACGAAACTTTTAACATTTCGTGTATGTGTGACATTATTAACAGTACAGTTATTATTGCGTATGATAGCGTATGTAATTATTATGCTGCATTGCTGTTGAAAATTTATATCTTTGGAATTTAGGGAGTGGAGAACAGATATGATGATAAATGTAAACTGTTATAACTGAAAGAAACTATTGCCATAAATTTAATAATATGTACAATAAAGAACTAGGGCTATTGGAAGATAATAGAATATCGTTTTCAGAAAATTATTAATATTTTAATATAATTGTCGGGATAATAGGATATATTAGGCGAAATACTTTTAAACTGTACAACGTATATATTTCATGCATATCGAAAGTAAAAGAATGCGTACAGTTTAATGGCCTGAAAAGTTAATATAATTACAGACTTTGAGAGCATCGCTTTCATATTTATTAAAATAAAAGTATTTTCTCTTCTTTACGTGTCTGATGCTTCGATCACTAATGATTTCAGTATTTAGTTATATATTTCAGCATATTGTTGCCGAGTTTCATTTTTTAATACAGTAAACTTCTGCCACAACGTATTTTGTATTTAAAAGCTACGTTACTTCGAGTTAAGTTATTTTTTAACGGAAATGTGAATAATCTATCTTATTTATGAGAGAATTATGTAACAGAACTAGCATATAATTTGTGTAATTCTAATATATATATATATATATCGATGTGTTTAAAATTTACCAAGCCTTGCATTTTCATAGTGGTATTGTGTTCGGGGTAAATCAAAAGCTGAGGACTAATCAATGCATTATTATTAATTACAAATAATTAAATACGAAACGAGATTTTCTTTATTTTCTGCTTTCTTATGTACATGACATTTGTAATAAAAATTGTGTAAAGAACATGTGTGTAGCTTTATGCAGATTTCAGTATTCTTCCCTTAGGCGACGATGAGAAATAAAAAGATCATTTCTACAATTTATAGCCGAATTTCTCCACCCAACTTAATCCTTTTACCGAACTTGATTTCGGCCGATACTCCAAACCAACGTACCCGCTGTAACCTTCTTTCTCCAGGGTGGAAAGAACGTATTTATAATCTATTTCTCCCGGAGTATCAGGCTCGTGTCTGTTTGGAACCTGAGCTATTTGCACGTGACCTATAAATCATAGAAGAAATTAATTACCTAAATCTCTAAATTTACGCGTTAAAGACAACGGCGTATACCTATGTAAGGTAAAAGTTCTTTGACGTTGTCGGTAATATTGCCGCAAATGTGTTGCAGATGAAAGATGTCGAATAGTAGCTTCAAGCTTGGACTGTTTATCTTCTTCACGACACTTAAACCTGCACGAAACATTGTATTCACGTTAGCATAAACGAGCGTTACTTATTTTCACCGAATCTTTGTTTCGTGAATGATCACCTTTCTGAAAGCTATTCATATAATAATTTGGCACCGAGATATTATTGATAGGTTCGATGAGACCAACGATCCCTTCCTTTTCAAACTTTTCAGCAGCGTACGCAAGATTCTTCTCGTAAACATCGTCGTTGGTGGAAGTTGCCTCGCTCACCTTGCCCGACATTACGTGAATCCTGTTGAGAGAAAGTTAAGGGAAGGATTTGAGTAACATCGTATGATTTATCGGTGTACAAGATCCTATTACCTTTTGCAGTTTAAAGCTTTCGCGTACTCTATCGTTAAATCAATACTCTTCTTGAAGTTGTCCTCTTCTCCGGGTATCGCTGCGAATCCCAATTCCCCTTTCGACACATCACCTGTCGCAGTAATACGATTATAAATATTCAGAATCGAAGAGGCCATTTTCTGTATCGATCTCTACCAGTCATAATTGTTAAATACCTGTGAATACGTTTATGAGAATTTGTTCGACGCCTGCGCTCTTTTTAGCTTCCAATACTTCCTTACTAGAATAGCCAAGAGGAAATCCGCTTTCCACTGCTTTAAAGCCAGCGTCTTTCGCCAATTTGTATCTTTCAATGATGGTTGGCGCTTCCGTAAACATAAAGGACAAATTGGCTGCAAACTTTAGACTCATATTTGCTGCTTCTCCTGGAACAGAATCGCAACTGTAACCGCTGACTGGTATAATATTTGTAATATTGTGGCATTATATAACTTCGCTTATAAGAGGAAATGGTAGATAAGAATTGTTCTGTTATCATATACAAATAGGAATACTTCAGCTTACAATACTTTATAATTATACTATCTATCTATATACACCAATACAGCTGCAAGCATCTTCCTTTTTTAGTACTTAAGATTTCTATCAATTATTATCAATATTATCAATATCGGCCATGGTGTCAATTAAGGCCTGGACTATTTCTCGAATTTTTCGGTATTCGAATACTTCAGTTGCTCATTTATTTGGCGAATATAATTCGAATATTCAAGTATTCGAATATTTAAGTATTCGAATATTCAAGTATTCGAATATTCAAGTATTCGAATATTTAAGTATTCGAATATTTAAGTATTCGAATATCCAAGTATTCGAATATTTAAGTATTCGAATATCCAAGTATTCGAATATTCAAGTATTCGAATATCCAAGTATTCGAATATTTAAGTATTCGAATATTCAAGTATTCGAATATCCAAGTATTCAAATATCCAAGTATTCGAATACTGATGTATGCGAATAGTATGGTATGAAATATAAATCAAGTTCTTTAGGTTAATTTTTATTACAAGCTTTTATTTAGTTTCAGTTGTGAGTTCGTTAGTTTGTCAGGGCGAAATTTTCTAAGCTAATAACTTGATATTCGAGTACTGATGTATTTATACTGAATAGTATGGTGTGAATTATAAATCACGAACTCACTCGAAATATTCGAGTAGTATTCGAATACTTATCGAATACTTAAATATTCGAATAATAACATTCGAGTACTCAAGTATTCGAAGTTTATTCATAGCATTCGAATACTTGTATAATATCCGAATATTAAATTATTCGAATAGTCCCAGCCCTAGTATCGATAACCATCATACTAACCTAGATTTCGCAGGACCAAAAAAAAATTAGGAATTTCCTGGAATGACGTGGAAACTTTTATCAAACCATTCGCTATCTTAATTGAAGATCGACATCTAGGATTAAGTAATTGAAAGTACATGTTAAAGATTCGTTACATCTGATCTTCGTTCAGTTGGCTCTGTTTGCAGAGTATCAGTTTCAGAACTAAATCCTCTAACTTATAAAATATCTTACACAGTAGCAGTGGAAGTAAGGAAAACTACTAACGTGTTATAATTAGAATTTTATTAAATACAGAAGAATTATTAAGTGCATTTATTTTTTAGAAGAAGTATAAAATAACGTACTAGTCAATTTTTTTTACGGGCTAGTATGTTTTCGTTAAGAAATGTAAAGCTGTGTAACATCGTATGCATCATACGAAAGTGGATATCTCAACATTTTTACAAATGCCTTTCCTGCGCGACAAATTTAATGCACTGAAAGCTGGCGTAATGTAACATCGTGAACTAAACGGAAAAGTTGATGAATAACGCGATTGTGATTATCAATCGTCATCGTCGCGGACACCTCCGCTTGGTACTTTCGGACCTCCGGCGCGTTTTGCCATAATGATTTGATCGACCTTGAGAACGGTACACGCGACACCAACAGCGTACTGCAGGGCCCACTGTTTCGTCAGGAACAGATCGAAGATTTCAGCTTCGACTGCGTCGATGAGAGCCGCGCCTTTGTTCTGCAAATGAACGCTTTCGTTATTAAGATAATTCGACGAGACGATAATTGCAGGTAAACGAATACGTACATCAATATCGAAGCCGTGATTCTTCTTGCCCTCCTTATGCGCAGCGTAGAGTTTCGATATCAGCTCATTAGCGTGGCATCCACTGTTCTCCGCCAAGGTTTTTGGGAATATTTCCAAGGCGGTAGCAAATCTACGCGCCGCGTACTGGTCGAGGCCGGGCAGGGTGTCCGCGTACGTAGCCAGTTGCGAAGCTAGCTCGATTTCAGTGGCACCCGCGCCGGGGACGAATTGTCCGTTCCTTGTTATTCCTTTGAACGTATTGACACCGTCGTCGATAGCGCGCTCAATATCGTCCATGTAATTTTCGGTGGATCCCCGAATGATCACCGTACTGACTCGGCTGTCGGTGCTGTCTATGGAAAATTTCACTACCATGGTGTCGCCTACTTCATTGATGCACACGGAATCCGCGTAACCCAGCTCTTCTTTCGAAGGTGGAACCTTGATACAGAAATTACCAATTAGAGATTCGTTAATACTAGAAATTATTACCGTAGAAGCGAGTTATTTACCACTTTAGGAAGCGCAGTGGCGCCGACGGTTTTGCACAATCTTCTAACGTCGAACTTGCTGGGTATGCGAACAGCCATTAAATTATACTTGTTCATGTAATGCAAAGCCATGTCGCCGAACTTTCCACCAGATACAATCACAGACGCTCCGCTGTCGGCGATTGATTTTATTTGACTCTCTAACAAGGATTCCTCCCCGCGAGAGAATTTCATTAGCTCGTCCGCTGACTTTATTAAAACTGTCCCTTTTGTTTCCGTTTGCGTGACGTCCACAGCGCAGGTATAGACAGCGATTTTCGCGTTCTCTTTCTTCGAGACCTCCCCTTCTACTTGCCTCTTGAATACCATTCCCTGCACAACTTCGGAGCTGGAGAGCCCGCATCCAAGTATTTTGCAGACGCGTACGTTGTCTACGTTGAAAGTTGTTTTCTCCGGTAAAATCGAGACGCAAGCTCGGGAGATGAGGGAAGTGAGAGCGTCCTCGTTTCCATACTGTTTGCTCATAACGGCCGTTTTAATTCCAACTTTTACTTGCTTCTCGTCTCGGTAATCTTTTATTTCGTAGCAAATTAACGTCGGTAGTATTTGCAATGCTTTCTCCAGGGAAGCTTCGTAGCCTTCGACTATCTCAGACGTAGTAATTCCCTGTTACGGAGGATATTTTTGTACTCGTTACGTTTTATTTCGCGGTATTAACGGATGATGTCGCGGGCGAGGTATAGGATAGACCGATAAACTTGCAATCACCGTAACAAAGTTGCAAACCAAAATTTGTCTCCCCGAGGAAGCACAACAAATCTGCTAACTGGAATTTTGGACCCCGAAGGCTCGAATTCCATTTACAAAACTGCTAGAAGAAATCCGTGGTTCGCAACTTTGCTACAGTTGCGGGAGCCGTGAAGCGATATTTACGATGTGTGATCGTGAAGCGTGGAATATTACATTTTTATTGACTTCACGTATTTTGTAATCGGTTCGAATATCCCAGAGTTGGGTGAAAGTTTCAGAAAGTGGATAGCGACACAAACTCCCGCAGGTTTTTAAATCTGTCTTACACCTCGCCTGTGGTTACGCTGAAAATTTTTTACCAAACGGAGCAGTTCCTCCGCAGCTTCGAGCAGTGCTCCGGCAAAAATTATAACAAAATTTGTCCCGTCTCCAACTTCCGCCTCTTGCATCTTCGATGCCAAAACCAACAATTTGGCAGCTGGATGTTCGACCTCCAGCTCGTTGATAATGGTCGCGGCATCGTTAGTAACGAATAACTTCTCGATGTGATTGATGACCATCTTATTCATGCCGTTCGGACCATAGGCTGTTCGCACGGTTTGTGCGAATTGCTTGCATGCTGTTATGTTCCTATAGACTGCTTCCTCCAAACCTGAGAAATACTGAGCGGGAAACAAAGAATTTGTGATTACCAGGTAAACTGAATTCTAATAGTCGGGGAAGCTTCTAGCTGGTAGTACTTAGAAATATCAAGGCAGTGGGATTACTGACTCCAAGACTCGCGCTATAAATGCATACAAACGATTAAATAAACGTTCGTTCGTTTTTGCTCCGAGTTCATTAGAAAATGAATAGTTGAAATCAATACCATACATTCTAAAGAACTGCACACGTGCAGGCAAAAGTTGTGAGTAAAAATTGTACGATCACTCGTAAATAAAATATTCCGGTATTTAGAAATATTCAACTTATAGAAGGTGGAAATAGTATTTTATCTGAAAGTCTCTGATACTCCAAATCAGATTGCAAATTTTACTCAACTCCGTTTGAAAGTTGCATGCATTAAACTGACAATTTGTAGGCTACAAACCGGCTGCGAATAATTTGAGGAGTTAGGGGATTAAAGGAGCGTAGATTGTTAAAAAATAGCGCAGCTTTTAACGTGGCGTAAGAGTTTGTACGTGGGTTGATCATATTATGCCTATAAAAGGTAACGTGTCGTGGAACATTGTGTCTCGTCCCTTTGGGCGAGAAAGCATTAGTTAGTCATGGTCCGGTAACATGGTTCGAAGGCATGTATAACGAGCCTCGCGAAATTTGATCTACGATGTCTGAAACTTACGCGGGCTCCGTCTTTGAGCATTTGGGCCATGCCCGGCGCCTTCGGTACGTGTAAAGCCATGTTTTTCTGGAAATTGAAAGAGTTTTCTCTTCACGTGCGATTCACAGTTGATACGCCGCTTCAATTTTCCGTCAAAAATGATAGAGTCGAGATCTTTCTTCAGAATCGGTTACTGAAGCGACACCTTCAGCGTGCAGCCGAACAAATTCCCCTAGACGAATATTTCACTCTTTTGTTTCGTGCCTTGATCTTCATTAAACTCGTCAAATCATGAATTCCTGCAGTTCCTGCAAGTGATCAAAATGTGTCCGCGTTTTCTATTGGTCGACGCCATTACTGACCTAAACCGAAAATAGAGGGAGCAAGTAAATCTGCGTAATTTTTCCTATTGGGCGAAGCAATAACATCTACCAATTGGATTCCACAACATTGAGCGAAAAGTGGGATCAGCAGCAAACTTCATTTAATACTAATGTGCTCACCGATTTGTGACTTCCGCTGTAGGAGGGGCGACGAGGTAACATACGCCTTCTTTCTATTGGCTGCTGCTTCGCACAAGCGCAGTGATGTGTAATGATGAACGTTTGTCGCGTCGCCGGCATCGCAAGCAAAGAGGAGATATAATAAGAAGCGTCACTCCGGGCGGAACCTTTAAAGTCCTTACTTGACCTTGGCATTTAAATTGGTTGTCTATTCGAGCGGGATATTCAAATCGACTAAATGTATCTTACCGCAGTTGGCTGATTATTGCCGAAGCTTCCCGATCATTGCCGAATGGGGCCGAATGGGCATTTAAATTGGTTGTCTCACTAGAAATCACTATTTCCCTAGGTTATTTCAATAGTTTGCCAACTTACCACCACAGCGCTGAAATCTAAGCCACGCCTTCACTTGGTTTCCCAATATGGTTTAACCTGTAACTTCGCGACTGACAGTGTAATTATGGCGGGAAAGTTTCGAGCGATCTTCGTTCCACGACCCGTGGTAACGTTTGTCTGTTCACATAACTCCCAGATAGCACTGGACGTTTTAAAAACGTCCATTTTACGTCCATTTTACGTCTGAACGTCCACGGCTTGATTTGTGAAAATGGACGTCCAGAAAACGTACTTTACGGACGTTTTAAAAACGTCCTTTTCCGTACGTTTTAAAGATAGCCATGTTTGAAGCGTTTCAAAGCGTTTCTCGGAGTGTGGTCTTAGAGCATATCTAAGAGTGTGGTATGAAGTAGCGTGTTAAAGAAAAAGTTATTAGGAAGTAAGAACAATGGTTCAGTCACGGCCGTCGGCCGTGGTTCAGTGCATCGTGCCTTTGTGCAAAACAGATCAGATTCTGAAAATTGGAAGAAAAGGAATGATGGTAACAGTAACAACCAGAAAGTTACTTTCCACAGGTATTGAGGTTATTTTATTAATTCATAATGGAACAAATTATTATATTTAATACGTTCACTACCGCCTTTTAAGGAAAAATATATAAAGGTATACTGGGTAGCAAACGTGTTAAAGTAACTATATTTTCAAAACATATCTTATTTTGAACTTTATTTCTGTTTTTATAGATTTCCAAAGAATTCTGATACTTGTGAAGCTGCAAAGGCCACCATACACGCTGCTTCTTGCTGTTCCATTTGCTTGTACAGTCAAAAGTGAGAATGCAAGACTTGAGCGTGTGTGTCCACAAATCGGTCAATTTAGTATGTGCGTACTGTCAATTTCCTGCCATGAACGCAATTACAAGTTTTGACGGTACAAGCAAATCGAACGGCAAGTAGAGACATTTTATTAAGACACATTTTATGCACAAAATATTACTCTTTATTACATATAACAAAATTGTGATTTTGCTTTGCGCTAGTCTTTTAGTGTATTGTAAATCAATAGCATTTTCAATTGTGAATAATGCAGAGAAAACATTTTCCTCAATACTTTGAGATCTTTCAACGAATTTGTAACAATGTTATAAACATCCATTGTAAGTGCAGATATTTTACATATTGTTGCTTTATCCTTTTATTTGATATCTTATAATTTTGCACTCGGTCGTTTGACGAGCGATTTCGTTGAAATGCAAAGGGTTATCTTTATTCGTAAATAAGAGATAAATGAGAAGAAGAAGAAGGGGGTGGGGATACGTGGGAACTATAAAAATGCTCGAACCGATGGTAACTCCATCAGTTGAATCGCTCGACCCGAAGTTCTCGTGCACCAGCGTTGCTACCTTCGCAACCAATTGTCTAACAGTGGTGGATCAAGAAGCTCCTGCCTGCTGAAACTAGCGGGATTCTCGAACTGTGTTTCGAAAATTAAGGTCAGTACACTGGTATACTACACGAAGTGTTTGAGAAACAGGCAAAGAGGAGGTATAATAAGAGGCGTCACTCGACAAGGACAGAAATAATCTAGGGAAACGGTGATTTCTAGTGAGACAACCCATTTAAATGCCCATTCGACCCCATTCGGCAATGATCAGTAAACTTCATTCGCTCGAAATAGACAACCAATTTAAATGCCAAGGTCAAGCAAGTACTTCAAAGGTTCCGACCGGAGTGACGCCTCTTGTTATCCCTACTCTTTGAAACAGGGTTGTGCAGTGTACACTAAGGGCCAAAATCGGCTTCCCTTCGGAAATTTGGCAACGTTGCATGTCACTAGGCATAACTCAGTAATTCTAGTGACATGCAACGTTGCCAAATTTCCGGAGGGAAGCCGATTTTGCCGCCTAGTGTACACTAAGGGCCAAAATCGGCTTCCCTTCGGAAATTTGGCAACGTTGCATGTCACTAGGCATAACTCAGTAATTCTAGTGACATGCAACGTTGCCAAATTTCCGAAGGGAAGCCGATTTTGGCCCTTAGTGTACATAGCAGTTGGTTAGACTGATCGTGAGTGTAAATTGTTTACTTAACTTTGTTTAAACACTGGTAGATTAGTGTAATTCCCCACAGAATCAGTTTTGACCACGATCTCAAATGGCCTCTTATGAATTCGCAATATTGAGACAAATATTTACTGCATTACTCTGAAATTCACGCATGTAACAAACCCCAAAATGCCTCTTTTCTTTTTCAATACTAAACTTAAATAATAACTACTTAAATACTTACATTCTTATTATAATCTTATTATTCTTACATTTATAAAGTGTGTTTAGGATTAATATTAATATTAGCCTAGGATACCGCGAAACGCGAGTATGACGAAAGAGAGAATTGAGTGTAAAGGAGTGGGAGAATCAAACGCATGCGCGATCCTCAGTCGATCAGCGGATCACCGAGAGTAAAGATCGACGAGAGCGAGGATCAGAAGCAATGATTATAATTGGTGCGTTGCAATCGAGAGAGGGAACCGAGCGTTCCACGCGCGCGCTTGCGCATAACTAGTCGCTTTGCAGACCGACTAGAGAACAGATCGAGCGAGACGAGAATGATCGATGCGTAATAGCCAAACTCAGTTCCTATTGGTGCGCTCCCAATTCCCCGAATATGTATAAATACGGGCAAGAAGGCCCAGAGAACATTATTATGAATCACAAATTCAAGCCGAACATTACTCTGAATCATTTAAAGCCACTGGCTGATTCCAACCTAAATCAAAAGCTCCAACTTTGGAGGCCGCTTTGCTGGACACTTGGTCGAGCCGATCGTAATAAACTAAGGCCATAGACGCCAAGTTTAGCGAGAGGTTTTCTGCCTTGGAGGCCGCTTTGCTGGACACTTAGTTGCTGAAGCTTAGCTATTATTTAAAATTATAATTCTCAGGTTAGTACTAATACTCCTGAGCGACGAGGGAACAAGACTATTCCAGGTGGCAATACCGCTCCTGATGACAATGAAACAATTCAAACGATTCTCAAACTTAACATATTCAATTTCCTAGATCTATAAGCTAATTCCTAAATTATAAGCTAACTCCTATATCGACCGAGAGTCGCTATCCATAATCAAACTCCTAGATCAATAAGCTAATTCCTTTATCGACCGAGAGTCATTATCTATATATAATAATTCCTTTTATTTGGCAAAACGTCCGTATTAATTATTTAAATTACATTATTCAAATCGCTCGATCAAACGGGTATTTCTTTTGTAACGACCTAGTGTCGCAACCCAAGACGATCAGCTATACTTTTTGTAACGACCTAGAGTCGCAACCTAATTAATTTCTTTAATTTCTTTAGAATTAAGGCGTTGAATTATATTTTTCATCTATTATTTAAAAAGTGTTTTCTTGAATAAACACTATTTAAGTTAAATTCTTGTTCTTGAATTTCAATTCTTTGTCGCACGCCACACGAATCAATCCTGAAATCCTGTAAAGAGCGTCAAGTCACGCATAGAAACGTTACACGCAGTACGCAGAATTTAGCGATACGATTGATAAAATAATTCGTACCCAACTTACAAGGGGACTCCCTAAGACTCACTCTAAGGGGGTGAAATTAATCCCTGAAAATCCGGCCATTTTCGGATTTTATTTTCTAACTCGTAATCTGCAAGAGATAGAGAAAAAATCTCAAGACGATAGTTACTTCTTTTAATTAGATCTATCAAACAGTAAAAGTTTAAGCAATTGTTTAAACAATTAGAAAAAATTTATAAACAAAAATATCAATAATGTTTTTTTGAAATTCGTTGTTTCGCGTGAAATCTGAATTGATAATAAACTAATAAACGTTCTCCGCAGTGGAGTGAATGCACTGATCTAGCACTGAAAGTATCAGTTAACACCAATTTCCCTCCGTATTAATTTCTCTGACATTTCTGTCTGTAGATTACCATGGACAAACTGTTGCTGACGCTGACTCTTGTTGCTTTTTCAAGCGGAGTACTTTGCAATGTAGTGCCAAATCCGAACAGCTGTGGAAGTACGCGTTATTATTATATTTATCACGTCAGTTAGAAGATAATCCAAGTTCTACTGTACTATAAAATTATCAGGCTACTTAATATCAGGGAGTCGAGACCGAAGCAGAAACCGAATTTCCGACCGGTCGCGACCGGTCTAGCGACCAGTAACCGAAGCGAAAAGGGACCGATATTGCGACCGTAACGGTGAGAGGTTGTGAAGGGGAACCGAAACTCCAGACCGATTGCCTCTCGACCGGGAATCTCAGACCGAAGGCATGACCAGTCCGCCGACTGGTCGGTTGACCGGTCGCAAACGGTCGCAAACGGTCGCAACCGGTCAGAACCGAGGTTTCTGTTTCTCTCGATAAATTACGAGTCGGAGCAGTTCGGAGCGGTTCGGTTCTGTTCGGATCGGTTCAACCTAGGTGAATAAGCCGGGAAGGTATGGATGCTGTTCCTGTCGCTCACACTGTTTGTCACTCTCGTGACGGGTTTGTTGACAGCAAAACTTTTGCAGTTATTTGTTACTGTAACACTGTCCATTCCAAAGTGTGTCGATCTGCCGAGATATTATTGCATTTCAAACACTAGTTATGTATTATTTTAGTAGAAGCAGTTAATATAAATAAATTATTGTTAATATACATATAACAAGAAAATGATTGAAAATATAATTCTTCATGTGATTATTTTATAAGTATGTCCAAGTGTGGAAAAAAACAGAAGATAGGATTGTAATGAAATGTAAATATATTTAACAATAGCATAAATAATGTATCTCACTATCTCGTATTAAAAATTGAAGAAGTAACGCTTATACAACTGATTCATAAGATGTTAAATAATATTTTCATATGTTATTCCGAGAGATAAAAATTGAAACATTGTAATAAATTTTGCTGTGAAATTTGTTATCTATGCTATTGTTAAATATATTCACATTTTATTACATTCCTATCTTCTGTTTTTTTTCCACACTTGGACATACTTATAAAATAATCACATGAAGAATTATATTTTCAATCATTTTCTTGTTATATGTATATTAACAATAATTTATTTATATTAACTGCTTCTACTAAAATAATACATAACTAGTGTTTGAAATGCAATAATATCTCGGCAGATCGACACACTTTGGAATGGACAGTGTTACAGTAACAAATAACTGCAAAAGTTTTGCTGTCAACAAACCCGTCACGAGAGTGACAAACAGTGTGAGCGACAGGAACAGCATCCATACCTTCCCGGCTTATTCACCTAGGTTGAACCGATCCGAACAGAACCGAACCGCTCCGAACTGCTCCGACTCGTAATTTATCGAGAGGAACAGATACCTCGGTTCTGACCGGTTCTGACCGGTTGCGACCGTTTGCGACCGAGAGAAATTCTCTCTCGAGTTTCGGTCGAGAGAAAACTCCTGACCGCTCCTCGCTCTCAACTTCGGTCGAGAGACCCGTAAATGCCATATTGGTCGGTCTCACTGACCGCGACCGCGACC
Organism: Andrena bicolor; assembly: GCA_960531205.1. Lineage (NCBI taxonomy): Eukaryota > Metazoa > Arthropoda > Insecta > Hymenoptera > Andrenidae > Andrena > Andrena bicolor. The sequence continues at coordinate 44,780,626 of OY482666.1, forward strand.
GAAACCGAAATTCTATCGGTCTCGACTCCCTGCTTAATATCCAGTGGGTTTTCACAGGCCACTCTGTCAAAAAACAGAGAAACAAATTTGACCTCTTACAAAATGAATCGAGTAATCACGCCCGATCCACACTATCGGTACGGTCACGGTTCGGTCTCGATAAAAATCACATCCCTGAGCGTTCACACTATCAAGCCGGACGTGTGTGGACGCTCAGGGACAGAGGCGGATTAAGGTCGGTTGAGGCCCCGGGCTCAAAAGAAAATATTGGGCCCCTTACAAAAAAGGGATAGACAGGAAAAATAAAATCACGTTAACCATATTTTTAAACACATAAACAGATTATGTACTCATAATGTTTTAATTTCAATAAAAAAGTGTCATTAAAAAAAAGTGGAAAGTTGATTTTTATGGGGCCCCTCAGAAGTTGGGGCCCGGTGCGCCCCCCCGTTAAATCCGCCTCCGCTCATGGATGTGATTTTGATCGAGACCGGAGCGTGACCGGACCGATAGTGTGGATCTGACCTTATCCGCGCCCTTGACCAGCGATTACTCGTAAACCGAAATTATATCTACATTACTGCTTTTTCCTCGAATCGTATCACACGCGTCTGTTGAGCGGGATAAGTCTACACCGGATTATTTTTTTGTAATGGAGCTCTTCAATTAACGTAATATCAGCGCAAGGAGCACGGACGCTTGAAATATAGGGGTCGTGATGGAGATGAGCAAAATTCACGAGGAGGGACACATTCTTCCAGATTCCGAGGCGCGTTGTATCGGTCAGGTTTCCCGCGAGCAGGACATATGTCAGCTGTGCTCTAAGGTCGAACCGGGGAATGGATTCACGGTCTTCGAGGGCTTTGGGGCCTACAAGCTGCACAAATGCAAGAAGGATTGGAACGATGCACGGATATCCTGCAGGTCCGAAAAAGGTGAGGCAAATTATTTGTATATTTCGGTTTTGAGGTGTTTTAGGTGGATAAAAAACAGAAAAAGAGGGAAGGAAGAGGGTTGACCTTGGGATTAAAGGTTTCCTAATTTGTTGAGTGGTCAATGTTCTATGAGGAAATCATTTGATATCGTGTTATTTTCGCTCGCGGAATAAATAATTTCTATAATAACTATTTGGTGGCTGAAATGTAAGTTTTGTTATAGAAACGTGGTTATAGAGTTTTGGAAATAAATTGAAAGATATCTGCAAAAATGGATGCATTTCGGGTGTCATTTTCCCTTTGATCGTTTTTTAAACATATTTAAATGTTCATAATGCAATAATAACTTATATCGTTGTATTCGGGAGGGTTCATAGAATATTTTGACGCAACGAGCAACCGTAGGTATAACTATTACCGTTTTGACACAAAAGATGTTCAAAGTTGAAAATTTGCAATTTTTTTCAAAATCGAGTTTCTCAAAAACTGAGGGTGATAGAGCAATTTGGCTTGCGGTTTCGTGTATCAGCCATTCATGCTACAGGGTTTACTAGAGGATTCTCCATTGTTGATTAGGTCAATTGGCCATCATAAATTCGAATGAGGAGGCGACGATGCTGAAGAATTGGATGGGAAAAGAAAATATTCGCGACATTTGGATAGGTATTCACAGTTATTTCAAGGGGAACGAGTGGGTGACTTTGACTGGCGACTCGGTGGAAGCTGCTGGCTACGATAATTGGTCAAATGGCGAGCCTAATAATGTGGACGACAACGAATACTGTGGGACCCTCAAACAAACGGGTGGATTGAACGACCTTACCTGCAGCTTAGAGCGGGCTTACATCTGTAAGATTTACATGTGTGCGGACCTATTATTATAGGAGATGTGTGCGAAGGGGATCGAGAGAGACACAGGCTCGATGTTGCGTGGTAGACTGATCGGGAGTCAGTCGAAAAGCATGCGCCAGAGGTGGCACTTATCTGTATTTTATTCTTTACATTGCTATTAAATTATTCCATTTGTTGTACTTCTCGTTGAATTGGTCCTATCTATTTCCATACATACACTAAGGGCCAAAATCGGCTTCCCTTCGGAAATTTGGCAACGTTGCATGTCACTAGAATTACTGAGTTATGCTTAGTGACATGCAACGTTGCCAAATTTCCGGAGGGAAGCCGATTTTGCCGCCTAGTGTATGCTGAACTACCGGCGACAATCTTGGGTGGAGCTTGCCCAGGATGAAATTTCGACATTGTTTGATGAGTACTTAAAATAAAATATGTCACTGTTGTAACTTACCTGGAATTTTTATTCATGAGTGATAATCAATTTTCAGTGTGTATTAAGGCAGAGTTAAGCACGTGCAACAGCGCGCATTGCGCGCCGAACACTTAAAATTTCCTACGGTACATACGAGGTCCTACGTTGCGTGCCGGACCATAAAAATCGACCCTTGTAATGGTGTACTTGGCAGTTTATGGAACTTTGTACTACCAAATTAGGGGAACTGTATGAGAATCTGATTGTAATTTACAGAAATCTGATCTGCGAGATACATGAGCCCATACAGCACACTTCATTGCAGCAGTATTGCAGGAACGTTGCCGCAATGTTCCAGTGGCAACGATACTACAATATTTCTGCAATATTGCGCGCACATCAACGTGCAATGTTCTAGTGGCAACGCCCAAACAAAATTGCGCATATATTGCCGTGCAATAGTCTAATGAAAATATTGTAGAAACATTACAGCAATATTCTGAAGCAATTATGACTTTGACAAAATTTGTTGAAATATGTACACGACGCACAGTGGGACGGATCGACGTTTAGGTAGGCATTCACTTCATTTTTTACATTTTTCATCATTTCTTGATTACTAGCTTCAGATTACAGAATTTAGAAAATGATTTTATAAAAAAAAAAAATTATTTTTGCGAATATTTTTTTATTTTTTGTGAAATTTTTTTTTTGTGAAAATAAAAAAAATTATTTTTTGTGAAAATATTGCACCATTATTATTGAAAATAATAAATTGGAGCAAAATAGTACATTTTTCCAGACTTGCACCTGCTTTTGTGCAAAAAAATGTCAATTTTTCAAAGGGTCGGATGCGGATGGATATAAAAATTGAATTTTCTGAAACTGAAATCTATCCAGAATTAAGAGGTATGCTTGAATATACGAACAAATACGAACATTTTTTTTAATTTAGAAAAATACGAAAATTGTACCAAGAAATCTTAATTTGACAATAGAATATAAGGATTTATATTTTTCATTACAAGAAAAAGACTAACTAAAACTATTCCAATGTGTAAAAGCAGATAATTTTCTAAAAATGGAAATTTAAATGTTTTTTTAGAATATTTACCCGAGGAAGCCCAGAACGCCCGAAATAATGATTTTAAAAACTACTGCGAATTATACGCAAAAAGAGCAGCCGAAAAATGACAAATCAAGATGTTCTAAATAATTTATTAATAAGCCCCGATCCATATATATGGATGTATATATATGGAAATCAACATGAAGGGACTCTTGAAGTCCCATTATTAAAAAGAGCGACGAGAAAAAAAATGATTATTGTATTTATTATACAATATATTACCTGTAATCTTAGATTATAATCATTAAATGATGAAATATGTAAGAAATGAACTGAATGCCTACCTAAACGTCGATCCGTCCCACTGTGCGACGTTGAGTGGATTCTACAGCATGTTTCATTTAACTGGATACGCTAGAATTTTCCGTTGGCCGTTGAAGATATGAAAAAACTGTTATCGTGAGTCTTGTTTGTACATGAAATTATAGAAGAGATGTGAAGATGAATTTAATTTTTTTAGATAGAACAGGTACTATAGTCGAATTAACGAAAGAAGGCGCCTTGGAACCGGGGCCACAATTTGCGACTGTTAGAAAAACATATAGTACGCAAAAATACTATATTACCGAGACATCGATAAAATTCTACAATTCTTACTTGTTTTTTTGATTTTATGGCAACATCAAAACTTTAAATGGCGAAATTAAACTTTAACAGAGAGGATGTTTTCTGTAATGAATATGAAGTGGCGGGAAGACAGAAACAGAGCCACACCGTTTCATAAAAAATGTTAATTTGGACGTCCTGTGCAATCAAAACCTTTAACATATTTGTTAAGGAGCATAAATTAATTAATAATCCAAAATGCAGAAAAAAATATTACATTTATTTGAATGTAGTTTTATTTTATACCACTTTTCTCTGAAAATTACTATATTTTTTCAAGATGTACTATATTTTCCATCACATTTGGCTGTGTTGCGCGATCTGGTGGAGCTTTTTGCCTTAGAGGCAGGTTCGCGTCTGTGGAGTGCAGAAGCACTCTGTTTGTGGGGATACACCGAAAATTTTCGAGGATTCAAGGATTGAATAAGTCTGAACTTCCGAATTGTAGATTATACTATGTATATTTTACAAGGGTAAAGTTAAACGTACTAATAGACTCGTCACAAATATCTCGAGCGGAAAAAAGTACATATATGAATGAACTGCCTGGGTTAGCCTCCCTTTTATAGTCCTTGGTTTTTGCACACGCCACTATTTGCACGTGTGCCTCGGTTGCGTCGAAGGTCCTTGGGGTCGTAAACCACCGGAGCCCTTCTTTCCAAGCAACCGCCGTCGTCCAATCAATACGGTGATGCTCTCCTAGCCTCATCGGTGGTTGGTCCCTCGCGCTTCCCTCTATGTTTTGGGGCTATCCCTTGGCCATCTCCCCTTTATCTTTGGGATGGTGGTTGTTCTTGCAGGTGGTTGATGCACGTGTCCCGAACGTGGAAGTAACGGTTATATAAACAAAGCTAATATAAACAAAGTCCTCTCCCGAACAAATTTATGGGGAAGATAACAGTTGTCGGCTTCTGTTTGAGCTCCAGCCAAGACCTCTCCCGCACGTGTCACTCGGATCGCTTCACGCAACGAGACTTGTTCGAAACAAAGTGAGACGGATTTATATAAAATTTACCATGTATTACAAATTAAGCAAAAAGGAAAATCAAAAGGTGGTACAAAAATGGGGAATTTACATGGGTTTATATTACGATAAACAATATAAAGGTTCAATTGCGGTGTGTAGAATTTTACAATATTTGGTTTGGTTTCGGAGGTTACAATTTCTTGCTGAACTGGACTTTATCGTAGAGCATACAACGCATATTGCCGCGAACGTCAGACGATAGACAACAATTGATGGACAATAATTGATCGAGGGAAATCCCGTAACTCACTAGGTGGTTAGATCAATTATCGCGCGGGTGTTTGATTTTATACATTTGACGAATAGGTTAGAAAGGGTATCGCGGTCGCGATTTTACTAAGCCAAATGGAAATAATTCAAATGTGCGGTACGCGCGGAAGGGAATGCGACAGTTTATCGAGGGATGATTCCCATAACACGGAATGGTTGGATTAACTGCCACCTCCGTACAATATCATACTCTGTTGCACTCATCAACGCGATACAAGAAGGCTGTTTGATTTGGAACGTCTTACACACACACACTCTCTCCCTCTCTCTCTCTCTCTCTCTCTGCGGGTGTTAATCTTAAACATGATATATAATTATATACAATCTCTACGAGGGAAGTGAGTCTTTTCTATGGTCACTATATAGTACTTGATACATCTCTCGCTCGACGACTATTTCGATAAATAGTTAATGTCCCTCGAACAGACCGACCGTGCATCACGCGACTTGCTGGCGAACTGTAACGAACGAACGCAGGGTAGTTCCGAGTACTTGGGACTTTGAACAAAGAGCGCCAAAATTGCTGAGTCCGCACCTCATGCACCCGGACATATCGTATCGGTGCCTCGGAACGCTCCCAGCATCTCAATGGTTAGGTTTTCGAAATGCTTATCGCATCCGGCGTTCTATGAACGTCGCGCAGTGTCGGAAGATTGTTCTCGACAAATTTTTCATGGAAAAATGTCGTGGCGTAACAGGCTTCAAGGAATTATATAAAATTATTACCGTGGGAATTCGCTTTGTAGATCATTGACAATTGATCGAGGGAAACCCCCATAACACGCAATGGTTGGATCAAATGTCAATGATGGTGTAAAAGAAATTTAGGAAAAGCAATAACAATATACTACTGCAATTAGCCACGGCATCAAAGAAACGTTTTCCACTGGATTCCAAAACCAAAATCCCCCCACTCAAGTTTGCAATATGGCCACCAGCTACCCAAGCACAATTGCTGAGCCAGATATGCAAGAGCACCTATGGCTAGTTTTTTGGTTTTAAATTTCATCTAGTTGTCAATGATGAAGAAGAAATTCAGGCACTTATACTAACATAGGGCAATGGTCCCCCCCCCCCCCACCCGCGAATTGACAACTCCGCATCCTTCAATCCCTAGGGGAGTATTGTATAATAGTACAGCCCCCAATGACTCTCCATATCTGGGCGATGCGCGGCGGACCACGCGCCAGTTATGGTGAACGGTGCCTCCGCACCCCCAACCCACGACTCCGCGACCAAACACACTCTCTCTCCTGGCGACCCAAGTACCGCAGACCCCGGGGGACCGTTGAAAGGCTGGGACGCTTAAGGTCTCCCAGCCGGCCCCCGGGCGAGTGGCCGACTATACCGTAAGGCCAGCCCAGCTGCTGAACTCGCCCCTCGCGCGTCGATCGCCTAACTGGAGGCGGCTCTATTCGGCCGCCTCCGGGGACCCTCTATATTCGAAGGCCGCCCTTCTCGCTCCCGCGCCGTAATAGCTCTCACGCTCTCTCACTGCGCGGCCAATGCGGGCTGGAGACAGCTCTATACGCGGCTGCCTCCGGGAGCCCTCGGTGTTCGAGGGCCTCCCATCTGCCTTCGACGCAGTTGCAGCTCTCCCACGCTCTCACCATGGGGCCGATACAGCTCGCACACCTCACGATGCGGTTGAGTAAGGGGATGGTCGGGAGCACGGCTGAGGGAACGGAGGAGGTGAGGACATAGCCAATCCCCTGAGTTCTCCGACCTCTGCGTACGAGGCCACGCTCCCGCCGCTAGAAAACCCGGACCCTCCCGCAATGTTTGGTGGAGGGGCACGCGCGGCGGGTTGGAAGGGGGGAACAACACTCGTATATAGACCTTTTTCTCAGCAAAATCTTTTTTCATTTGGCGAAATTAATGTGTCCTGCATACCTTTTTTACTTTGGTAACAAATTTCAGTCCACGGTGAAATAGCTCTTGAAAAAGCTCCTTTTTGATGTAACCCTTATCACCGAACAAAAGACCAGTTAAGTTTTTAGTTAGATTTAGCACAGTCTCTCTATCATCAACAGTGCCTTTTGTTAGTGTAAGTACCTGAATTTCTCCTTTATAATAAAAAAAACAGTCATAGGTGTTTTTGCCTAATCTTGCAATTCTAGCAGAAACTTTATTTTTGGATATTCTCTTTGCATGACAAATTGCAATAGAAGTTGTGTCGATATATGAGATACTGTTCACAAAGCCACTGTAATAACATTGCTAAATGCCACAAAACTCTAGGTTTTACCTACTGTAAGTTTAATATGGAGAGCACATTAACCACTTATTTCCCAGTTCCAAATTTGTTCCTCATCCATGTTAGTAGCAAGACCTCCAAACTTTTCTTTACCCTGTTGTATAGTTCTCATAATCATATTCTCGTCTATAAACCTCATCGATTTCTCTCTTGGTGATAAAAGATTTTCATGAATCGGTTGCTTATGTCGCGTCCCATTAACAAGACGAACAGCTAGGTCGCCTAATATCAGCGCGCAATTTAGCACAATGGTGTTCATTTCCGGTGCATCTGTAACATTTGATCTTACGTTTTCCTGATCAGAAGACCAGCCAGACCAGCTTGTATTAGGAATATTTCCTATCGGTACACCTTGTGATTTTCTAGACTGTGGTATATTTGGTGTGGCAGCACTGTACATCTTTTCTAATCTTACAGAGCACGCGTCAATACCTCTGGACTTAGGGTCTTCCAATTCTTTACCAGCAAATTTGTTGGCCATACTTGATACCAATCCACCACCTTTTTCTTTTATCCAATCAACCAACCCATTTATCCACGAAGAGGGTCTGGTACCAGAACTTGCTACTATCTCAGGTTGATCTGTATAGTAATGGCTATCTTGGTATTTAACATTACGCTTCTGTACTCTACGATGCCTACGTCTTACACGATGCGTACGCATACGCATACCATCTTCATGTCTACTATGATTGTTATGTCTTTTGCGTCTCTCGTGCCTAATAGTATGATTACTACTTGCAGTCTCTGAAGGTGCAGAACTTTTTTGTGACTTAACGATAGAACCACCTAAATCATTTATCCATGAAGATTTTTCTCTTGCAGTGCTTGTTGCTATTTCTGGTTGATCAGTTGAGTCTGTAGTAAGAAGCCTACGCGACGGGTGATGATGATTGCGTTCGTGTTCTTGAGGCGTTTCTCTTTTTACATTAACTTTGCTCTCTAAATGTTCCACAATATTACTGTAATTTCCAGCAACAGCTAAGTCCAAAGGCGCCTGTCTATAAAATCGCGTCTGTACATTTGAACTACCATTAAAAGTGGCAGTCCACCTGAAAAGATCCTCCAGATTAACATCAGCATGCTTCCCCCCAAGGTATTTTGCTATATCAGTGTTAGCCTTATCAATATTCGTGTTATCAACTACCTGCAAAGGTGTAACAGCAACATAATCTTTTACATTACCACCAGGGTACATTTGTTCTACAAGGTATTTCACTACCTTTAGCTTACCATTCCTAGCAGCAAAATTCAAAAGTGTTTCCTCCCCACCAACCCGAACATTAGGACTAACTCCTTGATCGAGAAGATTCTGAACTTCATAATAATCATCATACTTTACTGCATCAAACAATCTCTCTGTTAAGTTTTCAACAATAGAATCTACCACATGTTTATAACCATTGCGTTCTAGTATGTTTAAAGGTGTTTCACCATTCAATTTTATATCAATCCTAGCACCTTTCTTTATAAGGTATTTCACCACTTCTAGACTACCACTTTTAGCAGCATCGTGCAGCGGTGTCGTCACGGAATTATCAGTTGGATTAACATCAGCCCCTTTTCCTACAAGGTATTTTACTAGTTCTAGGTTAGCGTCAGAAGTAAGTATCTCGAAAACTCCAGAACTAAAATAATTGGTTAAATTGATACCAGCGTCTTCTTGTTCTACAAGGTATTTTACTACTTCTAGATTGTTACCATGAACAGCATAGAACAAAGTTGCCCACAACCTTTTATCCTCTACATTAACATCAGCATCTTGTACTGCTAAAAAGTATTTTACTACATTTAGACTTCTTGCACCTACAATATAGGGGAACTGTGCAGGGCGAAAAAAATTATCCTTTCCTTTAACATCAGCGTGTTTTTCTTCTATAAGGTATTTTATTACCCCTAAATTGTCATCACAAGCAACATAATGAAGAAATGCGTTCAAAAAATTGGGTTCTTCAGCAAGATTGTTGAAATCAGCAGATGTTCCACCACGTGCAGCATACTCCAAATATCTATCCGGAGAATTATCTTTTAAAAGGTATTTTAATACCTCTAAATTCCCACCAGCAGCAGCATAGTACAAAGGTGTAAGAATATTATTATCCACTGCATTAGCGTCAGCGTGCTTTTCTTCTACAAGGTATTTTACTACATTTAGACTACTTCTAGATGCAGCATAGTGCAAAAGTGTAAGTCCAAGATCATCCACTAAATCGACACGAACGTGTTTTTCTTCTACAAGATACTTTACTACCTCTAGATTGCCACTAAAAACAGCATAGTACAAAATTGTGATCTCAGAATTATCACTTGCATAAAGACGAGCGCGTTTTTCGTCTACGAGGTATTTTACTACCTCTAGATTGCCACCAAGAGCAGCATATTGCAAAGGTGTAATCTCATAAATATCCTTTACATTAATATCAGCGAGTTTTTTTTCTACAAGGTATTTTACTACACTTAGACTACTACTACTACTAGATGCTGCATAGTGCAAAGGTGTAATCTCATAATTATCCTTTACATTAACATCGGCGTGTTTTTCTTCTACAAGATATTTTACTACCTCTAGATTGCCACTAAAAGCAGCATAGTGCAAAGGTTTAATCCCATAATTAGCCTCTACGTTAACATGACCGTGTACTGTTCTAACAAGGTATTTTATTACATCTAGAGTACTACCAGAAACAGCACAGTACAAAGACTTAATCCCAGGATTATCATTTACGTTAACATCAGCGTGTTTTTCTTCTACAAGGTATTTCACTATTCCTAGGTTACCATTAAGAGCAGCTACGTGTAAAGGTGTTTGCCCGGCATTGTTTCTAGCATCAATACGAACACCATGCTCGATAAACTCCTTGACCTCCCCAATATTATTTCCCTCTATTGCTTCAAACAGTTTTTGTGTCTTTATCGTATATATTGCAGTTTTATATCTATCATTCCTAACCTTCGTCATTAATTCACTAAAGTTCCCAGCACTATTTATCCTTTCTATTTCTCTCCTTAACAATATCGTCTTATCATCAAACTCTATCTTTAGACTATGCATCTTATCTCGATTGTTCCCATAATAAAAATCGTTCAATAAAATAGTAAAAACGTTATTTTCAGCAGTACTAGAACTCAAAGAGTTGGTTATAACTAAAGCATCGATATTACGAGCAAAACTATAATATCCTATCTCTGTCTTTACTATTATCTTGCTTCCTTTCGCCACATCTGTTGGATTTATGACATAAATATTTTTACTATTATCTAAAATTAAAGGCTGTGGAGTTAATTGAATATCGCCTAGAATCTCTTTTAATACGAATATATTATCGATTACTACATGTAATCTCTCGTGCCAATTATTCTCTAATGCATCTTTTAATCTTATCTTAACTACTTCCTGTTTAGACTCATCATCAAGAGATAAAGTAATCAGTAAATCACTGGCAATTTTACTAACATCTGTGTTGATTTCTCGATCAATATCCTTTTTTATTTGTTCGTATACTTCACGCAGATCTAAAGTATCTATTTCGTCCCCTTGATCAAAATCATAAATTACCAGATCAGAAATTGGAAGGTTTGCAAGAGTTATGCTTTCATGACCCGAGCTAATAACAAATATATTCTCACCACTGCCACTAGCTAAGTGACTTGCTCTTGCATTAGGATCATTCCTCAATATATCCCCATGCTTATGTCCAACTGTAAGAACTTCATCATTCGAATATACAACAACATACATTTCTGACTTATCCGCTATAGAAGAGTAGTCTTTTACAAGATCAACAATTGGCTTTTTAGTGTTTTGCAGTGCATACACATAATTTTGACCAATTACAATATTTGTAAGGTCAGTTAGATGAAACGTAGTTGTGTTCTTATCAGCACCACTAACAGTTAAATTAAAACTACTATTCACATCTATTTTCTTCTCTCTTTCGTAAAATTTGTCTACAAAGCTAAAAGTTATATTTTCCTCAGATTTATTGATAGCAGCAACATCCGTTAATGCATAGTAAAATACGAACGTATCGATGCTTTGTGAACTTGGATCCAACTCAATATACGCTTCCTTTCCCTTCTCTCCTTTTACAATATAACGAAATTTACCCCTGGCACCATTATTAGTGACCTTAGTGTAAGGATTAACTGTTACTGTAGAATTATAAAAACAATAATCATCTTTTGGAATTATAATGCTATCTAAATAATATTTATTTTCTCCTCCTCTACCATCCACATGCTTAGTATCACAAGCAAATAGCACTTCATCTACTCCACCTTTTCTTCCTAAGAATACATTTATATCACTTATAGAAAGACGAACGTTAGATGTATCTTTTAACATGCCTTCATAAAAATCAACAGATACTTGGTACTTACCTACTTCCTTACTATTCGCATTACGTGCAGTGAGTTTACCAGCATCAATTGTATTAATTCCTCCTTTCCCTGCTATCATACCGTTAATTTTACTATCAGAACTTGCATCAACACTCTTTCCTTCAAAAATAAAGATATCATCTTTATTTCCCCCATAGACGTATTTACGCCCATCACCAAAAACAACAATATTGCTACTATCTGGAAAACCCCGTATTACATCATTACCATCACCAAGGCTTATCCAAGTATTATTTGCAGTTTTATTATCTAGATACTCTACACCAATCGCATTATCACAGTAATAAGTCCCTCCATCCGGAGCATATTCCCAATCCCCTTTAGGCTGACAAAATAAATCAAATCCCTTTACATCATTTGGCCTTGTACTACTCCATTTTATATCATATTGCTTTTTATCTAGAAACACTACATTACGCAATGTCTTCGCGAAAAATTTAGACCCCTCTTTGGTGTTTATCTCTATACTAGGGAAAACATATCTTCGAATGTGCGGATTGTCTTTTAATAAGCATGTTATACGTTTGACTTCTTGATTATTCGCTTCTTTCTCTCCGATTTTCTGTTGGATATCGTCTGAAGGACTTTCACCAAAGAAAGTAAAGATTCCTTCAGCAATATCTCCCAAAACTGATAGATGAATGTGCTCGTCAATTTTCTGAACTGTTCTTACTGTCGTGTAAACGTTAGTGCCCACCAGTACTAGAGCTCCTAATGCTATTCCTATAGGACCAGTGTAAGCAGAAACTCCGCTCAATAATCCAAATACTTCTCCAATCTCTATTCCAATTTCACCAACATCTACCCCAAGCTGAACACTATCTCCTATGATATAAACCAAAGCGTCTTTATTACCTTCTTTATATGCTTGCACTTGCTGATACAAATCCCATGCAATAAAAGCACTAGCTCCCCTTGCAAGATATGGGGCGGCAACCTTTAGGGTATTACCAAGCACTGCTCTACTTTTTAATATATAACTTGCCCCTTTCAAAGATGCTATCTCTGCAGCTTTTTGTAATCCAGCACCAATAGCAAGAATTCCTATAGTTTTCGCAAAATCTTCATAATCACCATGGAATATATCAACCACCAGATCTTTTATAATCATTCCATGCATTACCATACCAGAGACTTGTCCTACTCTCCCTAAATGACCAAGGAACCTGTGATTTTCGGTGAGCATATTGATCTTACTTGTATGGTCACCGGTAACTACACTGTCACTCGCTAAAGCAATTGCGTTAGAAATCTTTTCCTCATTTGCCTCATGTTCCATCGAGACAATACTACGGATAAACTTTTCACCATCTATTCTAATGGTATCAGGATCTATATTTTCAACCCCTTCTTCAGTAATTTTGTCTATTTCTTCCCATGTCCAACAACTCTTGCCTGCATATCTACGGTTTCTTCTAGATGTGGAAGGACACACACTGGCTCCTGCGTTCCCTAAGCTAAATCTTTTTTGCATATTACTTAAATGCGTCATAATGTCCTCAACAGTATTTGGCTTAGTATTCTGTACGTTCCTAATCTCATTTACTGTGTTAACTAGTATATTGTCTATTTTGTTGATATCATTTTGATTTGTAATCGTTGGGAAATGTGCTATCTTTTTTCGAAACTCGTTGATCTGGTATAACATATTTCTCGAAGGATCGTTGGCTCCGTAATGTGCGCCAGCTTTGCCAATTTTGTCTACAAGGGAAGTTAAAGTAATAAACTCCGTTTTTAATGTTTCCGCATGGTTTAATGTTATGAACACGTTCCATTCCTCTGTTACTCGCATTTTGTAAAATTCTTGTACTTTCGTATTAAAAGACTCAGTTATCCGTGCTAAAGACACTGTAGATTCCTGTTTAAGTTTATACTGGCCAACAAGCATATCAAATACCGACCTATCTATTACCTTACCTTCCATTACATTTTCAAATATGGTCACAAGAGGAAAGTATTTCTTAAGCAAATACACAATTTGCTGCTTTCTCGACGCTACTGAGAGTGAAAGTACCAGTGATTTAGATTCTCGAGAAATATCCAAGTCGTAAACCAATCGATTATATTCTTTAGGGGAGATATAAGTATCTAGATCTTTGTTATTTAAATTCCCCGATTTCAAAAATGTAATTAATTTTTTTGCATTGTCGTCAGGTTCCTGCATATTGTTGGACAGATGCTTAACTAACTGGTCTGGTGTATTATCTTTCCCTGCAACGTAGGGGTTATCATTTTTTATAAAATTTTCATCAATATAACGTTCCAATTCTTCTTTAAGAGTCCATCGCGACCTCACATATATTTCCTTAAGTATCGGACGCTCAAGGAAATTATTGAGAAATCTCTCATCTTTATTCTTATAATTAAGATGGTCTATTACTTGTCCTACTTCTATTGCATCAAGATATAATTTTGGTAGATTTGCATTTCTTAGCTCGCCTATAAATTTTTCGAAATCCCATGACTCTAACTGTGACTGTAGCTTCTTGTATATCTGCGACCTAACTTGGTTAATGTGTTGTGTAACAAACTCTAAGGACTTTACATCTTTTTTACTTAATTTACTTTTAGAAACCTCGTTACCGTTAAATTGCATATGATTGACATTTTGATAAAGAAAACCAAGTGATTGTTTTTGCTCCTCTGGAATCCTCAGAGCCATTTTTCTTTCAATTTCCAATCTAAGAGTCATAAGATCGTTCTCGCGTGACAGCTTTGTAAGGACTTTTCTAAAATTCACATCAATTTGAGTCTCTCCAATAATCGATACAATAAAATTATTCTGCAGTTCAATCATTTTACGCTGGATAAGCTTTTGAATAACAACGCAACCATTAAAGAATTTCTCGATATATTCATTTTCTCCTGTTAGTAAAGAATATACTTGATTATGCGTTAACATGTCTCTAAAGATATTTAGCAAATTAACTGGTATTCCCAATTTCTCTAAAGATTCCTTGAGGTCAGATGATACAGTAGCAGTAGGTGAAGCATCTTTTAGATTTTCACCAGCAGTATGAAGTATTCTTTGCAAAGCTAATAGTTTTGCCTCGTGAGGATTATTTTTTTGGACAGTATCCTTTAATGACGTAATGATAGAATCGATTGTATATAAAGACTCAATATCTCTTCTCATTATTAAATACTTATCTGTCTTAGCTCTAGTATTGGGATCTAACTCAAGACGAATTCGATTATCTTCCTTAATTTCTGCAATATAGTTTCCCCAAATTTTTAATTTATTCTGTAGATATAGAGGTAGTTTTTTTATATTTGGAATTTCTGCCAAGATAGATATATAGCTTGAAAACAGACATTTCACTATAAACTTATTAAAATTAAGATTTTCCTGAACTTTATAATCATGTTCGCTGATTGAAATAAATCTAAAATCTTGCATATCAAATAGCTTTAGGTCAGGGTTTATCAACTTAATCTGAGCCTTAATTTCATTAAATAGAATCTCCTCTTCTTTAACTGGAAATACAAAACGTTCTTTTGAACGAATTTTTTCCAAGCATTCTCTGAGCCATTCAGTTAATAGTATTAAACGCTTTAACTTCGTCGCATTACGTGTTCTGTTTACAATATTGTCCCTTACATTATAACAATTTGACATATTGAATACCTTATTTGACAGGACAAATGTGAATCTCCAATTACAAGCTGACTAGGTCTAGATCCTTCCTTGTATTTTATTTTATAATCTGCCCCATGTACCAAAAGAACCTTTACCGTATGATAGTTATGAACCAGCCAAACAAGATGCAATCAAAATTAATAGTATTTATATACTCTACTAACCCTGTATACCTTTACCGCCCTCCTTTCCTTGCACAGCAATGCACAACTGGTGGGATTCACTAGCAGAATACTCTCTACAACACTGTCCGACAAACAAATGCGATTTTTGTGTCATCGTAATGGAATATATAGTTTCCGAAATCTGTGGTTCAATGATAAGAGAGCAGCCGACCTCCTGACCTCCAGTAAGCAGCAGTATATAAAGAGAGTGCTATCGCTGTCGTGTAAAAATACATCCACTAAGTCCTCATACTCCAGTTCCGAATCATCAATACTTGAAGATACCTAGAGAAACAAATATTGTTACGAAAGGATAGTATGTGCAGGAATGTGTGCAATGCTGTACAGCCGTTATCAAATTCAATAGTATTTATCTACTGTACTGACCCTTCCTGTATACCTTTACCTCCCTCCTTTTCTGTTGTGGCAAAATACATCCACTATAGTCTGATTTTTCGAGAGTTGAGAGCAGGGCTTGAAACCGTTATTATAAAGATTTGAGGACAGTAACTTTCAAAATTTTAAATTTTTAATTGAATAGTGATCACTATTTTAAATTTTAAATTTTAAATTTTAAATTTTAAATTTTGAATTTTAAATTTTGTATTTTAAATTTTAAATTTTAAATTTTAAATTTTGAATTTTAAATTTTGAATTTTAAATTTTAAATTTTAAATTTTAAATTTTGAATTTTAAATTTTAAATTTTAAATTTTGAATTTTAAATTTTGAATTTTAAATTTTAAATTTTACTGTCCTCAAGTTATCTGAAGATTCACGATCTTAATTGAAAACATGCTCTAAGTCAGGAAACCACTGCGTTCCATATAAGAGCATACCGACGCCGCTACCAATTTGCGACCGGTCTGCGCAGCTTCCACAAATTTCGGTTCCTGAAAGTTATGAAGAACCTTTATTCTGAACAACCGTTATAAAGAACCGTAAATATCAGAGTATATAAGTTTAAGTTACGGTTCCTATATAGCTCTATAACTTTTATTTTTTAGGTTCTATATAAGTTCCAAAACGGTTATAGAACCGATTCTTTTAACGATTGTACAGAATTTTATAGAAAATGAATTCACAACATATTAGGGTAGACCGGGGCGGGGGCGGGGGGGGGTAGTTACACTTTGACTTTGGCATACGATTACGCAAGAATTATCACAGTAGGCCCAAGAGTTCTTATAGGAGAATGTTACTTATCTAACATTATTGAGACACACCAGTTTCGGTGTAAGTCAAGTAATATCCAGGTTATTAACAAGAAATGAGAAGCGGAGAAAGTGTTACAACTGTCCCTGACCTTTTTTTTTTTTTAGGGGGGAAAATGCATTAACGCATACCCGTAGAGGCTATCCCCCGCGGGTTATTTGGGCTCGCCCCACAGGGAATACCCACTAAAAACCCCCTTTTACGTTGTCCGCCTATTCCCCTCATGCCCTACCGCGGCACTTGAAGTCTACTACTTCGCCGTCCCTGACCCTGGGACAGTTGTAACACTGCATGGAGTCGATAGTAGCACAAATTTAACTTAACAAAATTGAAATATTGATTGATTTTAATTATAGTAATAAAGGAAAAAAGTAAAATTTATAACCAATTATGGGGTATCACAATTATGGTAGAAATAGAAAACGTTTTGGCTGGTGCATTCTCCATGTGATCAATTCTTATATTCAGTACATTGCACCCATTTTTTATTCGGTTTGCTTGTGCTGTGCTATAGGATCCCATGCAAACACGGCAATATTAACGGGTCTCTACGATGTTCGATGTTTTCCTTTTCTTTTGTTATCAAATGGAATTTACCCGTACAAATGAAATGAAATAAATAAATATTATTCATCTTCTTTGTCAATATTTGGTTCTGTCGCGGTACAAGTGATATCTACTGCCGATGTTACAATCGCCCCTGACCAGACTTTTGGACTTAAATTATAAATTTTAATTAACGAGACGCGCAAAAGTGATAAGTAATGATAAGTATTACTTTAAAAGTGGTCCGAATAATATTAAAAGCATGAAAAAACACGTACTTGCAAAGAAAGTATTTATATTACAATTTTTAATCAGTAAAAACAAGTTACATTGGCGTATCGAAACGTTATTTTCTTCCCTGATAACCAGATGTCTGCAATCTGACGTCAGATTGGCAACAGGGTCTGCCGTGAGAGCGCAGAGCCTGACGTCAGATCCGTAGTCATCTGTGTCCGCATTAGGATACGGTCTGCGGTACAGAGCCTGACATCAGGATCCTGACTAGAGCTGTTTCGAGACTCGAAACAACCGAGCCGAGACTCGAACGGTTTCGGGTAGCTCGATTTTTTCGAGCCGCTCGAATGTGTTTCGGGTAGCTCGATTTTTTCGGGTAGCTCGATTTTTTTCGGGTAGCTCGATTTTTTCGGAAAGCTCGATTCTTTCGAGTAGATAAAAAACGAAGCGATCTGAACATTGCGTAAGACGACGGCGACAACGACGGTACCGTTTAGAACAGCGCTGTTCAAGGTCGCTCACGCGTGAGCCCGGGGTTCTCCCACTCTCGTTCGCGTTGTCAGGGATACCGCGCGACGCTAAAGAGGCGACCATGACAGACCAGCGCGTCCGTCGTCGAGCGAGCTCGGACGCCCGATACGACATGTGTATTAGTGACACACACCGTCACAGTCAGCCAATGCTACTACTTCCCGCGAATTTCGGATTATTCGTCTTTTGTTAGCCCCCCTAACCGCGAAGATGCTAGCCCGTCATGGCCTTCTTAGCGTCGCGCGGTCCCTTTGACGACGGAAGGCACGCTGTGCGAGAGAAAGATTGGAAGGGGAAGCTGGCGCGTGAGGGGCCCCTACGCTGGCCAGCGCTGCTCTAGAGAGTGATCGGATTATCGGAACCACGTGTATCGTCGCTGATTGATTGCTGCGATTTGGAGCAAAAGCGGCAGTAGAAAGAGAAAGAAACCGTAGAAAAGAAAGAGACAGAAATGCGGATAGAAAGAGATGTATAAACAATCAGCTTGGAAAGCAGACGATTTAATGAATGTTTAGGTTGTTATTTCCAGTTTTGTTCCTAAATTGCACAAATGGCTGCGGTTATACCGATCACACCCTAGAGGATCACTCGTTGAAACACCACTGTGGCACCATCTGCCTAGAATTGTCATAATTATATAAATCTGCGCGATCGGCTCTGTTATCGATGCTGTAGCGTAAATGACACAAAGAATAAATGTGAAATGACTTTTAATGCAATGAACCTAAAAAAAATCATAATAATTTTGACACTTGGACACAAAATTTATAACCAGTCGACAATCTATTTCCCGGCTACGTTGGTTGGCCATAATTGGCTTCGTGCTGGCGCCATTTGGCTTGGCGTGGCGCTGGCGTCGCCACACGCACAAATGGGGAAGATGACGCAACGCTAGGCGCAGATGGCGCCACTAGCGCATCTCCTATGGTTGGCCCGAGTGCGTATGTGTGAATTGTTTGCGCGGGAATTTTGCATTTATGTATTGTATAAATGGGAATGCGTGCTGGTGGCGTCACGGGTGGAAAAAAGTTGCAGGCATCTTCCTCATTGTCACCACTCCTGTCGGTGTTCCCCCACCGCTAATTATACTACGGGATGACATTCCAACCATTCCCTGCCACCGTCCTATATTCCTATCAATTCCTATATCCATGGAACCTGCCAAATCATATATACTTTGCATAGAACGGAACATTTTCGCAAATAACTACAATACCGCATATATCTTGTACCCATATCGGTTCCATCTTGGCTAGGCCCCGCCCCCATGTCACTTCCCAATTGTCCGTCACTTCGCATACCCAGATAGCACAACGTCTGGTAAAGTCTTAAAGACGTCCAAAAGGCATCGTAAAGACGTCTTAAAGACGTCTTGTTACAAATTAAGACGTTCAGACCTAAAATAGACATAAACTAGACGTCTCTAAGACGAGGTGTGCTATCTGGGTAGGGAAATATCGGCTTCATGCGATGCTGCCTTAAGGGATAGGCTTGCTATGAGAAACATTGATAATATTTAGGAATCATCAGTGGAGACGTGGGGAGACGGTATTAATAAATTCTAATACATTATTAGGATTCAAATATAGTACAGTAACGGAAGTTATTGTTACTGTAAATTCGGTGAGTTAAGTTACACACTTTCGAAAGTTCTAAAATTAATAAATAAGAACGTAATGGCTGAGAGGAATCTAAAGGGAGTACTTTGTTTGTGACAAGCATTTGACAGAGAATTTCGTTACCCGCAACTGTTATGGATATGGTGATCACGAATCTGCAACAACAGCGTCACATTACGGAGCAGCTGCGTCGCGAAGCTGCCATGAAACGGATCATGGTGAGCAAAGCCGTAGAGGACATCATGAAATACATCACGGAGCACGAGCAGGAAGATTGCCTCCTGGTCGGTTTCTCATCGCAGAAGTCTAATCCCTTTCGTGAAAAAAGCTCATGTACCATTCTTTAAGCTCGCGTGCTTAAAATGAAGGGAAAATCAGTTTCGGCTCCCTTATCGATTAATCGGATTTTGTATTTATGTCATTTAACATTCTTCTCGGGAAAGAAACCTGTCAATTATCCTACGAATTATGTGCCTGAAGTAATCGAGTTCTGTGGCGCATGATATGTTTAATTTATTGTATTACTAGAAGTAGAAGTAGACGTGGAGGATGTTTGTATCTTTGGTATTTAGATATTCATTTGAACGAGTTAATTTGATACGCCGCCGTTACCTTATCGCTTCCATGCAACAATGATTCTATTCTTCTAGAAGAGAATCTCATATTTATCGGCCTAGAAAAACAACGAAATATATGTTTACAGAATATTTTAACAATGTTGTATTTTGTACAATGTTGATCGTATGAAATGTTTAACTACGATTGTTACGCGGTAGGGGCGAAACGAAAGTAAACTTCCGATGTTGATGTGACTTGTACAAGATTTAAAAGTACGTATGTTGATTCAATGACCAAATCATATTTCCACACCGCATCTGTACAACCGCATATACGTGTATTTGAAATGTCTGTATATAACAAAATTGATGTACTTTTGTATAATTTATATCGCTAACTATATAATTATACTGAGCGAGAGGTTTGAATTCTAATAAAATGTTATAAGTATAAACTTTTAACTTATTGTAGCCTGATGATATGTTAGTAGAATTATTGGGCCGAATTATTTATGTGATTTCTTATCATAAAAGTCTTACAAGTCTAACTTCTATTTTAATTGATTACGTTAAAATTTCTAGGTGGAGGAGCCAAATTATTTGTAAATTTTGTTAAAATTACTTAGATTCTATTTTAATTCATTATGTTAAAATTTTTAGTTGGAAGAGCTAAATTTTTCGCAAATTTACGTGTATTCTAATTAATTACGTTAAAATTTCTAATTTGAGGAGCTAAATTTTTCGTAAATTTTGTTGAAATTAACTTCTATTT
Source organism: Andrena bicolor (assembly GCA_960531205.1). Lineage (NCBI taxonomy): Eukaryota > Metazoa > Arthropoda > Insecta > Hymenoptera > Andrenidae > Andrena > Andrena bicolor. Next base: position 44,801,792 of record OY482666.1, read on the forward strand.
TAATTGATTACTTTGAAATTTCCAAATAGTTAAAGGCGCTAATTTTTTTGTGTGTAAATTTTGTTGAAATAAAATTCTACTTTAATTCATTACGATAAAATTTCTAGTTGGAAGAGCTAAATTTTTCGCAAATTTTGTTGAAATTTCTATTTGGAGGAACTAAATTTTTGGTAAATTTTGTTCAAATTAACTTCTATTTTAAACAAGTACTTCAGAATTTGTAGTTGAAGTAGCTACATTTTTCGCAAATTTTGTTGAAATGTAAATAAGTACTTCCATAAATTATAGACTTCAACTACCACGTGACTTGAATTGTAAACATAACCTAGAATTTAACATGCTATTGTATATATATATATTTACGAATGTCAACATTTTCGAAAACAGATGCCAAAAAGGATTTACCACATAAAGATTCAAATAACATAGATGAACTCTCTCGCTGAAGTGGTAAAATATTAACGCACGAAGAATATATTACGATATTTTAAATATTCTTGCTAAATTATTGCCCTCGATAATAAAGAATATTTCAGTTTTAGATATCAGCTAAATATGTTTTCTATCAGTTTGGTAACATTAGACAGTTACCAGTCAGCTCCGCTACCCGAGTTGGACGTAACATTCTCCGATTTTCGCGGGACAGTAATTAGACACGTTCCAGTTATTAGAATATTTGGATCGACCCCTTTTGGTAAATTGCATCGCAACATAAATGAAATTCATCGACGAATTACACAATAGTTATATGAATTTTTTTATATTGATAAAATAAATTTATATTTATATTAATTTAGAGTTATTTTGATTTTAATTTTACCAATAATAGGTCTTCTTTCGTATTACATTCAGGAATAAAAACATGTTTGCATATACACGGTGTATTCCCTTATATGTACGTGCCATGCACGATAGAAAAGAACGTGGACAGTTTCATTTACAAGCTAGCTGCGGCGATAGATTCTGCGATCAACGTGTCCCTGGGGTCCGCGATGTCCAACACTCAGCACGTTTATAGCATCCAACGAGTTTCTGGAATGTAAGACACGACCTAGATTACGCAGATTAATAATACTCGATGACGTACGAAAATTTTTTCAGCCCTTTCTACGGATACCACGAAAAGGAACACCAGTTCTTTAAAATTTACTTTTACAATCCAGCGATGATTAAACGAGCAGCCGATCTGCTGCAGGTAAATCATTCTCGTGTTCATAAATGTTAATAGAAGGTATCGGCATGGTAATAACTGTATTATTTCAGAACGGCGTGGTACTGAATCAAAGTTTGCAACCCCACGAAGCTCACATTCCATTTATCTTGCAATTTACGATGGACTACAATCTCTACGGTATGAGCCTAATAAATTTGAAGGACGTGAGGCACAGGCAACTTCTCTACACAGAATCGACGGAACATTCTTTGAACCTTTCCGATTCGCAAAAGTACCTCCCCGCGTCTATCGTTAGGCAGAGCACATGCAAACTGGAAGTGGACGCGCACGCATCTGCGATACTGAAGCAAGAGATTCAGAACGGTTTAGATTTAAATCCAGGCATCGCAGCAATTTGGAACGATGAGAATTGCAGGAGAGAAGCTAAAGGTTTAAAGCACACCGAGTCGCAACTGTTGTATACAAATACTAACGACAGAGTTTACGGTTCTACAGATAACGATATTTATCAAGAGGAACGATTAGCGCGGAGGCTGCGAGCTGTTCCGCGGGTACAGTATACATAGATTTTTTTTTATTGCGAAAAAAAGACGGAAATTTCCGCAACTCTGACAATAATTTATTCATATTTTCATACATCTCTGGTAATTTTTTCAAGTTATTTCATGCATTACATTAAGGTGTAATCCGCTGTGTCCCTTGGCGTGTCCTCATCGTCGTTGTCGATTCGCGGGAATTGTGCAGCTCGCAATTAGCATCTGAAATAGTGCAAAAAATGTTGACACATTCTTGAGATGTTTTTTAAGAACATGAACCTAAATTTTGAAAAAAAAAATCGAGACTTGAATGTTGGAACGTGTTAGAAAGAAAATGATCGATTTTTTGCATATTTTTCCCGGCATTTTGCAATAATAAATATGTTTTAAACAATCTAAGCTTTCCAACTTTAGGTTCATATTTTAATAAACTATATTATGTAAACGTGTTCCAAATTTCAAGATGATCCATCAATTAGTTTTTGAGTTATGATTCCCGCAAATTGAAAAAATGTCGTTTCGAGAAAAACACGTTTAAAGCTTCACAAACGAAAAAAACTGGAAGCCAAATGTGTTTAATCAAATGATAAAGTGTCTTACCGATTAATCAGCGATTCCAGCACCATACAGCAGTCCTTCCTCTTCCTCATGCAACTCATTTGAAGCTTGCATTTCCTCTTTACAAGCTTTTCGAGCTTCTTTTGTCTCGGGAGTCGAGCGGAGAGTCTTTATCATTTATATACATACCGTTAGAAGGAATCCGAATATCGTTTTGAAAATTTCAGGGTGTATTCTCAAGATATTTTGCTAACGATTTATGAAATAAAAAAAAAAATTGATTTTTTGAACCATCTAAAGTGATTGCCCCCCTTAATGCGCACTAATTAATTTCCACGCTTAGATTAGTGAAACTCCATCGTCCGTGACTCCGAGTACGCTCAGTTACCCTTTGGAAGTAGGAAACGAAGAGGAAGAAAGTAGAAAGGAAACACCTTTGAACGGCGAATTGCTGGAGCTCGAGAAGTCTTATTCGTCGAGGGAAAATTTGCTTCGAGAAGAAAGCGTCGACGCCAGTATCTGTAAGTTGTAACCAGTCTTCCTCAGGGCTTTAAATCTGAAATTATTACACAGTTCGCTTACAGTGGACACGGAAGATCTGCATTTAGTGGAAATGTTAGCCAATTTGGCAGAAGCAAACGAGGAGGAGAAGATTGTGGACAACGATAGCGTGTTAGGCTCTCAATACTCCACGTACAGTAATCAAATTAAAGAGGATAACGAAGACGACGATGTGGAAGATTTAAATATTACGAGCTTAGATTTAGACAGCCTTAGCTCATGGAATTCAGTTTCTAAAGGCCCCAGCCAGTCAAGCGTATCTGAAGTGGAGAATAAAAATGGTGAAGGCAATAAAGAAACAGCTGGCACAGTTGAGAATAATAGCGAAGACGCTTTGCTGAACTTTCCACAGTACGATGGTTCGACTGACTTGCTTCCAAACAATGAAAAGGAACTGGCAAAGAAGTCTGATACTACAGAAATAATCAAAGAACAGTCACTGTGTAAAGAATTACTTAATAAAAAAATTATATCGAGAAAATTAAATTTTACAAATATCCAGAAGCGTAGTGACTTCTTCCAGAAAGTAATAGGTTTCCAATTCAATTTGAATGAAGGCATAAAAAGAAAGATATATGAAATTTTATATGAACGTTATTCCTCAAAGTTCATTGGATTTAATGCCGAATTATTTGGTAATAATGCACACAATTGCATGGTGAACGTGAAACTTCGTCGAAAGCAGACACGTGAATTCAAGAGCAAGAGGAGGAAAGCAACGCAAGATTTTAAACAGAATTCCCTGCATCCGCGTTCCAAGAACATGCTAAACATATGGAAATTCGATCACCAAGACTTAGACGTTTATGATTTAGATGGAATAGAACTCGCGTTGTCATCGGGGGATTATCGAAATTTGAAATATATAGTTAATGAAAGTTGTTCTAATCGCATTAGTCGCGGTGAATCAGTTTCGATCGAATTGAAAGTACCTGCTCTCGATGGTAATACGATCGAGAGTTCCAGCGATTCTGAGTTAGATCAAGATCTTACTATCGAGAGACAAGAGAAACGCATTTGTGTCTATAAATCATGCACAAAGTCTAAGAAGAACGAGGAAAACGTAGTTAACGTGTCGTCGAAAAAGCGAAGACACGAGTTTGACAATCCAGAGTTTGAGTCCCCTCATAAGCGGCGTAATACCAATTCATTGCAAGATGAATCACATTATACGCCTACCAAATCAAGGACCGTACGAAGCCCTCGCTGTTTATCAGGGAAATATACTCCTCTCGACGTCAGAATATTATCCCCAAAAGCGGATAGAAATGGTTCTTTGGGAAACGACCCTGGTAGTTCGAAAGCATATTCTGCTTCTATCTGCACTACTCCGAATCGTACCAGTCGCCAATTGAGAATGAATTTGCTGCGCGAGAAAGTTCTTGGTTTGTCGCCCGACGTGAAGCAAGGTAAGTAATATATTTATTATTATTATTAGTATTATTTATTCGTATCACCTTTTCTAGCACATCCTGTGTGTAACGAAGCTGGAAGTACTAAAGAAACGCTTGTTCCTGAGAAGCTCAGCGATAGGTGAGTGTAACGAATACGGTTTCTACGTTTGCGAGAGACTAATTACAATTTTTCTATGCATTTTCAATGTGCGTAGCGCAGGTGTAAATAAGGAGGCTGCTGATTCGAAGAACAAAGAATGTAGTACTGTAAATATAAAAGATAGAAGTAATAAAGAAGTTCGTAAACGATTAAATTTTTTGAATGTTAATGAGAAAAAGATCGATCCTGTGAAAGAGAACATCGATGAATGTTATTCTGAACATTTGGCTTTAACGGAAGAGATAATGAACGAGTCGCAAGAAAATGCTATTGCTAATGTTTCTATAATGAATTTCACTCATCACCAAAGTATTATGAAAACGTATATGGATGGGAAGCTAAATGATGAAGATAAAACTTCAGATTTGGACCTGGATAATTTCTCAGATAAAACATTGCAAGCGAACGAAGAAGAAAATATCGAAGCTCCGCTATGCGACGAAGAAGATATTTGTGACATGACATTTACGCAGTACCTTAGCAAGAAATTGGAATCAGAATCGGACGACGCGAATGTTCTATCGGTGGAAACCACAAGCGATACCGCGAAGGATAAATTGATTACTATTACTACTAAATTTAATCCGCCGAGCAGAGAAAGGATTGTAAATAGTATGAAGATGTATGATATCTCGGGATGCAAATCGACCGCGCCGTTTTTCAGTAATAGGGTCGATCTTATAAAGCAAAAAGAAAATTGTAACAAAACTAGCAGCATTAGTGGTCCAGTTCCTTTTAAATCGAGCTTGGAAAGACTTACAAGTATTAAACTTTGGCGTAGAGTGAAGATAAATGAATTTTATCCGTCCGGAGCAAACATAAAGTCTTGCAACATAAAAAGAGTTCTTGCCGGATACAATTCAGTTGTGATTCAGCCTCTTATACAACCGCCAACACCGAAATCTATCGAAACTTGGTTGCGAGCCAAAGAGTATTTACTGAAAAAGAGTAGGAAGCATACAGAACCGAGAAGTGATCCGAGTACTGTAAAAGATACGAAGGTAGAGAAGACACATTCGTCGGATTCAAATAATGAAAAGACCGAAGCACATAATACGGTCGATGAAACGATCGCTGATAATAATGAACTCGCAAAGGTTCGGTCGCAAACGTCTAACACTTCCGAGTACTCAAGTGGATCTAATCATAGCTTGAATCCTTCGTTACAAAAGATGCTTGAAAATCCACTGTTATACAAGAATAAAGAAACACAATATTTAGGAATTTCTTACGGACAAATCGAATATAGTATGAAAGGACACACCGGTAATGTTGAGGATGAAAATCTTCAAAATGCCAGAGGTCTGACTGTGGTAAATATTTGATCTTAGAAATAGTTTCTGTTCTTCTATGAAATAATAGTATAGTTTACGTATCGTTAACACCTTGTGTTGAAATCGTTGCAGCATCAATATTTAACTCTATTATCAGTAGAAGTACACGTCGTCACGCGTGGCAAACTTCTTCCTGATCCAGAGCATGATTCTATCGAAGCAATATTCTACGCTATTCACAACGATGTTCCATTATCGTCGCACATGGAGCGAATGGAACATGGTATGCATAACAATAATGTCATTTGAGACTAGGGCTGAGACTATTCGAATATTTTACAAGTGTTCGAAAGCTACGAATATACTTCGAATATTTGAGTATTCGAATACTACGAATAAACTTCGAATATTTGAGTATTCGAATGTTATTATTCGAATATTTGAGTATTCGAATGTTATTATTCGAATATTTGAGTATTCGAATGTTATTCTTCGAATATTTGAGTATTCGAATGTTATTATTCGAATATTTGAGTACTCGAATATTTAAATATCCGAATACTGATGTATTCGAATGTTATTCTTCGGATATTTGAGTATTCGAATGTTATAATTCGAATATTTGAGTATTCAAATGTTATTCTTCGAATATTGGAGTATTCGAATGTTATTATTCGAATATTTGAGTATTCGAATGTTATTATTCGAATATTTGAGTACTCGAATATTTAAGTATTCGGATACTGATGTATTCGAATGTTATTCTTCGGACATTTGAGTATTCGAATATTTAAGTATTCGGATATTTGAGTATTCGGATATTTGAGTATTCGAATATTTAAGTATTCGGATATTTGAGTATTCGTATATTTAAGTATTCGGATATTTGAGTATTCGGATATTTGAGTATTCGAATATTTGAGTATTCGGATATTTGAGTATTCGAATAATTAAGTATTCGAATATTTGAGTATTCGAATATTAAATTATTCGAATATTCGAATACCGAAAAGTTCGACAAATAGTCCCAGCCCTACTGGAGACTAGTGATTAAAGAATGATATTGTTTCAGGCGCAATTCTTGTGAATCCTTCCATGCAGAATTCAAAAGTGAAAAACATCTACTCGTCTAGTACAACGTGTCCGACCTCGTACGTATCGAGCGAAGAGGATTTATTCAACAGCCTTGTGACATTGATCAGACACTATGATCCAGATATTCTAGTCGGTTGGGAGATAGAATCTCTTTCGTGGGGCTATATCCAACAGAGGGCTTCCCGTATCAATTTTAATAACTTTATAAGGCAAATTTCAAGAATTTCGAATGTACCAAATCCCAAGGGGCAGGAAACAGATAAAGATAATGTAAATGATATGAAAGTACCGGGTCGGATTATTCTTGATGTTTGGAGGATAATGCGACACGAGACAGGTAAGATACACGCTCCAGAAACATTTCAAGAATGAATTGTGAAGTTATCTGTACATCGTTTACAGCGTTACTGAATTACACATTTGAAAATGTGATGTACAATGTTATGCACGAGAGGATTTCGTGCCCCACTTTTCAAACGTTGACCGACTGGTGGAAGCATAAAAGTATAATGATACAATGGAGAGTCATCACGCATTATGTCACAAGAGTCGTAAGCACATTGAAGATATTGATACAGCATGATATTATTGGTTCGTATCACTCGTTAAGGGCATCCGCCGGCCAAATCGCGCGAAAGCATAGGTGACTTTCATGATTTTTTCCAGAAAAAAAGTATACGTATATGTGTGGGTCTAAAACTTTTTGCACTTTATTCTGCTACAAATGGAACGCCCGATTTTCCATGAGTTTATTCGATTAAAAAAAAATTGATTCTTTTTTCGATCAATAAATGTATTATTAATTAAAAGAAAAATCACATTTCTGTCTATTATACTAAAAAAACACCTATTTAAAGGCCGTCACACTGGTAACTCCCCTGAATTGTCTATAAAATCTGTACCGTTAGGAATTTCGATCCAAAATTCTATCTCAACATTTTTTAGATGTTGAATGAAAATATGCAAATAAAATTTTTCCGTTTTTTGACCGGCGGATGCCCTTAAGTGACATTACTCAGCATTCTGCGTTCCCCTTCACGTTTCATAATCATTCCAGGACGAACATGTGAACACGCAAGACTTTTTGGAATACAATTCTACGAGGTTTTCTCACGAGGCTCTCAGTTTCGAGTTGAGTCGATGATGCTGAGGCTTGCGAAACCTTCGAATTACATTCCCATTTCGCCGTCTGTACAGCAAAGAGCACAAATGCGTGCGCCGGAAGCTATACCGCTTATAATGGAACCACAATCTATATTGTACACCGATCCACTGATCGTGCTTGATTTCCAAAGCTTATACCCCAGCATTATTATTGCTTACAATTACTGCTTCTCTACTTGTTTGGGTCGCGTAGAACACATTGGGCAGTAAGTACCGTATTAATACCTTCGCGTTCTTCGTGAATGAGGTCCAGTACACAGATATAATATTTCTTACTTTCGAAGTCACGAGCCTTACGAGTTTGGTGCGGCGACATTAAGATTGAAAAGATCAAGGGTTGACAAATTAAAGGGGAAGATAAACTTCTCGCCATGTGGCGTAGCTTTTGTTAAGCGAGAAGTGCGGCAGGGAATATTGCCACGTATGCTCACAGAAATACTTGAGACACGATTAATGGTGAAAGAGTCCATGAAACTCCATAAAAACGACAGTAGCGTACTGCAGCGTATTCTCCACTCGCAGCAGCTGGGTCTCAAACTGATTGCGAACGTCACGTACGGCTATACGGCCGCTAATTTCAGTGGAAGGATGCCTTGCATCGAAGTATGTCGATTACGGTATCATTCTCCTAAAAATATCGAGTGTTTCGCCGAGTTAACTTAATTAGGATTATTACTTCAGATTGCGGACAGCGTTGTCAGCAAAGGAAGAGAAACGTTGGAGCGAGCAATTAAAATGGTAGAGTCTACGGAAAAATGGGGGGCGCAAGTTGTTTATGGAGATACCGACTCGTTGTTTATTCTCTTGCCAGGAAGATCGAGGAAAGATGCGTTTGTTATCGGGGCTGAAATGGCTGATACTATTACTGCAGCTAATCCTCCTCCCGTAAAACTCAAATTCGAGAAAGTTCTGCAGCCGTCTTTATTACAAGTAATACTTCATTCATACGTATTAAGGGGGTAGACACGTCACGTGACACGTGTAATGCAATGCGCTGTAATACCGACAATCTAACCTCAAACATGGGTTTGGGATTTTTCGTTTTTCGTCCTTATATGAGCAGATATCGGGCTGGGCGAGGTCTCATTCGAAAGAGGTAGATTCCATGCGGAGCGCTCTGCTCACCGTTTCAGTCACAAAACTCTTTTAGTGACCTAAAAATACTTAAGGAGGTAAACACGCCACGTGACACGGGTAATGCAGCGCGCTGCATACCGACACAATCTGGCCCGAAACATGGGTCTGGGAAATTACGTTGTTTGTCCTTATATGAGGAGATTTTGGGCTGGGCGAGGTCTCATTCGAAAGAGGAAGGTTCAATGCAGCCCGCTCTGGTCATCGTTTGAGTCATAAAACTCTTTTAGTGACCTACAAATACTTGGAATCTACGAGTGTATTTTGTCGAAATTTTCTCTACTTTGGACACTCATATTATCAGATATCAACACAATCTCGTTGAGCCATGACCAGAGCGGGCTGTAGTGAACCTTCCTCTTTCAAATGAGACCTCGCCCAGCTCAAAGTCTGTTCATATAAGGACAAACAACGTAATTTCCCAAACCCATGTTTTGGGCCTGATTGTGTCGGTATACAGCGCGCTGCATTACCCGTGTCTACCCCCTTAATATTCAGTATAGAAGTTAAAATACAGGATATTAAGATATGTTTTGTGTTTAGACTAAGAAGAGGTACTGCGGTTACATGTACGAATCTCCCGAACAAGAAGAACCAGAATATTTAGCCAAGGGTATCGAAACCGTCCGCAGAGACGGTTGTCCAGCCGTGGCTAAAGTAAGTTTAGTAAAAATACCAATTCGAAGCACGGAATTATTGCATCGATTTTATATTCCAGATACTCGAGAAGTCATTAAAAATTCTGTTCGATACGAAGGACCTTTCTTTGATAAAGCTATACGTTACTAGACAATTTGATAAGATTCTACGTAGAAAGATATCGATTCAGGACTTAACTTTCGCTAAGGAATTTAGAGGTTTGCGCGGCTATAAAGCTAGCGCTTGTGTGCCTGCGTTGGCACTAACGCGGAGATTGATTCGCAAAGATCCCCGGGCAGTACCTAGGACTGGTGAACGAGTTCGATATGTGATAGTAGCTGGTGCACCGAATCAGCCACTCATTCACTGCATCCGGACTCCGATGGAAGTAATTTCAGACGAGGGCTTGACTCCGAATTCAGTGTATTATATAACGAAAGCTATCATTCCGCCCCTTAATCGGTGCTTGAACCTGATTGGCGTTGACGTTAATGCATGGTATAATAAATAGTGAATTTCATATTTCTGCATTTGTGTTTGCAATTTGCTGTTTTGAAGATTGATTGTATGGTCTGCTCGTAGGTACAGGGAAATGTCTCATCGTCAGACACCCGATAAGGCGGTCAGTCTGTTCACGGACAATCAGAAGTTAACTATACGACAGTTTTTCAGTACTGTCGTGTGCGCCACTTGCGAGGATCAAACTCAGAGAGACATTTGCACAAACTGCATGGCGAATCCTACGCGAACAGTTACCATTTTACACGAGAAGCTGAGATGGTTGGAACGTACTCATTGCGAGCTCACGATGGTAAGCATGAGACTTTGGTGATTCTAAATATGAGTTTTGTAAACAGTTGTCTGTCTTTCAGATCTGCCAGTCTTGCACTGGTTACAAGGATGACGTGAAATGTGAATCTTTAGATTGCCCGATTTTATACCGCGCAGCCCAAGCTCGAAGAGATCTCATTCAAATACCTTATTTAAACAGTATTATCTCTAACAGCGCTAATTTTTGTACAGGTGAAAGGAACACGGGGTAGTAAATTTATATTATTCTGTGGCATTGTAGTTATACTGTATATTATTTTTATACGAGCAAGAATAAATCTTGGAAATGATTGCTAATGGATGTGATGCTGATATCTATAAAGTAATTTAGGCTTCTATACGAATAAAACAATGAGATAACAAGAAAGTTTCGAGAATTCGAAAGTTTGTTCTTTTTTCCGGGATTCGAAACTCACGAAACTCGGATAAGGAAAAGCATAGAATCAATGAACAAGGAATCGTTCGCGGTATGCCTTGAGAATTTGTATATTGCCATATTTTTGTTTAAAAAGGGTGAATAGAGATTTATGCAGAAATTTAGTTCACTTCAGTTCTTACAGAAAAATATTCCACATATAAAACAGAATCAGCAAATCAAGTATCGAGAGCTTCGAATTTCGAAAATTTCGAATTCGAGTCCTGAGAATTTAAAAATTTGGTTCGAACGTTTCGAACCCACTCCCATCATATGCCCTTTATTTAAAAAAGTATAGAGATGTGTGGCGGTCTCGGGTGACCGTGGCCAGCGGTCCCCGTCAGAGGGCTGCTCATCTCGGGCCCTGCTCGTAAGTCCTCGCTTACCCTCTCGTAAGTATATATACGAGAAACATTGACTTTTAATTACTCAATGGTCAAAATAAAATAGGTTTTATTTTCCCACATGAAACTGCGTTTTTCATATTTATTATTAATTTTTTTTATTTCATACATTTACTACAAATTATTAATACAAAGTTACTTTTAAATTTAATTAAAGGAAATAATGATTTTTGGAAAAATGACAGCAAGTGTGATACCAGTATTAACAATGGAATTACTCCGTGAATTATAATTACAAAATACTTCAATTACATTGTAATTCGTAATTCAGATCTCGCATTCAATTAAAATACATCGCAATTCGTAATTGCAATTGTAATTGCATAGTATTTGCAATTGTAATTGCATAGTATGATGTAATTGTAATTGCATAGTATGATGTAATTGTAATTGCATAGTATGATGTAATTGTAATTGCATAGTATGATGTAATTGAATTATAATTATGAATTAAGAGGTAACCAATTTGAGAGGTAATAAGATGTTGGAAAGAAATATGGATGTAAAGGTTTCGAACAGAAAAAAATTATTATGAGTGCTGAATATGGTATCCGATTGGGCCCCACGGTGGAACCATTAATGGTCTCTGTTGAAAATTCTGAGCAAAAAAAACGAATGAGTTTTATATCATGGCTAAATTATCGCATTTTTATGTAAATAAAGTACCTACTCCATAATAAATATGAATTGGTTGAATATAATGCTCTCGGACAACCCTCTGTTCTCTAGGCCCATCTCTTTCTCCGGATTTATCCGTTTGCCTCCTGTCTCGCGAATGATCTCTGGGCCGCTCTCGATAAGATCTCTCATCATCTTTCCGCTCTCTAGTATAATCTTTCTCCCTATGTAAATAATGTAATAGTCTGGTGAAATACAATTGAAAGAAATGTAACGATACGCAGATACATGAAAGTGTAATAATAGCTTTTACCTATCACTACTTATTAGCAATTGAAATTAGCAAAAAAATTAATTTCCTAAACAATTTCGGATTATACATTAACACATTTAAAATAGTACTTTGTATATGATTTATATTGCAATACACTGTGTATAATCCAGACACGAACCTGTGATTTCGGGTTCTTGTCGGACCCAAGGACGCCGAATTCCTTTTCAACTTGTTTTCTAAAAATTAAAATCTTCATAGGTATTTGCGAAACAAAAGTTGTAATAAATCTTAGCAATTTGAAATAATAAACATACCTGAATTTTCCAAATTCACAGTTGCGACAGAACGACGTCCCTCAACTTCCTCTGTTTCACCTATTCCTCTCTTTATTTCTTCTCTATCAAATATCGGCTTGGATCCCTCTCCTGCAGTTAAGTTTAGTAAATTTAATAATAGAAAAACAATCGTATGTAAAAATCGGGAAAGCATTTAAGCAATACTACCAGCTGTGGCAGATCTTGAAGATATCAACCTCTCTACACAGATAAAGTGACTCGCTCTGAATAATTGTAAGCCAAGTCATTTCGTATTGTCAATTTCAAATTAGTTAAATAAATTATTGTTAATTTATATGATTTTATATACTAAAAGTATGTATAAATTTATTCTTCTTCCTCATAAATAAAGAGTATTTTACATACTTAAAGATGGCTTACAACTTTCTTGAGTGCCAGATATATTAAGAGAAATTTATTTTTTATAATTTTAATTATTTTAATGACATTATTTTAATAGAAAAATTCCGTAGCAACTGAAAGTTTTTCAATTTATAATGTAATATTTTCTTTTCCTTTTCACATTTGCTCTTAGTACATGAAGCATTTAAAAAATCCACATGGACATGCACACATTCCCAAAACCAGAATACAAGGAGAATGCACAAAACGTGTTCGAGCTACGTTTTTGGGGGAAAAATTTATTTGTACTGAAATATAGCAGTTAATATAGCTGAAGCATAATTCTTTGTGCAAGCTCGTAAGAAAAGAAAAGATACCGTACATAAAGCAACAAGCAAGAGATACGTTAAGCATAGCAATCTTAAAACAGTCAAAGTAAAAAAATTGTGCTTACATATTGCACATTATGCGATCAATACAGTGATCCAACGTTGCATTCCAAATTTGCTATATCCTGGGCAAATCAAAAACACGTTATTAATTTGATGAATAAAGTTAAGAAAATTCTCGAATATTACAGGGGACGCAGTATGACTGTAAACTCCAGAATCTTCATGACTGTAGAAATCAGTGACAAGGATTCCATTCTTCGAATGTAGCACTTGGTAAAGTGAAAATGTGGAAATATTTATCCAGACTCCGATAATACATTTAAACAGAAACTGAATGAATTCTAAAGAGTGGAGAGTAATGTCTCACAGAGAAGAGACATTTTTACATTAGAAAGCATATAGTGTTCTGAAACTTCAATTTGTTGATCGTGATTTCTAGGAAACCTCAAAATCATCTTCCGTGTTGAGCTCATTTCCCTTTGTGGTACTCGTTCGCTGAATGACTGAAGATTCTTAGGAAATTACGGTAAAAAAACGACACGTTACCCGCTCTTCTTTTCAGCACCACATCTTCCTTGTTGAGTATATCCCGCTTCAGCTCATTGGTAGGTACTCTTCTAAGAATGTTTCTATGAATATCTACTTTGATCTTACGAAGTTCTATTGGATTAATTCTTGTGCCTTCGGACCCTTTAAATAAGGGCGCTGTACCACTTGGTGTTTCAAACCTAAAGTGCAGAGTAATATTATTTGTATATATGATTTAATAGATTTGTTCTTAAAATTTACTACAATTTAATATTTGGATTGTTTCTTGAAGCAAATTATTTTATAGCATACAACTATATTGAAATATTATATCAACTAAATTTGATATTTTATACAAATTCGAGGTAACACTTCATCAGTGTACTTTTCTGGATATAGCAAAAAACATATTTAATTTAAACGTATTTGTCAAATGATAAGACAGAAAATTCCACGACCCGACGATGAAGTGTTAAAATTTTTCTTTGTCTATGAAATCCTCCAGACTGCGTCTTCTTCAACAGTTAATAATTAAAGACGATTTATACTTACTTTTTAGAAAATACAGTATCTTCAGGTGTAAGATGCGTAGAAGTTCTTCTACATCGAATAGGTGGAGATTCGCTTTTACTCCTACGAGGTCTGTTGCATCTTCCTTCAGGAGGTGGTAAGCCCATATTACGAGCGCGTCGTATCTCATATTCCATAGCCATTTTTCTTTTCAGTCTATTATGCCTGGCCATTTTTTCTTGTTCGATCATCCATTCGCGTCTACGCCGTTGCCTCTCCTCTTCCGTTCTTGCACGTAAAACCGCGTCGCTATCTTCGTTACGCGAGGGCTTAGGTTTTTCATCGCGATGTGAATTCCTCGATGTACTTCCCCGTTTCATTCCTACAACGTAGCAGAGATAGATTATATTATGTATCAAAGAATTTCCAACTTGTTTAGCGAAATGCAAAATTTAAATAAGTTTGTACTTTATACCGCACTGATGTAACAAAAATTACCTCGTTATCACGCAGAAAAATGACGAGCAATGAACAGAATAGCCAGTAAATAAAAGTTTTAGAGTTAAACGTATGAGTATTATTTGCAAATTTTAAGAATGAAACGCCTCACACACGCGCTCACTTCCCAAAAATGCTACCAAGTGCAGCCAACTGCAGCCGGGGTTTCCGGGCAACGTTTTGCAGAGCCGGTGTTTCACAGAGGGGGAAGTCCTACAGGAGTAGTGGTAATGTGTGCATGAGACGCCACGATTGGAGGACAAACCGGCGCTAGCGCCAAGTGAGCGTCAAGTGAGTGACCCCACTGCCAATCAGCGTCGACAATATATTTCCTGGCGACGCTGATTGACCGTGGCGTCGGTTTGTCTCCCGCCGTGGCGATCTACCCAGTATTTGAATGAAATCATGTACTAAAAAAATAAAAAATTTAGTTCTCGAAGCTGAGGAATTAATAAGTCATATTGCAAACAACGCGACAATAGGCGCATATTGCAAATATATTAATAACACCTCTGTGATAATGTATCCCTTCTGCTCAACTATCCCACCTTTACCCTACGGACCGACCGAACCTTCATAACTTTAAACATTAATAATTTGAACAGTGGGGCGAGGGGGGAAATGATCGGTGCGCGATTATATGTGTATAAAATAATATATATTCCATTAAATATATGTATATATAAATTATTTATATAATTAGAAAATAAGTAATCAACAAGAAGCTTATCTATATATAAATAATTTATTAATAAATCAAAATTTATTTTCTGAATATAATTATTTATAAATAAACCTTTCGAACTTGATAATATATAGATTATCTATATAATAAAATATTGCTATTGGTCCGAAAGTGGAACTTTTTGGCGTTTGGAACATATTCCTTGTCAAATTTGAAAAATGTCGCTGTTTTCGTTACTGCATATAAAATTATTTTTTAATGGACTGTTTATATTAGTTACTAATAAAAGAAGATATTTATCTCAAAAACTTGGTCTTTGATTTAAACAAACTAATTTGTTGCTAATATCCTCTATTATTCGACTTACCCTTATAACTTAGAAGGGAAAATAATTTTTTTTTTAAATTATTTAAAAATAAGTAAATGTAAAAATATTAAACTATACATCACTAGAAGGGAATATTTTTTTTAAAAATAATCTTTAAAAACACCCAAAAGGCGGCAAATTTTAAATCCACCTGTGCCACTTTTCTTAAATCCACCAATGATTACGACTTCAATATTTATCAACATATGGCTTACAACGTGCTGTACCCGACTGAAGAACGTGTAGAAATACATTATGAAGAAACAGGTCTCGGACGACAAGAGACACGACGCAAAATATGTTTTGTTTACGTGATCGGACGGCTGGGCTGGATCGCGAGATTTCTCGTCAAATGCGTTAAATGGGCGATATCGGGTCGCAAGATGTATTTAGTATCATCCAATCATGAAAATTTCAATTTCTATGATTTTCGTTCCATCATTTTGGAAACAGTACCAATAATGAGTCAAAATACGACAAATGGGGTTAGTTTTAACAATATCTTAATTCGTACGTCTTACTGCGATCATTATTCAGGATAATATATATTAAAATTGGTTACTATTCAAACTAGTGCGATGTACATATGTCGTGTTTCGGGTTATTTCCGTCGTGAAAACTTCACCAATCCATTGGTGCAATTTTCAACAAGATAGGATAAAAATTACGGGATACCCATCATTTAGCAGTCGTCAAGTTAGGCATTGAAAAATCGACACTTGTGGGTGTTATAAACCAAATCTTTCCGAGAACTACGTCGTGGCCTGAACAAGACAGGCTCTAGACAACTGCGATGCCGAGAAACATTCGTGAATGTATCGCGTTGACGACCTCAACGCATCGTTATTGTACTTTATCGGAGGAATATAACATTTTAAACGTTTTCTCCTGCGTTCTATTATTTTATTAGTCTTACACGACAGAAATGCCCGCGCGACAAAACTCAAGATAATTTGAAATTATAATTGTTCATAATTACATATCTCTTCTTGTTGTTTAGAAGATGTTGCAATTCTTCGTAAACTTCTAGGTAGAACACGTGGTACAATCACTTTGAATTCCTTGTTCTGTGTTCCACCTGTGCGCTCCGACGGTTCAGCACAGAGTGATCGAGACAGTTCAAGAGTCAAGACCTAGGCCAGTATTCTCAGTCGTGGCTTATTCTTAAGTTCGTCTTAAGTCTTAAGTAACGACTGAGAATACCGCCCTACAGTGAAGAGATCCCAAGCGGGTTTTCTCGCGCATGCGCGGCGATTTTAGCATCAGTATAGTACAAGTTTCGATAAAACGGGGTACCTTGATCACCCTGCTGCTTTCCCGCCAATAGCACCTCGAGCTCATTTTAAAAGGAACTTACTGACAGACAAGTTTAGACCTGTTCTGCGCATGTTGGCGCTAATTGGTGCCGAAACAAGCTACTATTGGCTACTATACCTCAAACAAATGCTCCTTTGGAACCAATGAGCTCATTCTACATGCGCGAATAAGTTCCTTCTAAAATAACTTGGAGTATTGGGAAACCAAGTGGAGGCGTGGCTTCGATTTCAGCGCTGCGGTGGTAAGTTGGAAAACTATTGCAAGTAGGCTCGGATCCCACCAAACATTCCGAATAAGTATTTATTAATCGAAGAAGTAAAAATTTAGTGTTCGAAAAAATTTAAAAACACTCGTTTTTCACAAAATGTCTATATAAACACTGATAATCGTATGGACTTCGATGGATTTCGGCCTACTGACAGTAGTTTAATTTTCTGCCACTAGTTGGCGTATCGAAATTCTTGGTTTCCCAATACATCCCACACAGCACACAGCCGTCCTAAAGGCGTCCCAGGGACGTCCGCCCCAGTCGTACCGGTCGTCCCAGGGACGTCCTGAATTTCCCACGAACGGCTTATATACGTCCTCTGAAGGACGAATGTTACAAAAAAAGTCGTCCCGGGTACGTCTTTTAAAGCGCCTGGATTCGGACTGAACAAGCGTTTAAACGACGTCTTTGGGACGTCTTAAAAACCGCAAGTAGGGCGTATTTAAGATAGTTATCGATACCGATTAATTATAATATAAATTTGATGAAACAAAGGGTTGTCAAAATGAAATCAAAATTTATTTCTCTTTAATATATTTAGTTATTTAAAATTTGACTACCACTGTAGGCGATCTGACTGAACCGTCTATGCAGTGGGTCACCACCTTAGAAAAGGAAAGAAGGAATAGCGTTTCGTCCCGGGTCCGCCAGTGGACTCAGAAAGAATTAATTGGCGGGACCCATTGTATATATACTAACTGGGTCTATGATCACCGGTGAGAAACTCTCGAGCCGCGTCGCCCTCTAGTGGAGCTTGAGGAATTATCACACGACGTCTTAAAACCGTCCCAAGGCCGTCCCAAAGACGTATTTAACAAGTCCCAAACGCGTCCCAAACGCATCCCCAAGACGTCCTCAGGACTTTGTATAGATGGCGCCACTGTAGTTACACGACGTCCCAAAAGCGTCCCGAGTCCGTCTGTAGACGTCTCAAAGCCGTCTATAGACGTCCCACGGACGTCTTGTTACAAACCGGGACATTCAGACCTACAGACCTAGAAGGGACCTAAAACAGACGTCCTCGGGACGTCGTGTGCTGTGTGGGATACACCTTTTAGTTGCGCCCCAACATAGATACGGTACTGCAAACGCCGCGCACGCGCGAGAACACCCGCCCGAGATCTCTTCACTGCCGCCCTATGGTTTCACCCGCGTGCTGGTGGCGCCACGGGTGGGAAAAAGTTGCAGTCATCTTCCCCATTACGATAAATCGCCCAATCTGGCAGCACTGTTGACGCCACCTACAGAAATTCGTATTCAGTGGTTCACGAATTCTCGTAAAAGGGAGTGCTCCATCACGCTTTTGTCTAAAAATCTCAATTAGCCAATTAAAGTAAAAGAAATATTATCGATCAGGCCCGAGAAGCGGATCGCCACGAAACCCGCACCGCCACCGAGATACATGGGCCCCTGTTAGAAATCCCCAACAATGTCATTTCGCGTATACGTTTTTCCCGCGCAGTGTTAGTTTGAAAATACGTGACTCCGTTATTGTACGATAAATAATTAACGCTGTCATTAAAACACGATCCACTAAATCTTTCGATACCTCCCTGCCCACCGCGGATCGCCGCTTCCGTCACTCATGGAGACAAACGCATCTCGAGTCGTATCTACCGCTGCGCTTTACAGTTAACAAGATGATCATTCATTTTGCCGACGTCCTGCAGATTGCAAAATCGGCATTTCTACTACAATCGCAATTCTTTTGATTGCACGCCTGTAAACCGTCTAAATCGTAGGATACCGTTTATGTCTACCGACATACAGCATCCGACACACATACCTTGTACTTTACCGTGACCTTAAGGGAAAACGTTTATAAATTTTGTACGTATTATGCTCGTTGTGTTTTATTTACGTCTGTCACATTTATCGTTCATCTCGCGGATATCGCAATTTTACCGAGATTTCGACAACGGAACAATGTCACCTTATCTTTGTTCACGCGTATTACACTCTCTACTCGACTAACACGATGTCACTTGTCCGTTCTCTGCATGTTCCATCGCAAACTGATCGTGCGTCCGATTCCTTAGGAGGTGCAATGTCGAAGCGCAACAAGTCGCACGGCTTCAGAGTCTGCTGCTTCTGCGGACTCTCGGAAGACAATGAACTCGAGTACGGGAAGTTTCACAGGCACGGCGATATCGTCACGCATTATTACTGCCTGGTACGCATCCGACGCAGTTCTCGCTCCGCGGATGAGAGTTTCGATGCGTAAGGTGCCCCCGAGCGTTTTAAATACAAGTCTGATGTTTTGCAGCTTCTGTCGTCGAACATGGAACAGAAAGGGACCGACGACCAAGGCATTCTGGGATTTCTAAAATTAGATATACAGAAAGAAGTTCGTAGGGGAAAGAGATTGGTAAATAATCATGTGTAAATACGAATAAAGCACACAGAGTTCTGTGGTGGCGAGTTTCTTGGATACTTGTTAGCGATTCTTTAGCAACTAGAATGTTTTTACTCTCAAATTTTACTCCAGTTTCTGTCTTTAATAGCTTCTGGAATATTTGCTGAGAGGCGATCAAAGATTATTTAAAACAGTGAGAGCGACAACGGACCAACGCGTATTAAAAAGAAATTTTTTTAGCGCCCATTGAAATACTGAATTTCGAAAAAAAATGTGGGTCCGTTGTTGCGCTCGCTGCCTCGTTTCCGAATCTCTGTAATCGGTGGTGTTGATCTTTGAAGGTATGCTCGTACTGTAAGAAAAGTGGTGCCACTTTGGGATGCTGCAACGTCAAGTGCAAACGAATATTTCATTATCCTTGTGGGCTAAGGGCTGGAACCTTAAACCAGTTTTTCGGTGAATTTAGGTACATTCCTCTTGGTTCGTCCTCTTCTTACAGTTTAAATGTTGAAGTAAAGTAATACTGTCTCGTTACGTTTCAGGTCGTATTGTATAAATCATAGACCAAAGCAGAAAATAGATATTCAAGTGAAAAATGAAATAGCGAAACCCAGCGAAGTAGTGTGTTACATATGCTACGATAACGTAGATCCCGGCGACGTAATGAGCACGATATGGGCGCCGTGTTGTAAGAAGAACGCGTGGTTCCACAGGAAGTGTGTCCAAGTAAGACACCGACGATCCCTCGCGGAGTATATAATTATTTCGGCGCATAGCAATGCGTATCTGAGTACAGACACTTTGTTTCAGCAACTTGCTGTGAGCGCCGGATACTTCTTCAAATGTCCTCTGTGCAACGACAAGAAATCGTTTCAGAAAGCCATGCTAGAATTTGGTATCTTTATTCCCAGTCAGTGAGTAGAGAATGAATGTTGTATGTTTCAAGCGGAATCTATTAGCAGCGACGATTAACACGATATCTCCTCTCCAGAGACGCCTCCTGGGAGCTCGTGCCGAATGCGTTTCAGGAACTTTTGTACAGACACGACCAATGCGACGCTCCGATATGTCTTTGTCCTAAAGGCAGAAAATATACGAGCTTCAATGCGTAAGTGCAAAATAAATAGCGTATAAGTGCAGCATCTAATTCCGAAATATGTTTCCTCAGAAGATGGGAGCTGGCGCTTTGCCGAACTTGCGGTTCGCAAGGGATCCACATGGCCTGCGGACGACTTAAATGGGGCAATCCTATTTGGGAATGTAAGGAGTGCACTTCCATATTAGGTGAGCCACTTACGGACGATAGATTTCCCCGTGAGTTATCGACGAATTTAATTGAGAGTGAATGTTCTCGTATAACGTTCCGTTGTATTTTCTCGTTTCCACAGGCGAATCCAATGGAACTACTAATGTAAACATAAGTACATTACAGTATGTATTCGCTCTTATCGCTTTGTCAATCTCAAGTATTTAAGGTCGTAGAAGTGTTAATACGAAATCAGAATAGCGTCGGGCATTATGATACATTTGTTACTGTTTAATTAGGAATGATTCTGACTCGGAGGCCAGTGAGATTTCTGTTGGTAAAGATTCACCGATACCGTTCACATCAGCGACACCGGTTCTCAGCTCTACGCCACACGCGTCACCCATTAAGCTACGCCCTGGTCCACGGACGTTCAAGTTGAAGCAACTCAAAGCGGCTAAAGAAATGCTCAGGTCAGTGTGAATGAGATTAGAGAATATGCTCCAAGTGTGTTACGTTTAACGGAATTGTATTTTATTCGGCAGTATGCGATTGAGCAATAGTAGTAACTCGCAAGCTACTCAGAATATGGTTGCAACCATATGCCTGTCCCACGTGGGAGAGTCTACAAGTAACAATGGAGCTTCTCCGATTAAGTCACATTCGTTATTATCGAATTTAATATCGCGGGATTGCGAAGAATATCCTAGGTCCGTGCCTGAACATTCCAAGTCGCTAATAACTCCGCCGAGTAATAATTTTATTACATTCGACAGTGACGACGATGTAGAGGTGATTATGCTCTTACATTGAGTATGAAAATAATATTATACACTCCGCGTGAAAATTAAAGGAACACTATGATTGCCGGAAATGATTTTCGCAAAGATATAGCCATTTGAAAATGACCCAAATTTTCAGGAAATTATAGTGTTCCTTTAATATATTCGTGTGTACGTGCTGATAAAGTATTTAAACGTTTCACAGATTGCTAGCGAGAGTTCATCGAACAGTACACTTGCCAATGGATCACGGTCTGAAAGCGCCATCGAAGACAGAAGAAAGAATTCTATTTCACCCACGGAGTCGAAGTTATTGGGAAGACATAATTTTAAAAAGACCGGAGACAATGGTTCTATGACGAGTAATGTAAAAGTTACTAAAACTGCCAGATTAAGTGAATCTAGTTCGCAGGATGTGGAGAAACCCAGTGTTTTAGAAGAGATAATAAACCTGGACCTGAAGGACGACGAACACGATCACGCTGATTCCCTTTCGAACATCCAAATCAGCAATGTAATATCTTTGCCACCCGAGGAGTTCGAAATTGTGACCACTGTTAAGGACGCGGAGGGAATTGACGACATCGAATGCTTGACGTTACAAAATCGAAATGACTTGTTGAATAATAGTCGGCTGTCTCGATCGCTACCCCAAAATGGTAGTTCGGACACAAGGTTGAAAAGAAAAATTGACAAGGCCACGTTGAATGCAACCACCTCGCCGGTAGATAAATCCAAGAAGATGAGAAGGAACCTGATCGCGCACGAACTGGGGCAAAAGTCATCGTTCACGTTTGTAGACGTTAAGAACAGTGCGAACTCAATCATATCTCTGGATAACATCTCACCACCGACGTTTAATAAAACTGAAGTAAAAATAGATAACAGCACTAAGGAGAACAACGCTTCGGCGAATGTATCCAATTCACAAAGTAGGGATAAATCGTACATCGAGATCGAGGATGATTGGGTTTCGAATAAAAACACAGCTTTCGTGCGTACATACAACGCAAAGCCTTCAGCGAAAGGTGCTGCATTGAAACATAGAGAGAAAGACAATAGTAATGGTACAGTTGCATGTAGTACAAACGACATAAATGAAATAAATAAAATACCAGGAAACACGAAGACGGAAGAACTTGCGAGAAATGTAAGCAGTACTTATTTTTTCTTATTACAGAAGAATTGTCTTCTCGATCTTCTTTTTTATTTATTACTGCAAATAGCTGTGTTAAGAATACTGATATGACCTCTGTACCCTGTGCAACAAGTTATATCTGTATAAAAATTATTGAACTAGAAGTATTCCTTCCTGTGTAAATTTTAAAACAGAGTCGTTAACCCTTAAGTTGTTCGCTCCGTTGACTCGCATAGCTTTTACGCGGTGAGCTTTTTTCTTTTACTTTCACGCACCTTATAGTATTTTTTTTTATCCGCAATGCTTCTTAAATGTACCTTAAGTGGGTAGTATTATGTCATTTCCTACGTGGTCTTTTGAACTGCGATGTTAAATGTGTAACGAGAAGGTTCGCGCTACTTATGGGATGACCTAATATACCTGACTTAGAGACAAGCGTAAACGTGTTTGAGAAATTGTCTGTAATGCACCGCAGTTTAAGGGTTAATTCTGATGAAAAGTGGGGTACGGGGAATCCTTTGTTGTGTGAATTTCCCCGTACCTTCTCTTCAATGTATAACTGGAAATTCTAACAGTGTGACGGGGATGCAGGCACAAGTCCTGCTGCTCGATCAGGAAACAGGAGCCTCGCAAATGACACAGAGAAATCCATCAAACCGGATCGCTCCCATTCAAGATCGGACAGATCAGATACAACAGGTCGACGCAGATCACAAAATGATATTGAGATGTTAGTATCGTAAACCATGCTCGACATCTGTATCATATCGACGTGCGTTACGAAAAGTACCACGTTTCATTTTTCTTACAAAATAATTCAAGTATGGTATTTTAATGTTTAATAAATTACCGACCAAGTACTAAATAAAAATCGCGTCGGATGGTATTTAAGTTGACGCACTCGATGTTTCGTAGTCAACCATTCAAATGTGTTGCTTTTCGTCGCTACAAAGGGAACACGCTACTTTTCGTGGCAAGCCGCTCAAATTTGCTAGTGAAAAACGAAACGTGATAGTTTTCGTAGCGCAATCTGTTTCAATGAAACTTACCTATGATGATTCGTCTGAACACTTCTATTTTGGGCCTGGGACTATTTGTCGAATTTTTCGGATTCGAATACTTCAGTTGCTCAATTATTTACCGAATATAATTCGAATATACAAGTATTCGAATGCTATTCGAATATACAAGTATTCGAATGCTATTCGAATATACAAGTATTTTAATGCTATTCGAATATCCAAGTATTCGAATACTATTCGAATATCCAAGTATTCGAATACTATTCGAATATACAAGTATTCCAATGCTATTCGAATACTATTCGAATATACAAGTATTCGAATGCTATTCGAATACTCAAATATTCGAAGTTTATTCGTATTTCGTAGCATTCGAATAATCCCAGCCCTATAATCCATTTGTGTAATAAGGGCACGTTACAAATCTGTGTGAATTTCAGGGCAGCCGTTTCAACATCTAATGTATCAAACAGCCTCTCAAACAGTGTTCTCCACCAGAAAGAAAAAGAAAACGGAAACGAGTGTCATCACCCTCGATTGACATCGGAGTACGTACATCTGCGCGACCTTAAATTTCGTGTGTGCAATTCAAATAATTTGCAGGTGATTATACGTATCTCTTTATCATTATCAATATAGATTTGTGTTTTAGAATATATACATACGCACGATCAATTACCATTTTACAGATGATTTTATACAATAAGTATCTTGTAAATATCAATATGGAAAGTGCAACAACCACTCCAAAGAAGAATGCCAGGTTCAGTAATTCATCTACGCGGAAGGCTGTTCAACAGAAGCCCTTTAAAGCGCAGAATGAAACTGTCTCGAATTGTAAATGTGAAGACAAATACAGCTTGCTTAACGTTCAGTCTGATAATTATCGCGACGAGACGAAGGAGAACCTGGATCCAGTAACGCCGATCTCTTGTAAAAGCGTAGCGGACAATTTATCCACGAGCGCAGCTTTGATAGCGAGTAATTTAACAATTTCTGCGAGTAGTAATAATCAAAGCGACGGTGATAATCCGATAAAGTCCGTGTATAATGGGACTAAAGTAATCGATGATAATAAGCGGCGCCACGGAGAGGATGCTAATTTAATTAGCAATACCGAAAGCATCTTCGACGCAGAGGAACCTGTTAATGCATCTCCGCACGCGACCGCCAATTGCACCGACAAACACTTTAGAAGTATTAAAAATGTAAAACGGACTATTCAAAGTCTAAGCTCCGATCTCGTGGCAAGCAGTATAAGCGCAACGGAATTATATCAACGTGGCTCGCGTCTCAACGATCATGCGAATTGTAAAATAGAGAATAGAAGGAGGAGCGCAAGTGGAACTCGTTTCAAAGTGAGTATCGATCTGGAGAGGATAGAAGACTTTATCGACGATAATCCCGATTTGTTTGACAAACACAAGAGCGAGAACTGCAAAGAAAGTTTCAATGATGCGCGTCTTTTAAAGGGGCAGAATGTGGCGGAGAGAATTAATTTACCGAGTAGATCTGCGATGAACTCGGCTACAGATGAATTGAAAAGTTTCGGGGATTTAACATTGTCTTTGCCTAGGAACAAAATGCTGGAATACAGAAGCCGCGCGAATGAAAGTAGCGAGGATATTGAAGATCTAATGGCAGCGGACGATTTGGTCCAAGAAACGAGAAGCATGAATAATTCCTTGTCTCATAATCCGGCATGTAATTTGAAACGTACTAGCAGCCGTTTCGAAAAACAATGTATTTCCAATAGATAACACAATATAAATATATATATATATGTGTGTGTATATACGCGAAATGTAGTTTATAGTTTATGAAGGTACTAGTTTAAGATTATTGAAAACAACTGCATTCGTAAAAACTGGCATGAATAGCAAGTAATACCATTACAATTAGTCGTGAACATTTGTAAAACATACCCACAACGCAATAAATTTACTGTATTATTGTTTCGAAAAGTATACTACTTAACTGTACGTATTTTTGAATTGAGTTTTCGATTCTATACGTACAAGGTGTGAAGTTTCAACACATTCTACTTGGGCTTTTTTATTTTCCAAGATTTCGGACATGTATTCTTTTTTTATTACGTTTAATTACTTATTTAAGATAAAAAATAAACATAAGTTTTCTAAAGATGACTACGACATTTGTAACACCTTCCAAACAAAGACATAAATTAAAATAAATAAATTTCGCAGGCGAGATTTTAAAGCAAACTTGGGCATAGCACTAATTTTAATTTACATTTAAATGTTTATCGTAGAAATGAAAGAGAATCAGTCATGCAGAGTATTCAAGCGTAGCAAGCAAATAAAGAAGTGATTGCACATTTGTGGAAATGTGATAAGTACTCTACTAAGACAATGTATTAGAAACGTATCCTTCGAAGTAATCTTTATTGAGTCAATTGTTTCAAATCTCTGTGGTAAAAAGATTTTAGTAGCTACGACCAAAAAGTGTATAAAATTTCGGTTTGCTTTGGCAATTAGGATGGATGCACTTTTGTTTGTCGAGAGGTGTTGGCGAAGTTGGCTGTTCGAATGGTATGCAAAGACTTTTTGCACCCATTGATACTGTTCCAGGCTCCTCGCCTGTGTCCTCTCTGCGAAGAGAAAGAAGTGTGTAAACGTATTTCATATCAAATAGAAACTGGGGCTGGGACTACTTTTTGAATTTTTCGGTATTCGAATATTCGAATACTTCAGTTGCTGAATTATTTGGCGAATATAATTCCAATATCCAAGTATTCGAGTAGTATTCGAATACTTAAATATTCGAGTAGTATTCGAATACTTAAATATTCGAGTAGTATTCGAATACTTAAATATTCGAGTAGTATTCGAATACTTAAATATTCGAGTAGTATTCGAATACTGAAATATTCGAGTAGTATTCGAATACTGAAATATTCGAGTAGTATTCGAATACTGAAATATTCGAGTAGTATTCGAATACTGAAATATTCGAGTAGTATTCGAATACTGAAATATTCGAATAGTATTCGAATACTTAAATATTCGAGTAATATTCGAATACTTAAATATTCGAGTAATATTCGAATACTCAAATATTCGAAGTTTATTCATAGCATTCCAATACTTGTAAAATATTCGAATAGTCCCAGCCCTAATAGAAACATAGAGCTGAGTGTAATATTTACCGTGCACTGTCAGCTTTAATGTTATCTTCGCAAGGCGATTCTCCACAAAATGGTGATAACAGTAGATTCTTTTTATTCAATTCAGAACAGAAGTCCTCCCAATTATCTGCCCGTTTGATGTGCTCATTCAGATTTTTTCTTGCTCTGTTAAAAAGAATGTTAACCATTTAATAAAACAAATAACCGATGAGAATCTCCTTCTAAACTGGTATTTACCTAGCCAGCATGCTTGACTGTATATCAGCCAGCAACGTATGCAAAGCAGTGACCACTTCGACTCGCTTGGCAGTGACTCTTTCAGAAGTATCTCTGCGCACAAATGTGACTTGATTCTTCTCCAAGTCTTTCGGGCCTAATTCGACCCTCACAGGAACACCTTTCAACTCCCAGTGATTGAATTTCCAACCAGGAGTGCGATTACTGCGATAATCAGATTTCACTCTAAGCGCTTTATCTTTCAACAGTTCGCTCAGCAATTTGTTACATTCAGCGGACAAAAGTTCTCTTTGCTGAGGCGACGTACTCGCTGTGATACCGCAAGGTACTATCACCGCTTGGATACAAGCTACATTCGGTGGAAGCACTAAACCTTTATCGTCCCCGTGGATCTGCAAATGAAGATTCTTCTGCGTTTAAAGAATTTCACGCGACAGCGACAAGCACGTACCATTATCATAACGCCAATCGTTCGAGTTGTTAAACCCCACGAATTCTGATAGACGAGTGTCTTCTCGTCCCCTTCCGCGGCACCCTCTACTTGAATATTAAACATCCTCGAGAAATTCTGCCCCAGGTGGTGACTCGTGGCTCCTTGTATCGCACGACCACTTGTCGAGATGAAAGCCTCCACTGTAGTAGTATAATCACCGCCAGCGAACTTTTCTTTTTCAGTCTTACGACCTTTAACAACAGGAACTGCCAGCAAGTCTTCGTACACTTTAGCGTACATATCTAAGATTATCATTACTTCTTCGTCGGCCTCAGCTTTAGTGCTAAACGCAGTGTGCCCTTCCTGCCACAAAAACTCTCTTGTACGCAAGAAAGGCTTCGGGTCTTTGAATTCCCAGCGCTGTAATAAAACAGGACATTGTTTTCTATCAATTACACGTCGAAACACCCCTCAACGTAATCGTTACGTAAATTATATTTACCACTACGTTATTCCATTGATTGAGCTTCAGAGGAAGCTCAGTATCGGACCTCAGCCATTTCGCGTAAGCAGGATACATTACGGTTTCTGATGTGGGTCGTATGGCAATGGGTTCTGCTAAATCTGATTCCCCGCACTTTGTCACCCATGCGACTTCAGGCGCGAAGTCTGCGATGTGAGTTTTCTCTTTCTCCAAGACTGCTCGCGTAACGAAAATAGGGAAATAACATTCCTGAACACCCAGCTCTGTTATTTCCTTATCGATGTACTCTTTTATTACCTTCCAAATGGCAAAGCTCCACGGGCGGAGAATATAGCAACCCGATACATCGTAGTATTCAATCATACCACTCTTGGTGATAATTTGGGAATACCATTCGAAGAAATTCTCCTCTTTCTTCGCCTCCAATCCCAGTCTCGTTCCGGTTTTAGCAGTGTCTACGTCTTTCGCGCCTTCGCTCTTAACTATTTCTTTGCTCGAAGCATTCTTTTGCTTCTCAGTCTTAGGAGTATCTTCTTTCTTCCGCTTTCTAGATGCATCTGGCTTCGTTGGTTTCCACTCCTGACCAGTTAATGTTTTATAGTTAGCTTTCAAATCTAACAGAATCTTTACTTCTTGGTCGATAATGTTCTTCTCGGCTTTGGATTCTTTCAATTGTCTTACTTTATCTCCTTGCTTTTGTACGCCTTCCGAAAGTTGAGCGGCATTAGCTTCTTCCTCGTTCTCTACCTTAGTCGCTGGAGCAGCAGGTGGTTTCCACTCTTTTCCAGTCGCGGCTTTGTAGTCAGCTTTCAACTTCAGAAGTGCCTTTACTGCTTCGTCAACGATGTCTTTCTTTGCCTTCGAAGCCTTCAACTGCCTTACTTTATCCCCTTGTTCCTGTATTTCCTTGGATATTTCTTCGCTACCAATTGCTTTGGTTGTTGCGTCGGCCGCTGCTTTATTAACTGCTTTCGGAGAATCAGTGTTAGCTGGCTTCCAGTCCTGCCCAGTCGCAGACTTGTAATCAGATTTTAAAGCTAAAAGTTTCTTTACTTCTACATCGATAACAGCTTTGTCTGCTTTCGAAGCCTTCAACTGCCTTACTTTCTCCCCTTGTTCCTGTATTTCCTTGGATATTTCTTCGCTACTAATTGCTTTGCTTGTTGCATCGACTGCTGCTTTATTAACTGTTTTTGGCGATGCATTGTTAGCTGGCTTCCAGTCCTGCCCAGTCGCAGACTTGTAATCAGATTTTAAAGCTAGAAGTTTCTTTACTTCCACATCGATAACAGCTTTGTCTGCTTTCGAAGCTTTCAACTGCCTTACTTTCTCCCCTTGTTCCTGTATTTCCTTGGATATTTCTTCGCTACCAATTGTTTTGCTTGTTGCATCGACTGCTGCTTTATTAACTGCTTTTGGAGATTCAATATTAGTTGGCTTCCAGTCCTGCCCAGTCGCAGACTTGTAATCAGATTTTAAAGCTAAAAGTTTCTTTACTTCTACATCGATAACAGCTTTGTCTGCTTTCGAGGCTTTCAACTGCCTTACTTTATCGGCCACCTTTTGTGTTTCAATAAACAACGTGTCAACGCACAAGCCTGTCGATACATTGCTCTGTGCTACAGTTTCACTTTCCGTTCCCGTCCAATCGGTACCGACTTTGTTTCTATACTCCGTCTTCAAGCTCGCAAGGCGTTGCATTTCTTGATTTATCCTCAGCTGTAATTCTTTGATCTTGCTCTCTTGCTGGGCGATATCTACGGATAATTCATTTTTGTTAGAACCAACGGGAGCTGCTTTCGGGGATTTATCTGAAGTCATTCCTGGTTTCCATTCCACTCCTGTGCACATTTTGTATTCAGCTTTTAAATTTAGAAGGCCCTTTACTTCTGCGTCGATCGTAGCTTTGTCTGCTTTCTTGGATTTCAGGCTACGTATTTTATCCCCTAGAGCGACTATCTTTTCATTGATCACATTTGCACCTTGCGTCGTATCCTGAAACAGGCAGTCGCATAAATTTCAAGACACATATTACTAAATTACGATCATGAAATTATAAGATGGGGCATACATTTTTCTGAGGAGGCTCTTTAACGGAAGTTGCTGGCGCAACAGTGGCAGGGGAAGCAGTTTTCGTTGTGTTCGTGGTATGCCCATCGGGTACGTGGAATAGAATTAAGGGTTGTTCTCTCGAGGAAAATGGACTGGCAGGTGCGTAAGGCACATCGCACCGGAAGAACCCTTTCCTCTGTAACTGAACTATTTCTCCCTTCTTCACGCGTTTCAGTTCCACTTCTCCGAGCATTTCTACCTCCGTCTGAAATGTTCATTGAATTCGTAATAATAATTATCCACAATTTATAATCACTATAAAACACAAACACCTACTCTCGTGTCTTTTGCAATAAAATCCTTGAAATCGTCGTCTTTCCCCAAAACTGGTTTACTAATAATATGATCGAAGTAAACAGCGTAACATGGAATTAGATCAGCCCGACCAGTATCGTTACTTTTCTCAGACGGCACCGCCAACCACGTGATTTTCAACGTATTCTTGTAATCTTTATTCTCTAAATTCAATTGCGCTGTTATTTTCTTAACGACACCGTTCTCCTTCTCAATCTTTGGTATCAGGATATTGCCCCAATTAATGAAGGTTGTATTCTGCCCTTCGACCAGCATGCTCGCATCGTCTTTTTCTATGTACAGCGACGGAGTTGCTAATACTCGCTTAGTGCCCTTCGATGGATCTTTCGGATGATTCTGAACAGTCAGCCATTCCTCTTTTGCGTTACTTATGTGCACCGGTACAAGTTTATCAGAATCCAAGGCGGTATACCTGAAAAAAAATGACGTTATACAAATGATATCTATATTTCTCGCAATGATAACTTTTCATATCGCCAGATACCTAGTGACAATTGGATCGATGACCTTCTTGTTGAACGCCCATATTTTATCCCACTCCATGAAAACAACAGACTTCGAGCTACCTTGAGCAATTATAAATTGCTTCAATCCTTCGACGGTCATTCCTCTCCTTAAAATACCTCTTACGGTTGGGAATCGCGGGTCGTCCCAACCATCGACCAGGCCTTCGTTGACGAACCAAGTTAATTTCCTCTTAGACAAAACCGTGTTGGTCATGTTCAAACGCGAGTACTCCCATATATAAGGACGTCTCAATCCCAGCGCATCGATTAGCCAATAAAATTGAACATCTCTGTCATGATACTCTGTCGTACGTAAAGTGTGAGTAACATTCTCAACAGCGTCGACAATGGGACAAGCGAAATCGTATATCGGATACACCCTAGTGAAGAATGAACAGGTTTCGCATTAAATGTTAATCTTAAGGGCGTATAACCGTTTGAAAGTGTCAAAAAACGGATTTATTTTTACATATTTTCATAGATCGATGTTTTCGGAATATTATAAGTCAAGTCCGATGTAAAAATTTGGAAGATCGACGAAGTTATAGGCATTTGAGTGAAACAAACCAGGTAGCACCTGAGCGGCGCAATGACAATTTTTTTTTTTTAAATAAAAAACAGTAATTCGATTTATATACGACGCCGATTTTGAAAATTGAAGTTTTTAGCAGCCAAATCTACAATTTTGCCAATTTAACTATAAACTCAACGGCAATGAGTTCAGAAAAGTTAGTACTTTCGGAAAATGCTGTAATAAATCGATTTTTCGACTGCCTAGTCCCCTGAATCTGTAATATATACTTGTATTTTGTTCCAGTTCGGGGATGTGGCTCCGGTTTGCACCGATAAATCGTGGGATCCCGTAAACACCCATTTGCTGACTGATAATCAATTTTAGCTCTAACGCAGCATTCCTGACCTCTCGTAGTGCCTTGCTGCATTTCATTCCATAGCTCAAGATTCTTTTCAACAGCTGAGATGATAAACAGAAAACATCTTATTAGTTTCACGAATTCTTAACGCACCGTCACGTTCGCACGATCTTCTAGAATCTAACGCTTACAATTATCTCTGTTCGATGACATTAATTTCTGGTCACGCTGTTCCTTCATTATGGGAGCAGGAGTATCATCCACGTACGCTTTTCCCTCTTTTATCAATTTCGTACAGTATTCCAGCATCAAATCGAAGTAATCGGAAGAATGCGTAAAGCGGTCGGGTTTGATTTGCAATAACTCCAAGTCTTCTAAGATAGCTTTCTCAAATTCCACATTCTCTTTAGCAGGGTTCGTGTCATCGAATCTCATGATAAGTTGCCCCTGAAACGCTTCTGCGTAATACTGATTTAACAATGCTGCCTTGGCGTGACCGATATGCAGATACCCGCTTGCCTCTGGCGGAAAACGTACTACAACCTATTACAGGACCAAATCAGATTATTAAAAATACTCCTTGAAATCTACAAGCTGCGTTGAAGATATAAACAACTCACTTTCCCCATCTCGGCTCCAGGCAAGTCGATAAATTTACCTTCCTGTTTCCTTTGTCCGCTCTGCTTAACAGACTTTTCTGGCTGCACGTTATTGCGAACGGGCACCTTAGCATTCTTCTTAACGGACGACAATGCGTCCGCGACGGAAGGCAGTGAAAGCATTTGTTTATACCATCTACTTATATTGGCAAATTGTTTCTCGAACTTCGCCAAGAAGTCTTTATCCAGAAGACTACAGAACACATAGATATCGGCTAGCGTTAGCTTCTTGGAGACCAACCAGGTGGTTGTCATCAACGCATTGTCCAAATAACGCAGCTCCGTCTCCTTCAGTGGCAGAGATCCCAGAGGTCCGATCGTGAAGGACAACCAGTGATCGACTTCAGTTTTCTCACGAGGATTGATACCGCCTGAGCGAAGTATGTAATACAAATGAGTGGCGAATTGAAAGTGGCACAAGAAATGAGATTAGTTTACCATATAAATCGGTGTGCGTAGTTCTCCCGAAGTAACGGCCGACATCGTAGCTCCTTTCTCCTAACGCTTCATTCTGAGAATTCGTCAAGCGGACATTTCCATCGCCCTTCCATTCGTCGCACCAAACCACCTCGATCTTCTCGGTCTTCTCCGAATTTACTACTTCCGCTACTATCAGAGCGTCTGCGTAAATTAAACGATTATTCGATAATGTCACTGAGCTGGGAAGATACATTAATTTTAATAGTAGCCGTGTCGAGTCGATGCTGATAGCCAGTCAAGACTGTTTCAACTGTCTTAAAGTTCGCCAACGATTACATCAGAAAGACGCTGTTTAACACTAAGCGTTCGTGTTTTCAGTATTTAACGCGCAGTTGATGATAAGTAATAGAGTATGAAGAAACGAACTGAGGCTTTTCAAAAGGAAAGCGTGTTGTAGGTGTTATACTTTACTCTAGTCGGCAAATTTTTTCCGACATCTGTTTTACGATTTCATGAAAACTAGGAAAAGTCATTGGAGTGTTTGAAGTAGCAGGTGTTATAAGATAACCTACCTGTAGGAGGATTCTTAGAATTAACTGTTAGCTTGTAATTCATATTTGTATCTTAGATCTCGGCTTAAACAATAACATTCGTGAATAGGTCCACGTAGGTTAGAATCGCTCTTCCACGTGCACAAGTGTGTCCGCTGATGGACACATGGACACGTGACACATCGACACTTTGTGCGTGTGTCACGCACTGAGGTATATATATATATATATACTATGGATTGGAGATGCTTGAAGCGATTTGAAGAGTTTTTGACATGATGCGCCACCATCGTTCGATCGATGTACTTTGGGTGCGTTCCAGTTGGGCCCAAAGCGACCGCAGCGCCCGTTTTTCTACGAGAAACACGGGCGTTGCGGTCGCTTTGGGCCCAACTGGAACGCACCCTTTGCTTCCCTTTGCCACGGGATCACCCGCGGTGCTCAACCAAAGAGGAGATACAATAAGAGGCGTCACAAGACAAGAACAGAAATAACCTAGGGAAATCGCTAGTGTTGCGTGATTACGCGAACGTAGTCACAGAAATGTATATAATCGATAGGTAAATCAGGAGGGAAGTTTGAAAGTAGATATTTGCGTATGATTAAGAAGTATTATAAAGGATGTGCAATGCGGGTGGCATTCGTGGGAAAGATCTTGGGCAGAGCTCGAGGGCAGGAAGAGGATACCTATTAACGAACCCCGAAACGAATCGCGAGTTTCTTCTAAGTCACGTAATCTCTTGAGAAGGCCTTGTCCTTTGTTAGACTTTAAGAGTGTTGATTGACTCCAGAAGAGTTGGCGACGCTAAGGAAGTCATAAATTCTCTTCAAGAGTAGTTTACTCGACCCTCGTAGCCAAGCCAACTTTCTCTTCCCACGTGTGCACCCCGCTGCGTAACGGAAAAGCGCGCTTCCACCGAGTTTCCACCACCACCCGAAGACTGAGGGAAAGATGGACGTCGATTCGCGGGGGCGGACGGACATCCGCGAGACAGCCTACCCTTTGAATCCGGCTCATCCCTCATCCTGATTGGCCAGAGGACTGGGAGGACGCCCAGGGATGGAAAGGGCACCACGTTCGAGGAGGGAAGGAGCAACGACGGAGGACTCTGAGAAGGCAGAACTATTTTGACGCTTGAATGTACAAGACCTGTTCTCACAAAAAGCAATCGCTTAAATTTACTAAGAATATATTTCTAAGTTTTTTACCAGTACAAAGTTTCATTTATTTATAATACCCGCGCACTCAAACGAGCAGAGCGGTTCAGCGCTCCACGGGCACCAACCCGCGTCCTGTTACTAAAATCACCGCGGAAATACGCAACAAAATTGGTGACAGCGGTGGGATTGTTCTAAATAATCGCGTTAATTTCACAAACATTTCGTGTGATAAACTTTGCCGGCTCGTGAGTGTTTGATATATACAGTCTACATTTCTAGAACTGTGATTTTCGTAGACTTGTGAACTGACATTGTTAAGCAGCAATCTATAATTGTGCAACCAACGTGAAAGTGCAACCTCTCCCCCTAAGGTTTTTGCACGGTTTCCCTAAGGGCAAGGGTGGATGCCGGAGACGGGTGGTTTCAGCGGCCGTGCTCGCTAACCCTGAAATCACAAGCACCTGTTGGTATTCGAATACATACATTGCTGACAATTACGAGGTATATCAATACTTCTGACGGACGAGAGGAAGAATCTATCCGAGAAGCCAAGGAGCCAACGCATATCGGTGGATCAGGAGAATCATCTTCCAGCGAAACGACCGGTGAGGGACCACCCGAGAATTGGCACACCTACACATCGACTGAGGATTAGTGAATCTTAGTGTTTTTCTGGGATATTAGCTGACTTTTATATATCACCTTATTCGTAAGTTTTATTATAAGAGTTTATAATTATAAGAAACTATATCTTACGTGATAACGATAAATTAGGTTTTTCAAAATGCCGCCGTATAAGACAGGATTTGTAAAGGCTAGACGTAATGGAAGGGCTGACTTGAGTGGTAGTAGCGCGTCCGAATTAGGAAACTTAATGATAGAGTTACCCGCACCGAAGTCTTCTTCAACTGCGTTACACTCGAATGAATTGAGTGTAATACCTTCGCGAATTCCTATTCGTAGATATAACTACTCACTCCTCGGTGATGAATCAATTCCATCAGAGAGCTCAAGTGCTGCGAAAATTACGGAATTACCTTCTGATTCCTCAGGGACTATATTTATGTCGTTGACTTTCGCCGCTTCTTTGATTCCCCGCTTTGATGGAAAGTCCTGTTCCATAACCAAGTTTATTAGTCAGTGTAGACGTGCGGATTCATTAATTAGACCCGGAAATAGGACCAACTTACTTGCTTTGATCCGCAATAAAATTGAAGGTGATGCAGATCAGCTCATATCTGATAGCAACGAATTGACTACGTTGGACGAATTGGTCGACTTGTTAAAATCTTCTTTTTCCCAGTCTTTTGATATTAATCGCGTTCAGGACGAGTTAAAGAATCTGCGTCAAAAGGATAGTGAGAGCATTGATAGTTTTGGGGCTAAGGTGAAGGAGATTTTAAATAGGGGTACGGAAGCAGCTAATGAGGAATCTGATATGGTGGAGTCTAGAGGCGTTAGAAATTTATTGAATAGTGCAGCTATATTGGGTTTTAAGAGAGGGCTCTATAACTATAATGTTAGAACATTAATGATAAGGGAGAAGGCGGATAGTTTAGGGATAGCTATACACGCCGCGACTGGGATAGAGAGGGAGTTGGAACATCAGATACAGACCCCCTTATTCGAAAACCGTAGTTAGTAATACGAAAGTATGTGTAGTCAATGTGGACTTGCGTAGAAATTGCCCTAAAAATAGAAATACTTTGTTTAAATTACCAACTCGTCAAAACAAGTGTAATCATTGCAAGAAAACAGGACACACGGAAGACCGGTGTTTTAGAAAGAATATATATCGTAGGTCTAACATATCTTAATCCAATTATACCTAGTCATGCTTCCGATTCCCAATTGAATCCTTCACGGACAAATGAGATTCATAATTCCTGTTCGAGGCGTCTGGAAGAGGTACTTGTCTGCGCAGACGAGTCATCAATTGCAGATTCCGAAGTGGACAGGAAAAATGACGCATTTCATGAATACAATAATGAAGTAATGGTGGCTTCTGTTTTCCTGGCGCGCGGGAAGGCAGAGGCTAGGCAGAATGAGGTCATAGCTAAATTATTGAGAAATTTTAATGTTAGCAAAGATAATACAGATTATGAGGGAACGCTCCAGCTGGACACTATGGATCAGCTTCCATTCGGACATTTGTTGGACGGTGAGACCGAACCCCCGGCAGCCGCTTCAGATTTCGTTGGAAGTGGTCCATGTTCAGTAAAGGTGCCTGCGCTCTGTCCGGCCCCTGAGGAGACATCGCAGGGCCTGCGGTATCTTGAATCGTGGCAGAGACGTGGGGAGTCTGTTAGTTTCCCGGCTTATGCTGTGGTAGAGGCTGTTATGCCGGATATTTTCTCGACTGATGTCGTGGCAGAGGCTGTTGGGCCTGGTAAAATTGCGACCAAGACCGCGCGGAGGACCCTCAGTAGAATGACCTCAATAGAATCTAACAGAAATGAATCAGAACTTGACGATAGTGATTGTGATAATATACAAAAAGGAAATAGAATATTGGTTACTGATATTTTACATGGACAGACGACAGACCTCTCTCAATTTCCTACTATCCTTAACACCAAAGATTACCTTTTCATGCGCAGAGATAACATCATTCACTTTCTACCTCTTGATTGTAGCATAGATTCTCAAGTAAGCAAGGATTTGCTAATAAGAAATAGGTTCTCCATTGACCAAATAAGGAAATATCGTCTCAATCCTGGAGAAGCTATGACTTTTCCCGGGGATAAATATTCCATTTTCCATCTATTCGTTAAATCTACTTCTCAGGAAAATCCAGACTGTACCCATATTGTCTCTTCATTGAAATCTCTCAAACAGCTCATGAGTTCCTTGAGTATTAAGACTATCAGTATATCAAGAAATCATAACCATCTTGAACCCATTGAGTGGGAATTCATAGAGGATATCCTACGGCAGATTTTTAATGATCCCCAGTATATTATTACTGTATGTACCGGTGAGATTGAAACTCCACCTAAACCAAGACGATCTGAAATTATTAAAGAATATCATGAATCTGTAATAGGAGGTCATAAAGGCATGGCTAAGTTATATAGTCGTATTCGGGAACATTTTTATTGGCCAGGGTTGGGAAAAGAAATTAAAGAATTCGTACGTACCTGTCCAATTTGTCAGAGGAACAAAATTCACTCAGCAAAGACTCGACAGCCAATGCGAATTACTGATACTCCAAAAATAGCTTTCGAAAAGGTGCAGATGGACATAGTTGGTCCATTACCAATAACCAAAAAGGGCCATCGATACCTCTTAACACTTCAAGATAATTTAACTAAATATTCGGATGCTATTCCTTTATCTAATATTGATTCTGTATCCGTAGCAGTCGGCCTCACCGAACAGTTTATTAGCAGATTCGGTTGTCCTAGAGTCATTCATACGGATCAGGGTAGTAATTTTGTCAGCAAAGTAATGAAGAGTTTTTGTAGAATCTTCAAAATCCGTAGAATTACCTCCACTGCATTTCATCCGCAATCATTAGGGTCTTTAGAGCGCGCCCATCGTGTTTTCGTTGACTATTTAAAACATTATTGCACAAAAACAGATTGGGATGATTGGATTAGATTCGGGATATTTTCTTATAACACCTCAGTTCATGAAGCCACTGGTTTCACTCCCCATGAGCTTGTTTTCGGTGTGAAGGCTATTATTCCCACTGAGTTTGCGAAGCAAGAAGTTCCACGAACTTTCATAGAATATTTAGATCAACTTTTCATGAAACTCACTACCACTCAGGCTACAGCTGCAGTTAACCTTGAGAAAGCAAAAGAAAAGAGTAAGCAGTATTATGATAAGAATGTTAATCCTCGTCAATTCTCTGTAAACGATCATGTATACTTACTTAAGGAACCCAAAACATCCAAATTCGACTCAAGTTGGACGGGTCCTTATAGGATTATTCAAATGTATGACGATTTAACGATAGAAATAGCGATATCAATGAATAAATCTAAGATAGTTCATGCGAACAAGCTTAAACTAGCATGTATAAGACCGGATGTTACTGATCTGGAAGATTAATGTTAATATTATGTGTGGTAATTTTATAATTCTGTATTCCTTTTCTTGGTTTGATATGTGTGTAATTCAAATTTTATTTTGCAAGTACCATTATTTTGTTAATTTCCATGTGTCAAATGTATTGTGGCATTATGTAATGAGTTATGATTATTTTAAATCGAATAAGAATTATAGCGACTTTGGATTAAGTATTTAGACAAGTTTAATTAGGGTGTTATATTACTACCGTATATTAACTATGCATTACATTATAATTGATTTAATATTACCTAGTAATAGAATAATATCTTTTCATTGTAAAATGTTGCGGTGCAACTATCATTCTTCAACTCGTGCTTCTTGTTCCTGCGGGACAATGGGTGGACCGAGTAGCTCGTTTACCGCAGGGCTGGCGCGAGAAGAGGAGGGGTAGTTGTAATCATATGTAAAGTGCGTACTCATTCAATTTTTGCATACTTAAGTTAGTACTGATATATTGTTTTCTTTTTAAAAGTTGTTTCCATTGGAAACATCCTTTTCTATATGAAGGGAGGTGTTGCGTGATTACGCGAACGTAGTCACAGAAATGTATATAATCGATAGGTAAATCAGGAGGGAAGTTTGAAAGTAGATATTTGCGTATGATTAAGAAGTATTATAAAGGATGTGCAATGCGGGTGGCATTCGTGGGAAAGATCTTGGGCAGAGCTCGAGGGCAGGAAGAGGATACCTATTAACGAACCCCGAAACGAATCGCGAGTTTCTTCTAAGTCACGTAATCTCTTGAGAAGGCCTTGTCCTTTGTTAGACTTTAAGAGTGTTGATTGACTCCAGAAGAGTTGGCGACGCTAAGGAAGTCATAAATTCTCTTCAAGAGTAGTTTACTCGACCCTCGTAGCCAAGCCAACTTTCTCTTCCCACGTGTGCACCCCGCTGCGTAACGGAAAAGCGCGCTTCCACCGAGTTTCCACCACCACCCGAAGACTGAGGGAAAGATGGACGTCGATTCGCGGGGGCGGACGGACATCCGCGAGACAGCCTACCCTTTGAATCCGGCTCATCCCTCATCCTGATTGGCCAGAGGACTGGGAGGACGCCCAGGGATGGAAAGGGCACCACGTTCGAGGAGGGAAGGAGCAACGACGGAGGACTCTGAGAAGGCAGAACTATTTTGACGCTTGAATGTACAAGACCTGTTCTCACAAAAAGCAATCGCTTAAATTTACTAAGAATATATTTCTAAGTTTTTTACCAGTACAAAGTTTCATTTATTTATAATACCCGCGCACTCAAACGAGCAGAGCGGTTCAGCGCTCCACGGGCACCAACCCGCGTCCTGTTACTAAAATCACCGCGGAAATACGCAACACTAGACAACCAATTTAAATGCCCATTCGGCAATGATCAGTAAGCTTCGGCAATGATCGGTAAACTTCGAAAATAATCAGCCAATTGTGGTAAGGTACATTTAGTCGATTTGAATATCCCGCTCGAAATAGACAACCAATTTAAATGCCAAGGTCAAGTAAGGACTTTAAAGGTTCCGCCCGGAGTGACGCCTCTTTATATCTTCTCTTTGGTTGCGTTCAGCGGACTCACGGCCGATTTCTTCACCTTCCGTAATCTTTCAGTTAAACCCACACAGCACAACGTCCGGCAAAGTCCCAAAGACGTCTAAAAGGCGTCCCAAAGACGTCTTTGGGACTTTGCCGGACGTTGTGCTGTGTGAGAAGTTATGTTCCACATAACTGCCAAATGATAGGATCCTATTGGCTTAGAGCATTTAAATGCTTAAACCAATTGGTCGTTCACTGACCGGAAGATTACTGAAGGCGAAGAAATCGGCCGTCAACCGTTGTTGAGTAGCCGCTCAGTAGCACTCACCAGGGATTGGCGGAAGTGTCGTGCCGCAAGAAATTTCCACCAATCCCTGGTAGCCGCTACTGAGCGGCTACGTAGCGGTTTGTTCCGCTGAACGCAGCCAATTGGCCCAATGTGAACAGCAGTGATGCCAGAATGAGGACGGGTACTTTCGAGAATTTCCCCCACCACGCATGCACACTACGCCGGAGCGGCGATCCGTGAGCTCGGACACGCCACTCCGGCGTAGTGTGCATGCGTGGTGGGGGAAATTCTCGAAAGTACCCGTCCTCATTCTGGCATCACTGGTGAACAGTGAAACGCATTACGCAGTGAATTGAATTTACAATATGAATCAAGAATCAGGTAAGACAAATACTTAATACTTTTGCATCAACAGAATTGTAGACATGATATTTTTTATATATACTACGCATTATATTCATTTAAAGGCGGTATTCTTTCTTTACTAACCTCGTCGACTAGTAGAAGATGCAGCATGCTTAAGACGAACTTAAGAAATAAAAATACCGCCTTCAGTATGTATCGTTATATTAAAAATGTACTAATAATTGATATTTTATACATAGGCAGCGATGCCAGCATTGCTGGTCCAAGCACACGT
This sequence comes from Andrena bicolor, assembly GCA_960531205.1. Taxonomy (NCBI): domain Eukaryota; kingdom Metazoa; phylum Arthropoda; class Insecta; order Hymenoptera; family Andrenidae; genus Andrena; species Andrena bicolor. The sequence continues at coordinate 44,843,230 of OY482666.1, forward strand.
AGAAGCTCGGACGTAGAGACCAATTCAAGTAAGATATATCTTTAATTTATGAGTGTCTGAAATCATTGAATATTTTCGTGAAATTGATTTTTAATATTGTGCGAATAAAAATTATTATTTTATGAATAGGCAGTGACAGCACCTTCGCCGTTCCCGCTGTGAGAAACGTAAAACCACGGAAACGAATATTTTGCAATGTTTGGCTGAATAACCCAGCCTTTCAACCATGGCTGCAACAAGTCCAACACAACCCGTACAAGGGAAAATGTACAGTATGTGATATATATATCACAGCAATCAAATCTAATTTACTGCGACATGGGAACACTCAAGAGCATATAAAAAACATGAAATATGGAAAAATATCAGTACCGGGGGAAAGAAGTACAGATGAAGCGACAAGTACAGATGAAGCGACAAGTGCAGATGAAGCGACAAGTACAGATGAAGCGACAAGTACAGATGCAGGAACAAGGATGGATGTAGAGGGTGATTCAAGTAAGATATATCTTTAATTTATTAGTGTCTGAGATCATATTGTGTGAATAAAAATTATTATTTTATGAATAGGCAGTGATAACACCTTGACCGACCCCGCTAGAGGAAATGTATGGAGACAAACGTTTTTGGCAGATTGGCTGAACAACCCAGCCTTTCAACCATGGCTGCGACAACTCGAGCACAACCCGTCCAAGGGAAAATGTACAATTTGTGATGTATATTTTACAGCAACGAAATATCATTTACAGCGTCATGCAAATAGTAAAAAACATATGAACTACATCAAGTATGGAAAAAGATCAGCACCAGATGAAGCAATAAGTACAGATGCAGGAACAAGCACAGATGCAGGAACAAGTACAGATGCAGGAACAAGTACAGATGCAGGGGCCGATTCAAGTAAGATATGTCTTTAATTTATGAGTGTCCGAAATCATTGAATATTTTCGTGAAATTGATTTTTAATATTGTGTGATTAAAAATTTTTATTTTATGAATAGGCAGTGATAACACCTTGACCGACCCCGCTAGAGGAAATGTATCGAGGCAAACGTTTTTGGCAGATTGGCTGAACGACCCAGATTTTCAACCGTGGCTAGAACAAGTCCAGAGCAACCCATACCTTGGAACATGTTCATTTTGTCGCATATGTATTTCAACAAAAAAATCTAATTTACAACAGCACGCAAAGAGCGAAAGACATATGAAGAACATGAAATATGGGAGAAGATTAGTGCCAGGTGAAGTCAATTGTACAGGTAAGAAAATGTGTCTACGTTGATAAAAGGTGAAGATGAAAATTTCTTTACACCTCTATATTAGCTTATGTAATAAATATTTCAGATAAGGATGAAGATGTTGGGCCATGGTCAATAATTAAACAAGTCCCAGAGGCAAGCGTAATAATAGAATGTGCTGAATCTCCTGCAACGCACAAACAGATACGTAAGTTGAAATAAGTTTCAAATACACTATTTAAGTTAATCTATATATATAAAAAAAATTGTATGTTAAACGATTTTATTAAAAATGCACTAAAAATTAAAAAATAATTCTTTTCTTGTACTGCAATTTCGATGTTTTTTTTTTTCACTTTAAATAAAATCGTGGAGCAGGGTATCTCACAATAAATTCATTTCAACGCTTGATGCTGTATTAAGTTGATTCATATTTTGTTATGAAATACCCTGTTCTACGATTTTATTTAAAGTGAAAAAACACCATCGAAATTGCAGTACAAGAACAGAATTATATTTTTAATAAAATCGTTTAACATAAAATAATTTTATATATTTTTTATTTTCTAGTTTTTAGTGTTTATGGATTTATGTATATTTCGCAGCTCAGACTTCTTAAGAAATATATTTTATTTAATTTCAAATCCCGATGCAACTTGCGACCCGAGCGCAGCGGCTTTTTGTCGTTTTCGTACAGATCGCGAGTTGCTGATTTCAAGTCTTAACTCCCAGGTCCTAGCTAAGAATTATTTTAAAAAAACTCCAACCCCTTCATGAAGGAAAGATATCGTTGGTGATACTGCAAAACCGCGTATGAGTAGTTTGTAAACACCGCGGATCTGCAAAAGTATTAAAATCCAGATTTCGCGCCCACGCTTGCCAAGCGCTGTTTCGCTTTTTTACAAGGAGTGCTAAAACTGTCCCCAAAAAGTTCAGTCAAAGAAATCCCTTAAAATTCTAAAATATTAAGTTTTTCTTCCTCCTGTAAAATCGATAAAATGCAGATCCGCGGCATTTACAAATTGCTCATACGCGGTTAAACTAGTTAGACTAATAATAATTAAAATAAAATTTGAAGATTTATTACTGAAACTGATAAAAAATGTTAATGTCCGTGGGTTAAAATCTCTATGCACAGTACTAAGCATTATTTCTCATTGCAGTTACTCCAAAGAAATGCCTCTCACTGGCAAGTGCGCAAAACAAAACAAATATAATGAAGGAGAAGCGTATAACCCAAACAGCAAATGAGAAAGTTTTACATGACCATCGTTATGAGGACAGTCCGCGTAGTATGAGGAGAAAATTAAACGATCTACGAAGAAAACTCAACTCTGTAATGAAAGAAAATAAAATGTTAAAACAATTAATCCGACGTAGATCTATATCAGCGGTGTCACGAGCTTCCAACGAACCTATATACAGGATGCCCCGAAAGCACTGGCATTGCAAACTTAATAATGTAATAACGAAAAGAAACTAGCGCTCGGATTCCCTAGAATTTTGAAGAAAAAAATAAAGAACTATTAAAAACTTATTGTCTCGAATTTTTTAATTCCATTACTATTATTCCCTTCGATCTGTATCAAAATGTTATCGCTATCGTGTTCAAAGTGTATTACCCGTTAAACAAATAAAAGGTAAAGTATTGGAAAACCAAGGGGAGGCGTGGCTTAGATTTCAGCGCTGCGGTGGTAAGTTGGCAAACTATTGCAAGTAGGCCCGGATCCCACCAAACATTCCGAATAAGTATTTATTAATCGAAGAAGTAAAAATTTAAAAACACTCGTTTTTCACAAAATGTCTATATAAACACTGATAATCGTATGGACTACGACGGATTTCGGCCTACTCACAGTAGTTTGATTTTCTGTCACTAGTTGGCGTATCGAAATTCTTGGTTTCCGAATAGCATTAATGCAGAAGCATACCTATTTAAGCAGCAATCGATTTGAAAAATAATAATAAAAGATTTACAAAGGTTGCATTTATATTTATATCTTCTCCAGCAACTGGCCAATAATAAGATTTCTAAAATTCACAATACCTATCGATCGTCGCGTAACAAATTCACAAACCCAATCAGCCGTCCTTTTAACGAGCTTTCAATATTAAATATCAAATCCTTCGTTCTTCCCGCGCCACTCCCCTCGCGGTTACCTTTCATCGCTTCTGATTGGATTGATCGCGCCGTTACGCCGATCCCATTTCGCAACGATCTTTCGGTAACCGCTACTTATGCGCCGCTAGGTTTTTGCGCGGACGTAGTCACGCCAGCAGGAAACAGTGGACGCTCATCGATTCGTTTTGAAATTCCCGCACGCAATTCCGTAATAGCCTTCCTTCGTTATTATTTTCCTTTTCTTTTCCCCCCGCAGGAATATCGAGCGGCGGCCTCCGAGAAATCGGAATTATATTAATACGCTTTTAATTTAATCCGCCACCTACGCGTAAGCGCGCCGGTGCACGGGGGCGGGGGGGGGGGGGGATGGGGGGTGGGGGTATAGAGCTGATACAGGAGTATACGCGAAGGTGGGTCGGTCACCTGGAGATAACTGTAAAATGTCATCAACGAATGTGTGTCAGGCATGGATCTGACGCTCCTCGGTGACACTTGTGGGATCCGTTGTCACGCTAATTATGTACCGTCGACGTTAATTTGATCGGAAAGAAAGCGGCTACCTTCGAGATAACGACATCCTCTCACGATTCACTCGAATGTACGTAAATACATCCGTGCTCGAACGGAACGCTCGTGAATTGTCAGTGGCGATGCTGGCGTATTTCTCTCTCTCTCTTTTTCTCTTTCTTTCTTTCTCACCTACCAGCCGCTCGTATGGCTCGAACGCGGTTTGAATTTCGGGAACGTTTATCGGCGATAGCAGTTTCGCTGGTTTATTCCTCGTTTATTTGTTGATATCTTTCCGGGCACGGTTTTGTAATCTCATGATTGCGCGACCGACTCCGAGAAAGATACGCCTGTATGCGCACGGCTTCGGCGATATTGTTTGTATGCCTCGAGGAAGAGATAGCAGAGCATATTGGGTGTATCGAAGTTTCGTGACGGCTCGCTCTAATTTTCACTGATCTTTCATGCGAGCCTTCAATTGCTTTTCTGGTACTTTGGGTACGTTCAAGTTGGACGTCGTTACACTTTTCCTCGACGATATTTCCAATCGGCGTCGAAGGGTAATTCTCTTGCGAATATCCAGGCCTCTCTATGATTTTCATTGAATTTCGTTCGTTTCGCTGTTGCTGATTTATTAATATGCTTTTCGCTTGCAGATAATAATACGGGTAACATGGAGGGACCAGAAGTAACGTTTCTATTTCAATTCGGTTTAACCCGCGACACGGTCACCGTCGACAGCAGCACGCTGACGCTCAAGGCTCTCAAGGAATTCGCCTGTGACTTTATAAATACCAAGTGCCCCGAGCACGGTTTGAATCATTTGTTCGAGCGATTGCTTCTGTTCAAGCACGATTACAATTCCACTAATATCCTGCAACTTATTACGAACGCGACGGAGGTTGTTGACGAGACTTTGGTCGAGATTGTTTTGACTGGTACATATTACTTTTATTCGATATAACGTTCAACGAGTCGAGCCACAGCTGTAAAACGAAGACGCCAGGCGACGGAGTTCGGACGGAACAGAGACGGCAATGGGAATTTTGTTTACAGCTGGCGACTCGACTCGTAGAATAGAGTACAATGAAATAACTGTCTGTTTTTGGTTTAGCACAAGTGCCAAACGAAGAGGTTCCACTTCGCCCTCATGCTTTAACCGTTCACTCTTACAAGGTCCCCACGTTCTGCGACTCTTGTGGGGAAATGTTATTCGGTCTTGTTCGGCAAGGCCTAAAATGCGAAGGTACTGTTTATACGCAGTACGATGTTGCGTGGATCGATCGAAACTGTGTGAACTGACTAGCGCTTTTTACTTCGCAGGTTGTGGGATGAATTATCATAAAAGATGCGTTATTAAAATACCTAACAATTGCTCACACGATGCCAGTCAAAGGCGGCGTAGTTCGGCGATGCTGAACGTACCGAGATCTCCGAGTCAGGGATCGACTAGTAGCTTGACCAGCATCAGTGATGATAATCATAGTACAAATAATACGCCGAATGTGAGCCAAAATAATAGCACTTTGGTAGGGCTTTAGACGTTACGCAACTTACGATACGTTTCAGTTCTTATAGTATTGTAATAATCCCTTGTATGTAGACAATACCAAGTATAATGGCTCCGAAGCAATCCCGCTCTCCTTCGTTGGGAGGTAGACCGGTATGGGTCGAACGAGAACTTGCGACGCGTATTAAAATCCCACACACGTTTGTAGTACACACTTACACTAGGCCGACCGTATGCGGCCACTGTAAAAAGCTGCTAAGAGGTTTATTTAAGCAAGGCCTACAATGCAAAGATTGCCAGTATAACGCGCACAAGAAGTGTATCGAGAAGATACCTAAAGACTGTACCGGAGAGAATCCGCGAGACAATACAGGTTTCGTTTCTATTGGATTATCGTTAGCTGGCCCCGATCGATGGGCACGGTTTTCACAGAGATTGTTTACGCAGGTAATGAGTATCCTGACAGTGGCGTTGGTAGCGAGCCGGAAGGTAAATGCGATGGTAGAAACGAAGAAGGTGACGGCGACAGCGACGCTGAATCTCCGTCGCCGCCTCAACACTCTTCGTTCGCGGCGGATGAAACGAAGGCATCCGAGGAGTACACTGTATAAACGCTTTTATGATGGTCAATGTAACATAGAGTAAGGTCTTTCTCGCGTTTAATGTTATAACTAATAATACGTTAATCTTGTAGGATCAAGTTCCAAGCAGCGATGATATTATTTACGATGAACTTCAAAAGTCACGGCCGTCGAGGTGAATTGTGCTCTCTTAGTTATTAGATCTTAATGTTCAAAATTGTATAATGCGTAACTTCATCGTAATAGTTGCAGCTCCACGCCGAGCAATAATATTCCTTTAATGCGCATAGTGCAGAGTGTGAAACACACGAAGCGACGTGGTTCGAAGGTTTTGAAGGAAGGTTGGATGGTGCATTTTACGAATCGTGATCCAGTGGTAAGTGATAGATATGTTCAAACATGAATACGCATATGTTGCAGGGCTGGGACTATTTGGCGAATTTTTCGGTATCCGAATATTCGAATACTTCAGTTGCTCAATTATTTGGCAAATGTAATTCAAATATCCAAGTATTCGAATACTACTCGAATATTCAAGTATTCGAATACTACTCGAATATTCAAGTATTCGAATACTACTCGAATATTCAAGTATTCGAATACTACTCGAATATTCAAGTATTCGAATACTACTCGAATATTTAAGTATTCGAATACTACTCGAATATTCAAGTATTCGAATACTACTCGAATATTCAAGTATTCGAATACTACTCGAATATTCAAGTATTCGAATACTACTCGAATATTCAAGTATTCGAATACTACTCGAATATTCAAGTATTCGAATACCACTCGAATATTTGAGTATTCGAATACTACTCGAATATTCAAGTATTCGAATACTACTCGAATATTTAAGTATTCGAATACTACTTGAATATTTCGAATGAGTTCGTGATTTATAATTGAATACATAACGCTCGCTTATGTCACTAAAACCGACGGTGCTAATATCGTCAAGCAGCTCTCGCATGCTGTGGGTTACCAGATTTGTCGTTCAAACGATTTAACTTATGTTACAATTTGCCCCGGTCTCCCCTAATACTGAATTTTTATGTCTTCAGAGGAAGAAGCATTATTGGCGTCTTGATACGAAAGCTATAACATTATTCCAAAGTGAGAGTAGTTCCAAGTATTACAAAGAGATTCCATTAGTTGAAATATTATCTATCGAGAGTGCCAAGACATCACGTTCAAGTACGTATTTAACAGTTACGTTGATCTTTCTGCATTAGAAATATTAAATCAAGTATCTTTTAGGCACGATGCATTGTTTCGAGTTTAAAACTGCGAACATTGATTACTACGTTGGGGAGGATGCTTCTTACGGAGACAATTGTAGCCAAGTTCCTCCTGCAGAAAGTGGCATCGGAGCTCATGTAGCCAGATCATGGGAAACTAGTATTAGACAAGCGCTTATGCCTGTAACTACTGTATCCAGCAGTGAGTATATCTTCCTTCTCCGTCTTTTGCGTACGTAAAAGATTATAGAAAGAAGCGCTAACAATCTCGTGTTTCCTTAGATCAGGAACAATCCACGGAACCCGAGGAGAATATTACGGATATGTCTCAGTTATATGAGATCTATCCGGACGAAGTGTTGGGCTCCGGTCAATTTGGCACGGTGTACGGAGGTGTTCATCGTAAAAGTGCTCGGGCAGTCGCCATAAAAGTGATCGACAAGTTACGCTTCCCTACCAAGCAAGAAGCGCAACTGAAGAACGAAGTCGCTATTCTGCAGAATCTCTCGCACAGCGGGGTGGTGAATCTGGAACGCATGTTCGAGACTCCGGAGCGAATATTCGTGGTGATGGAGAAGCTGAAGAGCGACATGCTGGAAATGATACTGAGCTCTGAGCGCGGCCGCCTCAGCGAAAGAGTGACCAAATTCTTGATCACCCAGATCTTGGTGGCGCTGAAGCATTTGCACAGCAAGAACATAGTGCACTGCGATCTGAAACCCGAGAACGTGTTATTGAGTAGCGACAGTGAATTCACTCAGGTCAAGCTGTGCGACTTTGGCTTCGCAAGAATCATAGGAGAGAAGAGCTTCAGAAGGAGCGTCGTCGGCACTCCGGCGTATCTGGCTCCCGAAGTGTTAAGAAACAAAGGTTACAACCGCTCCTTGGATATGTGGAGCGTCGGTGTAATTATTTACGTATCTCTAAGTGGTACGTTCCCATTCAATGAGGAAGAGGATATTAACGAGCAAATCCAGAACGCCGCTTTCATGTATCCGCCCACTCCCTGGCAAGAAATCTCATCCGATGGTATGCGACCTAATGATTTAGAATAGGGCTGGGCTATTAGAATATTTGAGTATTTGAATGCTACGAATAAACTTCGAATATTTGAGTATTCGAATGTTACGAATAAACTTCGAATATTTGAGTATTCGAATACTACGAATAAACTTCGAATATTTAAGTATTCGAATGCTACGAATAAACTTTGAATATTTGAGTATTCGAATGCTATGAATAAACTTCGAATATTTGAGTATTCGAATACTACGAATAAACTTCGAATATTTAAGTATTCGAATGCTACGAATAAACTTCGAATATTTGAGTATTCGAATGCTACGAATAAACTTCGAATATTTGAGTATTCGAATGCTACGAATAAACTTCGAATATTTGAGTATTCGAATGCTACGAATAAACTTCGAATATTTGAGTATTCGAATGCTACGAATAAACTTCGAATATTTGAGTATTCGAATGCTACGAATAAACTTCGAATATTTGAGTATTCGAATGCTACGAATAAACTCCGAATATTTGAGTATTCGAATGTTATTATTCGAATAGTATGGTGCGAAGTGGGCCAAAATTAGCTTACAAGATTTCACCCAGACAAATGAACCTAAAGAACTTGATTTATAATTCGCACCATACTATTCAAATACATCAGTATTCGAATACTTAAATATTCGAATTATATTCGCCAAATAATTGAGCAACTGAAGTATTCGAATACCGAAAAATTCGACAAATAATCCCAGCCCTAATTTAGAATAAACTCTAACATTCCTTCGACAATAAACAATATTGCCTCTTTCCAGCGATCGACTTAATTAATAACTTGCTACAAGTGAAGCAAAGGAAGCGTTTCACCGTGGACAAGAGTTTGCAGCACGTGTGGCTTCAAGTAAGCACGAAACGCTTTCACGAAATCGCAGCTAATTCCAGCTGACTTCGAAGCGCAGGATCGATCCTAATTATGCTCGCGATGTTTCAGGATTATCAGACGTGGTGCGATTTAAGAGAATTAGAAGCTAAAGTGGGATATCGTTACTTGACTCACGAAAGCGACGATGCCCGGTGGCTGGCGTACAGTAGCCAGCGTACATGACAGAACTCTCCGCCTACATTGAACATCGAAACATTGCCAAATAATCTGTCGATACACAAAGGCTGGGCGCGCTGTGCCCGGGCAACGATACGGCGTTTTATTCGTGCCTGACTTGAACAAGTTCACATAAGGGAGTACAATTTTGTCTGTCACTTTAAATGTTAGAGTAACTGATGATAGTAAAGAACACATCATTAACGAACGTATCTTCCAAGATAATTTTACATAGGGGATAAGAACTTTTACTTAAACGACATCTCGATCAGACTGCAATATGTAAGATAAGGCACCGAACAAATGACTGGTAGGGAAGAGCGCGCAGCGATGTTTATATAAATGTTCTAAAGCGACTCGAGCAATGGAGCTGGCCGTGCTTCGATGCTGTGAAGAATTCATTACACTGTTTCGGCATAGTTAACCAGATATTCCACGAAACAGTGCGTACATAGGTAGCACGATCGCGGCACTCGTAACAATTACTTCTCTCCTCGCGAGGCAAGTAATCGTTCCGCGCCATTTTATCACTTTAATACACTTCTGGATGCATAATAATATTTTACAGATATCTTTAAGTGGTAATATACAAGATATTTTCCAGCTTAAATATAGAATTCAAGGTGTAGCATGTTTTATAACTGCACAAGCGTTGCTTACAGTTGGAGCAGATAGATTTAAATAATATATATATATATAAATAAGTATATGTATTATATACTATATCTCATTTTTTTAACATTTATCTGGAATCGGGAGACGGATTATTATCGTAGAATCTTCTTCAGTGCATTCAGATTTTCATAGATTAGACGAATGTATAAAAAATTATGCTAGATAGAAGAAGAATTTACCGAGTCGCATTTTCTCTCTAAACTTTCCAAATTTCAAAACTTCGATGTCTGTAATTCGTGTGTTACATCGCGAACAACTTGAATTTACCAGGGGAGATCGTGAACAACAATGAACTCTGGATTATTTACTCTTATGTGATATAAAATATTAAGATCTTAACGCGTACGATACATATGAAAAATGTAGTCTTCTTATGCTTCCAGTTTCGTATAACGCAATGAATCGTGCAGATATTTGATTCTATTGATCGTAAGAGGAAAGAAAGGATTAGTGATTAAGTAAGCGCATTTCAAATGATAGGAGAATCTATCATAAATATTCCGAAAGATGTTCTACATACGGTTATGGGCATAATCGCTATTGTGATGAATTTTCTATTAGAGAGTAGAAAACGAAATTTGTTGATATTATTGGATCATTGGAAAGTGATGGAGGAGAAGATAAGTTGTACATTTTACGTATGCTTGATATTCCATTCGTATTATTGAACGATAGCTTTTATGTTCTTCTCGTTGTTCCGCGAGAAAGAAGAAATATTCCAAGATCACCCTATAAAAGACAAGAGATCGTGTTCATTCCTCTAATTATACTTGTTTCCATTAAGTGGCGCCTTTTGTTACTTAAACCATTAATATTAATGGACATGCATTCCTTCGCAATCGAAAGATATATTTTCCATGGTTCGGTACTTAAACATTTGAAAGAATGTACATTTTACAACGTATAACTAGCTAATTGAATTTGTCTCGAGAGAGATCGATGGCACGTTACTTGTAATACTAACGCGATAGTTTTTAATATTTTTTATTACAGCAATGTTTCTAACTACTAGCGATAGTGAATTATAGAGATAGGGTGAGCTGCATACATAATAAGGAGGCAAGAAATATTCAGAAGTAATTAATCTGAGATTCGAGAATCAAATAGGTATAAAGGAATGTAATCTCCAACTACTTAATCAATTATCTTCCAAAGACTGAGTTACTCTTGGGTAGCTATATTTGGCATTTTAATAAAATTCACGTCTTTGCCCAGCGGCACGCAAACATTCTGAATGCAATGTATTTTAGAGTAACTTCCACTTTCCTTTCGCTAGATTTTTATATTTTTCTATAACAGACAGATTATTTTAATTGCGCCTCAGTTAAGTAATTGAATCTCATACAATTTATTTAAAGCCTTCCGATCGCGAAGTATCTGATTATCTTATTTTACGTTACGCTTCTCGCGTGTATGTATTTAATTAATATATCATCGAGTGTACCGTTACAGACGGTACACGGCCTATATTCTTAAAAGTTTATTTCGAAGGAATTGTTTCTGTTGCGTGGCGCATGTAATGTGCTTGTCGTAACGTCTATCCTTGTGATTAAAAGATATTTTATTAGACACCGTAATGGAGTTAAAAGCGCTAGATCGAAGCAGTTAGTACTGTTGACACAATATCTCTTAGGATATTAATACAACGTGCGTTATATTTTATAATAAATTTTCAAGACGTATTGTACTTTTAATTGTACGTAGAAAAACTTGTGCAATGTCAATAGGTATGGTTATACTTATAGAGTTCTGTGCGCCCAAAATATGGTATCGGTATGCATTAGGGCTGGGACTATTCGAATATTTTACAAGTATTCGAATACTACTACTCGAATATTTAAGTATTCGAATACTACTACTCGAATATTTAAGTATTCGAATACTACTACTCGAATATTTAAGTATTCGAATACTGCTACTCGAATATTTAAGTATTCGAATACTACTACTCGAATATTTAAGTATTCGAATACTACTACTCGAATATTTAAGTATTCTAATACTACTACTCGAATATTTAAGTATTCGAATACTACTACTCGAATATTTAAGTATTCGAATACTACTACTCGAATATTTTACAAGTATTCGAATACTACTACTCGAATATTTTACAAGTATTCGAATACTACTACTCGAATATTTTACAAGTATTCGAATACTACTACTCGAATATTTAAGTATTCGAATACTACTACTCGAATATTTCAGTATTCGAGTATCTACTATTCGATATACTGATGTATTCGAATAGTATGGTGTGAATTATAAATCAAGTTATTAGCTTACAAGATTTCACCATGACGAACTAACGAACTCACAACTGAAACGAAATAAATGCTTGTAAAAAACGAACCTAAAGAACTTGATTTATAATTCACACCATACTATTCGAATACTTAAATATTCGAATAGTATTCGAATTATATTCGCCAAATAACTGAGCCACTGAAGTATTCGAATATTCGAATACCGAAAAATTTGACAAATAGTCCCAGCCCTAGTATGCATAGCATGTTCTCGCAACATTTCCTGCACAATGTGCGCGGAATGTATCTTTTACTTATATGATTGATGTAAAAACAAATTTATTTGTATATATATATACGTAGTTTATATATTTTTAAATTTTGTACCGCTTAAAGCGTACTTAACAATTCCTTTTTACATGGGTGTTTAATTTTACAAAAACTAACAACGTATTACGTTCGAGCTGAGTTACAGCCACACGATTAACAGAGAAAAAGTACTTAAAAGAAAGACAGTAATAAGTTGTAACAGACGTAGGTCATAAGTAAAACTAACAAAATTTTCGTAAGAATATTAAAATGTTAATTCATTATTGTACTTATTATAATAATGTGAATAAATAAATTATCAATTACAGCGAGCCTTGCAACGTGTTCGAGATTTATAGCCCATTGTAAATATACTCCTGCAATATCTGAGAAATTAATCATGCGTTTAAAATGGATTCTTAGCACACGCGAAGAATGAGAAGCTTTAAGGGAATTTGTTTAAATTGGCCGTCATTACAACGCGAACATAATCTTTCATCTTGTCCTCGTTAATTCTAACAGAACTTCTACCTGAAATAATAACATCCTGGTTTGTGTCGCGCTCGTGTCTAAGCACGTCCCCTCAGTCGTAGCATAAACTTAAATCGGGTAGACACTTTTTCGTTTAACCGTGGGTTGGAATGAATTATCGTTTCATTTTTTTTATTGTACACCATTAATCAGTAACAATGCTTTTGACAAATATGTTAACGACTGTGTTATGTTTAGAGATATTTTTGTGGAACGCTAGTTTGGCAGAATGGATAGATATGCCGCAGTTCTCTGACGAGAAAAAGGTATACAGGTAAGCACAGAAACATTACGTTAGAAAGTATTAATTACTTTATTAGAAAATGTTTATTTCACCCATTCGTAGAATGCCCTCCACAAAGCAAGATCATTTTCATAAATTCGCCCAAGAAAGCACGACAAGTCAGTTTCCTTTCGAATACCAAAGTATGGTTCCCGAAGAGTCGGTGACAGAAGGAACAGTAGTTAACGGAGGTGGAGGAAATCTCTCTGACGAATTAGATCCTATTAATGAGTCTGGAAGTCGTGAGAAGTTCGACGAAGAAGACATACTTGTAATTAGCACTGAGAAGTACGAAGAATCAACGGTGGAGGTAAAAACCGAAGTCTTCTGGTCGATGTAGATATTCAGAGTAAAGCTGGGACTATTCGAACATTTTATAAGTATTTGAATGCTACGAATAAACTTCGAATAGGGTAAAGGCACCAGTAGTCGACCATGTATCAGTAGTCGACCACTTTCAGAAAAACATGGAAAATAAGATTTTTAGAAGTGACGATCTTTTGAACAAAGTGCAGTCCTCTAACTGCACTCTAACTGCACTCTGTTCACAAGATCGTCACTTCTAAAAACCTTATTTTTTACTTTCAGAAAAATATAAAAAATAAGTGTTTTAGAAGTGACGATCTTTTGAACAGAGTGCAGTTAGAGTGCAGTTAGAGGACTGCACTTTGTTCAAAAGATCGTCACTTCCAAAAACCTTATTTTTCATGTTTTTTCTGAAAGTGGTCGACTACTGATACATGGTCGACTACTGGTGTCTTTACCCTACTTGAGTAATCGAAAAATTACATTCGAATACTATTCGAATATTTAAGTATTCAAATACTAGTCGAATATTTCGAGTGAGTTCGTGATTTATAATTCACACCATACTATTCGAATAGTATTCGAATACTTGGATATTCGAATAGTATTCGGATACTTGGATATTCGAATAGTATTCGAATATTTGGATATTCGAATTATAATCGCCAAATAATTGAGCAACTGAAGTATTCGAATATTCGAATACCGAAAAATTCGACAAATAGTCCCAGCCGTAATTCAGAGACTGAAATATTCTATTCTGTGCTTGGTACATATTTTCCAGGAAGACAGTACAAACAAGGAATACTCTACCGAGTCTTCGCTCTCAAACGACACAGAAATTTTGAACTTCTTGCCGGTGGATGTGCTCAAAAGTGTGCACCGCACTTTAAAGTCACAGTCTACGTCTAGCGAGGGAAAGATGCTATTTCTAAAAGCATTCGAAAATACCTTAATGACTGAGATAGGTATCACAAACTTAAGGGGAGGTTCCGGTCTAGAGCCCAAATAAACCAATAAATTTTTTTTTTAAAAAACAAACTAACCAGAAGTATATTCTTAAAAATAAAAAAAGTTTCAGTCGAATCGGATAATAACTCTTGGAGATACAGGTCCCACTATTTTGAGAACACTGTTTCGAGAAAAACGCGTTTAAAGTTTTACATGAGCACCGAGTGACCGGTACTCAAATGCCTATAACTTTGGTAATTTTACGAAATTCAACAAATCCTTTTGAACACGTATTCCTAAAAAGTCGAACATTCGAAAAATGGAATAAAAAGAAATGGACTTTTAGACCGGAAGCTGCCCTAAAATTAATGAAGCACCGATGAAATGCAACGAGCAAGTACTTACTCGCACTCTGGTTTTCTAGAATCTAGACTTACGCGGACTGTGACAGGTGGCAGAGAGAAAAGAGGCGCCGAGCACTACGATCATGGTCATGATTACCATGAACACGACACAGGATTTCCTTCTATAGAAGGCGCGCTGATGGCTATTTCCTTTCTCACATTCGCAGTGTATCTTGTTCGTCTAGTTATGGTAATTAATTAATTGATTATGATACATAGTATCTTAAACAGCAATCAGCATTCCTCCATACGCATTACCATTCTCCCTAGCTCTTATTCCGAAACATGAACAACCCTCCACCGACTACTGGAGCCACTCTACTCCTCGGCAGAAGAAAAAGATCTGTAAATACTCTCGACGAGGACACAGCTAAAATACTCAGCTCCGTAGAGAGATTTTCCTCCAGCTTTCAATGAACTCGCAACTGTATTATATTAGACAATTTATTATAAAGGATTATCATAAAACAGAATATAAAAAAAAAACAATTACGCATCGACTAGACAAATGACTCTAACACTAATCACATTAAAACCTTCACAGCCAAAGAAATCCTTTGCCTGCCCATTTTTCGATTCATTGTAATACATGACCATGGAGTATTACGCAGCTTAAAATCTACAATTTAGCTTGCAGAACTGGTTGAGATGTAGGCAGCAACGCCAAGCTACGATACGAACCCGGTGGTCGTTTTAGCGAGAGACTCTGCAGTTTTGTCAGAATTGGCCCCAGTCGGGCTTTATCGACTTGGTATGTACTTCGGTTATCGTATGGACCTAAAATACCTTGCAGTATAAGATTCTGTACTGTTGTGTTATATAAATCGAGCGACAACGAATACGGGTGTTTCCCCCATTCATTTCCTTCGAGAAACGCTTCTTCCATTCGTCTCTGCGCTTCGATCGAAGCTGCTTGTACCGTTGCGTAATTTGACTTCGATTCGTCCCACTGTAATTACAAAAGAGTTACATTTCAGCGTACGCACATTAAGAGTACAGAACGCAATGAAAATATTTTACTTCACCTCGAACAGGGCAAGACACGTAACATATATTGCGTCGATGAATGGCAATATCACATTGTGTAAAAGGGAAAATACTTTTAGATCTTGGGCCTGTACGTGTGTATCGTTGAGGATATTTATATAATTCCGCTTCGATAAGAATTCTAATGTCTCTTCCCATTCTGATTTTAATAGAGATTCTTCCTCTACCAGAGGTATCGCAAATTCGGTGCTCAGTAATGTTCTCAGTAATGCGTATCGTTGGAAGGCGACTCCTAGACGTACAGCAGAAGAATGTTTATTTCTTTTAAGGGGTCACGCCTAGTTTGCAGGCAAAGAAAAATGAGATTTTCGGGAATTTTTTGTGGAAAATCAAATGTATATTTTTTACAAGTATTTGCTTATTTTAAAAGTACATATATTCAGCAACTCTCAGTAATTTTTTTATAGGAAAATATATTAAAATGAACGAATAACTGCCACTCTCCCGGAAATTATTTCTTTTTTGCGGTGAGCACGATTTCTCAGAGCTGGATCATCTGAAAACGAACAGTGAAGAAGATTCTGTTAGGATATGAGTTTATCTAGTTCCTGAACGAAGGATTAAAAAAAAAATGATTTCATCAAAACGCAAAACCATGATTTTCGATGCCCAATTGTTCGTTTTTCGTGAATTAAAAATAGAGTTTTCATCAAAAACAAAAATCCTTTATTCACGAACTAGATAAACTCATATACTACTAGAATCTTCTTTCCTGTTCGATTTCAGATGATCCGGCTCGGAGAAATCATGCTCACCGCTAAAAAAAATAGCTTCCGGGTGAGTGGCTGTCATTCGTTCATTTTTTAATATTTTCCTACCACAAAATTACCGAGAATTTCTGAATATATGTCCTTTTAACATAAGCAAATAGTTGTAAAAAATATACATTAGATTTTCCACAAAAAATTCCCGAATATCACTTTTATTTTTCGCCTGCCAACTAGGCATGATTTGTACAGACAATGACAAGTCTGTAAGTGATTTCAATGTTACCAAGTTCAGCGCCTTCCATTCCCACTGCCACCGTGACAAGAGCTGGCTTGAACACGAACGACAAAGTGGGATTTAAGTAAATTGAAATATTAATAACTGAAACGGCAGTTCGCATAGTTTCCTCCGATAAGGTGTGTCCCTTGACGCGTGTATCGTTCGGTACTTTTGTCGTCTTGTGTCTTTCTTTGAGCGTTAAAACTTCTGACGAATCAAATACAAGCAACTCTTCGTGCGGCTTCAAGGTATCTAATATTTCTTCTCTCGTATCGTTCGTATCGTCTGACCTAAATAAAATTCATTCTGTGATAACATAATAGTAAAGTACCACGACTATTTATCAAAATGGACCTCACCTTCCTGTACGTATTGTCGCGTTGAATGTTTGCAAAAGATCCTTACACCACAAGTAATCGCTGATTAAAGAGTCACATGTATACGGTTCATCCGGGTACGTTTGGACCCTCTCGTTGAACAGCAGAGCAATTACGTTGAAAGGCATGAGAGTTGTGTTCCTCTTATGCGAATCTATTATACAGTAGGCTAATTCTTCGATAACAGTTGGCGGTAGCTTGGCGTAAGGCGATAGTACTCTCGCTTTACGATGCTCCATATTTAAAAATTGACACGCGGAGATGGGCTGGCCAATGTTGAAAAATACACGGCCGTAGGCGTAAGGTTTTTGTAAAATAGAGAGGGATTGGAAGAGACCGGCCGTAGATTCTTTCGGTTTCGGCACTCCTAAAAGCTCGTACGTGAATAACAATTCTTCCGGGGGTCGCTCGTAACTAATACTTATAGGTATAAAATGTATATCAGGCACGTTGGCTTCTAATAAACTCTCTAACATGATTGATAAAAGACCTGAAAGCAAAACCATTTGTTAATACTCTCGGTAATGAGTAGCGATGGGATCTGAAGCGCTTCGAATCTATATATGACGAAAACTTCGAAGCACTTCGAACATGATTCGCGATGAGGCATTTTCGTCGCGTTATTTCGGATTTTTTTTTACGAAGAACCCATAAATTTGTTTTTAATTTTTTTCTATTGAAAAAACTTGTAAAGATAGTTCAAATATCAATAAGCATGTAGAAATAAACTAAATAATAATCAAATTTATGGGTTCTTTGTAAAAGAATTCCGAAATAACGCGACGAAAACGTCTCGTCAGACCAGAATACTCCCTTAAAACTCTTGAAAGTCTTGAAGATCTTGAAAATGAACATCTAGTTGCCAAAAACTAGCCAGGTTGATCGGCCAGAGGGTCTCGCCAGGGTCGCAGTTTATGACTGTACATACGGGTCCGAAAACTACCAAGACTTTGAAGCAAGAGTTTCGAAACTTCCAAGATTTCCAAGACTTTCAAGAGTTTTAATCCTCGAATCACGTTCAAAGTGCTTCGAACTAGTCCCCTGATATTCAAGACAAATTCGAAGCGGTTCGAATCCCATAACTACGAATCAGTAATCGTCGTAGAGTCATTAATTCCGACATACCGAACTTTGGTACTATGCTCTTCAAACTCCTACTTCGAGTGCCCTCGATAAAAAATTCCATCGCCCTATCGCTATGCTCCACGATGGACATTATGTACGCCCGAAATACCCTTTTATACAGTAAATCGTCGGAGAACCGACGTCGCATATAAAAGGCTCCAGTTTTTCTCAGCAATTCCCCTATTATATACATCTGGTAAAAGTCCATGCCGCTCGCAATGTTCGGAAGAGCCATATCATACGAGAACAACATATACGACAGTAATATAAAATCCAAATAGCTCCTATGCGATGGCGCGTAAACGTACTGCACTTGAGAAATCTGCATCTCTCTCTTCATTCCGAATATCGCGCTCTCGTTTATGTAAATGCTTAAGAAGATTCTTTTCATCACTTTGGTGATGATTATACCTGCAACATAGAACAAATCTATAACGCACGCTCGCTTCGCTCCCCTTCTTCTTTAATCTTCGAACTTTACCTAGCCAGCGAACAGTCGCCAAGTGCGCTTTACTGGCCATCTCGTTAACCATCACCCGAGCTTCCCTCTGGACCTTGCTTACGTCCACTTGATGCAACGCAGCCAGAGACGCGATCGCTAGCTTGACTCCGCGATCGTTCAACACAGCTTTGATCATTTGACCCCTGGAGTACTTGGACTCCGGGGAAAGTTTGTGCGGCAGCAACGGTTCCATGGACCGAGAAGCCCATACGATATCGCAATCTTTACGCCTCGCTAGCAATAGATCCACAAACTCTGGGCACTGTTCCATTTTTGCAGCAGGACGATTATAAGAATCTCATAAGATCTCCAGATTCCTCTGCAGCTGAATGACTACTGCTAAAAACCCGCTAACAGGATAAAGTCCAAAGATCAGTCTCCCTTAATTTGGAATTCAGATGACATTAATAAAACTTTACCTGGAAATCCTGTTTACAATGTAAACACTTGCGTACACGTATGCATTTGCATGTGCATAGGTTACTACCACAGATAAACAACAGATAACAGCACACACCTTGGTTACTGAACACCGTTCAGCGAAACTATTATGCCTGTGGTAACAGCTATGCTTAACGCTCGGAGCATTCCAACCGTCGCGATCAATTTATCATTCTGTTATAAAATTTCACAGGCATATCCGTCCCCGATAATTACGATCTGAAACATAATTTCAATATCGATTGCTCGCCCAGTTCCACCGGCCTTAATGGCAGTTGTCAAAACGAAATTCTGACGTTACATATTTTCATCGTCAGAATATAACGCATTACGATCCGTCGGATTCGTATTCATAGGTTATAAAAATCTCTGAAAATCATAAATCCTCCGAACATCGGGAATTAAATTTATCCGCTAATTGGACAAATTCAAACGTGCATGACAATTAAATTCGCGCGCAATTGCGCCGTTGGCGCTGCCTGCGTTTGGTCTAGTTCGGAGCGCGCCCGCTTGGCGCTGCCTGCGTTTGGCCTAGTTCGGAGCGCGCCCACTTGGCGCTGCTGGCGCGAACTTACGGAACTCACTTGGCTCCCTTTCTGCCTAGCGGCCGTCTGTATTCTTGATTTTAAATGAGCGATTGCCTTTTTTAAAGTCTCCCTCGCGTGGTTTGCGTGCTCCAAATACTGACTGAATGACTATGGGTGGCGAAGAAGGCCTAGGCGTGACCACCGGTCAGCCGAATCTTTACAAGCAAGATCTCTCGAAGCTAGTGAGTAATACACGCGCCGAGTTGCCCCAATAATCTGACAAGCTTTCGTCATATTTCTCATAACCTCAATCTTTGCTGCCAGCGCATACGGCGATACCCTTTGCTCGCGATTACTTCAATGAAAATCCTCACCGACACACTTTCGGGGATGTAGTCGCGCGTTGAAAACCACCCTCCGCACGGAGAGTTTCTTTTCCTTCGATCTTTATCGTTAATCACATCTGGACTTAGTTCGCATTGCCTTCGTCGCAGTCATAACAAAATGTGTACGATTTTGTCGGTTATGTAGCTTTGCTTTGGTCTCCGGGAAAGGTAAATGTAAGTGTATGCAATCGCCGAAGGTTTTGGTTTTAAACTGTGGATGTTGTGAATGCGAATCGTTGGGTGTTAAAGAGAAGGCTTCTACACGAGACTGTTCTGTTGTTTAGGATGTTAGTAAATTGACCGCATTATCACGCGAGGTCATCAGTAGACAAGCTACGATTAATATTGGTAAATACAGCTTCTATTTCGATGATTGTTTCGGGGAAGAACCAGGAATCCTATGAAATATAATGGAACTTTTGTGCAGGTACCATTGGCCATGTAGCGCATGGAAAGTCCACAATTGTGAAAGCTATATCGGGAGTACAAACTGTACGGTTTAAGAATGAATTAGAGAGGAACATTACAATTAAACTTGGTAAGTAGACTGAGACTTCTTGATTATCCGGAATGAGCACATTCTTCTGGGGTTTGCACTTGTTTAACGCTCCCTGTGAATTTAACTTAATTCTTCCCAAATCGCATGCCACGGTAAAGTAAGATTTAACTGCTTGAGACTACCACATTTTCGTAAACAATTTTATGGAAAATAATATCTCCGATGTAAGTTTTTTTAAGTAGAAATACTCGAGCTCAACATTTTACTAAAAGAAAAGCGATAAATACATGGAATTCTTGTGTGAACCTAGGAATATAGTTATATGTTATGGTTAAACTAATTTCAATACATAATAAAGAAAGTCTAACAAGGGAAGATCCCGAATCCGGAAATTCAAAAAATTCTGAATCTTTGTGAATATTTAGGGGATTTCTTAGTGATTACAACGCAATTTTTTATTGTTGTCCAAATTCATTTTAAAAGGGTGGAATTCACCCCTGAAAATCCGGTTATTTTCCGATTTTGTGTTATATTTCGTAAACTGCAAAATAATTTTAATTTTTTTACCGCATGATAAATCGAATTAAAAGTAACTTTTTTTTATCTCTAACAGTTCGCGAGTTATAACACAAAATCGGAAAATAGCCGAATTTTTAGGGGTTAATTTCACCCCCCTCGAGTGCATTTAGGCAGCAAACAAAAATTGCGTTAAAAATCCCCTCCAAATTCACTAAGTTTCGGAGTTTTTGAATTTCCGAGTTCGCGATCTGCTCTTAAAAGTTGCATTTAAAAAAGAGATACTTAACGTTTTAAAAACTGATTAGTCAAGCACACCCTTACTCCAATAGAGTCTTACTCTCCAAAAGCAAAAAATAATTCAAATTACAATATTAGTAGATACGCCCAATTCGAGAAAATGAATGTATAAATTTAAAGCTATTTGAAAAAGAATAGAAACACCTGAATACTAACGACTACTAACTCATTCCGAATGTCTTAACAAAAACATTTGTCTTCTCTCGATTTTGAGAAAAGTTCAAAAGCATCGTGTTCGCGTTTTGCCACGTAGGTGGCACTGCGGGCGATAAATTTTCTCGCCATTTTGTTATATTGTCTTATTTCCGGCTCGCGCGCATGGAAGCTCGTTTCATAGTGTCGAGATGTTGGATTACGTTAAAAAATAACGGTTTATCCGCCGTACTATGTAGCGATTTTAAATCTACGTTTGCCCCTTTAATTTAAGGTAATAATAACGCCATGGTTCTGTTATTTCTCCGAAATTTTCTCGATGTTTGAATCCGTATGTGTACGATGTTTAAAACAATGAGGGAATGTTCGAAGTAGATTAATAATTGTTTCGCCAGCGCGACGAATTTTTGGACGACTGCGAAAGCGTGCCTCGTAACGCGAAACAAAAATCGTTTTCAAGTAGACAGGCTGAAACGTTATGGGACTCATGTAGCAATGATAATTCTAGGTGTATAGACACATCGATTTTGCAGAGCTTAGAATTTTATAAAACTATGGAATCATTATTATTAACAGCTAGTCTTAATTCTAATTAATGCTCACGCCTGTCGATACGCACTCGTGTGTAATCCGAGGTGCGAAGAATTAAAGAGACCATTGATCAAAGCATACCTTAATAAGATTTCTTGGAATTGCTACAGTTTTTTATGTAAAAAACGAAGATAGAAAGTGCTTGTTTGAATATGAAGTTCGAACAGAGTGTTGCAAATGTAAGTATAATGTTTCTTGTATTAGTGACACACGAAGGTAAGTATAATTATGCGTTAAGAGCTTCTTAAGTTTTCAACATATATGAATCCTTTGTATTTTTATACGTATGTGTTAAGAACTTGCTGCATTGTAAGTATGTGAAACGTAATAAAGCACACGATTCTTTAACGGTGAAACAGATGCGTGTTCTACTTGCCGACACCTTGAACGTAGTTGTACTTCGTGCCTTAGCTCGTGAAGCAATTTAGAAACGTGTAACGTAGTTTTAATGTAAATACAACGGACACATTCGTGTGAAAAGTCTGTGCGACGAAAGATGTTAATGTTAATACACCGAACCTTTGTACAAAGAACGATAAAGGAAACTTGAATAATGTACGCTAGGAAGCATCGTAAATACAGAATAATATATGTAGAAAGAGGTTTAGGTAGATTGTTATTAAAAAGATTCTTGTTAAATACACCGACGAGTCGTTTCGAGGCAACTGGGAATTCGTCGTGTACTTTAGCGTACGCTGTAGCGATAGCAAAAGTATTATTAAGGTATGCTTTAGTCGGTTAGCGTTTACGCGTCTTCGGAAGCTGTGGATAAACCGCTTGCTGGTATACTTAATATTATCTCGCCGAACGGTTTTTCATACGAGGGATTTTCCTTTGCGCAAAAGTTTTACGATTCGTATCGATTATCTGGCGATATACCGAGCGAGCGTGTCGCTCGCTAAATGAGAGAGAAGAATGAAGAGGATTCAAGGGATTTTGGAAAATACAAGGTTGTACGTTAGTGCTAAGAGAGAAGGGAAGGACGATTATACAAGTTAAACGAAACGCGGAACAATGTGACTGGGGAGAATGACATCCTTTAAATGTTTGGCATTACAGACGTTCATGCAGAGGACGGTACCGGAGGGGAGCAGGAAGACAGTCTTGGCAGCACCAGCGACATGTCTCCCATGCGCGAAAAAAGGCCGGCTTCTCCAGGGGGCGTTCATCCATCCGTGAAGCAACTGAAGTACGATCAGACATTGAGCTACCCTGAAGAAGGTTGTAACGGTAATGGCCTGTCGACAGAGAATTTGGGTAGCAGCGATGCCCCGTTGAAGCAGGACTCGGAGAGACAAGCCAAGAATAGGAGCAAGCTCAGAGAGAACTCGGATGGCCCAGGGAGTCGTGAAGCTAGTGTAGAAAGTACAAGACTGAATAAACTGAACGGTAGTGATAGGACTAATACCAATGACAGAAGCGATAGTAATATTGACGAATTAGAAGCAAAGTACAAATTAGAAAATGTTAAGTTAAAGGAGCTGAGGATCATACTGAAGGACATTAAGCACGACGGTAAGAACGCGAAGAACTCGCCGGTGGACAATCTGTGGGAGGTAGAGAAGATCCTTGGAAAGAAAGTGAACGGAAGCAGGCTGACGTATTTGGTGAAGTGGAAAGACTGGGGGCCGGAGTACAACACGTGGGAGCCTACGTCGAATTTAGTAAATTGTTCGGATATATTAGAGAACTACGAGGCGGAGAGAACGCAGCTGCTCGATCGTTTCAAGAGGAAGGTGAACTTTTATCCGACCGATCAGGACGTGGAGAAATACTGGAGCCAGCTTAGACACAAAGGGGAATCCCTGGCGTCCATTTACGTGGAGCACAATGCGGTGTTCGCTAGCATACGAAACTTCTTTAAGCAGAAGTTCGTTAGGAACCATAAACTGGAGAAGTTTAGTAAATGCGGCATTCTCCGTATGTTACTCTGCGACGCGAGAAGAAAGCAGCTTCAGTCGCTCGAAGAGTGGGAGATCGGGATGAACAATGTCACCAAAGGTAAACCATTGATACGGGTAGAGAACATAGTGGATTTGGAGGAGGCGCCTCAAGACTTTTATTACATAGACGAGTACTTGCCCAGCGCTGGGGTTATAATACCCGACGACCCGCCGATCGGTTGCGAGTGCAGAACATGCGACTCCAAGGCAGACTGCTGCTTCACACAGTACGCCGGATACTGCCCTTATACCTCGACTTGCAAGGTTCGAGTTCCACCCGGGACGCCCATATACGAGTGCAACAAACGATGTACTTGCGACATAAATTGCATGAACCGGGTGGTGCAGCGCGGCACGCAGATGAAGCTTTGCATTTTCAGAACTGCCAATGGAAGAGGCTGGGGCGTGAAGACGTTGCGAGCGATCAGGAAGGGGACTTTCGTGACGCAATACGTCGGCGAAGTGATCACCAGCGAGGAGGCCGAGAAACGTGGCAAGGAGTACGACGCTGCTGGTAGAACGTACCTCTTCGATCTCGATTATAACGAGACGGAGGAACAGTGCCCGTACACTGTCGACGCTGCTATGTACGGCAACATCTCTCATTTCATTAACCATTCCTGCGACCCGAACCTGGCTGTCTACGGTGTCTGGATCAACTGCCTCGATCCAAATCTCCCTAAGCTGGCACTGTTCGCGACCAGGGACATCAAGCAGAACGCGGAGATTACTTTCGACTACACGTGCCAGTCGTCCAGGAACAGCGAGAACTCTATAAAGCAAGATGTATCGATGATGGCCGATCGGGATCCAGGCATCACCACAGAATCTCAAGAGAAATTCGAGATACGACCAGAGACCCCCGAGTCCGACACATCGACCAATAAGACTTTGTGCAAGTGTGGAGCACGGAGCTGTAGACGATACTTGTTTTAAAGTTTGTTTTCTCGCAAATTCCATCATGTTATACTGTGCCCCGATGAAACGAAGTCGGTCGAAATACGTCGAAGGTTCTTCGCTAGCATTGGCTCCCGCCGCCCGCTTAGGGATGTTACTATTCGGACCCTGGAGCTTCTCGGGCGACTTCTTTTCATCGAGTCACAGTACGTTAGTATCGGATGAAGTTAAATGAATACTGATTTTAGTTTCAATTGTTTTAGCGATCCTGTAGGAAATAGCGTACGCTTTGCAGGATTAAACTATTTATATAAATTACACTAGAATCAAAAATTATCAAGTATAACGTATTGTTTAGTCTGTCAGACATTTTCTTTCTTTCTTTCCCCCTTGTATTATGTTTGAGTATTGAGCCGCGGTTAAGCGAGCTGAACAGAGATCAGTGTCTTTAAGAATGAACGCCGGTGCAAATAATTTTTATAGTTACATGGATCGTTAGCGGGCACCATGCGTCGTTTAAAGGCGACTCGCGCCAGCAAGCTTGGAGCCAGAAAGGAGAATGATGTTTTATGATTCTGCATAGTTTATGTCATTGTTTCTCACGATTTGAACACCTCGATATGTTCATTCACTTAGACGCAAAGTGACTTACTTATAGATGGGTGCCCTTAATTTAAGTATGAACAATTACTGTGACTCTCTATACATTATAATAATGTTTGAATAAAGATTAATTGTTTGTACTGAAAAGTAATTGTACAACGCCGAGAGAAACTATTTTTGTTAAATGAATTGAATGTTGACAGTAACGAGTACAGTGGGCCCACATAATTAGCGATGAGATGTTTCCTAGATGTGCATAGTTTTATTCGAACGGAAACAAGGCATTTCATTACCACAGTTGTAAAGGCCTAAGAATCCTACGAGCGTGTAACTTTACTACAAAATGTGAACGCGCGCTGAAGTCTGGATACGTTTCATAATCCCTTAATGATTATTTGTCTTATGGCGTTCTCCTGACTTATCGTTGCGGACTTAAGGCTGGAACAGACACGTCCAGTAATTTAGTCGAGTAGCGAGTAATTTAGTAATTTACCATTTTTTTACGAAGCTGCTCGTCGACTAAATTTTAGTGTCCACATACGAAAAATTACTAAATTATTTGCTACTCGACTAAACTACTGGACGCATCTGAACCAGCCTTTATGCGTAGAAATTGCTAACAATTTTAGTTTCGCTCTTCTATTATTTTTCGATACTAAGGAAATATATTTCTTCATTTCTACTTTTTTTTTTAGTACTAACGACACAATTTGTCCCCCCCCCACTCAAAAAAAAAGCAAACTATTTATTACTAACACAGTATTGATCAAATGCTACTCTCATTGCCACGTTGAAATATAGAATATTGATTATTACAATTTATGGAAATATTGTGATTTTTTTTCAAGCTACGATAACATATGATCAATTATGTTAGTCGCTGCACGCGCCACCCTTTTCTACCACTTATAGAATTTTAAGGATAGAACTACTGTCCTTCAATTTCTAGCACCCTTTTTTTCATACGTGCATGTCGATGCATTCACTTTCATTAGTATGTACGTTTCCATTGAGAATTTATTTCTTGCTCGGTAGGTGTACGCTTTAAAACATTTGTACAAGATATATTTAGCGTATCTGTTTTACAAGGTGATTTGTAATAATATACTCTATCTTCTTTGTATTAATGTTTTTATGAAATTACAATACTGCGCCATTCTGCCGGATAAGCATTTAGTTTTTCATTAACCGGCTTCAAAAAGGAAGAGGTTGTAGATTCGACCCGTTTGTATTTTTTTTTTCCCGCGTAATTCCTCAGCATATGGACCGATTTTGATGATCTTTTTTTTCGAAAGAGGGCGGTGCCCCGATGGTCCCACCATACACTGCATCAACATTGGTCCAATATTCTGCCAGTTCTGGTTAATAATAAAAACTATTGTCACCTAATTATTATTATTTTATGTACGTATAAAGCATATCTCCTCAGCACATTGTGTCAAATATATATATAAAACTAAAAAGTTAAAAGAAAAATTAAAACCGATTTCAAATAAATAAAATTGCGCTAAAAAGTAAAAAATAATTCTTTCCCTTATTTAATCTACGACTCTCATATTTTTTAAGTGGGTGCCTCATCATTTGTACAGTGTAAATCTGGCGCCGACTTAAAAAATATGAGAGTCGTAGATTAAAGAAGGGAAAAAGTCATTTTTTACTTTTTGGTGCAATTTTAATTTTTTGAAGTCGGTTTTAATTTTTTTTAATGGGAGATAAATTTGTAATGGGACTTTTTACAGTTTCGATTGAGGATGCAGCGCATTTTATGGATGTTTTAATTCATAATTAGAACTGATAGAAATGTTTGGGTACCTGTATCAATTTCGGTAAAACACTTCAAAAGTTATTTGTTCACGATGTTACACGTAGACAGTCAGACTTGTGTTCACTATTTTCTATTTAACTAGCTTTACAGTTGATTAATGTTTAATGTACTAACAGTCAGAGGTTGAACGCACAGCGCTTTAAACTACACACATTGGCGTAACTAGTTAGGGGGCCGGGTGGGAATGGCGCCCCAAAATGCGGATCCCCCCCCCCCCCCCAACGCGAAAGGGCCTCTCCCTAGAAACCATGGAAATAAGTAAACTACATTCGTCTGTTCGTAAAATCCTATCTGAAAAAAAATATTTGGGCCGAAATCCTATCGATGCAGGACAACTAAATAAAAAAAAACAATAATGTTCTTATTACGTTAAATTATGAATTAAAAATGTTAGAATTAAGCTGCTAAATCTAGGTAACTTTTCCTATATAAAAGAGAGAGAGAGGAGGGGGGAGAAAATGGGACCTGGCCCCCGAAGACAAAAAATGCTAGTTACGCCAATGGCTACACAAACTTTTTAGTCTAAGATGCAGACAAATCAATACGTTTAGGAATTCATGAAATTGCGTTAAAATCGGTCGATAATAAATTCAAACTGAATGCTTGTCAGTGTTATCATAAATCCGTTGGCATACGTTTATCATACCAGCGGTATACAATTTTGATTGCTCACAGAACGAATACTTTGATTGAATATCTTTAAATTATTTAAGATCATAGGTGTAAGGAGCATGTAATGTTCTCTTTGTGTATATGCGACGCATAAACAAATAAATGCAAATTACTATACCCATGCTTGATCCCTTTTCCCAATGCGATAAGTGCTCCCGCAATAAGCTACGCTTTAACTGGGCCCCTAAGAATGAGTGTGTCTTATTCCATCGAGAGATCAGAATTAACTAGCAGAGGAATTGTACTCGGCTGAAACAAGGCCAGAGATTTCTTTAAACTGTTTCGTTTCAGGGTATGCGAACGCAAAGATTTACAAATGCGATAATGAGAAATGCCCAAGGCCAGCGTGTTACATATCCGGAGGGTCAAGCAAAGATGACTCGTTCCCTTGCCTGCGCCAAGTTTGCACCGGACGGTTTCAGCTGGTGCGCCATGTGTCCTTCGTTGATTGCCCAGGGCACGATATCCTTATGGCAACTATGCTGAACGGCGCAGCTGTTATGGACGCAGCTTTACTCTTAATTGGTACATAGTTGATATACCTTTTATAAGATTCCAAATAATAGAACACAAAAGAGCAACACGACACTTTAAAGGGGGAGCCTTATTTAGGACGCTAGGAATAAGGTGATCCTTGGGAATTTTTTTCTAAGAAACTGTTAAGCGGATCTTTTCCAAACTTTCAGGGTATTTTATTTCACATTCAAACAATAAAAATTAATTTTTACGTTACAAAGTGTTCGGTAGAAATGAAGATATAAGGGTGCGCTTCAGTTGGGCCCAAAGCGACTGCAACGCCCGTGTTTCTCCTAGAAAAACGGGCGTTGCGGTCGCTTTGGGCCCAACTGGGACGCACCCTAAGACTCGCGTGCCGGAGTTGCAAATTGGGGATTGTAATGGTGGCCCCATTTCTTCCTGAAATAAAGAAACCAAGGATTTTCTTATTTCTAGTATAATCACATTGTCGATGAACCTAAGATATTGATAAATAAATTGAATTGAATAACTCTTCTCCCATAATTAGTACGAAATTTCTTGTGGCAGAATCGTAACTTTTTTTTTGAAGTCTCACTAATTTGCCAACTTTTAACTTTTTGTTTCTTAAGTTCATCGACAATGTAATTATACTAGAAATAAGAAAATCCTTGGTTTCTTTATTTCAGGGAAGAAACGGACGTGTTCATATATCTTCATTTCTACCGAACACTTTGCAACGTAAAAATTAATTTTTATTGTTTCAATGTGATCTAAAATACCCTGAAAGTTTGGAAAAGATCCGCTCAACAGTTTCTTAGAAAAAAATTCCCAAGAACCACCTTATTCCTAGCGTCCTAAATAGACCTCCCCCTTAAGATCTTCTTCGATGGATACTAAAATCAGCGAAACCTTATTTGTAGCTGGTAACGAATCGTGCCCTCAGCCGCAGACCTCTGAGCACTTGGCAGCCATTGAAATCATGAAGCTGAAGCACATCGTAATCCTGCAAAACAAGATAGACTTGGTGAAAGAAGCCCAGGCGAAAGAGCAGTACGAACAGATCCTGAAATTCGTACAAGGTATTCCACTCTCGACACTAATCCCCTGAATTATTACGTTAACGAATGAATCATGCTTCCCTGAATCAGGCACAGTGGCCCAAGGAGCGCCTGTTATACCAATTTCCGCGCAACTCAAGTACAACATCGAGGTCCTGTGCGAATATATCACGAAGAAGATCCCAGTACCTTTAAGAGACTTTACTTCAGAACCGAGATTAATCGTGATCCGGTCGTTTGACGTCAACAAGCCCGGTTGCGAAGTGGACGATCTGAAAGGAGGTGTTGCTGGTGGAAGTATTTTAAGAGGAGTATTAAAAGTACATGAGAAATATCCATTCTCTTATCCGTTCCTCTTCCATTATTCGCACAATAAAACTTGACACATCCGTTGCTTCACAGGTGGGTATGGAAATCGAAGTACGGCCCGGGCTGGTATCGAAAGACGGCGAAGGGAAGTTGACCTGTCGCCCCATATTCTCGCGCATAGTATCGTTATTCGCTGAACAGAATGAACTGCAGTTCGCTGTCCCAGGTGGTCTCATAGGTAAGTGGCGCCGTAGCTACTTAAAGAGGAAAGAACGTGGAACATAGCCTGTGTGTAATAAATTTCTAGGTGTCGGGACAAAAATCGAGCCAACACTGTGTCGAGCGGATCGTTTAGTGGGTCAAATTTTGGGAGCTGTGGGGGCTCTGCCGAAAATATTTATTGAACTCGAAATATCGTATTATCTCCTTAAGCGACTGCTGGGAGTCAGAACAGAGGGCGATAAGAAAGGAGCAAGGGTAAGGCCATGGTGCAAAAATTGTTAAGGAAATACTAATCTGTATCGTAACGGTGAGACTGTCCGACCAATAGGTACCGAAACTATCGAGGACCGAGGTGCTGCTGGTGAATATTGGATCGTTGAGCACCGGAGGTCGCGTGTTAGCCACGCGCGCCGATTTGGCGAAAATCAGCTTGACGAATCCCGTGTGTACAGAAATCGACGAGAAGATCGCGCTGTCGCGTCGAGTCGACAAGCATTGGCGGCTGATCGGCTGGGGCCAGATATGCGGCGGGCAAACCATAGAACCGGTTATAGATCGAAAATAATTGCAAACACCGCGGGGACAAGAATACAATATAAACGAGGAGGAAGAATTGAACATAATTTCTACGTGAAATGTTGCTTGGAACGTTTATAATAAAGTATAAAATACACACTATTTGCGTGTCGCGTGGAGCATTATTCCTAAGGTTCCTATCACCCTGTAATAATCAAAGAAGGAAGCTGTTAATAGGCGTTTAGTTTGTGTTAATGCAAGGGTAATTAATACGAAGCTTGTTTTACCGGGTCTGCTGTATTTACGAGTGCCACGTTGTGTTCCACGGAGGAATAAGTTGAGGGGATGTAAATAATTAAATACTTTATTTTAGTTATGTCAAATTAGGTATAGATACAAGTCCCGGTTGAATGTATGAAATTGTCATTGACACGCACGCCA
Source organism: Andrena bicolor (assembly GCA_960531205.1). Classification (NCBI taxonomy): domain Eukaryota; kingdom Metazoa; phylum Arthropoda; class Insecta; order Hymenoptera; family Andrenidae; genus Andrena; species Andrena bicolor. The sequence continues at coordinate 44,874,664 of OY482666.1, forward strand.
GTACTATCGGTGAATTGTTCGCGTCTTGTAACAGACGGTGCAGTTCGATCGGTTGTAGAAATGGGCCGTCTTGTCTGAAATAGCAATGGAGATTATTAACTACGTTAGATTCTCGAGCAGAGTTTTAATACCGAATTAAGGGCCAACGATGGTAGGCAAAAAATGGTGGGATGATTTTGCACGTGATTTTAAAGAAATTTATGAACGCTATTAGAAATTAATATACAGTGGGGGACCAAAGTATGTGGATGCTTTTAAAATCGTATAAATTTATCAAAATTGGTCCAAGGGACTTGAGTTTTTTTTTTGAGAAGCTAGAAGGATTAGTTTGCGAAGTGACGTGTTTTCGTCGTTTTAAAAAAAGTTGCAAGATCAAAAATGATGCAAAAGATCATTTTTTCAACTTTTGTTTGTGAGCCTGAAATGAAAATTCGAAAAACCCGTTTGTAATAAATAGATTGAAGTAAGTTGTATACACGCCTAAAATTTCATCAAAATCGGTTAACGTTGCTCTGAGTTATAAACACTTAAAGATCGCAGATTAAAGTAAAAAATAGCGAAATTCACGAAAGTAGAGATTTTCGACCTTATTCTGCGATCTTTAAGCGTTTCTCCAACCGGGTTTTTGAATTTTCATTACAGGCTCACAAAAAATAATTGAAAAAATGATCTTTCCTATTTATTATTTTCCTATTCCGACCAATTGCAAGTTTTTACAAAACGACGAAATACGTCACTTAGCAAACTAATCCTTCTAGCTTCTCAAAAAAGCTCAAGTTGATTGGACCAATTTTGAACGAATTATACGATTTTAAGTGTCCACATACTTTTGTCCCCCACTATAAGGTTCTCAATGATTTTTTTAACAAAAAATAGCGGCACAATAGTCGCACCAATTTCTTTAAAATCTTCTCCAAAGTTATCCCATTTTTTTGTCTATCATCGTGGCGTTACGCCACAATAAACATTAGTTACCTTATTACAACCATTCGATAGAGAGGGGGGCCAGGATTTGCCTTTCTATAATTCTGCGTACTGGAATAAACATTGTACGATATCTTGTATCTACTTTTCTTCCTCCTGACAGTCTTTTCGGGTGCGGACTTAATGATTCTAAGTCTGCTAAACACTTCCTCGAGACTCGCACTCTTTGGTCCAATAAGTGGACTACGCAGCTGTCCAACCACTTGGACTTCATTGCAGTCTTCGATCTCATCCTTCTCCTCGTCGTCGATAGTAATTGTTTTCTCTTCGCGCCATTTAGTTTTCAACTCCGACCAAGAAGACGTACCCGGAAGCACTTTGAACGACGACTGATAATAATTTTCATTGTTGTAGTTCGATGGGTTCGAATGGTTGTGATGGTTTCGCGGCCAATACCTTTGACGAGGCTCTGGATGCGGCACATTTCTACCTACGCTGCCGTGAACCGATGTATTCTCCGCGACCCTTTGCTGGTAAAACCTTCTGGGTAGCAAGGGATTCTGACGAACATTGTGATAAAACTGGTTCCGAGTGTAAAAGTTCCTTATCGGGTTATTGGCGTTTGGTACTTGGAAATTGTTCATTTGCACCGATAGAAACCTGTTTTGGTGAATGGCGGTGCCGTGATTCCCCATGGCGACGTAGACGTTTTGGAACATAGCGCCCCTCTGGTGCCAATAGGCATTCTGGCTGTACGCAAATGGGAATCTATTGTTGCACGGGTACTGCGGTTCGAAGTTCGTGTACTGTCTCCGCTCCATGGAGAAGTAATCTTGCGTAAAAAAATTTCTGTTATATACATTTGTTGTTAAATTTTGGTACGTGGCAACGTGTGGATTCCTTCTCGCATTATTGCTGATAGGTGTGTTACTCGGTCGTGGCATATTCTGATTTACGTTGTTATTCGTGTATTCTGAGCTTTCGCCGTATCGTTGCCTTTTGTCGGATTGATGTAATTGTTTTAATTTTATCACATCGTAATGGTAAACCGTTTTCTGAGGTTTTATACTATGCGGCACGTAACCCCTCGAGATCTTCACTGTAATCGTGAACAGTTGGGCAATGTTTGGAATTAGATTTAACAACTCCATTCGTGTCATAGGCTGTGGCACTTCTTGGATCTCGTCGTCGGAAAGTTCGATGACCTAATAGAAAGGAAATTACATTAGCGTTAATATTTTAAAATTAAAAATTTTTTTTTCCTTATTTTCAGAAATTTTGGGACCGAAATTTGAGTCTATATCTGCGATATTTTTGCAAAAAAAATGGAATTTGTATTTTCGAAAAATATTTTTTAAACATTTTGGAAGGCAAAAAATTTTTTTTCCTTATTTTCAGAAAATTTGGGACCGAAATTTGAGTCTATATCTACGATATTTTTGCAAATTTCGGTCCGAAATTTTTTGAAAATAATGAGAAAAAATTTTTTGCCTTCCAAAATGTTTAAAAAATATTATTCGAAAATACAAATTCCATTTTTTTGTACCCCTTCATAAATAAAAAGTGTTGGAGAAGAATTTAAACTTTCAAAATTGGAGAAAATTGTTTTTTTTTATCTAACTTTCTTCGAAAAAAAGATTCTCCTTGTCCGGATCTACAACCTTTGTTTGGCATATTTTTTTATTTATTCAACAACTCGGAGGCTATTATACAAAATCGACTTTGTGAGCAGTTAAATAATAATTTCAATGTTTAAGGGACCAAGGGGACCTTTTCCTGTTATCCGATCGAGCTCAAACTTTACAAATTTTTGTTTAATTATTTGAAAATATTCTAGACAGTGCCCTGAAGAAAATCTTGAAGAAAAATTTGATATTACATATATTACCTCGTGTTTTGCTTTTTTACACTGAGATTCCTCGTTGGTTGGCGAAGATGCTTTATGCTTCGCTAAGCACTGTTCCTGAGTTTTAGTGTTAGATTCGATTATCGAAATATCGGAAGGTAACGAAAGCTTATCGGTTCTCTTGGGTAGCAGTTTCACGTTTCGTTGTATGCGCGCTGAACGCCAACTCGACGCTGAATTATTGCTCCCCAGGTCAAAGTTATTCAAAGGTTCCGTGACGATCTTGATATTACCCAACAAGGTTTCCTCCGATATAATCTCCAGTTTAGAATTCCGCTTCCTCTTACTCTCGTCGTTTTCCGCCGCCTGCGAATTCTTATCCAACTTCGAACAATTCTCCGCTGTATCTTTGCACTCGGCATCTGCGCGCCGAGTATTTTCTACATCGCAAAGAAGACCCTCTATAACGTTATGTACATCGTCTGGTATATTTAAGCGCTCCGTCGCATCTCGACAAATTTCTACGCGAGAATCATTCGCCTCTGTATCGACGGTTTCCCGACTATCAGCATCCTTTTCATCAGACTTATCTCTACAAACGTTGGTCTGCTGCTGAGAATCGGCCATCCAGAGGCCATTCTCAGGCTCGACGATCACCTTGCGCCTGGCGCTCGGACTCTCGTCGCTTTTCGTGCTCTTCTCTGTGTCATAAACAAAGCGTTGTATACGATAACCGTAACGTACTAATTGACTGTAAACTCTATACTCCTCTATTGAACACTCAACATTATCGATTAAAAGTTCGTAAGCTTGTTGAATGGACAATGGGACATCGTTCCATGTAAGTTCCAAACAGTTCTAAAACAAAATAGTCTCTTACTTTCTCCCCGCTATATTAGACGGCGATCCAATTCTTTGTACAAATAATACATTTAAATCGTACGATAACATACAGCTTCTAAGAGAAACAACGCTTCTTCTGGTATCAAATACAAGGCACAGCTTTTCTCCAGGCCAAAATTACCCCAATCTTGCCCCGAGTATTTCTTTACTCTCGCCCTTTTCAGCGCTGGCAACCATTCGGCGCTAGCCAGCTGAGAACTACGGTCTACCCTTTCTACGGCTATTAAATTCTTCCGAGCCTTAATGCTCTTCTCGATCTGCATATTCTGTAGCCACGAGTCGTCTGGCTCGAATTGCTTCATTCCGGTCTTCGGGAGGGTTCTCACCGACCTCTCGTATTCGTCCCAAGCGTTGTATTTAAGGCCCTTATTCTGCAACAGCTCTTCGGCTCTGTAAAAGATCAACGCTTGTAGCGTTCCGACTCGATAATAATCTATGTATTCGTGCCGATCGAACACTTACGTCAACGCATTGGTGGGTAACTTTTTCCTTTCCTCCGTCATGTTTCTGCGGCTGGTTCTGCAAAATTGGAAACAGCATTTTAATTTACCCACCTAAGTTCGCTTCAGAATCCATCAGAGTTTGTTACCTGCACTGTTAAAGACGCATTAAATCTGCAGGATGTTCCGTGTTTGCAGAATCTATGTTCTCGGAAACTATGCTTTCATAATAAGACTTGCGAGTGTCCTAAGATCGACGAACGTTAAATAGTATTACCACTGGCATGTGTGTTTCTCAGCCAGAATGCAAGAACAGCGCTGGAAATTAGCCGGTAAGTGCGTAAAGAGAAACAAGCAAAACGTTCGCGCGAATCTTTCAGTATGTCAATACAGTGTAATTCGTGGATATATTTTCACGATAATTTTTACACACAGGTGTGTTAATTAAGTCTCATTTTCCTCTTTTACAAAAAATTCACGCAACGTTATAATATATACACGGTGTCCCACACTAGAAAGCGGGTTTTCAGGAACACGAATAATAAACAATTTTTTTCACTTTTCGAGCTTGCTAGGGTATTTTTTGTAATAAACTTGGCATCATAGTTGGGAGACCCCCCACCAGGGGCTCGAAACAGCAGCAGCGCACTTTAATGACTTTAATTTTTAATTAATATACAAATTTCTATGTTTTTGGATACTTCCGAGGAAAATAAAGTGCATTATATATTTAGATATTCTTCTAAAACTCGAGTCCTAAAATATAAAAGAATTTTATTGCGGTAGTAAACAGGGCCGGCGCTAGGCGGGTTCAGCGCGGTCCCCGGAACCTGGCCCCGCGATTTAAAAGGCCCCTGGATAGATATTTATTATAAAATTTCTTTAAAAGGCCCCGCGGTCCACGAAAAATTCCTCATAAATTTTGCGGGGCCCTATGCATAGATAATTATTATTATAAAATTTATTTAAAAGGCCACGCGGTCCACGGAAAATTCATTTTAAATTTTGCGGGCCCCTATGCATAGATAATTATTATTATAAAATTTCTTTAAAAGACCCCGCGGTCCACGAAAAATTTCTCGTAAATTTTGCGGGGCCCTATGCATAGATATTTATTACTACAATAATATTTACAAGTATATAAAAATTCGCTTCTTTTGGCCCCGCAAAATATTGGAACCCGGTTCCGCAAAAGTTCACGCCAGCCCTGGTAATAAATTGAAGAGAATAGTTCGCGAGCATTTCATATGGGACACCCTGTAGACCCAACAAACGGGAAAATAGTTTTCAATATACCCAGCAACTTAACTATAAAACTATTTACACAAAGCCTCATCTTTTTTCTTACCAATGTATGTATCCTTAGTATTTTCCTGAAACACATAAGACATCAAAACAGCTTGCAACGAAACGCCCATTCGGTAGAATTTAAATACACCACTTCGGGCATGTTTACCTAAGTTTACCTCACCTTCAAACCGACCGTCGCCATTGGACAGCGGCGAAGGAATAGAGTGGAACCGTCCAATTACCACGGAACATCGGAGAACTATATTTGGAAATAAAAAGAAATTCCGCTACGCGCAATGTAACTGTAATCGGTTTTACCCGACGTGGGGGCCACGGTTGCCGCGTATGACAGGAATAAAATGCACGGCAGATCCTGCGGGGGAGCGAGCAACATTTCCGCGCATCATCGATGGTAGGTGTAGGCGATTCCCATGGTGCGCCCACTCATTGTTAACGCGCTAATGCGAAAGTAAATAATTGGGCGATCGTGTGTGTACACAGGCCCGAGTTAATGTTAGTGCGAGGCCGAGATGAGCTTCAGCCTTTGTCGCGTAGAAATGATTGCAATTCGTCGCACAGACTTATTGGGCGTTACAGAACGTTGCCTTATCGCAGGATGCGCGGCGCACTGATATCTCCGATTATGATCGCGTTGTCTCCCGGATATCATTGCCAACTAGCTGTCAACTGTCAGTTTTAGGGCGCGAGATATCCTCCCGATCGTTACACACTTTCATGCTGTAAGTGATAACAGCCACGATCTGGAAAAACGCCGAACAGTGTCTGTGCTCTAAATAAATAGATTCGTCATTTACACGGGGCGGCGTTAAATGTTTATCGTCGAACCACAGGATTCTATAACACATTAGTTCTAAGTTCTCGAATTGTTATTCTCTGTGTAAAGCGATATTAATATTAACACGTTCGGATCGATCCTCGAACTTTTCAAAGCGTTTAAAGCTTCAAAACCTTCGATATTAACGTCGAAAAATATTTACTACTTGTTTAAGAAAATCGTCGCTTTGTAACTCCTAAATACCAATTCGGTGTATTCTGCTTCAGACAATTAGAAACATGCTATGGCGTCCACAGGATCGCATAACGGGGACGGCGATGTCGAGAGCGACAAGTTCGAAGGATCGAAGATCGATCGGCATGGGTTTCTCCAGGATTCCAACTGCAGTACGGACAGGTAATATCTCAAACAAACTCTACGATCGCAGGATACTTCTGATCGCGTTAATAAAAAATGCATCCTTGTACACGGACTCACCAGCCTCGGGAAACAAGGAATACCGCCCGAGATAATGCTGCGGAGGGAGCGGAAGTGGATTCAGATGTTAAACAACTGGAGTTACTTCATGAACACGAACTATCGGAAAGTCAGAGAGCGATGTCGAAAGGGTATTCCACCTTCCGTGAGGCTTCGCGCTTGGTTGAACCTCTGCGGAGGGCAGTTGCTGATGGACACGAATCCCAATCTGTTCGAGGAGTTGGTGGAACGATCCGGCGACCCGAAGTACATAGACGATATAAAGAAGGATCTCCATCGGCAATTTCCTCATCACATAATGTTCATCGGAGAGGCTCCCGGGCAGGAGGAATTGTTCAAAGTATTGAAGGCGTACTCGATTTTGAATAGCAAAGTCGGCTACTGCCAGGCTCAAGCACCCATCGCTGCGTTCCTCTTGATGCACATGCCAGCGGTGCAAGCGTTCTGGTGCCTCGTCGCGATATGCGACAAATACCTTATCGGGTATTACAGTCAAGGGATGGAAACGTTACTGCGGGACGGGGATATTCTCTTCGGTCTTCTGAAAAGAGTATCTCCCATCGCGTACAAGCATCTGGTCGGTGGGAATTAACTTTATCGAAATCGCGGCCGAGAATCGCGAGCAGTTTAGCTTATTCTCATTGATTTGCGCAGAAAAAACAGAAGATGGAACCGATCCTGTACATGACCGAATGGTTCCTGTGCGTCTATACGCGAACACTGCCATGGGAAAGTATTCTACGAGTGTGGGACATGTTTCTCTGCGAGGGCGTTAAGATTATATTTAAGGTCGGCCTGGTATTGTTGAAGAGCAGCCTGGGTCGCGCTTCTCTAGTTAAACGTTGCCCGACCGTTTACGAGACGCTTCAAGTATTGAGGAATCCTTCGCAACATATTCCGGACGAGGAGACTCTAGTTTATCAGGTAGAGTACGAAGATTCTTCGTGAGTGAGGGTGTTTTATTAAACGGACGCGACGTTACAGGTTCGAAAGTTAAATTTAACCGAAGAGGATTTCGAATACGAGCATCAGCGGCAAGTGCTGAAACGGAAAGCGGCGGAACAGGCGTCTCTCTCCGCTACCAATCGGTCAGACTGATTACGAGAAATATATAGCGCGTAAACCGAGTAAAGAGCTTACAGGTATTACTCCAAAGTGTGCCTTCCTTTCTACTCTTCATATTGTACAGGTCATGAAATTTATACTTTTACAAAAGCATAGAATTATGCGGTAGTTACATATTACGAAGCACCTTCTTTATTACAAGTTTAAATAACTCTTAAATATATCGTACATGCGCGTATACATTCCCCCAAATAGACGAAGTAATCTTATCCCTATTTTTGTTCTCTCCACTGTAACAGAGTTACGAATGATTGCACAATACTTCTAGATGTTCGTAGTATTGTCCGATGCTGTATTATTTCGAGCATATCTCTCTATATAGCTGTTAACTTCATACAATCCTTATCGGTATTTATGTACAAAAGAGAAATTGTATAACATTACATTTTTTAAGAATAAAGTTTAGTATATATATGATAATGTTATCGAACACAAAATTGTTTTTGTTCAGCTCGATGTTGTTTTTGTTAAAATTTAAATACATGTTGTGAATATATTTTAGCAAGACCATTCCGTTTCATTTCAAACCCTGCTAATTACGGCCGCAGAGTTACGCCGATTCGCGCATATTAACGCTTATAATTGCAGAGAATAAAGATTCTAATTCACATTGTCTAGCTCGCATATATTCTAAGCTACCTGACGGAGTCCACGTGGCGTCCTTTAAATTTCTCCAAGAGATTGTATCGATCGATAGCGTTCGTGACGACGTTGGATAAGTAAAAGAAATCGTCCTGAATGCCCCGCGAGTGAAGTATGTCGAATTGGGGAAGTTTCGGTAAGAACAGAACGCTCATCATGAACACAATCGCCATGGTCACGAAAGTGCTCACGGCTACGAATAGCGGGCTCGACAGCTGTGTCTGAGTAGTTTGCGCAGCTTCCTTATTGTCAAACGCAGTGGCGGGCTACAAAGAACGACAGCAATTTCATATTCAGAAGGTCAGAATAATAGTTAATCTATTTTAAAGCAAAGCTGGATTCTCTAAAATAGTACACGGTGCTTCCGAAAGTGTAGACCATAACCTGGCCGATAGAACTCGTGGAAAGAAACAAAATAATTCTCGTAAACTTAGGTCCTCGAGCTAATTGTCTTCGGGCAGTGTTTATTCAGCCGACAAGTTAATAGTTTCCAGCTACAACAAGTAGCGTGGAATGACTAATGTCAATATCAACTGTGTGACCTTGGAATGAATATTTTGTAAACGATAGGTCTTCGTTTGCTTACGTTTTCGCTAACATACTGAATCATTCCAAGTGTTTTAGTATCTTCCCTTTTGAGTTCTATCGTCCGACTTAAGGGGTCAGGCCTAGTTGGCAAGCGAAAAAAAAACGTGATATTCGGGAATTTTTTGTGGAAAATCTAATGTATATTTTTTACAACTATTTGCTTATTTTAAAAGTACATATATTCAGAAACTATCAGTAATTTTGTTATAGGAAAATATTAAAAAATGAACGAATAACACCCACTCTCCCGGAAATTATTTCTTTTTTGAAATCGAAAAGTGAAGAAGATTCTGTTAGTGTATGAGTTTATCTAGTTCGCGAATGAAGGATTTTTGTTTTGGATAAAAATTCTATTTTTAATTCACGAAAAACGAACAATTCAGACATCGAAAAATCATGATTTTGCTTTAAACGGCCGCTATTTTGCCTGAAATCATTTTTTTGAAAAATCGTTCATTCACGAACTAGATAAACTCATATCGTAACAGAATCTTCTTCACTATTCGATTTCAGATGATCCGGCACTGAGAAATCCGGCACCGCAAGAAAAAAAATAGCTTCCGGGAAAGTGGCTGTTATTCGTTCATTTTTTAATATTTTCCTATAATAAAATTACTGAGAGTTACTGAATATATGTACTTTTAAAATAAGCAAATAGTTGTTAAAAATATACATTAGATTTTCCACAAAAAACTAGGCATGAGCCCTTAAGGGCTAACGCCACTGTAGCGACTCAAAAACGTGACGTACCTTTGAGAATTATTTGTGGGTAAACAAAGTAATAAGTCGGGAATTTATTTTTAATTTCAAACGCGTTTTTCCCGGAACCAAATTTTATTCGATTCACTTGAAATTTTTACAGAAGCTTCTAAACTACATTCCCCATAAAAATACGTACTGATATTATGAAATATTATTTTTCTGAAAAACAGTAAGCATTTGAACGTAAATTTTTCAGCTCAAAAATTGTTCATTACATTAAAAGTTTTCATAAAAGCATAAAATTGGTATGTATTTCTATCGAGCCCTTAAGATGCGTATAATAAAGGCGATTAAACCGATTTTCGACTTATATCTCTGTTCACCCACAAATAATTGCCAAAGTTACGCTACGTTTTTGTGCCGCTACAGTGGCGACACCCGTTAACTTAAGCCACCCTGTACTTATCGAGCGAGCGGTGGTGAAAATCGGTACTAAAATTGCTTACTTACAATCGTCTTATAACCATGATCATTTCTAAGCTCTGACACGAAGGTTTTCAGCGGGAAGAAGTAATATTGGTAGAGCGGCTGCTTGACTGGGAACTCCACATGAGTGTCGGTAACTTGAGGGGCTTCCCCAGTAGACAGTGCGTTAGTTAACGAAGAGAGGCCCATCGTCGAGCCCTTTTCCAGGGCGCTCTTGTACATCGCCGCCAGTTCTGCCCGCGTGAACCCGAGCATTTCCGGCTCGCTGACTTTGGTGACGGTAGGAGGCTGAAAGAACAATCACGTTCAATTCTCTATCCATTACCGAAACGTCCCTATGATTATCTAACAACAACTTCATCATTTCAGCCACGAGCACCGCGATTACAGCTAACTGTACTCTTCAGCGTCTCTTCGCGATATACCGGGTGGCCCGATCAGAACCGATCATCGTGGCTCGGGAGGCAGCAGCTAATGATTTTGGGAATTAACGCAGCGATGTTCCTTCACCTGATAATACTGTGATATACTCTCCGAGTCGGCTCTGCGCAGATCGATCTTCTCGCTCGGCAGAACGTTGTAACGAGGGAACGTGTGGTTCCTGTACCTCTGCACGTTCTGCCGCGCGTTCATGTTGATCCTCTGCACCGCGTACCCCTGCTTCTCGTTGCTCTTGTAATCGTTCAGCCTGTCGTGAACGTTTACAGAGGACGGCACGTTGAATTCTTGAAGCTGGAACATAACCTTCTGGAGGTATTCCCCGCTGGACTCGCCGCGCGCCGGCGTCCTCGCGTCGGCGGCCCTCAGCGCGATCAAAGCGAGGCAGATCAGCTTTATTCTACGTGTCGCCTTCATCTTGCGTCCAATTATCAATTAGCGATCTAACATTCGCATGTTAGTTAACGACGACGATTTTTAACGCTTCCGGCGCCGGAAGAACTTGTACAATCAGTGGCACCGCGGAGGCACAGTCAAGCTCGATTACTCGTGAATTTTCTCACGCGATTAGGGAGCACTTGTAATTGCCTTGCCATATTTAAGTCTGGTGCTTCTGTCAGGTACCGACGGAATTTTGGAAACCGAACGGAGGAGCACCGTTCACCGTCATCTTTATTAATCGTTAAGTCAATACTATATATAATTAATAATCAGCGATCGCGGTGCTTCCTTTGCCACTGAATTTGCAAATTCCACGGTCGTTCTTTTTATCTCCGCGAGCTCTACTCCATATCACGCACAAGCGCGGGGAACACTCGCGACTCGCATATTCGCAATTGTACTACCGGGGATGGACTGCACGAGTATCCTCGGCCAGTTTATTCCCCACCAAGCCTTTAAAGTATCCTCTACTGGTCGTGTACCCGCGAGCGTATATTGAGGCACTCGTGAACCTGTCATAAGCTAGACGAGCGCGTGTCGTTAGGATGTTTCTTACTGGATTGACGCTTGACGTCCTAAGCGCCTTGTATCCGCCATGAAACGTACGATTTTTAATTTACGAGTTGTCAAAGCGCCGCGCTATTTACGGCGTGATTTACGATAATCCACCCTGCTCCTCGAGCACCGTTTTTTTATTATTACCCGCGAAATTCAATGTACCGCCGTTACTCGTTTCGGCGCGCGGTAGGGAATTGTCGAACATGCGTGCGACGATTTTAATGGAAGAGGCTCCAATGGGGATAACGGAGGATTCGGAGCTCATTCCGCGCTGTTCCGTTATGGGACGAGCTTATTTCGCCGGGGTTGCTGGCTTTCAGGAGTATAACGGACGTACCCGAATCCGCGGGAATACCGGACGGACCAGTTCCCTTCCGAATACGTGACACTTCGGGGACACGAACACTGAGCTAGGCGGGCGCCCCTTATTCCGTATTCTCGGCGAGCCGTTACGCGCGGATGGATGATTATTACGTGATTCGTAAGGAAAATGGGAACAGTAGAGTAAACCAGACCGGCGGGGATGTGTGACGAGTCCCGGCGCGGCGACAGTTTTGAAATATTTTTTTTTCTCTGGGACCTTCGAGCCTAGAGCAACAAGTATACCAATTGCAAAGGGAATCATATCGATCTGACTACATGTTTAGAAATTTGACAGTTTGAAGTTATTCTTTGTAAAATATTTTTAATTTTAGCAGTCGTTTGTAATCGTCGAACCCGTGATTTTTAGCTCGCTATTAATTCCGAGGCATGCGAGGTCGCGAACCCCCTTGTGGGAAGATCCAGTAGTCATGTAATAAGCATCCAGGTTCAACCCAGGCGTCATTAACTTCGTTTAGTCGAAATGCGCACCAGAAACCTGATTTTCCATTGTACTAACAGCCACGTAGATTGTTTCGTTCCGCTGCTCCGTCATTTAAAAGGAGCCTTGTACAGGGAAGACGGAGACGGGGACGTTTGCGTTCTGGAGGTCTCATGGAAAATAATTAAAAAGGTTGGGCTGCTTCAGCTAATTGGATGATACGAGTAAAGTGTACAGTAGGACTGTATTCTAGCGGTTCTTAATCTTTTTTACCGTGGACCCCTTTAAAATCTTGAAGTACATCAAGTATTTTTTTAAATTGCGCACTAACGGCCTTCCAATTTTGAAAAAATCGAAAAATAAATACACGAACTCCTATAATAATATATATATATATGGCGACCCCACGCGGTTCCACGGACCACAATTTGAGAACCGCTGCTGGATTGAAATAATGGGTCACTTATTTAAGGGGTCATGCCTAGTTGGCAAGCGTGATATTCGGGAATTTTTTGTGGAAAATCTAATGTATATTTTTTACAACTATCTGCTTATTTTAAAAGTACATATATTCAGCAACTCTCAGTAATTTTGTTATAGAAAAATATTAAGAAATGAACGAATAACAGCTACTCTCCCGGAACTTATTTTTTGCGATTCATTTCGCTCTTCATATACACGGGGCCCTCTGATCTCTAGCACCGTCGGAGGAAAAGTTCCAACGGAGCGGTTTAAAAAATGGCCCCCGTCCAGGATTAATCGTTCTTCAAGTTATTATGCAAACGATCCCAAGCTTGCAGCGGAGTACCGCGGGTACAACAAACCATTGAGGAATCGCGGTCCGCTGAATGGATCTACTAGGAGCCGTTAGACGACAACCCGCGATTTCCCTTAATTATCCGTCGTCCACCGTGATTATCCGGCCATTATTACTCATCATAATACTCCTTTCGATAATATTTTTTTTCGACCGGCCGAGAAGCGTGCATTCCCTGCCGTGGAATTCGACTGTCGCAATTAACTTGGAATTCCGCTCTTCTCCATCTTCCTCCGTAGATAACGACCGAGAAATAGTTTAACGCCTCCATCGAGGTGAACGTTAGACTTTTTTTCGAATGGAATAAGTAATGACAATGCTATCCGAGCTTCCACACGCATTTAACGGTGCATCGACCTACGAAAACGAACAGTTCCCCCGATCGAAAGCAATCATCACAAGCGTAACCGATACCGAAACGGCCTATGCCCCTCGAAATACCTGTCATTCCGTGGCAAATTAAGGTTAAGTACAATCATTCGCCGGTCGATATAGTATAATTTCGCGCGCTACCCACGAATTACGCCTAGCATTCTATGAAAACGCTTAGGCTCGCAGTCACGCGAACGTTTGAGAACGTACCGTAACCTCTTCTGCCATAAATTCGACAATGCTCGAATATAGCATTACTGAAATCAACATTCGAGCAGAGATTCAGACAGGAATTCTCAAAATTTCTTAACGAAGCGAATTATTCGATATTTTAATCAAATTCGGATAGTTTTGAGGGTTAAACAAAAGGTAAGGCAGAGGAGAGTAGTGGGGAGGAGTAAGGAAGAGCTGAAGTCGCAGAGTATATGGCTCATTATTGTGTCGTGTATTTCCTTTCACATCGAGTGCACCGTTACCGATATCGCTTTACAATTTTTTTTCCTTCTTTTCCTTTTCATACAAAAGAGACGATTCGATGATGATCACTGCCGTTAACATCGTTACCTTATAAGACTTAGAGCGTCTTTGTTACACGTCGTGTCTCGTAGATACAATAATATATATAATACATATATATATATCTTTGTCCTTAGCGTAACCATCCTCTGTAAATAATCGAATATCATACAAAATCTAAGGCTACACGTAATTTAACCTCGACTCGCCGTTGTGTAATGTACGAACCTAACATGCTAACGCGACACGCCGCTCAAATTTAATCGTCCGTCAATGTCCCGCGCAAATTTACAAGAGTCTAGCTTGTCGAAATAATATCGGAGACGGCGGCGATAGGCCCTCTGTCCGGAGCGTGCACGTTCCCATTCCCCGATCCACTGTAAAGCGATTTGAAATTGCGCGCGTTCGTCTCCGACGCGCCTGCGCGCGCAGCGACCCCCCACCACAGCTCGCGGAGGGGGATCCACGCTGCCGCGGTTAATTTGAACGATCGCGCGAGTCGCCTTCGACTTGGACGATGAAACTTCCGTTAGGCGACGAAGGGCACCTGAAGCGGGTAAATATATTCGTGTAAACATAGGCTGGTCATCGCTCAGTATCCTACTCGACACGACACGATCGAGGTGTACTATTCGTGGTTTGCGACTGACATTAACTTCCTCTTCTTGCGATCGGTGTAATTTACTCGTCAACGGATAATGACAGCTGTCTATGTTTACTCGAAGCTTCTCCCGTTTCAGGTTAGTACCTAAATAGGAGGGATACAACGGGGGGAAAGCTGCCGGGTGTCCCGAAGTTTACAGCTCCGAGGTTTCGGAACAATATGTTCTTCCAGAACATTTGACATTTTCACAAAACCTCAAATCTGTTTACTTTGGGACACCTGCAGCTTCCACTACCTCGAATGTGATTGGTTTTAAACAAAATTCTTTGAATTTTCATCGATCAATCGAAGCAGGATTCGTTTTCGATAACTTTGGACCGTAAGAGTTCGTCGCGCGATGGTTATAGGTTAATGACAGAGGTTCTCCAAGTTGGGCTGCAGATTTCCGATAGAGTGCGCGGGAAACGAGAAATGCAACCGGTATGGTGCTCGGGCAGGTGCAAACGGACCGTTGAAGGTAAATGTACATTTGCGAGTGACGCCTAATCGCCGACGATTAATCGCGACGGTGTATACGATTACACGCCGCGTACGTATTGAATAGGGAAATGGAACCGCGGTAATTCGTAACGCATTCTTAAATACGGGCGTAACGGAACCTACATATTTGTACATGGTAATACGATACAGTAACGAATGGTCGCGCGTGTATAGTGCCTCTCCGAGATATAGTGACTTAGGTGTGAAGTCCCTCAGCGGGGTCTTACCCGACACCCTGCTGGGTACTGGCCGCTAAACGTGCCCCTCTACTACCTCTTGCAGGACTGTATTTAGAGAAGACCAGGACAAAATCGGGGCCCTAAGGCCCTAAGGCCTGGTCTTCTCTATTACAGTCCTGCAAGAGGTAGTAGGAGGGCACGTTTAGTGGCCAGTACCCAGCAAGGTGTCGGGTAAGACCCCGCTGAGGGACTTCACACCTAAAGCTGGGTTTACATTAGTCCAGTCCAGTGATCCAGTACAGCACTGGATTATTTGTATTTGTATATTGTTTTTCCTGTTAAACAGGATGGCGTTTCAAGCTTATCCGCTTATATTGCCCAACGAACTATAGTCATATTCTTTTTCCTCTCCTCTCTCTCCTTCAGGTCCCAGCAGCAACGGTGCACCGGGAGAAAGGTGGTCTCCCATCTTTCCCCAGTACCCGCCCCGTGATGCTTAACTTCGGTGATCTAACGAGAACCGGTGTTTTCCATCACGGCTACGGCCGCTGGTCAGCACTGGATTAGAACTGGAATAATGTAAACAGTGTGTTGATTCCAGTACAGTGCTGTCATTCCAGCAGATTTCGACTGGATCGAAAGTCTACTTTTCGATGCTACTTTTATGTTTTTTTTATCCTTCTTTTGCGTGAATCTATTATTATTACACTCTACCACTTTCAACGGTTCAGAAACGACTGGAATAATCAAGATATCGCCTGATTTCCAGTCGAACCACTCACTGGATCCAGCGACTGGACTAATGAAAACCCAGCTTCAGTCACTATATCTCGGAGAGGCACTATACACGCCGAATCTTCGCTCAACGGGTGGTCGTCAAACAAGCAGAAAACAGTACAGGCTACTCATTGAAAATTAGTTTAACAAGTCTATACAAGTCGCTAGAGGCTAGATAAAATATTTATTGCTACGGGGGAGGGGGTTAAGCGATCTCATTGAAGCCCGACGCAAATCCGCAACAATTAATCGTAACGAATACTTTCGATAATACTTGTCCGTAGTATCCTTCTAACGTGCCGTCAGCATATTTCCTCCGCGGCAAGGAAAAATCGCTGTGAATATAAAACATGCCGGGTGACCATTTTCATTGCAAGCGGATGCGTTTAGAAAAGCACGAGACTTTTCCAGCTCCGAATACTTTCGAAATATATCCGCTTTGTAGGTCGAAATGGAGTACCCTATATACAGGGTGTCTTAAAAAATCTTACATCGAGGAATTACTATAAACGCAGTAGTATTTGCATTCGGGCATTTCAGAATTAAGTTTTTATGTTAATAAAAGTAAGTAGCTTGCTCTCACTTTCGCGAAGTTTGATGAGATATTGGAAATCAAAGGGAAGAGATTTGAATGAGAAGTGATAAAATTTTGACCGCTCAGCAGCTTTAAGAAACCCTGTATATATAAAATTATCTGTCCCCGGTCTTTTTGCTCCGAGTGTGTACCGTTTGGAAAAAAAGGATAGTTACAAATGTGTGTAAACGTTAGTCGCTGATTACACCGAAAGATTAATACATACATATCGCCGTATCAGTCGTTAATTATAGAGTATTAATATTCCGACATCGTGCAATCACTTGAACGCAAGTAAATTAGGCTAGATCGTAAAACTTAACGAGCTCTGTTAGTTACAATCGCAGCGCTGCAGCGAACGCGCTCGAGACACGCAACGGGTCTTCATTTTCGCGGGCTACTTTCGCCCGGCATTTACACGAGTATCCTGTAAAAAGTCTTTAAAAAATCCAAGTGTATATATACATCCCATGTATCAAATGTAAAGGTTGCCGGGGATTATTGAAATCAGCGGTTAATGGAAAATCACTAGTTATAAAAGTACAAGATCGTGTGTATATAAAAGAACTGGCCAGCATTCGCCAGTTGTACAAAAATTAGGGGGTCGTGATTAATCACATCTTAAAAATCATCAGTCGCATAGAATATCACAGGAACGTTAGTAGGTGCCACTGGATTTGTAGAATGTAGAACGATGACGAAAGAACTTTAATACCTGCTCGCTTCAAAGCTCGGGAATTCATTTTAAGACAACACTTCGCGCACGCCAAGTCGCTCGAAGCCTACGCAGAGAACCTTCTGGACTGTGGGTAGCGGATGAAGCATTACAAGAAACTTAAGAATGCCCTTGTCAACGATCTTATTCAATAGCATTTCGAAATTCGTTTCGTGTATCAAAATCGTATAAAAGTTCTCGTTCCAAGCATCTCGACTACCAAGCGAAATAGAATTCATTTATTACGCGAGCAGATCGAGGCTCGCCCTTTCGGTTTATCTATTATGCTTGGCAAGTCTTTTATTCCCTTGTTTCCTTAGTGTAATAAGTTTGTGCTGCCACGATGCTAGAGACCGGACTAATTCACCGAACAACAGTCGGGCGCATCTCCTTTAAAATATCGAGTCCTTTTCTGTAAACAAATTTATTTCAGCTTCGTATCTTATAATTATTTGTCAAAGTGCAGCACAATCATATTCACAATATCATGGTTCACCGTTATGGCAATACAGCGTAATTTACAAAGTACTACGCTAGGTCGTTCGAGTACTACGGTTAAACGTTGCCTCCTCGCTATCGAGATGGATTTTCTTGAATGGCATCATTGACTCTTAGGTGACGAGTGCTTAATCACCGTCGCCTGAGCGGAGTATTTTTTCTTACATCTCGCACGAACTACTGTCCATTAGAAACCGCCGCCTTCACCATTACCGATACTCTAGTCATACAACAGACGGTCACGCACACGTTCTTACGGGGCACGCTCTATTATAATTTGCACTACAAGTTCCTAGCCAGTTACATAGAGCCATTTACCTCGAGACGGATTAAAGTTAATTCCAGATCGCCGATTAATTCGTAACGTCGCTTTCGATTTAAATAAAAGCTAACGCATTCACACAGCCCGATGCAGTAATAATGTGTGCCGCAGTAACTTCCCTTCCGTTTGGCAAATACACTGTTATTAACTTTAACTTTATGCCCGAGGTATCGTTTTAATATAATAGCGCGTTTCAATGTGCACCTTACAAAATAACAAGTTCGCTATCCTAATCGAAATATCAATGCGGCTGAAAAGAATTGGACACTCGAATCTTCGCCTTCGAATCGGGCCGTATCCTCCTGACAAAAGTAAAGAACGAAAGTTTCTGTAGTCAATTTATAACAATGCTTTTAATCCTTCTAATTCATACACTGGCTGCAAAAATTGTCGATGTTTCCTTTATACACGTACTATAATATCAAGATGCGCAACGGGAACAATACATGCAAGCGATTATAAAAACCGCGATCACACCACGAACGTTTTCGTTACATTTACTGTTCTCCGTCGCGCAATTTCTGTGTCCACGTGCAACACGATCCCCAGAGCTTTGCGAAATAAGAGTTCGGGACACTCGTTAGTTTTCCGTACGATTCTTATTAAATAATTAAAAACCGCAGAGTCTATAAATAACAGTTATTGTTCTGTACTTAAACATCACTTATTCTCTCACTGGTAGTAGTAATAACAATATAAATTAAAACAGATAGATTCGTTACATGATCGGGCGCTGCGCTTGCGAGTTTTATTTCAGAAAATATAACTTTGTGTGATTCCCTCGAACGAAGAATAGTTTAGTCCTTTCCGCATACAATGCCTGTACTTCCGACAGGTGCTTGTTGTGCGCGTTAATTTAACTTACAAGAAATTACGCCGAACAGAGATTTCAGGTGTATTCGTCGCACAAAGTGTTTAAGAATCTCCACCGTGCTGAAAGTATCTCTAAACTCCACTCAAAGTTAATCGGAATAAAGTACAATGTCACAAGTATCTATATACAAATAGAGAAATCCAGAGAAAAATTACCAGCGATTATAAAAACTTCTGCCTAATGATCGTAATACAAATTCATGATTGGGGGTCAGTAAAATTATTTACAGCTTGTCGAAATGTTCTCAAAAAAGCAGGCCTAGTTCAAAGTTATTATCTCCCGAGATCTCGAAGCGGTGGAAATTCATGTACACTTTGCACCGTTACAGGATACTTATACGTACGAAGTAAGCGTGTCACGAACATAAAACGAGATATTGTCACATCGTTCGTTAATAATACAGTAAGCAACAGCGACAGGCGATAGACAACGATATAATTACAGACGGCGAATATACGTCTCTGGGACTCCTATCAATTACAACGTAATCGAAGCGCCAGCTAGCAATTAATTAGTCCTCGAGTAATGAGCCGGTTATACACACATGTACATCGAGTAGGTGCGTGCCGTTCGGCACGGAAATGGAATGAAACTGATTCGAACGGTGAAAGGAAAGAAAAAACAGTTTACCGACCGAGCGGGATGATACAACTCAAATTTAACGTGATTGTCCCCTGCCACAAGCTAGTGGCTTAGCAGCGCGCGTGCCGGAGTTAAAAACTTGACTAGAAATGAACGAGCGTGCGAAGGAATACAATGTGTGGTAGTGATTTCGCGAATTTCCTTACACCAGGGCCGCGCAAAGAGCTGTTTTCGGCGCCTAGCGGCGAGCAACCCGCCTGTCTCGTTGCTAAGATTAGAATCGGTGAGGAGAACTACAGTAGCGTATGTGCGTGGTTCAAGTCACACCAAATACACTACTGCAGTTCTCCTCACCGATTCTAACGTCAGCAACAAGAGACAAGTGGGTTGCTCGCCACAAGGCGCCGAAAACAGCTCCTTGCGCAGCCCCGCCTTACACCAAAGATCCCGTTTTTTCTTCCCTTATCTATAGTAATCTCGTCAACTCGCTTTCGCCTCTTTTTCCGCCGACGCTATCTCCACCGTGCACCAGAACACTAACAGCTACAGGCAGTTCTTGCGTCAAACATAAAACCTCCCATCTAGCTTCGGTGCGGTGAGTCAAAGTGGTTCGTAGATCGAAAACTTAAAACAGTTCCTTGCGAAGACGGCTACTAGAAAAATAATGCGTTCGATTAAGATTGGAGTAGCCAAAGCTAGGCTTCTCTCGACTTACATACATGGCAGTGGTGGGGAAATCGATCGACTAAATGAAAACTACGTGTGTCTGTCCGTGTTCTCAAGTGAAATCTATGTAGCTCCTACCGTAAGCCCTCCAATTATCCGTAACATTTAGTCGGCGACTTACAGAGCACACTCGCTGGCACGCCGCACACACAGAGATATCCCTAGAATTTTCTTGCGTATGAAAAAGTAAAAAATGATTCTCCCACATGTGTTACAATTCACAGCGGTTTACAATGCCGCGTACGAGCTAGGTACGCTCTCTCTCTCTCTCTCTTTCTCTCGCACGCTCCCCAACTGAATTAGAGTATCAGTCTTTCGTTCGGAGAGAATTCAGCGCCGGGCGCGCGGTAACACACGCTTCCTATGTATATATATATGACACCCTTATCTTACAGATAAATCTTCCGCGGGTGCGTGATGTGATTGTTAGTAATCATAATGTAAGGTAGATCATATTAGCGTTTGATCTCTCCTTGTCACGGTAGAACAACAACGCGCGTCGGTAGAAACGTTTGGAAGAATTACAATAGTCCAGCGATTCAAACCATATGAACTTTACCATCTACATTTGACCGTGCTCAAAGAAACTTGTTAAACCATCGATACGCTGAAATTAAACACGCTGCTTTGATCCATAGAAGTTCGCCGGCTCCTATGGATCGTAATATCAATATCGTATAAGTCGAAATATCATATAAACATTGGAATATACAAGACACGATCAATGTTAGATCGTAAGTTATATGGTCCACTTATCAGCATATTCATACGTCTTATAAATACGCTCGGTACTTCGCTAGTCCACGTAAGTAGCCGTGTTTTGTTAGTAAAAAAAAAAAGAAGCACTTACTTTGCTGGGTCAGTGCTCTCCTCGACTCTTCCATTTTCAATCACAAGACATTTAACACACCGTTTCCGTGCTTCCTTTCCCTTGGCATTGTCAATAAAAATAAGTGATCGAGATAGTTTCACAGCGTCGCTGAGGCTCATCACTGTACTACACTTTGTAATAATTTCATTCGTAGAATCCCATCGAACTGATTGTACGAGTCAGTTGAAAACAGTCCAGCGTTCACTGGTTGCTGCGTCAGCGAACGTTCTTGGTACAGATTACCTGGTAGCCCGTGCACGAGTAGCTCGGGTTTGAAAAGTTTCTAGCTCCCCGTGCACGTGTCAGTCTAACGTACAATGCTGTCGTCGTTCGCCGATGCCCCAGCGATTTCTTTGGTTAGCCCGATATATGTTCTCTTGAGCGTTCGTACGTTTTCACTTTCCTTTTCATACGTCGAATGTCTATTACGCACATCACCAAACGTCATTTAAGGTATCTCAATCTTATCGTGGCATTAAGAGGCCGACTCGTCGTCCGCCAGATTGTACAGATCCGAGTAATTCACGATAGCACGGTAGAGAAATTCGTATTGCGCCTGAAACGTTAATGGAGAACATTAGCTTTGCATACCCACCGGTAGATTTTCTCATGCGAAACTCAATGTACGTACAAAGGTGCTGATCATGCCGTGTCTCTGCGAGCGCAGCTTCTTCGTCGTTGTGAAAATGTCCACTCGTTTCTCAGTCCGCAGCTGCTGGACCAGTATGCTAAGAGCAACGAACATTGAACTCCTGTCGGACCCGTAACTGCAGTGCACCACCAATGACCCGCTTGATTCCGTCACATTCGTAAGCGTTTGGTTCTCAAGCTCGATCAGACCGCGGGTCACTTCAGGTACTTCCCCTTCCACTGTTGGCCAGCCGTGGTACTGGTACTGCGTCACCACCACGTTCTCGTCGGTTTTCATGTTGGAGACGGAGAATTCGCGGCGAGTGTAGTACGGGCAACTCTCGCTCTGAATGTATCGAACTCTTATGTGATCGTACACGGCTTCGTCGTCGGGCCAGTATCGTGGACACTTCCGTGGACCTTCGTTCAGCTGGAAGAAGTTCCATGTAGAATATTAGAAAACTCTTGTGGGGATTAGTGGTGGAATGTGAGGGAAACGATTCCGAAAATAACTGTTTAAAATTGTTATATAAAGGTTCTGATTAAAACGGTTGTGGAGACTCATTGAATATAATTCTACAATTCTGAACCACCCTCAATAATAGTCGAGTCATCGCATTTAATGGCAGAAATCTGGTATACAATTTAGGGGCAGAATTGGGCATTATTCGAATAAAAGAATTATTCGTTATTCTCGAATAACTTCATTTTATTTTCAATTCTTATTCGAGATCATTCGAATAAAAATTTATTCGAATAATGCCCAACTCTGCTTAGGTGTCGTCCTCAAGTTACATAAGTTTTTTTGAAGAGGGAGAGGGTCACGAATTTCTTACGTAATATTTTTTAAGGAAAGGTGATGGATGGGGGAATATAAAATCTTACAAATTCTTATACTGGGGGAGGAGGTAAGAAATCGACAAAATTACCCTTACGTGATTTAAAAACGACCCCTTAATATTCTTACCCACAGCCAGCGACCCAAAAATACTTTTCGCTTGACTTGAAACGAAATTAATGATTCCTACGAAAGATTAGTTGCGTGCCATGTGCAGTACCTACGCAACATTGAGACCGCGGGACATGAAGCTAAGAATAAAAAAACTAGCTCCTCCCACCTCTTAAGAGACCACATTTTACTCACATCGGATAGCATCACTATCGTAGAAATGCCCTGTTCCGAAATCATCCGCCAGAAGTCCGCTATGGTGGTCTCCAGCGGGTCTTGAGTGATAACGAACGACTCGGAGTTATCGTAGCCCTCGATAAACGAAGCGTTTATGTACGTCGAGTGCTCTCTACCAGGGACGGGCGTGAGTATCACCCGATTCCTGTCGTACGGTATTATCAATTCGCTTCTATTCTTGCTCTTGTTCTCCTCGCCTCCGCCGACGGAGAACGACTTTCTGTCCTCCAGCACCGAGTTGATTTTCTACAAACATAGCTACGTAAAAACGCGCGCCCGTTCAACTCGCCGGAAACATTCCAAATCCACTTACATCGTACTCCTCTTCCATCCTGCACTTCTCTTTACCATTCTCCCTCTGCCGCAGCTTGGCGACGGTGGCCTTCAGCTGCGAGGAAGGTATCTCCGTGTCGCCGTACTGCGCCATCTCCATCAGCGCGCGGTAAATGAAAATATACTGTTTCAACGATTGCACTAAGAAGTTCCGCTGGTGTCTCAGGTCGCACACCGTGTTGAAGATCGACACCTGGCCCTCCTCGGCAAGCTGCTGCAGCAGCGAGTCCAACGCCACCAACGTGCCGGTCCGGCCTACGCCGGCGCTGCAGTGCACCAATATCGGCCCCTTCTCCAGTGAGTACGCCTCGTTCACTCTCTTAATGAACCTGAGTATCGCGTGCGGGTGCTCGGGCGCCATGAAGTCCTTCCACACCAGGAAATGGTACTGGATAATGGTGCGCGTGTCCCGTTCACCTAGCCGGGACATCTTCAGCTCGCGCACCACGTAGTCCGAGTAAGCTCTCTCGCGGATATGCTCGACGGTGATGTCCCCGACGTTCTTGGTCTCCCCTTTGTCCGGCCAATACTTGGCGCACTTGGTCTTCGAGTACTCCTCGAGGTTTGTCAGCATGAGTATCAACTCGAGGTGTTGCTCCCAGATCATCCTCCAGTAATCGCAGACGGTGTTCTCCATCGGGCCCTGGGCGCATATGAACTTCTTCCGCTCCTTATACCCGAGCACGAAGTTGGCGTTTATGTAGTCGGAGCCGCAGATGCCGTCCATCTGCGCCAGGCGTATTCTGGTCTGGTCGTAGCACTTTATGTCCGGGTAACGATTCTTGTAGAGATTCTCCCGCGCCTCGGAGGCCCTCGTGGTGCGGTCCGTGAACTTGTCCGGCAGCAGCTCGAACTCGTGCTGGAAACCGTAGTCGGAGTCTCGGTGTCGCTCGAGGTACGACTGAAGCAGGTCGTTTCTAGGAATCGGCGGCATGTCCGGCGGGCTTGCTGCGACGAGCTGATGCCTTCCCCTGAGACTCCTGCATAGGTGCCTAACAGAAAACACGTATCAGAGCTTGTGCACGAGTCGCGGTCGGTAGCACGCTAGCCGAACGCTTCTCCACACCTGAAACTATTCCTCAGCGTGATCACCTCTTCACCCCTCTGCTGCGCGCGCTTCGTGTACCTGTGCAATACGCAGAGCGCGATCAGGAGGATGAAGATGATCAGTATGAGGGCGATGGAGATCTGCAGGATCACGCTGAGCGTGGTCATGTCCGGCGACGCCGCCACCCCGGGCTCGGAGCCTCCGTAAAGGGGATTGAAGTAGTTGCTGTAGGCTGGTAGAAACTTGTCCCCCTGGTCCCCGAACACTGCAAAATCGAAAGCTCGCTGAACCGTTCGATGAAGAAACACGCGACATACAATCGGAAACATTAACTGTACCGATCACTTCGATGAACCCAGTGTAATTAGCCTTCTCGTCCAAGAAACCATCCTGCGGTAGGTACAGCGACAATTCGAGGGACCCGTCGGCGCCCTTCGTCTTCTGATTGGCCGCATTGTCTCTTTTCCTCCTCGCTATGTTCTCCGTGTGGTTGCTATCCATCAGAGAGGTCACTGTTGTCTCTGTCTGCTGCGTAGTGACTGGTACCGCCGTCGTCGTCATCGGAGTAGTCGTTGTTGTCGGAGCAGAGGTGGTGGTCGTCGTTGCCGGTGTCGTAGTCGTCGCTGGCGTGGTGTTCAACGGCGCCAGAGTCGTTTGGACTTCAGGAACGAAGTGTAATACTGGCGGGGCGGCTTTCGGCCGAAGCTCGATGCACTTATCGCACATCGTGCTGCCGTTGAACGATTCCCCGTCCCCGAGGAACACCTCCGACAACAATCGATCGCTGTCGAACGTCTCCGCGACGTAAGCGCCGCCGGATGGCGAATTGTGAGCGTACTGGTAGGAATATATATCGATCTCCTCCGGCGGCGGTAGATCGCTCACGCTCTTCTGTGGCGCCAACTTGATCAGGTAAACTCGATAGCAACATATAGGCCCGTTCCTTTCGGTGATACGCGGCAGGTAGAGTTTGAACAGCTGTTTACCCTGGTTCTCGATCTTCCGCCACGTCCGCATGTTCAAGCTGTCTCTGTCCGGGACGGTGACCGGCGTGGTGCAATTCCCAACGGCGTCTCTCCCTTGCGTACGAGACCTGGTTACACCGTGCACGCGGACCTTTCGACAGAACGTTATTACTCACATAAAACGCCTGGACTCGAGAAGATCGAGGGTTGCGAAGTACAGTATTTCCTCGCTGTGGGCTCGCTGGTCGGGACCGGCGTTGAACCCATATCATGAACAGAGCCCTAATTCCGAGTGTTCGTTTCTCGCTTCTTTCTGGCCGAAGGGGGGAGCGAGATGGAACGCTTTGCGTGCGCGGCGGGCGTGCGCGACGAGCGCGAACGCTCAGAATGAATCGGGTTGCGTCAAGATTTTGCGAAGCGGTTCCCGTGCTCACCGTATGGACTCGCGACCATTGCGCACGCCCGTCGCGCTCGCAAAGGACGGAGTGTCACGGCGTCCGAAAGACGGAGCGAGACAAAACTCTCGCTCGCTCTCGGTCCATCTCGCTCTCGCCTTCGCCGGACAAGAGTGAAACAAAAGTGGTGGGGATAGCGAAAAACGCACATCGTGTACACCAAACCGAGCCCATAAGGAGACAATACTGTACGTACCGTGTAGTTTGTATTAGGCGGTATCTGATTGTAGTGAGTGCTGTTCTTCTTGTGAACGCTCCAGTTCTGCGGCCCCCAGATCTCCAAGTCCAGACGGCCCATGTCGTTCTTGAATTTAGCGACGCCGGTTAATTGTATGTTGTACCGTGTAATAACGCCGTTCGGCTTCTCCGGGTGGATCCACGTAATGGAGATGAAGCTGGAGCTGCTTATATTGTCGAATCGACAGTTGACGGAGAGATTCTGAGGGGGGCTGGCCACTAAAATTCAAATCGGATCGGATTACTTTACGGTTTATAGAATACTGGAAACTTACGTGGAACCATTTCACCTCCGTCTAACGTAGTGCCATTCACTTCGATGCTCCAGTTCCCGCATTCCTTCGTGTACTCGCTGCACGCAGCAATCCTGAATTTGTACGTAGTCGCTGGGTCAAGATCAACGAATGCGTACACAGTGAACGGCTGTGCTGGATAAACCGCCTCCCTTTTCTGGTCTCCATGCGTGGCCATTAAATTGTAATAGTGGACGTGTTCCTTTAAGTCAGCCGGTGGCACTGTCCACCCTATCGTGATGGAATTTTCTGTGACACCGTTGACAGAAACTTTTGGCACAAATATAGGATCTGCAATGAATCTTGCGAATAAACTGCTCCGTGGAAAACCAGAAATTCGTGTACGTAGGATACTCCTGCTCCTTGTCCCTTACCTTTCTCTAGAGTGGTGATCCAACGTGGATCTAATCTAACGTGCGAAGTACCCACAGTGTTCATAGCAGCGATTCCGATCTGATATGCCGTACCATTTTTGAAGCCCTTCAGGACGTAGCTGGAATTACCGCCACCGATCTGTTCCATGTAATAATGGTACTGATCGGTCCCGTTCTCCATGGTCTGGATAAAATACTTCTTAATCGGTTCGTTGCCGTCGTTTACGGTCCAATTCAGAAATATACTCCCCGCGCCAACTGCCTTCATGAAATCGATGCTGACTTTCGGCACGTCGATCACGAACAGATGCCTGAGAGCACTGATCTCGCCGTTGTAGTCGTGCGCTTTGCAAGTGTACGTTCCGTTGTCTTTGCGAGTCAGACTCGAGAATTCTAAATTTAATACGGTGTAAGTTTCGTTGATCTGCGTCACAGTGGTAAGATCTTTCAAATGCTCTGTACTCTCCGAGTCGTTCCCTTTCACCCAGGCGAACTGGGACAACGGATAGCCGTGTACGTGGCACGTCAGATTGGCCGACTCCATCACCTTCGCCCTGACGTCTTCTTCCGTAGTTATCCGACCCGGCTCTAAAGCAGAAACAACCCTTCGTTAGACGCGCAATTACGAATTAACGTTAGTCGCTACGATTAACAATCACCGATAATTCTGATATGAACGTCTTTCTCCGTCACTTCTCCTTCTATAGTCTGCGCCATGCACTTATAGTCTCCGGTGTCGTTCCTGCTAGCTTGCTTAATGTCCAAACGTCCGGCGGACTCGAAATCCTTGACGGTGGTTAGATTCTTTCCATTCCTGGCCCACCATATGTGACCTGGCACGTTAAGTTTGCAGGTCAGCGAGGGCGTACTGCCAGCCTCTATGCCCTCCAAATCTTGCGAAGCTGTAATTTCTATATTCGTCGGGTTCTCATTTTTTTGCTCCGTGGGGTCCACATTTTCTACACCTGCGGGAAACATGCGAGGCATATATTTATCACCTAGATAATTTCAAGTAGCGTGATTAATAATCTTTTACGCGAACAAATATAGAATAATACAAGCCGCGTTAGTTTTAAGTATTTTAAGTTGGAAAGTCCTCGCCAAGTAACGTGTGAATGAACCGAGTAGTTATCTCGTTAAGTCATTAAAATTGTAGCAGGCGAGTCACAGAAAGCGGGCAAGTTTTGTCTTAATGGTTCGAGTAACCCAGCTGCTTTAATGTTTTTTAGTAGGACTTCTTCCCAAGGGATATCATTTAATTATCGAATTAATTATAAGAGCTTTATGCATCGGAGCTTGGTACATCGGATATAGAATTCCGGTCTAGAATTCTTTATTTACAGAAGACAATATTCCTTATCGCGATAAGATCGATGACTCAATGGGCAGTGACGTTCCCTCGGCATAAAGTGTCTTCTTTAAATTACACTATCGCGTTACGAGATTAGATTGTATTTACGTACCGTGCAAAAGTAAACATACGACGGAAAGAATACAAATCCCTTTACAGTCTCTCATTTGACTCTTCCGCCGGCTGGAATTCGTCGATCGCACGTTCGACGATTCCGCGATTTCGAATCGAAGCCTACCCATCCGCGAAAACGGTAACTCGATATCGCACATACGCAAATAGGCGAGATGAATATTCCTAGTAAAGACGTAGGGACGTAAACAAACGGGGAATATTTAAATACCCGAAGTTTACCTAACGAAACTTAATTGCCAATCCACCCGCTTCCTCCCTAAAATCAATCATACTCCCGCAATTGCTCCCAAGGATCATTAACCTTCTTAACGAAGTAATCCCACAATTTTTCTCATTGGTGCCAACGTTTCAAACGCATTCCGCGGCGGTCAAATGAAACCGAAATCGATCGAGCAGCAACGCGATTACGCATCAATCTTGACCGGCTAATTCCCCATCAAAACAAACGTCTCGACGAATTATGCAGGCTCCTCAAAGCCGCATAAAAGCCCTTGAAAGGTTCGAAGAAATAGAAGGTACACACTGTGCGCTGTCTGCTGTACACTCAGCGGCACTGTTCCACCTATCGTTTTTCCCGCAAATGCTGTGCCACGAGAGCCCCGACCATAAACAGAGGAGAGATCGCGTAGCGAGATGAGAGATAAGGGAGGAGGAGGCGTCGAACGATAAAGGATTTAAAACGATCCCGATGGACCGACGTGACATACGATGTCGGTTTCTGTTGTTAATCAATCGTGCATGGCGGGCATCTCTCGCACGCTATTTCGTTCGACTGGATCAGCGTTCGATTTCCGTCGACGGGTTTGATTGTTGCACGGGGATTATTTAACAGCGGGACCAACGGCGGCGACAGCGGCACAGGGCGACGAATGACAGCGAGAGGGAGATCGTGCGTGTAGCGAGTGACCCCGCTTATGCATGAAACGTTTATCGCAGCGGGCTCGGCGCGGCGCTGGACGGGATAAGAGCGGAGGAAGGCCACCGTGTCGCGTGCGGCTCGCTCGCTGGAACGGTCGCTGGACTTACCGGGTTCGTCGAGGCCGGCGACGATGAGCACGGAGAGGCAGAGTACCGTCAAAGGGACAGCCGACATCGGTAGGCCAGCTCGGGGAAACATGGCGTCGTGACAACCGGGCGTGAGCGTTGTGTATCCCTGGGCCCTTTTTCTCACCGCTTCCTGCAAAGCTTCGTGCACCGCTGCCCGATCCCCTTTCACAATCCCATGACGCGCGGGCCACTATCGCCTATCGTCCATTTGAATACGCGGCCCTCCGGTTCACTTTATCATATCACGCCCCGCACCTTACGTGCGACGCACTTATCCCGAGATGCTCGGCCACACTTCGCGAATCTCAACCCCGGAGCAGCAGCGCCTGGCGAAAACTCGATCACACATTTAACGCCGACGCGTGTGTACACACGTAGGCGCCCACACGGCGAGCGGTGTCGAAGCGGAGCGTGTGGCAGCGACGTCTGCGGAGGTGCGCTCGAACGAGGACGCTTGGGGGTCCGCTGGCTTGGTTATCGACGGAGGTGCGATTGCATTCTGCATTTAACCCTTAACTGGCTACATACTATACTGTTTTTTTTTCAAACGTAACTTGGGCCGTGGCAGACCCCAAATAAAAAAGGACACAGAAATTTGTAAAGTCGACACTAGCAGGGCCGGATTAAAGGGGAGGCTATAGCCCCGGGCCCAACTTTCCGGGGGGGGGGGGGGGAGGCCCCCTTCTAAGCGATTTTAACAATTGAATCTGAATTATTATGATCTGTCGATTGTGAAGACTTAATACAAGAATTTGCAAAATTAAAGATAAAACAACATTTTAACTAAAACTTAATTGTACAATATATTTTTTTACCCCCCCCCCCTCACACGCTTTTGAACAACAGGCCCCCCCAAGGCTTGATAGCCCCGGGCCCCAGATCAACCTCTATGAATATTTTGTTCTTATGTAATGTATAAAATAATACAAACGTAGAAAGTTAAACTATTATTATAAAATTAATTGGAAATTCAGTTTACAAACTTAGGCAACCAAAAATTTTGCTGCGGACTTTGCGTGCTTGGGTTCATGACCGATCCCAGGATACCAGTTGAGGGTTTAAGCATTTACTCGGCGCGGGTGTGCGGGGAACGCCCGTCAGGCGTTCGGGGGGCGCGGGTGAGAGACGGGGCTGGGGAAATCCCGCACGCGGCAAGTACTGAGCGGTTAAATTATTAGTGTCAAAGGTTTAATTAAGGCCACTTCGATAGCTCTGCGTAAAATGTAACGGACGATTTCGGAGTTTAAATTTAATTTATTGGAAATTCAAACTTGATTTAAAGCGCGCTGGTAGTGAAGGTCACTTTCCAAATGGCGGGAAACTGTTGGTTGGAATTTCAAACGAAAGGATTCGAATTGCTACTGTTCCTTCGATTGTAATGCTTCGGAATCGGAAGTAGCGTGGAATGGTTGCTATTTAGTGTATACAAAGTGTATTTTATAGTTCCTCGTATTATCCTGTGCGAGGAAAATATTTAAAAAGAACGTCTTATATATAACTCGCAATTATCACGATTCATAATGTAAACAGGTAGTAGATAATAATTAGAATATTATAATAAACTTATTAAATTTCTATGTATTAAATAATATTCCATCGTCATTAATATTGCTTCCAGGGGCGTCCGGAGATTTTTTTCCCGGGGGGGGGGGGGTGTAATTTCGGGATGATGGTAAAGAAAAATATACCCCTCTTGCTTTTTTAACCCATTTTAAAGTGCCAATTTAATAAAAAATTTAAAACCGAAATTTAAAAATGTTCCCTTTTTTAATATAAACTTAATAAAGATCAGTTTTGAAAAATAAGCGATTTTTCCAAAAGCCAGGGGGGGCAATTTCGGGATGATGTTAAAGAAAAATATACCCCTCTTGCTTTTTTAACCCATTTCATAGCACCAATTTAATAAAAAATTTGAAACCGAAATTTAAAAATATTCCCTTTTTTAGTATAAACTTAATAAAGATCAGTTTTGAAAAATAAGCGATTTTTCCAAAAGCCAGGGGGGGCAACTGTCCCTTTTGCCCCCCACCCCCCTTCGAACGCCAATGGTTGCTTCGCTTTATTATCAACGAAGCTTGAAATCGTTATTTTCAGATTGCGTCCTCCAGGTGGCTCTGCGTGTGTGTAGCCGGCACTGACATGCACATATTCTTGCCTTCGTAAAATGTTCTTCGGCCTGTTTGGTTCTCTTACCTTTATTCTTTCCTCCTCGTGAATTTCGGGGCAGCGACAACATGGCTGAGTTGCTTTTGGATCCGAATATCCGGGGCTGGGTGTTCCTCCCGATTGTTGTGATCACGTTCCTCGTAGGTATTATTCGGCATTATGTCTCGATACTCGTCGCCTCGCAGAAGAAGGTCGAGGTGCATCAAGTGCAGGACAGGTGATTTATTTTGGACCTCGGTTTTTCGGAGGAATTAAATCGTGAGAATTAACATTTATCGTCTTCCTCAGCCAAGTGATGATACGCTCCAGGCTGCTCAGGGAGAACGGCCAGTATATTCCAAAGATGGCATTTATCAGCCGAAGGCATTTCTTTAATAACGAAGAAACAGGGTACTTCAAAACGCAAAGGCGAGCACCCGTCTCGCAGAATCCTATGGCCGATCCTAACATGATGAAAGACATGTTAAAGGGCAACGTAAGTAACGTCTTGCCGACGGTGCTCATAGGTGGCTGGATCAATTGGATGTTGTCCGGCTTCGTTACGAGTAAGTTCGCTCGAAAGTAACGCTCGCAAAAACATTGGCTGCGTGCAACCAACTTTTGGCCAACCGCTCACTGATCTTTCGCCGAACGCTGCCGCTCAGTTTCTCACTTACCAAAACGTTCCTTGAGCGGTCGCTGTTTTTCCCGAGCGGAGATATTGGCTGTGTTTCGATTCACACATACACCAAGGGCCAAAATCGGCTTTCCTTCGAAAATTTGGCAACGTTGCATGTCACTAGGCATAACTCAGTAATTCTACTGACATGCAACGTTGCCAAATTTCCGAAGGGAGGCCGACTTTGGCCCTTAATGTACTGCGCAAGAAATTGGTGGCATCGTACCATTCCCTAGAATTCCTCTCACTTGCCACCAGTACGATGCCACTTCCGATGCAACGAGCGTGCAGCAATCGCAGAATTTCAAAGGAGAAGCAGTCACTGCACCGCTCGTTGCACCGAAACTGGCATCGTGTTGGTGGCAAGTGAGAGAAATTCTAGGGAATCGTACGATGCCACCAATTTCATTCGCAGTGTGCGTGAATTGAAACACAGCCAAACTCCGCTCACTTTACCCAACAAGTTGAGAACCACTGAAACACCCTCACCCTCCCAAGTTTCGTTCAGCGGAACTGAGCGAAACTATGCCTGCTCGGTGATCAGCTCCCAACGGTTTAGTCCAACAGTCGGTTTGCGCTTGAACCCAATGTTCACCTTCCACGCCTTCGCTTCGATTCTAAGAACACGTATACTCGCATTGCAGCTAAAGTACCATTCCCGCTGACGCTGCGCTTCAAGCCGATGCTGCAACGCGGTATAGAGTTAGTTACTCTCGACGCAGCATGGGTGTCGTCCGCGTCCTGGTACTTTCTAAACGTCTTCGGGTTGAGGTCCATTTACACGCTCGTCCTCGGAGAGAGCAACGCCACCGATATGTTCAGACTCCAGCAGGACCAAGTGTCCGGGGCCGCGATGTCTATGCCGCCGGATCCGAAGGCTGCTTTCAAATCGGAGTGGGAAGTATTGGAGATATACGAGCATACTTGGGCGCTGCAGGGCGTCGAAGCGGATCTCATAGGGTCTCAGAGGACAGACGCGAGTGAAAGTATGTGAACGCCGAGGACCGAGAGCTGTCCGACGTTTAAGATGATTTTGTAATCTCTATAAGTTGTATGTTACAGGTAGTAAATGAAAGACAAACAATGCATCTATATCCGCAGATATAGCATGTGCCATTTCAGAAAAACTAATCGAGGTTTTAAGTAAATATTAAATGAATTACTAGTTTTAATTAGCACAAGAATTAATATATTATTTATAACTCTCCCCGAAGCGTCGCTTCGTGTTTCGGTACACATTTTAATCACATTTCGATAGACCGTCACGCCGTTCGTTCAACGTGTACAAAAGTTGTCTATGCCTATAAAAATAGCAACTTATTTTCAACTACTACACTCTTAAGGTACAAAGAATGCATCCGTATTTAATACCCGTCAGTCATTAAGCAGTATGTACAATAAGATGTATTATAATAAATGTTTGTTTTATATATATATGTATGTTACAAGAATGTAATAACGTTTTGAATCCTTGAATACATTTTATGTATGATATTGAATCATTAAACCATAATTCTTAATTATTTCCCACAACCGTGGTCTATGCACGAGCATTCGCTCGTATAAAATGCAAATTTAAATGCATGCGTTCGCAATAGTTTATACATATTGTATATATGAAACATGTTATTATATATCATCTACGTTGACGATTTCAGGCTCTCCATTTTGGGATATAAGTCTGTTCTACGGTGATTTTCGCACGGCATATTCTCTCGTATCTGTTGCAAAAGATCCGAGTGAATCTCCGCTACAGCCACGTCGGTTTTGTCGCTGCACTGCGCTATCACTGTTCCCCACGGATCTATGATCTAGTAAGGATTCATAATTCATGTAAATAATATCGATACGTAAGGTTTTAAACAGGGATCGAAAAACTTCTGGGAGTTAACAATAGGTTCCATTTAAAACATGGATTGCGGAGCTTTTTTTAAAATGTTCTCACATTATAAGTTCCCAGGAGAATCGATAAAATAAAGGTTGCAATGGAACTGAAAATAAAAAATTTCTATAACAGGAACAGGTATTTTGTTCACCGATATTAAAACAGTTCTCAGTCGTTGTAACAAATACTGAATACTATATAGTATTACAACAATATTAAATAATTCTTACAGTTAAATTGATATTCTGAATGTGTTATTTATTTATTCGTATATTCTATTAATGAAATATTAATATTATATATTATAGAATTTCTATGTATTTCGGTTCACGTAAGTTATAAGCGTCATTTTTTGAGTTACCATTTTCGTATTTTTGAATCTTGTAACTTTTCAGTGATAATTCTACATTCGTAATACTTTTACAGTCGTGGTGAAATAGTCTTTTTCTAGAAATGTAAATTTTGATATGATAAAATTTGTAGTTGAAAACCAGCGATTTTCCATGGTTGTGGGAACAAACCGATTTTAAATTTTTTTGCGATAAATTCTGCTTAGAAGACGTAAAGGTGCGAGATTTCAAATCGATAATTGCTCTTGGGGTGTAATACACCTCGTGTAACCACGAAGTATTAAATAAACACACGAAGAATACGATATTACATTGTTAAATAAAACTAATACCTAATAGTTTAGTACTTTTCTTGATCATACGAAAACTTTTTTAATAAATCTTCTAATGTAACTTTTATTATATAGCTTCTAAAATATCTGTTTCAGAACACTTTCTAAAGAACTTCCAAAGAGTATCACTTCTTTCAATAAAAATTCCACAGGAACAGATATTTTCTTAAACGAACCATATAAGTCCTACCATAATTTTTTTAAAAACGAAGGTTCGCGAACTTTTTCGACCCCTGGTTTTAAAACACATATATCCTAGTAATATAATTTACCATGGCGTGGCCCCAGCTCACTCGTTTCTTGTTATGCGTACCAGTTTGAGCGGCAGCCACAACGTAGCATTGTGTTTCTATCGCCCTGGCGCGTAGCAATACTTCCCAATGCGCGGCACCTGTTTGATATACAAACGCCGACGGGTACGTCAAAATCTCCGCCCCCATGTTCCTCAGCGCGAGAGACAATTCAGGGAAGCGCACGTCGTAGCACTAATTTAATCGTCAAGTACTTGCAACGTTCGATAATTCGCAGGGAGTGATATCATTCTTGTACTCAAAGGATACGATGCTAAGCGCTAATTTGCCAACTGGCGTCGATACTGGCGGTTCGATCGTTTCCCCTGGTATAACATAATCAGATTCCATTAATCGAACTCCGGTACTTTTATTATCCATATCGTACAAATGAGCTTTGCGATAAGTACTAACGATTTCACCTTCGCTGTTTATTAAAATGTGAGTGTTGTGTATACATTGTTTATTATCTGGTACCTACGAACGAAATTAAAATGAGAAAGCTGAAAAATGAGCGCTGCGATCCATGAAGCATTTTAAATTATCTCACCGCTTCGTGCAGCCCACCTAAAGACAGCCAAATCGTATTTGCTCTAGCGATTTCTTTGTAACTCGCTACAGTCGGCCCATTCAAAGGTTGTGCCATTGCTATCGTGTCTTTCTTATTATCTGCCAAGTAATCGCACGCTTCGGGAAAGAATGCGATCTATCAAATATTTCAGAAACATGTGGTCAAGGTCGGTTTGGAATAATTGAAATTGCCAGTGTCTTTTATACTTACGCAGGCCGACCTGGATTTGGCTTTCGCTGCGAGTTCGCTCACAGTTCGCAGATTCTTTTCCTTATCGTTCGTCGATGTCATTTGACAAACTGCGACTAATGGATTCGCCATCGCACTAAAGTGCCTTCTAAATTGACCTCTGAAAGAATATATACGCATGACTGTAAGAAATGACGAAGCGAGCAATATCTTGTTTATAATTTTATTCGATGAAAATTTGTAATATATATCTAACATTTATGAC
The DNA here is from genome assembly GCA_960531205.1 of Andrena bicolor. NCBI lineage: Eukaryota > Metazoa > Arthropoda > Insecta > Hymenoptera > Andrenidae > Andrena > Andrena bicolor. The sequence continues at coordinate 44,910,849 of OY482666.1, forward strand.
GAAACATTTGAAAGATAACAATTTCCACGGGACCAATACAAAGAATAGTCCAGATGGAAGCGAGTTACGTTACGTTTAAACTTGAATGGTTTATTCGATGCGCATTACTTTTTTTTTTACAATTATTACCTGCAGCACTTGGCACTAGCAAGACCGATAACAAATCGCATGCTTATCATTTATTTATTTTACAATATCATTTCGACTATAATACTCTTGTAAATACGAAACGGTGTAAAACAGTACACGGTGTATTAACGTTTTCGTCGATTGTACTAACACGTGTTCTTTTAAGGATTGAAGTAACAATTGTTATAAATCATTAATTATTACATCTATATATACGCAAGTTAAGTACATGTGACAGTGGCCTTCAAATTTTCAATTATTTCTACGTCGGGGGAAAATCGTATTAGGTTAGGAAAAGGGGGCGGGGCTTAGGGTGAAATTGAAATGCGCGCGCAGCACGTGTCGCCTGAAGTGAGACGCTTGTGTATTATTTCAATTAGTTTCAAATTCGCGCTCGTCGAGTGCGAGTCGGTTTTTTGGCAAAAGTCGTGATTTACTTGTGCTTTGAATGAAGATTCTCATGGGCGAATTCCACTTACGCTTAAATCGCCCGTAACGCCCGTGGTTTTCGGTTAAGTAGTTACGAAAATCTCTTTAAATATGGAAGAGAAATCTGTGAAAGGGCCGTTATCGGAAAATACAGGTTTTTAAATATAAATTACGACTCGGAAACAGGAAATCGTGGGCGATTTTGGCGCATGTGGAATTCGCCCCTAGCTGTAGAATTTTAATGCGATTGTTCGAATAACGTTACGGGTGCTAATAGTGATTAACGCGATAAGGATACCATCAAGGAGATTCGGTGACCAGATTTCCTCAGAAGTAGAAGTTAACGGATACTGGTGGCGTTAGTTATGTATCCGCGAGAAATAATTCAACTGGTATAAGTAAGTCCTTTTTTATTATACATATTTCTTTGTGCTTCTAATAATCATGCTGATATCTAAGATTAATGCTTCGAGTGTTTTTCTTGCTACATTGTGTTATATTGAAAATTCACTTTTTTCGGCAAAATAGTTTTTCCTTCAGCATATTTCGTTTCCTCTATATATATATATATATACGCGGGAATGATTAACGAAATTTTTTCAAGTCTTTTGTAAGAAAACCACTCGAATGCGGTATAGAGTTTTCTTTGAAGTTTCTATTTTTTTTGCATAGTATAGTACATATTTAGGAATAAAAAACTTTCAAAGTAATTTTACCATTGTGATGATTGAATATAAAGGAACTAGGGGAAATCTGAAAGAGTCGCAGATTTCGAGCAAAGCAGTGACTTAGGGCAGCTGTAAGGTCTATTTACACACGATTTCGAGAACTTTCGTTCGCGTCAAAAACTGTGTTTTTAAATGATTCAGTAGTGTTTTGTCCTCCAATATCAGTACTGCGAATTAAAATATTTTTTAACTGTCTTCAAAAAGGAGGAGGTTATAAATTCGAAAGAGGGCGATGTCCCGGTGGTCCCATTCTACACTGCATCAACATTGGTCCAATATTTTGCCAGTTCTGGTTAATAATAAAGACCATTGTCACCTAATTATTATTATTGTATGTACGTACGCTCATATCTCATCAGCATATTGTGTCAATATATAAAACTAAAAAGTTCAAAATGAAAATTAAAACCGACTTCAAAAAAATAAAATTGCCCTAAAAAGTAGAAAATAATTTTTTCCCTTATTTAATCTACGACTCTCATATTTTTTACGTCGGTGCCTTATCATTTGCACTGTGTAAATCTGGCGCCGACTTAAAAAATACGACAGTCGTAGATTAAATAAGGGAAAAAATTATTTTCTACTTTTTAGGGCAATTTTATTTTTTTGAAGTCGGTTTTAATTTTTTTTATTTTTAATTTTGTTCCTGTTTCACTGACGATTCTCATATTTTCACACAAAGTTCTTTATACGTCTTTCACAGATTTTTCAATTCGAAATGATTTACGAGCAATTTATAAAATTACTTCTTCGGTATTTAGTTCTCACATTCGTAATTAATGATAGTCTTATTCATATTATTATTTCCTAAGATATTATTTCCCTCCGCCCAAAATGATGTTATTCATTCGCGAAGCTATTCTCCGAAATCGAGCGTGTAAACGGACCTTTATATCGCTAATCGTGCGGGGGTGTTCCTAAACCTACGCAAAATAACTCCGCCGGCATAAGACGCGCCAATGTTTTTCTTTATTCTATTTTATTAAATCGTCATAGTATATAATACACAAGTGAAACATTCATTTATTAAATTCATCCGTTAAGCAGAAATAATTGTTCTCCTTCGTAGAATTACGTTACTTGTTTCGTTAAAAAGTCGATAACAAAAGGACAGTACATGTCTCTACGGAAATTGTCACCACTTACTAGTATTATCCCTTCGAGGACACTCAATAAATACTACTTGTTCTATTCGTAAATGCATCCATATCGTTGTTATGGAATAAAAAGACGGAAAATCATACTAGGGTTCGGGGGAGGGGTCGGAGGGTTCGTAAAGTGAGCAGGAGTAGGAGGAGAGGGGGCGGGGGAACTAGTATGCAGAACACAAGAATATCACGCACTCGGATCATTTGTTCGACGAGATGGGGATGGGAGGAATAAAAAAAGAATTCTCTCGGGTATCTGGAAAAGGTGTGAAAGGGTGGGGGCAATGGCGTAAGAGGCGGAAGGAGGGGTTGAGGAGCGGGGAAGGATCGGGGGTTTCCAGAAACAACGTCGTACCAATGAGAATACTCTCCTGGGCGTGTAAGCTGCGAATGCAGTCGCGGTTTGAATCGAGACGCACGTGTTTTCTGTTTTTTTTTTCTTTTTTTTTTTGGAACGCACACACATACACACACAGTTATTTGCCTTTAGTGGCTCGTATCGCCTTGCAAATCTCGATCCACGGGTGCCCGTAGGAACTGCAAATGTCACAGACGTTCGACGAGCTTGACGATGGTTGACTAGGTTGGTGGCCGGGTGTGCTCTGCGAGGATGACCCCCCTTTCTTCGGCTTGCACGTGGACGACGAGAGGTGTAGAAAATCCACCGACTGCGGCAGAGAGGCGGACGAGCGTGACTTGCGCGACGACGGCAGCGTCGACGAGTTGTACGACGACGAGGAGTTCGAGGATGGCAACGTCGAGGGCGATCGCTCCAGCGATGGAGATTTCGTCGCCTGGGCTGACCGGCTCGAAGGCGACGACAGGCGGATACACCGTAGGAGGTTGAGTCAATCATTGAGCAGACCCTGGGACACGCTGATCAGCTGCTCCTTCAGAACGCGGAAGGATGGTCGCACCTCCGGGCAGTGGGCCCAGCACTTTCGCATCACCTGCAACGAATTCATAGATAGACTAGGCGGGACTTCATTTGGGGATATCCGCCCCGTGGATCGTGTAGCGAACCTCGTAGACTTCCTTGAAGCAGGCCTTGGGTCTCTCTAATATGATCCCTCGCTGAACTCTTTCTACGACCTCGGTGTTCTTTAGGCGTCCGTAAGGCATCTTCCCGCAGGTGAACACTTCCCACATCAGCACTCCGTACGCCCAGACGTCTGACTTGGAGCTGAAGCGGGTGTAGTTCAGTACCTCCGGTGGCGCCCACTTGATGGGGAATTTAGTGCCTCCGCTACTGGTGTACTGATCATCGAGCACATACCTGCGAACGGTTTAGCTCTGTATATTTAAGAGGCTCTAGTAAGAGGACCTGGGAATGCTAGGAGTGCTCACCTCGCTAATCCAAAGTCTGCGACTTTCACTACGTTTTCTGAGCCCACTAAACAGTTGCGCGCAGCGAGATCTCTGTGAATGTAGTTGTGCCTTTCCAAGTAAGCCATCCCTTTGCAGACCTGCGATCAGAATTATAGGGCTAGTTGCACGTAGACTAATTAAATTTCTGTTGGACTCTCGACTCTTACCTGTATGCACATATCCAATAGAAGGCCAACGTTCGCTCCTAATGTTGCTTCGTGACGATGGAGGTAGTTGAGAAGAGATCCATGTCGCATGTACTCAGTGACAATGTATATCGGCCTATCTTTACTGCATACGCCATACAACTGGACCAAATTCTGGTGTTGGAGTTTCCTAGATGAGAAACAGTCTGATGTGAAATTATCCGATCGCTTGCTTTCAAACAATCAAGCTTCCCCGTCGACTTACGTCATCACTTTAGCTTCCTCTATAAAATCATCCTCGGACATAGTGCCTTCCTTCATCATTTTCACAGCGACATCTATAGAACCTCGCCACTTTCCTCTTCGCACGACTCCAAACTGTCCAGAACCGAGTTCCTCCAGCAAATGTAGCTCCGCTGGATCAATCTCCCATTTGTCTGTGCGTGGAGCAGACGTCAAGCGTTTACGTGACTTATTTTAATTCTGAAAATTTGCCTCGATTGGGATTACGAACCATGACTAAGGCCAGCGGTTGCTGGTACAGGGCGATCGCAAGGGCTAGTCTTCAATCTGCTGGCCAATCCCCCACTGTTGTGCCTGTGGTAGTTCACCAAGTCTGGTATAGAGTCGCAGCAGTGCTTCTCGGAGAAGTAGAACTCTCCCCTAGTGTTCTGCTTAATGTGATAGTGTTTCACGTGAGGATGCGGGCTGTAACGATACACACGTCTCCTCAGCATTCCTCTTTGGTGAAGACGTTAAGGTACAAATAGAAGTGCTTACACTTTAGTGTAGAGGGAAAGCGTGTAGAGCCCTTTGGTAGAAGAATTACGAACAACGAAGCATCCTTCTTTGTCCTCCTGTTTGAGCAATGATTCTGCGCGTTGCCTAGACATATCACCCACGTACCATCTGCAATTCAGACCATTTATCACGTTTCAGTTAGTATTTACAAATACCACATAGCCGGGGATCCACCGGGAAGCTTAGCTAAGCTATGCTATGTTTTAGCTTAGCTTTTGGTGGAAACGGTTCCATAAGAATGTATTGAAGCTAATTTTCTTCAAACGTAGCATGGCATAGCTCAGCTTAGCTTCCCGGCTTATACCACTTCTCAACTAAACCAAGCTCTTACTCATATTTCTGAAGACCCAGGAGCTCCTTCTCCTTCACATAGTTACTAGGGATGTAACCGATGGATCTGAAATCAGCAAAAGGTTCCACCGTAGAGATATGCTACCAGTCTGGAGATCAGTTTACTAATTATTAATTGGTTTGCGCTACGGAAACTGTATGAAAGTTCCATAACCTATCCTGAATGAATGTTGGATATAGGTACTTAAGTTTTAACGAGATCCAATTAGCGATTAACAGCGAATATAGGAACTAGGGCTGTTAACGTGTTTCGGTGTTTCTCGGATTCATTCGATGGGTCGCTGTTACGGTTTGATATTTTCACGTGGGATTAGCATTGCAAATATCACGCACGTTTGCGTCGATTAAGAGCACAGTAAATATCGGATCCTGTCCCAGGTCCCCTCGTGTTTCCTTGGCACAAGCCGCGCTTCCTTACGCCGCTGTTTGCGAACCAAGGCTGTATCTCGAGGATCCTCGACCACTCGGCGCACGACAAACACAGCTCCCGCGTATAATCCGCTTTTGGGCATACTAAGTAGTCGTTATGGAATATGAAGTGATGGCTGGCGAGAGAGACAGAGAGAGAGAGAGAGAGAGGGGGAGGGGAACTAAGCCTTTAAAAGCACTCAATCTCCAAATATGTACTATGCTCACTGGGTTACGGAAGTCAATTTAGATGCATCGCAGTGACAAAATCCAGTCCATGTTCATCTTCAACCGCAGAGGCATAAAACTGTTAGCACAGTGCCAGGGAGGGGTTGTTTAATTTAAATCAGAAAGCAGCTGGGACATGGGATTCCACTTCACCGAATATGCAACTGCACTTGTGTCGAAGCCAGGCAAACTTGTGGTACTGTTCGCTGCGAAAGCAGTGTAAGAAATTGTTGACGAAGGACAGGTTCTACTATGCAGCGTAGCTTATCCAGCAGAGATTCAATTAGGGAGATAGAGGAATAAGGAAGGTGGATCTTAAATGGAGAAGGGAGGAGTAGCGTTGGCTAGTTTGGTCCTGTCCTATCAGTTGAGCGTCGAATAACATTCATTAAAATTGGAACCCTTTCAGATACATTTATCGTGTTCCTCTCTTGTTCGTTTCCTGTGCTTTAGCTCGCCTATGGTAACAGTACTATTACATACCCATGCTCGTCTTTGACTTTCCACCAGTGCTCCTGAGAATCATCCAGCACCTCGTACTCTGCACCCTGAAATAACAGAAACTCATTTGCCTCTGGCGAGCACTGCGTTCCTAGAACTGCATCTCTCCCTACACTCTTCCCATGCAAGAACGTACAGCGAGCTTTGTATCATAGTTCTCCGAGAAAGTGGCACATTGAATCCTCAGTTCTACAGCGTGATCAATACAAAGTGGTCAATAGGATTATCTTCCGTATTGGTGGTTCCAAAAAAGTTTCGGAGGGGAGTAGCTTGCGTTGGGAATCGATTATCGTGAAGGGAGAGGTCAAGGACGTTTCAAGGTCAACCTAGTTCTTTTCCAAAAAGGGCTATATCTTTCGACCTAAGGGTGTCTATCGCTTCCAAGGCGAATTTATCAATTTAACCCTTCGTGGTCACACCTTCTTATAATCACAAGTTGGTCACACGGGGTTCACTGTACCCCAGCGTCATTTTTTGAGTTACCATTTTCGTATTTTTGAATCTTTTAACTTTTCAGTGATAATTCTACGTTCGTAATACTTATACAGCCATGGTGTAATAGTCTTTTTCTAGAAATGCAAATTTTGATATGCTAAAATTTGTAGTTGAAAACGAGCGATTTTCCATCGTCGTGGTAAAATACAGATTTTTTAAAAAGTTTTTTATTTTTTTTGTTGCGATAAATCCCCTTTGGAAGATGTAAAGGTGCGGAATTTCAAATCAAAAATTGCTCTTGGGGTACAATACACCCCGTGTGACCACGAAGGGTTAAGATTCAAGGTCATTCAAGGTCGCGAAGCTACAAGGAACGTCGATAGCGTAGGAGTCTAAGGTCGAGAGTTGAAGCACCTGTCGTGGAACATGACGATGCGAGGCGCATTTTGGAAATCACTCGCATCAGTTGCTAGCTACTTCAATTTCGATCGTTCGAATAACAATCTCGTCGAAATTCCACGTCGGTTCCCTGTCTCTCCCCGTGATCCCTGCATCATGGCTCGACCCAGTTCCTCCTATCGCGGAAAGCCCTCCGCGGTACATTGATTCGATGCCACGGGGACTTAGATGAAATTGAACGAAAACTCGAGAACGTTCCCGACGGATCTCTTGAGCGTTCTGTCTTTCACGGCTGAGAACCATGCACGTATCGATTTATAGTCGAGGGATAGGTGGCCCCCCACGACCCTCCAACCTTTTGTACACCAACGTATTCGCTCGTCGATAGGGATAGAGATCTTTCTCTCGAATATGGAAATCCGGAATAGGAGGTAGCATAGGCAGGTCTAGATCTAGCTCTCCGTTTATCCTGGGCAAAAGTGATTTTTGCCGCCCTTTGTAATTAGTTTAAAATATCATTTTTGAGCGAGTGAAACTTTTTGTAGGTTTTTGTTGAATAACAAAAGCCGTGTGTTCTATAAAAAATTTAATATTCATAAATTACTAATTTACCAATTTTGCCGCACCTTTTTTGTTGAACTTTTTGCGCCTCCCCTAGGTCGGGCTCTGAGCATAAGATACCGATGTCGAAACTAATAATTCACAAGCTTCTGCTTTTATAAGCTCTAATGATGCTAGTGTGTAACTGCAATTTAAAGTTTAATGCGAGGCGTATTCGGCGTGGAAAGGGTCAAGGCGCACACGTACACTCGCGAGTGCTGTAAAACTTGGCAAGTGGTCCGTTTATAGTGGCATAACGCAGCGCTAGACGGGCAGTGGCGCTGCCCGAGTGTCTAATGAGGATCTGCGAGCGGTTACTCGGCATATTAGAGGATAACCGGTATCCACAGGATTCCGTGGATGCCCGCGCCGAACTCCGCGATAATTCGATCGAAACGGGACATTATCGAGACCGTTATCCGACCGCAGGAATCAGCGGCGCGCGAGAGACCCATCCTCCGTCCAGGGATTAGAACTTTAATCGCGTTCGAGACCTAATACGTCCTGCTTGTTTGGCAACTCCCGTCCTCGCTGCGTGCTAAGAATTAAGGCCAGCCCGCGAGCCTTAATCGCATCGAGCTTTCCTAAACTCAAGTTGCACGTGGTTGGATATTATAGTTGAACGTCACCTGGAAGTGGTGATTTGCGACTGAAAGTAGTCGGGGTGAGAGGCATATTTCTAGTGGCTTTTTAGGGATTGCTATTCGATGCGATTCGCCGTGCTTTGATCAAGTTTGAGTGGGTTGAACTTCGTGTGACGTGATGCAATTCTCGACTGGGCGTGGTTCTGTGTACTGTAGGATTTTAGTTTGAGGTCTTCCTTCAAATATGTTTCGCGATTCAGGTTATTTGAGATTTGGGTTCCTTAATTCAAGCACTATTCTACTGGAATTCCGGTTTGATGAGACACTAACTGTTGTGTTGTGGGTTCTGTATGTTATTTTATATTTAAGTTTAACAAATTAGGGGCAGTTTTGGATATTTGGATTATTGTAGGAATAGGTTGCGTAATTCAAATATGTTCGGGAGCCACGGAAAAAACGGACCTCGGGTGGTGGGACTCGAACTCGTGATCTTCGGGAGTCCCCTTCTGCGCTACTGACCAGCCGCCTTACCAACGTCGCCAAAACCGACCTCCCGAGATCTCATTGTTCCGGGCTCCTTTTTGTGATCCCACAATATCATCCAACATTTAAATTTAAAAGAGTCGAGACAGTTTTAAAATGAATTCACTATGACAACTCACGTTATTGCTAATTTGCTGTATAAAAAAAGCGAATTGTTTTTAAAGTTGTCTCGACCATCGGAATACGAATCGATGCAATTCACTTCCAAAGAAACGAAGAAAATCAGTTATTTGTCCTGAAAGCCTGAAGTAGTATCGAGGGTCAATTCGCAGCGGAATATCGACAACACCCGTTTTAACGCAGTCTGAATTTCCATGCCAATGGAATTTTAGGTTCCCCGCAATGTAATTAAAACCGCGCTGTACAAATAACTGTCGAGCTAGTTCGAAAGCAATTCTTTCGCGGCGGCACAATCGCCCCTGAAACGCTGCACGCGTTTCCCAGAGTCAATAAATTCCGCCCCGTGCAAATTAACAACTCGATATTCCTCCATCGATGGTTTTCTTCAAAGGAACTGGAATTGAAACTCGCTTACCTTCTCGAGAGATAGATCGCCCCCCACGGTCGCTAGAAAAGGGTACAGAGCCACCACGACCTTCGTTCTCATCATTATTTTATCCTAAAAGATTGATTATTAATTTAAACTCAATCGACAGACACTGATTCTATTAATCAGCTGGAAAACTGGCATTACGAAAGAATTGAATGTTTTACCTTTATCTTAGAAGACGGGGTCCCAGGCGTGCCCCCTGGCATTATCGGAGTTGAGGGGGTTCCTGAAAAATAAACAAAAACACCAATTCAGGTATAAGAAATAAAAGGACATACATTTTCCTAAACCCGTGATTTTTTAATTGTGCAAAATGAAAAGTGACATTGTTCTCAACTTTCTCTGGAGAGAATGAAAGTCTTGCTTCTTTCATTAATGATAATATTGATAATCATTGAATGTAGCGCGGAGAAAGGGCTTTGCAAGAGAGACTTCATAACCTGCATCGTAACGAGCTCGCGTTGCTCACAACGAATGCTAACGAAGCCCCGCAATTTTTCGCAAAATATAACTCGCGGAACGGAATGAGTTTTTAAGAGAGAGTAACTGGCTGCTCGTATAGCTTGCGAGCACGGAAAAGGAATCGTTGATCCCATCCTCTAAATCTTAATATCGTCGTTGGAAAAGCTCTCGCGATGATCGAGACCGAGCGAGGTACGAGTAACGAGGCATTAATTTCTCGCTCCGTTTCCACGATAAATTTCGAGTGGGCAAAGGCCGCGATTTTGGTTTTTAATTAACAGAGAATCCATCGATACCGGTCTCAGTTAGTTATAAATCCGAGCCGAGCAGGAATTAAAGCGGATTTCGTTGCCCGACCGCTACCAATTAACCGTCTCCGTGGCTAGCTAGTAATTAAACAAGGATTAAGAGTTATCGTTTCGTTTGCTTCCGTATTGCAAGTACAGGATGCAGTCTTTCGAAAAAATTAATTTGTGGCCCGCCCGTCGTAAGTCCTTCGGCCAAACATTTCGCGATGCTGTGTTTTCTTAATTAGAACGAAGATTGCAAATCGTCGTTATGTAGATATAATACCGTCGACGCGCGATCGTTAGGTAGCCGAGGTATAGTATATGTTGTAGCTGTTACCGGGATGAGCCACCTGCTACAATCATTTGGGTAGGATAAATGTACTCGTAGTTGACAGTGTACCAATAGTTGACACTTTTATTTTCAGTCACGAAAAATAAGCTTTCTATTAAAAAAATGTCCAATTTTCTTTTCTTTTTACAAAGCTCTTCAATCGTGGTTATATTAATCTCCTTTTTCTTTGGAGGGTGCCAGGTCCTCTTAGCTCCACCTCTGGGTGCGCCACTGAATACAGTAATACACAAGTGCCTACATACTACGTACATTCGTACCTCGCAAAACACGATTTACCTTGACGTCAGCAATATCATGTCTTGCAAATGTGCCGCGAGCACCGTCGCAAACACCGCGCAGAAGAATCCCCCTCAGCGAGGCAACTTTTTCCGTATCGTTCTCATATCTCTGCCCTAAAATACGCCGTGACATCGGGAATACTAAAAGCAACGCGAATTCCCCGCTCCGAGCGCGGAAAAAGCTGCCGTCGGACGTTACAAGAAACGTTCATTCCGCCCCAGGATCGGACGGGCGAACGGACGTTTGGCGAATTAAACGAACGCGCCTGTTCCCTCGCGGAATTCAATGGAATTCAATCTCACCGGAGCCCGCCCCCCCCCCCCCAGTTTGCTCCTAACACATCCCTCTCAAATATCACGAACAAGCCTGCGTCTCAACTTCCCAAGAAACACTCGAACGGGACTAACGTACTCCCGGATTCTCCACCGAAAACCGCCCAGCAACGCGAACTAATCCACTGCACAGGAACGAAGCCACAGCCCCGGTCTGCACGCCAACTCTACGGGTGTTTCATGCTACAACGGCGTCCCGTAACATCTCTGCTAATACGCGAAAGTAATACTCCCTTTTCCTACGTCCGAGACAGCGTCCGATTCTTTGCGCCCGCGATTACCGCGCCGCGTAACGACCGCAGCCCGTCGTTCGCTCGTTAGCCGGCTGATCCGTTCGCAGACTATACACATTTTATGTACATTTCCCCGGTCAGACTTCACGAGAATCCCCTTCCGCCGCGGTCACTCCCGTCGAGCCCGCCGCTCCGCTCATTTCTTATTCCCTCGTCGACCTTACGTCGCACTCGGTCGGTTACAATCCCACTGATCGAAGTAATCGTCGTGACGACGTCGTCACATCTGCCACTATACCGGCACTCTGCCACGGATTCTATCGGCGCGCTAGTGAAAGTGCCGGTTCGAACGCGTGTCTGCACTGTGGCCGGCTTTCACTCGCGATTGCACTCGATCGAATTACGCGCTGCGACTCGAGGTGAAGGGGGCCGAGGGAAGAACGTGGCGACGCACAGATTTCGATTGCCGTTCGGGAGAATGCGGCTTCGGGTGGCAGGACGCGCACCGGAGTGCAGGTGCGTGCACCGTGCGCGCTCGGCTGTCGGAATATCAAGCGGCGAGCGAAGGACGATACCGCGGCTAGTCTCCACCCTGTCTAGACAAAATCAATGCGACCTCAACCTCCTGCATCCCCTCCAGCACCCCTTAGACCGTTCAACGTCCCCACGTGCGTGCCTGCTGTGTCCCTCTCTCGCTCTCTCCTCGAGGCCCCCTCTCCGTCGCCCTTCCGAACTTCCTCTTCGCGTCGAGTTTCATTACCGGAAGCAGTTCGTTCCTCCCTGTATGCGCGCGCGCGTGCGAGATCACAGAGATGGAGATAAGCAAGTCGCGTCTCCTCGAGCCTTCTTACAGAAGCTTAGTGTCTGTTTTGGCGTTCTTTTTTTTTTAGTTTTTGTGTTGGTTACAGGCGGGCGTGGAGTGTGTAGGTGGTATAGGAGCTGGGAGAGGTATAGTGTGCTTGTAGTATTTGGTGGAGCGGTTGAGTAAGTGTGTTAGTGTCAGTATTAGTGAACTGACAAGGGAAGATCTCCAACCCGGAAATTCAAAAAAATTGGGGGATATGTATAACTGTAAGTTACCAAATGATAGTTCTAATTAAAAAATGTAACCTTTCCCTAAAAACTTTTTTTATAATACAAAATCGAAAATTAGGTAGCCGGATTTTTAGGGGTCAATTTCACGCCCTTGGAGTGAATTTGGAAAGCAAGAAAAAAGCGTGATATATACACACATATCCTCTATTTATCCCCAAAGTTTTATAATTTTTTGACTTTCCGGGTTGGGGATTTTCTCTTTGAGAAATATTAGGAGATAATGATCTGGATTTAGTGTATCAGTCGGTACCGTCACTCGATAGTTTAATTCACGATTTTGACAAATTTCCCAGCTACAGATTTGTCTCCAAATTTTATTTTTCTTTTGGTAGTATGACAGAGCATAAAATACTGAACGGTTCTTTTTTAATATTTAAAGTTTTCTTCTATCTCGCAGCGTTATAAAGTTATATTAAAACACAAAAATGTGATAAATTTGGGGCTGATCTCACCTCGTCAAAGTGAATTTCCACAAAAAGAAGAAAAGTGCTCGTTATATACTCAAATATGCTCTACATTCACACGGAGTTTCATTAAAATCAGAATTCTCCTTTGTGAGCGCCCCTCGCGGTCATTCGCCGTAGTAACGACAGAAGTGGAGGGGATAGCGATCACCTTCTTTCGAGGCGCTACTGTATAATACCCCGCGACGAACATCGGATTTTTATTTTAACTTGCGCGAAATACGAGCAAAACTTTGGGTGGGGGCGCGGTGTAGCAAGGAAATGTAATTTGAATTTTGTGCCTCCCGCGGCTGGTTGCAGCAGCTGGAGGTGTCGGGATAAAGTGCTGGCGATTTTTCACTGCGGGACGTGTTTATTAACGCGATATTTATGGACGGTTACGTGCGTTTCGTTGGAGCAGGAGGAGCTGGGTAACGGGAGTTTAGAGAGATTGATATTGAATACAGGAGCACGTAGTACCCACTACGTGATTGTTTAGTGATTTATGAGGAACGTGGTACTAAGGATCGAGAGTACAGAGCACGGAATACTACGTTCTCGGTGCTCCCAGAACAGTTTCAAGTTGTGTGAATGTGGAACAACGTAGTGCTACGTGTTCGAAACTGTTATACATATTCCTGATTTACACCAATGTGGGTAAGAACGTGGTACTACGTTAGCCAAATAATACGTGTAAAAATAAAAAAAGGTAACAGAGTCTGACATGCCCTTGAGTAATTAAAGAAAACTTAGTAGCGTAAAGTGGGCGAATATTGGTATATTTTTGGAACATTTTGCAATATAATATAAAAATTAACATTTTTATATTTGCTTTACAAGTGTCAAAATGAGCACAATTTGTATCCTTTTCCTTTTTTAATACATATTAATTAATTGCCAATGTTACTCCATTCAGCCAAAGTTCCGGCAGTTTACTGTACTAACAATAAGTTTCATAATTTCCTACGTCTTGTACAAACCGTAGTACTAATTGTAAGAAAGTGAATATTCCCACAAAAAAGGTACCATCAAGTAAGCTATATATATATTCACTATTCAAACAAACGTAATACTCTGTAAATTACACGAAAATCACATAAAATATAGTACTATTTGAACCACGCCGATTAGCGACTCCCCCCTCACTAATCTGCCGTTATACCACACCGTGACTAACGGTTCCCTATCAGATGAACACGGACGTCGATATTCGCGATATTCCATTCGTTTCCTCGCTTTGTTCCCGAATTCACAACGTTATATCGGTGACCCTTTTTTTTTGCCTTCGGAATATAAACATTCCGCTCCCCAAAAAAGAGAAATCTGAAAGCTCGACGACGCGGAGCATTGGTCTGAAAAATTGATGAACCGCGAGTTCGACAGTCACCTTTCTCCTTGCGCCGTTCGTACAGCAAACAAAAGAATTAAACACGCCCGATAGAATCGTCGAGGTAATTGCTCGCTCGCCCGGCAAAATGTTCGCTAGAATCGCAAAGTTCAACCTACCTCTATCGATACAACCGAGCGGCGAACAGGTGACCTGTTTCTGCGGTCCCGTGCCGAAATGAAAACGTAAAAACAGTATACTAGGATAGAGGTAATAAAAAAATGGAACGGGTGATTCTACGTGACAAAATAAGGCGAAAGTGAAGATTAACAAAATCGCGGTGGAGGCTTAGTTTCTTAGTTATTAGGGTTTATTAATTTGATTGAGGAACGCCTGAAGCATGGCAACTCAGCGGCCAAGTTACACGCGTTGCGTAGGTCAGTGAGGCCGCGCAGAGTCGCCGCGCGCGCCGCACAGTGGTACTCAATAACACTTTTTTTTTCAAATCAGTCTGCAAGTCGTAATTTTTCAGTAAACTTAACAATTTTTTTTTAAATTCTTCGCAATTAAATTCTCTATCGAGCTGTCCAACCCGCATGTTGAATTTCGATGCTGATTTTCTTATACATATTTAGCGAAATATACTGTTTTGAAAATAAAATGTCAAAGCTAGCATAATAAATCTACAGAAAAAGGAAAATTTTCTTCGTTTACTGAATTATAATATTTTGGAAATTCATGAATATATTCTGGGAAAATTTGGGTTCACAAATTCTTCTTTGGGGAATAGAAAAAATTTACAGGATTATACCCGTTAATAATAATAATAATAATTGTTACGCAGATTGTCCTTCACGAAATTCGATTCAAGGACGATCCCACCCACGCCAATTGCTTTCTTTTAATTACCCACCCTCGATGCGCATAGTTTCGCCCGGTGCTTCGCATTCGTTTCTACCGTTTGTCCGTGACCCGTTAATTCATTACAAGGCCGACGATTCATCGTAACGTGGAGATTTCAGGCCTCTCGTTGAAAAGAGAGGCTCGCAGCAGCGGGGCGAGGCGCTCCCCCGGCGCAAATTGTGAAAGAAAAATCCCCGTTTCGCCCGAAACGAGTTTCCCTCGGATTTTCGTCCGCCGCGGAAACTGGGACACGGCTCTTCCGCTAATTCCCCGCCACGTTATTCCCTGGTTTATTAATTCGCCGACGAAGCGGGCCAAGTTTCTTAAACGATAACCAGAAGATGTTCTACTCGAGATGATTATAATTAATTCAAAATTCTCGTTCAACGGGCGCGAGTGGAACGTGGGACGCGGGTCACGTGCTCACCGAATTTTCACGAAGACGCGCTGAAATTGGAAAAAAATTATAATAATATTTTTTAATTTTGATTTGGACAATAAATTTGGAGAGATACTACCATTTTTCATTTTTCTTTGTACGAACGTATCACTTTTCGCTCCCAATAACTATCATGAGCCACCAGGGGGCCACGTGGCACGGAACGCGTTAAAGCAGTTATTCAGAAGGCATGTTACGGCTGCCCCACCCCTTGTACCAAGATTACGGTTAACCAAGGAGATCCCCTTCATCGATTCGTGTTTACCCCAAAACCATATGGCGCATCCATCTGCGCCCAGCCATCGAAACCACCCACCCCCCACTCCGTCCACAATTGTGCAACCACGGAACCAGAAACACCTCAATCTCCCCAAAGTTCGTGGAAGCGATGGAGCATCAGGGAAGACGGAAAGTTGGAGGGTTCGAAAACCGAGATCCGACCAGAGTTGTGCTGCGGATGGAAGCTCGTCCTTTGTGCAGCGATGATCGATACCCAATCACCGGATCCATCAGGATATCTGGACGTAGTGGTCACAGGTGGGGAAGATGCTCCTTATCATCGAAGCTCGAGGATATTCCTGGACTGTCTTCAGTCGTCGTGCTTTAAAGCTTTGGAACCTCTATTCATTTCTTTTAGAACCTTCCTGTTCCACGTGGAAGCCATTGTTTGATTCTAGATGACTTTTTATGCCTTAAAGGGTCGATAGACTTGGAGGTTCTCTAACGTTGAAGATTCTAGTTCTTTTCTCCACCTTTTGTTCCCTTCCCAGCTAGTGCAATAGGTGGAACAAGCAGTAGCGAGGTCCACACTGCGCAGGCGCAGTCGTACAGGCCACGCCTACTTCCCTTGGCTCCGCCCACTTCTCTTAGCTCCTCCCACTAACCTCACTGTACTTCGATGTACCTAAAGAATTCTTTTCCTTTTTCTCATGAATGATAGACAGTGGAGTCTCGATAATTCGAGTAGCCGTTTATTTTGGATTGCCGAGGCTCGACTGTGATAGATGGCGCTGCATAAGAAGATCGTAAACACAAGATCGTTACCGCCGGTCCTTTCGTTAAGTAGCGAGATTTATGGAACAGAGGGGGATCATCGATCATTCTTTTTCCCCTTGAGACCAGGGGAGCCTTGAAGAGGGTCCCTCCATTGATCTCGACGCTGGTCCATTATACTTTTTTCCATGACGGAACGTCGGCATGTGTATCCCGCTCGGTAAAGGGCGGCTCGCTTTTCGGATATCTGGGGCGCACAAATCAACGTATAATGATCCAGGCGGGTCGGACTTTAGCGCCAAAGCCGGAGGATTTTCCTTAAGGGAGTCGTTATTCTGGTCGCGTCTGTCCTCCCTATCCGCGGGTTTATCGTACATTTTTAACGGCCGTTGAATACACACCGAGATAGAGGGGCGGTATTCGAAATTCACGAGGCGACGCCTTTGCCTCGTCATTTGAGAGAATCGCGGTGGGCGGGGAAAGAGACGCGCCAAATGTGTACGAAGTGTAAAAACAAACGTAAAAAATCCCGGGGAATTCATTATTAATAATGGGCCTTATTGCGCAAAGTGCGGAGTAAAATTATAACATTCGATAAGAAACAATTGAGCAGAAAGGCTATTAAATCTATCCTGAATTGCCTAAATCTAAATATATAATTTAACACTTTAATTACGAGGGTTGAACCGTTTGACGTATGTGGTGTCCGGAAATCCTCCAGCTCCATCTGGTCATAGTACTCATTAAACGCCCATCGGCGTTCTCCGCTTAGGCTGCGTGTACTGGTTGAACGCATACATTTGGACCCGCAGTATTATATATACTATAGTACTTAATTTTCACGACTACTGTATATTATTACGCTCAGTCGCGTCACGCGTGGGTAAAAAAAGACCCACTCGTCGCCGATGAACGTTTAAAAGCGGGGTAGGTCGGGGTATTCGAGGATTTCGAGGTATCAGCGTTCGGTTAGCGACGAGGACAGGCGCGCGCCTCTAATTGTGCCGGCGAAATCCGTGAAATTCGCGAGAGAAAGGAAAGTTTAAATCAGAACGCCGACTTCCACCCCCGGAAGACTTCCATCTCGTCTCGTTCCCGTATAATTGCTGTTAAACGCCAGCGGGACAGTTACGTGCCCGTTGCGGGGAATTGGATTTCATTGAGGGTTGATTGCGCTTTTCCAAAGCAGTTAAACATCGCGGACGCTTTAGTCAGAAATTGCAACCGAGACACGAGTGGTATAATCGTGGCTCTATAGCGCGCATAAAATCTGAGACGTTTGAAATCACAATTACTGCTTCCCGTCGCTACCATCTCCAACAAGAAAGGAACGAAGAAAAGTTGCATAGCTTCAGGGGCCACAATATAATACGGAGTCCCAGGAAGCTTGGACGAATGTAGCCTCGTCGAACATGAGTCATAAATTATACAATTCCCACCTCAAAATTCGTCGCTTTATACACAACATGAAATTAATAAAAGCAGTTGAATCAATGAAAGCAGAGTACGCGTTAATGGACGCGGAAACTGATCGCAAAATTCCGCTGATGAGAATTCATTCTCGCCTGGAATGTAGATCGTTCGCACGGACCAGCAACTAAAGGCCGATTCACAAATGACATTTCCGTGACGGTTCAGTGCTATCAGTGTCACTAGTGTTTTTGTTACTCTGGTATAATACCTAGAAGGGATACAGCCAGGTCGTAAATCTGCGGGAGTTCCAAAATTGACAAATTTGTGGTTTGGTATTCTTTTGGAGGTTATGGTTTCCAGACCTCTTCTTTCAAAAACCGTGACACTCTCGCAGCTGTCAGAATCTTGCTATATTCCTTTTACGTACTATACGCTCATATGTATCACACATCTCCCTTAGTTACTGCCACTGAAACAAAGAAGCTATTGCCACTGACGCCACAGAACTGACACATGTGTATCCGCCGTAAGGATTCGTGGAGCCCGATCGAAAATCGCCACGGGCGTTTCCGGGGTCCGGGCGACATTACCACCTCGGTGGGTACACAAAAAGCGATTAATTACCGATCGTACGTGGCCGAGTACCTACCCGTTGCACGTGTAGTGGTGTATTGTGTACAGGTTGGCCGCGGGCGTGCATTGTGCGCGAGCAGTCGCGCATACAACGCCGAGACCATGCTCGGCGCATTGGCCGCGTCCCCGTAAAGACGTCGACGCCGAGTAAATACCAGCTGCGCGGCGACAATAGGGAATTTAAAGCTGTTACGCAAAGTAACTAGATTTCCCTCGGCACCCAGGGTGGGGATGGTGCGGCGTCGGGAGTGGGGGACGGTGCTCCGCGCCTATTGTGCAAGCATGACGCGTTCTTTCCCTTTGGTTCGTTGATTCGCGTGATCGTTGAGCCAGGTAATTGTTGAAATTTTAATTACGCCGTCTCGCTAATCGATCGAAGCGTTCCTGCGAGCGCAGGATGTTCGGGTGTAGTGGCGATGTGTGACGGGAGACGCGTATTATTAATTTAAGTGGAAAGTGTGGAACGTATTAGTAAATGGCACGGTACTGCGTGATATAGAATACTGCGTTGTAACTCTCTAGCTGGATCACTCGTGACCCGAGCTATGAGTCACCTCCCCCTTTTTGTTTTCTTTTAAAGATAAGATGCTTGGATGAACCCGGTGAAAGAACTTCGCAGGTAGTAGTCTCGTTTAAAAATTTTGTTTGAAGCAGCTTCAAGAGAAAATGTGCTACTGGTCAGAATTGACTCGGTGACTATCTTGCGAGGGTTAAAGAGCATGGGACTTGTTCCTATGTAAGTGGCGTAAGATTACGTGTCTCGTGGGAACCGATCTTTCTACGCGATCACGAAGGTATACCCTCCGAAAACGTTACGAATCTGTATATAAAGTCGCACAATGGCTGAATTACAATCCCTAACCAATCAGACGCCTTGAAAACTCAATTTAACTTCCGAACGGGCTATCTGTCTTTCCCCAGGAAATTAGAAACGGATTCTTGTCCCGTCCTGCGACGAGTCAAGCACTAACTTGTACAGACAGCTCATTCGGTTGCTGCCACGTGCCTTCGATTAGTAATCGGTTTCACATGGTTGCTTTTTTTCTTCGCGAAAGTTTCTATAATATTTCTGTAGTATTTCTATAATATTTCTATAATATTTCTGTAGTATTTCTATAATATTTCTATAATATTTCTGTAGTATTTCTATAATATTTCTATAATATTTCTGTAGTATTTCGTGAATATTTCTATAATATTTCTGTAGTATTTCTATAATATTTCTATAATATTTCTGTAGTATTTCTATAATATTTCTATAATATTTCTGTAGTATTTCTATAATATTTCTATAATATTTCTGTAGTATTTCTATAATATTTCTATAATATTTCTGTAGTATTTCTATAATATTTCTGTAGTATTTCTATAATATTTCTATAATATTTCTGTAGTATTTCGTGAATATTTCTATAGTATTTCCTGAACATTTAGGGCATTGCCATGCCGTAGGCTTCTCGCCTAGAACCTTCGGCTCACGCGGCCATAATCGAATGAGTCGGTGGCCATCAGCTTCGACGTTCAGTTTAACCGATATTAAGTCGAGCCTATCCGAGGCTCTCCGGCCCTCCCGTTTATGTAAGTTCTCAATTAGCGCACAGACCGTCCAGGCAGCTCGGCTGCCAGCCATTTCTGTCGGGATATTTGAGCTGGGGTAAACGACCACGCGCTCCAGCCACCGTAGAATCTCGCAGGAACGTCTAAATTGTCGGCGTTTCCGCGAGATCAGTTCATAATCGTCGAGGATCCACGGATGAAATTTGAATCCCCGACGAACCCCGTTATCACGACCCACTGCCACGTTTAATTTCCTCCACACACTCGCGGGGAACGTGGTGCTCAAATTGCTCCGTGCATTCGTTCTTTTGGTAGTCCTTCATAATTCCCTCGATTTTCGTTAATTATCCACACTAAACTGGAGGCCGCCCCCTTGCTTGGGTCCTCTGTCGTTAATTGTACCGGTAACGAGGGTCCTCTATATAATTATCTTCGCTCTTAAACGTTAATTAGTACCACTCCACTGTGCTGCCCCCTTCATCGGCGTATCGGAGAATCGACGATGGCGTCGGCACTTCTGGGAGCACTTTTGTAGCACACGCTGATTTTCGATTGATCAGTAGCAATCTAGGCGCGTTTTGCCACGACGAAATATAACTCTTCGTGGTCACATGGGGTGTATCGCACTCCAGTCTTTGCCAATATTTCTGTAAATTTTTGGACCCTAGTAATAAAATTTAAAAAAAAATATAAATTTTAACTAAAAAAATCGCTTTTCTCCACAACTATTTTTCAAATTAAAATTTCAATATATAAAAATTTAGTGCATATTATAATGAAATTTTTATTCCATCACTCCGAAATCCATATCCTATAAAACAATTGAAGTGAATGCTCGGTAAATAATCGAGTGACATTTACATTATTTATTTACCAATAAATATTCCCAGTACTATTCATCTACCAGGTTAACGAGTTTGCATGCAGTATTGTCATGTAGTTGCTTGTATTGTAGGCCAATAAATGAAGACTGATCCTAGAAGAATCGCCTCGTTATGGATGTTTCCCTCTGCACACACGGCGATACGCGTGGAATAAAAGCCCCCCTGGCGATAGTTGCGCGTTATCGATCCCAACAGACATTTTTAATAAGCAGCAACTAATACAGGGGTATGTTGACATTCAATAAACTTCTGCAGGTAAATGCACACCTGCACAAAATACAGGGTGCCTCATTAACTATGAACATCTGAATTATTCCAGTTGTTGTTGAAGATTTGAAGAAATTACTAAAGGGGGTGTTTACAGGAAGGGCCATTTTTTCTAACAAGGGAAGATCTCCAGTTCGAAAATTAAAAAAAAAATATGAAACTTTGGGGATATGTAGAGGATATATAGAAATATATTGTGCAAATTTTAATTTATTTTAAATTTAAAAATTAAGAAACGAACTACTGCTTTGATTTAATGTAACTTTTGCTTGAAACACTTTTCCGCACAGCGAGTAGTTGAACGAGTAATTTGAAGTGAAGTCAGGTGCCTCGACCTCCCTGTATATGTGGCCATTCTGGGCGGTTCGAAGTTCGATTACGACCCACCTTGATCTCCCTGGAACTAGTTCCCGACTGCGGACTCCAATAAATCCTGGGAGTTGCAAACTTCCGAATGCCCCAAGTATTTTACGTATCATAAACCCCGTCGCAGTTCTTCATAATAGGGTCCACGAAATGCCCCCCGCCGCCTATTTTAATAACCCTCCGCGAGTGTATGAACTGGCGAGGGGGGGGATTATTAATATTCGGAAGTAGAAGGAACGACAGGGGATCGTTCTCGAGAGCCAGAATCCCGTAACTTCATCCAGCTCTGTGACTAGGGAGTAGTTGTAGGAAACGATCGGGGGTTAAGCCCCTCGTGGATCTCGAAGAGAGGATCAAGAGGGCAAACTACGGTGCTCGGAGCTTGTGCAGATCTACTGGATATTACGGTGGGGGCATCGATCTTACAGCTCCCCCCATTGCACTCGCGCTTTCCACCCCCAACTTGTCAGCGGACGCTGTAATTTATCCGGCATCGGATGAAACCGCTTGAAAATGTTTCTTTCAACGGATATCCTCTTCCTCCACAAGTTTCACGAAGGTATTGAAACGATTCAAACTTTCCGACGACTAATTTCTAATTGAGGGGTGCAAAGGATCCTCCCCTCCCCAACGAAACATTCTCTTCCCTCGAATTTTCTGAAGGTCTCAAAGCAGTTCGAAAATTTCGATGATTAATTTCTAATAGAGGAGTGCACAAAACACCCCCAATTCCTCCGCAAAGCATTCTCCACCCTACTAAATTTCCCAACCCCCAAAAACGGTCCACGACAACAACTCTAATTTCCCCCAACGCCTGCTGCTTTCCGTCTATTTCAATTACCCCGAAACAAACGTCTTCCTTGGAGCTTCAGCCCCTTCCCCCCACCTCGACACGCAAGAAACCCCCAGCATCCAGTAATACGTCCGCTTCGGAGCGAACTCTGTCGTTCCGAGTGCCACTGTACGTCTCCTCCACTCGCTCCTCGAAACCGGAAACACGGCTGCTGCAATAATTCCTAGGACAGAGGGAGGGATGGAGGGAGGGTGGGGGCTCAGGTGGAGGGGGGGTTGGTAATGTATGCGTCTGGCATCGATCGCGTGACTTGGACACCTTCGAGAGACTGTGCGGTGGATTCCTAGTCGAACGAGACGAATCGAAGAATCCTCTGGGCAAGGAGGATCCTATATCAGGACTGAAAGGGGGGGGGGGGCACTCGGCACGGTGCCCATAGGGGAAATTGCAGTGTCGCGTTCTGCAAAAATTCCACCGCCCCCTGCTGCTGGATTAGTTCCAGATCCGGTGAATATTAAATCGCGCGGGGGATGTTTCCCCGCCACTAGGGGACCTAGTTGTTCCTAAGTGTGTCTTCTGGACGAATTCGGGGGTCGAACGCATGAGTTGCTTCTGAATAGTTATTGGCTTCCACGGGTAAGAAGGTAAACAGTGAGTAAATTCTGAAACGCTTGTTGTTAACTTTGAAAGTTGATAGGGTAAACGCACCAGTAAATGAACAGTTAAGGCTAATGAATGAACACTATTATAAAATTATGTTTGCAGCGCGAATGATTCCACGTGCTGCAAAAATTCTTTGGATATGAAGCAAGAAATGAAAAGAAGTCTCTAATTAATTAGTTGCTCACTTTAATAACTTATTTTACTCATTTTAATAAAAAATGTTCGTTCAGTGGTACGTGTTCATTTACTGGTACATCCACCCTAGGTAGCTGTCTGGAAGAGTCACTTCGATTTACAAGATACCTTTATCGAACTAATCTGTACTATAAGCACTGGGGGTTGGGTGTAACGAAGAAATAAAGAATGTTTTGATGCTTTTTTAGTTCCCCAGAGGAAGTGTTTACCTGTAACCCATACTTCAATCCTACATTACTGGAAATATTTATTGCATCACACTCAAATTTACGTAGTTCACTCCACATTATTATAATAAATAAATGTTGCAATACTATTTTTCTAGTTCTAATAAAAAGGGAGGTATAAGTAATAACGTGTTTATTCGAGTGATGTAATAAATATTTACCAATACTTTAGCTTCATATGTGTGGCTGAATTTCGCTCATTACACTACAAAAAAAAAAACAAGCAGCAACAACTAACTATGTATTAATCTAACACAATCTGATGGTGTAATGAAAATGTATTATTATTATTATTATATTGTTACACGCTCATTGAAACTTTCCACAACCATTCGCTTTTCTAATCAACGATCGTGCAACTGCTAGAGAATCTTGAAAAGCGAAACTACAGTTATCCCATCATACACTGAGCCTCCCACGAGCTAAGTCTCAAAGCTGTTCAGACGCAGGAAGCTCCTCGGCGTGTTTTCACGCCGACGCCAACCAAGGTACCAGCCAGTAGTCATCGCGTTTTTCAAAATTCCTCGTGAACAGTGAAAAAGTAGCTCGCGGAGGAGAGTTCCTCTAGGAACCGTGGCCCACTCGGGCGTTCCACCACGGCTTTTAATAACAATCCGACAGCCCTTAATCTGGATCGGTTCCAACTTGTTCGAATACTAAGCCGCGCGAATGAAACACGAAATCGCCTTTCGTTCGCGCTCCATCCCCGTGCCCCATTCTCTTCTTTCATCCGCCCGTACGAACCTGCATACGTGCGATTTCGCTTAAGAGAGATTAAAATTTCCCACCCCTCACGTCTACAATCTTCATAGTTCCACGATCCCTCGATTATCTGCCTCTGTAAGCCCTCTGCAGACTGTCTGCTCAAGTGAGGATTTTACGATACGTTTCTTATTTTTTTTGAAAATTGCTGCGCTAATTCGCGCACGTGCAACCTGCAAGACCTAACGAGGATGTAAAATTGCACGGGGATGAGCGACAGAAAGCAATGGGAGACTTAGCGGCTCAAAGTTGAGTAATTTTTTGGAGACTAATGAAAAGTGATAACGAAATATTTTTGGATATGTATGTTCAAGGTATTTGTTTACATTATATAACAGAGTATTTTGCATTGTTAGTGAGGAAAAATATATTTTTTTCTTTGGTAGGGTGAATTTTTAATTAGCTGCAAATTCTTCAATTAACGTCTTGCCACGCTTTTTCTTCCGGGAAGTTTATCTCGCCGAGCATTGAACTTGCATCGGGACACCATAATTGGAGCCCGCGGAACCTGTTTTCTCGTTTGGTCTAGCCGATGCTCGAGGAGCCTCTGCGTGGCTGTTGAAAGCGCAGCCTCGGTCATCGTTGCTCTAAGAATGTCGATGATTTCACGTCCAACGAAACCTAAATTCCATTTCATTGCGTGGATTATTTGTTTGCTACATGGATTCCACGGGAGGTTGAATCCTGGATGGTTCAGTGGATGTAAAAAGCAAGTCACTTTGCGAATAAGTGAAGGAGGTGTTTAATTATCGAGACTGGGTGTAATCAGCAAGTTTGATGGTAGATAAGTGCAGTGGTGATTAGAGAAAGTGTGGAAAATTATATTATTGTAGTATATTTTGGGATTCTATTGCACTTGGATTTATAGAATTACGAGGAGGGTAAATATTTGAAGGTTTGAAGAAAAAATGTAGGAATGAAAAGATCATTTTCCTAGAAATCTTGGCTTCAGAGTTATTTTTTTAAATACCAAGGAAAAGCTGAAGATGAATTTAAAGATATGTACTTAACTTACGAGATATTTCTTATTTTCTTTACTTTGGGTATTTTGAAACTACCAAAAGCTTTGAATTATAAAAAGTATGTTTTCTTCTTTAAACTAAGAAAGTTTAGTTCCTGTAGATCCTAATCACCTTTAGATTTGAAAAATTCAATTAATTATTTGGTATTGGATCTACCCACTGGTCCCAATATCTTGTCCTTCAAAGATCGATAGATCAAGGCTGTCCAAAAGAGGATCACTGAGAAACATCGGCCAGTAATTACACGCGACTAATTAATCGCCACAATTAACGACGACGTGAGAATGCAGCGTTAGTGATCCCCAATCAGATAATTGATTCGTTTCCAATATCCCATCCTTTAACGGGGCGTTGTCTTCAACCCATATCACTAATTAATTCTCGATTAGCTGTCCGGATGAGAATTAAATTAATTTCGACGCATGCAGAATTATCATCGTTTATACTCGAATTCTCTCACGAGATAGTTAAAATAAAAATTAAGTCCCTCAAACATCACTGACGTATCAAGTAGCAACAGTGATTTTTATTGTTAAATATCTCGTAAACAATCAAGTGATATATCGGTGATATATTTCTTAATTAAATAACCTTCCTACGAATTTTCGTGAAAATCAGTGCGTAACACTTCACGCGGTTCCCTCGTCACTGTCCGCCGCGTCTGACCACGCAGCGACCGGGACTACTTGCCCCTTGATCGGGCCACCATCCCCGACCGGGCGTGACAGAAAGTATCGGCACCTGGAGCAGACACCCGAGGCGAAGCTCCTCGACGAAATCTGGCGGCCGAGGAACAATACAAAGGTTGTCTGCGCCGAGATCTAGAAGCACTCGAGCGTCAGACTCTGCTGAAGGTCCGACCAGAGGCATCTCAAACATTAGCACTGCTCTTGACATCGAGTGTCCCTAATAATATACCATGAAATTCCAGGGCTCCCGCGACGCTCCTAATTTCTGAAAGCGTTTGCGCATCCACTTCAATGGGCAGGCGGCCGTTCAGCAGCTAACGAGACACGCCAGCTCGTTTGAGAGATTAACTCCTGGAGCGACGATTCTTCGGCGTAACAAGCGGCGGAAACGCGTCTAGCTTCATTAGGGGCGTGATCACGGCTTGATCCGCTAATTAAATCGCCTTAAGAAAGGTTTATAACGCTTCAACTGAACGTTTCGAACCTCAAATACAGCATTCCCTCGATGTATATACGTGGGTGGACCCCATCCACGTGTTTATAAAGAGGGATCATGTTTCTTGGTGGCCCTTCATCAGTTCAAACCCACAGAATATTTTTATCAGTTTGTAACGTCGCAACCACACCATGGGATAGTGAGTGTTAGTGCCAGCTAGCGCCACCAGAGGTCTCATCTACCAACTCTATCTCGCAAGTGCCAGGTCACAGTCTCGTTCGTATATATACAAGTTCCAAGTTCATTCTTCTCTGTCCCCATGCGTCTAGGGCAGGGTTCATTGACTGTAGCTCTATTGATGAGTCTGACTGACGGACCAAAAACGTATTATGCACCCCCTCTTATCTTTCCCTTCTCGATCCTTAAACCGGCAGTTCACCTGCCCTGCGCGGTTATACTTCATTGTGAGTAACTTCGGGCCTTCTGAGGGATTACGGATACACCTGAGGCGACGCGGCAAGGATCGATCATCCCTTCTTCGTTCAGGAACGGCGGTTCCCCGGACGTTATAGTTTCTCATATCACCTTTGCAAACTTTATCTTGCACATAGGTAATCAAGTTTAGAACACTTCTCGACGCTCTTAGAGAGTTATTCCACGTTTCCTCATCAATTATACCCGTGTTTCATCCCCCGGGGATCGCGTTCAGATACCACGTGGTTCTCGCGATCGCAGCCAGCGAAAAGATTTAATTGCGGGTGAAGGGAAAGGGAGGGTTAGACAACTGGGGTGCGCTAAAAAAAAGGCTTCCGAAGTGGCACGTAACCACGCTAAACAAGCCCAAGGAGGGAGAGGTAGGGGGAGAGATAGAGGTGGGCGACGCGACGTTCGTTTTATTCCAGTCGTAAACCGCCCGCGGGCATAAAAAGCTTGAGTAACCGTGCATTTCGGCCGGAACAATACCGCCGCCGGAAATGAATGGCCGCTGCCCACGGAAACTGACCCAACTGTGTTTGCCGCGTTTCCTTGAATATAGAACTCTCCTTCGTTCCTA
This sequence comes from Andrena bicolor, assembly GCA_960531205.1. Lineage (NCBI taxonomy): Eukaryota > Metazoa > Arthropoda > Insecta > Hymenoptera > Andrenidae > Andrena > Andrena bicolor. Next base: position 44,938,306 of record OY482666.1, read on the forward strand.
CCTGGAGACGAAGGGAGGAGGGGAGGGAGGGTTGGAGGGAGAAAGAATGGTTGGTGAAATTTCTCGTTGGACAGTATTGTTTCTCAAATCTATTCTTCCATTGTTTTCTGATTCCTCAGACGACGTTTAAGTACACAGCTTTAGTCTCTGTATTTAGCTTTCAAGTAACTGATAGCTCTACGTGTTTAATTTTTCTCGTACTCCGCGGATTTGGATACGAGGGGCATTGCAACCAAGAAGTACTATTATATGAAAAGATGGCAGGCTCTGAAATGGGGCGTATTGCAGCAGAATTATAATGAACAAACTGGATATTTCGAATGTTAGAAACTTCGGGTGGTGTGTGTAGTAGGGCGAGAGGAGAGGGTGGAAAGTTGGATGGGAATTGTGCATTGCAAGGGAAACGTTTTTCATGAGAGACTGTTGAAGTTTCGGGTAGTTGCATCGCGTACGGGAGCTTCGAGGGGCGGAGCGTCCGCCCCTCCGCGTGTCGCGACGGTATGTAGAGTGGGGGGAGTGCTCCGCCCCCTGAAGTAATTCCACGCGATCCAATTGGTTGAAACTTTAGTCCCTTTCAAAGTAAACCCTAACACAGTCCTTTTTCAATTTTGGCACTCTCATCGAGCAGAATATGTGGAAGCGAAAAAGAAGTGGGAATATTTTGCCGATGGGATGAATATCCCCCGAGTCAACAAAAAACATTTCAGATGCATTCATCGCAAAAGCTTTCAGGCGAAGTAATTATTTCGCAGTCGTTACGCCAACGATAATATTTGCATTCGTATTTGCGTAGCGAAGATTCCCGTTGTTCCCGTGTTCCCATATTCACGCGCTTATCGATTCGGTTTCGTGCGCCCGATTTTGAAACGTTCCACCCCCATTACACGCTGCGAATTGCCTCCGTCCTTGTCGTTGAATCGCGAACAGCAAACGTTTCCGGCTTTCACCTATCTCCAGGGAGGCCGAACTGTCATATCTGATCACTGGTTTCGCGCAAATTCCAGACATCAAGATAATAAAATCACCACAGATCCTATACACTCCTTAGTTCCACGATTCACATTCCTCGTACTTGGAATACGCTGAGATCGGAATGAAAAGCAAAATGTAAATGCATCTGCGCATGGATGCGTCAAGCAATAATGAGATCTCCACTGCGCATGCGCAACTAGAAGATGAACGAGTGGGCGGAGTCTGAGATGGCGCCACAGGGCAATTCTTTGGAGGGCAACACTGAGTACCAGTTTGGCGGTTCAACAGGCGATCTAGTACAGAGGTTTTACTATTTCTTCGCACTTTTATTACTCAGTATACCTCTAATACCGTATATTCCCATAATTCCATGGAAATTTCCGGTTAATTTAAGTTGTTCGCTGAAGAGGAGCGGGAAAGACCCAGCTTGTATCTCGGTCAGCGTTGTTTGCGCACCTCTTCGCGCAGTCCTCTCGCTGGTTCTTCGCAACCCTTCACGACATTTGCTTAACTCGATCTGTTTGTCTATCGTGAAACGGAGACCCTCAGTGTACCCACGTTATGTTTGATCGATCCTGTAATGACGCGGCTCTGTAGATGGATGAGCGTTCGTGTGCACTTGTCTGCTCTACTGTGCCTCTGTACCCCTTCAATTGTTCTTGGATGTCTACGTTCTGTTTTTTATTTATCTGTCCCAATTCTGTTCTCATTTCTTCAACCCTACTACGTCCCTCGGGTCCTTTCTGACCCACTTTTCGATTCATATTCTGCCCTCCTCCACAGTGAACATGATTGAGAACTATGGAACTTGTACGAGGGACTCCGCTGCAACTGGCCCAGATAAAGTTTACCGTGGCCATTTGAGTAATTTTGTATTTTGTTAGCCGATTAATTGAGCACGTTAATTGGGCTGTTTGGCGACTGGTAATTTCGCGTTTTGTTGCTCGATTAATTGGCCGTGTCGACGCAGAGGGCTGGTCAGATGTAAATGGGACGGTGCCATAGTGTTCGGGCATAGTTGTTCCGGTGCTCCATGGGGCATTGATTGCATCGAGCCGCTCGACCATAATTCAGCGCGGCTTCCATGGAACGTTCAAGTAACGTACACTCACTTATTATAAACCCTAATTCTCTTAAGGTAGATAAAGCAATAATCTTTTTTAAGTCAAATACACTGATGATCAAAAGAAAGCTTCAAACACATAATTAACGATAAATTAATACTAGTCCGTGCGGATAACGCCGGTGGGCGTCCAGCGAGTACTGTGAGCAAATGAACCTGAATGATTCCCGCACGTGACAAAGGGTTACATATTATGTTGGTATCACTGTCCAGTTCTGGCAATCCCCAATCTTCTGAGGATCTAGGGGAACTTTGATAGCAAAAAGCAGAAGTAACATAGGAAGATAAAGATGATTTATAATTTTCAAGCTTCTGTTCAGTTCCAAACACTCTGATCATAGCAAACTCAGGGGGAGAGTGTGGAAAAATGCTTCTCACGATGTCCCATAAAAAAGAACGTCTATTTTGAAACCACACGCGGCTAACCACGAGGCAGAACCACACGCCACGTCACAGGACGCTGGTAGTAAAGCGAGATATGGAGGTGCGGCGGGTTGACGGCTGCGAGGGGCAAGCGGGAAGCGCGGAACACTTTGCTGGGAGAAACTAGGGTGGTGAAACGTCGAAATTTGTGGTCCTGAGGAATTCTGGGACCCTGTGCTCAGGCTTGACTCATTTTCCAGGGTTCTTGGCTCACATTTCCTTCTCCACCTTTTATCTCGACCGTTTATCTCTGATCCTATGAATAGGAATGACTGGAGGGTAAATGGATCCTTTCGTTGCGTTCAAGGATATTCTCAGACCGATAACTCGATTGATATATTCAGCAGCCACTCCACTTGTCCGCGCAGATCGTAGATTTCATGCTGACACCGTCACCATCGAAGTCACTGGCAAATTGTCCACGTGATGTAAATATAATTGCATTTCAATTAAGCCCCTTTAAGACCTCAACTTGATGTGCAGTAGTGCAGTGGTTCCCAACCTGTGAGTCGCGAATTACGTTCAATGTGACCATTGAGTTATTTAAAAATGAAAGAAGTTGCTCTGTGATGCTAAAAGCAATAAAAAATATGTTTGAAAGAAATAAAACCTAATAAGATTAAAATGTACTTTCACTTTCTTCCAGCATACTCTATTTCGCGGCATACAGGTTGGGAATCACTGCTGTAGGAAATACATACAGTAGAGCGTCAATTATCCGAACCTCGATTAATCGAACCGTCGATCATCCGAACCACTGCTGCATCATCGCTAACCCCACCACTTCTTCGAACCAGTGTAGTGGTACCGATTGATTGATTGATTGACTTTTGCGTAATATAAATTAACGCGGCAGTAACTCTTGTATTTAATAATTAGGTGTACTTCCTATAGTTATAAACTGTGTAAAGTACATGCATGCTTCATGCTCCGAACTGTTCTCTACTGTACACCGCTACGACAGATGAAATGAATGTTGGGTGATCTGAGTTTCCCTCAAGTGTTCAAAGCATCGAGAAAGTTGATCTGCCGATTTTCATCAAGCGATTGGAGGTATAAAGCCGTTTAATCGATTATATGATGAAGATCGATCGCGATGGATTATCGGGGCACAGAAGCGAACGCGTCGATACCGTTTGGAGAAGGAGAACAGTCGCGCGGTGTGGAGTGGTCGAGGCAGCCTACTTGTTGCCACCGGATGAAGCAATTGTCGTAGGAGAGCGAGCTGGAAGGTCCCCGTATATCATTGCGCTCGATCCAATCTACTTCACATCAGAACGACAGTTTAAGGTTGATCAGGCACGAGTTAAAAGCTGCGAATCACTTAATCCCGTTACTATCAGTCGTTTGCATCTGCTGTTATTGTCATGACTTTCCCACGATTGAGAAAGTGTCTGGAGCCAGGGATAAAATTGCGGTGGACGGCTGAAGTTCAAGATTTGATGGCTTTCATGATTTTAAGCAGATCAGATAGTCGTGGTGGGTTTCCGTGGTTCATTGGGACCTGTGTCGACGTTGTGGGTAGCTGTGTTGGGTTCATGAGATTTTAATTAGGGTCCAAATTTGTGGGAAGGAGTTTTGAGGATTTTAGTTGGATTGTTTTTAGTATTTTAGGGAGTTGGGGATTCAAAATTTTAGGTCGATTAGGTGGTGGTATTAGAATTCTAGGATTGTGGACCTTTTATTATTCGCAACTGTATCAAATTCTTGAGATTTTAATTAGGTTTCTACATTGTAGGGAAGGGTGTTGAGATTCTAAGAATTTTAATTAAATTTTCTGATTACTTCAGGGCCTTCGAGTTTCAAAATTCTAGATTACGTGAATTATATCAGACCTCCCACTATTCTAAATCTTCTACTCAAATATAATACCAAATAATACAAAAAATATCACTAAGATTCCCAAACTACAAGAAGAACTGTTGAAGGTCCAAGAATTTCAGAATCTCCAAACTTTCAGCTAGATTCCCCTAGCCTTAATCAAAATCAGAGCCCTAAAATTATACACATTCTACTGAAGCATCCTCCACATCTCACTACAAACCCTGAAATTAGAATGCCTCTAAATATTCCAAATTTCTCAACACCCAAACGAAATTTAAAATTCTAATCAACCTCAGACACGAAACCTCGTAGATACGTGTCATCTTCAGGTGTCATCTTCACCAAAAAAGAAGGATATTTATTACAAGGACTGACGTTTAGAGGCGTACCAGTTCGACCGGATATCGACTCGAGGCGCGGTGAAAGTGCGGCTTCTTAGCGCGTCTCCCGTTTCAGAAAGCAGATACTTGTGCGAGCCGCGGTGTCCAGGAGCGGCGGACGCTTTCGGCTTGATTTACAGCGGCGCGATCGCGGCGCATTCGAATGTGACACGGTGATCCGCGGAACGTGACTGGAACGCCGAGCCTCGGCGTGCATTAGATCGCCCGAGAAGCGTGACATTATGCTCGAAAGAACCCTTCCACTGGGGTGCAACTGAACTGCTTCCTCAAGTCGAGTTTCCAGCCATTTAACGCGATTATTATCCCACTGTATTACTTTCTTACTTTAGAGTGTTCGATTTAACGAGCATGGTAGTGAGTAAAAATAAGTTTAGGGGTAAGTCACCTTTTTCAACTTCCCTTGCCATTACCACTACAGGAAAAGAATTTATATAGCAACAGGACGAACATCTGACTATAAAAGCTTGTTTCAAAAATAATAAAAGAAAGAGATCATGCTGTTATGGGTCAAAATTGACCCGGCGTCCGCTACAAATGCCAGACTACCCACCATGAAAGGTTTTTCTGTCTCTTAGTGTAGTACATTACATTCGGAAGGAACGGAATTAAATGCTCAAGGCCACTGAAAGCATCCCGCCCCGCAGAACATATAAATCAAAGTGTTTTAATCACCAGCGTCCGAATGAGTGATACTGTCACTGACACAGTTTCATGTAACCCCTACTACACCGCGACAGCTGACCCCTGTTTGACACACATTCCCACCGATAAACTAAGCAAAAGAAAACGGAAGGCTAACCGATTACGCGAGTCAACAGTGGGCTCTCGGCTTATCAAACGCCCAGCGAGGAGCGATTAGGGAAAACGCAGGAACGTGACATCATTCCGCGTAGGCGTTCCTGGAAAGGAGAACGTCGAGCAGGTCGCAGAGTCCCGTGGAGCCTTGCACCATTCCTCCGATCAACAAATTGCACAACCTCGAGAACGATCGTTCGCGACACCTTCGCCCATACCAAAGGATCGACGGAAAAACAGGGATCAGAATCTTATGAAATCAAGTAGTTACTCCACGCGAGCCGAATATCCAAGCTCTTTATTCTGCCACTACCCTACATCCTTCCCCAAATCCAGAATATTTATCCCAACAAGCAGTTTCATCGTTACGTGTACAGCATCGCCAGAGTAGGCAGCCCAAACTCCTTCCTGTCAACGTTGCTCATGTTATTGTTCCCAAGGTGGACGGTCCTCAGCGCGGGGCAGCCAGCGAAGGCTCCAGGATCCACAACAGCGATCCTGTTGTCCGACAGGTCGATCTTCTTCAAGCCGGACAGCCCACTGAGCATCGCAGGTTGAACGTGGTCCAGCTGGTTCTTCTTCAGGTCCAGCTGCTCCAGCTGGCCCAAGTCGGAGAAAGCACCAGCTTCAACATCGGAGATCCTGTTGTCTTGCAGGTGCAGGATCCTCAAGTCGATCAGTCCCTTGAAGTCCACTCTGGAGACGCGGGTCAGCTGATTCTGCTCCAGGAACAATCCATCCAGCTTGTGCAGTCCTCGGAAGGTTCCGGGCTGAATAGTGGCCAGTCGGTTGTTCTCCAGGTGAAGGCGGCTCAGTTCGGGCATCTGGCTGAAGCTACCAGCCTCTATGGAAGCGATCTTGTTGTCGTTCAGCCAGAGGAACGTGAGCGAGGAGGATAATCCTGAGAGCGAGGCCTTGTCGATGGACTCGATGTCGTTGTGGCCCAGGTACAGCCACATGAGGTCCGCCAGGCCAGCGAACGAGTCCCTGGGCACTTTGTTGATCTTGTTGAAGATGAGGGACAGGGAGTGAAGCTGCTTCAGCTCGGCGAACAGGTTGGCTGACAGCGGCACCACGTTGCTGTCCAGGTCCAGTCGCTCAAGCTTCTCTAAGCCGCGGAAGGACTCTCTTGTCACGACGGAGATCTTGTTGCCGAAGCTGAAGCTCAGGCGAGTGGTGGTCAGGTTCTTGAAGGCGTTCTCCCTGATGGCTAGGAGATCCAGGTCCTCGATCTCTAGCTTGTCCTCTGATTGCTGCTGGGTCACCTCCACTAGTACCCCTTT